>JAEOAD010000329.1:7820000-9020000 GCA_036365145.1 Orientallactaga sibirica | reverse complement strand
TGAGGCCTGTCACTGTGTTTGTGGGGGTGACCTAGGCAGGACCTTGAGTCTAGGGTGCCAGTTTATGGAATGTGGGGCATGGAGGGGCTGATGCCTTCAATCCAGGAGGTCTGGGGTCTTGCGCCCAGTGACTCAACTGTCCAGGCCAGCCTGAGCTTGTGTTTGGCCCACAGCCAGCCCATGCAGGAGCAAGCTGCCAGCGCTCGCAAGGGAGCCGTGGCGGGTCTGGGTTCAAGTCCTGCTGCATCACCACTGACCAGCTCAGCCAAATCCCTTCAGGCCTTTGAACCTTGGTTTCTCCATCTTTAAAGTGACCTTGCTAGGGTGGCCATGTGGATTTAAGTGAGCGAGGCTCACGGAGTGCTGGGTTAGTTACTGTCCTCACTGCTGTGACAAGAGCAATGTGGAAAGAAGGGTTTATTTGGGGTCACAGTTCGAGGGGATACAGCCCGTCATGGCTACCGAGGCATGAGGCATAAGGTCACACAGCTCAGCTTTCTCTCTCCTATTCAGTTCAGGAGCCCAGCCTGTGGCCTGGGGCTGCCCGTGGTCTCTTCCTACCTCAGCTAACCCAATGACAGGGGATGGAGAGAGGGCTTAGCACTTAAGGCATTTGCCTGCAAAACCAAAGGATCCAGGTTCGATTCCCCAGGACCCATGTAAGCCAGATGCACAAGGGAGCGCATGCATCTGGAGTTCGTTTGCAGTGGCTAGAGGCCCTGGCGTGCCCATTTTCTCTCTCTCTCTCTCTCTCTTTTTCTCTCTCTCAAATAAGTAAATAAAATATATTTTAAAAAAATAAGCCGGGCGTGGTGGCACACGCCTTTAATCCCAGCACTCGGGAGGCAGAGGTAGGAGGATCGCCGAGAGTTCGAGGCCACCCTGAGACTACATAGTTAATTCCAGGTCAGCCTGGACCAGAGTGAGACCCTACTTCGCAAAAACCAAAAAAAAAAACAAAAAAATAGAAACTCCCTGTCTCCTGGGTGATTGTGGAACCTGCCCATCCTGACACAGTAGGAATTCAGTAACTGCTGATCCATGAGCTCAGTGCTTAGAAAGCCCCAGTCTGGGGTCACCAGGACCGTTGCTGAGGGAGGACAGCAGGCCAGGGAGGCTTGCTACGGAGATGAGGCTCACCCTGGCCCAGGAAGGCTTCCCAGAGAGGGAAAGGGCCAGCAGGACCTTGGAACAGGCCACCGGTCCCTGCCCTTGGCACCTATGGGCCTCTGAGAGACCCTGGCGAGCCTGGTGACTCTGTTTTCCAGTCTTGTCCGCGCATTTCCGAGTCTGTGAGCCTTACACTGACCACAAAGGCCGCTACCACTTTGGCTTCCACTGCCCTCGGCTCTCGGACAACAAGACCTTCATCCTCTGCTGTCACCATAACAACACGGTGTTCAAATACTGCTGCAACGAGACGGAGTTCCAGGCGGTGATGCAAGCGAACCTCACCGCCAGCCCTGAGGGCTACATGCACAAGTGAGTACCACCCCAGACCCGCCCCTGGGCAAGCTGCTAAGCCATGCCCTTGGGCAAGCTGTGGGCAATACCCGTAAGAAGGTGGACCTAGAAGGAGCAGAGCACAGTTTCAGGTGATGTGGGGTCCTGACCCTGTCCTTGGTCTTCTCTACTGAGAAATGGGTGCATTGTGCTCACCTCACTGGCCTGCTGCAGATTTTAAGTGAGGTCAACTCTGTGGAAGGCTTTTGAGACAGAAGCCTGGGATTGGCCAGGCCCAATTGCTTCATTCATCCCATACTCATTTGATAATATTGCTGGACCCTGTTAACCCCCAAGTTAATCCTGCGCAGTCCTTTGTCCTGAGGTGATTAAGATCGACTGGCATGGGGTTTCTAAGAAGAAAGTGCTGGCAGGTAAGCAGTGGGAATGAATGTCCTAAGTGGGGTACCAGGGCTCAACACAGTGAGCCTTCTCGTTAAGAGTGAAGCTGGCTGGCTCCAGCTTCGGGCTGATCTGTATTTGCTGTGAGCTAGCTGTTCATATAGCTTGGCCATTTTTCCATTTCATTTTTTTGTCTTTTTATTTTTTTAAAAAAATATTTATTTATTTGCAAGTGGAGACAGAGATAGAAGAGAGACAGACAGAGAGAATGGGCATGCTAGGGCCTCCAGCCCAGCCCGCTGCAAAGGGACTCCAGATGCATGTGCCACTTTGTGCATCTGCCTTTATGTGGGTACTGGGGAATTGAACCTGGCTGGTTAGGCTTTGCAGGCAAGTGCCTTAACCACTAAGAAATCTCTCCAGCCCATTTTTCATTGTTTCTTTTCTTTTCTTTCTTTCTTTTTCTTTTCTTTTTCTTTTTCTTTTTTTTTTTTTTTTTTTTTTTTTTTTTTGGTTTTTCAAGGTAGGGTCTCACTCCAGCTCAGGCTGACCTGGAATTCACTATGTAGTCTCAGGGTGGCTTCAAACTCTCAGCGATCCTCCTACCTCTGCCTCCCAAATGCTGGGATTGAAGGTGTGCACCCCCATGCCCGGCGTCGTTGTTTCTATTACAGGAACTCTACATGAGAAGGAAATACGATGCTGTAAATATTTTCTCAGTGCCCACTTGACATGTGATGCTTTTTTCCCCTTATGCTCGTGACATCTGTTTTCCCCCTTTTATGAGTTCTAGGTTTTATATCTTGTTGAGAAAGGTTTTTCTTTCTAAGATGATTTAAATATTTTTCTTCTACTTCTTTTGAGTTTCAGAATTTTGCCTTTCAATGTCCGGTGTATGCTGAGATCAAATTTTATTCTGGTTTTATTTTATGTTTTCCCCCTTGGGAGCCAGTTATATCCACACCTCTCTGAGTTGTCCATCTTCTGTCTGTCAGTGTAATGCTATGGTGTGCGAAGCCTGAGGGCCAGCATAGATGGTGACAGTTTCATGGCTTGCTGTGGTACCACTGTGACTCCAGATAAGGATTAGTGTCTTGGTTATCTGTCTGCCTCTTTGTCATGTGAGTTTTAGAATCTGCTTGGGTGGCTCTGCGACACACAGACAGACCACCACCACCAAACACCCAGTTCGCATTTTCTTCAGAGGCTGTTGAATCTGTAGCTTATTCCAAGGAGTGAACTGCCTTCATGGTGAATATTTCCACTCCAAAACACACTGTTTCATTGGTGCAAATCTTCCAGCCAGGTGCTACCATCATGCTCCATCCTAGCCCATCAGAATTTCCTACTGTCATGTTCCAGAATTTTCTTCAGATAGATGCTGAACACAACTTTTTCACTTATTTCTATTTGTATCATTATGAATGCTCTTTCCTTCAATTCCTTCTCTTGACTAACTTTTATTTTTATTCATCTGTTCATTTTTTTTGGAGACGTGGTTTCTAGTCCAGGCTGGCTTCAAACTTGCTATGTAGCAGAGGATGACCTTGAACTTCTGATCCTCCTGCCTCTATCTCCTGAGTGCTGAGATGACAGGCGTGTGCCTCCCATGCCTGGTCTGTGCAGTGTTGGGCTCAAACCCACGGCCTTGTGCATTTGAGGTGAGCACGCGACCTGCTGAGCCGCATCCCCAGCTTTGATGATGAAATTAATGGCATCTTTGAGTGAAGTGTGTCCTCAGCCATCTCCCTGAAATTTCTTATTGTGTAGCAGTTTTTCAATTGCTTCTCTTTACTTTCCAATCAGGTCATTTATAAGCAGTTAGTTTTGTCTCCTACTTCCTTTTTTTGTTCTTTTTGGTGAGACAGGATCTCACTGTGTAGCCCAGGATGGCCTTGACCTCACACTCCGCCTGCAGAGTTCTGAGGTGCTGAGCGCGTACCACCATGCCAGGTTTACGTTGCGGTTTTCCTTTTTCTTGCCCAAGTGCATTGTCCCACATCTCTAGATGGTCAGCAGCTCTTTCTTCCTCCCAGCTTTAACGGGTTCACACGTCTTCCTGATACAGGTGAAGCTGACTGTTGGGGTGGGTGTATTTCTTCATGATGGAAAAAGTAGAGAGCATGAAAGGAGTGGTGTTGAACTACCACTGAAGGGCTTTGTGGTAACGCTTGGAGCAGTGGGGCTGAAGCTCCAAGCCTCCATCTCAACCTGTGCTGGGGCTCGAGGCTTTCCCCACACCCTCGCTCCCTCTGAGGAAGATGCCCCTTTCCTTTGGTTGGGCAGGAGATGCGGCTCCTTGACTTTCATCCAAGCCTCCCCTCCTCCTGCCTCGGCCAGCTCCTTCACCAGCCTTCCTCAAATGCACGGTGCTTCCCCTGAATATCCTGCCATCTGCTTAGACCTTAGAATAATTCTGTGTGTGAAGTCGCTCAGCAAGCCCCGTCCATCACAGCAAGGGCTGAAACCAAGCCTGGATTTGGTCTGAACCTTTTTGTAAGACCAAAGGCTACTTCCTCGAGGGAGGGAGGTGGTGCCAGGACCAGGGTCGGGTCTCTGGAGTGCCGCCGGTACCAATGAAAGCCAGGTAGAGGCTTTGCCTGCAGCCAGGCTTCCCTGAGGTCTGGCGCCTAAGGTCTGGGAGCCTCCCTCAGAAGCCCACAGGTTTCTATAATCTGCACACACAGGATTTCACACAGAGCAGGCGCAGGGGCGCGGCTGCCGCTACTGACTGCCAAACCAGGGCCTTCCCCCAGAGAGAGTGGGAATAGTGAAGACCAGAAGTTTAACTCGAGGCTTTATTCCACACGGTCCAGAAACTGTTGTGGGCCACAGTGACATGAGTGTTAATTGTCATGACACACAGGTTAGTGGACAGCCCGTCTTTAGCCAGTTTTATACGTGATGATAATTCAGTACTGAGCCGTTGGGTCTAATGTTAAATGAAGGCTCAACCGTGGAGCCATGAGCAGCCCAGCACTCTGGAAGGTTCCCTGATGACCATGGAAGCTGACCTGAGTGGGAAGAGTTCCATTCAGGGGTTGCCTGAATAGCACCCCAATTCTGGGGCTAAGAGGTCACCTGTGCCTTGTGCTTTGAAGGTCACTAAACAGTATCTGTGACCTCTACCTGCCAGGAACATCCTCCCTCCCGCTGACACCAGTGTCCCCCTGACAGATGTGTGGTGCAGAGTGCCCCCACCCGTTGTCCTTGAGCCTTCTCCACTTATAAGTCTCCCGACAGCTTCCCATTACCTCTCCTTTCCACACATGGGGACAGGGGCCCCTGGATGCCTGGTGAAGAGAGTGCTTGTAGGTGACCAGGTCTGGACCCTCACCACCCATTCCTGTGGCCAGTGTCCCACTGAGGGGAGCTGGCAGCCAGACCTGTCCACAGAGGCTGCTGCTGTGGGTGCAGTGCAGAGCATTCTGGGAAGACTCCTGGCAGAGGAGTAGGAGGTGTGAGAGCTTCCAGGAGAGAGCAGGAGTTGGGTGAGACCTCCCAGTGGGGGCGGGACCTCCTAGCCAGGCTGGGCCAGAACTGTCACTTGAGGGTTCTGAGTTGGCTTTGTGCCACCGACAGTACCTGGGCCATAAGCCCGTGAAGTCCTGAGTGGTCTATAGAAGCCATGATGTGGCCTGTTTGTAACTTAGGCCCCACTGAGGGGCCATGCAAACCCCTGCCCCACTGCCCAGGCTCAGGGCCTGGCATCCAGGTGGGGTTGGTGACAGAAGCATTGAGTCTTGAGGAGCCAAAGGTCTCCTCAGGTGCAGGTGCAGGAAGGCCACTAGAATGGGCCACACAGGGACTGTGTTGGAGTCCACTTGTCTGAATCACCCTTTGAGGCCCTGGCCACGATGCAGTCATAGCTGACTGGGAATGGAGTGGTGTTTTTTTTTTTTTTGGTTTTGAGAGGTAGGGTCTCACTCTGGTCCAGGCTGACCTGGAATTAACTATGCAGTCTCAGGGTGGCCTTGAACTCTCAGCAATCCTCCTACCTCTGCCTCCCGAGTGCTGGGATTAAAGGCATGCGCCACCACGCCCGGCTGGAGTCTTTTATATTATTTTTATTTATGTACTTATTAGAGACAGAGAAAGGGAAGAGAGAGAGAAAAAAATGGGCACGCCAGGGCCTCTAGCTGCTGCAAATGAACTCCAAATGCATGTACCACCATGTGCATATGACTTACGTGGGTACTGGGGAATCAAGCCTCAAACCAGGGTCCTTAGGCTTCACAGGCAAGTGCTTAAGCACTAAGCCATCTCTCCAGCCCCTGGGAATGGAGTCTTATTTGTCCTCACAGCCTCCCTGGAGGAAAAAAGGAAGAATCTGGCCCAGCTGGTGAGGTCTCCTGGCCCAGGCCACCCAGCTGATAATGACAATGAGAGTCAAAGCCAAGAGACACGGGAGCTCTTGTTCTGTCTTCCCAGTTAAGTTCTGAAAGCTGGGGCCTGTCTGGGGAAGCCATGATGTCTCTACCTAAAGGTTGAAGCCCCAGCATCCCAGGTAAATCCATACCCTGGTGGCCCGTCCAGTGGCCCCGATCAGCCATCACCACGAGGGCCTTTCACAGTGCAGGCTCTACCCTGTCCATGTGAGTCAGCAGGAGATGGGCTGGTGACAGGGTGACGGGAGCCCCCAACAAGCTCTGCCACCTTATTTATTTGTGTTTCCTGGAGGAACAGAGTGGTTTGTTGTGGTTCAGGCCACCTGGCAGAAAAGGCAGGCAGCAAAGAGAAAGGAAGCTGTCTCGCCAAGCCCACTGCCACGGCCAGATGCCCACTTTCAGCCGCGTGGGCAGCTGAGGGCCAGCTGGGCACCCTACATGTTTCCCAGCCTGGCTGTTGAACACCAGCCCCGGGATCAGGCTCAGGCTATCTTGACAAGTCAGCAGAGGCCTCCACTCAGGGCTGCAGGGGACAGATGGATTCTCCCACGGGACAGGGATGGAGTCCCGAGGAGGTGACTTAGAGTGCATAGGTATCCTTACACCAGAGGGGCCACGGGTATGGGGCGGAGAGTCCAGGGAGAAAGAGCAGAGACCCCTGGGAGCCTTGCAGGAGGTCAAGGCCATTCCTTCACTGGAGTGCAGGAGTCCTCCTTCTCCAGCAGCCATAGTGAAACTAATGCAGTGTGGGGCCAAAGCCAGCCTTGAGGCACCCTGTTCTTCCCCACGACCCTGCCCAGGCCCCATACCTGCCCCTCACAGCGCCTTGCAGTGTGCTTTCGGCTCTGAACCCAGCCTGGATTGGGATCAGAAGTCACCCTGTCAGTCATCTCGCCCACTGCACAGCCTTGCCAGTTAGGCCTTCTAGAACCATCTTAATGCCCCTTCGTGTACCTATAAGGACTCCCCCCAGGGTGAAGGGTCCTGACTCAAGCTAACACCTGCCATCCCCTTGCAGTGGTTACATACGAACAAGGAACCAAGTCTGGCTGGCCAAGGCGAAGGCCTAGAGAAGGTGAACGCCAACCTGAAGCACAAGGCCAAGGCCACAGTAGCATTTGGGCCAGTGGTCTCAGGAGTCTAAGCCCAGCTGTGCTGATGGGACCGTGGCCCCACACCCAGGGGCTTGAGACACAAACACGATTTTCGTCTCACACTTCACATCCTCTTTTTTTGTGTGTGTGTTTTGTCAGAGTGTTTTTTTTTTAATTCTTTTATTTATTTATTAGAGACAGAGAGAGGGAGAAAGAGAAAAAGAGTGAGAATGGGAACGCCAGGGCCTCTAGCCACTGCAAATGAACTCCAGACCCATGTGCCACCATGTGCATCTGGTTTACATGGGACCTGGAGAATCGAACTGGGGTCCTTAGGCTTCACAGCCATGTGTCTTAACTGCTAAACCATCTCTCCAGCCCTTGTCAGAGTGTTTTAAAATAGGGCCTTACTCTGTAGCCCAGACTGCCCTTGAACTTGAGGTCCTCCTGTCCCAGCCTTCCAGCGTTGGGATTACAAGCATATGCTACCACACCTAACTCTCATGTGCTTTAATGACACGAGAACTAGCCCTCTTTGGTCTCATTTCTTCGTTCTCTCTCTCTTTCTCGTGTCTCATGTAGCTCAAATTCTCTATGTAGCCAAAGATGGCCTTGAACTCCTAAACCTCCTGCCTTCACCTCCTGAGTGCTGACATGAAAGCTGGGCACCACCACGCTCAGTTTACCTAATGCTGGGGACTAAACCCAGGGCCTCGTGCATGCTAGGCAAACACTCTACAGACAGAGCCAGTCCGCAGCCCCTGCAAGGTGCCATCTCTTTCTTGTGTCCATTTGTGAAGCCTTGCAATTGTACCCCGAAGCAGGACATAGAGTTATCTCATTTCACAGAGGACAAAAATGAGACTCAACTCCCCAAGGCTACAGAGAGAATTCTGCAGAGCTGGGATCTGGATCCACGTGGTCCTGATCTCCTCAGCCAACATCTCCACCACCAGAGTTCTGGCCTTGCCACTCTGACAGCAGCCACTCCTGCAGTGGGCTCCACCCTCCCATTTTCTAGATGCACTGGGCAAGGCTGCTGCAGCTGGGGTCGTCCTGTGCCCTTCACGGTGATCGCAGGTGGGCACAAGACCTCCCTCAGGTCCTGGGAAGGACTGCAGGGCAAGGACTTTCATTCAAGGCCTGGTTGCACTGCACTGGTGCTGACATGGCTGCTCTGCTCAGGGACAATTGCACTGTGGTTCTTCCCACGAGAAAGTTCTGCCATCACTTGGGAAACATGGGGGATGCTCACTCACACACACCCGATCTCTGTCCTGGCTGTCTGCACAGCCGGCCCCGCCACGGCCACTCGATTTTATCTTCTCCCTTCACAATACTTCGTGTGGCTGGGCCTCCACATCTGGATGGAATTTATTTCCAGATCCCAGTTTTTAAATTACATTTTATAAATTAAGACCTGAATCCTCACAGCACAGTCTGGGGGCAAGCAAACTGCTGGCCTATGGTCTGTGGTCCTGGTACGCCGCCTGCCCCTTTCAGGTGGACTCCTTTGCAGGGCAGGGGGTAGAGCTAGTGACACCTTCTGCAGCAGCAGGATTGAGCAGGCAGGTGACAAAGTGCTGTCCAAGGCCAACTCCAGTGAGCTGACTGCAGAGGCCACAGCCCAGCAGTGCATGCAAACAGAAGACAGTGACTGTCCACTGTGCAGGATGCTCAGAGGCAGGAGATGGGACCCGGTCCTCTGCCGCAGGTACAAGCAGAGCCAAGATTAGTGGGCAAACCCTGCAAAGGTGGGGAGGGCCAACTTTGGCATCAATCTTCAACCTGACCTTGGGATTTCCTAGGATTTAGCACACTCTGAGGTCACAGGGATGTGGTTCCAAACCCTAGCACTGGTACTTCGCCATTGTGCAAGTGATTCTGCCTGTCTCAGCCTCTTTGCTTCATCTTTAATTTTATTTATTTATTTACTTATTTATTTATTTATTTGAGAGCGACAGACAGGGAGAGAAAGAGGCAGACAGAGAAAAGGGGTGCACCAGGGCCTCCAGCCACTGCAAACAAACTCCGGATGCATGCGCCACCTTGTGCATCTGGCTTACGTGGGTCCTGGGGAATCGAGCCTTGAACTGGGGTCCTTAGGCTTCACAGGCAAGTGCTTAACTGCTAAGCCATCTCTCTAGGCCCTCTTTGCTTCATCTTTAAAGTGTGGTCATTTCTCTGAGAACAGGGCTTATGGCAAACAGGGCTCTGATATACCCAGAATTGATGTGTCAGGCCAGCTTGTGTCTCTCTGGTCACTCATGGTGACGTTGGCATAACTGAGTAACCATGTCTGCCACGTTGTCTTTCATTGTCCTAAGCTCACTGTGTGATAGAGGAATGTCACCAGTAGCTATGCCAAGGGCTGGGCACACAGGACAAGTTATGCTCAGCCCTGGCCCCAAGGAGTCCCCAGTCTCAAGAGACAGATGCCATCACAGGCCACAGAGTGTCCTAGGAAGCCAGCAGCTAAGGGAGCCCAGGGCAGGGTGGGACTCATGGGAGCTCCAGGAGGCTTTCTGGTGGCTCAGCTGGGACCTAGTGCCAGGGCCTGCTGGGTACCCTGGAGACTCTGGCAGAGGTACAACATGGACAAAGCCAGGGGTAGGAGTGCCACAGCTGGCACTGGGACTGGGTGGCCTCCAGTGCTCTTCAGAGTTCAAATCCTGAAGCTGAACTTTGAGGCTGGGAGGTCCTTAGAGAAGTTCTGGCTTCCAGTTCCCTCCTGGGATGTGGGAACATCTTGCACGTCACCGCCCAGAGCAGTGAAGGAACAGAGCTTCGGCTGCTACTCCCCTGAGTTCATTTCTGAGTCCTGGTGGCTCCAGGCAGGGCTGCCGTCACCCCTGCTGACATGGGATGCCTTCAGGAATCTGCTCCTTCCTCCACCTCCCTAGGCAACCCCCTGGGTGCTGCCATGGGAACAGCCTGGCTTTTACAGGGCGGGGGCCGTGGGAGAGAGGATTCTGGGGAGAGCAGGGTGCCTGGCACCTGGATCCTAGCCCACCACCTCTCTACGCTGAATCTCCTGCCCTAGAATTCTGAGCAGAGCTGGAATTCTGTGTCCATATACTTCCAGGCAAAGCTGGTGCCCCGCTCTCACCCATTCACACTTTAGCATGGACAAACCCATCAGACTGTTGCAAGCGTCACAGTGGTGGTGGCCGGCTAGAAGATGGGTCTGCAGGAGGGAGCCAGGACCACAGACATGGGAAACTGTTGGGTGCTGAGGTGCCAGAGTTCACTCAGTGCTCAAGCTATAGTAGGCCCTCCGCATCAAGGGCCTCTAGGCCCCTCAGGGGAGACCTGGGCCTAAGGGAGGAGGAAAGCATTCCTGGAAGAGATTGAAACTGAGCTGCCCGGCCCGGCCCCTGCTCTGGACAAGACGGGGCAGAGAGAGCCCCCGGGTCTCCGCTGGAGCCAAAGCTGAGCCTGGGAAGATGCAGAGCCCTAAATCTAAAACCAGGAGAGGTTTCAGGTCGTGCCTTCCAGGCCCAGAGATGGGCAGGTTTTCTTCCAGGAGCCCTGGAGATGGGAACAGCAGCACATCAGGCTGGTCCCTGCCCCCTTCTGCTCCTGGGGGCTGGAGCGGGTCAGAGCTCCTCCCGACCTGTGCTGTGGGCTGACGCACTCCCACTGGAGCAGATGCTGTTGTGGGAGCAGAGGCAGGTGGTGCCTGAGTGATTAATGAACTGGTTCCTTTTAAACCGTCACAGGCTGTGGTTGGCACTGTCTGGAGCAAGCCTGAACTTGGCTCACCCTGGGGGACCCCAGCCTCAGGGAAGGGGCAACAGGGGCTATGCATATCGAGGCCAGAGGAGGGGGAAGAGAGGCATCTACAAGGCTTGGGGTAGGAAGTCTCCACTGGGGGAAGGGGGTGGATGGGCAGGAAGGAGGGAGTTGGGGTGTGGAAAGGGTTGTTTAATGAAGGCATGGCCTATACACAGGCCCTGGGCTGGGAGTGGGCAGGCAGCTCTTCAGGGCTCAGCCTGTGTGGGGGAATGCAATGTGAGTGACCAAAAGATGCGATGTAGGGGGCCGAGACCCAACCTGTGGTCATAGTGAAAGGACTGTTGGTGACTGCTGGTGGAGTATGGCAGGCACCAAGCTGCTGTCCTGAGCCCTGGGCTCCTGGGAAGAGAATTTTGGAGAAGGGCTGGAGGTGGGGGAAGGAACCCAGGAAGGTTCCATGGCTTTCCACATTGTCAGGCCTCCAGCGTCTACCCTCAGGAGTGAGGGGGGATGGCAATGGTGAGGGCGAGGTCAGGAGGGATGGGGTGAGAGGGTCTCAGGGGTAGGAGAAGCATGAGAAAAGGTTTCAGGACCATGGTGGGCCAGGGCAGTTCCTCCCAACGGAGGAAGGCATAGGGTGAGTCACGGAGCCCCAAACATGGTGTGGAAAGCTTGGAACTCCTGGGAAGGTCCACGGGGATCCGAGCTTCCCCAGCAACTACTCTGCCCTGCTGGGAGTGTGGCTCAGGCTGTCTCTGTCCTTCCCCAGCAACTACACAGCGCTGCTGGGAGTGTGGATCTACGGCTTCTTCGTGCTCACGCTGCTGGTCCTGGACCTCCTCTACTACTCCGCTATGAACTACGACATTTGCAAGGTTTACCTGACGCGGTGGGGCATCCATGGACGGTGGATGAAACAGGACCCTCGGCGGTGGGGGATCCCGGCTCGGGCCCCTCGGCCAGGGCAGCCGACCCCACAGCCTCAGCCTCCCCCGGGTGCCCTGCCACAAGCCCCCCAGGCGGTGCACACACCTCGGGGAGACGCTCACAGCCCGCCGCTGATGTCCTTCCAGAGTTCGTCTGCCTGGTGAGTGGTCGCATTGGCAGCTCAGAACGGTCTGGGTTGACGCTCTCTGGCGAGCTTGAAAAACATGGCTTTGTTGGTGCATTCCGCTCTCGGGTTCCCTGGTTATGTCTTACGGTGGCCAGGCAGGACTTGAAGCTGCTTGTGGCAGTGCACACGCGCCTGGACGGTGCGTCAGAATGACAGGTAGTCATCTGAGGTTCCTGGCTGTCTAATGAAAGGTGAAGCCGGATGGCTTTTCAAGTTTTATCGTCTGGTCCACGGAAAGAAGACTGTCAAGGACATGGGAACAATTTTCCCAGCAAGTGGTTAGAAAATAAACCTGCCCTTTGCTCTTTTCATGTTACCTGGAGGTGACGCGGGGAGGCTGTTCAATGGCACTCAAAGGGAAGAGAGGAAGATGACTCAGGGGATTGGCTTTGGAGATGGCCAAATCAGGCCTCATGTGCTCCGGGTCACACCTCTGCTCCAGGCTAGAGGGGAGGGCATTCTGCAGCCCTAGGCAGCATTGGGAGCAGGTACTCCTCGAGGCTGGCCTGCTCCAAGGATGGACCACAGCCCATGGTCACCTAGGATGCAGAGCTACAATTGTGGCACTTGGGGCTGTGCGCACAGCGTCCCTGAATGACACCACATGGAGCCCAGGCTACAGGGTCATCCCGAGCCCTCCTGCTGTCAAGGAGCACTGGTCCCGGCACAGGGCTCACATCCTGAGCCCTGCGGGTGATCAGCTGGTCCAAGGCTAGCTCTTTCCTTTCCCGGAGTATTACATCACCCCCTTGATTTTCCTCTGCCCACAAGGAGCTGGGGCTGAGGACACCTTGAGTTGCCCTGGGGGGATCCCTTTAAGCATCCGCACATAGTAGGTGCGCAGTTAACCTCTGCTTCTTTGGGGAGGTGCAGGCAAGTGCGTTAGTCGCTGTTGTGAATTACTACCTGGCTCGCTGGCAGGTAGCGACCTTTTCAATAATGAATGGCCTGAATAATTAATCAGATACACTTAGGCATCTGTGCTTTTCCATCGCATAATTGCCTTGTCTGTCAGGCTGGAGACGCTGCCTGCTCCATGCAGGCACCCGTGGTCTGGTGCTGGCACCTGTGGTGGGAGGTGGAAGGGAATGCTGTCTCCCCCAAGGGGAGTGAGACATAAACCCATGAAAGAGCGAGACGGTGGGCATTTTCATTGATTTCCTGAGCCAGTGATGGGGTGTCCTCAAATGTGAACCTGTGATCACAGACACCCCACTCTGTGTCATGGAGGCCATAACGTCCAGTGGAGTTGCCAGTGAGCACCCTGGTTTGAGACCCACTGGGAACATTCTGGGGTGGCTGTTCTGTGGTGGGCTCCCCCATGCTCTCCCTTGGAATGCCCCCCCCACACTAGCGCCTCACTCCCCATGTGCTCCTAAGAGGACACTGTGAGCTCTTAGCATCCCAAGTGGTGTCATCTGCGAGTCCCTGCCTCTGTTCCCAATGTTCCCTGCTGTGAGCCCTATGTCCACCTCTCAGTGCCCCTGTGTATGAGATTCTGTCCTTGTTGCTGTGACAAAACACCAGACAGAAGCTACTTAAGGAAGAGCTTCTTGTGACTCTTGTGTTAGGGTCGGGTCCGTCATGGTGGAGAAGGCTTGGTGGCAGGAGCACGAGGCAGCTGATCCCATTTCTTCCGCAATCAGGAAGCAGAGAGAGATGAATGCTGGGGTTCAGTGCACTGTCTCTTGTCTATTCACTGTGGGATCTCAGCCAGTGGGGTGGTGCTCCCCACTTTCAGGGTGGGTCTTCCCACCCCAATCAACTCTAGAAAATCCCTCTCAGGAATGCCCAGAGGTTTGTCTCCTAGGTGATTCTAGATCCTGCCAAGTTGACAATGGAGATTACCCATAAATTACACCCCTCTTCCCACATCACTTTTCTCTAGCAAGTACACGCTGTGTGCCTGCTGTGTGCCTGGCTCTGTTTGCTGCCGTCCAGATACAGGGTTGGAGGATGTGTATTTCTGCTCAGATGCTCAGACTGTCTCCTGCTGGCTGCCTGGTGACCTGAGACACATTCCCTGGTTCCAGGGTGTCTCTCCAGGGGCTCTCTGCCCACTGGGAACTCTGTTCTCCAAGACATTTCTTCAATCTCCTCCACAGTCCCCTCCCCACTGCACTCGCTGCTTGGCTGGCAGTGCAGGGAGTGCGGTCCTAGACCCTGTAGGGCAGGAACTGCTGTGGAGCAGGAACTGCTGTGGGGCAGGAACTGCTGTGGGGCAGGAACTGCTGTGGGGCAGGAACTGCTGTGGGGCAGGAACTACTGTAGGGAAGGAACTGCTGTAGGGTAGGAACTGCTGCACTCACTCTGCTCAGGGGCCCATGTTCCTCTTCTCCCCACACAGTGCCCAGGATATAAGAATCAGTGTGTTGTCTCCGGCACAGCTCTTGTCGGGTAGTCCATTTCTTTTCATACATATGGGGAGAGGGCAATGACAGACCAAGAGACGATTCCATTCAGACGGAGCTTATAGAGTTACTTACAGGGGCGTGGGTGACTCGCTATATCACCAAACAGCCCCACTCCAGCATGGGCAACTCCTGAAAGTTGCATCACTGGAGGTCCCTGTGCAACTTGCAGGCAGCTCCACCGAAGAGTCTCCTCTCCTCAGCAGTTGTTAAAGCTTAGAGTGTACAAGTAGGAAGTAGGTACTTTGCATGTCTCTAGATTGCAAGTTCAAACCCACCACTACACCTTAAGATCTGCCCAGTGACGCCTCCTCCAGCCAGGTGGCTTCAGATCCAAGCTACAAACTAATAAAACACTGAATATATTGGGAGCCATCTATTCAAACTACCACATTCCTCATCTATAGACCAGGAAACTGGGGCACAGAGCGGTTTGTTGCTGGGTTACCCAGCAGGTCAGTGGTCAGCATCCAAACGCAAGTGGTCTTGTTTCATCCACCTGGAAAGAGTGCTTGGCTGTCTGTCTGGCCAACGGTACCCAATCCTGTCCAGCGTCTCGGGCTCAAATTGGGGCAGGAGCCTCTTGCACATCTCCCTGCCCTGTTGTTTGCCCCAACAGCAGAGCAACACAATTAAGACAAATTCAAACCCAATGATGAAATCAAAATCCACCCCCTGCCTCTGGCCAAGGGTATGTATAACACAGCATGGTAGAGCATAGATGTGGTCACTTTGAAGAGAACCCCCTGCCTGGGACCAGAGCCCAGTGGGAAAGCAAGACCAACCCCCTTGTTACCAGGGAGCACTTGAGTTATAACCTTGGGCCCTGTCTAGTGCTTTCCAGACTCCCTGCACTTCCATGGCTACTAGCATAGCATGTAGGCTGGGTCACGTGACATGGAACTCCCCCCCCCTCCAAAAATCTATAAAAAAAAGAACTCACTTGATTCTTTGGATAGCAGGAGCTTCTGTTTTTCTTCAGTGACCCTGTCCAGCTCTTTCACGGCATGCTAACCCTTCCAGAGTCCCCCCCCCCTCGGACTTCAGGACCCCATCACGCTTCCTTCCCGTGGCATCATGCTGACCCCTCCCCTAGTGAAGACCCAGTCTGGAGGGTGAGCTGGACTCAGTGGAGCGGGAGCAGCCACAATGGCTCCTGGCACATAATTGCTTCAGTCCACGTGTGCTGAGGGGATGTCTCATTACATGGAAGGCACCTGGCAAGGGTCACAAATGCATGGGCCACAAAGGCATGGGCACAGGTTCGTGTCTTACGAGAGCTCCCACTTACTAAGGAGCTACAGAGCTCCACAGCCTGATAAACGGGGTTACTGACTCTCCCCAGCTGCCCTGCAGCATGGGCACCCGAAGCTCCATTTTCCAGACGGGAAACCGAGGCCCAGAGAGAGCATTAGTGAGCTGCTAGGAGCTACTCAGCCGTTGAGCTGGAATTGGAGCTCAGGCTGCCTGATACCAAGTCTGGAGTCCTGGGAAGGTAAGAGTCCTGCCCACACTGTGCAGGGAGGCCAGCTCCTGACATAGCAGGTGTTTGGGAAGCAGGTCGCCCATACTGGGTGTGTCACCAGCCTGGTCACGCAGGTCTTGTAGGTGGGCCAGGTCTCACCCATTCCTGGAGGAGCTCCCGAGTGTTCCCCAAGGCACAGGAGCTCCAGATATCCCCCACAATAAGTCCACTGTGGCTTGGGACAACAGTGGCTCAAACCCAGCTTAGGATCCAACTGGCCCATCCCCGGCTAGGGATGCCAGGGGCTGAAAGAAGCTGATGGGGTCCTGTTGTGTTCAGCCTGCGGACTGGGTTTCAGGTCTTTATCCTCTCTTGGGCCAGCAGGTCCCAGTCCTGTAAGTCTCGAGTGAAGTGAGATGGCCAGTTTGCCCACCCATCCAACTGTCCCACCTGCTCACCACCCACCTGCCGTCTTCTCAACAAGTCCCTCCCCACCCGAGCAGAACCAGCTGCAGCGGTATAAATGTGACTCTCACATGTATTTCCAATCTCTTCCATCCCGGATCCCCTAGTCAGACTAGAAAATTAACAGGGTGGCAAGCTTGTCTTAAATCAGGGCTTAGGTTCAGATCCTGGCCCCCCTTAGGCCAGTTGGGGAACCTCACGCCAATCATTTCACTTCTTGAAAGCTCTGAATTCCCACCGGTCCAGTGGGTGTACCTCGGAGGCTCATGGTGAGGATTGGAGTGGAGCCCAGGTATGGCAGGTACCTCTGTGAACGTGAATTGTGATCCCTCTCACCACTCTTGTTTTTATACCGAAGGATGGGGAGGAAAAGACAAGCCGCCTGGACCCCCACATAGCTACCGTTTTGTTTTCCTGCCTTCTCTCTCCTAATAACGAGGTGCATTCTGGTTTTATTCACATTAAATTGGCCATTATCCTGTGAATTTCCTTAAGCTCCCCCAACATCAGTTTAGCAGCCACTCCGTAGTGACAAGTCCATGTGCTGGCATTAACTTAGCATTTCCCGCAGCACGACATTTAGACAGCTCTCACTTTTTTTTTTCTTTTTTGCCATGACAAATAACAGTGCCAATAGCAAGGACCTGAGAAATAAGAGGGTGCAACCAGTACCTCGTGTGGCTCTGGTCTCTCCCTGTTGTGAGTTATTTCCTCGGACTCTAGGCAGGGGGAGTGGTGAGCCCGGGAGAAGGTTTCACGACCTTTGGGCAGCTCTGACCTCCCTCCCCGCACAGGGCTGCTGCCTCCTGACTCTGCTCAGAGCACCTCCACACCGTCTCTCTGAATGTCACCCAGATCGCGCACCTTTCCTTCCCACTGTCAATCAATTCCATCTCCTCTCTTGTGAGCGTCCCGTTTATTTTGACTGCGCCCCCAAGATGGTTGGTAATTGCGATCATTTCCATGAAGCAGTGTTTACTTCTCAAACTCCAGCTCCTTGGCGTTCGCCTTGTCCTCCGCCTCTCTCTTACCGCTTACTTAATACATTTTTAATTGATTTTAAATCAAGTTGCTTTTCTAGAAAAACCCAGATTTGCCCAAAGCGACATCACGTTGCACTCAGAACTTGGTTTTCCCTACATGTGTCCCCACGTGATGGGGGCTTCTTCATCCCACCTGCCAAGAGCTTGCTGCCCAGTAAGAGGGTGGGAAGTTGAGGACATTCTTATTAGATGACTAAAAAATTAAACTGCATAAACTTATTAAATTAATTATGATCAACACGAAGGTGGTGACTACTTAAAACTCTCTCTCCATTATGTTTTTCCTTTGGTCCCCGCTGTGCTCCTGGGGCGTGGGACTGTCTGCATCTTTCCTGTCTTCTTAGGGGCTGTCTGCAGAGCCAGAGCCACTTGTCACTGGCAGTGTTTGTACCCAAAACCGGAGGAACGCACTGTGCTGCGCCCAGCACACAGACGTTTTCCTTCCTAGGGTTACAAGGGTGGCAGTCACCCCTGAGGGCAGGATGCACGATGCTTGCTGCGTGAGGCCTCCTATGTTGGTGTGGCCACCACCTCAGATGGTGTCACCTGCCTGATAGCCTGTGACCTTTTTGTGAGGTGGAATGTCACATGCTGCCAGGCAAGGATCATGGTGATGCTAGAAGGTCAGTTCCCTAGCTCCTCCTGGCTCTTGACCCTTTGCCGGGACACAGAAAGCAGGGGAGGTGACAAGGCAGGTTGGCTGGCCACTTTCTTCCATGCCTCTCCCTTTGCCAGTTCCCAACCCCAGCACGCTTCCTTGCCAGTCTGCCTCACGGTGTGGGACCACCATGCACCTCGCGGTTCCTTTTTGAATCCAACCAGCACTTGAGGAAGCCTGGGGCTCTGCCCTGCGCTGAGGGAGGAGGGGGCTGTCAGTCAGGAACGGCAGAGCCCCAACCTTCAGGGGTCTGGTAGTAATGCAGAGAAAATCCATTCTGAGCCCACCTGCTCTGCTTGGTAAAAAGCGGTGCATTCAGCCAGGGACAAACGACCTTAGAGGAGGTTAGGGGGAAGCTGCTTTGAACACTCTTTGCCGCTCTCAGAGTGACCTGAGTGGAACACTGCTGTCACAGGTGCCTTTTCCCAGCCCAGGTCCCTCTGGGGATTTTAGGTCTGGGACCCCAGGATATTCTCAGCAGGGTAGGCAAATGCAAGCTTTTGGTCTGGACCCCTTGATCCCGGGGAAAGTCCCTGCTTGCATGCCTGGGAAAGCCGAGGCCTCAGGAGAATGCAGACAGGGCCGCAGAGAGCTCCGTAGTGTGCTGTCCCTGTACCAGGTGGCCAGTGTCACACAGGCCCCATCCTCAGAGCTGGCCCTTGTACCCTGCACCCTGGCAGGCATGGAGACCATACTGTCCCCCACACATTCATTTGGGAACTTAATTAAAGTACCCCAACATCGTAAGTACTGTAAGCAAAGTTGCCAGGCCATGAGTCATTAACAAAGACATTTCACGAAGGCCAGGGACATTCCTTTGGGTCCATAAGAGGAACCCCTTGTGATTATCCTCTAAGCAGGGCGACGTGAAGTGCACAGGATGGACATGAAGGCGTGTGGCCACCATCACTGTTGTGTGTCCATGAAGCCAGCTGAGTTCAAGACTCTAATGGAGTCCCACTTCAAGATTAGCAATGTGGACAGGGTGGCTCTGCTCCCTGGGCCCTGCCATTAGGACTCTGGCCTCAGCTGCCAAAATCAGCCAATGTGTCCCCACGTGGGGGCCCACCCCACCCACTGCCACCACAGATACAGGCTGGGGTGCAATTCCTGAGGCTTTCCAGGGTGCCGGGGGGCCAGTCTCTGTCACTTGTGTCCCAGAGCTTTGGTCATCTCTGGACAGGTGAGGACAAGACTTTCAGGCTCTCCCGGGCTGGGCCCATCAGGCTTTTCCCTGCCTACCTGTGTGTCCTGGGCCCTCGGCCTCCCCTCTCTGAGCTGCAGCAAGCACACAGATGCAGGAAGGGGATAACCCCATTGACTTAGCTAGACAGCAACAAGGGGGTTAGCCCTACCCATGGGAGGCCCAGAGCCCACCCTGCCTGTATCTTGCAGGAGTGAGGAAAGCAAACTCCTTCTGACCTGTAGCTGAAGTCACAGCTCTTCCAGTCACACAGGAAGGGGACTCCGCCTGGTCTCTGGGCCTTTGTATCCCAGCATCCATTTCCTCAGCAAAGCTGGCTACCACTGGCTGGCCTCAACGAGAACCCAGCTGAGGGTGCTGGATGCTGTGGGTCTGGCTGGGCAGAGCCAGGAGGCACTGCTATGCAGAACTGTGGCCCCATTGGCCTCCATTCCTCCTTCCTCCTTCCTGGTGTGTCCCTCAGACCCAACGACCCCCAAGACATTTCCCTGGGGTCTCATGAAGGCAGGACCCCTCCCCTCAAAAATCTCCAGGGACTCTGGATTGTGACTCAGTGGTGAGACAAGCCTGGTTTCCATGTCCTCTGCAGACTGGGCTGTTCTCCTACCTCAAGCTGCCCAGTGACACCGCTGGGCCTTCCACACAGCCTTCTGACCCTCCCCCACAGTACCCCATAGCATAGAAGCTGGGGTCCTGTGACAGGTGCCTTACTTCATGGGCGTATGGGAGGGAGGGCTGGTGGGCATCCACCTGTAATCTCCCTTGGTGTCTGCCTCCATGACCACACATTCCCCGGCCGCACAGTGGCCACTTTCATGTTTCTAAGAACGCTTCTTTGTCATCTCGCAAGGCTCCAGTCCAGATGTGTCCCGATCAATACATGTGTCACAGAGCATTGTCCCTGCTCAGCGCTGTGTTCCCAAAGCCATTAGTCACTTGATAGCCATGGATCATCTCCTGCCCAGGGCTCCTTCACAAAGTGCCAGGGAAACCCAGATGTGGGTCTCTGGAGCTGCCAGGGAGGCTCCCTCTGCACTGCAGTGAGTGGACAAGAGCCAGGTTGGGGTTGTGCCCCTGGCCAGATATTGGGGGGAGATGGTAAGAACATTCTGGAGGTCCATAAGGCCTGTGAAGGGATGGTGCTGGACCGGGGAGGAAGTTGAGAAGACTCCAGAGTGGCTGCAGTGTCCCATGGTGTCAAGAGCTACAGGCCCAGCATGGTGGGGTCGTTGTATTGACAGCTGGGACTCTGGACTCCAGGGGAAGGGATGCAGGTGATCCGGAGTGGCTGGGACAGCTCACAAGTGAGCCGGAAGTGTAAGGTCCCTGAAAGGACAGGCATGTTCACAGCAAGTAGGGGCCCAGAAGGGCTGCTGGACATGGGCACTGCCTATAAGAGGTCACTGGTCCCTGCATGATCCGGCAGGAGTGGGCAGGGCTGAGGGGTGGTGTCAGTGTGGCACCGTGTGTGGGAGGGGGCAGAGTGTGCCTATTTGTGTGTTTGGGTTTGACCCAGGCTGGGAGAGCCATCCTGCTGTCGCTGCTACCCCAGTGTTGAGGACATTAGGAAAGCCTGGGCATACCTGGGCATCTGGCAAGCTGGTTGCAGGAAGCAGAATTGAGCCCAGCCTGCATTTGGGCTGGAGGGAGTGCAGTGGGACCAGAGGCCCTGGCTGATCAGGGACAAAGGACTGATGCCCAGGGGCAGAAGACACTTTCACTCCACAGGACTCACAAAACAAGCGCTCAAGACTAGGCTGCAGTCCAGGGCTAGGGAGGCAGAATGGACCAGACTCCATCACCTAGCACTGCTCCCTACGCCCACCTTCTGCTGAGGGCTCCTGTTTGCCCCACAGAACCGTGCTGGGGTCTCTGCCTTCCTGAAACCTCCGCCTTCCTCTGAGGAAGCTCTCACTTGCATCCATTGTGCCACACAGTGGCAGCCATGTGTTCTGTGCCCTGAAGGGTAGTGGGGGGCGCAAAAGTAGGGTCTACCTGAGTCCTCTGGGATCCTAAGGCCGGAGCAGAGCCCTGGGTTGACATGAGCACCTGGCTCTCCCCTCCGCCCCTCCTTGCTGCTTACTCTTGGCTGCAATGCTTACCTAAGTTCACTTGTGTGGGAGAACAGAGGACCCAAAGGCTTCTAACTGGCGCCTTTCCACCGACCCGCCTGACCTTCACTCTGCTAATGGAGAGGCTAATGGGGACAAGAGTGACTGAAAGCGCTTTGAGCAACTCACCGCAGGAGCCAGTGGAGTCTTTATTCCCTGGAGCAGGAGATGGGCAGGTCCTGACAGAGGCCTCTGTGGGAAGGACAGTGCTTTGTGACACCTGATATAGGATGTAGGTTTCCCGTTAAAGCCATGGCATCAATTATTGACCAGAGCGACATTAAAAATTAACCTTCAGATATGCATGTTTAAAGGCCCTGCGCCTGACAGGAAGGTGGGGTGGTGGGAAGGAGGGCTGCAGGCAAGATGGGAACACCAGGAGTGCCAGAGCCCACAGCCCCCTGTAGCCCCCTCCCAAAGCCAAAGCTGTCTATGTCCCCATACTGCAGGGCACCTGGCCCGTGCTCCCAGCTGTAAAGCCCTCAGAGGTCCCCCGAGGGACAAGGACGCCCACGGCTCGGCATTTACTGTCCTCTGTGAGTTGGCCTTTGTCTGTCTGGGCAGCTGAGAGTTGTAGGGTGGAAAAGAATGAGCCTGCAGATACAGAAAGAGACAACTTGGGACATGGCGAAGGTTCCAGACCTTGGTGCAGCATGTGCTGAAGCACTGAGGCAGAGGGAGCAGGCATAGTTAGGATTCAGAAGGAAAGTCCAGAGGCATGAGTGTGGGAAAGGAGATGGAGGTGGGGTCTGAGTGTGTCAAGCTATGGAGAAAAGTGGGATTTTTTTTTTTGAGGTAGGGTCTCACTCTAGCCCAGGCTGACCTGGAATTCACTATAGGATGGCTTCAAACTCACGGCAATCCTCCTACCTCTATCTCCTGAGTGCTGGGATTAAAGGCATGCACCACCACGCCTGGCTGAAAGTGGGATTTTTTTTTTTAGATATATTTTATTTAATTTTATTATTTATTTGAGAGAGAAAGAGAAAGAGGCAGAAAGAGAGAGAATGGGCACACAGGGCCTCCAGCCACTGCAAACAAACTCCAGATGCATGCGCCCCCTTGTGCATCTGACTTACATGGGTCCTGGAGAATCAAACCGGGGTCCTTTGGCTTTGCAGGCAAGCGCCTTAACCACTAAGCCATCTCTCCAACCCTGACAGTGGGATTCTTAATCAGACAGGGAGCCCCTAGGTGAAGGACATAACGCAATTTGTCTTTTTAAAAAGTTCCCTGTTGCAGTAGAGAGGGAACACGTAAGGGAGTCCCCCAGAGGGTGCCACTGTGCAAAGCTTGGGAGGAGATGGCAGAGGAGAAGGCGCAGCGGAATTGGCTGGTAGATTGTGTGGGGCTGGACAGGAATGGCGGGGCAAGGAGGATGCCTGAGACCCTGGGCAGAGCAGCTAGGGAGATGCTGGGGTGACTTCCTGGAAAGAAATGAAGGCTCAGGTATTCCAGCAATAAGGAGCTGCCACCTGCCTTGCCCTGCCCCCTGCTTGCCCCCACCTTTCATGCCACACTGTTCCCAAGTCCCCATCCAGTGGTGCCCACAGATGACCCACTGTCCTGATGGACAGAGCTGGCACTGAACAGCTTGTCCACCCTCTCTTTTGGTAGCTGGCTTCCTTGGGAACCAGGACAGGTCACATTCTAGCAGCCAGGATGGTCTGCTGGATCTTCACTGTGACTTCCGTTTTCCTGGACCAGTGGACACAGCAAAGGGGTGGAGCTGGGCCGAGGATCAGTGGAGGGCACAGCTGTTCCGCTGTGGCCGGAGCTCCTGTCTGCCATTAGATGGATGTGGAAACTGAGGTCTGAAAGGTCACACAGCATGCCCAAGGTCAAACAGCCAGTGAGGTCCTGGGAGCACAGGTCCCAAGAGGTCTCTTTGTCCCCAACATGTGCACGTGAACAGGAGCCTCCATTGCTTGGCCTCCTGGGCTGTGGCCACCACCCACCTCTGTCCTGCTGGATGACCAGTCAAGAGCCCACGAAAGGCAAATGAGAGTTCCCTGGGGTGAGGTGCAGCCCACTGTAGCTGCTGGATTCATTCCCAGGAGGAGGGGGCATGAGGGCTGAGACATGGCTTTCTGCCCCCAGGCTGGGGGTGAAGCCCGTCCTGGCACTCCCTACTCCGTCACATCCTTAGAAGCCAATGGCTCAGTCACCACCCTCAAGGAGTCATGAGTCAGCTGTCCAGGTCCAAGTTCAACTACAATGACAATAATATCACTATCCTATCTACTGCCAAACTCAGGCCTTAACCGTGGCCCTGTGGATCCCACCCGCATCTCTGGACCAGTCTTCTGAAGTCAAGGTTATAGGTGTTTAGAGACTGGCTCAGGGTGGAGGAATGGAGTGAGGAGGGTGTCTGTCAGTCAACACTTGGCTCCTCCAACCTTCTTTTTTTTCTTTTTTTATGAGAGAGAGAGGAGAGAGAAAGAGAGAGAACTGGGGTGCCAGGGCCTCAGCCACTGCAAACAAACTCCAGATGTGGGTGTCACCTTGTGTATCTGGCTTGTATGTGTTCTGGGGAGTTGAACCTGGGTCCTTAGGCTTCATAGGCAAGCACCTTAACTGCTAAGCCATCTCTTCAGCCCCCTCCCACCTTCTGAACCTCCTGGTCTTCCTCTGTGACATGGAAAAATCAGAAGTGCCCTTGCACTTCTGGCAGGGAACTCGAACGAGTGGTGTGTGCAGACACCAGTACAGGGGCTGCACAGCCATAGGGATTTAGGGGACTCTCAGAGCAGTGCATGCAAGCACTGTGACCTTGATAGGAGCAGGAGGGTCTGAGCAGCATATCTACTGGCCTCTTCAGAAACCATGGGTGGAACAGCCGCCCTCGCAGACCACACCACTCAGGGCCATTCAGGGTGGGGTAGCAGCCACCCCAATACACTTTCTGCCCCCAAGTCAGACAGTCTGCCTGGTGTGTGGATGCCAAGCTGGGGTGATTTCATCCTTCAAATACACAGGGAAAACCCTGCATAAACTAAGATCCTCCAATGTCACTAGATGGTGTGTCCTGGTCCCCCCATGGTCTACATATAGCACACGTTGATGCAGAAGTCTCGGTGCCGAAAGCCCCGTTGCCCAACATTCGGGCCTTGATGAATTTCAGATCAGTATTAGGCTTACCCGCCGCTCTGCTTTCCTGACCTTGAGTGGCTGACATTGTCGATCCTGTTCTTGAGCCTCCATAGAGCCTGCCGCTTTCCTGCCATGTTTAGTTAAACAACTCATCAGTGACATCACGTGACTCAAGGCTGTGTTCTCGTGGGCTTATGGCTGTGGCATATTCCATTGTGTGGCTGTGCCACAGTGTGTTTGTCCAGTCACCACATGAGGATGGTTGGGTTGTTTCCCCCCTTGGGACCTTTATAATCCAACCGCTGTGAACATTCTCATGCAGGCCCTTGGTGATCTTAGAGACACCATTCTTTTGGATATCGCATCGTTTCACTCCTAATGTCAAGGAGGCAGGCCTGCCTCCTCCATGGGAGGGCTGACTCCTTCCCCTTCCCAGCTTCTCCAGGCCCCTCCTCCCATGGCCTGTGACCCTGCCAGCAGCAGCTACTCTCTGACCTCTGCTTCTGTGACACTTCATCTCTAAGACCCTCATGATGCTGTCAGGCCTGCTGCATAAGCCTGGCCACTCCCTATGTTAGGCCTCTGAGTGTAACCCTGCAGCGTGGTGTCCTAGTATCATTCCAACCTGCAAGGTGACAGCCACAGCTCCTAGGGATCAAGACGAGGGGGGGTGTAGGCCTTGACCACAACGTTGATCATAGAGGAGGGGCCGGGTTTACTTCGTTTTCAGATCCCCTGCCAGCCAGTTTAACACAGTGGGAGCCACTGGACCACACTCAGACCCTTGTCGTGGCCACTTTAAGTATGTGTGCAGGGACTCAGAACAGCTTTCTGTCACACCTCCCAACGAATTTCCCTTCCCATCACAGTTGTCCTTGCTGGAAAAGCACCTCCTCCTGGTGGCCTGCCATCTGCTGTGACCACAGCTGCTTCCTGCGGTGCCCCTGGAAGGTGTCTGACCGGTGGTTCTCCCTGTCCCTCCCTCCAGTGGCTCCTTTGTAAAATGTGTCACTGTTTGTGGTAGTTTGAATATATGTCCCCCAATATATTCAGTGTTTTATTAGTTATAGTTTGCATCTGCAATCACCTTGCTAGAGGCAATGTCACTGGGGGCTGGTCTTAAGGTGTTAATGGTGGGTTTGAGATTCCATTGTAAAGATATGCAAATGTGTCTAGCAGGAGTTCCTGAAGTGTGCTGTGTGACCTTTTGGCTGTAGTTTTGCTCTGTGTGCTGTGGTGGCTGGTTGGTTTTTCTCTCTCTCTCTCTGCTTGGCCCTGTGGAGAGCAGGCCGCTTCTCTTGCCATTATGGAACTTCCCCTGGATCTGTAAGCTTCAATAAATAACATCCCTTCCTCCATAACTGTGCCTGGTCTGGAAGTTCATCTCAGTGAACCTGAAGCTGTCTGCTACACTGTTCCTGCCCCGCACCCAGCATCCAGCCAGTGCTAAGTGACTGTAAGCTATTGTAATTACCCAAGAGCACACGTTCAGGCACCCCCTTTTTTTCCCCCCACAACATTCTGGAAACACGTATTATTATTCAAATTGCCAGGTGCTCAGTCTTAATCTCCACCGGGCTGCTGCACACTTCAGCCCACTGGCTGCCAGCTGCACTGTTCCTCCTACCAAGGCTCCTGTCCCATGCCACACTTGCCCCTATCACCAGGACTGTCCCCAGACTGCCAGGCCACTTCCCTGTGCAGACCAGAGGCAGTGTGGTCCAGGAGTTAGCATCATCCTGTGTCTTACCTGGTAAATAGCAGGGAGTGGCATCCTGGCTCACAGGACACCTGCGGAGAGTCCCAGCTTGGGACTGCCCTAGACCTAATTCTTGTCTTTCCTAGAGTTAACTATGTTGGTGTGGCTCCCCGAGCCCTGGGATCAAGACCAGCTGCCTTCATCTGGAGTTGAAGTTCACAGCAGCCACCATCTCCCCACACTCCCGGCCACCAGGCCAGTTCTTACTCTTCCATGGCCTGGCCCGGGTTCTCCCTCCTTGCCAGCATGAGTGCCTGCTCAGGATTTAGCTCAGTGTCAGCTCCCCGAGGGGTTTTCATGACTGCTCCCAGGCCAGGCCCCCAAACACAGACACTCAACAGCGTCTTAGGCAGCAGGGACCTACTGCTCCTCTTTGGAGTCCTCATTAGCCTCATCCCAGCAAGGAGGCACCACCCTTGTATGACAGCACCAGCCCAAGGTGGGGGCTGAAGACCCTATCAGCAATGGCTTCCTGAAGCCCCGTGTGAGACAGCAGCCTTCCCACCGAGAGGAGGACCGTGCGTGCATGTGTGTCCAGCCTGCTCTCCATGGGGCTGGACACCAGCAGAGTGTTTGAGGGTAAGTGACCTTCAGAGACAGGAGCCAGCAGCCACTCAGGGACAATTTCCTCATCCTAGGGCTCCCTGTGGCCAGGGGAGATTGCCATGAAAGCTGGCATTTGACAAAGCTACACTCCCAGAAGGTGGAGCCAACAGTCTCGCAGCCAGCCGTAAGAAAGATCCTGCAGGCCTGCATGGCCTCAAGATGGGCATTCAAGGTCCTGAGAGGTTAAGTCACTTACCCAGGGTCATACAACATGTGAGAGGCTGGGCTGGGATCTGAAACTAGCTAGGTCTCCATTGGTCAGCCAGAATTGTATGTTACCAATGTCGTTGATTGCTCAGTGGGTAAAATGCTTGCTGACACTTCACGGACATAACCTCCAACTGTGACCTGCGCCACTGGACCAGCGCTCATGTGCAGTCTTGCCTGTGGGCAAATCCGAAGGCGTTGAGCAGCGTGGCTGGGTCAAGAACACAAGTACCTCTGTACAGTTGGCCTGCCATAGGTAGTCCTTGGAAGCCCTTCTTCCCAGCCCAGCACAGTATGATCATGGCCAGCCTGAGGCAGGAGGGACAGAATGCTTTCTGTGGCCTGGATTCTAGATGCTTCTTCCTATGCCTTTGATGTGCACGCTTGCTATTTTAGACTGCGTTTGCCATTTGACAGTTTCTGTCTTCTTGGCAACTGGTCTGTTTAGAATCTCCCTTCCTGGATCTTTGTGTGATTTCTATTTTCTTGGAGAGACGTCCATATTGTGGCGGCTTTCTGAGAAAGCTGGTGGAGGAGTTGAGCGCCATCTCTTGTTTGTTTTTGTTCGTCCAATCCTCTCTGTGCCTGGATTATGACTGGGGACTTGGTGTGGGAAATACGAAGAGCCGTGGTTTGTGGAGACCCGTAGATGAACGCTAACTGTGTATATGAGCTATCTGGGCTGTTGGTGGTGAAGGCCAGAGAGAAGCAGTTGGGATGGGAAGGAAGCATGGGGCTGCAGTCTAGCTAACCCAGGCGGTCAGCAGGGCCCCCTGAGGTGACTTGGGTGGGGTGGGTTCATGCAGGAGAAGGGACAGCATGCTGGTGCAGGCACGTGCTCCTCAGACCTCTCCAGAGGACCAAATTCAGTAGACTTGATCCTGCCAGGGAAGTGGCTCACACCAGCATGGAGGCCGACGCCTGAAGATCAGCCTCCATGAGTGGGAGCCCCAGGCCAAAAGATGGCTGTTTCCAATGGAGGCAGTGGAACCAGGGGTTTCCGAGATATGAGTTCTAGCCCAAGACAGCTTCAAATGCTGGAGACCAGCCCAGGTGGGTGGCAGAGAGGACATTTTCCCCTCCTCAGCCTCCATGGAAGGGACACAGGTGTCCACAGTGGGAAGACCCTGCTTCGTTCAGTCTCTCCTTTAAATGCTAATTTCCCTGGAATCACCCCATACATGCACCCTGGGTAATACTTAATCCAGTATCGGGGCATCCAGGGCCCTGGGCAGAAGATCCAAAGAACGATGACAGGCGGAGTGAACCAAGGGCACAGAGTCAGGGGCATGACTGAAGTGGGAAAAGAGGGCACTTTAGCTTCTATTCTTGGTGACACTTCAGATGGAGGAGTAATGGGAGGGATTCAGATTTATGCAGGCTGAGAATCATTCGAGGGGTCACAGTGAGGTCCTGCAGTTAGTAGCACGAGAGGTGTCGGGGGACAGAAGGGCAAGGCATGTGGCTATTCCGAGAGAGGGCAGAGGGGTGGAGAGACCAGCTAGGAGAGTAACTGGAGATGGGGTAGGAGAGAAAAAGACGAGCCAAAGGGGAGCCCTGGGTCCCACTGATTGAACAGCAAGGTAGAGCTCTGTGTCTTAAAGTGAGGGGAGCTGTAGGGAAGGTCTGGCTTGGGGAGAAAAATGGGGATTTTAGCTGAGGGTGGATCACTTGTCCATGAGACACCCGGGTGATGCCACCCCGGCAGGCTGGCTGTGAAGGAGCAGTTCAGGGGAGCATCCGAGGCGGGAGAGCCGTCACCATCCATGTTGTGATTTGAATGCTGGAAGGCTCAGAGCCCGCCTGGTGGCACTGTTTGGGGAGGTTGTAGAACCTTTGGGAGGGAGAACTTCGCTGGAGGAAATGGGTCACTGGGGGCGGGCTCCACTTCCTATCAGCTCTCTGCTTCCCGGCCACTGGATGTGAGCAAGCAGCACTCCTGTCACCGGGGCCCCAAGCCACAGTGGCCACCATGCCTTCCCTCCGGTATAGACTGTGCCCTCAGACTGTGAACCCAGATAAACCCTTCCTTGGCTTCTTGGCTGTACCTGGCCACAGGGAAGAGAGAGTAACTTACACCATAGAGAAAGCGCTGGGGAGTCCTCGAGCAGCTGGAATCTTCCAGCAGACCAGAAGACAACAAGAGCAGGCTGGAAGGATGGTGGCAGCAGTCACCAGGATGGAGGGCTGGGCTGGTATGTCCCCCCAACCCCCGAGTCAGCACTGTGACAGGACCAGTGGTGGGAAAGGACTGTGTGCTGACTGCTGGATTTAGCACCATGAAAGCCTGTGGTGACAAAGAACAATTTTTTTTTTTAATTATTTAAAGAGACAGAAAGAGAGAGAGAGAGAATAGGTGCACCAGGGCCTCCAGCTAATGCAAACAAACTCCAAATGCATGTGTCACCTTGTGCATCCAGCTTATGTGGGTCCTGGGGAATGGAACCTGGGTCCTTAGGCTTCATAGGCAAGTGCCTTAACCGCTAAGCCATCTCTCTGGCCCCCTATGATTATTTTTTAAATGTTTGTTCTTAAATTTCTGTTTCTAGATACTTGGTAATGTTTATTTTTCATTCTCTTGGATTCAAAGTTATCTTGAAAGAGTTTCAAAAGTCCATGGTGGTGGAATTTTTTTTTCTGTGACCTCCAACTAGCCAGCCTTTAAGTTCTGACCCCCACCCCCCGCTTTGTCCACCCTCTTGACTGCTGAGACCGCCAATGTGCACACCCTGGGCCCAGTTTATGCAGTGCTGGGGCTCAAACCCAGGGCCTCCTGCATACTTCAGGAGCAGTCTGTTCACGGAGCCACATCCCAGCCCACAGCATTATTTCTTATCCAACTTCAGCTTTGCCTGGTATTCAGACCGTGACCCCTGGCTTCTCCTGGCTTTCGATTGTTTCTTTTCTTACTGCCCACACTTTCCTTTTGAAGCAGGTAAAACGCACCCAGCGCACTTTACCATTTCTCCATTTTGGGCAGCGGTGCGCAGCAGGAACCTTCCGGGTGGCTCAGCCTTCCTTGACCTCGGAGCACCCTTTCTTTTTAGCAAGCACGTCTGGCTCCTTGCTGTCACCAGGATGGCAAATACACTTGGTCTTATTTCTGTCATCATAGTTTATGACATGCTCTCTGCTTTTATAGCTTGTGTGGGGGTTGTCAATTTCCACCATATGGTCTGTGTTTTCTTTGTTTTATTTTCTGTGTGCGTGTGTCCTCTGATAATTTTCAAAACTGTGTTTTTGGGTCCCATGGTTACCTTCACAATTATAACGAGCTGTGATATGCTTGATCATTCATTTCTTCGTACGGTGTTTATTTTTTCCCTGCTATAAACAATGTCAGGATTTAAATTTTTTTCTACTTTCCCTCCTATTGTCTCCCTTCCACCAAATTATGTTAGCTGATCATTCTATTATTTTGTTAGATGTTCCTTTGTTCTCTGCCTTCACTTCAACTTCCAAGGAATTCTTTAGAACCACCCCCCACCCCGCTATCAGTGAATAAGACATTGTTTAATTGTGTGGCCTCCTCCCCGCACCATCCCACCTACGTACTATTATTTATACCACTTCTGTTTTCTTCTTCGTTCTTTTCTTTTAGGTGTGTTTCAAACATGGTTCAGAGCTAGAGGGTTCTATGCTCTTGCCAGAGTCCTTCAATATCCCTTTTTTTTTTCCTTTTGCCCAAGGGTGTCCTCTGGGAATTTTTTTTACTTTTTTAAAATTATTTTTATTTATTTTTGGAGAGAGACACAGAGAGAAACAGACAGAGAGGGAGAGGGAGACAGATAGAGATGGACGCGCCAGCAGTCTCTCAGCTGCTGTGAACGAAATCCAGATGCGTGCGCCCCTTGTGGGCAAGTGCGGCATTGTGCCCTTGCGTCACTTTGCATCTGGCTAAATGTGGGACCTGGAGATTGGAACTGGGTTCTTAGGCTTAGGAGGCAGGTGCCTTAACTGCTAAGCCATCTCTCCAGCCCTCCTCTGGGAATTTATTCAAGAAAAGTTCATGGGGGCCTGGGGAGATGGCTGAGTGATTAGAAGCACTGGCTGTACAAACCCAACAATCTGAATCCTCATGACACACATCTGTCACCCCACTGCATCTATGGCAGTGGGAGGTGAAGTCAGGGGACTCTCAAAGCTCAAGGACCAGCTAATCTGGCCTTCCCAATGGCAAACAATAAGAAAGACCTTGTCTCAAACAATGTGGAAGAGGAAGACCAACACCCTGAGGTTTCCTCTGAGCTCCATGTGTGTGCTATAGCACACATGCTCCCTCCTGTGTACGCATACACACACACACACACACACGATCCATGGGAGGTATAAGTAAAAAAATATATTCAAGGGCTGGAGAGATGGCTTAGCGGTTAAGCAGTTGCCTGTGAAGCCTAAGGACCCCAGTGCAAGGCTTGATTCCACAGGACCCATGTAAGCCAGATGCACATGGTGGCGCATGTGTCTGGAGTTTGTTTGCAGTGGCTAGAGGCCCTGGTGCACCCATTCTCTCTCTCTCTCTCTCTCTCTCTCTCTCTTTCTTTCTCTCTGCCTTTCTCTGCCTCTAATAAATAAATAGATAAAAATTAAATATATATATATATATATATATATATATATATATATATATATATATATATATTCAACAAGTTTTTCTGCTGATTTAATATTTGAAAGATGGTTCACCTGGGTTTTGAGTTCTTGGGTCCATTTATTCTACTGAGTGCCCATGGCTGTTATAGACCCTGGAAATATACAGAAGTAAGGAAAACATAATCACCTTGGGCTTCTTTTTATACTTTTTTAAAGAATTTTTTTCCTTTTTTTTATTGACAACTTCTATACTTACATACAAAAATGCATATTTCCCTCCCTTCCCCATCCCCCTTTAGAACTCCAATCTCCATCATATCCCTTCCCTCTCTCCATTAGTCGCTCTTTTAATTTGGTGTCATCATCTTTTACTTCTATTATGAGGGTCTTGTGAAGGTATTGCTAGGCACTGCAAGGTCATGGATATCAAGGCCAATTTCTGTCTGGACAGTTACATTGTAAGGAGTCGTACCCTTCCTTCGGCTCTTCCATTCTATCCGCCCCTCTTCCACAATGGGCCCTGAGCCTTGGAGGGTGTGACAGAGGTGTTTCAGAGCTGGGCACTCCTCCATCCCTTCTCAGCACTATGTTGCCTTTTGGGTCATCCCAGTGGTCATTGCCATCTGAAAAGAGAAGCTTCTCTAACCAGAAGTGAGAGTAGCATTAATATGTGAATATGAACATTAAATGTAGTGCTTTCAGGGCAGCTTAGTGGGAATAATATATACATTTAGCCAAACAAGAGCAGGCTTTATACTCCTAAGGCTCATGACCTCCCCTGCCATAGACTTTTGCTTAGGTTTTTCAGTACCAGGTATGTATTCCCTCCCGTAGAGAGGGCCTTCAGTCCAATTATGGAGCAGTTGGTTACCCCAAGAGTAGACATGCCACTATTGCACCCGTTCAGTCATTGGGCCTGTATGGCCAAACTTGAATATTCAGTGTCCACTGTTTTCACTGCTGATGACTTCTGTGTCCCATACGCTGCATGCAGTGCAGCTTTCTCCAGCGTTCAGTTGGCTGGTCTACAGGGAGAAGGTTTTCTGCTCAGTACCGCTTGCTTTCTTAGTGACCTTGTCTCTCAGGCAAGAGATGTCTTCAGCAATAGGGTCTTACCATCTGTTTCTCAAGGGAAACCAAGGGCTTTGGGAAAAGGCTTTAATGTTTTGGAGGCTACTCTTATTTGAGAGAGACAAGGAAACAGAATTGGCATATCAGGGACTCTAGCCACTGCAAACTCCAGACACATGTGCCACCTTGTGCATCTGGCTTATGTGGGTACTGGGGAATTGAACCCAAGTCCTTTGGCTTTGCAGGCAAGCACCTTAACCTGTAAGCCATACCTCCAGCCCCCCCTTGGACTTCTTATAGTCCTATAGACTTCCATCCACCTCCCTGCATTGGTCGCACTGCATCATGTGACCACCCTTGCTTACAGACGAGTCTGGGAAGAGGAGTATTTGCAACTAGGAAGTTCATTACTCATATCATGGGTGTATCACGTGTGTGTATCTGGTCCGCTCATCTTAGCTGCAACCTGACTCTGCCTGTCACAAGAGGACACTTGCTTCTTTCTGCCCACTGGTCTCCTAGCCCATTCTTGTTCCAGAAATGTCCTGAGTTCTTCTCAGTAGCTTCATAATGGCATGATCTTACTCAGTGGGATGATTCCAAGAAGCACAATGGGGGTTTGATTATTTTTATGAATGACGTATCTGGGTTTTTTGGTTTGTTTGCTTGTTTCTTTGTTTTTTTAATTTTGTTTTTTGTTTTGTTTTGTTTTGGTTTGGTTTGGTTTGGTTTGGTTTTTTGAGGTAGGGTTTCACTCTGGTCCATGCTGACCTGGAATTCACTATATTTTCAGGGTGGCCTCAAACTCATGGCGATCCTCCTACCTCTGCCTCCCAAGTGCTGGGATTAAAGGCGTGTGCCACCACGCCCGGCGTTTTTTAAATTTTTTGGGGGGGGGTGCAAGGAAGACAGATAGAGATGGGCGGCCAGCAGTCTCTCAGCTGCTGAGAACAAAATCCAGATGTGTGCGCCCCTTGTGGTCAAGTGCAGCACTGCGCCCTTGCATCACTTTGCATCTGGCTAAACGTGGGACCTGGAGATTGGAACTGGTTCTTAGGCTTAGCAGGCAGGCGCCTTAACCACTAAACCATCTCTCCAAGCTCCCATTTAAAAAATTTTTAATGATGGGGTTGGAGACATCTAAAATTGAAGCTTCTGGAAGAACCACTTGTTCTTGCCCATCTTGTATATCTCCTCAAACTAGACTCCCGTCTGGCTACAATGTGGCAGAGCTGGGTCTCTGAAGACATCTTTGTTGACAACAGTTTTGTCCAAGGGGAGGTCCACAGACTGTCTTGTGGGCATGAGGTGATTGTAGCTGTAAACCTTCACAAAAAACTTGGTCTTTGATCTTTTGGCAATTTTCTTCTTGCCCAAGGCAGCTGTCGCTTTGTACGGATAGCAGTCAATTCCAGCCAGCAGAGCATGGCTATAGGGACGGTGGGAGGTGCCATCCATGTTCTTCACGGTGACGGCTTTGTGTCTGGAGTAGCCAGAACCAGCACCACTTTCCCAGGTTTCATGACCTTGCCCATTTCAACAGCTAGCAGCGGGCACACGATAGAAAGCTCTATCTGTTTTTAATATATTTTAGTTTCATTATAGCAAAGATGACCATGTAAGTTATAATCCAAATTGTAGTACTTCTGAAAACTGAAGAGGAAGCAGTATTAAAAATTAGAGCAGCCAAGATGGGCGTGGTGGCACATGCCTTTAATCCCAGCACTCAGGAGGCAGAGGTAGGAGGATCGCCGAGAGTTCGAGGCCACCCTGAGACTACATAGTTAATTCCAGGTCAACCTGGACCAGAGTGAGACCCTACCTCACAAAACCAAAAAAAAAAAAAAAAAAAATTAGAGCAGCCAAGCATGGTGGCACACTTTTAATCCCAGCACTTGGGAGGCAGAGGTAGGAGGATTATTGTGAGTTCGAGGCCACCCTGAGACTACATAGTGAATTCCAGGTCAGCCTCAGCTAGAGCAAGACCCTATGTTGAAAAATCAAAAAATCAAAGGCAAACAAGAGTTGTTACCCAGGACAGTCCCAAGCCAAGATCCAGAGTCAAGCTGGGTAGACCAACACTGTTGAGCCTTATAAGGTTAAATAGTGAAAAATATCTTTATATCTACACTCTGTTCTAATAATTAGCCTCTTGATTCTGCTAGATATTCTAGGTACATTACCTGCAGTTAATTGTGATTTTTGGTTCTTATATGCAAGTCTTTTCATTGTGTACTTTTTTCTTGTCTTATTGCATGGGCCACGGGCTCTTGTACTCTATAGAGCTACAGTGATAAGGGACTTTCTTGTCTTGGTCCCAGTCATATACTCCCAAGGTTCACAATGTCCAGGGGTCAAAGGCCATAAGCTCAGAGTGGCTTCTCCTGGCTCTGATGTCTAACTCTTTGTTTCCTTCTCTTTTCTCCAGAAAACCCTATTGCCGTGCCTCGGGATGGGGGAGGCGAGAGCCACAGCACCAGGCGCAGCCTCCAAGACCAGCCTCAACCAGGACACTAGGGAGAGCCGGGGCAGTGGTGGGAGGAGAAGGAAACCCACCCATGCCCAGAACCCTCCTCCATGGACGTCTGAGATTAGGAGCAAACTCAGGGGTTGGGGCTGGGATTCAGGAGGGGGGCTCTGAGCCACCTGTCCGCAAGCAATAGTTCCCTTTTGGGCTGGTGGTTTCTGAGAGTTGACTCAGTGTGGACTCAGATGACCAACACACAGATGCCCTGGCTGATCCCAGCCACAAGGATTTAGACCCATGGTCCAAACACTGAAGCTTCCCCTGCCTTCACTCCCTCCAATAGTGGCCCCTTAGGCCTATCAGTGTCAGAATATTGACCGTGTGTGTGTGTGTGTGTGTGTGTGTGTGTGTGTGTGTCATGCACATGCGCGTGTGTGATCCAGGGTGTTCTTTTTGTTTGTTTGTTAGGTTGGTTATTTTTCACTTGAGCCCTGCAGTGGCCATAGGCTTTCTGACGGGCACCAGTCACCACACAGCTGGGGTCTCCCTAGTGTCCTTGTCTGGGGCTCAAACCTTTTGCTGTGGTCAGCAGCTGTGAGCTGTGGAGTTGGCTGGCACAAGGGTCCAGCTTTACTGTCTTAGTGTAGTGGGGACTACAGGATGCCATGCAGGATGGGGGCTTATGGAATTGTTTCTGTACTGGCAGAAATAACAAGGGATGTATCTCTGCTGTCCTGGGAAGTGGGTGTGGCTAACCTCCCTGGTGGCAGCTCACACAGGAATGGTGTCTGATCTCCAAGGCGGATGGAACCCAAAGTCTGGGCTTCAATTTCCTGGGCCTGGTGGGCTCTGCAGTCCAGGGACCCCTGGAATGGTTGCGGGAGCATCTGCCCGATGCCTTCATGGTGGGCAAGCATCCCCCAGGCTCTTCACTTTCACAGCCTGAGCCTCATCCATAGCTTGTTTGGGTCACACACCTGCTGGGTGCCAGGCCCAGTGCCAGGCAGTGGGTGCCAGGCCCTGTGCCAGGCAGTGACGGGGATGAGAGTTGAATCTAGCCCAGCTGTGCCCCAACAAGCCTCATCTGTGGGGAGCAAGTCACACAGGTCTGTGCTAGACAGGGTGGGGAACTCTATGGAAACCCAGAGCAGAAGGTTCTAGAAATCCATCCACTTTAAAGTGGGGCTCCCTCATAAGCCTGAGCACCTGCTAGTAATGCCTGCCCATAGAAGTCATCACCACCCTCCCTTAGGGAAGAAGTAAGCTTCAGGCCACTTTGGCAGAGTAGATGTGCTGGTTCCGTCTCTGTGCCGAGGCCAGCCTCCCCCCCAGTTGTCAACCCTGTGTGTCCTCCTGATGCTATTTCCTCAGTCATCCCAGTGTCCCAACACAGCCTAGCCGTCTGCCCACCAGGCACTGAGGGGAGCCAGAAGGTGTCTCCTTGTGGCAAGAAGGGACAATGACAAACTTGGCAGTGAGGAAGGAAGTGCGGAGGTGCCTGCTGGGGACCTAGTCAGACAAGACAACACATTAGTGAGGCCTGTGGGGCTCGGGTGGTCCCGGATGTTTAAACCTGGTTCATAAGATACCACAACCAGAACAAAGGCACCCACAGGCCTGGTACGTTCATGGATTCCAATAAAGCGTTGACAGAGGTGGATTCCAACAATCCACCACTGATAAAGCAGAAAGAACATTCTAGGGCACAGATCTTCTTCCTTCCCGGGTGACAGAGGTGGGTCCCCGGCAACTGTAGCCACATAGCACATACCACAATGAGTCCTGCCTCCAGGGGGGTCCTTTACCCACCACAAGTCATCCCAGGGCAGTGATTGTCCTGAGGGTGCTCAGGGGTGGGCCCCAGCTGAGTGGGGCCACACCTGCATCCCCTCCGTAGGGCCACTGGAATCAGAGAGTCTGAGGAGGGACTTGACATCAGTTAAGCTTGGTGATCATCGGCAAGACGTGGGCCTTCCCTGCCTCAGTTTCCCCATCAGTGAGAAGGAGAGAAAGGAGTCTGGTGTATGGAGAGGGCTTCTGGCTTCCTGTGGTTCTGGAATTTCCAGCAGCTGTTCACACAGAGCCACTTCTGCCTCGAAGGGACTGATGGCCTGGCCTCCCTCCTCAGACACTACAGGCCATGGTCACACAGACAGCAGGACATCAGAGGGCCGGGGCCCCAGCAGAGATCTCTGAGGGAATCACCCCAGGGCCTGTGGGGATTATGGTCCTCAGAGCAATTGGACTGTGCCCTTTGTGATTATATCTGAGGCCAGAACATTCTCTGGTAAGCAGAAGGTTCCCATTTCTGAAGGTCAGTAGAGATGACCAGCTTGCAAACTCCAGCCAACTCTGCTCCTTCCAAGCTGAGGACTCTGGCCCACTGCCCAGCCTCTCGAAGCCTTCTTTCCTCACCTAGAAAGTAGGGTGTGCAGATAGGGGGTCCTAACCCACGATGCACCTTGGCCCTGATGCTTCAAGGGCGGGAGTAGTATGCAGTACCCCAGGTAGCCAGGATGAAAGTCTGTCCCCATCCCATGGTGGCTGTGGCTGGCAGAGGGGCCATTTAGTAGTGGGTGCCGTAGACGTTATGGCGTAGAGACGGTTGTAGCATAGTTACAGCGTAACTGTTTCTTTCGCGATGCCCAGACCTGACCGCAAACTGCTTTCGTTGACTTCTGACTGTGAGCTTCCGGGTGCCCATACCCTATCTGCAGAGGCAGTCATGTGAATCCCACTAGAGAAAAGCTGATGGCAACCCAGCTTCTGCTAGTTGTGTGAAGACCCCTGCGTCTGTCCGGACCAAGTTCCCACCAGTAAATGCATGTCCTTGGTGAGCACCTTCATGGCCCCCTCGCCTGTGTGTTCTGTATTCTGGAATCTCCCATCAGAATCTCTGGCCTGCAGGACCACTAGCCAGCTGAGCTCGCCGGAGCAGCAGCCTGTTTGCTGGGCGTGGAAGCCTAGTGTGCAGCAGGCCTTAAAATCCACACGTACATGTACACACCCATGAGTGCAACTTGTGCACACTCCTACGCGTCCACACACATGCATGACTGTGAGCATACATGTATCCACACGTATAATTCATCGACACGTCCCCACAGTAAGCACACACATATGTGCACACACGTGACTCTCAAGTGGATATGGCCTCTTGCTCGCAGCCCTTCAGGAAGCAGCAGGGAGGTAGATGTGTTCCAAGGGCTGGGCCACTTCCTCTGCTATCAGGGAACCCCTTCAGGCTAAGTTCAGCCCCAGGGTGGAAGAGAAGAACTTGGGGACATCAGGAACACAGGCCAAGGGTGACGGTTGAGATCATCTTCGGCCAGGAGTTGGCTCCCTCAGCCCAGTCAGGAGCTCTGCCCAGGTCCTTCTAAACAGCAGCATGGGGTGTCTGTACCCTCTGCTGACTGCCACCCAGCCCCTGCCCCTGTCCACTCCTCCGTACTGGCCTCTGAGCTGCCTCTAGTCACTGTCCCCCAGGTGCCTTCCCCCCTCGGTTGGTCCCCCAGCCCTGCAGAAGGTTGTACTGGGATCCGCAGAGCTGTGGGCTTGGGTTTTTAACCAGCTTGTTTCACTTTTCCATCTTGGCTGCTTGGTCCTCTGTCCTAGGAAGAGCTTGAGAGGAAAATTTGGGGTCCTCCATGCCTCCAGGCAGATGTGACCCCCAGGTAGTGATCCTAGGTACTTCCTGTCCATGCGACAGATGCCTCCAGGCAGGGAGCCATCACAGAAGGTTCCCCTTCCACTAGGGACTCTGGGTTGGAATCATAGAGGATGTGCCAGGGACTCGGTCATGTGGCCTGGGGACCACATACCAATGTCTATGTGGTCCCCAGACCATCTGAAAGGGCCGAGGACAGTGAGCGGATTGCATCCCTGTCCTTCTGCAGCGGATCTCAGGAAAATGTGCACACTGCAGGGTTTCTGGGCCACCGAGGGGGCCAGGGCCGGCTCAAGGCATCCACAGCTCATTTGTCCAGGAGACGTGTGGAATGACCACGACCAGCCCCACTCTGTCCCCAGCATCCACCTGGGAGCTGCACCTGCTTTAGAGAGAGGTGTTGTGTCAGAGTACATGCCACGGTCCTGGGCTTCGTTGCTGCTGAAGTGACTAGTCGTGCCTAACAGTTAGAAATGCTCCAATTCACAAAAGAAGGAATCTCTACCTACCCCACCCACGAAAGTGACCTTGGAGGTGGCACTGCCCACCCCCGCTCCAGCTTTCAGTGTAACCCCCCTGCCAAGTAGCTGGTGCTAGAGAGGCTGGGTGAGAGCAGATTTGACCCGTCAGTCATGTGGCTAACACTCCTATCCTCACATCAAGCCCTGACTCGCTTGCCCTTGACACAAGTTCAAGACTGCTGTGGTGCCCACCCCACGATGCTTTATCCACAACGCTGTTCCCCCAAGCGGTAGCAGGCTCCCAGAGGCAGTTACTCTGACAACTACAGGGACATTGACCCTGGGTTTCTCTAATGCCCTGAACATCTCTCCCAAACGCACAGAATCGCCTTGCTTTTGACATCAACCCTGAACATGGGATTGGAAGCTGCCGTCACGGTCACCCCACATCTCCCACGGGGTTGCAGCTGGGCCGTGCCTCAGTTTCTCATGCCAGGTCTTTCCCCACTTCTCCCTACTGTCTGTGTGTAGGTGACGGGGTACAATACCCAACCGGCAAGCATGGGTAACGTGTAATGACTGGTATGGCTGCAGAGTGAGGTGCTGGCCACCCTGGAAAGCTGGAGACCTCCCTCCAAAGGGTTACGCTTCCTCGCAGGCACAGTGGGACAAGGCAAAAAGGCAAGGGAGGGGCAAGAAGGTCTCTCTCTCTCTGCTCGGGAAACTCCAGCCTCACGTGCGCTGGCGTGGGGTCTCTTTGAGAACTGATGACTGGGAAAACCAAAAACCAATAATATTCCTCTACTAATAATCCAACGTAATACAACCGTGTGTTTTACACTGACCGCTGTTGCGCTGCGTTTGTCTTTATATACGGTAGTTTTTATAAAAATGTCCTTCGGTTTTAATAAAGGTGTGTCATGTCAACTGTTTCTCAATTGAAATTGCCGTGAATATTTCAAAAGATGTTTTCTGGATCTTGTCGTCCTGGGCTGGGGAGGGGGAGGGGAGGGCCAGGCTCTGGGGTCTCGTGTGAAAAGGTTGGAGGGTTAGCCCTGGGGATGTGGTCTTACAGGTTAATAGTAAATACCTTGAGGGTCAAAGATCAAGAACAGCACGCTGAGCCAGGTGGACCAGAAGCAGCTTGTGGAAGGAAAGGGTTTATTTCAGCTTCCAGTTTCAAGGGGAAGTTTCATCGTGGCGGGAAAAGCATGACAGGCAGCTGGACGTCACACCTTGTCACATCAGCAGGGAGGAAGCAGCAAGGGGGAGCCAGCTGTACCCAGTGAGCTGGATTGGCACACCTCAGTCTTGCCCCAGTGACATACGTCCTTCAGCAAGGCTACACCCCCCAAAGGCTGCACAATGCTCCTATAGTGCTTCCAGCTAGGGACCAAGTATTCAAATCACCACACCTCATTAAGCCACTCCGGCCAGTGACGTTCAGGCTTCTTGGCTGTGGTTGGAAGGTGTCCCCAAAGTTCATGGTCCGGAAGCAACTTCCAAATTATACGTCAGTAACATCTATGACTCTGGAAGGTGATCAGGGTTAGATGAGGTCATGAGGGTGGTCCCCTGCCCACGTCAGTGGCTCTGTAAGAAGAGAGTCCTCCGTGAGTGTGCTTGCTCTGCCTCCTGTGGGATACCCTCTACCATCATGATGTCATGTAGCCCTCAACAGGTGCCCAGGAGATACCAGCACTGTGCTCTTGGCCATCCCCCCCTCCCCCAGTCTTTGGGATTCTGTCATAGCACCAAATCCAGAACAAGCAGGGGTGGAGCGTATTTCACACCAGAGTTAAAGATGTTCACCAATAACTGAGGGCCACTCCAGCCAGCCCCTGCCAGTGGGCATGCAGACACTGGCAGATGCCTGATCACTCCTGCCTGTGGCGCTGCTCTGTGCCCCACTCGAGTCGGTTTCATTCACAGTCCCTGTCCCCAGATCTACGAAGGCTTGGCTCCTTGTGAAGAGACGATAGTGTCCATTCTCGCAGCCTGCGAGGGGACGGGCTCTCTCAGCAGCCACTCCCTCTCTGACTGCCAGCTTTGGGGCTGGGGCAGAGAAAAGGGCAAAAGTGTGTCCAGAAGGACAAGGATGTTGGCTGTGCTAATGCCCCAGCCATTTCTCTGGGAACAGCACAGCTTTCGGTGGGGAGATTGTGGATCTCCTCATGCCTCAGTTCCCGGGCAAGGAGGGCCAGGCCAGGACACAGCACATAAACACACCCACCCACCCACACACCCACACCCACACCCACACACACTCAACTCACACAGTCTCACAGATACCATATGTCCACCTATGCACTTTCACGTGCATACTGTGCCTTCCTTGGTTAGCATCAGGCTCCTGGAAAGCCACTGTCCCTATCCAGGGTCCCTCGTTTGGAGGCCTGGCAGGAGGAGTGAGGACAGAGGACATAGTCAACTTGGCTCAGGCCTCAGGCCCTGGGAACCTGGCTGAGTGGCACGGACGACCACATGGGCAGTGGGGCCAGCTGGGACAGAGGAGAGAGACATCATGGATCTATCCTCTAAGCACGCCTACCAGCCCCGGGCACAGAAGGATGATGGGCCCCATCAGCTAACAGTGGACACCCTGAGACCCACTGGCTCCCTCGCAGCTTGAGGGCATGGGTCATTGCTGTTGCTGTTCTACCTGCTGAGGGTTGGGGTGGACCACCGGGTACTTCCCTATGGGGGGGGTCTCTATCAGCAACCAGCAATGGACCCCTCAGGACAACCACCCACATGCAGTGGAACAAGGGCCGTCCTGGGACTCTCATCCTCAACCCACACAGATGGGGTCACCCAGGCCCCGGTCATTGGGACCTCTGTGTCCCTGTGCCACGCGTTTCTTTCTGTTGGAAGTGTCTCTCCATCTTCTCCATGGGATCACCACCGTCCATCAACCAAGGGGCTAAAACGCCAACAGGGGGCACTCTCCGATGGTAACCCCGTCACTCAGACTTGCCCTCCAGAGAAAAATCCAGAATCATGGGACAAAAAATGTGTCCTTAAGTCCCCCTGTGTGGCTAGCCCAAGAGGGGAGCAGAGCGGGTGTGGGAGGAGCTGTAGGGAACCGGAAGGACACAGGGCTGCGTGGGGATGTGGGGAGAGGCCAGGGTGGCTGCTGGACCCCTAAGGGCTACACCCCCCCAAAGTAGGGGTAGACCAGCCCTCCCAGTTCAGTTTCATTTCATCTGGGGCCTAGTTCCTGACCCTAGAGCGATGCCTGGCAGCCCCAGGGGATAATAGCAGCGATGAGAACTTCCTGAAAAAGCTCTCAGCACCGTAGGTCCCAGAGCCTTGGCACAAAACCACGTGAAAGGAGAGCAAGGGTGGTGAGGATGAGCAAGAAATGGCAGGATGGAGCGTCCCCGGAGAGACTCGCAGAGGCTGTGACTGGAGGGACGTGACTGTCACCAGCAGGGCTCAACAGACTCGGAACAAACACAGTGGTGCCTGACAACCACACAAAAGATGCAGGAAATTTTCCAAAGAAGCAATTAGAAACTGGAGAAATAATGTATATACCAAAATGAAGGTTTCAGTACGTGAGTTTAAAAGCAGATTTCTCAAGCCAGGGTGGTAATGGTAAGAGAATACAAACACGGGTTGAAAAGAACATACAGCCACAGAAATAGATGGACTGATGTGACAGGGGACGCAAGAACATGGTAACACATGGGGAGAAGGCAGCTGCTCGGTGGATGGGCTGGGACAGCCAGACATCCACACGCAGAGAGCGTGGGAGAGGACAGCAGAGTCCAGACAAACCTTACACCCCCACAAAAGGTACCTCAAAATGACCCGTCAAGTCAAAGCTCAGAGGACAGGCAGATGATCCTGGGTTGAAGAGAGAAACTGACCAACTGGACTTGGTTAAAACCAACAGTTTCCAGCCTGGAGAGATGGCTTAGTGGTTGAGCGCTTGCCTGTGAAGCCTAAGGACTCTGGTTCAAGGCTACATTCCCCGGGACCCACGTAAGCCAGATGCACAAGGCGGCGCACGCATCTGGGGTTTGTTTGTAGTGGCTGGAGGCCCTGAAGTGCCCATTCTCTCTCTCTCTCTCTCTCTCTTTTCTCTCTGTGTCTATCTGTTGCTCTTAAATAAATAAAAAAATAAATAAATGTTTTTTTAAAAAACCTAAAAAAAAAAAAAAACAGCAGTTTCTGAGTTAGGGAAATGGCTCAGTGGATAAAGTGCTTGCATAATCATGAGGCTTTGAGTTCAGATCCTCCAAGCCCATGTAAAATGCCAGGCATGGTGATACATGTCTGTAATCTCAGCACTGGGGAAGCAGAGACAGGATCCCAGGGGCTAGCTAGTCTGGCCATATTGGTGAAGCCTGTCTCAAAAACTAAGGTGGAAAGTGACCGAGGAAGATCCTAATATTGACCTCTGACCTCTACACACATATGCCCCCACACATGCCCACGCATATACATATGGGCACATACCATAACACAGACACAGACCAAAAAAAAAAAAAAACAAACAAAAAAAAAAACACTGTAACAATCTGCTCTGCAAGAGACATGAGCAAGAGAATGAAAAGATAGGCCACAGAATGAAACAAAATACTTGCCAAAAAAGATCTCATAAAAATTTTCATTATGTTATTTTTATTTATTTATTTATTTATTTATTTGCAAGCAGAGAGAGAGAGGAGAGGCAGACACAGAGAGAGAATATGGGCATGCCAGGGCCTCCAGACACTGCAAACAAACTCCATATGCATGTGCCCCTTGTGCATCTGGCTTACATGGGTCCTGGAGAATTGAACCGGGATCCTTTGGCTTCACAGGCAAATGCCTTAACTGCTAAGCCATTTCTCCAGCCCTCATTATGTTATTTTTAAAATAGGCGAAACCTTCTTAAACTCAACAACAAGGACACGAATAGCCTGACTTTAAAATAGGCCAACGATCGTAGCAGTCAGCCCGGCGAAGATGGCATGCTCATAGCAAAAAGACGCCCCTTCCCCATGCCATCTGTGTCAGTCACTTTTTTGCTGTTGGGACAAAAGACCTGACAGAAGCCATTTATGGAAGGAAGGGCATTTTGGCAGACAGTTCCAGGGTCCAGTCCACCGTGGTAGGGAGGGCGTGGCAGCAGGAGCTGGTCACCTTCCGTCCAAGATGAGAATGTCAAGAGGTGACGCTTCTCGGCCAGCTCTCTGCATTCAGTCCAGGACCTTACCCGTGGAACGGCTTCCCCCACTGCTAAGTTGGGTCTTCCAATCTCAACCCAATCTAGAAACTTTGTCACAGACATGCCCCGAGGGTTGTCCCTGGGTGATTCTAGGTCCCTTCAAGTTGTCAGTGTTAGCCCTCACATTGCCATCAGAGAATGCAATAAAAACAGGAACGAGATGGTGCCATGGCCCTGTCAGAATGGCCAAAGCCCAGATCACAGGCCCTGCCAGGGCTGGAGGGACGCGGAGCGGCAAGGTTCTCTGTGGTGGGGTTGTGGCCACTTTGCAAGACAGCTGAGCAATTTCTACAAACACGACATGCGTCTGCCATACACCCCAACCATCCTGCCCCTCAGAATTTCCTGAGGAACAGACAACTACACCTTCAGAAAGCCTGCACAGGGTTGTTTGCAGGAACTTTGTTCCTAATTACCACAACTTGGAAGCTGCCTGAGGTGCTTCAGCGGTAAATGACTAGCTAGCCCTGCTCCATCCAGACAGTGGGATATGGCACAGGCCACAAAGGAACAAGCTACTGCGCCATGAAAAGACTGAAATGAATATCATGCAGTGAAGGAAGCCAGTCTGAGGAGGCTACTGGCTTTAGGACTCCAATTCTCTGAGATTCTGGAACAGGTAAAAACCCGTGCACACAGTAGAATGACCAGTGGCTGTCAGGAGGTGGAGGTAGGAACATGTGGAGCTCGGAGAATTCTTAGGATGGTAAAGCCCCTCTGTGTGGTGCCATAGAGATGTGTCCCTCGTGTGTGTCAAAACCCACAGAAGAGCCGGGCGTGGTGGCGCACGCCTTTAATCCCAGCACTTGGGAGGCAGAGGTAGGAGGATCACCGTGTGTTCGAGGACATCCTGAGACTACATAGTGAATTCCAGGTCAGCCTGGACCAGAGTGAGACCCTACCTCTAAAAACAAACAAAGAGAAAAAAAAAAAAACCCACAGACCACACAACCCAGTGAACAAACCCCAGTGTAGACTGTGAACTCTGTGTGACAATGACATGTAGATGTGGGCCATCGAATGTAGCATGATTGCCACTCTGGTAGGAATGTTGAAACCAGGGGAGGCTGTGCATGGGGGGAGGGGGGCACATGTGAGAAGTCCCTGTCCCTTCTGCTCAATGCTTCTGTGAACCTGAAGCTGCTATAAGATATACCATCACTCAAAGGTCAAAAGCAGATGACCTTGGCAATGAGACAAGATGTCCCCTCTCAGTGCTTCTGTTCAGATTGTTCTAGAAACTGGAGCCTGTGCAAATTGACAGGGAATGGAAATAAAAAGCCTACAGATGTGAAAGAAAGAAAGAAAACTCTGTGCTTTCCTATGTTGTCGAATACCCCTAGGAATTTACACAGAGACTCCCAAATGGCCGTAAATGATTTCAAAAGACCACAGGACCCTGGATGAGTGTACAAAAAAAAAAAAAAAATCAACTGTTTCTAATTACTAACAATAAGCATCAGAGTAACAAAACAGAGCGTTTAGCCGGTTGTGGTGGCGCACGCCTTTAATCCCAGCACTCGGGAGGCAGAGGTAGGAGGATTGTGGTGAGTTCGAGGCCACCCTGAGAATACAGAGTGAATTCCTAGAGTGAGATCCTACCTCGAAAAACCAAAAATAAAAAAATTTAAGCTGGGCGTGGTGGCCCATATCTTTAGTCCCAGCACTCAGGAGGATCGTGGTGAGTTCAAGGCCACCCTGAGAATACATAGTGAATTCCAGGTCAGCCTGGGCCAGAGTGAGACCCTACCTCGAAAAACCAAAAACAAAACAAAACAACAACAACAAAAAAACCAGAGCACTTGATGCCACTCACCCTGAATGAGATACAAATCCCCCCACTGTACAGGGTTTAAATGCTAGAAATGACAGCCACCACCGCACACAACCTAACCCATCTAAACCAAGGAGCAGAAAGGCTTTGTTCAAAGACCCCGCCCAGCATGGTTAAAAAAAATAAGTCCTCTCCAAACTGACACTCATTTAATGTAACTCCAATCACAGTGCCAGGAAGGCTTTTTGAAGACAAGGACAGAATGACTCTAGTTTATATGGGACCCTGCGCAGCGTGCCCGGCTGGTGTCAGACCCGGGTGCTCAAGTCCTCAATGAGGGAAGATGGCTGCCTCTTTGGCAGATGGTGCGAGGTGATCAGTAATCACAGGGAAGCAGAGCCTTGACTGCAGGCTGGGAGAGAAAATCATCAAACAAAGCATCGCATCGTGCATTAAAACTGCAAGAAATTTGCAGGGCGCAGTGGTGCACGCCTTTCATCCCAGCACTCAGGAGACAGAGGTAGGAGGATTGCCGTGAGTTCGAGGCCACCTGAGACTACATAGTGAATTCCAGGTCAGCCTGAGCTAGAGCAAGACCCTACCTTGAAACAACAACAAAAAACCCAGGGTTGATGGTATGTGCGTGTCATCCTGGCACTAGGGAGTGGAGATGTGAGGATCCTTGTGAGCTAGACTAGCCAAATCAGTGAGCTCCAGGTTCCGTGAGAGACCTTGTCTCAGAAAATAAGGGGGAGAGTAACCGAGAAAGACACCAGCACGGGCCTCTGACCTCCACCAGCGAGCACACACGCGCACACACGAGCACGCACGTGCAAAAACAGAACGAGTAGCTAAAACACATAACACTGAAAACCAAATGTGAAAACAAATCTGAAGTTAGACATGAAGAGGTATTTCACTAAAAGAGAACACACAGGGAGCAGTGGGTTTGATTCAGCCCAGGTCACCTGTTTTTATTTTCTTAGTCATGCTTTTGGCCTCACAGGTAAGATTTGCTGGCATTTCCTTCTAAGAGCCTTGATAGTCTAGCTCCTTCCTGGATGTCTTTGATCCATTTTGAGTTCATTTTGTATATGGTGAGGTTTAGGTCACAATAGAAGTGGGAGGTTTGAACAACTCTCTGTAGAACAGGTAGATGAGATGAAAACCTAGAAGGGAGAAAGAAAGAAAGAAAGAAAGAAAGAAAGAAAGAAAGAAAGAAAGAAAGAAAGAAAGAAAGAGAAACAAGAAAGAAAGAGAGAGAAAGAGAGAAAGAAAGAAAGAAAGAAAGAAAGAAAGAAAGAAAGAAAGAAAGAAAGAAAGAAAGAAAGAAAGAAAGAAAGAAAGAAAGAAAGAAAGAAAGAAAGAGAAAGAAAGAAACAAGAAAGAAAGAGAGAGAAAGAAAGAAACAAGAAAGAAAGAGAGAGAAAGAAAGAGAGAGAAAGAAAGAAAGAAAGAAAGAAAGAAAGAAAGAAAGAAGAAAGAAGGAAGGAAGGAAGATTTCAGCACAAAAAACTACTGCCTGTGGGACTGGAGACATGGCCTAGTGGTTAAGGTACTTGCCTGCAAAGCCTAAGGACCCAGATTCAATTCCCCAGCACTCACATAAGCCAGATGCACAAGGTGGTACATGTGTTTGGAGTTTGTTTGCAGTGGCTGGAGGCCCTGGTGCACCTATGTTCTCCCCACCTCCTCTCATAAATAAATAAATAAAATATTAAAAAAATAAGAACTGGGCCGGAGAGATGGCTTAGTGGTTAAGGCGCTTACCTATGAAGCCTAAGGACCCCGGTTTGAGACTTGTTTCCCCAGGACCCACGTAAGCCAGATGCACAAGGTGGTGCATGCGTCTGGAGTTCATTTGCAGTGGCTGAAGGTCCTGGCATGCCCATTCTCTCTCTCTCTGTGTATGTCTCTCTCTTTCTCTCTCAAATAAATAAAAAATTAAATTTAAAAAAAAAGAAAAGAAAGAAACAAGAACTACTGCTTGTGAAACCTTGTGAGGTGCACGGAAACTGGTGCTTAGAGGGGAATTTGAGCTGTAGGGCACAGACTACATCACGAGTTTGAAGTTAGCCTAGACTACAGCGTGAGATGCCATCTTCAAAAGAAGGCAGGAGGAAGGAAGGAAGGGAGGGAGGAAGGAAAGAAGGAAAGGGAGAGGGAAGGAAGGAAGGAAGGAAGGAAGGAAGGAAGGAAGGAAGGAAGGAAGGAAGGAAGGAAGGAAAGAAGGAAAGGGAGAAGGAGGGAAGGAAGGGGAGAGGGAGGGAGGGAGGAAGGAAGAGGGAGGGAAGGAAGGAAGGAAAGAAGGAAGGAAAGAAGGAAGGAAGGAAGGGAAGGAAAGAGGGAAGGGAGGGGAAAGGGAGGAAGGTCTAAACAAATGCAGAGGCAGACTGTGTTTGTGGTCACGATGGCCCCCTCCTGGTTGACATTTGAGTTAGGTGACTGAAACCCGATGAGCAATTCCTCCACAAATTAAAAACAGAATGTTCAAATCAATCGAGAGAAAGGAAGAGAACAGTGACGGCGAATGAACAAGTGAGGGAAAAGGAAGTCAGCACAGGACCGCAGCGCCCACCCAGTGGACAGAGGGTTAGGTCACCAAGGGAATGGATGAGAAAGACACATCCTTGGCGACCTTGCAGGACAGAAAGGAGGGACACGTAACTTCCCGGCGGCGGGAGTTTGAAAGAAGACGCTACTGCATGAGTTCAATCTGAAGGATGAGCGTCCGCTGTGGCTGGGTGAACCTGCCCCCAAACACCATCCTCAGGGTAGTCCAGGGAGATCACTAAGAGCTGGTGGGGGGATCAGTCATAACCGTGGAACCCTCGTGAATGGGGTTTGTCACCTTGTAAAATGCTCCAGTGACATAGCTGGCCCTCTTCGCCTTCCTTCTTTTCAGCCAGTGACAGTATAGCATTTGCCCCCTCGCCCTCAGCTGCTGCCTCACCATGTGATTACCCAGCATGCTTCCCCAATAACCCTCTGGTGTATAGTCACCTCCTTGGTGTGGTGGACATGGGTCGATCTTGAACATTTCTGGGGTTTGTCAGTAACTCAGTCTGATGGTTAGAATGTGCATAAGCCGGGCGTGGTGGTTCACGCCTTTAGTCCCAGCACTCGGGAGGCAGAGGTAGGAGGATCGCTGTGAGTTCAAAGCCACCCTGAGAATACATAGTGAATTCCAGGTCAGCCTGAACCAGAGTGAGACCCTACCTCAAAAAAAAAAAAAAAAAAAAAAAAAAAAAGAATGTGCAGTGTCCCCCCCCCACAGGTTCATGTGTTTGAATATTTGGTTCCCAGCTGGTGGCACTGTCTGGGACATTATGGAATCTTTAGGGCTTGAGGCCAGGCTGGAGGAGATATGGAGCCAGGACTTGAGGATTATAGCCCACCCCTGGGATTCTAGCCCCTTTCTGCTCCCCAGTCTGCTGAGGACCTGCTGTCACACTCTCCTGCCACAGATCCTCCAGCAGTCTTGTTTTCTTGTCATGGTGGACTGTATCCTCCCACACTGAGACCCAAGATAACGCTCTCCTTCCTTAAGTTGCTTCTTGTGAGGCATCTGGCCACAGGGATGACAAAAATTAGTAATGCAGGGCTGGAGAGATGGCTTAGTGGTTAAGGCATTTGCCCGCAAAGCCAAAAGATCCAAGTTCGATTCCCCAGTGCCCACGTAAGCCAAATGCACAGGTGGCGCATGTGTCTGGAGTTCATTTGCAGTGGCTGGAGGCCCAGGCACCCATTCTCTCTCTCTCTTTCTCAAAATAAATAAATAAAGTAATAAAAACAAACAAATAAAAGTAAGTAATACAGAAAACGGACACTGAGAAGTGGGATCACTGCTGTGCGAACCTGGACTATGTGGTTCTGAGGCCCCTGGAATTGGTTTATGGGAAGAACGTGGAGGACTTTTGAGCTGAGGGATAGAGAAGCTAAAAGGCTAGAATTAGAGACTGACGGGCCATTCTGGTGGGAGTGTGGAAGACCAGAATGCCAAGAGAAAAGCAAACCCTAACAAGTGGGCTCGCGAGTCTTCAGAGGGGAATCAGGGCTCTATGAGGACTTGGGCTAGAGGCCAAGAACCTGGCTACATTCTGCCTGTGTCCTAAAATTTGAGTAAAGTTGTGAACAAGGTATGGACAGAGCATTAGAGAAAAGTCATTGACTTTACAGTGGGCCTATAGAAAAGATGCCTTGAGGGCAAGACCCACCCATTGAGAGCCCAGGGTGTAATAATATAAACTCATCTGAAAGCGTTTAATTTGAAAAAGGAGTGCCCACACTAAGAAAGCTTTCGGGGCATCCTGTTCAAGCAAGGACCCTGGGGAAGGGTCACCCTCAAAAGCACATTAAGGCCACTGCAGCTATGGCCCAAGGAGACCAGGCTACGTCTCCAGCTGGCAGCAATACTTGGTGATACTGGTTTTTCAGACATGCAATATGCAAAAGTGAGGGGGTCCTGGAGTGTCACCAAGGTTCTGGGAAGCCGCTGAAGCCAGGCAACATGTGGCAGGGTCAGATTCCCTCACCGCGCTCCTGAGCAGGCTGCGTGAAGTTGTGGCAGTGAAGCCCAAGTTACAGTGGAGACCCCAGGATATTAGAGATGCCACAAACACAAAAGATGCAGGCCCTAAGTGGAGCTGGCCCCCCAAAAAGGCCATGTAGGCTGCAGGCAATATAGTTAGAGGGATGTGGTCACCTACGCCATCACAAGCCTCCGACACCAGATGTGGCACTTCTGTGTTGTATTCGCCCTGCTGGGTTTCCGTCTTCATCCCATATGATCATTCCTTATAACGCCCCCTTCCCTTCCCTTCCCTTCCCTTCCCTTCCCTTCCCTTCCCTTCCCTTCCCTTCCCTTCCCTTCCCTTCCCTTCCTTGCTCCTTTTTTGGGGATGGGCGTGTTTACTCTGAAATTGCATGTTGGAAATAGATAAGGTTTTTTTTTTTTTTAAATTTTACAGTGTCTCAAGAGAATTGTTAAGAAAAGACTTTGGATTTTTAAAGCATTTCTTTTTAAAAAATTTTATTTATGTATTTATTTGCAAGCAGAGATAGAGAGAGAGGATGGGCATGCCAGGGCCTCTAGCCACTGCAAAGGAACTCCAGATGCATGTGACCCTTGTGCATCTGGCTTATGTGGGTCCTGGGGAATCAAATGTGGGTCCTTTGGCTTCACAGGCAAACTCCTTAACTGTTAAGCCATTTCTCCAGCCCCAACTTGGGATTTTTTTTTTTTTTTTTTTGTTTTTTTCGAGGTAGGGTCTCACTCTAGCCCAGGCTGACCTGGAATTCACTATGTATTCTCAGGGTGGCCTCGAACTCACGGCAATCCTCCCACCTCTGCCTCCCAGTGCTGGGATTAAAGGCGTGTGCCACCATGCCTGGCAGCTTTGGATTTTTGAACAGTGTTGGAACTGGAAGACTGTGAGCACTTGTAAAGTTGGACTGAATGCATTTTATATTATGAAATAACCGTGAACTTATGAAGGACTGGGGTTGGATGGGAAATGTTCCCCCACAAGCTCATGTGTTTGAACATTTGGTCCCCAGCTACTGGTTCTGTTTTGAGAGAGAGGCGGTGGACTCCCAGGGGGTGGAGCTTAGCTGGAGGAGGTGGGTAACAGAGGTGGGACTTGAAATGTATAGCTCAGCCCTGCTTCCTCTTTGCTGAGATGCGAGCAAGAAGCTGTCCCAAGCTCTCACCACCACAGGACCGCCTGCTGCCATGATGGACGATCTCCCCTCAAACCACAAGCCAAAATAACCCTGTCCTCCCTTCAGTTGCTTCCTGTCAGATATTTGTCTACAGAAATGAAGAAAGTAACAGTGGCCCAGACTCAGGGATTGTTACAATAAGTTCACATCTAAAACATTTGGAAATTTGAAAGAAATGGATAATTTTCTAAAAGCAAATATAAGCTCTCAAACCTGATCCCTGGAAAAACAGAAATTGGAAAACTCATATAATAATTAAGGGAATTGGATCCATAGCAAAATATTTTCCACAAAGAAAAATCTCAGGCTTTACACATCCCACCAAATAATTATGGAAGAAATAATGGTGATCTGATACAAGCTGTTCTGGAGAATAGAAAGAGAGTGTGAAATTAATATGAAAGTGCAGAATGGCCTCAAGTCATTGACGAGCTCACAATAAGCCTGGCACTGAGATGAGACAAGAGTGACTCTGGCACCAGCGTATGGGCAAAATTTCCATCAACGTGCAGTCGCCGAACCCGGCAAGACCTGAACAGGTGTATCCGAAGTGTCTGGTTGGTTTAACATCAGAAAACCCTGCAGCTCATGGCCTTCACGTGTTCTGTAATAGAAAAATAGATGATCACTTCCATTGATACAGAAAAGAATGCAAAAATCAGCACCATACCAGGTTAAAAAAAAATAACTGCTGGGCACTGCAGGAGTCCAGGAGAAATTTCTTAAAGCCGTGACAGACATCTGCCTGTGAGAAGATGACAGAAAGCATTTTCTGTGTCTCCATCCTGAAATCCTGAACTCTCTCCTGTCAGAGGCAAGCCTGTGACACCAGCGTCACTTCTGTTATTCAACACCAGATACGAAATCCCAGCTGGCAGAGACAAAGATGGGAGGATTGAGAAGGAAGAAATTCAAATGTCACATTTCCCTGATACTGTGATTGCCTAGGTGGAAATCCAAAACCGCTGAATATAAACGAAGCCAGTGGGTGCACAGAAAGAAGCCCTGTTCCTCGTCCACACTCCATTGTTGGTCCTGCCTGCCAACATCTCACCAGTGGCCCCTATGGTCTCCAGGACAGGGAAATCGGGAGGCCAGGGAAGACGCAGCTGCCCTTGGGCACTTTGTCCCAGAGGCATCCCACCACACCCAGCCAAAGTATCTTTTTTTTTTTTTTTTTTTTGGTTTTTCGAGGTAGGGTTTCATTCTGGTCCAGGCTGACCTGGAATTTACTATGTAGTCTCAGGGTGGCCTTGAACTTTCGGCGATCCTTCTACCTCTGCCTCCCGAGTACTGGGATTAAAGGCGTGCTACACCACGCCTGGCTAAAAGTATCTTTTTGCTTGTGTTTTGAGACAAGTCTCCACTATGTGGCTGAAAACTCACAGCAATCCTCCTGCTTCATTCAGCCTCCCCAAGTGCCCAGTTTCTTTCTTTCCTCTGCCTTACTGCCACAGATCAACAGGCCATCAGCTCATGGAGGTGCCCATTTAACCCATTGTCTTATGGCTCAAAACATGGGATGCCATCCCCCAGCCTCTAGAACTGGTTTCCTTGTCATTTGACACCAGCCACCAAGCTAATGCCATCTATTTTAGCTTAACACAGAGCACCAAGTATTAGAACTGAACAGGCTGTGCTGGGGTCAATATGAAGGCTAAGATGAGTGAGGGGCCGTCACACCTGCAGGTCTGGTTATGCAGGAAGAGGCAAGAAGGTGAGCTCAAGAGGTCCAGGCCAGAGGCTGGAGAGATGGCTTAGCAGTTAAGGCATTTGCCTGCAAAGCCAAAGGACCCAGGTTCGATTCCCCAGGACCCACGTAAGCCATATGCACAAGGGACACATGCATCTGGAGTTTGTTTGCAGTAGCTAGAGGCCCTGGCATGCCCATTCTCTCTCTGTCTGTCTCTCTTCTCTGTATCTCTCTGTGCTTACAAATAAATAAATCAGATTTTTTTTTAAACCTTAAAAAAATAAAAAAAAAAAAAAAAAAAAAAGATGTCCAGGCCAGCCTGTGTCGGGGGAGTGGAAACTGGGCATGGTTGTGCACACCTGGGTCGGGGGAGTGGAAACTGGGCATGGTTGTGCACACCTTTGATCCCAGCTCTCTGGAAACCAAGGTAAGAGGATTGCTGTGACAGTTCAAGGCCAGCCTGGGCTACAGAGTGCATTCCAGGTCAGCTTGGGATAGAGTGACAACTTGTTTCAAAAAAAAAAAAAACCCTAAAACCAGTGGGCAAGAGTGGGTACTTCTCCCATGTGCAAGATGATACCATTAAGCCATGCTACAGGGCAATTCCTCTCCGTTAAGTGGCTAAGGGAGCCAACAGCTTTTGCCTCGTGTTCCCGCACTGAACCTCTCTGTGTCCCACAGTGCTGAAAGACACACACAGAGGGAAGAGCTCTCGAAAGAGCCTCATCCTGGAATGCATCACCCATTGTCTTCTCAAAACTCCCCAGACTACAGCAGAGTTCAAAATCACTGTGATTGAATCAATACGCTGTTGGCACAGGACTCAGCTTGAGTACAGATATGAACTGAGTATATATGGTAACTTAAGAAAAAAAAAGTAGTGTTTCAATACTGTAAGGAATTCGACTTAATAGATAATTATTTTTTCACTGAATCACAAATTTTAACAAATTACACGACCTAAACTGTCCATTTAGAAGAAAACACAGTGAGGCGCCTCTTTGTTGTCTTACGTGAATAACAGGGTTCATATTTGAAGGGTTGATGGACTTTCTTTTGTTTTGTTTTGTTTTGTTTTGTTTTTCGGCGTAGGATCTCACTCTAGCCCAGGCCTCAAACTCACAGCAATCCTCCCACCTCTGCCTCCTGAATGCTGGGATTAAAGGCATGTGCCACCACGCCTGGCTTGATGGACTTTCTTTATAAAAGATTGATGAACTTCGAGAATACCACTGTGGCAGCTCCTCTGACTCACTGTGAAAGATCCAACAAACCAAATATTGTTCTTATTCAGTTACATGTCTTCCCCACCAGACTACACCTGATTCCCCTCTATCTCCTCACATAGCACCCTTACAAGTTGAGCCCCTTCCCCTGCTAAGTGCTTCAGCCTCCATCCTGGGGCAAGGTTGCGGCCCCTTGCTGTGCTTCAATAAACAGTCACTCTGTTAAGATCAGGTCCAGTTTGCTTTTCTCTTTCACTTTCCTTACAATATTAAAGGGTTAAAGAAGCAATAAAGATGCAGCGAGGGATCCTAAAAGCTTATATGAAAATGCTGAGCCAAGGAACCAAGGTCAGACAGCTCAAAGCTATAGAAGAAATGATAAAACATCTGGTAATACGTAAATTAATTTTTGTCTGACAAAAGATGGTGCCACGTCAACACATAAACAAGGGACCTGGAACAAGGAAGCCTTCTGCAAGGCCTGTATTTAGAGAGCATGCACTGTCACCAGAAAAGGAACAAGCAAGGCGACAAAAAGGTACAAGGGACACAGAGAGACAATTTCCAGTGCAACCCAAATAGCAATGAACAAGAGAAATAAAAGGCTATTGGAGTCACTGTGCAGGGGAAGGAGACATCAATACAATGAGATCCTACTTGACACCCGCCAGACTGGCAGGAAAAATCTACAAGTCCCTCATTGGTTGCCATTTGTGAGATGAGCACTCTTGGGCACCGATGTTCAGAAAGAATTGTTATGACCTTGGTGGAAGGCAAGCTGAAGATATCTAGCACACCCAAAAGTGCTTCAGCCCTGAACAATGGAATTCCATGTTGGAATGGGAGTAGAATGATACAGTGTGTGTGTGTGTGTGTGTGTGTGTGTGTGTGTGTGTGTGTGTGTCTTATCTATCAATTGTGATGGACTCCAGAATTTACTAATAATAATTTCTCTCCAGTAAAAGGATGAATGTGGGGATGGGGAGATGGCTCAGAGGTTAAAAGCACTTGTGACTCAAGCATGAGGACCCCTCTGGTGGGAGACCACCAAGTTCAACTCTCTGGAACCCACATACAAAGCTGGATGTGATATGCATGTCTGTGACCCCAGTCTGCAGGGCACAGAGGCAGGAGAATCCCTGGGGCTCACTGACAGACCGCAGCTCCAGGCTGAGGAAAAATTCAGATAAGTGAAGCAAGAGGGACACTCAACATTGACCTGCAGCCTCCACACACACATGCATGGGGAGCACACACATGTGCATACACCACGTATACTCTACACACATGTGCAAAATGATGAATACACATACGTTTACTATAAAATTTAGCCCAAATTTTTCAAAAAGATTATGTATATTGCTCTTTATTATAGTTTGTACAGTCTATGATTCTCACTGGGTGCTTTTCCTGACTTCTTGCTGTTGTTGTGGGGTGTGGGGGGATTGTGGGTGGTGTGCATGTATGTGCACATGTGTGCAGATATGTGTGCACATGGAGGCCAGAGGTAGATGTTAGCTGTCTTCCGCAATCACTCCTCACCTTCATTTTTTTTTTTTTTGAGGCAGGGTCTCACTCTAGCCCAGGCTGACCTGGAATTCACTCTGTGTTCTCAGGGTGGCCTTGAACTCATGGTGATCCACCTACCTCTGCCTCCCAAGTGCTGGGATTAAAGGTGTGCACCACCACGCCCGGCTCACCTTAGTTTTTTAAAGCAACATCTCTCACTGAACCTGAAGCACACCATTTGGCTAGAGTAGCTAGCCAGTGAATCCCAGAGATCCTCCTGTCTCCACCTCCCCTGTGCTGGGACTGTAGTCTTGTGCTGCCACACCCTGCTTTTATGTGGATGCTGGGGATCCAAACTGAGGTTCCCATGCTCTCCTGGGAAGCACTTTTAGCCACTGAGCATCTCCCCAGCTTTCCTGACTCTCTGGTCCTCTCCCCGTAGCCAGCCTGTGATGGAAAGTGTCGGCGTGGGTCCCACAGGAACCCTCACTGTGATGTTTCACTTTGGTGGATGCTAAGATGAAGGAAGTCATTGACAGTTGACTCATTTGTTGGCATGAGTGGCCTCTTTCTGAACAAAGTGAAAATTTTCAGGTTCTGGAAGCACATCTCCTCGGTTCATCACACTGTTCACAAGGCCATCACTCCAGACATGCACTACGATGGCAGCACCAGGCAGCTTTGCTCCATCACTAGACAATCAATCCAGCCCAGAGGCAGAACGTCTGCAGGTCCCACAAGGAACTCACGTCCGCCGTAGCCTACCTGATGTCTTGAGTGCAGCCTCGGGGAGAGACGCCAGATCCACAGTATTGTGTTGCGTCTTACAGCCACTGCCAATGACATCAAGGGCACCAATAATGGCAAAAGAGCTACAGTGAAATATGCCGAGCACTTTTTGCTTTGCACATACTGTGTGGAATGGGAGCTTCACATAATAAAGTTTTGCTGGTTCTATGTAATAATCAGCTTACAAAATCCCTGAGAAAAATCGCCATAGACTCACACCGGCATCTGTGCTGGCCCCAGCCACTGCTGACAGTATGGAAGGACCAGGCTTCATGGAGCCTCAGAATTCCATGCAACTGTTTAAAAGGATGGATCAGTGCTGAGCGGGGGACTTCAAAGGATTTTCATGGAATTAGAAAATAACAAAAACAAAATGCAGACTGAAGAAGATACTATTGATCACATAATTATCGACCACATCTGCTCCCCAGCAGCACCTCTAATGTGTGTGTGTATGTGTATGCTGATCCTGGCCACTTGAGGACTTGGAAGAAAAAAATGAACTTGTTTTGGGGGCAGAGGGCAGGTTGAGTGTGAAAGAGAACAGGGAGCCAAACAAAATAGGAAAACAAAACCAAACAGATGGCCAAGAAAACACGCTGTGCATCTGTGAATCCATGTGGGCATTTGTGGACGATCTCTGGGTGTGTTTGTTCGTGTCAGGAAAATCGACTTCTGAGCCAGGGCCTCTGATGGATGGACGGTGGCTTATAGTGTCAAGTGCTGTGTGGCAAACCAGTCCAGGTGTGTGTAAGGGGTGTGTGTGTGTGCGCGCGCATGTGTGTGTGCGCACGCACATGTGTGTGTAGATGTGTGAGCCCTATGCACATGTGTACAGAGGCCAGAGGAGGACATGAGGTGTCCTCTCCTGGTCTTCCACCTGAGACAGACTCTGACACTGAACCCAGCGCTGCTGGTCTCTGGTGAGACTGACTGACCAATGTGTGGCAGCAATCCTCCTGTCTCGGTGCTGGGGATATAGGTGTGTGCACTCACACCCAGACTTTTACAAACTCAGATCCTCTTGCTCAGGAAGCAATCTTACTCCCCTACCCCCAACCATCTCCCCAGCCCCAACACTGAGTTTAAATTGCTGCTTGGATTCAAATGTGCCCTGGCACTCCCGTGCCAGAAACTTAGTGACCAGTGTGATTGCTCTGGGAGGCTGAAGCTCCCCGGAGGTGCTTAGATCCTAAGGTTGGCACCTCAGAAGTGGATTCATGCCGCTGTAGAAAGAGAGGGTTCTGCAAGTGAGTTTGATCTCCATTCTTTGCCCCTTGCCTTCTACCATGTGAGGACATAGCACAAAGGTCCTTCCAGATGCTGGACTTGATCTTGTATGTCCCAGCCTCCAGAACTGTGGGGAAAAATATGTCCGCTGGTTTTGAACTACCCCATATCAAGCTGCTATACCAGCTCAAAACAGACCAAGAAGGTCACCCACAGCCATGTACTATGACTAATCTGTGGGTTGCCTGTGTGGTTTTGTTGCTTCAAGTGGGAGCATGGGGGATGGGGTGACATGGTGTCCCACAGGACCCCCATGGCTGTCTGGTGACTGGCCATGGCATGGTGGGACCTCAGCTCTCTTCTGCGGGCCTCTTTCCTTGTGGCTGCCTGGGCTTCCTCACCCCTGGAGGCTGTGGGCACTCTAAGAAACACTTCAGGGATCCACAGTTGGACCTGGGGCATTTCTACCACATTCTCTTGGTCAGGAGGGTCCCCAGGCAGCTCGGATTCATGGAGAATTTACCTTCTGATGAGTATGCAGCAAGATCCGATGTCAGCATTGCACGGAGAGGGCGATGCTATGGTGGGCATCTGAGGTGGACCACAGCCATCCAGGGCCACTTCCGGTCTTGACACACATAGGTTCATTGGGGTTTGGCGATGGAAGGGACATGAGTGGGCATCCAGTCCAAACATCTAATTTCAGGAATGGGGAAGTTGAGGACCATGGGGGAGTTAACATCACATGTCTTTCCCCAGTATACTTGATTGATCAAACCCGGCTTCTTATCTTTGCATGATCTCCACTTCTTTCCATCCATCTGTTCACAGATCCATCATCCCATCCATCCACCCACCCACCCATCTATCCATGCTTAATTACATTCCTTCATCTGTCCATCCATCTCCTCATCTACCCATCCATCCACCCATCCAGCCATCCATCTGCCCATCTGTGTATCCATCTGTCTATCTGTTCATCTGCCCATCCATCCATCCATCCAGCCAGCCAGCCAGCCATCTGCCCATCTGTGTAGCCATCCATGTATCTATCCACCCACCCACACACTTCCCAGGCCCCATGCTGAATGTCAAAGGCTAGCAGAGTCATGGCTGCCCTTGTCCACGTGTGCTGTGTGACTCCCATCAACCTCTTCTCCTCAGTCCTCACTTCCCTGGGTGAAGCCCAGGCAACACCTTCAGTGAGAACTCCTGCGAGGCTCACTGAGTAACCTGTGCGTAGTTTGGTGTCGTCCCCTGAAAGGGCACTTTAGCCTTGCTCCCCTTGATTGGCAGTGAAGAAGGATCTGCCCCAGCAGAGAAAGGTGCTCACAAAACACGGAGCCAGTTCCACATGACTAAGCATCTCACATTTCCCCCAAATTTCAATGATGCCAATGACAGCAGTGCCCATCATCACAATGCAGCGTCCTGATGGCACAGTCACTGTGCACAACAGCATATGAGGCGCACTGCGTTTGTTCCCAGCTCATGGACATCCAGTGCCTCACACTTCCTCAGAGGTCGGCAACACTCTGATGCCTTTTTGGAGATGACAATGCTGGGGTTCAGAGAGATTTGCAGATTTTCAAAAGACACAAAGGCAGAGCCTCCGTGGCCCCCACAGCCTTGATGACTAGCAACACCAGCTCCTGTGGGGCAAGCACGCTGCTCCTCACGCACACCCTCCATGTAAATGGCACTGTATTCAGAAAACCCGGCAATCTGGGAAAAGTGGGAACATCCGGGACATGCCACATGCCTCATCTTCCAGCAGATGGTGTAGGGAGGGAGACAAAGGCCACCAGTCACTCCTGCCTCACCTGCTGCTCTGCGTCTGTGCTCCGCCTTGGCTCAGGTAGTGTGTATTAGTGTTTCTCTCCTCACCTCCTGAACTTTCTTTTGTTACCCTCTCTCTGCCGAAGGGGGAGGGACAAGGGGCTCACATCCCCCAAGGCCACTGAGTCCCTCATTCCTCCCCTCATCACTCACCCTATATCTAAGATAAAGGTTGTGGTGGTTTGGATGACATATCCCCCATAGGCTCATATGTTTTGAATACATTGTCCCTTAGACCCCAGCTGGTGGCAATTTGGAAACATTGTAGAGCCTTTGGGAGGTGGAGTCTTGCTGGAAGAAGTGTGTCACTGGGATAGGCTTGGGATTTTTATATTTATTTATTTAAGAGAGTCAGAGAGAGAGAGACAGAGAGATAGAATGGGTGCTCCAGCAGCCTCTCAGCCACTGTGAACAAACTCCAGTCATGTGCGCCCCCTTGTGGGCAAGTGTGGCATTAGCCCTTGTGTCACTTTTTGCATCTGGCTAAACGTGGGACCTGGAGAATCAAACAGGCATTCTTAGGCTTGGCAGGCAAGCGGCTTAACTGCTAAGCCATTTCTCCAGCCCCCAACTTGGGATTTTTCTAATCCAGCCCATTGCCAGTGCCAGCTAGCTCATTCTTACTGTTTCCCCCTGCTGATGGCAAGATGTGATCCAGGCTTTCTGTTCCTGCCACGCTTTCCCAGCCAGGATGAAACTTCCCCTGGAAACTGCAAGCAGGAAGAAAACCCTTTCCCTCCATAGCTTGCTGCTAGTCCGTTATCTTGTCCTGCAACAAGAAAGTCACTACTAGAAAGGTTAACTCAGAACAAACAAACCAGAAGCCATGTGCTCACACTCGGTTCCTTACAGTGTAAATATTCAGATTCCTTTCTGTAATATGCACTACAACTGTGAGAACACACGCGGTCACTTTAAGAGCTCCCTGCTGCCTGAGCTGAGTCAATCTTGAATTATAATTCACTCTCTGGTCTACCTGCCTTCCTGCCCCACCCCAGCCCCACCCCTGCTGCAGCAGATCAACCCCTGTTGCCAGGGAAACCCTAGTCCTCCAGGGTTTACGGCCCTGGGTCCTGTTTAGTGCCTCCATGGCTCTGAGCAGAGGCAGAGTCAGGTGGAGCAAACCTTTCCCTCCTCCTTGCAAAAGTTCTAACAGCAAGAAGCTCCCTTTGTCCTTCAGAAGCTAACACCCCTCTCTGGCTTCAGTGACCGGCCATATTCTATCATGACAAACCAACCCTCTTCCAATGAACCTTTCCCCCTAAAGAAAGAAATCAATGTCAGCATTCCTCTTGTTTGTTGTCACTACCCCTCTTTTGGTATTTTTACACAAATGTACTCTTTAGAATATAGAATGTAAGGGCTGGAGAGATTGCTCAGTGGTTAAGGCACTTATCTGCAAAGCCTAATGACTGGAGTTCAATTACCAAGTGCCCACATAAAACCGCATGCACAAAGTGGCACATGTGTCTGGAGTTCATTTGCAGAGGCTAGAGGTCCTGGTATGCCCATTTCCATTCTCTCCCTCTTTGCAAATAAATAAATAAATAATGTTTTAAAAATAAAATTTAAAGCTGGGCATGGTGGCACACACACCTTTAATAACAGCACTCGGGAGGCAGAGGTAGGAGGATCGCCATGAGTTCAAGGCCACCTGGAGAATACATAACGAATTCCAGGTCAGTCTGGACTAGAGCAAGACCCTACCTCAAAAATCCATAATAATAATAATAATAAAATAATAAATTTTAAATTAAATTTTAAAAAATGATATGGACTGTAAGTGTCCCTATCTGTTCCTCCTGCCCCATCACTATTAGACGGGCATAAGCAGGCCCAGGAAAGATAGACGAGGTGGGAGTTAAAGCCTTTGTGGAGATGGGTGGGGCAGCAGGCTGTGAGAAGGGAGGATGGAAAATATTACCTGGGCATCTTTCCTGAGCCAAGCCCATAGCAGAGTATGAAGCAGGTGGACTGCACCTGAACAACTCTTCCCCAGCCCCCTGTCTGTTCCAAAGGCCATAGGCAGGCTCGGCCCTCGGATGGGGCCTGCTGGGAGGGAAGAACACATGTGCTTGGAAAGAACATGGATGACGCATGGTCAGCCCACCTTCCTATTGATCGCCTCAGGAAAGAACGAAGTGGCTGGCGCATACTCAAGCCCATTCCCCAAGCGGGAGGCAGCGGGATGTGACAGGAATGAACGAGGACTGTGCAGCCTGCACCCAACAGGCAGCACAGACGGGCTCGTGTTAGAAGCGTCTATTTGTGGCTCTCCGCTCTAATTTCTGAAGAGGATAATGAATAAATATTGGTCCTTCCCTTAACGGCCTGTTCCATCTGTGTGCCTCAGACATAAGGACGCCACCTCTTGTTGTCTAGAACTACAGGGATGTTGGAGCTTGGGGAAGTTGTGGGGAGTCACTCAGGGTCTCTCAGCAAGATGGTAGCAGGACAGAGTGAGGCACACCGAATACATCAGAATACATTTGTTCCTCCCATGCGTCCCACCTGTGCTCACCTTCTTGCACACCACCAGTGACAGGGAGCTCACTACCTCCCGGCAGTTCATTCGGCTGCCGACTCTTTCTTAGTGTTGAAAAAGTCTTCGTCTGACAAACTTGTTTTTGAAATCTTGTGGGCTGTTCTAGAACAGGGTGTCATGAATAAGACCTACAAGCCTCCTGCCTTCAGGGGAGAGACTCACAGGAAGCCACAAAGGGAAGGGAGAGATGACAGGAGCGAGATCCACATAAGGCAGGGATTGCAGAGCAATGGGAGAAGTGACAGGGTGACCAGAGTGGGAACAGCTTGGCCAAGAACTGAGAGGGGAAGAAGTGCATGTGGTCGTCAGTGAGGGGGGCATTCAGAATGGAAGGGTGGAGGTTGGGGTGGGCTACCATCTCACTGAGCAGACTCTTCTACTTCACTCACTTCCCAGCTCTGCCCTTGGGGGCCTCGAAGCCTGCTGACTCCTTGGGGACAGCCCTGAACACCCAAAGGAGAGCATCCCATTTCTCCAGGGCCTTTACCAAGGCTGTAGAGAGCTGAAAAGGGCCCCCAATAGGTATGACCACAGCCCAGCCCCTAGAGGGGGTGGTGTTGTCTTGCTGGGTCTTTGTAAATGTGGTTATGACAAGGGCTGCCCTAGACCCAAACACTGGCAGCCACGTAGGAGAAAGGAGAGACTGGCACCCAAGTCACCCAGCCGCTTCCTTTGGGGCTGTGACACAAGGGACCAGCTGAGGCATGTCATTGTGCTGCCTGCCTGTGGTGCTTGGCCAGATGCGCAGCTCCTGTGAATGTCCCTTGCCCCACCCCAGCTGGCCCAAATCCTGACTCCTTCCATACCCAGATGAGGCCACACCCACAGCCCTGAGTGACAGCAAGACCAGGCACCTGCCACTCCCGTGGGCTCCATGTGGTGGGGGCTTCAGCTATGGCAGCCAGGCTGCCATCAGTGTCACTTTCCTAAACATGAGGCAGTGACCTGGCTGGTGATGTGTCCCCCAGGATGGTTCAGGGCAGGCCAGTGTGGGAAGTGAGGATGCCCTTGGATGGCTCAGGAAGAGTCCTTGGAAAATCAAACTGTTGACCATCCCTGGTGCCTGAGGCATCTCAGGCAGCCATCACTGGCAACTTTAGACCAGAAAGAACGTATTCTTTAAAAAAAAAAATTTTTTTAATCTATTTACATGCAAGGAGAGAGAGAGAAAGACAGAGTGAGAATGGGTGCACCAGGACCTCCAACCACTGCAAACGAACTCCAGATGCAGGCACCATTGTGCATCTGGCTTTATGTGAGTACTAGGGAGTCAAGCCCAGGTCTTTAGACTGTGCAGGCAAGTGCCTTAACCACTGAGCAATCTCTGCATCCCAGAATGTACATTCTTTTCTTTTCTTTTTTTCTTTTGTGGGGGAGGGGGTCTTGGTTTGGTTTGGTTTGGTTTTTTGAGGTAGGGTCTCACTCTAGCTCAGGCTGACCTGGAATTAACTATGCAGTCTCAGGATGGCCTCGAACTCTCGGTTATCCTCGTACCCCTGCCTCCCGAGTGCTGGTATGAAAGGCGTGTGCCACCACTCCCGGCTTCAGAATGTACATTCTTTAGATCACTTATTCTGTAGATCACTTGTTTCTGCAGTTCTAGGTGGTACTGAGAAAGCTACGTGATGGAATTTTTTTCAGCCTGACGAAGAATGAAGTCATCATTTGCAGGAAAATGAATGTAACCAGAGATAATCATATGAAGGGAATTAAGTTAGACTCAGAGACGAACATCACATTCCTCTCATTTGTAGTTGCTAATTTCATATAGATAGATTAAATCATGCATGTGTACATTAAATTAACATAGTAATCAAAGGGTCTGGGAAAAACGGGGACTAATGGGAGGGAGAGAATGGAGCTGTGGGGGAACAGGCTAAACAAAATAGATAGCATGAAAAATTTAACATATTTTGCATTAAAATTTTAATTAAAAAAAAGATTCTATTTACCTGAGCATTGAAACTCAGAGAAGACAACTTCTTCCTCCCACAGACAGAGGAAGACAGACAGAGGCTGCCTTCTTTATTCCGTGGCTGGTTGGGTGTGTGTTTGCTGAGGTGCGGGGCGCTGACCATGGGCCTCCAACATGCTGGGCACATGCTCGACCACTGATCTACACTGCTAGCCTTGCCTCCTTTTCTTTTTCTTTAAAACTTTTTAATTTTAAAAAAATTTTTTATTTATTATTTATTATTTATTTGCAAGCAGAGAGAGAGAGAGAGAGAGATGAATGAGTGGGCATGCCAGGGCCTCCAGCCACCACAACTGAGCTCCAGATGCATGTGCCACTCCATGCATATGCATTACAGGGGCACTGAGAAATAGATCCCAGGCTGTTAGGCTTTGCAGGCAAGCACTCTAACTACTGAGCAATCTTTCCAGCCCCCTTCAGAACTTTTTTTTTTTTTTAAAAAAATTGAGACAAAGTCTTACTAAGCTGTACAGTCTGGTCATCAACTCACTATAGCCCAAGCAGGCCTTGAACTCACAATCGTCCTGTCTTGGTCTCTGGAGTATCTGGGGTGACAGGCCTGTGAGGCTGCTGTGTGGAGTGCCTTTGTTCAGAACCCTGTGGTTTTGTCTTGGTTACATTATAAAAGTCAAACAATTCCTACAGTTGTGAATTAGTTTAAACAGCACAGTGCCACTAACCTCTTGTGCTTCCACTGTTAAATTAAATCCACAAAAGCATTCATTTAAAAATCAAGACTCTTTTTTTTTTTTTTTTTTTTTACAGAACACGTTGATTAAAACGTGCCACCAGAAAGGTATTCAGGGTTCTATAATGGAAATGAAATGTGTATAAGTACGTGGGTGACAGGCCAGTCACTGACGCAGCTGGAGGACTATGATGCTCACAGTCAAATCTGGCAGCTTGGGCTCCGTGGCCCAGGCTTGCTCCTGTGAAGGCTGGAGGTTTGAGGAAGCCTTGTCTCTGATAAGCCCCGCTGGGGGAACTGGGTTTCGTGTCTCTAATGTTTTGTGCATTCCAATATTCTCGTGGATGTGAAATTTCATTTGTTGCTTTTACAATGCCAAGGTGTGTACCGTCTCTATTTCTGTCTAGCTGCGGCTCCATATGCACGATCACTAGAAGTGGGAGAGATTCCATTTGCCTGGCAGATTTTTGTTTATGGTTTTTATGAAACTATTTGTAAGGGCTGGAAAGATTGTTCCATGGAGAAAGGCACTTGCTTGCAGACCCTCATGGCATGGGTTCTGATCCCCAGTACCCACATAAATCCAGATACACAAAGTGCCACATGTATCTGGAGTTCATTTGTAGTGGCAAGAGGCCCTGGCATGTCACTCTTTTTTCTCTTCCCTCTCCCTTTCTCTCTCTCTCTCTCTCTCTCTCTCTGTGTGTGTGTGTGTGTGTGTGTGTGTGTGTGAAGTAAATAAAAATATTTTTAAAAACTTTATTTATTTGTTCATTTGTTTCCACATGTGTGTGTGTATGGGCATGCACATGTCTTTTGACATTACAAATAAACACCAGAAGCATGTGTCCCCTTTTGCATCTGGTTTTACATGGGTAAACTGGTAATTGAACCAGAGCTAGCAGGCTTTGCAAACAAGTGCCTCTAACCCCTGAGTAATCTCCCTAGACCCTGTTTATTGCTTTTTGGTTTTTATTAATTTTTGTTTTGTTTGCATGTTTATGTATATGTGGTGTGCATGCATGCATATTATGAGGGTCTTGTGAAGGTAATGCTGGTCACTGTGAGGTCGTGGCTATCGAGACCAATTTCTATATGGACAGTTACCTTGTAAGGGGTCCTACCCTTCCTTTGGCTCCACCTTGCTTTTTTGAGACAGGGTCTCAGTGATTCAACTAGACTCTAGCTAGTAAGCCTCTGGGGACCCTCCTATCTGCCTCCCCAACACTGGGATTACAGATGCATGCCTCCACAGCCAGCATTTATGTGGGTGCCAGGAATCTGAACTCTGCTCTTCATGTTTGCGCAGATAAACACCTACTCACTGCACCATTTCCCAAGCCCAATTTTAGCTTTTTAAGGATCTCACTACATTGCCTTGGCTAGCCTGGAACTTGTGGCAATTCTCTCTCTGCCTCTTGAATGTGAGAATTGAAGGCATGAACTACCATGCTCAGTCTCGTTAATGTTTTAAGACAATGAAATAGGGTGTGTGGAGAGAGATCGGAGACACAGGAGGAACAGCACACGGACATGGAGGCAGAGGCAGAAATGAACCCAGGAGAACGGGAAGCCAGCAGGACCTGGAGAGGGGCCTGGGACAGATTCCCTCTGAGACTGTAGGAGGCCCAGCCACTCCTGGAATTCAGACTCTGACTTTCCAGAGCTATGAGAGTTCAATTCTGTTTTAGGAATCCACCCAGGTCGTAGTCACTAGTCACAGAAGCCTTGAGGAAATTGATGAAAAGATCAGAGCTGTTGGGGAGGGCTGGTGTGGCTCAGGGGTAGAGCTCTTATGCAGCATGGGCAGAACCCCATGTTCCATCCCTCACGTTAAAGAAAAGAACAAAACCTGCACAAGAGATGAGAGTCCTGAACATAAACAGAAAGGACAGGAATCGGTGCAGTGTCAGCAGGGCCGAGCGTCCCTTACCCTGGGCCTTCCTACTGCGGACACTACACTTCCCACTCACCTGGTTCCCTCTGGAATCCCAGCTCGGGCTTCTGAGGCTATCGCCCATGGCTCTCCTGGGTCAGCCTGTAGCTCTGCAGCCTGGAGACTATGGGCTCCTGCTGAAGGCATCGTGAGCACAGTGGCGGCTCTCCAGAGGAACAAAACCAATAGAATGAATATGCACCATAGAGGCAATTTATTAGTCCATACAATAATGGCTGGACAGGCCAACAACAGCTGTCTGCAGGCTGGAGAGTCTCAGAACCTGGTAGCTGCTCAGTCCACAAGGCTGGATGCCTCTGCAGTCCCAGCCTGCTGCTGAAGGCCTGGAGGGTCCCTAGCAACCTGTGGGTCCTCAGTCCATGTGGGAAGGTCAGTTGTTGCACCTGCCTTCTCATTTCTAGGACAAAACCCCAGATCAATAGCAGCAAGGGGAGTGCTCATTTCAGCTTACAGTCTTGAGGGGAAGTTTCATCATGGCATGGCAGAGCAGAGACTGGGTGTGGTAGTTTGAATAGATGGCCCCCAACATATTCAGTGTTTTATTAGTTTGTGGTTTGCATCTGCAGCCACCTGGCTGGAGGCAGTGTCACTGGGCGGATCTTAAGGTGTGGTGGTGGGTTTGAGATTTCAATCTAAAGATATGCAAAGTGTGCCTAGCTGGAGTTCCTGAGGTGTGCTGTGCTGTGTGGCTTTTGGCTTGTGGCTTTGCTCTCTGTGTTTGGTCCTGTGAAAGCAGGCCAGCTTCTTCTGCCATTATGGAACTTCCCCTGGATCTGTAAGCTTCAATAAATATCCCTTCCTCCATCACTGTGCCTGGTCTGGAAGTTCATCTCAGCAAACCTGAAGCTGTCTGCTACACTGGGCATCACATCTTGTCACATCAGCCGGGAGGTAGCAGCAAGAGTGAGCTGGGGGCTGGAGAGATGGCTTAGTGGTTAAGGCACCTGCCTGCTAAGCCTAAGAACCCGGTTCCAATCTCCAGATCACACGTTTAGCCAGATGCAGTGACACAAGGGCACAATGCCGCACTTGTCCACAAGGGGGCGCAAGCATCTGGATTTCGTTCACAGCAGCTAAGAGACTGCTGGCACGCCCATTCTCTGTCTCCCTCTCCCTCTCTCTCTCTGTCTGTCTCTCTCTGTGTCTCTCTCCAAAAATAAAAAAAAAGAGAGAGCTAGCTAGTGACCAGCCAGTAGGGTTGGACTAACGAACTCCAAGGCCCACCTACAGTGACACACCTCCTCCAATGAGATATAGGGATAAAGTCTGAGGTTCAATCACTGACCCATGAGACTGAGGGGGACATTTCACAGTCAAACTAAGGCACAGAGGAGCCTGGGTCCCAGTGTCTAAGGAGGATGGCAACAATGGGGCAGATGTCCACAGCAGCAAGCAGAACCCACAGCCAAGCCAAAGCCCTGCTTTTTCCTGGAACCTCTTCAAGTCGAATCCACCCACAGAAGGGCTGTCCACTCTGGGGGAGGACCCTCCTCCCATAAGTCCTTTCTGGAAACATCTTCACAGATCCACCCAACAGGCGTGTCTTTTACCTGACTCCTAATCTAATCAAGTCGACAAGAGGATTGAGAACACAGGCAAAGGCGGGCGGGAAACAGTACCAGGAGCCAGGCACAGTAGGGGTACAGGAGCCACGCACAGTAGGGGTGCAGGGAGCCAGCACCAAATGCCCAAGCGCCGTCTGCTTCCACCTGCACACAAGCCATCGTCATGCTGCACCATGCGTGGAGGCACATGATACTTCTGCCTGAAGCTGATGGCTCCCATACGTAATTTTCTTATCCATAGAGACAGCTTGACAAATGGGGAGCTAAGTGTGTTTAAAGGATTTTACACTCGTAAAACCTTTCCCTAAAGGTAATCATTGATCGGGGGATGGGATGTCCTTAGCCACGCCGAACTGAAGTCCGCTGACCAGCTGGTCCAGTGCCCAGGAGGCTGGGGGCTCTCTGCCTGTGCCTGGAAAATAAATAGCCCAGAATTTTCCTGCATCTGGCCTGGCTCCTTCTAGAAAAATAATGTTGGTCCAGAAATGCTCTGGTATAAAAGCTGAGCCCTGAGGAAGCCAGGATCTAAAATTCTGTCTTCATTTTGGGAAAAAGAAGGGATAGCCTGATGCAACCCTGCTGATCCTGGAGCTGACGGGGCTCCATCCCCTGCTGCACCTCAGGCCACCTTGTCTGTCTGTGTTCTCATCCCCTGAGCAGTGCCCTGGTTCTGGAATAGCAGGACAAGGCTGGTTTCACAAGCATCTCAAAGGTCACATGGCCAAGGGTTCAAGTGAGAAGACTCATTACATCTGGTTATAAAGCACATGTGGGGGCTGGACAGATGGCTTAGCGGTTAAGACACTTGCCTGCAAAGCCAAAGGATTCTGGTTCAATTCTCCAGGACCCACATAAGCCAGATGCCCAAGGGGCACATGCATGTGGAGTTCATTTGCAGTGGTTAGAAGCCCTGGTGTACCCATTCTGTCTGTGTCTGCTTCTCTTCTATCTCTCTCTCTGCTTGCAAATAAATGAATAAAATTTAATTATATTTAAAATACATGCAGATCCTCTGCCATTGAAGCAATTCTACTGTTGGTTGTAGAAGGAAATGAAAACATTGCAGGATGAGAGCTATGTGTCCCCAAACATTAACCTTCTCTAAATCTCCAGAGCAGGACAGAGGTGGACAGGGGAGTCTTCAGTCACCTCTCTGTATGTTTTGGCCCTTTATCTGGAACGTGAGCCAGGGTTGTGGGGTCATGAAGACAGCCGGTGTAGAAAAGGTGAGAAGCACCACACATGCTCCAAGCCACTGCAGTGGATGGAGCGCTACCTCTAAGGAGAGAGGTCTTCCACGTCATCATGGTGGGTGGAGCACTACCTCTAAGGAGAGAGGTCTTCCACATCATCATGGTGGGTGGAGCACTAGCTCTGAGGAGAGAGGTCTTCCACATCACCGTGGTGGGTGGAGCGTTAGCTCTGAGGAGAGAGGTCTTCCACGTCATTGTGGTGGATAGAGCGCTAGCTCTGAGGAGAGAGGTCTTCCACGTCATCGTGGTGGGTGAGCGCTAGCTCTGAGGAGAGAGGTCTTCCACGTCATCATGGTGGGTGGAGCGCTACCTCTAAGGAGAGAGGTCTTCCACGTCATCATGGTGGGTGGAGCACTACCTCTGAGGAGAGAGGTCTTCCACGTCATCATGGTGGGTGGAGCGCTACCTCTAAGGAGAGATGTCTTCCACGTCATCATGGTGGGTGGAGCACTACCTCTAAGGAGAGAGGTCTTCCACGTCATCATGGTGGGTGGAGCGCCAGCTCTGAGGAGAGATGTCTTCCACGTCATCATGGTGGGTGGAGCACTACCTCTGAGGAGAGAGGTCTTCCACGTCATCATGGTGGGTGGAGCGCTAGCTCTGAGGAGAGAGGTCTTCCACATCATCGTGTTGGATGGAGCACTAGCTCTGAGGAGAGATGTCTTCCACGTCATCATGGTGGGTGGAGCGCCAGCTCTGAGGAGAGAGGTCTTCCACATCATCATGGTGGGATGGAGCACTAGCTCTGAGGAGAGATGTCTTCCACGTCATCATGGTGGGTGGAGCGCCAGCTCTGAGGAGAGATGTCTTCCACGTCATCATGGTGGGTGGAGCGCCAGCTCTGAGGAGATGTCTTCCACGTCATCATGGTGGGTGGAGCGCCAGCTCTGAGGAGAGAGGTCTTCCACATCATCATGGTGGGTGGAGCACCAGCTCTGAGGAGAGAGGTCTTCCACATCATCATGGTGGGTGGAGCACCAGCTCTGAGGAGATAGGTCTTCCATGTCATCGTGGTGGGTGAGCGCTAGCTCTGAGGAGAGAGGTCTTCCACATCATCATGGTGGGTGGAGCACCAGCTCTGAGGAGAGAGGTCTTCCACGTCATCATGGTGGGTGGAGCGCCAACTCTGAGGAGAGAGGTCTTCCACATCATCATGGTGGGTGGAGCACCAGCTCTGAGGAGAGAGGTCTTCCATGTCATCATGGTGGATGGAGCACTAGCTCTGAGGAGAGAGGTCTTCCACATCATCATGGTGGGTGGAGCGCTAGCTCTGAGGAGAGAGGTCTTCCACATCATCATGGTGGGTGGAGCGCTAGCTCTGAGGAGAGAGGTCTTCCACGTCATCATGGTGGGTGGAGCACTAGCTCTGAGGAGAGAGGTCTTCCACGTCATCATGGTGGGTGGAGCACTAGCTCTGAGGAGAGAGGTCTTCCACGTCATCATGGTGGGTGGAGCGCTAGCTCTGAGGAGAGAGGTCTTCCACGTCATCATGGTGGGTGGAGCGCTAGCTCTGAGGAGAGAGGTCTTCTCATGGTGGGTGGAGCACATCATCGTGTTGGATGGAGCGCTAGCTCTGAGGAGAGAGGTCTTCCACGTCATCATGGTGGGTGGAGCGCTAGCTCTGAGGAGAGATGTCTTCCACGTCATCATGGTGGGTGGAGCGCTAGCTCTGAAGAGAGAGGTCTTCCACATCATCGTGTTGGATGGAGCGCTAGCTCTGAGGAGAGAGGTCTTCCACATCATCGTGGTGGATGGAGCGCTAGCTCTGAGGAGAGAGGTCTTCCACGTCATCGTGGTGGATGGAGCGCTAGCTCTGAGGAGAGAGGTCTTCCACGTCATCGTGGTGGATAGAGCGCTAGCTCTGAGGAGAGAGGTCTTCCACGTCATCATGGTGGGTGGAGCTTCCACGTCTCTGAGGAGCTCTGAGATGTCTTCCACGTCATCGTGGTGGGTGGAGCACTAGCTCTGAGGAGAGAGGTCTTCCACGTCATCATGGTGGGTGGAGCACTAGCTCTGAGGAGAGAGGTCTTCCACGTCATCATGGTGGGTGGAGCACTAGCTCTGAGGAGAGAGGTCTTCCACATCATCATGGTGGGTGGAGCACTAGCTCTGAGGAGAGAGGTCTTCCACGTCATCATGGTGGGTGGAGCGCTAGCTCTGAGGAGAGAGGTCTTCCATGTCATCATGGTGGGTGGAGCGCCAGCTCTGAGGAGAGATGTCTTCCACGTCATCGTGTTGGATGGAGCGCTAGCTCTGAGGAGAGAGGTCTTCCACGTCATCATGGTGGATGGAGCGCTAGCTCTGAAGAGAGAGGTCTGGGCCATCATGGTGAATGGAGAGCTTGGTCTAACACAAGGGGTTTGCAGAGCCATTGTGGTGGATGGAGAGCTAAGTCTGAAGTGAGGTTTCTTCTAGAATACAGGTGTACACAGCATATGAGGGCAGAGGATGGGATGAGGTGGGACAGTCCTGTGCTGACGTGAACTGTCTCTTCTATGGTGTTAGGATAACTTAGGAAGCCAGGACATTACCTATGAGTAAATGCTTGAGGGAAGCCTGGACTGACCCCATGGGGGTCTGAGATGTGCTCTTGGGTAACTTTGTGCCTTGGATCCTCTGTAACTTTGGGGTCTACGTAAACTGCCCAACTGGAACGCACTGCAGTATCTTTGAGTATTGGGAGGGCTGCCTCCACATGGGCCACTACTACTGTCTAGGGATGGCAGTTGGGTAGTTGAATGACCAAAAGACACACTACTGTCATTCAATTACCCAGAACAGCACAAATATTAGACCAAATGTGGTGGTTTGACTGCAATGTCCCTATAGCCTCGGGCGTTTTGAGTAAGTGGAAGGTGGAGCCCTGCTGGAGGAAGTATGGGAAAGACCTCGGTGTGGAGTCCAGCTCTTAAGTATGTTCTGAGCCAGCTTGAACCTTGCATGTTCTCTTTTCTTTCTCTATTGTATGGATATATTTTTATTTATTTATTAGAGACAGAGAGTGGTAAAGAGAGAAAGGGAGAGGAAGAATGCATGTGCCAGGGCCTCTAGCCACTGCAAACAAATTCCAGATGCATGCACTCCCTTGTGCATCTGACTTATGTGGGACCTGGAGAATCGAACTGGGGTCCTTAGGCTTCACAGGCATATGCCTTAACCACTAAGCCATCTTTCCATCCCTGCTGTGTGGATATATGATGAAGCAAGCCAGCTTCCTCCACCATGGCGAAGCGGCCCCTGGAAACCGTAACCTGAAATAAACGCTTTCCTCCCATACGCTACTTCTGGTCAGGTGTTTGTCCTAGCAATGAGAAGGAGGCTGCAACACCAGTGTCACCAGCACAGCACAGCGCCTTCCTCTGGCCCTTCAGCCACGTAGCAGGTGCTCACCAAGCATGACTGAGCCCATCGGGGCTGGCACCACACTCAGCCAGGAAGCAGAGCCTTTCCTGGCCCTCATCCCTGTGGACACAAAAATATCCATGAACAGTAGCATCCTACAGAACACAGCCTATATTACAGGGTCCGGGAGAGCATGACCACACGATCCCTGAGTTCAGGGCCAAGGCCAAAGCTAGAAATGACTCCTGGTACCCAGAGATGGCAGGTAAAAGGGCCAGAGTAAAATACATGCAATAAGGAAAAACTGTGACCAGCTGTGGTACCTGTCCTGGATCCTAAGAGAGCTCATGGGGTCTCTGAATGTGCCTCTGCTCTTTACTAAGTTGCCTTCCTCAGCCCACCAGTCCCTGCTTAGTAAGACGTAAGAGATGATAGAGGGCCAAGACATTTTGAAAAAGAAGCAACTAGAACTGTAAAAAACAAATATACACCATGAAGGGAGCAAAGTGCATGATGGACAGGCAACAGCCTAATGAGTGATGGAGGGTCAGCAGTGTGGGGAGAGGTGGAGGGACAGCAGTGTGGGGAGGGATGGAGGAACAGCAGTGTGGGGAGAGGTGGAGGGAAAGCAGTGTGGGGAGAGATGGAGGGACAGCAGTGTGGGGAGAGGTGGAGGGACTGCAGTAGAGATGGAGGGACAGCAGTGTGGGGAGAGATGGAGGGACAGCAGTGTGGGGAGAGGTGGAGGGACTGCAGTGTGGGGAGAGATGGAGGGACAGCAGTGTGGGGAGAGGTGGAGGGACTGCAGTGTGTGGGTGGAGCGAAAGCAGTGAGGAGGTGGAGGGACAGGTGTTCCAGAGATGGAGGACAGCAGTGTGGGGGGTGGAGGGACTGCAGTGTGGGGAGAGGTGGAGGGACTGCAGTAGAGATGGAGGGACAGCAATGTGGGGAGAGGTGGAGGGAAAGCAGTGTGGGGAGAGGTGGAGGGACAGCAGTGTGGGGAGAGGTGGAGGGACAGCAGTGTGGGGAGAGGTGGAGGGACAGCAGTGGGGGAGAGGTGGAGGGACAGCAGTGTGGGGAGAGATGGAGGTGTGGGGAGAGGTGGAGGGACTGCAGTGTGGTGGAGGGACAGGAGGTGGAGGAAAGCAGTGTGGGGAGGAGGTGGAGGGACAGCAGTGTGGGGAGAGGTGGAGGGACTGCAGTGTGGGGAGAGGTGGAGGGACAGCAGTGTGGGGAGAGGTGGAGGGACAGCAGTGAGAGGTTGAGGGACAGCAGTGTGGGGAGGGTGGAGGGACAGCAGTGTGGGGAGAGGTGGAGGGACAGCAGTGGAGGTGGAGGGACAGCAGTGTGGGGAGAGGTGGAGGGACAGCAGTGTGGGGAGAGGTGGAGGGACAGCAGTGTGGGGAGAGGTGGAGGGACAGCAGTGTGGGGAGAGGTGGAGGGACAGCAGTGTGGGAGAGGTGGAAGGACAGCAGTGTGGGAGGTGGAGGTGTGTGGGGGAGGACTGCAGTGTGGGGAGGTGGAGGGACAGCAGTGTGGGGAGAGGTGGAGGGATTAGCAGTGTGGGGAGAGGTGGAGGGACAGCAGTGGGGGGAGGGTGGAGGGAAAGCAGTGTGGGGAGAGGTGGAGGGAAAGCTGTGGGGAGAGATGGAGGGACAGCAGTGTGGGGAGAGTGGAGGGACTGCAGTGTGGGGAGAGGTGGAGGGACTGCAGTGTGGGAGAGAGATGGAGGGACAGCAGTGTGGGGAGAGGTGGAGGGACAGCAGTGTGGGGAGAGGTGGAGGGAAAGCAGTGTGGGGAGAGGTGGAGGGACTGCAGTGTGGGGAGAGGTGGAGGGACTGCAGTGTGGGGGAGATGGAGGGACAGCAGTGTGGGGAGAGGTGGAGGGACTGCAGTGTGGGGAGAGGTGGAGGGACTGCAGTGTGGGGAGAGATGGAGGGACAGCAGTGTGGGGAGAGGTGGAGGGAAAGCAGTGTGGGGAGAGGTGGAGGGACTGCAATGTGGGGAGAGGTGGAGGGAAAGCAGTGTGGGGAGAGGTGGAGGGAAAGCAGTGTGGGGAGAGGTGGAAAGACTGCAGTGTGGGGAGAGGTGGAGGGACTGCAGTGTGGGGAGAGGTGGAGGGACAGCAGTGTGGGGAGAGGTGGAGGGAAAGCAGTGTGGGGAGAGGTGGAGGGAAAGCAGTGAGAGGTGGAGGGACAGCAGTGTGGGGAGAGATGGAGGGACAGCAGTGTGGGGAGAGGTGGAGGGACTGCAGTGTGGGGAGGTGGAGGGACAGCAGAATGGGGAGAGGTGGGAGGGACAGCAGTGTTAGAGGTGGAGGGACAGCAGTGTGGGGGAGAGGTGGAGGTGTTGGAGGGACTGCAGTGTCCCTATGGAGGGACTGCAGTAGAGATGGAGGGAAAGCAGTGTGGGGAGAGGTGGAGGGACTGCAATGTGGGGAGAGGTGGAGGGAAAGCAGTGTGGGGAGAGTGGAGGGAAAGCAGTGTGGGAGAGAGGTGGAAAGACTGCAGTGTGGGGAGAGGTGGAGGGACTGCAGTGTGGGGAGAGATGGAGGGACAGCAGTGTCTGGAGGGAAAGCAGTGTGGGGAGAGGTGGAGGGACTGCAGTGTGGGGAGAGGTGGAGGGACTGCAGTGTTGGAGGGACAGCAGTGTGGGGAGAGATGGAGGGACAGCAGTGTGGGGAGAGGTGGAGGGACAGCAGTGGGGGAGAGGTGGAGGGACTGCAGTGTTTTGGAGTTCAGCAGTGTGGGGAGAGGTGGAGGGAAAGGATTAGAGGTGGAGTTCAGCAGTGTGGGGAGAGGTGGAGGGACTGCAGTAGAGATGGAGGGACAGCAGTGTGGGGAGAGGTGGAGGGACTGCAATGTGGGGAGAGGTGGAGGGAAAGCAGTGTGGGGAGAGGTGGAGGGACAGCAGTGTGGGGAGAGGTGGAGGGACTGCAGTGTGGGGAGAGATGGAGGGACAGCAGTGTGGGGAGAGGTGGAGGGACTGCAGTGTGGGGAGAGGTGGAGGGACAGCAGTGTGGGGAGAGGTGGAGGGACTGCACTGTGGGGAGAGGTGGAGTTCAGCAGTGTGGGGAGAGGTGGAGGGAAAGCAGTGTGGGGAGAGGTGGAGGGACAGCAGTGTGGGGAGAGGTGGAGGGACAGCAGTGTGGGGAGAGGTGGAGGGACTGCAGTGTGGGGAGAGGTGGAGTTCAGCAGTGTGGGGAGAGGTGGAGGGAAAGCAGTGTGGGGAGGGTGGAGTTCAGCAGTGTGGGGAGAGGTGGAGGGAAAGCAGTGTGGGGAGAGGTGGAGGGACTGCAGTGTGGGGAGAGGTGGAGGGACAGCAGTGTGGGGAGAGGTGGAGGGACTGCAGTGTGGGGAGAGGTGGAGGGACAGCAGTGTGGGGAGAGGTGGAGGGACAGCAGTGTGGGGAGAGGTGGAGGGACTGCAGTGTGGGGAGAGGTGGAGGGACTGCAGTGTGGGGAGAGGTGGAGGGACTGCAGTGTGGGGAGAGGTGGAGGGAAAGCAGTGTGGGGAGAGGTGGAGGGAAAGCAGTGTGGGGAGAGGTGGAGGGACTGCAGTGTGGGGAGGTGGAGGGAAAGCAGTGTGGGGAGAGGTGGAGGGAAAGCAGTGTGGGGAGAGGTGGAGGGACTGCAGTGTGGGGAGAGGTGGAGGGACAGCAGTGTGGGGAGAGATGGAGGGACAGCAGTGTGGGGAGAGGTGGAGGGACAGCAGTGTGGGGAGAGGTGGAGGGACTGCAGTGTGGGGAGAGATGGAGGGACAGCAGTGTGGGGAGAGGTGGAGTTCAGCAGTGTGGGGAGAGGTGGAGGGACAGCAGTATGGGGAGAGGTGGAGTTCAGCAGTGTGGGGAGAGGTGGAGGGACTGCAGTGTGGGGAGAGGTGGAGGGACAGCAGTGTGGGGAGAGGTGGAGGGACTGCAGTGTGGGGAGAGGTGGAGTTCAGCAGTGTGGGGAGAGGTGGAGGGACAGCAGTATGGGGAGAGGTGGAGTTCAGCAGTGTGGGGAGAGGTGGAGGGAAAGCAGTGTGGGGAGAGGTGGAGGGACTGCAGTGTGGGGAGAGGTGGAGGGCTGCAGTGTGGGGAGAGGTGGAGGGACTGCAGTAGAGATGGAGGGACAGCAATGTGGGGAGAGGTGGAGGGAAAGCAGTGGGGAGAGGTGGAGGGAAAGCAGTGTGGGGAGAGGTGGAGGGACTGCAGTGTGGGGGAGGTGGAGGGACTGCAGTGTGGGGACATGAGGGACAGCAGTGTGGGGAGAGATGGAGGGACAGCAGTGTGGGGAGAGGTGGAGGGACAGCAGTGTGGGGAGAGGTGGAGGGACTGCAGTGTGGGGAGAGATGGAGGGACAGCAGTGTGGGGAGAGGTGGAGGGACTGCAGTGTGGGGAGAGGTGGAGGGACAGCAGTGTGGGGAGAGATGGAGGGACAGCAGTGTGGGGAGAGGTGGAGTTCAGCAGTGTGGGGAGAGGTGGAGGGACAGCAATGTGGGGAGAGGTGGAGGGACTGCAGTGTGGGGAGAGGCGGAGTTCAGCAGTGTGGGGAGAGGTGGAGGGACGGCAGTGTGGGGAGAGGCGGAGGGAAGGCAGTGTGGGGAGAGGTGGAGGGACAGCAGTGTGGGGAGAGATGGAGGGACAGCAGTGTGGGGAGAGATGGAGGGACAGCAGTGTGGGGAGAGGTGGAGGGACTGCAGTGTGGGGAGAGGTGGAGGGACAGCAGTGTGGGGAGAGATGGAGGGACAGCAGTGTGGGGAGAGGTGGAGTTCAGCAGTGTGGGGAGAGGTGGAGGGACAGCAATGTGGGGAGAGTGGAGGGACTGCAGTGTGGGGAGAGGCGGAGTTCAGCAGTGTGGGGAGAGATGGAGGGACGGCAGTGTGGGGAGAGGCGGAGGGATGGCAGTGTGGGGAGAGGCGGAGGTCAGCAGTGTGGGGAGAGGTGGAGGGACTGCAGTGTGGGGAGAGATGGAGGGACTGCAGTGTGGGGAGAGATGGAGGGACTGCAGTGTGGGGAGAGATGGAGGGACTGCAGTGTGGGGAGAGATGGAGGGACTGCAGTGTGGGGAGAGATGGAGGGACAGCAGTGTAGGGAGAGGTGGAGGGACATCAGTGTGGGGAGAGGTGAAGGGACTGCAGTGTCGGGAGAGGTGGAGGGACAGCAGTGTGGGAGAGGTGGAGGGACTGCAGTGTGGGGAGAGATGGAGGGACTGCAGTGTGGGGAGAGATGGAGGGACTGCAGTGTGGGGAGAGATGGAGGGACTGCAGTGTGGGGAGAGATGGAGGGACTGCAGTGTGGGGAGAGGTGGAGGGACTGCAGTGTGGGGAGAGATGGAGGGACAGCAGTGTGGGGAGAGATGGAGGGACAGCAGTGTGGGGAGAGGTGGAGGGACTGCAGTGTGGGGAGAGATGGAGGGACTGCAGTGTGGGGAGATGGAGGGACTGCAGTGTGGGGGAGATGGAGGGACTGGAGAGATGGAGACAGACAGCAGTGTGGGGAGAGATGGAGGGACAGCAGTGTGGGGAGAGGTGGAGGGACTGCAGTGTGGGGAGAGGTGGAGGGACTGCAGTGTGGGGAGAGGTGGAGGGACTGCAGTGTGGGGAGAGATGGAGGGACTGCAGTGTGGGGAGATGTGGAGGGACTGCAGTGTGGGGAGAGATGGAGGGACTGCAGTAGAGATGGAGGGACAGAGTGTGGGGTGGAGTTCAGCAGTGTGGGGAGAGGTGGAGGGACTGCAGTCTGGGGAGAGATGGAGGGACAGCAGTGTGGGGAGAGGTGGAGGGACAGCAATGTGGGGAGAGGTGGAGGGACAGCAGTGTGGGGAGAGGTGGAGGGACTGCAGTGTGGGGAGAGGTGGAGGGACTGCAGTGTGGGGAGAGATGGAGGGACGGCAGTGTGGGGGAGGCGGAGGGATGGCAGGGACAGGGACGACGGCAGTGTGGGGAGAGATGGAGGGACAGCAGTGTGGGGAGAGGCGGAGGGACGCAGTGTGGGGAGAGGCGGAGGGACTGCAGTGTGGGGAGAGATGGAGGGACTGCAGTGTGGGGAGAGATGGAGGGACTGCAGTAGAGATGGAGGGACAGCAGTGTGGGGAGAGGTGGAGTTCAGCAGTGTGGGGAGAGGTGGAGGGACTGCAGTGTGGGGAGAGATGGAGGGACAGCAGTGTGGGGAGAGGTGGAGGGACAGCAGTGTGGGGAGAGGTGGAGGGACAGCAGTGTGGGGAGAGATGGAGGGACAGCAGTAGAGATGGAGGGACAGCAGTGTGGGGAGAGGTGGAGTTCAGCAGTGTGGGGAGAGGTGGAGGGACTGCAGTCTGGGGAGAGATGGAGGGACAGCAGTGTGGGGAGAGGTGGAGGGACAGCAATGTGGGGAGAGGTGGAGGGACAGCAGTGTTGGGAGAGGTGGAGGGACTGCAGTGTGGGGAGAGGTGGAGGGACTGCAGTGTGGGGAGAGATGGAGGGACAGCAGTGTGGGGAGAGAGAGGGACGGCAGTGTGGGGACAGCAGTGTGGGGAGAGGTGGAGGGACTGCAGTGTGGGGAGAGATGGAGGGACTGCAGTGTGGGGAGAGATGGAGGGACTGCAGTGTGGGGAGAGATGGAGGGACTGCAGTGTGGGGAGAGATGGAGGGACTGCAGTGTGGGGAGAGATGGAGGGACAGCAGTGTGGGGAGAGGGGACTGGAGAGAGATGGAGGGACAGCAGTGTGGGGAGAGGCGGAGGGACTGCAGTGTGGGGAGAGATGGAGGGACTGCAGTGTGGGCAGAGATGGAGGGACAGCAGTGTAGGGAGAGGTGGAGGGACATCAGTGTGGGGAGAGGTGAAGGGACTGCAGTTTGGGGAGAGGTGGAGGGACAGCAGTGTCAGAGAGGTGGAGGGACTGCAGTGTGGGGAGAGATGGAGGGACTGCAGTGTGGGGAGAGATGGAGGGACTGCAGTAGAGATGGAGGGACAGCAGTGTGTGGAGAGGTGGAGGGACTGCAGTGTGGGGAGAGATGGAGGGACTGCAGTGTGGGGAGAGGTGGAGGGACTGCAGTAGAGATGGATGGACAGCAGTGTGGGGAGAGATGGGGGACTGCAGTGTGGGGAGATGTGGAGGGACAGCACTGTGGGGAGATGGAGGGACTGGATGGAGACAGCAGTGTGGGGAGAGAGGTGGAGGGACAGCAGTGTGGGGAGAGATGGAGGGACAGCAGTGTGGGGAGAGATGGAGGGACAGCAGTGTGGGGAGAGGTGGAGTTCAGCAGTGTGGGGAGAGGTGGAGGGACTGCAGTCTGACAGCAGTGTGGGGAGAGGTGGAGGGACAGCAATGTGGGGAGAGTTGGAGGGACAGCAGTGTGGGGAGAGGTGGAGGGACAGCAGTGTGGGGAGAGGGCAGTGTGGGGAGAGGTGGAGGGACAGCAGTGTGGGGAGAGGTGGAGGGACAGCAGTGTGGGGAGAGATGGAGGGACAGCATTGTGGGGAGAGAAGGAGGGACTGCAGTGTGGGGAGAGATGGAGGGACTGCAGTGTGGGGAGAGGTGGAGGGACAGCAGTGTGGGAGAGATGGAGGGACTGCAGTGTGGGGAGGTGGAGGGACTGCAGTGTGGAGAGAGGTGGAGGGACTGCAGTAGAGATGGAGGGACAGCAGTGTGGGGAGAGGTGGAGGGACAGCAGTGTGGGGAGAGGTTGAGGGACAGAAGTGTGGGGAGAGGTGGAGGGACAGCAGTGTGGGGAGAGATGGAGGGACAGCAGTGTGGGGAGAGGTGGAGGGACTGCAGTGTGGGGAGAGGTGGAGGGACAGAAGTGTGGGGAGAGGTGGAGGGACTGCAGTGTGGAGAGTGGGGAGAAGTGTGGAGGGACTGCAGTAGAGATGGAGGGACAGCAGTGTGGGGAGAGATGGAGGGACAGCAGTGTGGGGAGGGGACAAGCAGTGTGGGGAGAGGTGGAGGGACTGCAGTGTGGGGAGAGGTGGAGGGATAGCAGTGTGGGGAGAAATGGAGGGACAGCAATGTGGGGAGAGATGGAGGGACAGCAGTGTGGGGAGAGATGGAGGGAAAGCAGTGGGGGAGAGGTGGAGGGACATCAGTGTGGGGAGAGGTTGAGGGACTGCAGTGTGGGGAGAGGTGGAGGGACTGCAGTGTGGGGAGAGGTGGAGGTACTGCAGTGTGGGGAGAGATGGAGGGACTGCAGTGTGGGGAGAGGTGGAGGGACTGCAGTGTGGGGAGAGGTGGAGGGACTGCAGTGTGGGGAGAGGTGGAGGGACAGCAGTGTGGGAGAGATGGAGGGACAGCAGTGTGGGGGAGAGGTGGAGGGACAGCAGTGTGGGGAGAGGTGGAGGGACAGCAGTGTGGGGAGATGGGAGGGACTGCAGTGGGGGAGAGATGGACAGCAGTGTGGGGAGAGGTGGAGGAACTGCAGTGTGGGGAGAGATGGAGGGACAGCAGTGTGGGGAGAGGTGGAGGAACTGCAGTGTGGGGAGAGGTGGAGGGACAGCATTGTGGGGAGAGGTGGAGGGACTGCAGTGTGGGGAGAGGTGGAGGGACAGCAGTGTGGGGAGAGATGGAGGGACTGCAGTGTGGGGAGAGGTGGAGGGACTGCAGTGTGGGGAGAGGTGGAGGGACTGCAGTGTGGGGAGAGGTGGAGGGACAGCAGTGTGGGGAGAGTGGAGGGACAGCAGTGTGGGGAGAGGTGGAGGGACAGCAGTGTGGGGAGAGGTGGAGGGACTGCAGTGTGTGGAGGGGGGGACATCAGTGTGGGGAGAGGTGGAGGAAAGCAGTGTGGGGAGAGGTGGAGGGCAGTGTGGGGAGAGGTGGAGGGACATCAGTGTGGGGAGTGGAGGGAGCAGTGTGGGGAGAGGACTGCAGTGTGGGGAGGTGGAGGGACTGCAGTGTGGGGAGAGTTGGAGGGACTGCAGTGTGGGGAGAGGTGGAGGGACTGCAGTGTGGGGAGAGGTGGAGGGACTGCAGTGGGGGAGAGGTGGAGGGACAGCAGTGTGGGGAGAGGTGGAGGGACATCACTGTGGGGAGAGGTGGAGGGACTGCAGTGTGGGGAGAGGGAGGGACTGCAGTGTGGGGAGAGGCGGAGGGACAGCAGTGTGGGGAGAGGGGAGGGAAAGCAGTGTGGGGAGAGGTGGAGGGACAGCAGTGTGGGGAGAGGTGGAGGGACTGCAGGGACAGCAGTGTAGGGAGAAGGGAGGGACTGCAGTGGGGGAGATGTGGAGGGACAGCAGTGGAGGGTTCAGCAGTGTGGGGAGGTGGAGGAACTGCAGTGGGGGAGAGATGGAGGGACAGCAGTGTGGGAGAGATGGAGGGACAGCAGTGTGGGGAGAGGTGGAGGGACTGCAGTGTGGGGAGAGATGGAGGGACAGCAGTGTGGGGAGAGGTGGGACTGCAGTGTGGGGAGAGATGGAGGGACAGCAGTGTGGGGAGAGGTGGAGGGACAGCAGTGTGGGGAGAGGTTGAGGGACAGAAGTGGGGGGAGGATGGAGGGACAGCAGTGCAGGGAGAGATGGAGGGACAGCAGTGTGGGGAGAGATGGAGGGACAGCAGTAGAGATGGAGGGACAGCAGTGTGGGGAGAGATGGAGGGACTGCAGTAGAGATGGAGGGACAGCAATGTGGGGAGAGATGGAGGGACAGCAGTGTGGGGAGAGATGGAGGGACTGCAGTAGAGATGGAGGGACAGCAGTGTGGGGAGGGGACAGCAGTGTGGGGAGAGGTGGAGGGACTGCAGAGATGAATGGACAGCAGTGTGGGGATGGAGGGACAGCAGTGTGGGGAGAGAGGAACTGTAGTGTGGGGAGAGGTGGAGGGACAGCAGTGGGGGAGAGGTGGAGGGACAGCAGTGTGGGGAGAGGTGGGAGGGACAGCAGTGTGGGGAGAGATGGAGGGACAGCAGTGTGGGGAGAGGTGGAGGGACTGCAGTGTGGGGAGAGATGGAGGGACAGCAGTGTGGGGAGAGGTGGAGGGACAGCAGTGTGGGGAGAGGTTGAGGGACAGAAGTGTGGGGGAGAGGTGGAGGACAGCAGTGTGGGAGAGATGGAGGGACAGCAGTGTGGGGAGAGGTGGAGGGACAGCAGTGTGGGGAGAGATGGAGGGACTGCAGTGTGGGGAGAGGTGGAGGGACTGCAGTATGGGGAGAGGTGGAGGGACTGCAGTATGGGGAGAGGTGGAGGGACTGCAGTGTGGGGAGAGGTGGAGGGACTGCAGTGTGGGGAGAGGTGGAGGGACAGCAGTGTGGGGAGAGGTGGAGGGACTGCAGTGTGGGGAGAGGGAGGGACAGCAGTGTGGGGAGAGGTGGAGGGACAGCAGTGTGGGGAGAGGTGGAGGGACTGCAGTGTGGGGAGAGGTGGAGGGACTGCAGTGTGGGGAGAGATGGATGACTGCAGTGTGGGGAGAGATGGAGGTACTGCAATGTGGGGAGAGATGGAGGGACAGCAGTATGGGGAAGGTGGAGGGACAGCAGTGTGGGGAGAGGTGGAGGGACTGCAATCTTGGCTCGATCAAAGTGCTGCATATTCAGCACACCAGCTGCTACAACAAACCCCAAGTTGAGGGTTCAGGTGTGTCTCGTTCATATAGGGTTGGAACCAGGTGCTCCCAGCTGTGGTTGCTTGCTCTGTGCTGCTTCCATCTGTGAGTTCTGAGCACGCGGCGTGGCAGCCATAGTTGCCTGCATCCCCAGCGTCAGAGAGCATGAAGGGTCAGAGGGACCAGGCTCCAATAGGCTGCATTTCTTTTTGTTCATGTCTGGTAACTATGACTCCACCATATGGCAACATCAGATCACAAAGGAGGCTGAGAAATGTAGTCAAGCACAATTTGGTGAGCATCCAGGCTGTCTGGGCCATGGCTGTTAGAGAAAGGCGAGGGTCCAGGAGATGGTCTCAGTGACCTTGTCCAGCAGACAGCACCCTTCAATAGCCTACCCATCACTGTCTCAGATGCTCCTGTGACTCCCATGCTGCTGTGTAACCAAAGCAGGCAGGATCGTTCCCATTGTGTATGCACACTCTACCTCAGAGAGGCACAATGATTCTCCCACAAGCACACAGCTGTTTAAAAGGCCTGGTTAGGGGCTGGAGAGATGGTGGTGGTGGTGATGATGATGGTGGTGATGGTGGTGATGGTGATGATGGTTGTGATGGGGATGGTGATGGTGATGATGATTGTGGTGATGATGGTGGTGATGATGGTGATGGTGGTGGTAATGGTGATGATGGTGGTGGTGATGGTGATGATGGTGGTGGTGATGGTGATGATGGTGCTGGTGATGGTGATGGTGATGGTGATGATGGTAGTGGTGGTGATGATGATGGTGGTGATGGTGATGATGGTGGTGATGGGGATGGTGATGGGGATGGCGGTGGTGATGATGATTGTGGTGATGATGGTGGTGATGATGGTGGTGGTGGTGATGATGGTGGTGGTGGTGATGGTGATGATGGTGGTGGTGGTGGTGGGTGGTGATGATGGTGGTGGTGGTGATGGTGATGATGGTGGTGGTGATGGTGATGGTGATGATGGTGGTGGTGGTGATGATGATGGTGGTGATGGTGATGATGGTGATGATGATGGTGGTGGTGATGGTGGTGATGGTGATGATGATGATGGTGGTGATGGTGATGATGGTGGTGGTGGTGATGATGGTGGTGGTGGTGGTGGTGATGATGGTGGTGGTGGTGATGGTGATGATGGTGGTGGTGATGGTGGTGGTGGTGGTGATGGTGATGATGGTGGTGGTGATGGTGATGGTGATGATGGTGGTGGTGATGGTGATGGTGATGATGGTGGTGATGGTGATGATGGTGGTGATGGGGATGGTGATGGTGATGGGGATGGCGGTGGTGATGATGATTGTGGTGATGATGGTGGTGATGATGGTGGTGATGATGGTGGTGGTGGTGCTGGTGATGATGATGGTGGTGGTGGTGGTGGTGGTTATGGTGGTGATGATGGTGATGGGGATGGTGATGGTGGTGGTGGTGATAGGGATGGTAATATTGACAATGGTGATGATGGTCATGATTATGATGGTGATGGTGATAATGATGGTGTTGATAATTGTGGTAATTTTGGCAATGGTGATAGTGGAATTACAGTGCTAATGCTATCTATTTATTTACGAAGTGTTGTTCTGTGTCCAGCCATGTTTCGAGCTCTTTAGATAGATTCTCTTTTTGTAGAACTCGTGACAACCTCAAGAAGAATAGACTTCCATTTGACAGACAAGGTCTCCGAGACTCGGGAGGCAAAGGACCAATCTGGAGTTACAGGCAGGAAAGGATGCATGCAGGATTCACACCTCAGGTATGGTGCTCAAGCATGGTGCCAGGTGGTAGGCTGTGAGTGCCCCTGGGCAGCCTTGGTCTTAACTCTCTCCACTCCTAGCTCTGAGCCCTGCACGCACACACCAGGTGCTGAGTGGGGGGGGGGTTGTTGGGAATGAGATATGCACATATGTGATTGGTACAAATGCAGAAGCCACCTGAGTGGTGAAGCACCCCGTTTCAAGTTTACCAGTCAGTGTGGAATGTGTGTGGATGAACAAATCTAAGCAGTTGCTGGTCAGCCCTCAGCCAGACCTTGAAGAATCACTCCTGGGGTGCCCTTCTCTGTTTTCCATCCAGCCATACCTCTTAGAATCTACTGCCCCATCTCAGTCCAGGTCACCAGTAATGAATGTCCAGCTTCCAGCAGATGAAATCTCTGTGAGCTCTGAGGTCCTCTCCCACCCAGCCCAAGCCTTATAAGAAGTCCCTGTGGGGGCAGCAACTGGGTGGGGGATGGAAGACTTTGAACAGTTGCCAAAGGGAGAAAGAGGAATTCTCCAGACAAGCTGTTCGCTTACCGACTGACTTTGGTAGAAGAAAGAAAGATTGTTAGCACCATCTGTTCCCAGAGTGGGGCTGGTGTGGGACCTGGGGCTTCCTGCAGCTCGGGCAGCCAGACCCAGTTTCAGAAGCTGAGACAGCTGCCCATGGATTATTTTGGGAAACCACTCAACTCCGAGGCACCCTGGCCTTCTAGGCATTTCCCGTTGCTCTGGGGCTGTTTGTACACCCAGCGCTGGTCTGCCAGCTTCTTCTCTGGTCCTGGAAGCCTTCCAGTTCAGCCCACTGCAATTACCCTGCTTACAGCTCAGGCAGCAGTTGCCACTGGATTTCGTGGGAAGGGGGTGGAGGGAGTGGACAGTGTGTTGAGTTCAGAGCGGCTCTTCTCCCCTCTTCCCTCCTCTGTAGGGCCACTTCCTCTACCCACCCCAAGCTCTGGGGACCCCACAGAGCATCCTCTACCCACCTTGCTTACTTCAGGGATGTCCTCATTCCCTTTGGGGATGATAACTTTTTGGGTAGGGACATGGGACCTCCTGGTCAGAGGTGAGGATATATGGCAGGATGGAGATCATATAGGTTTCAGGCACTAACTAGGAGCAGCTTGGGAAAGCTGGGGCAGTAGTAAGCCTGGTGTGGTAGTTTGAATCCATGGCCCCCAATATATTCAGTGTTCTATTAGTTTGTAGTTTGCATCTGCAGCCACCTGGCTGGAGGTGGTGTCTAAAGATAAGCAAAGTGTGCCTCGATGGAGTTCCTGAGGTGTGTGGTGCTGTGTGGCTTTTGGCTTGAGGCTTTCTCTCTCCCTTGCCTGGTCCTGTAAGAGCAGACCAGCTTCTTCTGCTATTATGGAACTTCCCCTGCCTTCAATAAATCCCTTCCTCCATAACTGTGTCTGGTCTGGAAGTTCATCTCGGTGAACCTGAAGCTGCCTGCTACAGCTGGCATAGTGGGTAGGAAGCCCATGAGCCAGCCACAGGGGCTGTGCCTGGAGGCTGGGCAGATGGTGTCAAGGAGAACAGTCTCTCAAGACAGCAGTCCTTGGACTGTTGGGATAGAACTGGAGTCCTGTGGACTGTGGAGGGGAACCAGTGGTCCTGGGCTTTGAGGGTCAGGAGCGTAGGGTGTGAGCTGGAGAGGGGACAGAGGACAAAATGTGGGCCAGGTAGGGGAGGAAGTGGACCACAGGTATCAAGTCTGGTGATCAGGATGCAGTAGGAGGCCAGGGGCCTAGCAAGGAGACCCAGAGACAGGTGGAAGAGTGAAGGAAGGTGACCTCTGACTTGGATGTGGAAATCTGTGGACAGCCATCACAGGAAAAAGTGGCCTCTGGACAGTTAATGTGGGCCACGGGCCAGGAGGTGGGGGGAGCTGAGTTATGTCTAAGGGGGAAAGAACTGCATAGTGTAGTGACAAGTGCTGGTGATGGCCACAGGTCACACGATGCTATGAATGTCTTCAACCCTTCTGAACTCAACAGTTGTGTGGCATATCATGTATTTTATCACATTATAAAGAACAGAATGGGCTGGAGAAATGGCTTAGTGGTTAAGGCGCATGCCTGTGAAGCCTAAGGATCCTGGTTTGATTCTCGAGGTCCCACGTTAGCCAGATGCACATAGTGGCACATGCATCTAGAATTCATTTGCAGTGGCTAGAGGCCCTGGGGTGCCCATTCTCACTCTTTCTCTCTCTCTGTCTCTAATAAATTTTTTTAAATCAAAAAAAAAAAAAAAAAAAGAACAGAAGAGGAGACTAGGGAGAAAGCGCAGTCAGAAAAATGCTCACCATACAAGCAGGAGGACTGGAGTTCAGATCTCTAGTATCCATGTAAAATGCAATGTGGGCCCAGAATCCCAGCACCAGGGAGCAGACAGGAGAATTCCTGGAGCTCACTGCACAGCCAGTCTAGCCTAATGGGTGAGCTCCAGGCCAATGAGAGATCCTGTCTCACAGAAAGATGGAAGGTGACCCTGAAGGTGACACTGAAGTTGTCCTGCAACCTGCACACAACACCAACATACCTACACACACACCAACATACCTACACACACACCAACATACCTACACACAAGCACACACACATGCACATAAAAAACACACAGGCTGAAGCTGAACTGAGATGGGAGGTGGTCCTCTGAAGGGGGTGGGGTCTGGACATGCAGAAACAGAAGCCTGAGGTCAGAGGGAGGGGCAGGACCCAAACTGAGCCCCAAGAGGAAGTGATGGGGTTTAGGGTGTGGGAAAACCAAGAACCCCACAGTCTTCAGATCAGACTCCCAGAGGAAGGCTCGACAGGGGGAGGCCCAAGGTTGGCTCTCACAGAAAGATCTGATGTGACATGAAGGTGACACATGCATGTGTGTCCTGCAACCTGCACACATGGGAGATTGCTCTCCTGAAGTATGTGAAATCGTCACAGGGCCTCAAGCAGGGATTCGTCTGAAGATCCCATTGGCCAGAGGGAAAATACCTCCAATCCATGGCACATGGGTAGGCTCCTCAAGTCAATATTGCCTCTGTGGTGAGGCCAAGGAGGTCCTAAAGTGTGCTTGCTCTGGACCCAAGTGACAATGTTGAAAGTACACCTCCAACTGCTCCATAAGATGGGAGGCCCTCCTACTGGAGGGGGTGGGGTCTGGTACTGAAAAACCTAAGTAAAAGTCTTTGGTAGGTGAGGTCATGAGCCTTAGGGTATAAACTGCTCCCATCTGACTAAATGTATATATTATTCCCACCAAGCTGCCCTGAAAGCACTACACTTAATGTTCATATTCACATAAACGCTACTCTCACTTCTGGTTAGAGAAGACTCTTTTCAGATGGTGATGACCACTGGGATGACCCAAAAGGCAACATAGTGCTGAGAAGAAGGGATAAGGAGTGCCCAGCACTGAAACACCTCTGTCACACCCTCCAAGGCTCAGGGACCATTGCGGAAGAGGGGTGGATAGAATGGAAGAGCCAAAGGAAGGATATAACCTCTTACAATGCAACTGTCCAGACAGAAACTGGCCTCCTGAAGTATGACCTTGCAGTGCCTAGCAATACCTTTGCAAAACCTCAAAATAGAAGAAAAGATGATGACATCAAATTAAAAGAGAGACTAATGGAGAGAGGGAGGGGATATGATAGAGACTTGAGTTCTAAAGGGAAATGGGGGGAGGGAAGGGAAATATCACGTGGGTTTTTTCTTTGTATGTGAGTATAAAAGTCAATAAAAAACAATAATAAATAAATAAATAAATAAATAAATAAATAAATAAATAAAAGAAAGTACACCTCGAAGGCCCAGGCGAGGGGCCAGGGATGCGGCTCAGTGGCAGAGCACTTGAGGATCCAGCACTCCACCCCACCACCAAAGAAGAGCAAACCAATCCCCAGTCAACCAACTGCATCTCAAATACATGTCAAGAGATATTTTAAAGGAAATCCAGTAAATTTTTGCTGGGCATGCAAATTTTTTTTAAAAAATGAAGATATGAATCATAATCCAAAGAATCAATCAATGGGAAGAAATCCAGAAACAGCACAGGCGACAGAATGGGTAGACAGGAATGGTTAGCTTCATATAAATAGACCTCATATGTCTTCAAAGGTAGGAGAACCCTGAGTGTGATGAGAAGTGGGAGATATTTTAAATGACCCAAATTGAACTTTCTCAAGATAATAAAACACAACTTCTAAAACGAAAACACAGCAGCTGGCATAAAAGCAGTCAACGGCACAGAAGAAAATGTCAGTGACCTTGGAAACTATCCAGAACAAAGCACAGAGAGAAAAAAAGCCTGGGAAGAAATGGAGACAGGGCCAGGCTACAGCTCAGCAGGAACATGTGCTGCGATGCACAAGGCCCTGGTTGGAGCCCCAGAACCAGACAAAGAAGCAAAAGACAACAGCCATGATTTGTGGGCCAATAGCAAAAGTCACCTATCAAATATGTACCTGGAATCCAGGAAGTATAGGAGAGAAAAAGTAAATAGGAAAAAAAATCTTTGAAGCAACAATGGCCCAAGTTGTCCCAAATTTTATAAAAAACCACAAACCACAGAACCCAAACTCCCAACAAACCCAAAGCAGGAGAAGCACAGCACCCTCATACCAAGATGACATCCCATGATCAACAAACAATGGTGACAAGTGAAAAAAAAAATCACAAAAACACCCAACAGAAGAGTCACATTAAGAGGATCAGAGAAGAGGGACAGCCAACTTCTCATGGAAATGTTTGTAAACCTGCATACCTGGAAGCCAGGTGTGGTGGCACACGCCTTTGATCCCAGCACTCGGGAGGCAGAGGTAGGAATATTGCCATGAGTTCGAGGCCACCCTGAGACTACATAGCTATCCAGGTCAGCCTGGACCAAAGTGAGACCCTACCTTGAAAAACAAAAAAAAAAAAAAAAAAAAAAACCTGCATACCTGGAAAGAAAGAAAGAACCATGTTAGGGCTGGAGAGATGTCTTAGCAGGTAAAGGTGCTTGCCTGCAAAGACAAAGGACCCTGGTTTGAGTCCGCAGGACCCACACAAGCCAGAAACATAAGGTGGTGCATGTGTCTGGTGCTTGTTTGCAGTGGCTGAAAGCCATGACTCACCTATTCTCTCTCCCTCTCTCTCTCTCTCTCAAATAAATAAATAAAGTTCCTTTAAAAAAATTTCCCAGCACTTGGGAGGCAGAGGTAGGAGGATCACCGAGAGTTCGAGGCCACCCTGAGACTACATAGTTAATTCCAGGTCAGCCTGGACCAGAGTGAAACCCTACCTTGCAAAAACCAAAAAAAAAAAAAAAAAAAAAAAAAATTTTAAAAAGAGAGAAAAAAACACATTAATCTGGAATTTCATACCCAGCAAAATTATCCTTCAGAAGGAAATCTATCCCAATAAGCATGAACTCACTGACAGCAGACCAGCCCTGTGGGATATGCTGACTGCCTGGGTCAGAATGTGTCCCCAAAGTCCACACATGATAACAGTGACCTAAAGTAACCTAATTCCTGCTGCCCACCCCCACAGTCCATGCAGGATGCTGGGAGGTGGGAACTAAAGGGAAGACCTTGGCTCACGAGGACCCCACCTTCATGAATGGATGAGTGCCACCATAAACATAAAATGGTTCCAGGGTTACTGGGCACAGCAGCCACAGGACAGTGGTGCAAATTTAAGGGAAAGGTCTGGAGAAACCACTAGAAAAAGAACACAGAGAAATACTGCTGGTGTGCCAATGATGGAAATAAACACAAGTCATGAAAATGTCTTCAGTCCAAAAGAAATCAGAGCAGAGTTACGAGGTGCACTTGGAGCAGATGGGAAATGGATGGCAGGCTAGCAGCACTGCTGATATGACATTAAAATACCACAGAGGGGCCCAGCACGGTCACCCTCACACAGGCAGGGAATAGAAAGATGTCCTCAGTGTGACGGAGGGGATTGGGAGTGAGGACAGGAAAGGGGCGAGTTTCAGCCTGGAGAGGTGAAAATGTCTGTGGATGAACGCTGGTGACACTGGAGCCACATGATGACGGCTCCAGAGCCCCTGAAACATGTTCTCAAAATGATAGAATGGTGAACTTCATGTGATGTGTAATTTGCTCCATTAAAAAAATGTAAAAGCCTGGCCTGGTGGCGCACGCCTTTAATCCCAGCACTTGGGAGGCAGAGGTAGGAGGATCGCCGAGAGTTCGAGGCCACACTGAGACTACATAGTGAATTCCAGGTCAGCCTGGACCAGAGTGAGACCCTACCTCGAAAAACCAAAAAAACAAAACAAAACAAAAAAAAAAACTGTAAAAACGATTAAGGTGCTTGCCTGCAGAGCCAAAGGACCCAGGTTCCATACCCCAGGACCAAGCATCTGGAGTTCATCACAGCAGCTGGAAGTCCTGATGCTCCCATTCTCTCCTTCTATCTGCCTCTTTCTCTGTGTGCCTCTCTCACACACATAAATAAATAAAAAATTATTTAAATGTAATGTAAACTGAACACCTTGGTTAAAGAGCAGAGGTTTTGAGCTGGGCATGGTACCACATACCTCTAATTCCAGCACTTGGCAGGCAGAGGTAGGAGGATCTCCATGAGTTCCAGGACACCCTGAGACTACATAGTGAATTCCAGGTCAGCCTGAGCTAGAGTGAGACCCTACCTTGGAAAACAAAAAACAAACAAACAACAAAAAAAGCAGAGGTTTTTATATTCAGGTGCAGTAGTGCACACTTGTAACCCCAGCAATGGAGAGGCTGAGGCAGGAGGATAGTGAGTTTAGGACTAGCCTGAGCCCAAAGATGTGTGGCAAATTGATTCCACAAAGATGCCATGGATATTTCGCGGACAAAGGAAATTCTTTACAGCAAAAATGTGGGCCCACAGGGCACCAGCAGGAGGGATATAGAACAGGGCCCTTACCCCTTGTAGGTCAATTCAAAAGAGATGAGAGACTACATAGGAAGCCAGATTACAATAATTCTTCTGGATAAAACAATGGTAATGCTTTGAACAATCACTTCACAAAGGGAGGTACAGAGGAGGAAAGACATGAGAAGATGCTGCTGTGGGAAGGCGCTGTCCCCTCCCCAGTACGATGCTGACACCTCTCCCCAGAGCCACGGAGTCTGGAAGAGGCCCTGGGGGCTAAGTGAGAAGGAGGTCATGAAGGCAGATGTGCAGGTAAGAAGAGGTGACATCAGAGGGTCCTCTCATTCTCCTCTCTCTCTCTCTCTCTCTCTCTCTCTCTCTCTCTCTTGCTCCCCCACACACCCTTGTAGGGACACAGAGACAAGGTGGCCATTGCCAGCTAGGAGGGGTGCCCTCACCAGCCATCAAATCTGCCAGCATCTTCATCTTCCGTGTCCCAGCCGCCACAGCTGTGAGATGCACTGCCTGTTGTTTAAGCTGCTTCGTGTCCGGTGTTTTGTTACAGCAGCCTGGGATGACTAATTCAGCTGCCCAGTACCATGATTCATGAGGGAAATCAATTTTAAATTAAAACCATAACGAGATACCACTCCATGCCCCCTCAAATGGCTACAATGGAAACCACTGAGGCTATCAAGTGTGCAACCGGAACTCTCATACTTTTCAGAAGGAAACACAAGATGGTTCACTTACTTCAGAAAACAGTTCCACGGTTTCTTATAAGTCAAACATACATTTACTATATGAGGCAGCCATTTTGGCCCTAGGTATTTAGCCAAAAGCAAATGAAGAATATGGCCACACAGAGACTTACGCATGATTAACAACGTGGGAAACGTGAATAGCAATCCTATAAAGCACAATTAATAAAAACTAAGAGTTAAGGAGAACGCCCAAGGTCCGTCAGCTGCAAATGCAAGAACAAATGCTTGGCACCATTGAATGGGGGCACAGTGAGCAATAGAGGGTGCAGGATGGGCTCGGGAGCCACTGTGGACACGGCAGCATTGTGAGAAGAAACTCCATACAACTGTGACACAGTTTACAAAACATTCTAGAAAAGACCAAAAATGTGGACAGAAAGTAGATCATTGGTGACCAGGGCTGAGCTTGGAGAGGGGTTGGCTGTAGGGGGCAGGCATGAATCTGTGGGTAACAGGCTCTTCCGGTCCTGATCCTTCTGATGGAGGACATGTAATATATACCTCTGTCAGATCTCATCACATTTACACTGGGAAATGTTACCATCAATAATGCTACAAAATTACTACGACTACTATTAAAAATTTCTGTCAAATAGAATGAAATGAAGACTTGTGGGGGGCAAGCAGAATAAGCCTGCAGGGGATAGAGAGGGAAAGGGCTCGGAGCCCAGAAGGCGAGTGTCAACTTCCCACTTAGGAACACCAAGCTTAGCGTGAAGAAGCAGGGCCCAAGCCTCCCCCATGGCCCAGGGCAGGCCAGAGGGATAAGGTGACACATTGGGAAGGAGCCATGGTGAAGGGGGACCCTGTGGGAAGTCACTGACTATTCCCCTGCAGCCCGAGGGACCGGGCAGAAACCGCTGAGAACTAGCAGCACAGCCTGGGGCCCAAGCTGAGCAAGCAGAGGCAGCTGGGCCCCAGATGAAGCAGGGGCATACCTGTATGGGATCGGGCAGGTCCCAGAGGCAGCAGGAAAGGGGCCTGTGGGTGCATCTGATGAGGACTGGAGTTTTCAAAGCACTCAAATAAGGCCTCCCAGTGCCTTGCAGATCAAGCAAGGGGCATGGTGGATGGGGATTGGGTGGAGGGTGGAGGGAAGGCCCTCCAGACTTCTTCACATCAGACCCCAACTCCCAAGGCACCCAAAGTCATTCCAACTCCTCCAGCAGGCCTGACAGAGATGGTCTGGCCCATGTAGGCCCCATTCCAACAACCCCCAAAGCCAAGGCTGCCAGACTACGATGGCCCCAAACCTAGAGGATTCTTCTCCCAGGGGCCTGGAGCTGGGCGGTCAGGGAGGGGGCTGGAGGAATGGTGTCCAGGCTGGTCTCCCTGCACCCCACCAACCCTGCACTTCCTCCATTGCTTCAGTGGCTTGAGAAGTCAGGTCTAATGGGCTGGCCTCAGTAGATTCTCCTACTGTTTCTTTTTCTTTGCAGAAGACGCCACCTCACAGGCTGAGCACCCATGGCTCCCGGGAGAGAGACTGGAGATGGCACAAACCCACAGACCAAAGTCAGCATCTCTTCTGCGGGACTTGAGGCACGATTGCAACTGCAGGGCTGGCCTGGCCAGGTGCCTCTGGCAACAATACAAAACTGAAAAACAAATTCACTTCTCCCCGGGCAGGTGGCTAAGGTTCAGAGCCACACAGGGCTCCCGTCTCTGGATGATTATCTTGAACTCCAAGTCCCAAGTGGGAGATGGGCAGTGAGCACCCGGGGGTGGAGGGGCCAGGTTTGAGACCAACAGCCCTGACAAGGGGGGGGGGGTCAGCTTTGTAAGGGACCCTGTGTGAAGTCTCTGGCTGTTCACTTGCAGCCTGAGGGGACAGCAGAGGCAGCTGAGGAGCAGCACAGCTGGGGACCCCGCTCTTCTTGACGGTAAAGGATTCTCAGGACACCAACAGGCTCCCAGAGGGCCCCTCCACAAGACATTTGTTAAAATTTAAAAAAATGAGTGAGACAGAGTTTGGCTCAAAACAGGTCTCCATCTTGTGAGGTCAAAAGCACTTGAGGATCGAAACAGGAGTGTGAGGGCAAGATGTGTCACAAACCTATGGGAAATGGGTTGGGGGAGGAGGACCAGGGGCACAGGGAGTCAAGAAACTCCTAATTTGGGGTTTCACAGGGTATCCTGTCCCCCGCGTGCTTGCGGAACAGGCTGTAGAGTACTCGCAGCGTGCTTTTGGCATCCTTGTTCACAATGTCTGTGGGCAGAGGGAGCAGGGCAGCCGGTCAGAACAAGGTGAGGGGTTGCCTGGACAGACAGGTTTCCCAGGGGCCCGGACTGCCAATGCTAAAACAGAGGCTCTCCAGCAAGCCAGCGTTAAGGGTTCCCACCAGGCCTGAGTCCCAGCACCCACCACACCTTCAGCACTCTCCCCCTGTCCAGACCTCTCCTGAGCCCACTCCTCCCCCTTCCCGTCACACAGAGCAACTCAAGGTCTGGCTTCTGTGGATGCTCAGCCCTGGGCACCTCAGGCCCCTGCCTTACGTGTAGACATAGTGACCACAGAGCCACTTGTTCAAAACCCCATGGCCAGGGTTTCCTCACGCACCTGCAAGCAGGGGCACCCACTAGCACATGCGTGTGTTCCTCCCCCCCCCCATGCCTTGCACCCGCTCTGGCCTATATTCATGATGAGCCACCCAGGAAACAAGCCACAAGCACCCTCACCTTCAGGGCTGATGGGGTGGCTGAGCAGGCCTTCATCCTTCAGAAGCTCCAGGGCCAAGGTGACATTGTGCAGCTACAGTGACACGGCCAAATAGATGTTAGTCAATAAGACTGTGGGTCCAGGCACCAGGCCCACCCTGTCACTCATGGACATCCATCCGTGACTACTCAAGTTCAAATCCCTAAGCCACAACAGTAAGCAAGAGTCATCTACCCCTCCTGTCATTCCCCATGGGCGGAAACCTCATTCCCTCACACAGGGGTCCGCTTCAGTCCTCAGCCATGCCCACTCCCACTCGGAGCTGATGCTAAATGCTAGATGTGCATGATTGAGGGGGCGCTGGGTTTTGGGTTGTTCAGGGAGGACTCCCTGGTGGAGGTGACACCCTGCAGGTGAGTTTGTTCAGCAAGGTGACTTTATCCTAGAAGGGAGTGATGGCTCATAGGTGGCAGAGTGCCCTCAGAAGGCAGTGAGCAGCCTCGCTGCACCTGAAAGGTCATTGTCAGAGCGCGGAGGAACAGAGCAGCTGAGACAGGACAGGGTCACAGTGTGAAGCCGAACCACTCAGGCTATTCCCTGGAGAGTGGGGGCCCTCTGAGGAGTCAGGTGAGGCAGGAAGGAAACCTGGAAGGGAGAGAGCAGACCAGTACCCCACAGCAAGCTCCTCCCCAGAAGACCCTGGGAAGCGAGGTTCACGGCCACTCTCATCACCCGTGCCGTCTGCAGGCAGCCCAGGAAGTCTGATTGCAAAAGTCTTGTCAAGGAAGATGGTATCTGTGGCCAAATGGTTTGGGGAACTGTTGGATTAAACAAAATAGTATGGAAATCCTTCGCTGCAGGACTTCTCAGAGCCATGAACACGGGAGTATTCGTGCCGCCCCGAGTACTTGATCACAGACCTCATTCAACACACAGCATTTGTTTCATGGGATCCATGTTCTGGAAACGTGTCATTTCCCTACTCTTTTTTTTTTTTTTTTTTTTAACTCAGTGCTGAGGATGGAATCTAGGGACTCCTAAATGCTATGCAACTGTTCTACCATTGAGGCAACCCCCATCCTTCTTTGTATTGGGGGGGATATATATATATGTGTGTGTGTATGTGTGTGGTACATGCACGTCAGTGTGTGCGGATGGGCATGTCCAGTGAACACACACGTGCGGAAGCCGGGGCAGGATGTCCGTATCCCCCTCCATTGCTCTTCTGTCTTACTTCCTTGATGCCAGAAGGTCACTGTTTTTCAGCCAGACTGGCGGATCAGTGAGCCCTGACCACCTTCCTGTCCCCACCTGCCTCTTTACAGACCTGCGCATCCAGCTCTTACGTGGGCACTGGGGATTGAATTCAGGTCCTCGTGTTTACACGGCAGGCACTACTGCCACTGAGTAGTCTCTTGGACCTGCACTTTTTATTTTAAGATAAGGCAGGCTTTGAGCTTGGGATCCTCCTGCTTCAGCCTCCAGTACAGCTGGGATGCACCACCAAACCCAACTCTTCCATTGATTCTCACTAAATCTGTTGAGTATTGACTATGCATGCGCTGGCCACACACAGGCGCCAGCAATGGGCCAACTCCTGCCCTTGGGTATCCACGCTTAGGATTTTCTTCGAAGGACAACGAAAATGATCACACTGGCTTCCTTGTCACTCTTCCTTGTTGTTCCTAGAAGAGCCGCCGTGGCTCTGGACAGCCCATCTTGGTCTCCATGGCTGGCCTGTCTTTTCTGTCTTTTGCTTCCGTGCACCTTGTGATGGTGAACGGAGAGCTGGGTGCTCCGCAGAGCAGAGGAAGGTCAGGACTAGGGAGGCGTGCTCCCATCTTCCTGGGAAAGATAATGGAGTGTGGGCAGAAGCCAGATCTTCCTGGCTCCAGAGCTTTGATTTCCACAGAGCAAATGACCACCTCTCCCTCCCTCCCTCCCCATCCCTAACTCCTATTCCCAAAATGAATGAGAATCTCACACCAGCCCCGCAGGGCAGCAGTGATCTGATAATGAAAAATGCAATTTGGAGAGGCTGCGCTGCCAAGATAACAATTCTTTCTGGTGTCCCACCTCGCAAAAGGGCTGCTGCCGCTAGCTAAAGACCTGTGGGCATTTTTAATATCCATTCCTGCCCCTGGATTTCCTCCCTGCACCCCAGACTCCTCACTGGGGTCTGAGCTGAGTGACAGCTGTGTTCCCCCATCTCTTCTCACTCACGGTCACAAGCAGGTTCTAACACCAGTGGGCTCAGGAAGTTAGCAGCAAGCACAGGCCCTGGTGAGACTTGAGACTCAGCCACCATGGGTGGCAAGGGCCGGAGCCCACTTTATTGAGTCTGTTCCCACCCTCCCTCCTCAAGCCTGAAGGATGTAGATCTGTCATCCACTGTGACCCTCCTGAACCCCTCTTCCCTCCACCCCTCAGGCTCACTCTGCCTCTTCAAAAGATGTCAGAGTTGGAAGCAGCCCGGTTCCTGGGGAAGACATGACACAGGGGATCTGGTCCCTGGGGGAGATGTGACATAGGGCATCTGGGTGGTCCAGGACAAGCCCACAGGCCTCTGGGGTCTGAGTCTATTAAGAGGAGATGTGACTTAGCCAGGCGTGGTAGCACACGCCTTTAATCCCAGCACTCACTGGGGCAGAGGTAGGAGGATCGCTGTGAGTTTGAGGCCAGCCTGAGGCTACATAGTGAATTCCAGGTCAGCCTGGACTACAGTGAGACCCTACCTCAAAAAACCGAAAAAAAAAAAAAAAAAAAAAGAGGAGATGTGACTTGCCTTGCTCCCTCCCAAGTGTGGAATGTCAAGAGAGGTCCAGCATGGAAGACAACCCCAGGGGACGTAGGAGAAGCCACATGCAGAAGCCTGCTGCAGGGCACAAAGGCAGCAGGGGGGGGGGAGGATGAGAAGGGGTCAGAGCGAGGAGGCAGCTGGGAGTGAAACAGGAGCAGCAGGGATGAGGTCAAGCCATGGGAGCCTGCAGGGGAGGAGGAGGAGGAGGAGGCAGCAGGTGGAAGGAGAGATAGACCTGGAAGAAGAGCCAGACATGATGAACTCCAGAAGCTCCCAGTCTACAGGCTAGACCGGGCAGCCCAAGACCCCTGACATGGTCCCAGGGATACCCTGCGCCTGGCAGAGGATGTAGGGATCTTTCTCGCCCCAGGGACTGCACCTGGACACAACTTCTGGTCCTGCCTGGTGCTCAGCTTCATGAGGGAAAGTCGCTGTTGGGGAGAGTCCCAGGATGTGGTATGGGTGGAGACAGGGTGGATGCCACCACCTGCCCCCCATTCCAGCCAACACTCCCCTTCCCCTCCCCCACCCATCCCTCAACTCTTGATGCTTGGAAGGCTATGGTGTTGAACAGCAGAGGATGCGGCCCTTCTTCACTTCCTCCCGATGTCTCACCACACTGCTGCTTAGTCCTGTGTGGTCTCTTGCCCTTCCTGAACAGAGAGGTCAGGTGCTGCCCCCTGGGCCCAGGGTCGCCATTTGGAAGGTGGTATGAGCCCCCTCCGTCCCTGGCAGGACGCACCTAGAAGGGACCTTCCAAGCAGGGGAGAGCCTGAGACAAAGCCCAGCAGTCGGGGGAGAGAGGTGCTCAGGCGCATGCTCCCGTAGCTGGGGCCTGGCAGGTAGGGAGTAGTTAAGAGGCTTCTGCACAGACAGCAAGATGCACTGCTGGGTGGCCCGTCTGGAACTCCCCTGCTACTCCTCCCTCCCACTGCACCCCTCAGCTGCCTGGATTAAACCAGGTTCTCCTGGCAGCCCCAGCCTCCAGGGTCCATGTGGCGTGCCTCACCGTGCCAAGCCCATCCAGCCCCAGTGAGCCCCAGACCACTACCCAAAACTTCCTGAACCTCTGTGGTAGTGATTCCCTCCCTTGAGGTGCCTGTCCTCTTCCAAACCTCTGGGACACAAACCCCAGCCAATGGCCCAGGCCAGGCCTCCCCTCTTATAATGCCCTTCCCGACTCCTTCAGGCACATGTGTCTCTCTTGCTGAGTCCATATCTCATGCCAGAGGCCTTGGAGGGCCACAATTCTGGCCACAGTGGGTGAAGTCTAGGGGACTCCTAAATCCAGAGCTGTGTGGAATTATCTTAAAGGGCTGAACAGTGTGGCTTGAAAAGAAACAGACCCTCAGGGAGCAATGGGGTCCAGTGGATGGTGGATTGGGTGAGTGGCTGGTTAGGTGCATTGAGGGAGAAGATGGATAGATAGGTGTGTGGATGGGTAGATGGATGAATGGGTGGATGAATGGATGTGGATGAAGATAGGTGGGTGCATAAATGAATTGGACAGTCAATGGGTAGAGAGTGTGGATGAATGGGCAGATGGACAGATGGAAATGGATATTGGACAGATGGATGGGGTGGATGAACGGATGTGTGGATGAATGGGACAGATGGACAGATGTGGATGAATGGGCAGATGGACAGATGTATGGGTGGATAGATAGATGGATGGATGGATGGATGGATGGATGGATGGATGGATGGATAGATAGGTGGGTGGATGGATGGATGGGTGGAAGGGTGGATGGATGGGTGGGTGGATGGATGGGTGGATGGATGGGTGGATGGATGGGTGGATGGGGGTGGATGGATGGATGGGTGGATGGGATGGATGGATAGATGGGTGGGTGGATGGATGGATGGATGGGTGGATGGATGGATGGATGGATGGGTTGGTGGAGGGATGGATAGGTAGATGGATGGATGGATAGATAGGTGGGTGGATGGATGGATGGGTGGATGGATGGATGGGTGGATGGGTGGGTGGGTGGATGGATGGATGGGTGGATGGGTGGGTGGATGGATGGATGGGTGGGTGGATGGATGGATGGATGGATGGATGGATGGATGGATGGATAGGTAGATGGATGGATGGGTGGGTGGGTGGATGGATAGATAGATGGACAAGCATAGGAACAAATTGCTCTTCCACCTCCCACTTTCTCTGAAAGTGACTAAACAGACTGACCCACCAGTCCTACAAATCTGTCCAGCCAGAGGAAGCACATGGAGGGAGATCTCTGGGAACGTACCATTTCCTCCGCAGAGCTGGGGGTGAGGAAGAACTCCTTCAGGTGCAGGAAGAAGCCTTGCAGCTGGCCCGTCAGCAGCAGCAAGATGACACCGTCTGCAAACTGCAAGGGTTGTGAGCTCACTCTCAAGTGTCCCCCAGAGCTCGTGTTTCACACACTTGGTCCCCAGCTGGTGGCAGTGTCATGAACACTTTTGGAGAAGGAGTTTCCTGAGGGTGAGTCACTGAGGGCACGTTATTCCTAACCCCTTTCTGCTGGGCTCTTTGCTTCCCGTCACCTTCCACTGCATGCCGTGACGCTCTGCCCAAGCCCATGGGTCTAAGCACCCGTGGATGGAAGCAAGCAGAATGAACCCTCCACCCTTAAGTTTCCTTTCTCAGGCATCTGTCATGTGACGCAAAAGTAACCAATGCAGCAAGGGAAGGAACTAGGCGCTCGGGCACGGGGGGAGCTGAAGTCAGGGGGTCTCACTCTGCCTCTTCCAGGCTTTGCAGGTCACAGGAAGTTGCACAGCCTCTCTGAGCCTCAGCTTCCTTTCTGGGAAATGAGAATGGCATGCCCAACTTCCAGGGGCTGTTGTGAGCAGTACTATAAAGCAGTTACGGGCTGCCTGCCTCATCTATATGCTCAATAAAAAGAGCTGTTCCTAAACTTGCTGTGGAATAGCTTCGTGTCCATTTTTAAATGACATATTGTTCCATCAGTTACAGAAACACAGGCAAAACCAAAATGAAGTATGACATTATTCTATCAGGGAAAGCAGGACAGAGCACATGGGCTGTATTAATATTGCTGTCTGTTCTGTCTGTACATTAAGAGATAAAGCTGCCATTTCTGTCACAAGCACACCATATGCTAATATAATCCCACCGAATCTCTTCAAAGATACAAAACATAAGATTGGATATTGCAGGAAAAGCTGGTGCTTCAAGCCCTTAATGGAATTTCCTCCTCATATTAAGTCTGTTCGGAGGTTATTAGCTGGGGCCTGAAAGCTCGGCTGTGGTCCCCTGAAACACAGCTGGAAAACCCAACTCCGTGCCCTTCCCCATCATCCAAGTGTCTAAGCTTGGTCCTCATACACACGCCGTGATTCTCCAGGGACCCTTGTTTTAACCAAAGGAGAAAAGATGAAATAGGAGCTGGATCAATGGCTTAGTGGTTAGGGTGCTTGGCTGTGAAGCCAAAGGACCCAGGTTCGATTCCCCAGGACCCACGTAAGCCAGCTGCACAAAGGGCACATGTGTCTGGAGTTTGTTTGCAGTGGCTGGAGGCCCTGGTGCACCCATTCTCTCTCTCTCCCTCTTTCTCTCTCTCTCTCTCTTCCTCTTATCCTCTCTCTCCCTTCCCTTCTCTCTCAAATAAATAAATGAATAAATAATTTTTTTGGTTTTTTGGTTTTTTTGGAGAGACACAAAGAGAGGTGGGGAGGAAGACAGATAGAGATGGGTGGGACAGCAGCCTCTCAGCTGCTGCAAAATGAAATCCAGATGTGTGCGCCCCCTTGTGGTCAAGTGTGGCATTGCGCCCTTGCGTCACTTTGCATCTGGCTAAACGTGGGACCTGGAAATTGAAACCAGCTTTCTTAGGCTTAGCAGGCAGGAGCCTTAACCGCTAAGCCATCTCTCTAGCCCTTTTTTTTTTTATTTTTTTTTTTTTTTTGAGGTAGGGTTTCACTCTAACTCAGGCTGACCTGGAATTCACTGTTGTCTCAGGGTGGCCTCAAACTCACGACAATCCTCCTACCTCTGCCTCCCGAGTGCTGGGATTAAAGGTGTGCGCTACCACGCCCGGCCTTAAAAATATTTTTTAAAAAAAGATGAACTAGGTAGGATATGAACCTAAGACGTCATCTTGTTCATGCCACCAAGCCCGTCATCAGGACGCTAATACATGGTCAGCTGGGGGCTCTGGTGTGCCGAGAACCACTGAGCAGTGATATTCACACCGTTCCACGAGGTTGCCATCGTTGTTCCCGTTCTATAAGCAGAGGAACTTGAAGTTCAGAGAAGTCCAGTAACTCACCCAAGGTCACACAAACAATATGGAGGACGTTCGTGACAGACATAGGCTGGAAATATCCACATGGCTTCAATGTCAGATATTTCTACCCCACTATGTTCCACATCACCCACCAAGTTCCTGTGGCCACCAGGTGAAGTGGTTAGGAACTCACACTGTAGCTCCAGCTGTCTAGGGTTTGAATCCCCAGACCGCCACTTAATCACTAAGTGGCCTTGGAATCACTAAGTTAACTAGCCGCTGTGTCTTAGTGTCCTCATGTGCTGAATGCAGCCTCATCGGTTCCCAGGCCAGAGGCTGCTGGGAGGACTCACTGAATTGTTTTGAACAAGCCCTGAACAAGCTGTGCTGTTTGGCTTCAAGTGTGAGAAGATGTGGTCAACCCTCCCTGGCTAATGCCCACCCGAGGGCCTCTGAGAAGTTGGTTCTCCATAGACTTTGAGTCCTGCCACCCACCCACCTGCACCCTAGCAGAACCTGGACGCCAACATCCACAACATCATGTCCAGTTGAGGCCTTCCCAGTGTCCAGCAGACCCTGTCCTCACCCTGCAGACCCCAGGTGTGTCAGAGTCTCAACTTCTCTGTCCCCTTGTGTTGCAGAAACACCATGGGGACAGATCATCCCTGTGGAAGGCTGTGGTGCACTGAGGAATTCACCCTGTGGGGTTCCGTTCCTACCTGGGCACAGTTTGGTTTGTGTCTCCACATGGCCTGAACCCTCCAGTGCTTGGGAGAGATGTGGGTGGGGTCCCCGTGGGGTGGATCTGTGCTGGCTCCTGTAGCCACACATGGCATGTGCCCCCCAGTACAGACCTCAGAGCCTCGTGACAGTGAGTACAGTCCCAGGGGAAGACCCATGGGGCTGAGTCCACTCATTATGAGAAACTAGTAACAATAAAGACAGCTGCAGAGGTGACCCCAGCTTTGCACAGTACCCCATGGCTCCTTCACTCAGGGTCCCCAGAAAGTAGCCATAACACCAAAAAGCAGCACACCCCACTGAAGAGGACCCTGGGGCTCTGAGAGATGACACCACACCCACTGGCTACACCATGAGTTCCCGGGGCCCATGGAGTCCTCTCTCCCCACCTGGAGACTCCACCATGTGTTCCTACCTGGGTGTCCAGATTCTGCACAGACAGGCCCAGACGCTCTAGTTTCTGGTTGACGAAGCTCATGATGGCCTAACCAAGGAAGAGCAAGGATCTCAGAGCCACTCAGGCATGTGGGCATGCCACCTTCCCACCTGGGGTGACAGAAAGCTACCTCCCCAACACCCAGCATCCAGCAGGTGTGAAGCAAGGCCCTGTCTCCCTGAGACTCAGGCCAGTGGACAGTGCGGGTAGAGACAGGCGCCTGGCTGGAGCTTTGATCTCCCTACCTCCTTCACGGCATGCACTTTCTCCGGAGCCAGTGTAAATAATTCATCAAAGGCGTCCTCTGCAGACCAGATCCGATAAACAGCTCGTTACAAAACTATTACCTTTGCACCAAACACAGAATGCTTTTGCACCAGTCTCTCAGAATAACCAGCCCGGTGGGAGCAGTAGTTTGATCTCCTTGTTCTTGAGTGAAATGGGCCAGGGCTGAGGACACAGCTCCCCTGGCTGCGAGCCTCAGTCTCGTGGTCCTAACGTCCGGCGGATGATGGATGCTAGGTGGGGGTCATGGCAGAGCTCCGAGTGGGTGGCCAGTGCATGCTCAGCCCAGTGGCCTCGGGGAACATTCTTTCTACACTGCCCTGTGTCACCATGTCAGTTCATCCCACTGCCTGTCTTCCTCCTCCCTGTGCTCTGCTCCCCCCTGCAGGTCTTCTTGGGGGCCCAAAACAAGTCACTCGGGGCTCAGGCCCCTTGTGCACTCAGACACACACCCTTGCTGGGTCCCTGTGATATGAGCTGACACATTTCCCAAGGGAACACTGCTTCAGGACCGGAATGCCCAGTCTTGGCTGAGGGTACTTTTGTGCTCAGACGGTGTCCTGCTCCTCCTGCCCCTAAGGTGACACCCTTCCTCAGCTCCTCCAGGGTACCCATGTACTCATGCTGTTCCTCTCCCCCCTACACTCAGACCTCAGCCAGTGCCGTCTGTACCACCCTGGCCTTCCTGCCCACATGCAGCCTCCCTCGGGCCCATCTCAGAAGACCTTCCGGGCATCATTTCTACTTCTGCAGGGGAGGTGCCTCTCAGCACCTTTGCCGGCATGGCTGCATTGTATGTGGGGAGGACTGGGGAGAAATAGCGTTAGGAAGGAAGGAGGCAGGGAAGGATAGGTGGTGGAGGTGGATATGTGGTTCAGTGGATGGATGGATGGATGGATGGATGGATGGATGGATGGATGCATAGATGGATGGACGGGTGATGGATAGATGCAAGATGGGTATGTGGGTGTATGCATGATGGAAAAATGGATGGATAAGCGACTAGACAGGTGGGAGGATGGGTGGGTGGGTGGATGGATGGACAAATGAAAAGATAGATGGATGAGTGGGTGAATGGGTGGATGGATGGGTGGATAATTGGAAGGAAGGATATATAAGTGGATGAGTGGATGGATAGCTGACCAGACCCACTGACCAAGGAACAGATAAGTGGTTGGAGTGGCAGCTGGGCCAGGGCACTGACTGACCTACTCCCCCATCACACGAGCAGCGCCTGCATTGCTGCACGCTCTCCACTGGGCACTCCCCACAAGCTGAGCATACCCACACACCTCCTTTAACCCCCACCACAAACTTAAAAAAAAATGGGTGGCATGCTTTATCCCAATTTATGATGAGGAAACGGAGGCACGGACAGGTTATAACACCTATCCAAGCCCATGTGGCTGTGAGCAGAACAACTGGTGGCCCTGACCGCTGCCATCATTCCATCCTCTCTGTGTGGACCGTAAGCCTCTCTTACCAGGGGAGCAGTGCCAAGGACCCAGCTCCAGGGTGGATTACAGAAGGAGGGGCAGCCTCATAGGAATAAGTCTGCCGCACAACTAGCATGACCCCGCCTCGTCACACCTGCCTCAGCCACATCAGCCATCAAACAGGAGGGAGCTTTTCTTCAGTTACTGGACTACTCACGGGGAGGCTGGTCCCGGGCGGTGCTAAGGGAGAAATTACAGGAACAACAAGAGGCAAAGTGAACACAGGAGGAAAGGATCTCCTTATCCTGCAGTGTGACCAGCTCACAGCTCCCCCTGCCCCAGCCACCCCGTAGACAGGGGAAGCGTGGAGAGGGTTTCTGTGGATACCAAAGAGCAAGGGAGACCAGCAGCCTTGCTGTGCACTCGCATACCCTGAAATGCTCAGATGCCCTTGTTGTGGCGTCGCTGCTGTCTGCGGACAGGGGCTTGTCAGACGTACAGCAGGAGCAGGAGCCTGTTTCTTGTTTCTGTGGGAGTTCTGTGGCATGTGCTGTGTGCATGCATGCGTGTACACATGTTCATGATGAGGCACACGTTTGTGTGGAGGGCAGGTTTTAATGTCACGTGTCTTCCTCTCTTGTTTCACCTTATTTTTTTAATTATTATTTTTTATTGACTTTTAATCTTTTGTTTCACCTTATTTTTTTAGTATCTTATTTATTTTTGGAGAGAGAAACAGAGAGAGATAGAGAGGGAGAGGGAGATAGAGATGGGCGCGCGAGCAGCCTCTCAGCTGCTGTGAACAAAATCCAGATGCATGCGCCCCCTTGTGGTCAAGCGTGGCATTGCGCCCTTGCGTCACTTTGCATCTGGCTAAACATGGGACCTGGAGATTGGAACCGCTGGACATTGGAACCAGCGTTCTTAGGTTTAGGAGGCAGGCGCCTTAACCGCTAAGCCATCTCTCCAGCCCTCACCTTATTTTTTATGAGACAGGGTCTCTCACTGGACCCAGAACTCACCAGCTGGGCTAGACTAACCCAGCTAGTCGACTGGACAAACCTGCCAGTAACCGACATTCTCCCCAAACCAGAGAACGACTGTGACCCCCTCCTCAGAGCCTGTGCCCCAAACCCAAGGCCCAACACCCCAGAGAATGGAGCACAGGGCTTGGGACCAGAGGGATCTACAGCACCCCCCTCCATGCTGTGGCAGGGTTGAGAGGCCCGCATCCCGGGGAACCTCCGGTCTCGGCCTCCCGGTGCTGGGGTTACAGGCATATACAATCAGCCCAGCATTTTATGAGGGCGCTGGGGATAAAACTCAGTCCTCATGTTTACAAGGCAAGTACTTTACCTGTTAAGCAATCTCCCCAGCCCATTTATGTTTCACTGTCCGAGGCTCAGGACTCCCCACACCCCCTTATGATCCCCTATCCCTCGCTCACACAGAGCGTCACACTCTTGTGATATTTTTCTTGCCTGTCTTGGGATGCAAAGAAAACCATACATGGCTTCTTTCACTCCATTTTTATTGGTTTTCTCTGATTTTGTTAAATGTCTGGCTTATCCTTGCCCCACGGAAGGGGAAGTCCCTACAGCTGAGGAAGGCTAAGCTCTGTGACCTCAGTGCTAGAAAGGGAACTAGGCTGCCCGGAACTGAGGCCAGAGGCCAAGATAAACCCGGACTCAGCAACAACAATGCTTCCAGGAGGGACCGGCGTCTGGTACCTGCCCTCAAATCCCAGCCCCAGAGGCCTCGGGTCACTCGGCCTGGCAAAAAGAGACTGTGAACCAGAGCCATCTCCCAGCATCCCTGAATCCTGGCCATAGAATGTGCCAGAAGAAACATTTGCCCTTTGTTTGTTTGGGTTTTTGCTCTGTTTTAGTTTTGGGTTTTTGAAGGCACGATCTCGCTCTAGAGCCCAGGTTGACCTTGAACCCTTGATCCTCCTGCCTCAGCCGCCCAAGTGCTGGGATTATAGATGTGTGCCATCAAGCCTGCCTCTGCCGTTGTTTCAAGCTAAGGTTCAGGGTCCACATGTGACGAACACAGCCATCGACAACTAACAAGTTCAAGAAGCCAAAAACTATTGACATCACCTGCCAGCTGCCGCGCCACCTGTGTGATTCCAGCATCAGGCTAGAGCCAATGGGGAGGACCTGCCACTAGGCAACCCATGGCATCTCGTCCCCAGGCCACCCGGTACCTGCCGGTGCTGCCCAAGGGCCCAGCTTCCTCTGAAGGGCTGGGATCAGTGGGGGGCGGGAGCTCGGCCTACTCTGGAAGTAGTCACCATTACTTCTGCATGGCAGGGGTATGACTAAAGTTCTGGCCACACAAATCAAATTAAATTCCTCCCAAAGAAGGAAAAGTGGAACGAGAGATTCACACACAAGAACAACACGTGCATTGTGTGAGAGCCACACGCGTAGCAGGGAAGTGAGACGTGATGGGCATTCCCACAAGGCTGTCCTTCCCAGATGGCCTGTAAAGCGGGCAAAGTAGAGCTTAGAGGCCACTATGAGCAGCTGGGGTCAGCAGGCCAGGCCGGCCCCAGGTTCCTTTGTGGCTGGACAGCATTGCCACTAATAGACATTCCACTCAAGCCAGAAAAAGACTGTGATCTCCTGGTCAGAGCCTGAGCCCCAAACCCAAGGCGGTATGGGGGGTTGGCTGGGACGACAGGGTCTTATAGCCCCCGTGGCAGGGCTGCGAGGCGATGGATGATAAGGACCCGCCCCCCCAGCACAGCCGCCCTATGTCTTGCCCTTACCTGCATTCGGTCAGCTGCTCCACCAACTTCTCTGACTTCAGGCCTGTCCTGGTGCTCTAAGACAGGGAGAAATGGTTCGATTCCACAGAACCCTGGGAGCAAGCTAACAGGGCCAGAGCAGCCTCTGGGCACCCGGTTCATTCTGCTTCACCCCCACCTCAGGAACCACTGTGGCCTGGCTTAACTGTCCATCTCCCCTGCGAGCTGTGAGCTCACGAGGACAGGACTGTGCTTGGCTCATTCCTGAGACATCCAGACTCTGGGTGGGAATGTCAATGGACATGCGTTAGAGGGAAAGGAAAGGAGAGAGGAAGTTAGGGAGGGAAGGAGGGATGGAGGAAGGGGTTAAGCCATGAGCAACTCAATGGTCGTCTCTGAGGTATGTAAGTACACAACACAAAAGCCATGGATTCTGTTGATTGTCAACTCGACAAGACCAGAATCTCCTGAGAAGGGTTAGCTGAGGTGAGAAGCCCCATCTTGATTCTAGGTCAGATCCTAGACTGGAGGAAAAGGAGAGCGCAGGCTGAGCAGCAGCCTTCATCAGCCACCCTCTGCTTCCTCACCGCCGACTGAGTGTGGGCAGCTGTCTTGAGCTCCTGCCGCCATGCCTTTCCCGCTCTGATGGACTGTGACCTGGAACTGTGAGCTGTGAGCCGAAACAAACCTTTCCTCCCTTAAACTGATTGTTTTGTTGTTGTTGTTTGGCGCGCGCGCGCGCACGTGTGTGTGTGTGTGTGTGTGTGTGTGTGTGTGTGTGTTTGGTCAGGCATTTGCTCTCAGCAATGAAAAGATAACTAATATAGGTTTATTTGGGGATTTGGGTCAGAGGACTTGGGAAAGGCAGGTTCTGTGAATGAGGTGAGTTGAAGGAGCCCCACACGGGCCCAGACCCTGGATGGGGCCTTCAAGCAGCTGGGAGCAGTGGACCCTGCATGGTGTTCAGAGCCTGCCTGGGAGCGGTCATGAGGCCCACGGCTCCTGGGCATTCCCAGGGCGCAGGGAGCACTGCCAGACAGCAGAGGCTTCCTGGAAGAACCCAGTCATGGGCACGGCTGACAAATGAGAGGCAGTATCCTGGGGCGGCCATGAGCAGACAGCCACCTGTAACCTATGAGGAATGGGGCCACCACTGGGTCTTCCTCACAGCCCCTGCCAGGCAGTGCCAGCTACTGAGTCCAGGACTAGCTGGCCAGGGCCCTCCTGCTCCTGCCAGATGTCTGCCCGTCCAGCCCAGCCCAGCCCACGGCTGTACTGGTAGGAGGTGATGATTCTCACATGCCCCTGGTTCCTCCTACCCCATGCAGTGCCCCTGCCCATGTGGGTATGGCACCATAGAGTAAGATCCTCAGCCTACCTCGATGTGGATGACTTCCACCTGCACACCGGCCGGGAGGGGCAGCTCAGGCTGGAAGTGCCTGGCCAGGGCCACAAGGAGGTGCAGGGTAGCCAGCAGGTCCTTGTTGAAGATGGCTGGGAGGGAAAAGAGGAATAGATCAGAGCTGGGGACTCAACCCACAGCCATCATCAGAACTTCCCCATTCAAACCTCCGAGGTCAGTGTCCAGCCCTTGTGAGTGAGCAGACTAGGCACAGGACAGCACCCTTTCCTGCCCCATTCTGACCTTGAAGGTCAGTGTCCAGCCATTGTGAGCTGGCTGCGTGAGGGACATCACCCTTTCCTGCCCCGTTCTGACCTTGGTGGTCAGTGTCCAGCCATTGTGAGCTGGCTGCGTGAGGGACATCACCCTTTCCTGCCCCATTCAGACCTTGGTGGTCAGTGTCCAGCCATTGTGAGCTGGCTGCGTGAGGGACATCACCCTTTCCTGCCCCATTCAGACCTTGGTGGTCAGTGTCCAGCCATTGTGAGCTGGCTGCGTGAGGGACATCACCCTTTCCTGCCCCGTTCTGACCTCGGAGGTCAGTGTCCAGCTATCATGAGGGACATCACCCTTTCCTGCCCTGTTCTGACTTTGAAGGTCAGTGTCCAGCCATCGTGAATAGGCTGCACGTTGGACATCACCCCTTCCTGGCTTCCTAGTTCTACTTATTCACTTTTTTGTGCAGGCCTGACACAAGCACCTCCCTTTTGATTCTGACATTGTTCACACCTCGGGTACGCCAGAGAGCAAGCACTATGTCAGGCGTGCAGTGGAGGGTAAACAGACCAACTCACTTTGTATTCCTGAGGTCCAGCTTTCCTTGTAATGAATCTTTTGCAATGTGGACATTTACTCAGTGCCATTATGTGATTTTTGTTTTACAGGCTCACAGTTAAGAGACCTTGGACTATGGGGGTATTTGAATAGTATTGGGACTGATAAAAAATATGGGGACTAGCCGGGTGTGGTGGCGCATGTCTTTAATCCCAGAACTTGGAAGGCAGAGGTAGGAGGATTGCCATGATTTTGAAGCCAACTTGAGACTGCATAGTGAATTCCAGGTCAGAGACCCTACCTTGAAAAAAAAAAAAACATATATATATATCTTTATGGGGACTTTTAAAGTTGGACTGAATGCACTTTTTTTTTTTTTTTTTGTGTTTTGTGAGGTAGGGTCTCACTGTGGTCCAGGCTGACCTGGAATTCACTATGTAGTCTCAGGGTGGCCTCGAACTCTCGGCTATCCTCCTACCTCTGCCTCCCGAATGCTGGGATTAAAGGCGTGCACCACCACGCCCGGCCTGAATGCACTTTTACATCTTGATGGTTGTGAGTTTATGGGGTCCAGGGGTGGAATGTGGTGGTTTGAATCAGGTGTTCCCCATCAACTCATATGTTCTGAATGCTTGGTTTCTAGCTAATGGTAATTTGGGAGGTGGAGCCTTGCTGGAGAAGGCGTGTCGCTGTTGGTAGGCTTAGGGTGTAATGACCAGCCCCTCCTTGCCACACCTTGGCTCACTCTCTTGCTGCTGTTTCCCACCTGCTGTGGCAGAGGTGATGCCCAGCCTCTGCTCATGCCATGCTTTCCCCGCCATCATGAAGCTTCCCCTTGAAAGTGTGAGCCAAAATAAAACCTTTCCTCCCATCAGCTGCTTTTGGTCAGGAGCTTTGTCCCAGCAATGAGAAGGTGACTCCAGCTGGGTGTGGTGGCGCACACCTTTAATCCCAGCACTTGGGAGGCAGAGGTAGGAGGATCGCTGAGAGTTCGAGGCCACCCTGAGACTACATAGTGAATTCCAGGTCAGCCTGGGCCAGAGTGAGACCCTACCTCGCAAAACCAAAAAAAAAAAAAAAAAGAAGAAGAAGAAGAAGAAGAAGTGACTACAATGGAAAAGCGTTAACCCTGACCTCAGGAAAGAGAATGGGGACATGTACTCAGAATGCAAACCCATCACACCTGGCTCTGGGCATCTCAGTTCTGCTGTACAGCCCTGGGGTGCCATCCACACTGTGATTGGGGCTTTAAACACAAGGATGTTTACCCTGGAAATAATGAAATGTCCCATGGTAGACATTGCATTGTAACCCCCAGTCACTGATGGGGACTACACGGTGGTGAGTGGGTGAGTGTACAGAAGAGGACCCAATGAAAGCTGGACTTGGGAAATGACTCTTCACTGTTCCCACTCACCCACTGGCAGGGTTACTTACGTCTTCCCAGCTCAGAAGAATGACAACTGAGGTACAAGGAGTTTTCCCCCCAGTGCCGGGGATTGATCGTAGGGCCTCACACTCACGCTAGGCAAGAGCTCTATTGCAGAGCACAGTTGTTTATTTCAAGATAGGGCCTCACTAAGTTGCTCATGCTGGTCTTGAACTCTGTAGCCCAGGCCAACTCGTGCCCTCCAGCCTCATCCTCTGATACACCTCTGCCAGACCCAGCTTGAGACACTTACCAAAGTGCTGACTGGTGGAGCGGGTAGAGGGCGCACGGCAATCCACTCATTTATTAACAAACAGTGAGTTACTAAATGGGATTGTGGTCCGCATCTGACTTGGCAGAGGGGCACAAGTCTTGGACAAACTGACTGCATCTCTGATAAGTCCTTATCCTTAGGTTGCCCTGGCAACAGCGATGGCCCTCCCCTGATCCCCAGAGAGATGCATGCACCCCTTTTGGGTAAATGAGAAGCAAGATTGAAGGCCCCAGCCACACGCCCTCCGCTGGTAGCTCCTGGCTGAGCCCCACCTACTTTCCACGCTCCATTTGGCCTGTGATTCGTCCACCTGCAGACTCCGGTTGGCAGCCTCCAGGACGACCCCGAGCTTGCGCCTCTGGCTGGCAGCAGTCAAGGCGATCTCCTCCACCTCCAGCTTCAGCGCCGCCAGCTTCTCTGAAGGCAGAGGGGGTGATGGGGGCCAGGGAAGGAGCCAGCAGGCATCACTCCTGGGGACACTCTTGGGGGGCTGAGCCTGGCCAGTGCAAGGGTCAAAGTAATACACTCCATACTGAGCCCTGGGAGATGCCTACAGCCTCATCCAGACATCCTGATCCACTCAAGGAGACCCCTGTCCCCTGTCCACATATGAAATGACCCAACGGGGCACGTGGGACATGTGCGTGAGCAGATCACCGCACTTCACACGATCCCCTCTGGCCCACTTCACCTTGGCACCTGTGCTCATATCTTGGCCTCCACACAGGGGTGGGTCACATGATTCCCACAGCACAGTGTTGCCTAGTGGTTAAACCTCTGCTTCTAGGCTGGCATCCCAAACCCTATTTTCTGTGCTGTGAGCCCTTGGGCATGATGCTAAGGCACCCAAGAGTCTCTGCTTTCTCATCTGTAAGCAGAGGTGGGAGCGGGGGTGAGGCGGGGAGAAAGGAACAGTGGCAAGCCTTGGCACCTGCTCTCTGGTAGTGCCCAAAGCCTAGCAGAGGCTGGGGGATGGCAACAGAGCCTATCTGCCAAGCTCAGCAGAACCGTGGCCCTGGCTGGGGCTGACAACGTGGAGTTGGGTCCTCCTGCCTCCACCGCACTATTCCATGAACAAGACCCAGCGGTAGATCAACCATGGCTGTCAAGGGAAAGGGTAGGGTGGCTCTGGGGCTCATGGGAAGACCTGCCAGGGATCAGGACATGGCCCTCTGTAGTCACCCCTTCCAGGAACGCTGGGACCTCCCTTTACATGTGGGCCGCCTCACCCAGGACAGCCTGTGTCCCCTCTAGCAGCGCCAGGCAGTATGAGGACAAGGACAGTGGATTTTGGAGGTGTGGTGTGCGCCCTTGAAGCTCAGCACTATAGAAGGCCAGCAGGACTCCCTCGCCCAGGGGCTGTGATGGGGACTGAAACAGGGAGGCACTGCGGGGCTTACAGAGGCTTGATGGGGGGTGGATGTGGCCTTGCAGCCCTAAGAGCAGCTGTTTGGGGAACCAGTGAGAGGGGCTTAGATCCTCCACTTACGGAACAGGTGATGCAGAATGAGCCCGTCGAACATGTCCTCCTCCAGGCTCCGGACCACAATGTGCTCTGGGAGCAGTGTGGCATTGATCCACTCCAGCAGCACCTATCCACCACAAAGGGACAGCTGACACGGGTGGGAGGTCACCTGGCCAGGCTCCGACCTGCCAGCTCCTGCTCACCCCTTCAAGATCTGGTCAAATGGACCCTCTTCCAGGAAGCCCTCCCTGATCTCCCAGGCCATTAGGTGCCTGTTCTGAGTCTCCAAGACCTCTGGGACTTCCACAGAGCCCTGTGGGGCTGTGGTCACGGTGTGTGAGGAAGTTGGGACAAATGCAGCAATGCCTAAAACTGGGGACTGGGGACGTGGCTGTGGAGTTGGGTGATGGGGACAGCTGACAATGGGCACTTGGCTGAAAAGCCTAGGTTGCCTCCCAGAGAAGGTTGGAGAAACGTGGATGCCGTAGGTAGGTGCTTCTGGAAAGATCTCCAGAGGAAGGAGGGGTGTTGTTGGAACCCACAGGAAGGCACCATGGGAACAGGGTGCAGTGGTGGGTGAGACAGCCGTAATTCAGGGCCTCCAGGACTGGCCCCAGAGATGTCAGGGCTGGGAATGGCTACCGTGGACAAACAGGCTGGGGATGGCTAGCGTACTTTTTTTTTTTTTTTTTTTAGTGTACCTTTTGTAGTTGTTCAAATTTGGGGTCCTTCCGTGAGTTGGGTGGCAAGTATTTCTTCTTTCCTCCTAGAAGCAGAGATGGACACGAGGGGTGGGAGACCCTGAAGACCCTTGACCAGCTGTCTCCCTGGAGAACCCAGGCCTCAGGGGAGCCTGTTCAGACTCACCCCAAGTGACTTCCCCTCAGGTCCTCACAAACATCTTCCCGCCCTTCAATGTTTTGCATCTGCAGGGCACTTTGATCTCTCCTGTGTCTTTCACTGCAACACCACCCACCCGTTCAAAGTGAAAGCCCAGCCCAGAGGAACCAGCCCTGTCCTGGCCAAGGTGGACGGTGCCTGTGCTCTGAGGCCCCCTGTGCCCTCTGAGGCCAGCCTTGAGGCCTTGGTCAGTGGTGCCCCCACATTTTAGATTCATAGAACCCAGAGGTGTTGGTGTCAGAAGCTCCGCTAGCCTGAGGACATGAGGTTTGGGGTTGTACCAGACACCCGAGGAAGGTTCTGGAAGCAGGCAATGGACTAAGTGCAAGAGAAGACACTGGCAGGAAAAGCAGAGTGGGGGCTCAGATGGCAACTTGGGGCACATGGAAGTTTCTGGACACAGCCTATCATGTTATGATAAAAGACTCTCTCCTGCTGGGCGTGGTGGCGCACGCCTTTAATCCCAGCACTCGGGAGGCAGAGGTAGGAGGATTGCCGTGAGTTCGAGGCCACCCTGAGACTACATAGCTAATTCCAGGTCAGCCTGGGCCACAGTGAGACCCTACCTTAAAAAAAAAAAAAAAAAAAAAAACTCTCTCCTTCCTCTCCTTCCCACCCCCCTCTACCTTCCTCCCACCTGGGGGGGGGGAGTTACCTCTTGGGAGCTCCTCTTCCGCAGGCAGGGTCACCTCCTTTGGAAGCTGCAACAGGTTATAGAGGGACTCCGGTTCCATCTTCTCTCTCACCTGCTCTGACAAAGGGTGTCACTGTTCCAGAGGCCAGGGCTCACTGCTCAATACTCATTGTCTCCTCCACACGAGGAGAACAGGAGCTCAGCTCTGGGTGGACATGTCACCCAAGGGCCAAGGCAAGAGTGAAAAGGGACCTGGAACCCAACCCTGAAGGATGATGGGTGGGAGAAGGCTAAAGGGTGGCAGGGAAGCTTTTGTTATCCAGAGACACAGAGGCCTGCCCCCCACTCCTGTCCAGGAACCCCCACCCTGTCCTGCATAGCCTGGACACAGAAGGGGTACGGCTGTCACTCAGAGATCTACAAGAGCATCGAGCAAGCTGGGAAAGCACTGTGGGTTCAGTCATGTGAGGACAAGCTCCTGGCATAGAACCCACGGACCCTCCCTTCAGAGTGTGACTCCAGGACAGGCTGTCACCACGTGGGCACCACCCACCCTGGATAGACAGGACCGCTCCCCCAGTCCGTAACAAGCCTGGCTCACAGAGTGGTGACTGGCCTGCACAGCCACCAGGTCTGAACAACTCCCCAAAGGTGTTGGCCTTCCCAGCCTCCCCCGGGTTGGAGGAGCTCTCAGAGCTGTTGTCCATAACAACAGCTTGTGGAGGACCAGCATGCCCACTTGGCATCATGGGGGACAGTGCCAGGCACGTCTGGAGGGAGTCAGATTCTGAACTAGACTAGCAGACGACCCCCCCTTCCGGTTCCCCAGCTTTCTTCTACTTCCCTGGCCCACTTCCCGTCTGTGGAAATTTCACTTGCTGCACCCACAGCTTTGGCCCTCCCCTTCTCTTTCTAACACCTGCATCTTCCCATCACGCCCGGGGCACCCGGACACTTAGGGTGGGGAATTTATCCTGCCAGGCGTGAAAGCTGGGCACCCCTGGGCTGTGGGGAGGTAGACACACACACTCAGAGCCCTGGAGCCAATCTCCTTGGGCCACAGCTGCATGTCCCGGCTGCTTGGGATGCTCCACTCTGCCCTGAAGCAAGAAGCAAGCGGACAGAGCCACTCAGAGTGACTCCCAGCTCCAGGATCCCCACTAGGGACAGGGAGAGGGGACAGGCTCCTGGCCTGCTCCTCGCCGGCTCCTCCTTGCTCGAGCTGGGGGAGTTTAGACTGATTCCTCCCCTCTCTGGCCTGATGAATCTATACAAGGAAGAGCTCTCTCTCTCTCTCTCTGTCTCAAATAAATAAATAAATAAATAAATAAATAAATAAATAAAATCTTTAAAAAAAAAAAAAAAGGGAAGAGCTAACCTCCATGCTCAGACACAGGGACACACACTCAGAACTGCTTCGGGTGCCTTCAGCCCTGAGCTAGTCCCAGCCTCAGTGTCTTCACGGGGAGGGGATCACCTCTGTCCCTGTGCAGTGGTGATGGTACAATGAAAAGTGTTTACCTGACTACAAAGAGAGGTAGGCAGGTTTTTCCGTGGGGTAGGGGCTTGGCCACTCCTCAGCCAAGTATGGCAACAGCCTCAGCAACATGGCAGGACTCGGGGTTCCCCTTTGACTGCCCCTTGCTATACAGCCAGGACTTGGGGCTCCCCTTTGACTGACTCCTTCACTGTGGAGGTGGGACTTGGGCTCCCCTTGGACTGATCCGCTCGCTGCGGAGCCTCAGCTAACTCGCAGCTCTCTGGACTCCTCACACTTGGCATCTTGGTCTCCTCTGACTTATGACACCCAAGCATGTGGACAGTGGAAGGTTCTAGCAGCCCAGGGCTCCCACGGACCAAGAGGCCCCACAGACTCACCTACCACTTCTTCTACACCAGGAAGCAAAGCCTGGGGTGCCCAGCAGGAGCAGGTTCCAGGGGTGCCTGGGGTGCCCAGCAGGAGCACGTTCCAGGGTGCCTGGGGTGCCTGGGACCTGGAGGAGGGAGGTGGGCGGCGTCTGCTGCTCACTTCCTCTGTGCTGTGGGCTGAAGGACGCTTCCTCCTCTCTGAGCCTACGCTGAAGAGAGGACAGGACGCTGGTGAGTGAGGGGGCCCCAAACCCACAGGAAGGCTGCAAGAACACCGCCCCCTCCTGCCTCCTGACTTTGCAAGGGCTCATGGGCACCTCAGACCCAGTCTTTCTCACTACCCCCACCCTCATTCCTTCCTCGCCATTTTCCAGATGACAGTTGGCTGGGCCAGAAACTTGGGGTAAGTACCCACCCCATGAGCAAACTGAGCCATCCTCCACCTGTGCCCCTCCTGGCACTACCAGACGTCCGCCTCCAGCTCTGCCGACACCCACCTGACCACACACCACTGCCGTCTTATAGCCTCTTTGTTTTATTTTAGTGTGTTTTAATTTAATTTTAATGTATTTAAAGCCAGGTACGGTGGCGCACGCCTTTAATCCCAGCACTGGGGAGGCAGAGGTAGGAGGATCGCCGTGAGTTCAAGGCCACCCTGAGACTACATAGTGAATTCCAGGTCAGCCTGGACCAGAGTGAGACCCTACCTTGAACAAACAAAACAAAACAAAACAAAAAAAGTATTTAATATGTGTGTGCATGCCAAAGATCCTTGCTGCTGTAGACGTATACTAGAGGCCTGCACCACTTTTTGCATCTGGCTTGCGTGAGTGGCTTCGGATTGAACCCTGGGCCATCAAACTTGGCAAACAAGTGTCTTTTTTTTTTTTTTTTTTTTTTTTTTTTGAGGTAGGGTCTCACTCTAGCTCAGGCTGACCTAGAATTCACTATGTAGTCTCAGGGTGGCCTCGAACTCACGGCGATCCTCCTACCTCTGCCACCCGAGTGCTGGTATTAAAGGCGTGCGCCACCATGCCCGGCTCAAACAAGTGTCTTTAACTGCTGAGCCATCTCTCCAGCCTCTGCTTTGGTCTTTCTTTTTCTTTTTCTTTTCTGGACAGTCTCATGTAGCCCACTAACCTCAAACTCACTTTGCAGCTGAAGATGACTGAATTCTTGCTCCTCCTTCCTCTATCTCTTGTCTGGGTGCTGGGAATACTGTGCATGACTATAGCCAGCCAATAGCTCTTAAATAGAAGCCAGACTATAGAGCCCAGCCCCAAAGTCCCTGCATCCATAGCCTCCCTGCCCAGCTCGTCACGTGGTTCAGACCTCATCCTTAACAAGGGCTTCAGTGCCTCCTTCTACAGGAAGCCTTCCCTGACTGCTTCATGAAAGCAGGTCCTTCCTTGCTTGTGGCTGTGACCGTGTGTGTTCAGTCAGTGTGGTTGGCTGGTGTCTGGTTCCTGTCTCCCCGTCATCCCTCAAGGGCAGGGCACGCTTGGTCTCTCTTGCTCACTGTTGTGCACCAGTGTCTGTAACAGTGCACAGAGGGGCTCAGTGGGTCAGCGGCCCCTGGGAGGGGGCTGTGCTAGTTACTTTCTCCTTCTGTGATAAAAATCATCATGAGGAAGAAAAGGTTTCTTTTGCCTCACAGTTTGAGGGGATATCATCTGTGGTGGTTTGCATGTGAATGTATGTCCCCCCATAGACATACACAGGTGTTTGATTAAGCTTGAAACTTGAATCTCCAGCCACGTGGCTGGAAGAGGTGTCACTGGTGGCGGATCTGAATTCTAGCCCAGAGGTATGGAGGGAGTCTGAGGTGTGTGGCCCTGCGTGCTGCCAGTTCGTGGTCGCTGCTTTTGGGCGTTGCTGAATGTCTGGTTCTTTCTGTCTGTTTGGATGGGCGGAACCAGCTTCCTCCACCGTGCGTGGAGCCTCCTCCCGGGACCCGTGAGCTGGAAATGAAGCCCCTCCTCCCATCAACTGTGTCTGGTTGGATATTTGTCCCAGCAACGTGGAACTAAATACAAAGGCATCCATTGTGGTGGCACAGGGGCGGTGGCAGGAGAGTGAAGGTGGCTGTCACATCATGTTCACAGTCAGGAAACAGAGGGAGATGAATGCCCGTGCTCAGCTCACTTTTTCTTTCTTCCCCCCCCCCTTTTTTTTTTTTTTTTTGGTTTTGTGAGGTAGGGTCTCACTCTGGTCCAGGCTGACCTGGAATTAACTATGTAGTCTCAGGGTGGCCTCCTCTCGAATCCTCCTACCTCTACCTCCTGAGTGCTGATTAAAGGCCTCCTACTGGAGAGATGGCTCTTACCGTTTGCCTGCAAAGCTGGACCCCGTTCAATTCTCCAGGACCCACGGTGATGCACAAGGGGCACAGGCATCTGGAGTTGGTTTGCAGTGGCTGGAGGCCCTTGTGCCCATTCTCTTTTCTTTCTCTTTGTTGTAAATAAAAAAATATATTATAAAAAAAATTCATTTATTTGAGAAAAAGAGGCAGAGAGTTAAAAATATTTTATTTATTTATTTGAGAAAAAGAGGCAGAGAGAGAAAGAGAGAAAGTGGGTGTTCCAGGGCCTCCAGCCACTGCAAATGAACTCCAGATGCATGCACCCCCTTGTGCATCTGGCTTACGTGGGTCCTGGAGAGTGAAACTGCGATCCTTTGGCTTTGCAGGTGAACACCTTAACTGATAACCCATCTCTCCAGCCCCTCTTTCTTCCCTTTTCAGTCCAGCTCTGGACCCCTGCCCATGCCCACATTCAGGGTGGGTCTTTCCTCCTCAGTTAAACAAACCCCTCTGCAAACACCCTCACAGACACGCTGTGGGCTCACCGTCTAGAGTTTTCTGGGCCCTTTTGCCTGGTGTAGAAGAAACAGCAGAAGTTTGTGGAGCCTCTTCGTCTCGGGGGAGGGTCCTGAGCTGCTAGAACCTTCTACGTATCCACATGTTTGGATGCTGGAACTCACACAGGAAGTGTGTCTCGAAAGTGATTCTAAATGCACTGAAGTGACACTGACCAACCCCCACAGGGAAACGGGCTTTCCACAAGAGCAGAGGGCTTGATGGCTGAGCAGGAGTTTGCCAGTGGAAGGGGGTGGGTGCTGGAGGCAGAGGGACCAGCACAGGAAGAAGCCGACAACCCTTCAGAGCCTGAACCTTCAGCGTCCAATCTGAAATTGAGAGAGGTGACAGGCTGAGTGACCTTTGCTCTGCAACAGGTCAGCAGAGAAGTGGCTACAGCAGTTGAGAGGCCGAGCTGGGGTGTTCAAGTGCAGACACGAGGGGCCCTGAGAAGTTATCAAAGTGACAAAATTAGCACCATCATTCTTGATCATATTTTACCCAGCAGCCCATGGGGAAATACACAATTTGAAGAGTTTTCACTGAACCGGACCTACCCCTGGGACATAGGCACAAGCATCACCTGCTACAAGGGGAAACTGAGGCTCCTGGATCCACCAGTGTCACTCCTGAGCATCTGTGAAAGGGCTGAGCTCACGAGGGCTTGGAGGAGAGGCAGCTTGGGGGCAAAGTGTCTCAGCATGGCTCTGGGTGCGATGGTCCTGAGCCCCGGATCACGGCTCAGCGCAGTCAGCATGGTGTAGCGTGTTGACACGTTCAAGTTTAAGGGACTCGAGTGTGTTTGACGAAGGAGCTGCGAGGCAGGATGAATCAGGAGGAGACGGCTTTCCGTCTCAGCAATGTGGGAGCCCAAAGAGCAAACGGGGAGTGCATGCTGGTGCCCAGAAAGAGAACAACCAAGACTGTACAGAGGAGCTGAGCGAAGGACACAGAGGGACATGGCCACCCATGGTGACCTCCTCCTCTGCCCAAAACTCCCCATGAAACAGCCACCCCCACCCCCAACCAGCAGACAAGTCCAAATGGAAGCCAGATCCAAGAGAACCTTGAAGGTCCGGCTGGGAAGCAGGGTGGGAAGGTACGAGGAAGGGATGGAAAAGGTTCTCTGGGGTCGCTGTCACCAGCAGCAGGCTGGCCGTGGTGGCTGCTTTCACAATCTGCTCCGCCATGCACATCATCTGCCTCCACTGGGTCCCTTGAGCCTGTCACGACATGGTCACCGCAAAGGTGCCTGTGTTAGTTAGATTCACCTCTCCTCCAGGGGTCTGAACTGGTTCCAGTTGCCTGCAACCAAATCCAGGTCATACATACACCAATGGCCACCAGTCTTATTTGCAGGAGGTGTGTCCTCAGGGATGGGAACCCAGGGTTGGTAGATCTCAAGGCAGGAGGACCCAAGAACCAGAGAAAGGAGTTCTGGCAGGTTTCAGCCCATGATCGTCATACAGTGCCCAGGACCACTTAGAGCCAGGGTGACGGAGTCCCCGGTGCTGGCAGGCTGAGAGGGGCCTCCTGCATGTGATGGCTTGCACAAGCCTGGGCTCTTCACGGTCTGCAAGAGCATGCTCCCGATTGCCAACTGCAGAGTTTAACACAGAGGAGAACCGTCTTATCAAGGGAGTTGGTCAGAGCACCTGATGGTTTATGATGGGCCCAAAAGAATCCCTGTCCTCTTGGGGGTGCAGGGAAGATGCAGCTGGAAGTAAGATGTGACATCTAATCCTGCGTGGCATGGAATTGTGGCACCGGCCATGTCTTCAGCTCCCCAGGACCCCTCGGTGGAAGGCAGCGCACTGTTTAGGAGACGAGGAGCACTCAGAGCTACAAAAGGTGCCTGTGGGGAAGTCCAATCGTCACATGTCCCAAGAAGGACCTCACAGCAGAGGTAGGCTGGCCCTCGGGCCCTCAGGGCCTATCCTGGTGACCCTGCGGAGTGTCCGTCCTACAGGAAGTGCCATTCTCCTGTCCTGACTCCATCACCCACAACCCCAGGCATGCCCCTGGCTCAGATGCTGTCCAGCCTGGATGTCCAGCTGCATTAGATGGTGGACAGTGCTGCTGGAGAGGTGGAGCTCAGCCCTGCCAGGAGCAGCTTCTAGTGCTCCCAAGGACCCAGCAGCATGGACCACCTTGAATGATGCTAGATGACCAAACTGGGTATGATGGACTTCTGACACCTGACCATCTCCCCTGAGAGAACCCAGAGGACACTGGGGGAGCGTGGACAAGCATGGCAGTGGCCATCCTTTGCAGCATAGAAGTGGTATTATGGGATGCTGCCATCACAGAAGGCTCCCTGACTTCCAAACTGGCAGAGGCCCAGGGCAGCACCCGCTCACCTACGGCCAGGCGGGTGCATCAGACAGTCAGCTTGGAACTTAGTGGATCGAATCAACAGCCCTTGTCTTTGCCAAATGAAATGCGCTGGGCAGGCCTGGTCTGAACAGATGGGCGACATTGGCTGACTCTCTTGCACATCCGTGGCCAGCCTTACCCCCAGCCTCTGGTCCGGGAGGCAGTGGCTGCTGGGCAGGACCTCTGGCTGTTGACTGCATGACTGGTTCCAGCTGACGCACAGTTGTCTCAGCGCAAGGAAGATGGGGTCCAAGCACTCTCCAAATCCCCACTGACGTCACTCTTGCTATTTGTTATTCCCTTGGCCAAAGCAAGTCACACGGCCAGTGCAAGAATCAGCTTGGGAAGGAGATGGGAGGGAGGGAATGACTGCGTCTTTACAGACCCTAGACCTCAGTAGACATGACCACTAGCATACAGCCCGAGCGATGCACAGAATGGTTGAGCCTCCGGGCTGACAGGCCATGGATGTTGATCCTGGAATCCCCAGATGGCTGCTGAATGAGTGAGTGTTCTCCAGAGGAACAGAATGAACAAAATGAATCTGTATTATAAAGAGGATTTGATGGTTTGTTTGCTCCTTAGGTGCTCAGTCCCCGAGGCTGGAGGCTTCAGCAGACCCAACCTGCTGCTGCTGAAAGCTGGAGGGTTCCTGGAAGACTGCGGGTCTTCAGTCCAGAGTCACCCACCAAGAACCATGTTGTAGTTTAATCCATGCCCAGGCTGCTGCAAGCCCCTCACAGACCCACCCAGAGGGGTATATCTTAATTTCTGATCCAGTAAAGTTGAAATTAACTATCACAGTCACCCACCAAGACCCTGCTCTATCGACACCGGGAGAAATAGGCCAGTTTAGCAGCCCTGAGCGAAGCCACTTGGACAGTCACAGCACAAACCCCTCTCAGATCTCCCAGTGACAGGAGCCCCAGGGCGGCTTGCTCACCTGGGGTGAAGGACAAGCAGGTACGTCTTGAGATCTCTGCCCTGTTAAGTTGACAAATAGAAAACAAAACTGCAGGGCTGGAGAGATGGCTCAGTGGTTAAGGTGCTTGACTGTAAAGCCTAAGCACCTGGGTTTGATTCCCCAGTCCCTTGTAAAGCCAGATGCACGAAGTGGCACATGCATCTGGAGTTCATGTACAGAGGCTTTCACCCCTTTCACTTATAGATAAATAAATAAACAAACCGCAGCTGCAAGGGTGTGCCTCCTGCAGTGCAGCTGCCAGGTGGAGGGGAGTTAAATCAAGGAGCCTGGAGGCTGCAGCTGCTCCAGTGTGATCCTCTTGCTAGAGCACAGCAGCAGAGCCCCTGGCTCCTTGTCCACAGCTCTCAGCCAGCAAATGCATCTCTGTTGATCAGCCCAGCAGACAAGGAGCTCTCAATACACTCTGCCTGCCACTGAAGGTGAGCACTGCAACCCCTCAGTCTACAGAGACCGTTACCATCACCCACAGGCCATCCCTGGCAGCGATGCCATCAAACCAACAGGGCCCAGTAAACAAGACACAGCAGCTACAAGAAATCACAGCTTCCAGCTGGGTGTGGTGACACACGCCTTTAATCCCAGCACTCGGGAGGCAGAAGTAGGAGGAGCGCTGTGAGTTCGAGGCCACGCTGAGATTACATAGTGAATTCCAGGTCAGCCTGGGCTAGAGTGAGACCTTACCTCAAAAAAAACAAAAAAAGGGGAGGCTGGGAAAATGGCTTAGCAGTTAAGGACCCATGTAAGCTAGATGCACAAGGGGTTGCATGCATCTGGAGTTCATCTGCAGTGGCTGAAAGCCCTGGTGTGCCCATTCTCTCTTTCTCTGTGCTTCTTCCTCTCTCTCTCAAATAAATAAAGAAAAGAAAATATTTTTTAAAAATCACAACTTGCTTGTAGCAAACCCATATACTGCTTAGTGTGATCAGAGCTCCCAGCCATGAGTGACTTTATCTGGACGTCCAGTGTACCCTCAAAATTCTATCATTTTCTTTCTAATGTGGCATCAGTGGGAAGCACAGTTCTAGATGTCTTGGGGGGGACAACGACAATCCAAGTCTAGGGTCCACACTGCCTGGTGAAGTGTCAGACCTCGCCTCTCCTCTAGCTCCCATGTGCACTGGGGAGATGGTTCCTGGTAAAGTGGTTGTCACGCAGGCATAAAGACCTGAGCTTGAATTCCTGAGTTTGAAAGCTCAGATTGGTGGCAAATGCCTGTAATCCTGGGCTGAATTGATAAACCAACTCAAAAACTGGAGAAGGTGGCTTAGCAGTTAAGGCATTTGCCTGCAAAGCCAAAGGACCCTGGTTTGATTCCCCAGGGCCCACGTTAGCCAGATGCACAAGGGAGCGCATGCATCTGGAGTTTGTTTGCAATGGCTGGAGGCTCTGGCGTGCCCATTCTCTCTCTCTCCCTCTCTCCCTCTCTCTCTCTACTCCTCAAATAAATAAATAAAACTAAAGTGGAAAGTGATTAAGGAAGACACCTGACATTGACCTCTGGCCTCCACATGCATGTGCATGACGCCTGTACATGTATGTGCCCACAACACGTGCATACACACCATGTGCACATATACAAACAAAGAAGGAAGGAAGCAGGGATGGAGAGAGGGAAGGAAGAGAGGAAGGAAAGGAGGAAGGAACAGAGAAAGGAAGGAAGGGAAACCAAGACCCAGGGATTGGCGACAGAGGCTGCTTGGATCATCACGGCAACATCTGCTTTGTCTGGGAGGTCTCAGAGTTTGCATGTCTGTCCGCTGGGAGCAGGACTTCAGCTGGACCCACAGCAGTGCCCACAGCTCAGCCACCGGCCTAGGTGACCAGGGAGTCCATGGAGGCTCCATGTGCAGGATGGACCAGGATGCCGACGGCAGGCAGTGGAGGAGAGTCATGGTCCAGTTGTGGAGCAGTGAGTGGGGTGGACACTGCGTCCTCTCCCATCACAATCCAGTGTGCTGAGAACTAGCTCCTAGCCTGCAGCTGTGTCCCAGCACAGGCCAAGCCCTGGGCAGGCTGCGGTTTGAGTGTGCCACCCATAGTTCATGTGTTGGAGGCTTGGACCCCAAATTCATATGTTAATGGCATTTGGAAGTGGGACTTAGGGGAGGTCATCAGGGTCAGATGAGGTCATGAGGATGGGAACCCCATGGCTGGATTTCAAACGCAAAGGAGATCTGAGCTGGCACACTTGCTCCGCCTCTGTGGGAGGCCCTCCGCCATGTTGCCATGCAGCAGGAAGGCCTGTACAGGTGCCGGCACCATGCTCGTGGACTCCGCGGCCTCCATAACTGTGGCCCAAATGCACCCGTGTGTGCTATCAATTTCCTAGTCTCTGGTAGTTTGTTATAACAACAGAACACAGACCAAGACAGAGTCCCAAGTGACCATGGACTCTGACTTGCCCATCAGGCATGTCACTTGATCTGTCAATCTATAAAGCCAGAGGTGTCACTGTACAACATTGTCAATAGGGAAAATACACATGGGGTTAGACTCCAGCAGACCCTAATGACACAGGTCAATTACAGGAGCAGGTGGCTGGTGTGACCACCTCTCAGCCTTTCATGTGGCCTCATGGGAAATTCCCAGCATTCAACCACTGAGGAAGAAAAATCAGGATGGTTGATTGGCAGGTGGTCTTCTGCTGTGCTGGAAGGAGCCCAGGGGAAGCGCTGGAGACCCAGGTGCAGCCTGGGATGAGGACAGCGCCCCAGTCTCTGCCAGCTGAGAGCTCTTGACATGAAGCATGGCAGTGCGTGGCCTGCATTTTCTATGTGTAGAAAGGACATCAGTGGGACAGTTGGCCAAATTAGATAAAGTCATTGTATGGATATTCTTTCCCAAAGAAGACACATGCCGAAATCATGTCGCCGAATATCTTTGCTTCCGAGAAATGTGCTGTGAAGGGAAAAGCATAAAAATCCCTGGAACTTCCTCTCCAAGATTCAGGAAAGACACCTGTACGCAGATAAGCGTGTCAACATGGAAAGACAGGATAGATGACTGACAGACGGACAGATACATGGATGACGGACAGATGACAGATAGAAGGTAGATAGAAAATGGATAAGTAAATGGATGATAGACGATAGATGATAGATAATGGATTGACAGGTAATAGAGAGGCACACTCTCTTAAGCCTCGAGAGACAGATAGGAAGGGAGTGAGAAACCTGCAGGTACATGGGCAGGGGAGAGAGTTCAGCAGCTAAAGGCACTTTTCTGCAAGGTCTGGTGGCCTGGGTTCATCTCCCCAGTACCCATGTAAAACCAGATGCACAAAGTGGTGCATGCACAAGGAATTCGCACCCAGTGGTAGGAACCCTGGTGCCCCCATACCCACTTTCTCTGTCTGCCTTCCCTGTCCATACTGATGCTCAGCTCACCCCAAACCGGAGATGCCCTGAGCTAACGGCCCTGTGACCCACCCCTGCCACCCTTGGCAGTACACGTACTGGCTCACTCTGACACGGTGTTTCAACTCACCATGTCAGTCACTGTTTAAAGAAACTTGTAAGGGGGGAAATCTAGAGCAATTTACATCTGGCAGAACATCAGAGCCTTGTGTAGACATTTGAAAAGCAAGCTGTGGCAACAAAGGTGACACGTACGTAGATGTGATGATGTGCCTTCGCGGAGACATGGCAGTGTCTGCCTAGGCGCTGGCTGTCTGGGTGAAGCACGTGGCTCCTGAATCCACGGGGACTGGGGAACGGGTGAGCTGGGCTTCGCTTCCTCCACTCTGGCTCTCAGCCACCTGTCTCATGGGTCATCCACTTTCTCTTCACACCCACACCCACCATTTCCCCTTCTTTGTCTTACTAAAGGGCTTCCTGTCCCCTGCATGTTAAAGGTCTTTGCTCCCTGATCATGGCATGGGATGTGGCACACAGCAGGTGTTCAGTAAATGCCACTGTTTCCAGCTCCTTCTGTGTGGGGCCGAGGTGTTCCCCAGCCCCTGCCCAGATGATGGCCCTGATAATGACTTCCTGAATCAACACAAACTCAGAGGGACTTTCCACTGCAGACAGGAGCTCCCAACGGTAAGACAAGACGCTCTCCTACCCCAAAGCAGCAGGTCCCTCTTCCTGTGGTGGCCGATGGCCTAGTTCAGCAAGCCTGCTGAGCTGGTTCCTGCTTGGGAAGGGTTATAAGCAGATGGTCCCTTCAAGTCTTAATTCCTACATCATAGTGGAACTAAAGCAAGTGACTGTCTGTGCTCATATTCCCCAAACTGACCGTGGGGGGGGGGGCTCACCCAAGCGGGGAAACCCCATTATTTGGAGGCCTTCCTGAGGGACTGACAACAGTGCCATTCTGGGAAAATGGACACTTCTTTTTTTTAATTTGCAAGGAGATAAAGACAGACAGACAGAGAGAGAGAGAGAGAGAGGAGGGAAGGGCCTCCAGCCACTGCAAACAAACTCCAGATTTATGCTCCACTTTGCGCATCTGGCTTACGTGGGTGCTGGGGAATAGAACTCAGGTTGCTTGGCTTTTCAGACAAGTGCCTTAACCACTAAGCCATCTCCCTGGCATCAAAATGGGAGACTTTCATGGAAGACAAAGGACGGGGTCAGCCTGAGAAACCCTCAGCTCCTGCCCTTCCTCTCAACTGCCCCATTCTCACTCAAAATTAACACTCCAAAGTGCCTCCTCCATGTGTTCTCTTGGAGTCATCCATGAAGTCCCCAACCCCAGGACCCAGACCCTGCCAGCTCGATCCCTGTCCACCCAAACCCCAGCACCCAGACCCTGCCAGCTCGATCCCTGTCCACCCAAACCCCAGGACCCAGACCCTGCCAGCTCGATCCCTGTCCACCCAAACCCCAGCCCTGTCCACCCAAACCCAGCCCCAGACCCTGCCAGCTCGATCCCTGTCCACCCAAACCCCAGGACCCAGACCCTGCCAGCTCTATCCCTGTCCACCCAAACCCCAGGACCCAGACCCTGCCAGCTCAATCCCTGTCCACCCAAACCCCAGGACCCAGACCCTGCCAGCTCAATCCCTGTCCACCCAAACCCCAGGACCCAGACCCTGCCAGCTCGATCCCTGTCCACCCAAACCCCAGCACCCAGACCCTGCCAGCTCTATCCCTGTCCACCCAAACTCCAGGACCCAGACCCTGCCAGCTCGATCCCTGTCCACCCAAACCCCAGGACCCAGACCCTGCCAGCTCTATCCCTGTCCACCCAAACCCCAGGACCCAGACCCTGCCAGCTCTATCCCTGTCCACCCAAACTCCAGCACCCAGACCCTGCCAGCTCTGTCCCTGTCCACCCAAACCCCAGCACCCAGACCCTCTGCCCAGCTCTATCCCTGTCCACACCCAGACCCCCAACCCTGCCAGCTCTGTCCCTGTCCACCCAGCCCAAGCTCTGCCCAAACTCCAGCACCCAGACCCGGCCCACTCTATCCCTGTCCACCCAGCCCAAGCTCTGCCCGACCAGATCCTAGAAAAAGACCTGATGGAGAAAACCAAGCAGAAGGTTCCTGGAGGACCATGTGCCTGGCTAGCATCTAAGGGCATAGCCGTGTGTGTATGTTGCATGCACGTTTGTGGGGGGAGGGGAGCACACCTGTGTGTACACATATGTGGAAGTCAGAGGTCAATGTCAGGCATCTTCTTCAACATCTGGTAACATCTTCAATTCGTGTCTCTCTTTTTTTCTGACAGGGTCTCTCACTGAACCTGGAACTCTGCAATTCAGCTAGGCCACAGAGCCAGCAACCCTGGTGACTTTTTTTTTTTTTTTTTTTTTTTTTTTTTTTTTTTTCAAGGTAGGGTCTCACTGTGGTCCAGGCTGACCTGGAATTAGCTATGTAGTCTCAGGGTGGCCTCGAACTCATGGTGATCCTCCTACCTCTGCCTCCCGAGTGCTGGGATTAAAGGCGTGCGCCACCACGCCCGGCCCTGGTGACCATTTTTGTTTCCACCTTGCCAGTGCTGGGGTTGTAAGCATGTGCCACCACACCCAAGTTCCAGGGTGCACCCTCAGGTCCTCATGCTTGAGCGACAAGCACTTGACCCACTGAGCATCTCCCCAGCCAGGGGCAGCTTTCTATCTGCAGTATCAACAGATAAATCCTGCCCAATAAAAGAAGACAGACTGTCCCAGGAGCTGACTGGAGGCGGGGATTTACCTCAGGACTTCCCAGCCTGAGCACAAGGGACATTTGAGGACAAACGATTTTTTTTTAATTTTTTTATTTTTATTTTTGGAGAGAGACACAGAGAGAGACAGAGAGGGAGAGGGAGACAGATGGGCGTGCCAGCAGTCTCTCAGCAGCTGTGAATGAAATCCAGATGCCTGCACCCCCTTGTGGGCAAGTGTGGCATTGCGCCCTTGCGTCACTTTACATCTGGCTAAACGTGGGACATGGAGATTGGAACCGGGTTCTTAGGCTTAGCAGGCAGGCGCCTTAACTGCTAAGCCATCTCACCAGCCCCAAATGATTTTTTTTTTTAAATTTATTTATTTATTTTGCAAGCAGAGAGATAGACAGAGACAGAATGGGCACACCAGGGACTCCAGCCACTGCAAACAAACTCCAGATGCATGTGCCCCTTGTGCATCTGGCTTACATGGGCCCTGGGGAATCAAACCTGGGTCCTTTGGCTTCACAGGCAAACGCCTTAACCGCTAAGCCATCTCTCCAGCCCAACAAATGATTCCTTGTTGTTCTGTTCATTGTAGGATGTTGAGCAGCAAGCCTCTATCATGACAGGCCAGTAGCTCACCCTCCCCTAGTGTGACAACCCAAACGGCCTCCAGCCACTGCAAACAAACTCTAGATGCATGCGCCACCTTGTGCATCTGGCTTACGTGGGTCCTGGGGAATTGAACTGAAGTCCTTTGGCCTTGCAGGCAAATGTCTTAACCACTAAGCCATCTCTCCAGCCCAGGATTCTATTTTTTTCTTTTCTTTTTTTTCTAATTTTTATTTATTTATTTGCAACCATAGAGAGAGAGATAGAAGAGAGGCAGAGAGAGAGAGAGAGAGAAATGGGCACGCCAGGGCCTCTAGCCACTGCAAATGAACTCCAGATGCATGTGCCCTTTGTGCATCTGGCTCACGTGGGTCCTGGAGAATCAAACCGGGATCCTTTGGCTTCGCAGGCAAATGCCTTAACCACTAAGCCATCTCTCCAGCCCAGGTTTCTGTTTTTAAATAGCACATTTAACTTCTTCCAGGCCAGCCATCCTAGCATCAGTTGGTGGGATGAGGGGTGGGTGCTTGAGGCAGGGTCCCACTCTGTAGCCCACACTAGTCTGGAAGTCATGGAGATCCTCTTATCTCAGCTTCCCAGTGAGCATCACTTGTGGGAAGATGTCCCATGCATCCAAGCCTTCCCAGGACTTGAGAGAGGAGGCGGAAACTTACACATCCATCACCCATCATTGGCTGGGCTTTGATTTTCCATCCGTTGTAGAGAGAGAGAAAAGAGAGAGAGGACTTCCTAAAGTGACACCTTTGTCCAGCCTGTGCCCTGGTCCAGTAGCGCGGTCAGTCTGCACAGAAATTCAGGGCCAGCAGCAGCCCTGGCCACTCTGGGCTGGAAGAACCAGCCAACACCAAATGCGTGAGAAACAACAGCCAGCGGCCAGCCCAGTGCTCTTGAGCTCTTTATTGGAACAAGCAAGGGCACACTGTGACACTCCACACAGCGTGTGCACGTGTCAGTGGTGCAGGGAACCCTGGGTTTGCGCTATGGCGTGTCGCAAGCCCAGCTCCTGCCATCGGCCAGGCAGCCTTGATCAAAGCCCAGCCTGTGGTTTAGTGGCTTTTATTTAATGTCCAGAAATCCAAAGACACATTGCTTTGAACAATTAAAAAGACAATGAAAAGCTGGCATACAAAGAGGGAATTCAGCTGCTTGAAACTTAAGTCACTTTGTTAGCCCAATTAAGACACAGTAGGGCCTTGGGCTTGGGGCTTGCGTAATACCACATGCAAAAGGGGAAGAGAGCCGCCTGCAAGTCCACTAAGGCCAGTGTGTGTGGGGGGTGGGACACCCACAAAGCACAAGACGGGGGAAGCATCTCTGGGCCTTCACCCAGCAGCCCCAGGGCCTTGCTGACCAGAGCCTTCCTGGTGCAGGCGAGGCAGGCTCCAGCCCAGTGGGCCACACAAATGATCTCATTTATACCACTTCCTATGTGTGAGGTCCCTCTTCAAAGAAACAGTATTAGAAGAACATACATCCCAGCAGGAAGAAGGTTCCAGAACCTCCTTGAAGTATATCTCTGGGGCACCAGCTACCCCATGATGCAAAACATGGGGCATGCCAACAGGATTGGGGGGACATATCACTCCCAGAGTCTCACCTCTAGGCAAGTATTTTCTCTAAACCAACAGGACCCCACTGACTACCAGTGAGCACTCCTCTCATAGCCCAGCTGGCCTTGGATCGGCCCTCAGTGCCTCTGCCCAGGCCATGATGAGGATGAGGGACGCCAACTCCATGGGGGAAGAAAGAGCCTGAGATGGGAAGTGCAGGGGTCCCCACCCCCCCACCCATGGAAAAAAATCAGTGAGACGTCCAGGGGAACCCGCCCTCCACCCATGGACAAATCACTCCTTGAAAGTCAAGGCTTCTCCGGTCCTGTTGGGAGGCAGGCCCAGCTCCACAGCTCCACTTCCATGCATGTAAGGAAGGTGGCACAGAACGTTACAGCCCAGATGTTTTGTCACTGTGGCTCTTTAATGTCACTGCATCCCGCATGAGACACAGTAATGCCGTTTTAATTATTTTCATCCCTGGCTTGGAATCCACCTCCATCAGAGCGGCTACTCTGAGCCCATCCCCAGCTTAGCAACACCAGAACCGAGGGAGAATATTTAACTGTTTCCTAGAACTTCAATTTAATATGAACAACTGACCCCACAGTCCTGGCCTGTGGGCAGGAGGCGGGGCATGCTGTGCACAGGGGATGGACAGTAAGAGGAGGTGTGCAATTAGGGGCAGTACCTCCCAGACGGGGGCCAGCCAGAGAATATAATCAATGGAAGCTCCCACTTCTCTCCAGAGCTGAGGGGAGCTCATAAACGTGACAGATTTTCTTTTACAGGACATGACGGAGGGGAATGCCATCGGGGTTCTAGGAGGAGTGAGATGGACACTTCATTTTTTTTAAGATTTATTTTTATTTATTTATTTACTAGAGACAAAGAGGGGGAGAGAAAGAGAGAGAGAGAACGGGCACGCCAACGCCTCCAGCCACTGCAAATGAACGCCAGACACATGCGCCACCATGTACATCTGGCTTATGTGGGACCTGGCGAATGGAACCTGGGTCCTTAGGCTTCGCAGGCATGCGCCTTAACTGCTAAGCCATCTCTCCAGCCCCCGAAATGGAGACTTTGTATGTCACCACTACCTTGAAGATGTCATAGAGGGCATAAGGTCATGCACACGGGATGCAAAGGTCTCTCCAGAATGACTGGGGTCCTTATGAGAATGGGTCCAAGATGCAGGCCCACGGGGAGGGAGGATGGTGTGAAGACACAGGGAGAGGCGTCTGAGGTAGAGGCCTAGGAGAAGCCAGCCCTGCCCACACCCTCATCTCAGACTTCCCATCTCCAGAGCTGTGGGACACAGGCCTGCCTCTGTTCACACCTACACCACCCAGGGCACCGATATCTTTCCGCTGAGAAAGGCTGAAAGATGCATCCAGGCCTTCTGGATGGCTCTGGCTGCAGCAGTGCATTTAGAGCCACAGACACGCCCTTGGCGGCAGCCCTCCCGCAGGCATGGGAGCCTGGTCATCCCGGGCTCCTGAGAGTATGAGCAAGAGGTCAAGTCAAACCAAGAACGGAAGGAAGGACACTCGCTGCCACACAGCGAACGCTTCAGGGATTTGATTGATCATGAAGATCAAACTGCTAAGTCCCTTCCTCCACTAAAAAGACCAGTGACTGCCAAGGCGGGCCCAGCACTGCAGAATCCCTGGAGCCGGGCCTCCCACCACTAATTGCTCTGCTCCTGGGATGGAGCGCAGGTGGGCGGCCCCTCCCCCCACCGGCTGAGGACCAACCAGAGCTGTTTTTTGTCTTTTTCATCTTTTGATCAAGGCAAAGAACGGCTGAGTCAGCGAGGAAGCACCGAGGCCTCGAACCCAGCGCAGCGCGCATGGATGTTTAGAATGCTGTGTTTTCAAAGGCCTCGCCCACTGGGGACTGGAGAGGGGAGGGGAGGAGGTTATGAACAATAATAACCAGCACTCTCAGAGGCAGAGGTAGGTGGATCACTGTGAGTCAAGGCCACCCTGGGACTACATAGTGAGTTCCAGGTCAGCCTGAACTAGGGAGCGAGACCCTACCTCAAAAACAAACAAACAAAAAGAGAAAAACAACCAAACCAGGGGAGCGGGAGGGGTGATCACAAAGCTGGGACAGGAAGCCTGAGGCATAGGCCAACGGCTGGATGGGTGGACAGACGGCTGGATGGACCCGCTTTTCTTGTCCAGACTGTCCCACTGCTGTCAGCTGCTCCCATCACTCCATTTCCTTGTACTTGGTGAACAGGTTGTAAAGGACCCGCAGGGTGGACTTCAGGTCCAAGTTCACCACATCTGCAGAAGGAAACAGACACCGTTGGGAGCAGAGGCTGCAGGTTTTGGAGGTCCTCTGGAGCCACCACCCTCTCAAGGGCCACTCCCCAGCTCCTAGCCATGCCTCCACATACACAGCAGAAAGATGCCAGCCTACTACCATGTCTGGGTTGCTCAGGCAGGACACGTGCCACCACCCCCCATGCCCAGGCCATCCCCAGGTCCTGGTGACATTACCTTCAGGACGAGCCTTTGGTTTCTTAAGCCCGGCGTCCAGCATCAGCTCAAAGGCAAATGACACGTTGTGGACCTGCCGAAGACAAGATGGGACCAAGGTCACTGACAGTGAGACCAAGGTCAGCACTGAGCCACTGCCCACCCATCTGTGTGGAAAGAGAACACTGTTGGCAGCTGCATGACACCCACTAGGACCCAGGAAGGCCAAGGCAGGGCAAAGGGTAGGCAGAGAGGGTGAATCTGCTGATGTGAGGGGCATGGGTGACTGACTCATTTGCTTGGCAAGTCCTATCCCCCGACATCCGGGATCTGGGACTGTGAGGACAGAAGGACGGAGGTGTCCAGCCTACCCTTAATGACTCACAGCTAAGTAAGTGACTGCTCTGCCCCAGACCCCAGCACACGAGAAGTGACAGCAGTCCCATTTCACAGCTCAGAGAGGACACGTCCCCGGACACTGCCCCCAGCACAGAGCTGCTATCTGCTTGTACAGCCATGACTGCAGAGCGCATGTGGAGGGCTTGACTGTACCTCAGTAAGGCACAGTGCTCTGGAGACAGCTCTGGGCAGCACTCGGGACTCTGTCAGAACTGAAGTCAGCCTGAGGGGCTGTCTGCAAAGCTCTGGTCCCAGCCCAGACCTCTGTCCACCCTCACGGCTTCTCTCTGAAACGAAAGGGTCAAGTACCACTCAGCCCAGGGATGCCCACGGCTTCCATTCTGCTAATGAAGTCCAGAGAGACCTCAAGTGGGAGCATGTGTGCCAGAGCCAGGATCAACCACATCACACCCAGCAACCATCTGCCCCAACCAGAGGGCATTGGGCAGCACTGTCCAAGCCAACGGGCACACATGTGCCAGCTGGAAAGGCCTTTAACACTCTGAGTGACCAATTGTCCCTTCGACAGTAATGATGACATGTCTCCACTGTGAATGAAGAGAGAGAATCAATAATCTCACTTGTGGTCTCATGCAGATGACGACCACGAAGAGTCAAGACCCCAGCCCTGGACAGGAGCTCCAGAAGCTGTAGAGAACGTTCCACCTGTGGTGGTGCTGGCTGAAGCAAAGAGGTGGCATTCTTCAGGTACCCACTGAGCTCTGCTTGGCGGTCTCAGCTAAGCTCAGGAGGCACAGCCCAGTGGTAGTTCAGCAATGTATATATCTGGGTCAGAAGGGGCTAAAGTGACCAGAAGCCATGCCCTGGGAGGGTCCTGGGCACGTCCAGAAACTGTGAGTGAGCTGACTTTAAGTAAAAAGAGATAAAATTAAAACAGCAACTGATGCTGCTCATGCCTTTAATCCCAGCCTCGGGAGGCAGAGATAGGAGGATCACCAAGAGTTCAAGGCCACCCTGAGACTACATAGTGAATTCCAGGTAAGCCTGAGCTAGAGTGAGACCCTACCTTGGAAAAAACAAAAACAAACAAACAAACAAAACCACAAACAACAACAACAAAAAAAAAAACCACCGCGTATATGGGGTCCAAAGATCAACAGAATAACTATGAAGATTATAATGGGCGTACTTCTTTTTTAAAAATATTTTTATTTATTTATTTGAGAGAGAGAGAGAAAGAGAATGGGCACACCAGGGCCTCCAGCCATTGCAAACGAACTCCAGATGCATGCGCCCCCTTGTGCATCTGGTTTACATGGGTCCTGGAGAGGCGAACTGAGATCCTTTGGCTTTGCAGGCAAACACCTTAACCACTAAGTCATCTCTCTAACCATGGGCATACTTTTTTTTCACTATGAAGATCCTGAGATCCACTCCCAGAACTGTTTACCAGATATTCACCATTTATTTATATATTTATTCATTTATTTTTGGTTTTCTGAGGTAGGCTCTCACTCTAGATCAGGCTGACCTGGAATTCACTATGTATTCTCAGGGTGGCCTCAAACTCATAGCGATCCTCCTACCTCTGCCTCCCAAATGCAGGGATTAAAGGCATATGCTACCATGCCCAGCCCACCTTTTATTTTAATTAATTAATTAATTAATTAAGTTGTTTTATGAGAGAGCGAATTGGCATGTCAGGGCCTCCAGCCACTGCAATCAACTCCAGATGTGTGTGCCACCTTGTGCACATGTATGACCTTCCACATGGATCACCTTGTGCATCTGGCTTTCATGGGATCTGGGGAGTCAAACATGGGTCCTTGGGCTTGGCAAGCAAGCACCTTATCTGCTAAGCCACCTCTCCAGCCCTTTATTTATTGATTTTTATTTTAGAGACAGTGAGAAAGAGAGAGAAAATTGGCGCACCAGGGCCTCAGCCACTGAAATCGAACTCCAGACGCTCACGCCACCTAGTGGGCATGTGTGACCTTGCACTTGCCTCACCTTTGTGTGTCTGGCTAATGTGGGATCTGGACAGTCGAACATGGGTCCTTAGGCTTCACAGGCAAGAGCCTTAACTGCTAAGCCATCTCTCCAGCCCCATTCGCCTGTTTTGAAACAGGGCCTCTCTTCAGCCTGGAGCTCACCAAGTAGGACTAGACTGGCCTGGCCAGTGAGCCAATGGGATCCTCCTGTCTCTGCCTCCCCAGAGCTGGAATTACAGGTGCATGCCACTATACTTGGCAATATGCATTGGTGCTGGGAATTGAACTCAGGTCCTTGTGATTGTGAGGCAAGTACTTTACCCATTGAGCCACTTGCCAGCCTCAATCTCATTGTTTGTTTGGTTTTGAGACTGGATCTTATGTATCCCAGACTGGCCTCAAACTCCCTATGTAGCAGAGGATGACCTTGAACATCTGATCCTGCAGCCTCCACCTCTTGAGTGCTGGGATTGTAAGTGTGCACCACCACGTCTGGTTTATGTAGTGCTGAGCACTGAACCAGGGCTTTGTGCATGCCAGGCAAGTATTCTACTAACTGAGCCACATCCCCTGCATAATGTCATTGCTTAAAAATGTAGGTCACCACCACGTTTGGCGCAGCAGCTCATGATGCACCTTCCCCTTGGATGGCTGAAGCTCTGCCCTTCCTTCAGCAACTGTGAAGCAAGCACAAAGGGGTCTCTCAGTGTCAGGCTGCATAGCCAGAGTCGTCACATGCCAGATGTTCTGGGCTCACGGGCGAGGCAGCCACCTGCAGCGGCTCAGGCCTAGACAGGGAATAAATTGCCCACCCATCGGTAGCTTTGAGAACTAGGAGATAAATACCTGGGTCACACAGAACGTGCGAGATCTACCACAGTGATCCCTCCCACGACACGGAAGCAGGCAGAGAACTGAAAACATATACAAACATAGAAGCATAGAGAAGGACCAAAATCCTCGCGCCTCCCGAAGGAGAGGCCCCACCGCACCCTGCCCTCCCTTCCCTCAGGAGAACGGAGGAAGCAGGCTCTGCGTGCCGATCCTCAAATCTCCCTTCTTCCTTGCTCCCACTTAGAGGCAAAGGCAGATGAGTCAGGCCTGGCGCCTTCCAGGCCAGGGCAGCCTCCCACAAAGACTTTCATCCTCATTTCAAAGGGAAGAATGGGGCTGGGTGAATGAGGTTCCTGCCTTGTTTGGACCAAGACCCAGCTCTAGATCGGGCTGAACCCACAGTTCTCACCAGTGCTCTCACTACTTGAACACAGCAAAGATCTCCCTGAGATCTGCAACTGAGCCACAAGGGGCCTCGGAGCACGTGAGCCGGCTCGGTGTCTGGTCTGACCTCTGATTTCAAACGACAGCATGAGCACCACAAGTCCCAGTGAGCTCGGCACAGCCCGCTCCTTCCCTCTGCACCCGCGCTCTCCCCCTCCCCACTCAACATGGACTCGGACATGCCAAGACTTCTCTAATCTGTACTGATTCCATCTCAGCAGGCAAGACAGGAACGACATTTGGCCACAAGCAGACAGACTGCTCGGTGCCAGGAGCCGGCAGATTGATAAACACTGGGCCTGTTTTCTGCAGCTTCTCTGGCTCCCGTCACGGCTTACATTGTCTGCCTGTCTGACTCATGGGTCTAGCACTTTGAGAAAATAAAACGACAGATGCCCGTGAGTCCCAACCAGCCCGGACAGACCATGGCCAAGCTTTTAGAGGACAGGCACTAAAACTGTCTTGATAGATCTGACTGACAGGGGCCTGGTCAGGAGGGATGACATGGACAAGCCTGGGACAGGGACAGACACACGGATAATGTGGGTGACCCAGACCTAAGGATTGCCACAGATGACCCTATATGAGAAAACTTCCTAGGAAAACCACAAGAATGAAACGCGTGCATGCACGCACGCACGCACGCACACACGCACACAGCCCTCCCTATCTGTGGGCTCCACATCTGCAGATTAAACCAGTTGCAGATGGACAATTTTGGAAGGAGCTACATCCACACTAAACACGTACAGGCTTTTTTAAAAATTCCTTAAACAGTACAATAACCATTTTACATAGCATTTGCATTACATTAGGTATTAGACCCCAGAGATGGTTTAAAGGAGGAAATGCGTGAATGTTATACAAAAGCTGCACCACTTTCCCCTAGGGACTAGAGTGCCTGCATTCTGGTGTCCAGGAGGTCCTGGAACTGGTCCCCAGCAGATTTGGAGGGACCACCGGAAAGACGTGAGAAGATGTGCTATTTCAATTCTATTTCAATAGAAACGAACCGATGCCCAAAAGTGGGAAAGAGGAGACACCTACCACCTGCCACAGAGCCAGTCCCCTGGAAATGGCACGCGGGAAACTCCCAAAGCTGGGATGCCTAGGGGGACGCATGTGGCATGACACAAGCCCATAGAAAGACCAAGAAAAGGATGTGGCCAGGCAAGCTTTGGTGTGTGGCCTGCTGATGGAGGGCTTCTAGCTCTTTCTATGAGGAACTACACTGGACTGAATCCCATTTGTCCTGTGGTTTTCCTGAGGAAACTACTGTGGGGACATTCTGGGCTCAAGCAGGGCCTACTACTCCCAGGGACTGACCTTTTTTTTTTTTTTTTTTTTTGGTGTTTCGAGGTAGGGTCTCACTCTAGTCCAGGCTGACCTGGCATTCACTATGTAGTCTCAGGGTGGCCTTGAACTCATGGGATCCTCCTACCTCTGCCTCCCAAGTGCTGGGATTGAACGCGTGCGCCACCACGCCCGGCTTAAGGGACTGACCTTTTAAAAATTTTTTGTTTGTTTACTTATTTATTTATTTATTTGGGAAAGAGAGCAAACAAGTGCATCAGGGTCTCCAGCCACCACAAACAAACTCTAGACACATGTGTCTGCCTTATGTGGGTCCTGGGGAATCCAACCTAGGTCCTTAGGCTTCACAGGCAAGTGCCTTAACCACTAAGCCATCTCTCCAGCCCGGGACCTACCTTCTGATCGAAGCTGTCTGGAGTCAGGTAGAAGTTGTGGAGGGGAACAAAGTAGTCCTCAAGGAGGCCCAGGAGCAGAACCAGGTACACACCATCTGCAAACTACAGAGAAAAGTCGGTGACAGTTCTGGGGAGGACATGGGTGGACAGCGTTCAGGTACACCATGGAGGAAGGCCTCTTGCCCTCTACAGCTGCCTAGGCCAACAGTCAGTGAGGGTACAGGAGAGCGCCCCCCCCCCCACGCTGCAGCATCGACCCCTGATCCCTTGGTCAGCCTCTCTACTCCGTCCTCTGAATTCCATTCGAGAGGGCTTGCTCCTTAGTCACCCACATGAGGACCAGGAACCCAGAACGAAGAATCTCCATTCTCGGTGGAACCTCCACCTTCCTGGAGCAGGCTAAGCCAAGGGCAATGGCCGGATCTGCAGATAGAGACACACCAAGAGCAGGACACCACCCTGAGAGAGCCTTCGGAAGGAAACCCAGGGTCAGCAGGCACAGCCAACACCCACAGGGGACAGGGCTCCAGCACCCCGTGAAAACAGCCTCTCTAAGAAACCTGATGAGCCACTACGTCTCGCTGCGTCTCACTGTGGAGGTTGAGGCGCTGTTCATTCATCTGTTGGGTCTCCTGGCGATTTAAATGAAAACTGTTTTGTCTGTATGTGGCCAAGTCATTCTTTTTCATTCTGATCCAGTACACATAGCATGACTTTACCATCGTAACCACAGCTAAGTGCAAGTGACACGAAATCACCACCAGTATCTCCAGAACGTTCCCAATCTGAAACTCCATCCCCAATATACACCGAGTCCCAGCCCCACGTGTTCCCTCGTTACCTTCCTTCCTCCCTTTTTAAATACGTGTGCTTGCTTTGTCTTTAGGTGGGTGCACGTGAGTGTGGGCATGCGTGTGGAAGCCACAGTGGTCTCTCAGTGGTCTGGAGCCTGACAATTAGGCTAGACTGACTAGCCAGTGAGCCCCAGGGGTCCCCCCCTGCTCCACCTCCCCGGGTCTGGGATTACAAGGACATGCTCCCATGCCTGGCCTCTTTTTTTTTTTTTTTTTTTTTGTTTTGTTTTTTCGAGGTAGGGTCTCACTCTGGCCCAGGCTGACCTGGAATTCACTATGTAGTCTCAGGGTGGCCTCGAACTCAGTGATCCTCCTACCTCTGCCTCCCGAGTGCTGGGATTAAAGGTGTGCACCACCACGCCCCATGCCTGGCCTCTTGATGTGGGTTCTAGCAATCAAATTCAGGTCTTCATGCTGGGTAGCCTAGCCTGGCCTCAAACTCACAACAATCCTGCCTCAGCCTCCAGAGTGCTGGATTTACAGGTATGCACTGCCCGACCCCCATTCTCCTTTCTGTCCAGGGGTTTGATTCTTTGGGAATCTCACAAATGTCTGCCCTTTCACACTTAGCTTTTGCTGTCTTTTTAAAAAATATTTTTATTTATTTACTTGTGTGACGAGTGTGTGTGTGAAAGAGAGAGAGAAAGAGAGAGAAAGGGAGAGAGGGAAGGAGCGAGGGGGAGAGATAGGGCACACCAAGGCCTCTTGCTACTGTAAATGAACTTCAGGTGCATGCACCCATTACTTTATATATCTGGCTTTACATGGGTACTGAAGAATTGAACCTGGGCCAGCAGACTTTGTAAGCAAGTTCCTTTAACCGCTGAGCCATCTCCTCAATCCCTGACTTTTCTTCTTAACTAATCTTGTTAAGTTTGGTTTAAATATTTGTCTTCCCCACTTCTCAGTAGATAGGCAGTCACTCACACTGCTGGGCAACTAACATTCTCTTCCTGAATTTGATTTTTAAAAACTAATTAAAATATACAATTTAATTTCTGGGTGGCATGGGTCATTTTAAGGGTTTACCAGCTACATATGACCAGTGACTAACTAATGTGCTACACAGCACAGTTCCGTCCATAAAGGAAGGTCTAGCATTAGCACTATCCTAGAATATTCTCCAGAAAGATATTTGGGTGGGCAGGAGAGCCTGGGATACCCAGAGGCCTTCAGCTTCCCTGGACTGCAACTCACACAGTGAGTAAATGAGAGATTGAAGAGGGAAGGGGGTCTTATTAAACACCCCTGGGCCTCCAGGACTCCTACCCCGACAGCATTTAAGTGGAAAGGGGAAAATCTCAGCAAACATTGAATGTTAAAAGCAGGGGCCCTCAGGGGAAGTTGCCACTAAGAAGCAAAAAGCATAAAGCAATTTGTGAGCAACCGCAGGCCTCCCAGGGGGCCAGTGCTGCAGCTAAGGATTTAAGGGGATGCTGGCAGGTAGTTAAAGGAGACTGTACCTTACATTGAGTGCTCGCAGGGAAACAAGCAGACAAGACAGGTATTGAGTAAACAAGAATCTATGCCGATGTAAGTTTCGGTCTGATCTTCCATGCCCTGGCTACAACTTGGACATGAGGGTCAGGTGAGTAGTACTGGGGGTTGCCGAAGAGACAGTCAGCTGCACAAAGGCTAGTGACAGCCTCCCGGGCCAGACCTTCCTGGGCCAGACTTTCCCGGACCTCAAGATGAGTGCTGCTTTGCTCCTATGCTCCTATGGAGATTCCAGGAGTTAAATTCAGGGAAATAAACAAAGGCACAAATAGCACGCACCACGCACAGCGCATGTGGGCAGGAAGGCGGCCAGCCACAGCAGTGGCTTTAACAGAGTAGGCCTCACGCTCATGGCCTCACACGCAAAAGGAACGTGGTTATTATTATTATTATTTTTTTTTAGCAGTTTTTGGGATGAAACCCAGAAGCCTTGTACACGAAAGACATGAACTTTGCCACTGAGCTATATCCCCAGCTGGGGATCACTGCAAGTTTAAGGCCAGCCTAGGCTACAGAGTGAAGCCCTCCCTATCTCACAGCACCAAGACGGGGGCTGGAGAGATGGCTAAATGATTAAAGATGCTCGCCTCCAAAGCCTGATGGCCCAGATTCCATTCCCCAGTACCCACGTAAAGCCAGATGCACAAAGAGGCATGTGTGTCTGAAGTTCATTTGCAGTGGCAGGAGGCCTGGTATGCAAATTATCTGCCTCTTTCATTCTCATGTCATTTTAAGGGTTTACCAGCTACATATGACCAGTGACTAACTAATGTGCTACACAGCACAGTTCCGTCCATAAAGGAAGGTCTAGCATTAGCACTATCCTAGAATATTCTCCAGAAAGATATTTGGGTGGGCAGGAGAGCCTGGGATACCCAGAGGCCTTCAGCTTCCCTGGACTGCAACTCACACAGTGAGTAAATGAGAGATTGAAGAGGGAAGGGGGTCTTATTAAACACCCCTGGGCCTCCAGGACTCCTACCCCGACAGCATTTAAGTGGAAAGGGGAAAATCTCAGCAAACATTGAATGTTAAAAGCAGGGGCCCTCAGGGGAAGTTGCCACTAAGAAGCAAAAAGCATAAAGCAATTTGTGAGCAACCGCAGGCCTCCCAGGGGGCCAGTGCTGCAGCTAAGGATTTAAGGGGATGCTGGCAGGTAGTTAAAGGAGACTGTACCTTACATTGAGTGCTCGCAGGGAAACAAGCAGACAAGACAGGTATTGAGTAAACAAGAATCTATGCCGATGTAAGTTTCGGTCTGATCTTCCATGCCCTGGCTACAACTTGGACATGAGGGTCAGGTGAGTAGTACTGGGGGTTGCCGAAGAGACAGTCAGCTGCACAAAGGCTAGTGACAGCCTCCCGGGCCAGACCTTCCTGGGCCAGACTTTCCCGGACCTCAAGATGAGTGCTGCTTTGCTCCTATGCCTCCATTCCAGGTGTTAAATTCAGGGAAATAAGCAAAGGCACAAATAGCACGCACCACGCATAGCGCATGTGGGCAGGAAGGCGACCAGCCACAGCAGTGGCTTTAATAGAGCAGGCCTCACGCTCGTGGCCTCACACGCAAAAGGAACGTGGTTATTATTATTTTTTTTTCTTTTAGCAGTTTTTGGGATGGAACCCAGGAGCCTTGTACACGAAAGACATGAACTTTGCCACTGAGCTATATCCCCAGCTGGGGATCACTGCAAGTTTAAGGCCAGCCTAGGCTACAGAGTGAAGCCCTCCCTATCTCACAGCACCAAGATGGGGGCTGGAGAGATGGCTAAATGGTTAAAGATGCTCGCCTCCAAAGCCTGATGGCCCAGATTCCATTCCCCAGTACCCACGTAAAGCCAGATGCACAAAGAGGCATGTGTGTCTGAAGTTCATTTGCAGTGGCAGGAGGCCTGGTATGCAAATTATCTGCCTCTTTCATTCTCATTCTCTTTCTTTCCTTGCAAATAAATAAATATATATATATATATTTTTTTTTTTTTGGTTTTGCGAGGTAGGGTCTCACTCTGGCCCAGGCTGACCTGGAATATTCACTATGTAGTCTCAGGGTGGCCTTGAACTCATGGCGATCCTCCTACCTCTGCCTCCCGAGTACTGGGATTAAAGGCGTGCGCCACCACGCCCGGCTTTAAAAATATTTTTAAACAGACAAGATGCTCTATCTGCTTCTCTCTCTCTCTCTCTCTCTCGCTCTCTCTCTCTATTAAAAAAATAAACAGACAAGATGGCTAAACGGGCAAAGTACTTGCCACAAGCATAAAGGCCTGAGTTTGGCTGCCCAGCTCCCGTGTAAAGCTGGGTGTGGTGGCATGCGTCTATGACCTAAGAGTTGGAGAAGCAGAGGCAAGAGGGTCCCCTGGGATTCGCTTGCTATTAGGTGAGCTCTAGGGTCAGTGAGAGATCCTGATTCAGAAATTACGATGGAGAGCACCTGAGGAAGATTCTTCTGGAATCCACATACAAACACACGTACACAGGCAAGACCTGCACATACATGTGCTCCAACACACAAACACATGCGCACACCACACACATACACGCAAGATGGAGGGGGCTGGGGAGACAAGACAGAAAAACAACAGAAAAAGCTTCGGAGAGAAACATATGTTTTCAATCTCGAGAAAAGATGTCCGTAATGTATTTAGGGAGGGAGGGGGGGAACCACCGAGCACATTATCAAACATCTGTACTGTACAGTGTGATTGACGGCCATTAAAGGAAGAGCGTTTACGGGCAGAAAGCCTCTCAGGAGAGCCAGGCAGCCATTAGCCAGGGTGGTCCTGTCTGGAGAGTTTAGTGGGCGAGCCCGGGGCAGGAGGGTGCGGGGGGCGGGGGAGAGAGGCCCTGGCCGACTGCTGAAGACAGCAGCTGTGGTCAGAAATGACAGACAGAGAGGTGCTCACAGGACGCGGGGCCCAGGGTCTGGAAGCAGACGTGTGTCAGAGGCCAGCCGCACAGGGACAGGAGCTGGGAACAAACCCCAGCTCAGCGCCCGCTGGGTGACAGGAGATTACTGTGACTTTTATTTGTTTTCCTTATCAGCGTGTTCAGACATTTCTACAATGAACCTGAATTACTTTTTTAATTAGAAAAGCAAATGAGAGAGTTAAAGAAAGAGAAAGGAGTGCAAGCCATCGCCTGGGGGGTTTGAGAAGGATCAGCTGTACATTAGAGATGTCTGTACCAAGAACTCACTGGCTCCAGACTAGAGCACCCAGCTAATCCGGGGAAAATTATATTTTGTCTTGAAGGCTTGTTGCGTGCTTGAAGACATATTATCACGCTGCTGCCCTGGCTTCAGGGTGAGTGCGAGGAGAGTTGACTTGATTTACTTATGGCAGGAGAAGCATTTTGTCCATCTTCATTGAAAAGGGTGTTTACAGTGTTTGCTCAGTGCTGTCAATGTGAGGCTCGGAGGGGACAGAATATTCTAGACCCTTGGACCTGTGCATGCAAAGGGTCTGCAGCAATGTGAGGTAGAGTCCCACAAGAGGTGCAGAAGAGTGGGTGTTAGGGGTTGAGCTGTGTTTCTCAAAAATAACTTGGGGCCAGGCGTGGTGGTACACACCTTTAATCTCAGCACTCGGGAGGCAGAGGATTTTTGTGAGTTCAAGGCCAGCCTGAGACTATATAGTGAATTCCAGGTCAGCTTGGGCTAGAGCAAGACTCAACCTTGAAAAACCAAACCAAATAATAATAATAATAATGAAAAAAATCTCAATTCCCAGGACCTGGCACGTGACGTTAAGTGGAAACAGGGTCTCTGCAGACGTAACGGGATAAGATGCAGAAAGCAAGCTGGACTCTCAACCAGCGTGTGTCCTGTGCCCGTTACCTTCTAGTTGCTGGGACAAAACACCCGACCAGAAGCAGCCCATGATTTTGAGGGGAAGTTGCATCATGGTGGGGAGAGTGGGAAGAGTAGGACAAGAGCAGACAGCCGGCATCGCAGCTCCACAGCAGCAGCCAGGAAGTGGTCTGAGAGCTGCGCTCTATGACTACAGGGCCCTCCCCCAACGACACACCTCCTCCAGCAAGGCCCCACCTCCCAAAGGCCCCACAACTTTCCCACATTGCCACCAGCTAGGGATCAAGTATTCAAAACATATGAACTGGGGTGGAAAGATTGCTCAGTGGTTAAAGGTGCTTGTTTGCAAAGCTTGATGGTCTGGGTGCGATTCCCCAGTACCCACATAAAGCCAGGTGCACAAAGTGGCACATGCATCTGGAGTTTGTTAGCAGTGGTAAGAGACTCTGTCACTTGGTCACTCTCCTTCTGTCTCACTCTCTCTCCCTTTCCCTCTGTGTTTGCAAATAAATAAATGTTTTCTGATTTGTTTGTTATTTTTTCTGAGGTAGGGTCTCACTGTAGCCCAGGCTGACCTGGAAGTCACTATGTAGTGTCAGACTGGCCTTGAACTCACAGCGATCCTCCCACCTCTGCCTCCAGAGTGCTGGGATTAAAGGTGTGTGCCACCATGCCAGCCTTTAAAATATTTTTTTAAAACAAACACGTAAGTTTTTGGGGACTTTCTTCTAAACCATGACCATCCTTATAGAGAGAAGATAAGTGGATACACATGAGGAGGAGGCCATAGGAAGACACAGGTAGAAATGCAGTTAATGCATCTACAAATCCAAGAACACTACAGCCTGAAGAAACACAAGAGGAACTGGGGGAGAGACAGGGTTCAGGAAAGCAGCTGCCTGCCCACACCAGGACTCTGGACCTCTGCCCTCCAGAGCCCACGGCTTTCTGCCTCCAGTCTGCAGCAGTCTGCAGCGGCAGCCTCGGCAAGCAGAGGGTCTGAGCAGCCGGTGTGGCTGGGCCAGGATTCTACTGTGGGCTACACTGCCTCCTGGGTCCTGGGATGTCACCTGTCCCCACACCCCACCTGGGAGGCTGGATGAGCAAGACAGAGGCCCTCAAGCATAGCTCTATGTACCTGGGTCTCCAAGTCGTTCACCTCCAAATTCAGCTTGTTCAGGTGCTTGTTCACGAACGTGATGAGAGACTGTCGAGGGAAAGGGACAGGGGAGCCGTCAGCAGCCGTTTGGTGGATTCCATAGCACCCAGTGTGGCTGGGCAAGGCGCTCGAGACTCTCCTCTGGGGGCTAAAATTGAAAAAGCCCGTGTCTCAATCTCCACGTTCTTACGGCAGACCCTAGTTTCAGCAGGGCAATGTGGCCAGGTATGCCTCTTCAAGCTGGGCTGGTGCACACACATGCGCCACGCTTGGCCATCAGGTAGCCTGGCATTGATCCCGAGAGTACAGTTGCATGGGGAGGAGTGTGAAACTGGCAGAAGTGTCCCGCAGGCAACTGAGAGGTCCAGGGCGCTCTCCCAGAGGGGCAGAGTGGGCTGGCCACACCCACTACATCCTCTTCTGAGCTTCCTCTTAGCCACGGGGATTCTGTTAACTGTGACCAAGGACACTGGCTTCTCTATAGCAAAAGCTTAAAATGTGTTGCCTGTAACTTCTCAGCCGTCAAACCCAGCTATATGGGAAACTCAGCATCCTCCCCCACTCTGCCTCAGGATGTGAAAATATTTCAGGGCTAGAGAGATGGCTTAGCGGTTAAGGTGTTTGCCTGCAAAGCCAAAGGATCCCAGTTCAATTCTCTAGAACTCACATAAGCCAGATGCACAAGGTGGCACATGCGTCTGGAGTTTGTTTGCAGTGGCTGGAGACCCTGGTGCGCCCATTCTCTCTCTCTCTCTGCCTCCTTCTTGTTCACAAATAAATAAAATATATTTTTTTATTTTTTATTTTTATTTTTTGGAGAGAGAGACAGAGAGAGAGAGAGAGGAAGACAGAGATGGGCACGCCAGCAGTGTCTCAGCTGCTGCAAACGAAATCCAGATGTGTGCGCCCCTTGTGGTCAAGTGTGGCATTGCGCCCTTGCATCACTTTGCATCTGGCTAAACGTGGGACCTGGAGATTGGAAGCGCTGGAGATTGGAACCAGTGTTCTTAGGGTTAGGAGGCAGGCGCCTTAACCCCTAAGCCATCTCTCCAGCCCAAATAAAATATTTTTTAAAAAATTCATGTCAATTGTCTCAATTCACAGGGTTGCTCCTGGGTGACAGTCACATTGCTTGAGCTAGGGACCAGAGAACAGGAGGGGGTCCTAGTGAAGATCCCCTGGAGACTTCTGCCATTCCCAGTGGTGGTCTGAATACACCACAAGGCTATGAGCTACAGGGAGCGCTCCATGAGGGAACAGGGAAAATGTCAGGGACAGAGAACTTGAGCAGTCTCCCCGATGGCCAGGTGGGAGTGGGACATGTGGGTGCCCAGGCCACACACACACGTCTGTGCACCTGTCTGGCTGGGGGACGGGGAAAGGACAGCATGGGCAGAGGGAGCTGGGGATGACTGGGGAGGTAGGTGATGCCCCTCCTTCATCCTGGCATGGGAGAGGGGCAGATTGGAGGTGGGACCCAAAGATGATGCAAGGATTCTCTCCTGTCCATCGATGGTGGCCCAGGTACCCAAAATGAGTCTTTTCAAAACATGAACATGACATCCTGCCTCCTGAAAGAGGAAGGTTGGCCTTGACCTCACCTGCATTTAGCAGCAGTGGCCACATGTCACATGGCAGGCCCTCCCAACACGTGATTCCAGCTGCTCCTGAGAGGTGAGTACTGTGTCTGATTCACTTGACACGTGACAGAACTGAGGCTCGGGTGTGCAGCCTGCCACAGACCACAGCCAGCAAGCGAGGGGGTTGGGTCTGTGTCTTCACGGACTGGTCCTGCCATGACCCCTGGGATCAGATATGATGGGCTGGGGGAGGGGCACTGTTCTGAGGCTGCACTAAGGACCTAAGGGTGCCAATATGGTTCTTTCCCAAGAGTGCCATGGAGAAACTTCTAACAGCCTTTTGCAAAATGCTTCCAGGAACTAATGACCTCATTGTCTTGAGCCAGGACCAACATTTTCCAAATGTAGATTCCACAGGAATCTGGGTGTGTTCTGTTCCAAAACGAATAGAGAGACAAGCTCCATTATCAACAAGTGTGGGAACTGCTTCCTACAAGCTCCTTCTTGGAGAACTGCAAGCCTGGGCAGCACATTAAAGGCTCTGAGAAGTCCTGCACTCGTCACGACTTTCCCCTGGGGAGAAGCCGTCATAGCTAGCCATTGAACTCCCTCCCCTAGGTCACAGGCAGGAATGGTGCTCCTTGTGTTACAGGAGTACATCCACCCACTAATCCTCCCCCAGGGGGATGTGTACACTGCTCCCCCCACCCACAGCCATCAGGCAGGCCCCAATCTCTTCAGAAGGAACCAGCCTTCTTGGCAGAGATCCTCCAACAGCCATTGTTGCCGGGCCAGCCCCAGGACCTTAGGTTTTCCCAGACTTCCCCAGCTGGTCGCCGGCTGGGGAGGACCAGCTTTGGTGCTCCTGCCTAGAGGGAAAGGGACATAGCCGGGTCTACACTCGGAACGGCTTAGATGCACGGGCATCTGAGCACGTGGTGAATACTGCTTTGTGGTAATAAGGCCAGGGACAGCTGGTAAGTGACATGCTTAAAAATATTTCCACTTCAGGGGCTAGAGAGATGGCTCAGCGGTTAAGGCGCTTGTCTACAAGGCTTAACGACCTGGGCTCGATTCCCTTGTAGCCACGTAAAACCAGATGCTCAAGGTGGCGGCCCATGGTCTGGAGTTGATTTGCAGAGTTAGAGGTCCTGATGCGCCCATTCTCTCCCTACCTTTCTCTCTCTCTTAAGTAAAAATATATATATATTAAAAATATTTCTACTTGAAAGTTAGGATGAACTGTCTGGATGGTCCCCGTGGAGCTGAGGGGACAGGAGCTCCGTGGGGCACTGGGAGCTGCAAGGCAATTTCAGGCACTGGAATTCATTTCTGACGTGATTACATCTCAACCTTCAACCCACACGGCAAACCTTGTAGGGATTCCCAATGTCTCCGGCCCCTGCAGACAGCCTCCCCTAGGGCACCTCCGAGAATGTGGATGGCACCGCCCGGCCCCGCCTCCTGTAGCACCTCACCTTCTTCACCAGGTTGAGCTTGTCAGGCGCGTGGTCGAAGAGTGTATCGAAGGCGTCTCGCTCTGCCAGGACATGCAAGAGAGTACGGAGCTGGGTTCATGGGTAGCCGCCTGCCAGCCTGATCCCTAGCTGGGACCACCTCTGGGTTCCATCTGCCCAGTCCTAATTCCCACCCAAGTGGAGCAAGTCCTGGGCTTCCCAGGGCCAGTCAGTCAGTGACAACAAAGTTTGGGTTGGGGACTGCACACATCCTTTGCACTCAATGCTAAGCTTCGAATATGGGACTGTGCGTGACTGCCTGCCCACTCCCACCGAGCCCCTCGAGCGTCAGCTCCTTTGTCCTGCACTCCCGGTCTGTACATCGGACCACTTCTGCTCTAGGCCAGGGCTCTCCTCCCCACACACGGCCCACCACCCCTCGCCTGCAACTGTGTGTCACTGCTCAATTCGTTATTTCATGGCACAAGACCCTGGGACCCCTCTGGAGTCTCCCTTTGAATCCTGATATCAGGGAGAAGTGGGGTGAGCATGGTGGGCGGGGCTGTGGGAGACAGAAAGCTACAGTCCAGTCAAGCAGGGCCTGGGGTCTCCAGGGCAAGTGGAGAGCTACAGAAGGGGAGGGCACGTGAAGAAGCTTTGGCCCTGACTTCTGTCCATATAGGTTCCCGGGGGCAGTGTGTACCTAAAAGACCAGGCCAGTGGAGAGGCCTTCCACCACCAGCTCCAACATGGAGCCCTTGGGGGCTCTGTCCATCTGCCTGGGGGAACCCTGGGCCTGTCCACGGAGAAGGAGGTACCAGGAGAAGATGGAGGGTACAAAAAAAGCCAGGGGTCACAGGAGAGGAGCCAGCCTTCTGGAGGAAGCTGACCACCCACAAAGTACGGAGAGGAAGGGGCAGGATACTCAGGGCCTGGAAGCAGCTCCCACCCAGCCAGGCCTGGAGCCCCTTCCTCAGCTTTGCAGGAGGAGAAAGGAGAAAAGAACCTGTGCACACATGTGCACACACGCACACACATTGTGTGACTCTCGAAGGAGGCAAAGCAGCTCCTTTCCCTAAGGGCCCCTGGGGATAAAAGGCACCCCAACCAGCTGCCACTTATTTCCATAATCATCTGAGTCAAGTTACCCCAAAAACAGTCCATTAAGGGGCAGAAAGGAAGTCACTCTTTACCAATCATGGTGCGGACCTGCAAAGAGGCTTAGGCAAAGCCCCAGGAGCTGAGACATTTGACGTCACTGGTATATTTAGCTGGGCCACTGCTGGGTTGGCAGAGTCAGGCCATGCAGCCTGCTTACCTGGACCTACAGGGAGCCATATCACATGGGCCCCATGGCTAGAAGGGGCTGAGAGCTCTGAACAAGGATGTGGAGGACCAGGCCACACTTTGTACACCCCTGTGAGATCAAAGATAGAGCTGGGTCTGAATCCCAGCGGTGTGAACTGAAAACCCAACTTTAGGCCACTGGCTTTCAGCACCAAACCAGCCCTTCCTCAGAGAGCAGGTGCCCTGCGCCCCTCTCCCACAGATGCTGTGAGCATCAGGGGTCAAGACGGTGGCCATGAGGCCAAGATCATGCTACTGGCAGGTCGGGATCATCATGAGTCCAAGAAGTCACTAGATAAACCAGGAGCAACTGTTTATGGGGGGAGGGGCACAGGCTTGGGGGCCGAGGCAGCAGCCAGATGGACCAGTGTCTGCAGTGCTCCCAGGTGCATCCCAAGCCTGGACCAGTGTCTGCAGTGCTCCCAGGTGCATCCCAAGCCTGGACCAGTGTCTGCAGTGCTCCCAGGTGCATCCCAAGCCTGGACCCGTGTCTGCAGTGCTCCCAGGTGCATCCCAAGCCTGGACCAGTGCTCCCAGGTGCATCCCAGTGGACCCGTGTCTGCAGTGCTCCCAGGTGCATCCCAAGCCTGGACCAGTGTCTGCAGTGCTCCCAGGTGCATCCCAAGCCTGGACCCTGCAGTGCTCCCAGGTGCATCCCAAGCCTGCCACTTGGACTCTATCAGGTTGTCTACACTATAGGTGAGCTTTAAGACTAGAAAGTTCTCACCAGGCTCCTGGGTCTCTGACTTCACTTGAAGGGCAGCAGCTGGGGCCACAGTCAGACATGTGCCCATCTGGTATCAGGGGGATGCCCCAGAAAGAGATGGGGGCTCCCATTTTCCTGACACTTTCACTCCCCAATGTTCCCCACACTGAGGCTGGGGGTCAACGGTCTCTCATAATCTAACCACTCCCCCCTCGTATGCTGTCAGCTGGTCCCCGGTGGCATCTGAGTTTGCACTCATGAATCGTGCCCAGAGGAACTGGGGAGAAGGAGCCTTGAGGTCTGAGCTGGAGTGATTAGAGGGGAGGTATTCCAGCCAGAAGGAACAGAATGTGTAAAGAGAAGCGTGGCTGAGCCGGCCAGGGGGCCTGTGAGGGAAGCTGACAGGAGCTGTGTTCTGCAGCAGGGTGCCGTGGGCAGCACTGTGACTGGGGAGAGGGACATCCGGCCAGAGTTTCATTATTGTTCCTTGTCCCTCTTTCTTTGAGGCAGTCTCATGTAGCCCAGACCAGCCTCGGGCTTGCTGATGTAGTGGAGGCTGGCTCTGAACTCCTGATCCTCCTATGTCTACCTCCCAAGTGCTGAGATTACAGACGTATGCCACCAAATCCAGTCAGGTCAGAGTTCTAGAACAGGCTTTGCTGGCAGATGTGGGGAAAAGTGAGGGGCGGGGCAAGGAGATGAGGAAGCCCTGTTCCCCCTTCCTCCCCCTTTCCCCCACCATCCTGAGACAGTCTTAGAAAGGGCTCCTCTGGGCGGGGGAGCTGAGGAGGAGGAAGAGCTGCCAGCTACAGAGACGAGGCAACCAGCAAAGCCGTTGCCATGGAGACCAGGCTATAGCCTCCCAGTTCCCAGGAGATTCGTTTCCAAGGAGAGAAAAGCTGGCTCCCACCTCAGCCAGGATGGGATGCTGATGGAGGGGGCTGGGGAGAGGCAGGAGAGATGACCAGAGCAGAGGGCCTCTCCCTACAGAGCACTCCAGGGCAAACCAGGCCAGAAAGCAAGGCTCCAGCAAAGGGCAGCCCGGGCAGCGCCTCGAAGGTCTGACAGCTGCGCCTGCAGCTCAGGGCTGGTGCTGGGAGCGTGCAGGCTGGGGTTGAGCCGGCTCCAGTCCACAGGATGCTTCCAGTCCAGAGCCCTGAGCCAAGGGAATGGAGCCAGACATGCCTACAAACTGACTGTAACACTGTCTTACGGTGCAAACAACGGGATAGGGAAGAAGGTCAAGTGCTGGGGGCTCCGGGGAGGGGGGGCAGAGACCTCTGAAAGTGTTAGGTGATTACAGAGTAATGGAGGTCACTGGGAGGAGCAGAGCCAGTGGTGCTGGTTTGTGGCAGGGGCGTCCCTGGTTAAAAAGAGTTAATCGAAGAGTGGAAAGAGGGAGAGCATCTCGGATAGAGAGTGCCAGAAGCCTAGAAGCGAGGAGCCGCAGCAAGGTTGGTCCTAGACTCTCAGGGATGTGGGGGGACGTGCAGGCCAGAGAGGAGTGTGTCTGAGAGGTCCTCAGAGGCCATTGCAAGAACTATGGGCAGAAAGGGGACATGACAAAGAGGGCTTTGAGATTCCCCACTCCCAGCACTGCACAAAGAAATCAACTGGAAGGACCAGTTTGAGGCCAGCATCCTGGGGAATCCCTGGTACCTAAAGGTGGTAACGTGGTCAGACCCTGGCAGGACAGTAGAGCCAAAAGTGGCTAGAAGGCCCGGGACAGAACCCCTCCAAGAGGACGCCAGGAACAAGGAGCCTGGTTGCATGGAGGCCGCCAGGCGGGTAGCCAGGAGACCTCGGAGCTTGCGTCAGCAGAAGCGCAAGGCGGGGGCGGAACTAATTGCCTGTCACCAGCTAATAGCCTGTTTCATCTCACAGTAGAGCCCGTGAGGAGTGAGCACAGCCCAGAGTCCTCACACGCAGCCTGGTCCCGCGGCCTCGGATGTCCCCACGCTCAGCAGCATGGTGTCGAGGCCCTGGCACACCTGGATGTCTCCTCGGGAACAACAGGCACACATGCACACCTGACCCAACACTGTCCCAGCTCTCCCCTCAGGAACAACACACAGACAGGCACACACACCTGACCCAACACTGTCCCAGCTCTCCCCTCAGGAACAACACACAGACAGGCACACACGCACACACACCTTATCCAACACTGTCCCAGCTCTCCCCTCAGGAACAACACACAGACAGGCACACACACACACCTGACCCAACACTGTCCCAGCTCTCCCCTCAGGAACAACACACAGACAGGCATACACACACACACCTTATCCAACACTGTCCCAGCTCTCCCCTCAGGAACAACACACAGACAGGTACACACGCACACACACCTGACCCAACACTGTCCCAGCTCAGACAGGCACACACACCTTATCCAACACTGTCCCAGCTCTCCCTCAGGAACAACACACAGACAGGCACACACACCACACCGCACTGTCCCAGCTCTCCCCTCAGGAACAACACACAGACAGGCACACACGAAACAGGAACAACACACAGACAGGCACACACACACACACCTTATCCAACACTGTCCCAGCTCTCCCCTCAGGAACAACACACAGACAGGCACACACACCTTATCCAACACTGTCCCAGCTCTCCCCTCAGGAACAACACACAGACAGGCACACACACACACCTTATCCAACACTGTCCCAGCTCTCCCTCAGGAACAACACACAGACAGGCACACACACACACACACCTGTCCAACACTGTCCCAGCTCTCCCCAGGAACAACACACAGACAGGCAACAACACCCAGCTCAGAACAACACACAGACAGGCACACACACACACACAACACACAGACAGGCATACACGCCCAACACTGTCCCAGCTCTCCCCTCAGGAACAACACACAGACAGGCAGACAGGCAACACTGTCCCAGCTCTCCCCTCAGGAACAACACACAGACAGGTACAACGCTGTCCCAGCTGTCCCCTCTCCCTCAGGAACAACACACAGACAGGCACACACTCACACACACCTTATCCAACGTTGTCCCAGCTCTCCCCTCAGGAACAACACACAGACAGGTACACACGCACACACACCTGACCCAACGCTGTCCCAGCTCTCCCCTCAGGAACAACACACAGACACGCACACACACCTTATCCAACACTGTCCCAGCTCTCCCCTCAGGAACAACACACAGACAGGCACACACGCACACACACCTGACCCAACACTGTCCCAGCTCTCCCCTCAGGAACAACACACAGACAGGTACACACGCACACACACCTGACCCAACACTGTCCCAGCTCTCCCCTCAGGAACAACACACAGACAGGTAAACACTGTCCCAGCTCTCCCCTCAGGAACAACACACAGACAGGCACACACACCTTATCCAACACTGTCCCAGCTCTCCCCTCAGGAACAACACACAGACAGGCACACACGCACACACACCTTGTCCAACGCTGTCCCAGCTCTCCCCTCAGGAACAACACACAGACAGGTACACACGCACACACACCTTATCCAACACCGTCCCAGCTCTCCCCTCAGGAACAACACACAGACAGGCACACACACCTTATCCAACGTTGTCCCAGCTCTCCCCTCAGGAACAACACACAGACAGGCACACACGCACACACACCTTATCCAACACTGTCCCAGCTCTCCCCTCAGGAACAACACACAGACAGGCACAGACACCGTCCCCAGCTCTCCTCAGGAACAACACACAGGCACACACACCTGATCCAACACTGTCCCAGCTCTCCCAACTCAGGAACACACACACAGACAGTCCCAGCTCTCCCCTCAGGACACACCAGACAGGCACACACTGCCAACACTGTCCCAGCTCTCCCTCAGGAACAACACACAGACAGGCACACACACCTTATCCAACACTGTCCCAGCTCCCCTCAGGAACAACACACAGACAGGCACACACACACACACCTTATCCAACACTGTCCCAGCTCTCCCCTCAGGAACAACACACAGACAGGCAGACACACACACAACACTGTCCCAGCTCTCCCTCAGGAACAACACACAGACAGGCATACACGCACACACCCAGCTCTCCCAGCTCTCCCCTCAGGAACAACACACAGACAGGCACACACACACACACTGATCCAACACTGTCCCAGCTCTCCCCTCAGGAACAACACACAGACAGGCACACGCACACACACACACCTGAACCCAACACTGTCCCAGCTCTCCCCACAGGAACAACACACAGACAGGCACACTCTCCCTTCAGGAACACCCACAACACTGCCCAGCTCTCCTCCTCAGGAACAACACACAGACAGGCACACACGCACACACACCTTGTCCAACACTGTCCCAGCTCTCCCCTCAGGAACAACACACAGACAGGCACACACACACACACCTTGTCCAACACTGTCCCAGCTCTCCCCTCAGGAACAACACACAGACAGGCACACACACCTTATCCAACACTGTCCCAGCTCTCCCCTCAGGAACAACACACAGACAGGCAACACTGTCCCAGCTCTCCCTCAGGAACAACACACAGACAGGCACACACACACACACCTTGTCCAACACTGTCCCAAGGAACAACACACAGACAGGCACACACACCTTATCCAACACTGTCCCAGCTCTCCTCTCAGGAACAACACACAGACAGGCACACACACACACACCTTGTCCAACACTGTCCCAGCTCTCCCCTCAGGAACAACACACAGACAGGCACACACACACACACTTGTCCAACACTGTCCCAGCTCTCCCCTCAGGAACAACACACAGACAGGCACACACACACACACCTTGTCCAACACTGTCCCAGCTCTCCCCTCAGGAACAACACACAGACAGGCACACACGCACACACACCTTGACAACAACACTGTCCCAGCCCAGCTCTCCCCTCAGGAACAACACACAGACAGGCACACACACACACACCTGTCCCAGCTCTCCCAACACTGTCCCAGCTCTCCCCTCAGGAACAACACACAGACAGGCACACACACACCTGACACACCCCAGCTCTCCCCTCAGGAACAACACAACAGGTACTGTCCCAGCTCTCCCCTCAGGAACAACACACAGACAGGCACACACGCACACACACCTTATCCAACACTGTCCCAGCTCTCCCCTCAGGAACAACACACAGACAGGTACACACGCACACACACCTGACCCAACACTGTCCCAGCTCTCCCCTCAGGAACAACACACAGACAGGCACACACACCTTATCCAACACTGTCCCAGCTCTCCCCTCAGGAACAACACAACAGGCTGTCCCAGCTCCAACACTGTCCCAGCTCTCCCCTCAGGAACAACACACAGAACACACAGACAGGTACACACACACACACCTTATCAACACCCACTCTCCCTCAGGAACAACACAGACACACACACCACAACCAACACTGTCCCAGCTCTCCCCTCAGGAACAACACACAGACAGGCACACACACACACCTTATCCAACACTGTCCCAGCTCTCCCCTCAGGAACAACACACAGACAGGCACACACACCTTATCCAACACTGTCCCAGCTCTCCCCTCAGGAACAACACACAGACAGGCACACACACCTTATCCAACACTGTCCCAGCTCTCCCTCAGGAACAACACACAGACAGGCAGGCACACACACCTTATCCAACACTGTCCCAGCTCTCCCCTCAGGAACAACACACAGACAGGCACACACACACACCCTATCCAACTCTGTCCCAGCTCTCCCCTCAGGAACAACACACAGACAGGCACACACGCACACACACTTGTCCAACCAACACTGTCCCAGCTCTCCCTCAGGAACAACACACAGACAGGCACACACACCTTATCCAACACTGTCCCAGCTCTCCCCTCAGGAACAACACACAGACAGGCACACACACACACACCTTGTCCAACACTGTCCCAGCTCTCCCAACACAGACAGGCACACACACACACACCTTGTCCAACACTGTCCCAGCTCTCCCCTCAGGAACAACACACAGACAGGCACACACACACACACCTTGTCCAACACTGTCCCAGCTCTCCCAGCAACACACAGACAGGCACACACACCCTGTCCCAGCTCTCCCCTCAGAACAACACACAGACAGGCACACACACACTTATCCAACACTGTCCCAGCTCTCCCCTCAGGAACAACACAGGCACACACAGGCAACACTGTCCCAGCTCTCCCCCTCAGGAACAACACACAGACACTGTCCACACCTTGTCCAACACTGTCCCAGCTCTCCCTCAGGAACAACACACAGACAGGCACACACACACACACCTGACCCAACACTGTCCCAACACACAGACAGGCACACTCTCCCCAACACTCAGGAAACAACACACAGACAGGCACACACACACACACCTTGTCCAACACTGTCCCAGCTCTCCCCTCAGGAACAACACACAGACAGGCACACACACACACCTTATCCAACACTGTCCCAGCTCTCCCCTCAGGAACAACACACAGACAGGCACCAACACACACCTTATCCAACACTGTCCCAGCTCTCCCCCTCAGGAACAACACACAGGCAGACAGCTCTCCCCTCAGGAACAACACACAGACAGGCATCCAACAACACTGTCCCAGCTCTCCCCTCAGGAACAACACACAGACAGGCACACACACACAGGTACCCAGCTCTCCCCTCAGGAACAACACACAGACAGGCACACCAACACTGTCCAACACTGTCCCAGCTCTCCCCTCAGGAACAACACACAGACAGGCACACACACCACTGTCCCAGCTCCAACACTGTCCCAGCTGTCCCAGCTCCCCTCAGGAACAACACACAGACAGGCACACACACACACACCTGACCCAACACTGTCCCAGCCCCTCAGGAACAACACACAGACAGGCACACACGCACACACACCTGACCCAACACTGTCCCAGCTCTCCCCTCAGGAACAACACACAGACAGGCACACACACACACACCTGACCCAACACTGTCCCTCTCCCCTCAGGAACAACACACAGACAGGCACACACACACACACCTTGACCAACACTGTCCCAGCTCTCTCTCAACAACACACAGACAGGCACACACACACACCTTGTCCAACACTGTCCCAGCTCTCCTCAGGAACAACACACAGACAGGCACACACACCTTATCCAACACTGTCCCAGCTCTCCCTCAGGAACAACACTGTCCCAGCTCTCCCTCAGGAACAACACACAGACAGGCACACAACACTGTCCCAGCTCTCCCCTCAGGAACAACACACAGACAGGCACACACGCACACACCTGACCCAACGCTGTCCCAGCTCTCCCCTCAGGAACAACACACAGACAGGCACACACGCACACCTGACCCAACGCTGTCCCAGCTCTCCCCTCAGGAACAACACACAGACAGGCACACACACACACACCTGACCCAACACTGTCCCGGCTGCTAGGGAGCCAGGGGTGCAGGCTATCCTCCTCCAGCCAAACCGATTCTCTTTAGATCCCGAGCCTAAAAGGAGGCCAAGCCAAATGCAGAAGTGCCACCTCCACCAAAAGCCTAGAAGACACTCAGCAGTGCCTTGAGGGCCCCACTCCAGTCATCCTCCTCTGCCTCTATATCCTCCAGGGAAGGAGGGAAAGCAGACGATTAGGAAGACACCAAGCCCCAAAACAGCCCTATCCAGACATGGCAGGGCAAATGGTGCCCACCAGACACAATCAGGCATCCCACATGGACCCTGTAGCTGTCCCTACCCTCTCTCTCCAGGAACTATAAACAGGAGGCTGTCTTTCACCTCTCCTTATTTGTTGTTTAATAATAATGACATTAAAGATGGGGGAAGAATTTGGCCAGCCAGGCCAAACGAACCAACAGGTGCAATAGTGGCATGTCTGTTACGGGGGAAACCAACCACTCTCTAATTGGCCTGGAGGCCTGCTCCATGGGAGGGAATACATCCCTGATACTGAAAACCTACAACAGAGGTAGTCATGAGCCCTAGGGGTGTAACATCTGCTTGTGTCATGCTAAATGTATATACTATGCTCACCAAACTGCCCAGTAAGCACTCCTCTTAATGTCCACACCCATATATTAAAGCTACCCTCACTTTTGGTTAGAGAAGCTTCTCTTTTCAGATGGTGGTGACCTTGGGATGACTCAGAAGGCACCATGTGCTGAGAAGAAGGGACAGAGGAGTGCTCAGCACTGAAACATCTCTAACACACCTTCCAAGGCTCAGGGTCCATTGCAGAAGAGGGGCAGAAAGAATGTAAGAGCCAAAGGGAGAGTAGGACTCCTTACAACGTGCTCCTAAGACACAAAATGGCCTGGATATCCATGCCTCACAGTGCCTGACACTACCTACACAAGACCATCATGACAGGAGGAAAAGATCATGACATCAAACTGAAAAGAGAGACTGATAAAGAGGGGAGGGGATATGATGGAGAGTGAAGTTTCAAAGGGGAAAGTGGGGGTGGAGGGAAGTACCATGGGATATTGTCTACAATTAAAGAAGTTGTCAATAAATTAATTTAAAAAAAGATGGGGAAGGAGCAAAAGAACTGAACTGCTTAAAAAAAAAAATTAGGGCTGGAGAGATGGCTTCACAGTGAAGGCACCTGCCCACTAAGCCTAAGAATGCCGGTTCGATTCTCCAGGTCTCACGGTTAGCCAGACACAAAAAGTGACGCAAGGGCACAATGCCACACTTGTCCACAAGGGGGTGCAAGCATTTGGAGTTCCTTTACAGCAGCTGAGAGGCTGTTGGTGTGAACCATTCTCTCTCTCTCCAAAAATATATATATATTAGCCTGTGCATTTTCCAGGAGAGCACAGCATATGGCTCACTAGAGAAAGCTCAGGGTTTGAGGCCACCCTGAGACTACAGAGAAAGCTCAGGGGCCCCAGATCTACTGTATTCTCTTGAACTCAGGACTTTCCGGAATGTGGACTATGTGAGTTCTATCTTCTCTTCACAGCAGTGATAATCTGGTTCCTTCTCATCTCAACCTAAAGGTTGGGGACCAAGGCCTGGCATCAGGGCCCTCTCTTTGTGAAATTCTGGAGAAGCTAACTCCACTCCAATGATTCCCAGTTGTTGAAACCCATGCTGTGGGGCTGCAGAGATGGCTTAGCGGTTAAGGCACTTGCTTACAAAGCCTAAGGACCAATGTTCGACTCTCCAGGTCCCACATAAGCCAGACACACAAGTCTATGCAAGCACACAAGGTCACACATGCATACAAGATGGCGCATACATCTGGAGTTTGATTGCAGTGGCTGGAGGACCTGGTGCGCCAATTCTCTCTCTAGCGCTTGCTCTCTCTCACTATCTCTCATTAAAAAAAAAAAATACAAAAACAAAACCATGTTGTGGAGTCAGCTTGAGAGGAGCGGGTACCTCTATCTGCTTTCCATTTTTACTCCTAATAGTGATGGCCCTCCCCGCTTGCTGGAGAACGTGGTATGCAGGTGAAGCTATGGCTCTCTGCTCACTGGAGAACATGGTATGGTGGCCAAGTATATTCTGATTTTGAATTTTTCCCCAGCCTCCTTGCTCTGGCTGCCAGCTGGGGCTTCTACCTCTGAGGATTTAAATGCTCACAATGCTGCCACAAGCTGCTGGTTCCTTTGTCTGCCACCACTTGCTGAGATGAGCAGGTCTGGTGCTTAGGCAGGGAGGGGAAGACTGTCCCTTCTTTGGAAACAGCCCTGAAAAGTCACAGGGTAATCTAATCACCCAGACAAGGAGGGCAGGGCAGGGCGTGGCCAGGCCAAGTTCACAATGTCTCATCTCACTCAGGCCTCTCATTAAGCCCCTGTATGGCCCATTCCACAGAGAACAGGGGGTGAGAGACAAGCCTGAGGTGACAGCTGAAAATTGAGCCTCAATTGCAGGACCCCAGGAAAATCTGCAAAACCAGACGTTTTCAGCTGGCAAAATCTACACAGGAACTCTTCTTCTGCAAAGAGCCACTCAGCTCTGCCACCTTCCCTCCAGATCAGCTAACGACACTGTCCAGGCTGGCTGTCCTCCCTCCCTGTATCCTAGCTCCTCCTGCCCCAGCACATCAGCACATACCACATTTCAGGCACCTCCACATCTCATTGTCCAGCCCTCCTAGCTTTAAGAAGGGAGCAGGAGGGCTGGAGAGATGACTTAGTGCTTAAAGCGTTTGCCTACAAAGCCAAAAGACCCAGGTTCAATTCTCCAGGACCCACGTTAGCCAGATGCACAAGTGGGCGCATGCATCTGGAGTTCGTTTGCAGTGGCTGGAGGCCCTAGTGCACCCATTCCCTCTCTTCCCCTCTTTCTCTGTCAAATAAATACAATTTTAAAAAATTTTAAAAATAAAATAAATTTTAAAAATTGAAAAAAAAAAAAAAAAAAAAAAAAAAAAGGGAGCAGGAAGTCCATTTGACAACGGGAGGGAGCTTCCTGAGATAGGTCCTGTCCATGTTTCCCACCACCGCCAGGGACTTACCAAACCGGCCCATCATCATCCTGCAAGAAGAGAGAGAGAGAGAGAGGTTAGATGTTCGCTCAGACCCAGTGCTTAAGCAGCCTGAGCCAGGCAAGTGGGGCCACCTAGATGCCCCCATCCCACCCCATGGGATGGGAACAGACTCAGTCTGTCCTTCTTTGGGGAGGTAAGACACATGTGTGGATTGCTGACATTCATATAAGATCACTAGGAAATCATCCTCTTCCCTGGAATGCCTTTGGAGGGGACAGACATGGAGCATCATAAGAGTGGGGTGTATGGGAAGAATTTCAACCACTAACAGTGTCCTGCAACTATCACCCAGCAGACTGAGGGTGAGGCTGCAACTAACCCAGGCCATCATGTCTTCCAGAAGATGGAACGCATTTTCAGAATTTGTGAAACTAAAGGTTCCAAAAACCTATGAGCCAAAGCCCTAAAGCTCACTGTCAATGGGATAAATCTCCTTTATAGACCCCACCACCTGGTGCCTAACTGCCAACCCATACATTCCCTTCCCAGGAGGCCAGGAGACTTGTTCTTGTGCCCAAATGCCTGTAGGGCAAGTCCTTGGGCTCCATTTTATTTACTAAGCATTTATTGGACGACTTTACTATGTGCCAGACAGACACAGCCAAACACCCAAGCCTGGCCCTAGGACTCCAACGGTGAGATACTTCCCTAGGCATTGTCTCTCCATGACCCAGCACTGAGATAAAGGACAGGCATGAGATAATATATTAATGAAAATACAGCCATATGCTCCTGTGTGGAATGCCAGCAGTGCTTCCTGGAGGGGGTGGCCATACAGCAGCCTCCAGCAAACCAGAAGGACACAGAGACCAGATGGGATGTGATAGCAATGAACCAGAGGTGACCTACGTGATGTAGAAAAGACTCAGGGGAGATATAGTGAAGGGCATGCAGCAGGGACAGTGACGGCCTCTGGGCTGCTTGGAGACTTTCAGCTGCTACCTGGTGTCTTTAGATGATCCCTCAGATCCACTGAGTACACCAGAGGGGAGAGGGAAGGGGGATTAAACCCCAGGTCTGGTGGGTCAGGAGGTGAAGCAGGAGGTAGGTGGAGCTGAGAAAGACTTAGGTCCTTCCCTGGCAGCTTGAGACAGGCACCCCATGGAAATGGCCTCACCGAAAGTACCTGCACCTTACTGGATGGCCCTCCCCCAGAACATTTTGGATGGGTTGGAGCACTTCCCATGGCCCTTTGTCTGATTTTCCATTCTATGGACACACCTTCTCAACAGCTTGAGCCACGGTCCTGGAGGGTAGGAACCATATCCACCATCTCTCCTGCCTCTCCTAGTGTCCAGCTCCAACCAGGCACACAGCAGGCCCTTGGGAGTCAGGACAACTTCCCACCCTTGCACTGTCCTCCCTAGGGCTTTACTCATAATAGCTGCATAGTTCTCAGCTGAGGGGAGCTGGGAGGAAACCCTGCTCATGAGAAGCAAAGGTGTTGGGGGAAGGAGGCTCAGTCCATTCAACCCTGCAGAGCTCAGCCATTAGTGTCACAGAAAGCGGCTCCAGCATGGCCAACCTGAAAACCACCCAGCTGAACCCAGCCATATCAATATACAGACACTGTAAGTAAATAAGATGGTTTGAGATCTCACAGGTCAGACCACCAAGGTCACACCCTACATCTCTATGCCTCTTTCCTCCTGTAGCCAAGGGCTCCACTGGGCTGGCATACAGCCACATTCCCACCCACCCCTGGCTCTCCATAGGTTCTTTCCCAGGCTCAGAGCTCCTTGAGGGCTGCATAGTGGACTCCCCCCCATGTGCATCCTCTTGTAGCTCAACGACTGTGCCTGAGTCCACTCTGTGTCAGCTAGTTTTTGAAAGACTGTACAGGGTTCACAGCCCTGTAATAAACATTTCTCTGAGTGGAAGTGGTGAGTTAGCTGAAACCATCAATTTTTTAAATGTTGAAATGGGTTTATGAGTCACAAATGCAGTAATTTTTTTGGCTTGAGTATATGCAGTGTGTGCTACGTGTGGTAGATGTACATGTATGTGCTCTCAAGGTACCTATGCAGCCACCTGCAGTGAGGTCCACTTGCCTGTGGCAGGGTATGCTCACCGGTGGTTGTTCCATTGCTTTCGTGCCCATTCTTTTTAAAAAAATTTATTTATGTATTTATTTGAGAGACAGAAATAGGCAGAGAGGGAGAGAGAGAGAGAGAATGGGCATGCCAGGGCCTCTTGCCACTGCAAATGAATTCCAGGCACATGTGCCACCTTGTACATCTGGCTTTATGTAGGTACAGGAGAATTGAACTTGGATCCTTAGCTTTACTGGCAAGCAGCTTAGCCACTGAGGCATCTCTCCAGCCCTCTGCCTATTCTTTATTTGAGCCAGAGTCAGGTTTGCCCCTTTCTTGTGAGTTCTGGAGATTATCAGGTCTCTGCTCCCCTTCAGGATTGGGGTTACATGTGACCAGCTGTTTATATGGGTCCTGGAGATCAAACTCAAACAATCTCTCAGGCCTCCTCAAACCTCATGCTCGCACAGGAAGTTCTTAACCACAAAGTCATCTCTCCAGCCCTAAGTATCCTAAAAATCTCTTAACCACTAAGTCATCTCTCCAGCCCCAAATGCCCTGAATTTTTAAGATCTTTAATGGAGTGTCCCATCAGAGGCTTCAGAACACTATACAATCAATATATACAATTAGGAACAAGGATTGTTAGGCTATTTGTGTGTGGTGGGTGGTATGTGGGTGCGTGCATGGTTTACGCATATATGCAGATATGCTTGCATGCAAAGGCCAGAGAAGGACATCAGGGGTCCTCCTCTATCACTCTTCTACCTGATTTCCTTGAGACAGAGTTTCCCACTGAACCTGGAGCTCTCTGCTTTTTCAGTTACACTGGCTGACCAGGGAGCCCCAGCCATCTTCTTGTCTCCAACCCTGCAGCACTGTGGTTATAAGCAGGCACAGCCCTAGCTGCCAAGCTGATACAACCTGGCCCCCACCTGACATTCTTGAAGCTTGCCCTCTAAAATAATGAAAAGTCCTGGAGCTTGGAGGATAGCTCAACTTTCACATGAAAAACTTTGAAGAAAGTATGTGGAAGGAGGAAGCAGGATGGGAGCCTGCATGAGAATCACTAGTGCTGCTAGAATCCTAGCACCTAGCAGGCCAGAGAATCGGGAATTTGAAGTCATCCTTAGTTATATATCATATTTGAGGCTGGCCTGAACTACATCAGACCTTGTCAAAAGAGAGAGAGAGAGGAGGAGGAGGAGGAGGAGGAGAAAAGGGAAGGAAGGAGGGAGAGGGAGGAAGAAAAAAAGAGAAAAAGGAGAGAAGGCGTACAGTAAGACTACGGGATATGGCAAGGCAGACAGGACCACTGGTCCTGCTTGCATGGGACACAGGGCCCCTAAGGTCCACTTACTCTGTGGTTGTGGTCAGCTCCTCTGAGATGTGGCTGGAATGCAGCAGGCCTTCCCGCTTCTGAAAGCCCCAAAGCAAACAAATTAATACAAATACTGTTAGGCAGGGGCAAGTGGAGAAGGGTGCATTGACTGGGTGGGAAAGCCGTATGCAGGTCTGGGACCAGATGCCAGCCTAGAAAGGACATGTGCCCAGCCCCACCCCATATCTGGACAGATACACTGCAGGTGACCACAGGGCAGAGACCTTTGCAGTGGCTGTGATGCATCCCTACCAGCTCCCAATTCTTCATTTCCACAGTGCCCTGGGAGCTGTCTCTAAGGGGAGCCCAGGAGGAACCCCCAAGACTCCTCAAACGGACCCTATATTCTACAGCTGTGACAGGTGAGGAGGGTGGTCAGCAAGCACATGAGTCACATGGGGGAGAAACCAGGGAAAGAAAGTGTGGGCACAAAGTCCCCCAAAACTCACATCCACCCAGGCCGTCAGGATGTGACCTTCCTAGGAAACTATTTAGGGAGGCCACCGTGGTCGTGATGGGTTCTAAAGCCAGGGTGACAGGCATTCTTGGAAAAGGAAAGAGCAGAAACACAGACAAAGGAGGGACATGGCCACAAGCTTGGAACCTCGAAGACTGCAGGTCTCAGAAGCAGGACAGGGCAAAGACAGATGCTCCCCTGGAACCCTGAGGGGGTGTGGCCAGCTAATTACCACATCAGAGCTGGGAGAGAGAACCCCTCCTGCTGTTTGAAGCCTCCATTTCTGGCCCTCGGTTTCAGCATCTTTGAAAACCTATTGGGAGCTTGTGACACACTTCTCAGGGCCAGGCAGGTGCACACAGTGGGGAGAGGGGGGAGGAGGATGCAGGGATGCTGGTGGGGTGGCAGCCCACACACCCCAGGAGTTCCTGAAGGTCAGAAAGCAAACATGACCCCAGAACCCTGAGGGACAAAGCTTGTGTCTAGAGGAAGCTCTCCTCCCTTCCTGAGCTGGCCCCCAGGACTGGCTCTTGTTAAAGAGTGACTAACCACGGCTGGTTGGCGTCCGCTAGCTGCCGTCAGCTCGCTTCAGGTCCCACGTGTGCTGCTCAGGAGAGCTCTCAAGGAAGACCAGGGGAAAGCTGTGCTCATTTATGTGCACATGAGGCACACATCGATCATTTACTAGTTTCTGGGTACAGCAGAAGTCACTGGAAGGTTCGCAGTGTCAGCCCAAGGTTGTGGGGACATCGCTACAGCTCAGAGAAATCCAGTGACCTGCCCAAACCTTCCACCGCTGCGGGGAGGGGACAGATGAGGCTAGCTTTTATTCCTTCCAGTCATAAAATGTCCCATCTCAGATAAGTCAGTGGGTCACCATGAGCAAGGACAGGGGCCAGCCCAGGGGACCTCGAAGGAAGCACAGGGCAGCCCAGAGCAGGACCTGGGAGGTTGCTTCTGAGGAGGGGTGGGCCAGTGCTGGACCTCATGGCCAGCTTCCTTCCATTTTGGGCTTGGCCCAAAGAACCCGGTAACCCTGGTCAAGACAGAGAATGCCAGAAGGGCTCGTTGGGGGCGGTCAGACTTTCCACAAACCCACGCTTGTCTTGGACCAAATGCAAGACTGAAAGGAAACACCGCCGGGTCGCTGAGCCGGCTCAGTACTCCTGGGGCCCGGGTCTGACGTAGGTGGGTTTGGGAACCCGCTCCCACGTGTCCTTGTGAAGCCTTTCCCGGCAGATTGCCTGAGGAGCCAGCGTCCAAGCCTAGGGCCACAGGAATGGTCCCCTGGGGTCTGCGTCACTCAGGCTGACCACAAACATCCTTTCTGGGAGGGAAATGGGGAGAGATGGCAGGTGACCTTCGCCTGAGGCCAGCGAAGAGCCTTCCTATCAGCTCCTGGGATAGCAGAGCGGTCAAAAAATCTTTGGAAAAGAGGCTCGCCCAGATCCTCCTGGACCACAGTGACCATGGCTTGATCAGCTTGACACAGAATTGAAAAGATAGCTGGGTGTCACCGGCAACAAAAGCCCCTGGTAATATCAGGGTCTGAGTACAATCTCAACTGTGGCAGACACACTCCCTCCTTCAGGCCCAAGAGTATCTTCCTCACTTACAGTCCCCACCCAGCAGCCCAGGCGTGTGCTTGGCACCTATGAGGTGCTTAATACATGTTTACGGAGCAAACCACACCTGAAGCCAGCTGGGGCAGCATCTGAGGCAATGTGAGAGCGAGGCGGATCCACGGCCGCCTCCGTGAGCAAGACCCCAGGTCCTGGCTTCCTTTCTCTGAGTGAATCAAGAGAAATGAACCTAAAAAATAGAGCTAATGGGCAATGATGGCTTATAATACGGAGCAAATGTGGAGAACCTTTAATTTGGGTATCTATTTCCTTCTGCCGGTCTCAGCCTCCTCCAGTGAGTAATAAGCACATTGAAGGGGATTGAATTCCGACTCTCTGGCTTTGGAGAGAAATGAATGTTCTTTTCAAAAATCTGGGAAATTAAACCTCAACACCCGTGTGCCTCTCTTCAAATCAGTGCCATTGTCCCTGCTCCAATCACTCATCACGAAGCTGGGGTGAGACATACATTTTATCAAGAGGGAAAAATACAAGGTAGCCTCTCAGGAGGGGAAAAAAAAAAAGAAACAAAACAAAACAATAAAAACTGGAAAGTGACAGAAGGAAAAAGTCAGGTTGTCTTGCCGGTAGAGGCAGAGTGAAGCGACCGCGCAGTGTACTCACCCGGACGACCACCACCTGCACGGTGACGTGCTCGGGAAGGCGGATTGGGGCCCTGAAGTGCATGGCCAGGGAGACAAGGAGGTGGAGGATAGCCACCAGGTTCTTCCCGTGAATGGCTTCGGGCAGGAAGGGAAGGAGGGAGACTCCTCAGATTAGACGTTCCATCAACCAGGGGCCCCATCCCAAGGGTGCATCTCAGGGGAAGGACAAGAGGACCATGGAAAACAAACTTCCCAGGACACTTATGTCTAGCCTCTCATTTTTTTCTGATGGTTCAAGGTGACTTAGGCAGCCACTTTTAAAAGCGCTGTGGTTTTAAAAGCAGTGAATTGGAGGTTATAGGGAGAAGGACGGGTTATAGCCATGTACCCGCTACAATAATGCACGTTATTATCTTTGGCACCAAGCAACTTCTCCCACTGTGTAATCAGCTGTCCCCGTGGGGGAGGGTGACAAGGGCAAGAACTGCTCTGAGTATGCCAGACTTTAGCTCCTGGCCAGCCCAAGCCAGCCCTTGGCTGCCTGTCCTCACACTCCTCCAGGTCTCTGTGGGCAGGAAGTCTTGGCTTGGTTACCCCCACATCTGTGTGAGGACTTACAGCCCTCCGCTCTCAGCCGCAGCCCCAACAACATGGGAAGCAGGCTGGCCAGGTTCTCTCCCCTTGTCTTCCCGGGCTCCAGAACCCTGGTCCTGCAGGGCGAGCTCTCACACCACACCTGCCCTGCATGGAGCGGGAGCTGGGAGTGTGAACGGGACAGAGAGAAGCGCAGCTTTTCTCTCCCATTCTGAGTCTGTCTGGTGTGTGAATGCTGAAACATCACGTCCTCCTCAAGCCAGCTCACTGGGTGATGCCAGCATGGGTTGTTTGCAACCTGCTTCGGTGGACCATCAGCATAACAGCTCACCTTGTGTCAGGACTGGGCTTTTGGAACATGAACCTTTGGGCCAGGGCAGGTGAGGCACATCTGTAATCCCAGCACTCAGGAGGTGGAGGCAGGAGGATCAGGAATTGAAGGTCGTCCTCGGCTACATATAGAGTATGAGGCCAGCCTGAGCTACTTAAGACATCTCAAAAACAAAATAGAGGGCTGTAGAGATGGCTTACCGGTTAAGGTGCCTGCCTCCTAAGCCTAAGAACGCTGGTTCCAATCTCCAGGTCCCACGTTTAGCCAGATGCAGTGACACAGGGTGCAATGCTGCACTTGACCACAAGGGGGCGCATGCATCTGGATTTCCTTCACAGCAGCTGAGGCTGCTGGCGCGCCCATCTCTATCTGTCTCCCTCTCCCTTTCTCTCTGTCTCTCTCTGTGTCTCTCTCCAAAAAAATAAATAAATAAAAATATTTTAAAAAAATAGAACAGGATGGCTCATGCTGCTGCTCTGAAGCACACGGGAGCACAGTTTTGCCACCTGCTGAGGTCCTGAGCCATGATCTCACCCTTGCTTCCCAAGACCTCTCCTCTGCCCAGCCGCCTCTGGCAGAGCAGGGAGGGGGAGGGTGCACCAGTTTTAGTCAAAAGGCTGTATGTGATTATGGGTGACAATGTGGAGAGATAAAAGGACCCTTCCCCCCAAGGGCCACTCACAATCCACAGTCCACCGCAGTGGCCAGCCGTGAGGCCGCAGCAGGTCGTGCACAGCTTCCAGAACCGTCTGCAGCTTCTGCTTCTGCCCAATTTCAGACTGTGTCACCTCGGCCACATTCAGCTTGCAGTTCGCCAGCTTTTCTGCAAGGAGAAGGACAAGAAAAGTATAACGTCGGAGGATGCAGGAGGGGCTCGGAGCTGCCTGGTCCCCTGGCTGGGATGGAGGTCCCGAGTTACATCATGTTAGCATGAAACACCAGAGGAGTGCTGACATGCTGAGCCGAGGAACTCTGAACTGTGAGGCCATTCTGTGTGTGTGTGTGTGTGTGTGTGTGTGCGCGCGCGTGTGCACATGCATGAGTGTGAATGTGCCACAGCAGATATGTGGAGGTCAGAGGACAACCTCGGGGTGTCAATCCTTGCCTTCCCTTTCTTGAGATAAGGTTTCACTTATTGTTCACTACTGCAGACACCAGACTAGCTGTCCTGGAGTCTCCTGACTCTACCTCCCGTTACCGTAGGCATACTGGGATCACGGATGTGTGCCACTGCATCCGGCTTTATGTGGGTTCTAGGATCCAAACTCCAGTCATCAGGTTTGCACAGCAAGAATGAGCCACTGAGCCGTCTCCCCAGCCCTTGAGGCGTTCTAGAAAGTCACTCCATAAGGCAATGGGGAACAGTTAGTTAGACATGAATTGATGAAATGGTGGTGTCCACTTGGAAATGAGCATCTTATGCAGTCGAATAGAGAAGAACCCTTCAAGCCGGGCGTGGTGGCGCACACCTTTAATCCCAGCACTCGGGAGGCAGAGGTAGGATTGCTGTGAGTTCGAGGCCAGCCTGAAACTACACAGCGAATTCCAGTCAGCCTGAGCTAGAGTGAGACCCTACCTTGGAAAAAAAGAAAAAATGGAAAAGGATCCTTCAAGATGCCACTGAGAGCTAGGTGAGGAGGGACCACTAGGTAGGTGGACATGGGAGGAGGATGGAGAGTTAGCGGCCAGCCTGAGCTCATAGCGAAGCCCCGTCCCCTCTCCTTCCCCCAGAAGACAAATAAGCTAGGGAGGCAGTCAGTCTGTAAAGTGCATCTGCAAAAGCATGGAGACCAAGGCTAGGTTCCCAGTAGCCATGTAGAAGTCAGCCATGGTGGCATACATGTGTGCTCGGGAGGCAGGGACAGGAGACTCCTTGGGGCTTGCAAGCTGGCTAGATAAGCTGAGTCAGTGAGCTTCACAGTCCAGTGAGGGACTGTCTCAAAAAAGTCAAGCCCGGGAGTCAGTGAGCTTCATATCCAGTGAGGGACTGTCTCAAAAAAGCCAAGCCCAGGAGTCAGTGAGCTTCACGTCCAGTGAGGGATTGTCTCAAAAAAGTCAAGCGCGGGCCTGGAGAGATGGCTTGGTGGTTAAGCACTTGCCTGTGAAGCCTAAGGACCCCAGTTCGAGGCTCGATTCCCCAGGACCCATGTAAGCCAGATGCACAAAGTGGCACATACATCTGGAGTTTGTTTGCAGTGGCTGGGGGCCCTTGCACACCCATTCTCTCTGTATCTGCCAATCTCTCTCTCTCTCTCTCTCTCTCTCTCTCTCTCTCTGTCCCTCTCAAATAAATAAATAAAAATAAATTTTTAAAAAAAGTCAAGCCTGCCAGGTGTGGTGGTGCACACCTTTAATCTCAGCACTCGGGAGGCAGAGGTAGGAGGATTGCCGTGAGTTCCAGGTCACTCTGAGACTACATGGTGAATTCCAGATCAGCCTGGACTAGAGCAAGTCTCTACCTCAAAAAACCAAAAAGTCAAGCCAGGCCTGGTGGCTCACATCTATAATCCCAGCATTCACTCAGGAGGCTGAGGTAGGAGGGTCACCCTGAGTCCAAGGCCAGCCTGGGCTACAGAGTTCCAGGTCAGCCTGAGCCAGAGTGAACCCTAATTTAAAAGAACCAAAATGGGGCTGGAGAGATGGCTTAGTGGTTAAGTGCTTGCCTATGAAGCCTAAGGACCCCAGTTCGAGGCTCAATTCCCCAGTACCCATGTATGCCCAATGCACAAGGTAGTGCATGCATCTAGAGTTCGTTTGCAGTGGCTGGAGGCCCTGGTGCACCCATTCTCTCTTGCTCTCTCTCTCTCTACCTCTTTCTCTCTCTGTCTATCACTCTCAAATAAATAAATGCAAATACAGTGGTACATGCGTCTGTAGTTCGTTTATAGCAGTTGAAGGCCCTGGTGTGCCCATTCTCTCTCTGTCTGCCCGTCTCTCTCTCTCTCTCTCTCTCTCTCTGTCAAATAAATAAAATTAAATATTAAAAAGTTTTTTAAAAAGATTTATGGGGGCTGGAGAGATGGCTTAGTGGTTAAGGTGCTTGCCTGCAAAGCCAAAGGATCCCAGTTTGGCTCTCCAGGACCCACATAAGCCAGATGCAAAGGGGGCACATGCATATGGAGTTCATTTGCAGTGGCTGGAAACCCTGGCATGCCCATTCTCTCCCTCTCTCTCTCTCTCTGCCTCTTTCTCTCTCTCAAATAAATAAATAAAAAATATTTTTAAAAAGATTTTTTAAAAGCCAAAGAAATAAATAAACAAAGAATGCAAGAGCCAAAAGAAGTGTAGGACTCCTTACAACCTGCTCCTCCAGATATAAAATGGCCTGGATATCCATGACTTCACAGTGCCTGACACTACCTACACAAGACCATCATAACAGGAGGAAAATATCATAACATGAAAATTAAAAGAGAGGCTGGGCGTGGTGACACACTCCTTTAATCCCAGCACTCAGGAGGCAGAGGTAGGAAGATCACCATGAGTTCGAGGCCACCCTGAGACTATATAGTGATTTCCAGGTCAGCCAGAGCTACAATGAGACCCTACCTTGAAAAACCAAATAAATAAATAAATAAATAAATAAATAAATAAATAAATAAATAAATAAAATAAAATAAAAGAGAGGCTGGTTGAGAGGGGGAGGGGATTATGATGGAGAGTGGAGTTTCAAAGGGAAAGTGGGAGGGGGAGGGATGGAATTACCAACGGTTATTGTCTACAATTATGGAAGTTGTCAATAAAAAAATTAATTAAATTTTTTAAAAAAAGAAAAAAGAAAGAAGGTAGAGAGTGATTGAGGAAGACACCTAATATCAACCTCTGGCCTCTACATGCATGCACACATATCCACACATGCACCCCCCCACACACAAACACACATACCACATACATTCACATGCAAAACAAATAAGCACCGTTGGGGACGAGAAGTTACCTAGTCTGCTGGGGAGGGAATGGAGAGGTGGGGTGTGTCAGTGGGGGCCAGAGGGAGAGGAGTCTGGTCTTCAGTCTCCCACCTCGTGCTCCCCCACACCCCCATTCTCCTTCCTCTAACATTTTCACAATACAAGAACACATTTGATTAGATATTCACAGAGCTTGTAACTGATTTCTCAGAGCAAGCAGCAAACACTCCGGAGGAGCCTGAGCAAGAACTGTCACATTCGCTCAGGATTCAATTACTAAGACAGACCGGGCACGGCCTGCGCTCCTTCAGTTTCCCTGGAGAGTCAGTGAGGCGGCAGGTGAGGGCAGGTGACTGTAGACCTCAACCCAAGCTCTGGAGAACCTGCTCAAGGCAGCGGGGCCATGCTCTCTCCTGGTCTTTAATTCTAAGACACAGTGTTTCCTGACGGCCTTCCTCTGCTCACTGGCAAAGGCCCTGGCACAGGGCATCAAGGGGCAGTTCCCCAGCAGGGCCATTACCACATCCTCGACGCAGGCCTGACACACGGAGGCCCTCACTACGGGGCTGCTGCCTACACCACAGGCACCGAGGGGATCATGAACGCCGCAGGGCCCGAGGACCACAGCCAGGCTTGCATTCTGCATGCAGTTCTCCCCAAGTCTGATGAAAGCATCGAGGCCTGAGACTCCAGCATTCTCTCCCTGCCCCCTCCCCTCCTGTGGTCAGAGCAGGGGGTCCTCCTGAGGGGTGGGAGGAAGAGGGGAGCAAGGTGGCGCAGTGTGGCCTGGTGCACTTGGGACATCCTTTCAATCATTTATCATGAAACGGCAGATGACTCCAATGCTTCCACAGGTGCTAGACAGACCTGGACAAGAGAGGACCTAAGTGTGGGGACAGGCAGGACAAATGACAGCCAAAGTGGATCATGAACAAACCCGGCGACATCTGCTCGGGCAGGGGTGAGTTTGATGGATAAAACAAACCAGTGGCTTATATGGCTCTCTGCCACCTGTCACGCGGGTCACAGGTCCCAGCAGGGTAACCCACATCTACCTGTGTGAACACCCTGAAAATACATGGCAAATGTATTTTCAGCCCGTGGTGTAGAATGACCAGGGTCAGGGCAAAGCCGGGCTTCTCTGGAGGTAGGAGGAGAAGAGGAAGGGTCAGAGAGCCCAGTCTCCAGGGGAAAACGGAAGCTGACATGCTTCCTTTCCTGTCCCTGCCACCAGCCATGTCACCTAGGGTTAGAGGAGGCAACACAGAAGGGAAGGAAACTGCTACCAGCCAGTGTGGCTTAGATCACAGACACTCTCCCAGCACGGGGAACCAGAAGCCCAAGATAAGGTGTTTCGATTCATCCTGACCTTGTCCCTTAACTTGTAGATGCTGGCTTCTCCCAGTGTCCCTCACAAGGCCTTCCCTCCTCCTCCTTCTCCTCCTCTGTGTGTGTCTGCAGCAAGCTCTCAGCCCTCCTACCACAGCCTCCTGAGGGTTGTGATGGCAAGCGTGTACCACCACACCTGGCTAATCCCTTCGTATAAGGACCTTAGTCACACTGGATTAGGGCCAGCCCCAGCCCAATGGTCTTGTTTGGACTTACTTATTCCTTTTAAAAATCTGCTTCTGGGGCTGGAGAGATGGCTAAGTGGTTAAGGCATTTGCCTGCGAAGCCAAAGGACCCAGGTTTGAGTCCCCAGGACCCGTTAGCCAGATGCATAAGGGAGCGCATGCATCTGGAGTTCGTTTGCAGTGGCTGGAGGTCCTGGAGTGCTTATTCTCTCTCTCTCTCTCTCTCAATCTTTCTCTCCCTTTTTCTCTCAAATAAATAAATAAAAATAATTTTTTTAAAATCTGTTTCTAGGGGCTGGAGAGATAGCTCAGTTGGTCAAGTGTTTGCCTCACCAGTATAAGGACCTGAGTTTGAGGCCCAGAACTCATATAAAATGTCAGACATGCACTGTAATCCCAGCACTTGGGAAGCAGAGACAGGAAGCTCCCCGGCATTCTCTAGCGAGCCAGTCTAGCCTAACTGGTGAGCTCCAGACCAATGAGAGACCTTGTCTCAAAAAGGGGGCTGGGTACATGGCTTAGCAGTTAAGGCAAAGCCAAAGAAAGGACCCAGGTTCAATTCCCCAGGACCCACATAAGGCAGATGTACAAGGTGGCACATTCGTCTGGAGTTTGTTTGCAGTAGCTGGAGGCCTGATGTGCCCATTCTCCCTTCCTTTCTCTCTCTCTCTCTTTTTCTCTCTGCGTCTTTCTCTCAAATAAATTATATATTTTTAAAAAGTATCTAGGGCTGGAGAGACAGCATAGTGGTTAAGGCATTTGCCTGCAAAGCCAAAGAATCCTGGTTCGATTCTCCATGACCCACATAAGCCAGATGCACAGGGGGGAGCATGCATCTGGAGTTCATTTGCAGTGTCTGGAGGCCCTGTCGTGCCCATTCTCTATCTCTCTGTCTCTCTGTCTCTCTCTCTCTGCCTCTGTCTCTCAAATAAAAAAAAAAGAATCTAACATTTGTTTACAGCAGCAAGAGACTCTGGCACATGCACATACATAATTAATTGATGAATTCGTTCATTCATTCATTCATTAACAAATGTTTAAAAAAAGGAAAGGAGAGCTGCTCCTTGGGGTGCCCTGGTGGCTCGCCTCTGGTGAACTCGTCTATCAAGGCCAGAGGCCCGCTTTGCCTCCATCTCTCACTCCCATCTACCTGAAACACATCCCCTCAATTCCTTACAAGTGACATTCCTCAGAATCCCTCCCTCATGCTGACCCCCTTGCCCTGCCCACTCCTGGCTGGCAGCCTAGGCCCCAGTGCCCAGATCTTCCCTACCACAGGCGTACTAAAGCCCTCGCTTGGTTTTAGTTTCCTTCGGAAAGACAACAAGCCCATGCCTGCATCAAGGCCACGCCTGGGACCCCTGGGCTCAGGAGCCACACAGATCAAGTTCCATCACGTCTCCTCGGGGTAACAAGGTCGCTCACAGCCAGGCGAGGCGTTCTGATGTTCTGCTGGGATCTGCACACTCGTGTCCAGTGTTCTTTTCTTTCCTCCCTGCCAAAGCAGCACACAAGCCACTTGACATGCAGAAGGTCACAGAACTGCTTAAGTGTTTGCTTGAGATATTCAAATGAGAGGAACTGACAGCCACTCCACAATAACGAGAGCACCTGAGTGGGACACTTTACAGGGAAGAGAAGCAACGCGCAGGACTGGCAACGACAGTGGCTTCCGCAGGCGGGCCACGTGGCTGAGGCCAACTGAAGAGGACGGGCTCTGAGAGGTCAGCGACACCTGCGTTTGGAGAGGGTGCAGGGGAGGCGGCAGCCATGTTGACAGCCAACCACGGTTGATGCAGACGCACCTAGAGCCCACTCATAACCGTGAGGGCCAGCATCAACCTAAGACACTGGGTCAATTAAGAAAAGCATTAGGGCTGGAGAGAGGGCTTAGTGGTTAAGGAGTTTGCCTGCAGAGCTAAAGACCCAGGTTTGATTCCCTAGGACCTGCGTTAGCCAGTGGCACAACCACCTGGAATTTGTTTGCAGTGGCTGGAGGCCCTGGTGCACCCATTTTCAATCTCTCTCTCTCTCTTACTCTCTGTCAAATAAATAAATAAATAAAATTTTTTTTTAAAAAAAGAAAAGCATTAGTCAGGTGTGGTGGCCCCAGCACTGGGAAGGCGGAGGTAAGAGGTTCACAGCCATTTGTTCAAGGCCACATTGACACTACATAGTGAATTCCAGTCAGTCTGGACTACAGCAAGACCCTACCTTGGAAAAAAAAAAAGCATCAACATCAACCTCCAAGTCCAAAGGAAATTAAGTCTCCACCAGACCCTTAAGAAGGAGGAAAGTTGGGTACCATGGCATCCCACCCTCAGCTGGAACCTTGGAATAGTGTCACCCAAAGCTCTATGTGCTCCCCTGGCCTTCACAGCTGCCATCTCAGACTTCCAGTTCAAGGACATGAGAGCAACTAGTGCCAGGCAGAGCTAAGAATGGCTTGGCCACTCATTTCTAGCACACAGAAGCCTATGCATGGATGCTACGGTGCTAAAACATCAGAGCTGGGACGTGTTTATAATAAACCTGTTTAACAGTCATGAGACCACACTATGTAGTCTCAGGGTGGTCTCGAACTCACGGTGCTCCTCCTACCTCTGCCTCCCGAGTGCTGGCATTAAAAGCGTGTGCCACCACAACCAGCCTGAGATAGAGATTCTTGCCTTAGCCACACATTGACCATTTGGTTCTCAGATAAATAAGGAGCTTGGAAGCCCCTTTCCAGGTCCCATGGTGCTAAACACCACCACTGAATGGCTGAACTCCACCTGTCTGCAGCCAGGCCCCAGACACAGGATCCAGGTAGGCAGCTCCCCCTCATTGCTCACTTGCCAGCCCCCAGGCTACTCTCAAGGTTTGCACATTTCCTGATTGATCAGGCTACACATCTGGCCACCAGCCTCCACACTCCTGTAGCTTTAACCTCCAGAACACCTGTGGCCGTCGGCATTATACCCCAGCCAGAGCTACTTTTGGTGCCGGCGCTGCAGCGAGAGCATCCCAGGCCAGGCCCCGGCTTTGATTTCCTGACCCTCCTCCCACCCTCTCTGCTCCCAGACACCCCAGTGACCTGTCAAAGCTTCAACTCAGATCGTGCCATGACCCCACTCAAAACCTCTAGTGGCTCCTGTCACACGGAAGCAAAGTCTTTGCTTGTTAGGTCTAGACACGCTCTGGCCCTGTCCATCTTCCCGGCTTCATGCCACGACCCTGCCTCCCTCACTATATTCTGTATCCACCCAGGCCCCCACACACTGGTCAACACAACCAGCTCTTCCAGGCCTCAGAGCCTCAGCCTCTGAGGTACTGTGCAGGGGGCTCTGTTACACCAGGGCCTCTCCTGACCTCCCAGCCCACTGCCCACCCAGCAGCTCAGTACCCATAAGTAAAATGATCCCTTCGTTACCTGCACTCGAATAGCAACTGTTTGTTTCAGCTTGAACCATCCCATCCCATAATACTTCCCCACTGTCTTTCTTTCCTCTGTTGCAATGCATGCTGGGGGTAGGGGATGTCTGTCCCACTGTGTCTCAGGAGCCTGGGTCCACACTGGCACACACGTCAGTGCATGTGCACTCAACAAGTGAATGAATGAGTGACCAAAACAAGCACAGACAGTTTTCCCTCCAGATCTCCTTTTTTTTTTTTTTTTTTTTTTTTTGGTGTTATATATTTTTTGGCCCAGGCTGACCTGGTATGTGTGGTGTGAGAATCCTCCTACCTCTGCCTCCCGAGTGCACTGCGCCACATGTTATATATTTTTGCATGTGGATAGTATGTGTGGTGTGACACCCCATGTGTGTGCGTGCCATGTGTGCCAGGAGAACCCTGGGTGTGATCCTCCCACATCTACATGGTTCCTTGGGACAGTCTCTCACGAAGCCCGGGCTGCCATGTTTCAGTCAGCCGGGCTGTTCAGTGAGACCGAGCAACTCTCCATTTCCCAGTGTGGCCATGCCTCGTTGTTCATATGGGCTCCCAGGACTCGAACTCGGGACAAATCAGGCCCTCTTGGGCCCTCATGTTTGCATAGCAAGTGCCCTTACCAGTTGAGCAATCTCTCCAGCCCCACATCTTTTTGAGAAAATACCACCATGTCCAGCAATCACTCCATCCTGCACAGTGAGCCGTGACACTGCCCCACTCCTACAGCCCTTCCCAGAGCCTTTACCCTGAGTGCGCGAATGCTGCTGAGGCACTGGGCATGCAGCACACAGCCTGCGTGCCTTAGATAAAGCTCTCCAACCCCAGCACCAGGGGCACTCCGGAGGGCATCTGCCCCCCTTGCTAGCTCTCTCAGCCACCCAGCCCTACAGCAGTCACCCCTTCGGCTTGTTCAGCTGTCCTCAGCCAGAACATGGGGACAATAAAGCCAAGCCCACGAGGAATCGTGAGTCCTGAGGGTGTCTATCTTCTGGGGACTTGCCTCTCTGCCCCCTCCCATCCTGGGATGAAGGTGCTCATAGTCAGGCTGGGCAGGGGCAGCTGGAGAGCTGACCAGCTCTCATTGAGCCCTTCTCCCTTGTCACAGCATGAACACCCACAGGATTGTTCTAGAAGCCATGTGTGACCTGCTGCAATTAACGTTCTCTGTACACTGCCCACCACAGAAACTGGAAGGACAGAAGAGGAAAGTGAGAAGAGGAAGTGAGACAGCCAGGCTAGGGACTGGAGGCCACCAGGAGGAGTGCACCGCTCAGGAGCTAGGCCCCAGGGGACAGCATGGCCTGCCCAGCCCTCTGGCACTCACCCAGAAGCTTCTGCAGCACCTGGCCGTCATACAGGTCCTCTTCCAGATGCTTCACGATGATCCGCTCCTCCGCCAGCACGTCGTTGATCCAGTCCAGAAGCACCTGGGTGGGCGGGCAGACAAGAGGGCACATCATGGACTCACTCTGACCATGGCGCAAGGCTGTGGCCAGAACAAGCATGGGTGGGCAGTGACCCAACACCACGAGGGCAGCAGGACACCAGCCCGGTGAGTGACAGGCATCTCTCAAGCTATGGCCAGGGCGGGAGTGGACACGCAGATCCACAAAGGAGGGTTGAGACATCCAAGCAGTCCCTGGGGAATCCTTCAGGGCTAATGGGCAGGACAGACTCATTAGAAAGGCCTCAGCAGGGCTGGAGAGATGGCTTAGTGGTTAAGGTGTTAGCCTGTGAAGCCAAAGGACCCAGGTTCGATTCCCTAGCACCCACGTAAGCCAGATGCATAAGGGGGCACATGTGTCTGGAGTTCGTTTGCAATGGCTGGAGGCTCTGGCGCACCCATTCTCCCTCTGTCTGTCTCCTCTTTATCTTTCTCTGCTTTGAAATAAAATTTTTTTTAATTAAAAAAAAAGGCCTCCCCTATCCACATGAGCATGGAATACTACATAAGTACTGGGAATAGACAGGCAAGGGGATCACCAGGATCCACCCTGCATCCCCTTCCTGACCTGCCCACAGCCATCCTGGCCACCCAGAGCCCCATCTGGCCTTGCTTCCCAAGACACTTGTGAACACCTGTGAATGCAAAAACCCATCTGTACTACTGAGGGGACGGGGGGGGGGCTCACAGAGCCCACAAAGAATTATACAACCATCACCCCAACCCATTTTAATTAATTAATTTATTTGAGAGAGAATAGGCATGCCAGGGCCTTCAGCTACTGCAAACGAACTTCAGATGCCTGCGCCACCTTGTGCATCTGGCTTACGTGGGCCCTTATGTGGGCAAGCACCTTAACCACTAAGCCATCACTCCAGCCACGACCCAATCCATTTTAGATAGAAGACTTCGAAGCCTCTGAACAGAAGCCCAGTTGCCAGCCACAGGCTTCTCCCCTCCACCTCTGTCCCACTTCCTCGTATCTGTGCTGGATACCCGCCTCTCCTGGAGGTCACACGATGAGTGCTGGGATTAAAGGCGTGTGCCACCACGCCCGGCTCCTCCCTCACTTCTTAAGGCTGAACACCATGCCACTGGGTGACATGTGTATTGTATTTCTCGTCCATTACTAGGCATTTGAGTTGTCACCGCTTTCTGGAACTGCTCATGCATTGGGTTTTTTCCCCCTTGGCATATGTGTATAATATGCATTCATATGTGTGTGGAGCCAGAGAACAACCCTGGCGTCACTCACCCCATGTGTGTGCGTGCGGAGGCCAGGAGAACCCTGGGTGTGATCCTCCCACATCTACATGGTTCCTTGGGACAGTCTCTCACGAAGCCCGGGCTGCCATGTTTCAGTCAGCCTGGCTGTTCAGTGAGCCCGAGCAACTCTCCATTTCCCACTGTGGCCGTGCCTCGTTGTTCATATGGGCTCCCAGGACTCGAACTCGGGACAAATCAGGCCCTCTTGGGCCCTCATGTTTGCATAGCAAGTGCCCTTACCAGTTGAGCAATCTCTCCAGCCCCACATCTTTTTGAGAAAATACCACCATGTCCAGCAATCACTCCATCCTGCACAGTGAGCCGTGACACTGCCCCACTCCTACAGCCCTTCCCAGAGCCTTTACCCTGAGTGCGCGAATGCTGCTGAGGCACTGGGCATGCAGCACACAGCCTGCGTGCCTTAGATAAAGCTGTCCAACCCCAGCACCAGGGGCACTCCGGAGGGCATCTGCCCCCCTTGCTAGCTCTCTCAGCCACCCAGCCCTACAGCAGTCACCCCTTCGGCTTGTTCAGCTGTCCTCAGCCAGAACATGGGGACAATAAAGCCAAGCCCACGAGGAATCGTGAGTCCTGAGGGTGTCTATCTTCTGGGGACTTGCCTCTCTGCCCCCTCCCATCCTGGGATGAAGGTGCTCATAGTCAGGCTGGGCAGGGGCAGCTGGAGAGCTGACCAGCTCTCATTGAGCCCTTCTCCCTTGTCACAGCATGAACACCCACAGGATTGTTCTAGAAGCCATGTGTGACCTGCTGCAATTAACGTTCTCTGTACACTGCCCACCACAGAAACTGGAAGGACAGAAGAGGAAAGTGAGAAGAGGAAGTGAGACAGCCAGGCTAGGGACTGGAGGAGGCCACCAGGAGGAGTGCACCGCTCAGGAGCTAGGCCCCAGGGGACAGCATGGCCTGCCCAGCCCTCTGGCACTCACCCAGAAGCTTCTGCAGCACCTGGCCGTCATACAGGTCCTCTTCCAGATGCTTCACGATGATCCGCTCCTCCGCCAGCACGTCGTTGATCCAGTCCAGAAGCACCTGGGTGGGCGGGCAGACAAGAGGGGCACATCATGGACTCACTCTGACCATGGCGCAAGGCTGTGGCCAGAACAAGCATGGGTGGGCAGTGACCCAACACCACGAGGGCAGCAGGACACCAGCCCGGTGAGTGACAGGCATCTCTCAAGCTATGGCCAGGGCGGGAGTGGACACGCAGATCCACAAAGGAGGGTTGAGACATCCAAGCAGTCCCTGGGGAATCCTTCAGGGCTAATGGGCAAGGACAGACTCATTAGAAAGGCCTCAGCAGGGCTGGAGAGATGGCTTAGTGGTTAAGGTGTTCGCCTGTGAAGCCAAAGGACCCAGGTTCGATTCCCTAGCACCCACGTAAGCCAGATGCATAAGGGGGCACATGTGTCTGGAGTTCGTTTGCAATGGCTGGAGGCTCTGGCGCACCCATTCTCCCTCTGTCTGTCTCCTCTTTATCTTTCTCTGCTTTGAAATAAAATTTTTTTTAATTAAAAAAAAAGGCCTCCCCTATCCACATGAGCATGGAATACTACATAAGTACTGGGAATAGACAGGCAAGGGGATCACCAAGGATCCACCCTGCATCCCCTTCCCTGACCTGCCCACAGCCATCCTGGCCACCCAGAGCCCCATCTGGCCTTGCTTCCCAAGACACTTGTGAACACCTGTGAATGCAAAAACCCATCTGTACTACTGAGGGGACGGGGGCTCACAGAGCCCACAAAGAATTATACAACCATCACCCCAACCCATTTTAATTAATTAATTTATTTGAGAGAGAATAGGCATGCCAGGGCCTTCAGCTACTGCAAACGAACTTCAGATGCCTGCGCCACCTTGTGCATCTGGCTTACGTGGGCCCTTATGTGGGCAAGCACCTTAACCACTAAGCCATCACTCCAGCCACGACCCAATCCATTTTAGATAGAAGACTTCGAAGCCTCTGAACAGAAGCCCAGTTGCCAGCCACAGGCTTCTCCCCTCCACCTCTGTCCCACTTCCTCGTATCTGTGCTGGATACCCGCCTCTCCTGGAGGTCACACGATGAGTGCTGGGATTAAAGGCGTGTGCCACCACGCCCGGCTCCTCCCTCACTTCTTAAGGCTGAACACCATGCCACTGGGTGACATGTGTATTGTATTTCTCGTCCATTACTAGGCATTTGAGTTGTCACCGCTTTCTGGAACTGCTCATGCATTGGGTTTTTTCCCCCTTGGCATATGTGTATAATATGCATTCATATGTGTGTGGAGCCAGAGAACAACCCTGGGCGTCACTCCTTGGGAATGCCATCCACCTCTTTTTTTTTTTTCTTTTGTAATCTCAGGGTGGCCTCGGACTCACGGTGATCCTCCTACCTCTGCCTCCTGAGTGCTGGGATTAAAGCTGTGTGCCACCACGCCTGGTCCATCCATCTCTTTTTGTTGTTTTTTGTTTTTTTCGTTTTTTTCAAGGTAGGGTCTCACTCTGGTCCAGGCTGACCTGGAATTAACTATGCAGTCTCGGGGTGGCCTTGAACTCATGGCAATCCTCCTACCTCTGCCTCCTGAGTGCTGGGATTAAAGGCGTGCGCCACCACGCCCGGCTCCATCCATCTCTTTTTGAGACAATCTCTCAAGGGCCTGGAGCTTTCCAATTAGGCGGGTGGCCAGAGAGCCCCGGGGATCCTCTTGTCTCCACCTCCCCAGCACTGGGATTACCTGCACACACTACAGAGCTTCAGGAACTCGCTCAGGTCTCCATGCTTGCAAGGCAAGCGCTCTATCCACTGAGCCATCTCCCTGGCCCCATGTCTAGTTTTGGTATTCTATATGTTTCCATCTTCCTAGGTCTGTCTTCTCCATAAGCCTTTTCTCAACAAATGGTTCCCTGGATTCACCAAGTGACACTCTCTGGAAGCAGGCTTTTCTGCTGAGAACATGACTAGGAGACAGTGAGATTCCTGAGGACAACACTCGCTCCTCCATCCTGCCCACGACACTGGCCACCCAAAGTACAGCTGGAGCCAGGACACACAGGCTGCGGCTCCCCGCACAGGCAAAAGGAATAAAACTATTGAATTGGCTCCCGCTAACTTCTGGGAGGTGGCAATTTATGGCCACTCTCAGATGGAACAAAAAGGCATAGTCCAGAATGTACCGTCTTCTGTCACTCTTTGAAACAGCTGCGACCCACAGAAGTGGCCCCAGAGTCAGCCGCAGGGGAATTCCATCTTCCTGCTGCAAGAGGCTGAATGAGGCGCACCCTGGCGGGAGGGGAGGCTGGAATGGATAGGAGCCCAGGGCAGGCTGGGAGGAGGCCCGCACAGCCCTGGGGCTCCCCAAACACCTTAAAGCATCTCCAAGGGGCCTCTGGGAGACCCTGGCTCTGGCGCAGACATCTTGGGGGGAGGGGTCTTGCCACCTCCCAGCCTCACCACCTCCATCTCTAGATGCTACTCTCCCAGTGCACGCTGGTCACTCTGACATCCTGCCCTGTCCTCCGAAGGGACCTCCTGGACCCCAGCCCTCCTGCCTCTCCTTGCCCTGCCATGATCTCCAGCACTATCGCTAATCCAGAGCGCTCCACAGATGCAGCCGCCTCCGGGTGGTTCTGCCCCTAAACTGGCACCTCTGCCAGAATGAAAATGGGATCACGCCAGGCAAGGTGGCACACACCTTTAACCCCAGCACTGGGGAGGCAGAGGTAGGAGGATCTCTGTCAGTTCGAGGCCACCCTGACACTACATGGTGAATTCCAGGTCAGCCTGGGCTAGAGTGAGTCCCTACCTCAGCGGGGGGTGGGTGGGTGGGTGGGTGGAGGGAGGATAAGGAAAATGGACTCACTGTCCCTGAGCCTCAGGACCCCCCTTGCACTCCATGTCTGTCCCCTTGCAACTGGCCCCACCTCTCACCATGTTCTTATCCAAACCTTCCTCCCCCCAGGCCACCACCACAGCCCTACCTGCCTCCTTGACAGACGCAGCATTTGCCTGCCTCTGGGCCTTGGAGCGAGCGCGCAGCTCCCTTGCACCTGAGCACCTAGTCCCCACGGACCACACAGCTCTATGAGGCCGCCGATCTCATTTACTGAGCACGCAGTGATGCGGGGAGCAAAGCAGACAGAGGAGGTGTCTACCCTGAGCACATGCCAATCACATCTTACTAGACAAACCAACACCTGGCCTGGGTTGTAATCACAGTTGTGAACAGGCAAGAATGGGGCACACGCCTCAGCCAGGTGATGAGGCCCACATGTAGGAGCTTGTGCGGATGGAGGAACCCCCACATGTGACGAGAGGGCCTCAGCTGTGCAGTCTTCCCCCTGGAAATCGGAAACTCACACCATGAGGTAAACATTGGCAAACCCTGTTCAAGGGGTGTCCTTCAAAATTCCAGGGGACTCTGAGAAAGTCCCAGCCCCCAGGAGAGTTGATGACTACACCTCGACTGTTATCCCGGGAGAGATCTTCAGAGATGAGGGGAAACCGAGGGAATGGGGTGAAGTGGGGACTATAGTCAGTGACCCCAGCAGCAGCGGCTTGTTAACCTGCTGATGTGGGCAGCATGGGGACCACTGTGGGAATGTCATGTCAGCTCTCCTCCCTCCCGTCACAGCATCTCACTGTGTAGCCCAAGAGCATCTAGAACTTTCCATCAGCCTCAGTTGATGCCTCAGCGGTGGTGGGATTACAACCAGCACCACCCAGCTTCGTCTCCTCAGCCTTCTGAGTGCTGGGACTACAACCAGCACGTGGGCTTCTTCACACTTTCCTGATGGTATCTTCAGAAGCAAAAGTTCCCCACTAGGTCCAGGTTGTCCTTTTCTGGCTGTGTCTTTGCAGTCCTAGCAGAGAGACTGTTATCTAAATCGGAGGTCATGAAAATGAGCCTCCAGGGGTCCCCTGAGGGCTACCTTAGGTCTTACCCTAGAGGATGCTAATGACCAGGTGGAAAGCTGCAGGTTGTCAGTAAGGAAAGGAAAGATGGTGGCTGAGGTTGCTGTCCCTAGGAAAGTGAGTCCTCTGTGGGAAATTGTGAAGGAAAGAGAACTCTCTCTGCTTGGCCTCTAACTGCAAGAGCCACGGCCACAGTGGGAGGCAAGTGCTTAGCTGAGGTGGGCATCTCCATCCAGGCCCAGGCCCAGCAGGCACTGGGGTTGGGGGGACTCCTCTGAGGAGAAACGGGTTGTGGAGACAGTGTCCACGTTAGCCCTGTCCTGGATGGTGGTGTCTGCCCAGCAGTGCAGTGAGTTATCACAAGGGTCATGCTAGAAGGGGTACAGGTACAGGGTTGCACAGGGCACGTGCAGAGCCAGTCTTGCCCCAGCCTCACCCCCAGCTGCCCATTAACTATGACAACAAGCCAAAATGAGAGCTTTCCAAGACCCGCATGCACATTCACTCTCATCCATCCACATGCCTGTTTGTGCCAGTGGTCCCTCCCCTGAGCTCACCCCATCCATCTCACTGGTCATAAAACACACCGGGCATATGCATGCCACAGGACCTTTGCACCTGCTATGGGTCAGGTGGCTGCTCTGTACCCAGGTACTGACACAGAGGTCTCTATCTGCTCAAACACAGCCCCTGCCCTGCCCCGCAGAGCAGCAGCAGGAGGGCCCTGCTTCAGGGGACCTGCTGCCATGTATGACATAGTCACTGTTCCTTGTCCAGTCTGTTTCCCAGCTGCACTGTCCGCTTTGTGAGTGAGGCTTTGGTTTTGCTTGGTGTATAATCCCCAAGTGGCTAAGACCAGAACAGACCCATGCTCTCAAGCAAATAGCAGGGCTGCCGAGGGACAGTCCAGAAATGTCTCCTGGGCCCGTAGACATCTGGTTCCACAGGCTGCAGGCCCGTTAGAGAATACACCAGAGGATGTTTCTGCTATATTGAAAAAAAAAAAAAAAAAACTACGACAAAGAAAAAAAAAGCCCACATCTGGAACTCTGGCCTGACCCAAGACCACACGCAAAAACCACAGCCCGAGGGGATGGCTCGGTAAGCAAAGTACTTGCTTGCCTCAAAAGCATGAGGAGCTGAGTTCAATCCCAGCACTCAGGAGGCAGAGGTAGGAGGATCGCCATGAGTTCGAGGCCAGCCTGAAACTACATAGTGAATTCCAGGTTAGCCTGACCTAGAGTGAGACCCTACCTCAAAAAAAAAAAAAAAAATTCAAAACCCAACTCTACATACTGGACCACATTCTCAGCTTTGGGAAGCAAACAGTTGTCCCTCGCTCAGTCTTATCACCACCACCCCCAGAAGTGCAGCTGACTTGGGGGACGCCCCCCACCGCCCATCCTCCCCGTCTGCCATCCGTCTTAATCTTCTGCTCCAGAAAAAACGTCTTCAGACAGCGCAGGCCATTATTTTTAGGGACGCGCTCATTTGCAAACCCGAGTCCTAGGGCGACCGCCGAGGACATCTATTAATTACATCCTTACACAGCGCTGGAGCACAGGCAGTTCCACGCGCTTGCTTTAACCAGAATAAAGAATTACTTTGCCTTGAGCTCCTTCTGAATTATAATCGGGATCTGCAGTCTGTCTCCCCCAGAGCCGTGACAGCTACGTTTTAATCACTTCCAAACAGAGTCCGGCTGCTCAGCCCAGGACGTGGAGATGGGGCCTGAGCAGGGCAGGGCGCCCCCACACAGCCCCATGGGCACCAATCTCACCCTCAGGACCATGGTCTACAGCTGACGTTCTCCCCAGACACTAAGAGAAGAGAAAATCAGAACTTCAAGCCCAAGAAGATCCTAAGCCAATGTGCTGGGGAATGAGATGTGAAATGCCCTCTAGGGGTGACACCCCCCGCCCCATGGGATGCTGTTGCCTGCTCCTCTGCATGCTTAGCAAGTTTCTGGCTCCAAATGCATTGTTCCAACATGAGTTCTGATCTCTGCTGTCTTTCCACTCTGTACGTCCGTGGCGTCCATTGCCTGGAAGCCTGGCGTCCCAGGTTAGGAGCTCATTCCCCACAAACTGGGCCTCCTTCAGATGCCAGCTTCAAAGGGGGCCCGCTACAGATTTCAGATCTGCTCCACACATGGCAAATCAGGCCTCCTTTCTGGGGGTTCTGTAATTTGCAAGAATGCCTCTCAGTGCCTGGACAGATGGCTTAGTGGTTAAGGCACTTGCCTGTGAAGCCAAAGGATCCAGGTTCAACTCCCCAGGACCCATGTAAGCCAGATGCACAAGGGGGTGCAGGCATCTGGAGTTCGTTTGCAGTGGCTGGAGACCCTGACATGCCCATTCTCTCTCTCTCTCTCTCTGCCTCTTTCTCTTTCTCCCTCTCTTTCTCAAATAAATATTTTTTTAAAAAAAGAGAGAGAGAGAGAGCTGGGCGTGGTGGCGCACGCCTTTAATCCCAGCACTTGGGAGGCAGAGGTAGGAGGATTGCCGTGAGTTCGAGGCCACCCTGAGACTACATAGTTAATTCCAGGTCAGCCTGGACCAGAGTGAGACCCTACCTCGAAAAACCAAAAAAAAAAAAAAAAAAAATGGCTCTCAGTCTCCAGGAGTGCGCTGTTCTTATGATAACAGTGACGGCGAACTGCAAAGGAGCAGGGCAGGGGACAGCAAAATGGAAGGAGACATCAAGGCAGGTGGGACAGGGCACAGCCTCGTGTGTCCTCCTCAGGTGCTCCCTTGAGAATCAGATGTCCTCTCTACCCTTGAGACCCTCACCTGGCCTCCCTTTGTCTCTTGACCACCATAGTGGATTATGTCACTGGCCATCAGAGGTAGAGTTCACTGTCCAGACCCCTCTCCCTCACCCCAGAAGTCAATAGTGCCAACCCCAACAACATGTGTTGGTCCCTCTGAGACCAGCCTAAGTCAAGGCTAAGCGGGGCTCACCCACAGTGCCCTCATTGTGGGCAAAGGCAGCAGCAGCCTCCTCCCACTCAGGCAACACTGAGGTTCCCAGGGCTCCGTGCCAGACCCTGGGGACAAGGACTGAATCCATTAGACACCGGCATGCAGGCTTCTCGGGCCAGCACAGGATGCACCACCTCTCACTGGAGAGTCGTTAATGACACAAAGTGTCTCGGCCTTAAGACTCCATCTGCCAAGGTAGCAGCCATCTCCCCACAGGGAATCCGGGTGGCTTCTGGAAGACACCAGGAAAATGGCCACATGAATAAACACCAGCAGAGAGGACGCCTGGGCAAGTCTTTTGGGCTCCTGAACCCACAGAATGAGAGGTCCATTTCTGAGGTGGTACCAGCCTGGCAGCTGCCTCCTCTCCACCTACCTAGTCACACTCAGTGCCCAGTGCTCACAGTGACAACATGCATGGGGTCTCACTTCAGTGCACCTCGGGCTGGACTGAGATTGGGCCTCCAGCCCTCATGGCCCAGTCTACATGACAGATAGTCCAAAGTAGTTTTCAAGGCCAGATGTCATTCCAGTGCTGGCCAGGCCAGAGCCTGGGATTCCTGACAGTAGGCAGAGAGCCTCACTCACAGACTCAGAAATACACTCCTGAAGGAAGAGGCTGGGAGGGGAAAGCCAAGAGGGGACAGGAGAGACCACCAAGACCACAGGGAACATCACAGATGTCAGAGAACAGAGGAGCAACGAAGAAGCCAGCCAGGCGTCCTCAGTCACACTGTTCAGATCCCAGCACTGGGAGTGGCCATGAGGGACAGTTGGGCACAATTGCTGTGTCCAGCAAAACAGGAGGTCATTCAGACTCAGCTGTCTTCAGACTTGCTTGGACTTTGCATTAAAAACACCTGCTTCAGGTGGCAGCTGGAGAAATGGCTCAGTGAGTAAGGGTGCTTCCTGTGCCAGTATTAAGGGCCTGAGATCCTCTGCGTTGGATCCCCAGCACCCAAGTAAAAAGCCAGGCATAGCCGGGCATGGTGGCGCACGCCTTTATTCCCAGCACTCGGGGGCAGAGGTAGGTGGATTGTCATGAGGTCACCCTGAGACTACATAGTGAGTTCCAGATCAGCCTGGGCTAGAGTGAGATCCTACCTTGAAAACAAAAACAAAAACAACCAAAAAAAGCCAGGCATGCATGGCCACATTCAGCTGTAACCTCAGTCCGTGGGGGGAGGTGGGGTGGACACAGGAGAATCTCTGGGGCTTGCTGGTCAGCCAGTCTTACCAAACGTCAGCAGCTCTGAGGTCCTCTCAAGGATACAGGCGGATGAGCAATGTAGAGCTCTGCATGCATGCACACAGGGTGTGCACACACAGATGCATAGACTATTATACACACCACACAGACTGCACACACGCATGGGCACACACTAAACAGAGGCTTGGGGGGGGGAGCACTTGTCATGCATGGATAAGACCCTGGGTTCTGTCCCAAGCACTGGGAAGAAAAAAAGAAAGAAAGAAAAAAAAACCCAGCTTTTGGACTGAATGGCTATAAGGGATCACCAAGAATAAACCCTCCCCTAGAAATTGGGCCATTGGTCTACTGTACAGAGAAGACAGTCACACAGTGACAAGAGGGAGGTGCTTCATTCGCCTCCCACCAAGACTGGCTATCTGCACCTTGGTTCTCAAAGTGTTCTAGGTGTGGGGAGATCGCTCAGTGGTTAAAGGTGCTTGTTCCCAAAGTGTGCTGGGCCCGTCTGCACTAGCACACAAAGTCCTAGCCCCAGCCCCTCCTCCAGAGACCCTTCCCCAATATCCTGAGCCCATGTGACTTCATTCTGTGTCCATCACCAGCTCCCACTGAGTCCCGGAGTCCTTCTATTGAATGAAGGCAGGCCTGGCCTTTCCGGCAGCATTGGAAGCGAGGGTCATACGGAAGGGGCTGGGTGACTAAACCATCTGACTTTGCACTCGGTGGGTGCCTGCACAGCACAGCGTAGGGTGGGTGGCAGGAGCAGAGGGAGGGAGGAGAGAAGCTGACGGTGATGGGGAAGGTGGAGACAGAGCAGGTTGTAGGTGCTGCACTCAGCAACAGCTCGGGGACAGGCCGGGGCTGGTTCCCGTCCCAGTAGCCACTAGTAGGTTGGCCCTTCCCCACTCGTGGCACAAGTTTGCTATACCAGCCACTTCCTCTCAGGCCAGAAAAATGTGAATAAGCCCTGCCCGAGGGACACACCGTGGCCTCCCCCGTGACCCTGCATACCTAACCGGACTTAACGGCATGTAGCCTTGGGGCCAACCATCCATACTCGCCTCTGCCTGGGAAGCTGCAGCTGCTGAGAAAGCGAATGTTTTATGAGCATCACTCTTACTCGGCCATGACAGCCGCTGTCCAGCCTCCCAGCCGCTTCTGCTGCTCCCCTGGTCATGGCTCTCACATTCATTTTGCGTCAATCAGCCTGCTTCCAGACGAGACCTGCAGGCTGGGAGCTGTGGGACTTTCCCAAAGTCTGGGTCTCTACACACATGCTGTGGGTCAGTGGGAACAGCTGCAGGTCCAGGCGTCTTAGCCTCTGACAGCCTCTTGAAGGCCACGGCCAAACACTCTGCCACTGCCACAGGAGCAAGGTGCATGGGGCCTGGCTTATGTGGATGGCGTCAGCTACCGTGGAAGGAGCGGTGGTGTAGGGAAGGTGGCACCACGTGCCATTCTTGCTTCTTGTAGCTACTGTAAGGGACTTCCAAAAGCCTGGTGGCTTTTCATGGTGACAGTGCAGTCTGCTGCAGGCTGGAGGTCAGAAGTCAAAACCAGCCTTACTAAGCAAAGGCCGAGTGTCAGGAGAGGAGAGCTGGCCACGCTGCAGACTCAGGGAGACCCTGTTTGTCTGCCTTCTCTTGCTTCTAGAAGGGCCTGTAGTCCTTGGGGCATGGCCTGCTCCTTCCTCCAAGTCAGCAGTGGCCACCTTCCTTCCATCCTCACTCAGCACCTCCATGTAGAGCAGGGTCCCCTTGGCCTGGCTCATAATCCAAGCTATTGTCCCCATGGCATGGTCTTCACTATATGTGCCATTCCAGGTGGTCTCAACTTGGTCATCTCTGGAACCACTGGGGATGTGATATGGCCCACCACACCCAAGCACTGTCAGAAAGAAGGCAAATGTTTGTGTGTGCGCACATGAGTACACGTGCTTGTGGGGTTCACATGTGTGTGTGCACATACGTGAGTATATATGCTATGAGGTTCATGTGTATGTGTGTGCATGCACACATGAGTACACACGCTATGGAGCTCACATGTGTGTGCAAGTACAGGTGCCCATATGTGCACATGCACAAGGGAGCCAGAGGACAATCTGAGGTGTCATTCCTTTCTCACTGTCCTCCTATCTTCAGACAAGGTCTCTCACTGGCCTGGAACTTGCCAAGAAGACTACACTGGCCAACCAGCAAGCCCCAAGGGTCTGCCTGTCTCGGCCTCCCCAGTGCTGGGTATGCCACCATGCCTGGCCTTTTGTTTTATTTATTTACTTATTTGAGAGACAGAAAGATACAGAAATGGGCAGGTAGAGAGAGTGAATGGGCATGCCAAGCCTCCAGCCACTGCAAATGAACTCCAGATGCATGCGCCCCCTTGTACATCTGGCTTACATGGGTCCTGAGGACTTGAACCTGAGTCCTTTGGCTTTGCAGGCAAGTGCCTTAACCGCTAAGCCATCTCTCCAACCCTTGCATTTTTTTAAACGTGGGTAAGAACGTGGGTTCTAGGGCATAACCTCAGGCCCATGTGCTTGTGCTTACACAACAACCACTTTACCAACCGAGCCCTCATCCCAGCCCCAAAGACGGAGGCTTCTAGAAGGCTGTTGCCGTCTCTGCCTAGTAACCAGGAAGGAAAAGGAGGCGAGGCAGATGTGTGACCGGATGCTTAGGGAAAGCCCTGTGCAAACTCAGCCACGCCTGCTATGGGTCCGAGAACTGCACGTGGGAAGATGCTCCTGTCCTTAGTCCTCCCTCCTCTGCTCCCTCAGGCATGAATATTCTGCACCTCCAGCCCCGCTGGTTGGTGTACCCTACCCCTGGATGAGGCCCTCCATCACAGCCTGGAATCTAGACAGCAGGGCAGCTGCTGTAACCCCCACACATCCCTCTACTCCAGCTCTGGATGCCAGAGACTTGGGTCCCCCTGTGGACACACAGCTGGCCAGCTCCCAGCCCACCATGGTCCAAACAGCCTCTGATCATAGGAGGCGAGGCAAAGTAGGGGTGACCCAGTGAATGGGGGTGCAACGAATCAGGAATGTGGACAGGAGAAAGGGACCTTACTCGTCCCTTCTGCCCCAGCCTCCCGTGCGGAACCTAACATTCACCAGGCTCCATGAGGTGAGCTTCACACGGGTCCAGTCTGTCACCATTCCACAGTCTGAGTGACCCCCAAGAGTGACAGCATCTCCCCTCCCAAGGATTGCAAGAAGACTGCATTGGTGGAGGAAGCTTGTGCAGTCACAAGGACGGTTTGAATGTAAAAGAAGAAAATTCAAGCAGGTTTGTGGGGCAGTTCATTTTATGAGCCAATGCGGAAGGGCCTCAGGGTGTCTGGTGCACATCCTTGCTGGCCGTGTCGGTGAGGGTGTTTGCAGGGGAAATGGATGGGTTAGCAAAAAAAGTGTCCTCCCCACGGAGGGTGGCAGAACTCACTCTGCTGAGGATCTGAGTACATGACCAAGAAGGCTGATCTCTCTCCCTCTCTCTCTCTCTCTCTCTCTCCTCTCTCTCTCTCCCTCTCTCTCTCTCTCTTCCCTCTCCTCCCTCCCCCAGGACACCATGAGCTGGCACATGGACATTCTGTTCCCAGCAATTCCAGTTCCCAGACCTGCAGACTTGGGCCAGAGTCACCAGCATATTCCCTCTGCCCCTTAGCCTTGGCACAATGCCCCGGACCCTCCCAGGACCTCACAGATCTCAAGATTTCTCACCCTCCAAATCCATGCAAAGCCATCCCTTATGATCACAGGAGGCGAGACAAAGTAGGGGTGACCCAGTGAATTCATCACGTACATGACACACAATGGCTGGTTCTATTCCTCTGGCTATCACCAACAATGCCCAGCCACCCCTGGCTCAAACGTCACCTTGAGAAAGACACTGGGAGCAAAATAATTTATAGTCCTTAAGGACATTCTTTTGCCATAAACGACAAGGTGGTAAATTCAGGGGGAAGCTTAATAAAATAGATAATTAAAGTCATGAAGAATCAACAGCTTGGGCTGGAGAGATGGCTCAGCAGTTAAGTGTGCTTCCTGTACAAGCATGAGGGCCTGAGGGGCCTGAAACTGCCTGCATTTGAATCTTCAGATCCCATATCATCAGCTGAGTATGGCCACATGCTCCTGGAATCCCAGTCCTGCAAAGGGGAGCAGAGACCAGTCGGGCACATTGCCCAGGCTCTCGGAAAATAGCATCAGTAAGAGACTCGGGCTCAAATAAGAATGGACGGAAGCCGGGCGTGGTGGCGCACGCCTTTAATCCCAGCACTCGGGAGGCAGAGGTAGGAGGATAGCCATTGAGTTCAAGGCCACCCTGAGACTACATAGTTAATTCCAGGTCAGCCTGGGCCAGAGTGAGACCCTACCTCGAAAAAAAAAAAAAAAAAAAAAAAGAATGGACAGGAGAGCAATGGAGTAAGACACTCATTCTGCTCCAGCTACCGCAGAGGAGGGCAAGGGGTGCCACGAGGGCACACACACAAGCAAGCACTGCCCATACCACATTACACACAAGCAAAAAATCAAAAAACAAAAATCACCTTGGGGTTTGTGGTGCAGCGCAGTGTTGGAGCACTTGACCGTATGAGCCTTGGGGTTCTTTTTTTGTTTTGTTTTGTTTTGTTTTGTTTTGTTTTGTTTTGTTTTGTTTTGTTTTTTCGAGGTAGGGTCTCACCCTGGCCCAGGCTGACCTGGAATTAACTATGTAGTCTCAGGGTGGCCTCGAACTCTCGGCTATCCTCCTACCTCTGCCTCCCGAGTGCTGGGATTAAAGGCGTGCGCCACCATGCCCGGCGAGGCTCTGGGTTCTAACCCCAGCACCACAAGAAAGAAAAAGGAAAAGAATGACCTCTTTGGGTGACTTGCCCGAACGCCGGCATTTTCAATTTACTTTTCTAAAAGGACTTTCAAGCCATTTGCTTATCCTGCATTAGCCTTGTGAAAACACACTCCCACAGGGCAGCGTGTCACAAGGGCAGCGCCAGGTCCTGCCACAGCAGTGAAGGTGGAGAGACGGAAGGAAGAATGTCTATTTCTGGCACGCTGCTGTCACAGGCAGCGTTTTAAAAGCCTCTCGTCACCTGACCTGGCTCCAGGTGTCCAGGGGCAGGACACTTGTTGGAGCCCTGTCTGCCTCTCTCTGGGGGTGGGTGACCTTCAGAACCCTACTGTGGTTTAGATCAGAGCTGTCAAAAACTCCAAGACACCCCTGGGGGGCGGTGGACACAACACTGGAAAAGAGGGTTGTCCTGGCTGTCCCCAGCAGCCACAGAGCCGCATCCTGCCCTCTCACTCCTGTGACTTTTGGGGGTAAAGTGACCAATTTTCTCACTTCACTGACATTCTGGTTTCCATGCATGGCAGGTGGGGGTGCCTGCCCCTCTCTGGCCTTCAGATCCTGGAGCCCCTCTGCAGGCAAGGCCATGGGTGGGGGTGCCTATCCTCTCCCTAAAACAGCTTGAGTCGGAACATGTGAGGCTCCAGGACAGCACAGGCCCATCCGCAAGGTCCTGGGACAGCTCTCTCCACCCATCTCACAGTCATTTTAAGGCCTCTAGCTACCCCAGCACATGGGGAGTCAGTGTCACAGACTCAAAGTCGTTTAAAGGCCCTGGAGCTGCCCCAGCACGTGGGGTGTCAATGCTGTAGCACCGTGCCCCATCCCATCCCTTTCAGGAGTACATGGCCTTGGCTTTCTCCCTGTGCCCACAGGGTCCCTGAAGCCCCAGGACAACACGGACGTTCCAACCATGTCAGATCGCCTTACCTTGACCAGCTCCTTGAACTTGGGGTCCTCCCTGGAGGTGGGGTCAATCATGGTACGCTCCTCATTCTCCTCTGCCAGGGGACAAAAGGGGCTACAGTGAGAGGTCAATGGGGGTGGCCAGGATGGCAGGGGTGGCTCACTCCCAGCTGCCAAGGGGATGAAGCAGGTGGAGAAGGGGATACCCAGCACGTTCTCAATGAAGACAGGCCACGCAGCTTTGTCAGCCAGAGCAACAAGGCTGAGGGGGACATCTGTGTCACAGCCACTAAGGCGCGATGATAACTGAGGAAGAGGTGGTGAAAGAACGTGAAAGCCAGGGCTGGAGAGATGGCTTAGTGGTTAAGGCGCCCGCCTGCGAAGCATAAGAAAGCCCGTTCGATTCTCCAGGTCCCACATTCAGCCAGATGCAAAAAGTGACCCAAGCGTACAATGTTGCACATGCGCACAAGGGGACGCACACGTCTGGAGTTTGTTCACAGTGGCTGAAAAGGCCCTGGCGCCCATTCTCTCTCTGTCTCTTTCTCTCTCTCTCTCTCTCTCAAATAAAAAATAATAATAATAAAAAGAATGTGAAAGCCAGAGGATGGGGAGGAGTGCTTGGGAGCACGAGGATTCCACACCCAATGCATTCATGACTGCACAGTGGCCGTCATCACCAAAACAATACTGCACACACCAGTACGTGATCATGATGATACAGGAAGGCAACAAAAGAAAAAGAAAAGAAAGCAAGGGAAAGACATCAAAACAGTGGGGGGGGGGGCGGAGGCTGGAGATGGCTTAGCACTTAAGGCACTTGCCTGCAAAGCCAAAGGACCCAGGTTCAAATCCCCAGGACCCACATAAGCCAGACGCATGAGGCAGCACATGTGTCTGGAGTTTGTTTGCAACAGCTGGAGGCCCTGGAGTGCCTATTCTCTCTCTATATCTGCTCCCCCACTCTCAAATAAAAATAAAAATAAAAATAAAAATTTAAAAATTAAAGCAATAAAACAAAATAGTAGAGGGACTAGTTAGAGAGAGGAAGGAGAGAGAAGGGGTGACATGAGAGTGATGGGAGAGTTTATAATCAAAATATATTATGTACATACATAAAAACTGTCAATAAAAATGTTTTTTTAAACCACAGAGCCGCCGGGTGTGGTGGCACATGCCTTTAATCCAAGCACTCAGGAGGTAGAGGTAGGAGGATCCCCATGAGTTTGAGGCCACCCAGAGACTATGTAATGAATTCCAGGTCAGCCTGGACTAGAGTGAGACCCTACCTCGAAAATTAAAAAAATTAAATTAAATTAAAAAAAAAAAAAAAAACACAGCCAGGGCTGAAGGGATGGCTTAGCAGTTAAGGCATTTGCCTGCAAAGCCAAAGGACCCAGGTTCAATTCCCAGGATCCACGTTAGCCAGATGCACAAGGTGTCTAGAGCGCGTTTGCAGTGGCTGGAGGTCCTGACATGCCCATTCTCTCTCTCTCTCTCTCTTCCTCTGTCAAAATAAATCAAAAAAGAAAGAAAAGACCTCACAGCCAAAGTCCATCATGCTGCCCACAGAGCCCCCACCACAGGTTCGGAGAGCAGCCTGTTCAAGCCCCACTGGCTCAGAGAGACGAAGGGAGAGGGCAAGGTGGAGCACTCGCTCGCAGAGGCAGGGACGTGCCCCTTCCAGCCTGAGTGGCGGGAACGAGCTGCTTCATGCACAGGTGCTCCGACAGCCACTGTTTATGAGCAGCTTTGGTGGGGGAGGGGGGCTCCGGCAGCACGGAAAATGCTTGAGGCATTACATGGGACAAAACCAAAACACAACACCACACAAAGAACTGTACACTCAAGGAGATGTCAGAAAGAAACAGCAAAACACACAGCCGGGAGGGAGGGCTGACATTTCCCGGCAACTAACACACAGCCCACCCTCCTCAGCTTCCCTCTGTTCTTCCTACATGTCCCAGCCTGGACCCACAGGTGACAGGGAGCCAGCTGAGTTTGTCAGTGGGGGGGGAGCCATGGAGATGGGGACAAAGGGGAGCACAGAGGATCCAGTGCCTCCCACCACAGAGAGACTGAGGGGAGGCCCCAGCTTCCCAGACACCTGCCATGGGAGCAGCCTACACAGCAGGGAGGGAACAGAGAGGTGCGCTTCCTGGAGGAGAGACCTGAGAGCTGGAGGGCCTCTGGTGCCCGCTGGGTGGAGCAGGGCCTGCTTCCTCCCAGGGACCTTGCTGACCTGACCGAGTCACAGTAACCGGGAAGGAGCGTGACCCGGCTCTGAACCACGGTGCAGAAAGAAGCAGAACTTTCCACACATTCTAGATTGAGGAGATGCCCAAAGCACACTTGAAGGGCAGCAGGCCTGGACTGGCATCCCGTGAGCTTCAAGCAGTTAGGGGCCTTCACCCCGCCCCCCGCAGTGCCAGCCAGCCAACTTCAGATGCAGGCGTTGCTCTGAGGTGCAGGGGCCGTGTGTGGACATGTGCCTCGTTTCTGTATCTCCTGATGCATTCAGATCTTGGGGCCTGCTAACCCTGGGAAGATGGCCCTCCAAGGCTGTCTACCTTCTACAGACAGCAAGCGAGTCCTCCCCAGCCTCCTCCTCTAGGGGGCACTCACAAGGCTCCCACATCCCAAGCCCTTACATATTTCTGCCCCCCACCTCACACCCCAAACCCATCCTCCTGCCTCCCCTGACCTCACACACCAAACCCATCCTCCTGCCTCCCCTGACCTCACACCCCAAACCCATCCTCCTGCCTCCCCTGACCTCACACCCCAAACCCATACTCCTGCCTCCCTTGACCTCACACCCCAAACCCACCCTCCTGCCTCACCTGACCTCACACCCCAAACCCATCCTCCTGCCTCCCCTGACCTCACACCCCAAACCCATACTCCTGCCTCCCCTGACCTCACACCCCAAACCCATCCTCCTGCCTCCCCTGACCTCACACCCCAAACCCATACTCCTGCCTCCCCTGACCTCACACCCCAAACCCATCCTCCTGCCTCCCCTGACCTCACACCCCAAACCCATCCTCCTGCCTCCCCTGACCTCACACACCAAACCCATCCTCCTGCCTCCCCTGACCTCACACCCCAAACCCATACTCCTGCCTCCCTTGACCTCACACCCCAAACCCATCCTCCTGCCTGCCCTGACCTCACACCCCAAACCCATCCTCCAGCCTCCCCTGACCTCACACCCCAAACCCATCCTCCTGCCTCCCCTGACCTCACACCCCAAACCCATCCTCCTGCCTCCCTTGACCTCACACCCAAACCCATCCTCCTGCCTCCCCTGACCTCACACCCCAAACCCATACTCCTGCCTGCCCTGACCTCACACCCCAAACCCATCCTCCTGCCTCCCTGACCTCACCCCCAAACCCATCCTCCTGCCTCCCCTGACCTCACACCCCAAACCCACCCTCCTGCATCCCCTGACCTCACATGCCAAACCCACCCTCCTGCCTCCCCTGACCTCACACCCCAAACCCATCCTCCTGCCTCCCCTGACCTCACACCCCAAACCCATCCTCCTGCCTCCCCTGACCTCACACGCCAAACCCATACTCCTGCCTCCCCTGACCTCACACCCCAAACCCATCCTCCTGCATCCCCTGACCTCACACCCCAAACCCATCCTCCTGCCTCCCCTGACCTCACACGCCAAACCCATACTCCTGCCTCCCCTGACCTCACACCCCAAACCCATACTCCTGCATCCCCTGACCTCACACGCAAACCCATACTCCTGCCTCCCCTGACCTCACACCCCAAACCCATACTCCAGCCTCCCCTGACCTCACACCCCAAACCCATCCTCCTGCCTCCCCTGACCTCACACCCCAAACCCATCCTCCTGCCTCCCTGACCTCACACCCCAAACCCATACTCCTGCCTCCCCTGACCTCACACCCCAAACCCATACTCCAGCCTCCCCTGACCTCACACCCCAAACCCATCCTCCTGCCTCCCCTGACCTCACACCCCAAACTCATCCTCCTGCCTCCCCTGACCTCACACGCCAAACCCATCCTCCTGCCTCCCCTGACCTCACACCCCAAACCCATACTCCTGCCTCCCTTGACCTCACACCCCAAACCCATCCTCCTGCCTGCCCTGACCTCACACCCCAAACCCATCCTCCAGCCTCCCACTGACCTCACACCCCAAACCCATCCTCCTGCCTCCCCTGACCTCACACCCCAAACCCATCCTCCTGCCTCCCTTGACCTCACACTCCAAACCCATCCTCCTGCCTCCCCTGACCTCACACCCCAAACCCATACTCCTGCCTGCCCTGACCTCACACCCCAAACCCATCCTCCTGCCTCCCCTGACCTCACACCCCAAACCCATCCTCCTGCCTCCCCTGACCTCACACCCCAAACCCACCCTCCTGCATCCCCTGACCTCACATGCCAAACCCACCCTCCTGCCTCCCCTGACCTCACACCCCAAACCCATCCTCCTGCCTCCCCTGACCTCACACCCCAAACCCATCCTCCTGCCTCCCCTGACCTCACACGCCAAACCCATACTCCTGCCTCCTGACCTCACACCCCAAACCCATCCTCCTGCATCCCCTGACCTCACACCCCAAACCCATCCTCCTGCCTCCCCTGACCTCACACGCCAAACCCATACTCCTGCCTCCCCTGACCTCACACCCCAAACCCATACTCCTGCATCCCCTGACCTCACACGCCAAACCCATACTCCTGCCTCCCCTGACCTCACACCCCAAACCCATACTCCAGCCTCCCCTGACCTCACACCCCAAACCCATCCTCCTGCCTCCCCTGACCTCACACCCCAAACCCATCCTCCTGCCTCCCCTGACCTCACACCCCAAACCCATACTCCTGCCTCCCCTGACCTCACACCCCAAACCCATACTCCAGCCTCCCCTGACCTCACACCCCAAACCCATCCTCCTGCCTCCCCTGACCTCACACCCCAAACCCATCCTCCTGCCTCCCCTGACCTCACACGCCAAACCCATACTCCTGCCTCCCCTGACCTCACACCCCAAACCCATACTCCTGCCTCCCCTGACCTCACACGCCAAACCCATACTCCTGCCTCCCCTGACCTCACACCCCAAACCCATCCTCCTGCCTCCCCTGACCTCACACGCCAAACCCATACTCCCTGCCTCCCCTGACCTCACACCCCAAACCCATACTCCAGCCTCCCCTGACCTCACACCCCAAACCCATCCTCCTGCCTCCCCTGACCTCACACCCCAAACCCATCCTCCTGCCTCCCCTGACCTCACACGCCAAACCCATACTCCTGCCTCCCCTGACCTCACACCCCAAACCCATACTCCTGCCTCCCCTGACCTCACACGCCAAACCCATACTCCTGCCTCCCCTGACCTCACACCCCAAACCCATACTCCTGCCTCCCTGACCTCACACCCCAAACCCATCCTCCTGCCTCCTGACCTCACACCCCCAAACCCATACTCCTGCCTCCCCTGACCTCACACCCCAAACCCATACTCCTGCCTCCCCTGACCTCACACCCCAAACCCATCCTCCTGCCTCCCTTGACCTCACACCCCAAACCCATCCTCCTGCCTCCCCTGACCTCACACCCCAAACCCATCCTCCTGCCTCCCCTGACCTCACACCCCAAACCCATCCTCCTGCCTCCCCTGACCTCACACACCAAACCCATACTCCTGCCTCCCCTGACCTCACACCCCAAACCCATATTCCTGCCTCCCTTGACCTCACACACCAAACCCATACTCCTGCCTCCCTTGACCTCACACCCCAAACCCATCCTCCTGCCTCCCATGACCTCACATGCCAAACCCATACTCCTGCCTACCCTGACCTTGCCTCCTAAGCCAGCTGCCAGGTAAATCAGGCCAGCCCTCGTCCCAGAGTCACTGAAGGTCCCCATGCCAGCCAGTCCTCCGCTGGAGGATTCTCACCTCTTGCTGACCCAACCCTGGTGCTTCCTACATTGGCCTGTGTGGCCATTCTCTACATCTGCAACCATGACAAATGCTCTCACCACCACCCTTGGTCTATCATTATCACCACACTTGAGTGCTCATAAAGTCTACATTTGAACACAGGGGCAGAAACCAACACAGAGGGATTGCTTCTTCCTGGGGACCTCTCTGAACAAGATTTCACTGAGACCTAAGTTCTCAAATGCCTCCCAAATGGTGTCCAATCAAAGGCCAGCCCGGGCTGGAGAGATGGCTTAGCAGTGAAGATTCCCCGGGACCCACATAAGCCAGGTGCACAGGGTGGCGCATGCATCTGGAGTTTGTTTGCAGTGGCTAGAGGCCCTGGTGCACCCATTTTCTCTCTCCTTTTCCCTTCTCCCTCTCTCTCTCTCTCTCTCTCTCTCTCTCTCTACCTACCTACCTATCTATATATTTCTCTCTATCTGCCTCTCTCTCATAAATAAATAAACAGGGGGGAGGGGAGGGAAATATCATGCACTTTTTGTATGTAAGTATAGAAGTTGTCAATTAAAAAAAAACAATAAGAGCCGGGCGTGGTGGCGCACGCCTTTAATCCCAGCACTTGGGAGGCAGAGGTAGGAGGATCACCAAGAGTTCGAGGCCACCCTGAGACTACATAGTTAATTCCAGGTCAGCCTGGACCAGAGTGAGACCCTACCTTGCAAAACACCAAAAAAAAAAATAATAAAATAATAATAATAATAATAATAATAATAATAATAAATGATAAAAGGATGGAAGAAAGAAAGAAAATAAACAAACAAACAAACAAACAAACAAATAAGGCTAGCCCATGGAGACAGGTTTCACACCAAGGACATACACCTCATGAAGTGTACCGAGGGGTCACCATACCTAGCTGGGTGTCTTCAGGGTGAACATCCACCAAGGCAGGGGACATGGGTGAGTTGATGGCACTTTTGCCTTCTTCCTGTAGGTCACTCACTGTTGGTGCAAAGAGAAAGAGTCAGGTGAGGACAGAGTCCTTGCACCGCACAGGCTACTACGGAAGACGAATCCCCCTCCTCACCCTCATTCCCACCGCCCAAAGTGCTTCAACACTTAACAAACCTGCCCCCCACCGACAGCATGCTGGGGAAATGTCCCATTCAGAGGGAACACTCCCCAAGTTCTGCAAGTGTCCCACACAGTTCCTGATTTCCACCAAGCACTGGGGGCCTGTCTGTTCACACTCCCCCTTGGAACATGTGGTAAGACATGGAAAGTTCTGGATGTTTCTATAGGCTTCCAGACCAGCCTGGGCTGCTGTGGTAGACAAAGCTCAGACCCCAGCAGGCGCTCAGAAGGCCGAGTGACTTCTCTTCCATGGCAGAGCTGTGGCCTCTGCTATGAACTTGAGCTATGAGCAGCACTTGATGGCCACATCCACGGGACAGAAATCTGATGGCAGGTGTAGTGGATTCTTAGAGGCCATGTTGCCCCGGTGGCTATGTTTGACCAGGCTGTACTTTGTCAGGTCAGAAACCTGGCTCGGTCTAGTCACAAAGCGGGTTCTCCATGCCCCTCTCCAGCTGGGGGTGGTCCTTCTGGATCTCCATCCTATACAGATGGCACCTAGCCAGGGAATGGCCACCTATGCCAGCCTGGCGGGCTCTGCTAACCCCACATCACATATGAACAGGGTAGAGACACAGTGACCAATTTTCACTTACTAGAACTCAGGTCTACGTGTCCCTCCGGAAATCAACTTGACGATGTCCTGAAGCCAGCAAAGGTGTGGCCCCAGGTCCCTCTCTCCCCACCCATGGCCTGATCTCCACGTGTGCACATATGCCTTGGGACTTGAAACAAAAATGTTTATTTCCACCTGTGTCTCTCCTCACCGCTGAAGAGCACGTTGCCCCCTTAAGATCTTAAATCACTACAAAGGTACCAGCCAAGGGGACCTAGAATGGGCACCGGAATGTAGGGAACAAAGTCCAGTCTTCCTGCGGTGATGATGGGACCACTGACCAGGGAGTACAAGCTGTGGGTATGTGGGGAGCAAGAGGGGCTCAGTGATTACAGGGTGCAGAAAGATACACTTGGGTACCATGGTCTTAGAGAGACCCTGATGGCCTCCAGCCCACAGTGGTCACGCAGCCTGGGAACAGTGCACTCCTCCAGAGTCTGGAACCCCAGAACCCACAACCATGTCTTCCTCATCAGCTGCACCTCAGACCCTACACTTTAAGCCACAAGATCCAGAGGCACCAGGGTGAGTTCTGGCCACACATGCCTCTTTTATAGCCCTGGACAAACCAGCTCTCTCCACTGCCATCTCCAGTGACAAGTGCCCCAACCACTGTGCCCACAGCTACTTTACCCCAGCAGAACGTATTCAGAGATAAAAATCCTACTCTTCCAAATACCCCAGTCAAGCCGGCCGTGGTGGCGCACGCCTTTAATCCCAGCACTGGGGAGGCAGAGGTAGGAGGATCACCGTGAGTTCAAGGCCACCCTGAGACTACAGAGTGAATTCCAGGTCAGCTTGGACTGGAGTGAGACTCTACCTCGAAAAAACCAAAAAGCAAACAAACAAAAAACCAAACAAAATACCCCAGTCACCTCAAAGGTTTGACCCTCCTATGCTATGCACCCGGCCTCCATGATGGCAGGGGACAGGGCAGCTGGTGATGGCATGGTGGCTTTGGACCAGGCAGTCCCACCCTTGCTGGGCAGATAAGCCCTGCTAACTTCTCAGAGCCTGCTTCCTTACACGGCATTTCCATTTTTGGTTAAGTCCGTTAGGGCACCGGCTGGGCTAACGATGCAATGAACATGGAGGGCTCATCACACAATGGGCTCACGGGCTTTGTGAGTCAGCCACCCACTGAGCCCCACTAGGATGATGGCAGTGGGGCTTCAGGGTACTAGCTATAACCTCAGCCAGCACTGATACTCAACAGCAAGAAAGAGGCCTGGTGCATCCATTCTTTCTCTGTCTTTCTAATAAGTAAACAAACAAACAAATAAATAATTTTTTAAATCAAGGCTCTGCACAAGAGCCAAAAGGTAGAAATAATGCAGTGGACAAGCAATCAAAAAATGAACGAGGGCTGGAGGGATGGCTTAGTGGTTAAGGCACTTGCCTGCAAAGCCTAAGGACCCAGGTTCTGCGGGTCCTCGCTGTCCCCAGGGGTCATTGGCCACTGACGTCCCAGGTGCAGGAGGAGTTGGGGGGAAGCAGGGTCCTGGAGCGGGTGAGTGCAATGGGCAATGAACCACCCAGGAGGCCATCTGATGGATAGCATGCTCTCATTTATTCAAAAGGGGAGTGGGTTTATGTTGAGAAGGCACATACAGACTATATGGCGAGTGGATACATAGTTTAGGGGTTGCTATCTAATTGGCTGGTGTTGGAAGGCAGAAGTCGCAAGGGAGAAGCTACAAGTGGCGGGAAAAGCTACGTGACTTCAGAGTTGTGAGGGAGGAGCTGCAAGGGAGATAACAGAAGTGGCAGGAAAAGCTACGTAACTTCGGCCACATAAGGGTCTCTTGGGCAGCTAGCCACAAGGTCAGGAACCGTGGGGGGCAAAGCCTGACTATGGAATGGTCAGATGCTTTTTTGGATCAAGGGGGGAGGGTCTCACCAGTTCTGCCCATTCTGGGTGATGACAGGGCACACTACAACCTTGCCCGAGGGCAGGGAGGGCCAGTCACTGTCACCAGAGTGGGTTCCCAGGCCAGCTGCAACCTCCACAGCCCAAGGTCCCTGGCCATGTTCTAATAACCCAAGCCAGCTTCCTCACAGTCCCAGCCCATGTTTAGGGTGGCTAGAGAGATGGCTTAGCAGTTAAGGCATCCCAGGTCTCACATAAGCCAGATGCACATGGTGGCATTTGCGTCTGGAGTTTGTTTGCAGTGGTTTGTCCCATTCTCTCTCTCTCTCTCTCCCTTCCCTGTCTCTAATAAATAATTTTTTTTTTTTTTGGTTTTGCAAGGTAGGGTCTCACTCTGGTCCAGGCTGACCTGGAATTCACTATGGGAGTCTCAGGTGGGTGACCTTCTCACAGGGTGGCCTCGAACTCTCGGTGATCCTCCTACCTCTGCCTCCCGAGGGCTGGGATTAAAGACGTGCGCCACCACGGCCGGCTTGACTGGGGTATTTGGAAGAGTAGGCCCTGGGTTTTCGGCAGCCTGGGTCCACCACAGACCACAGCCCTGCAACGAGGCGCTTCTGGTATAAACCTGGCAGCCAGCTTCGGAAGACCCACCCAGTCCTGGAGGACCATCTTGGCCAAGATAGGGCTTTCAGTTAATCCCAGGAATGCTCACTTCTCAAGTACCGATCCAGCTCCCAGAAAGCCCACACTTCACAGACAACATGCCAGCTGAATGGCTGAGATGGGCAGCTGAGTGGTTAGCTGCACAGTGGCTTTGAGCAGTACCAGACCTGGGGTGGTGTCCAGATGACACTGACTCAGAGAAGCCTGGTTTCTCTCTTTTCCCAAACATCTACACTGTTCTGAGAGGACACTCTGTCCCACACATGGCCCAGGAGCCGGCCATGAGGAGTCAGTGCCATTAGGGACTCTCAGTACAAGGGTGAGATTCTCCATGGGAAGAGGGATATGGAGGTCAGGGCCTGGAGGCCAGTGGGCTGCATTCGGGAAGAGGGGAGATGGAGGTCAGAGAAGAACCAGGTGAGGATCAAAAGGAGATGGAGATGGGGAAGAAAGAGGAGATGGATGGAGGTTAGGGAAGAAGGAGATGGAGTCTGGGGAAGATGGATGGAGGTCGGGAAGAGGGGAGATGGGAGATGGGGGTGGAGGTCAGGGAAGAGGGGACATGGAGGTCGGGAAGAAGGAGAGGAGGTCGGGAAGAGGGGGCATGGAGGTCAGGGAAGAGGGGAGATGGAGGTTGGAGAAGAAGGAGATGGAGGTTGGAGAAGAGGGGAGATGGAGGCTGGGGAAGAGGGGAGATGGAGGTCGGGGAAGAGGGGATATGGAGGTCGGGGAAGAAGGAGATGGAGGCTGGGGGAAGAGGGGATATGGAGGTCGGGAAGAAGGGAGATGGAGATGGAGGTGGAGGTCAGGAAGAGGGGACATGGAGGTCGGGGAAGAAGGAGATGGAGGTCGGGGAAGAGGGGACATGGAGGTCGGGAAGAGGGGAGATGGAGGTCGGAGAGGGATGGAGGTGGGAAAGAGGGGAGATGGAGGTCGGGAAGAGGGGATGGAAGTCGGATGGAAGAGGAAGGAGATGGAGGTCAGGAGGGGAGATGGAGGTTGGAGAAGAAGGAGATGGAGGTGGAGAAGAGGGGAGATGGAGGTCGGGGAAGAGGGGATATGGAGGTCGGGGAAGAAGGAGATGGAGGTCGGGGAAGAGGGGAGATGGAGGTCGGGGAAGAAGGAGATGGAGGTCGGGGAAGATGGAGGTCGGGGAAGAGGGAGATGGAGGTCGGGGAAGAAGGAGATGGAGGTCGGAGAAGAGGGGATGGAGGTGGGGGAGGTCAGAAGAGGGATATGGAGGTCGGGAAGATGGATGGAGGTCAGGGAAGAGGGGATATGGAGGTCGGGAAGAAGGAGATGGAGGTGGAGGTCAGGGAAGAGGGGGAGATGGAGGTCTGGAGGTCGGGGAAGAAGGAGATGGAGGCTGGGGAAGAGGGGAGATGGAGGTCAGGGAAGAGGGGATATGGAGGTCGGGGAAGAAGGACATGGAGGTCAGGGAAGAGGGGATATGGAGGTCGGGGAAGAAGGAGATGGAGGCTGGGGAAGAGGGGAGATGGAGGTCGGGGAAGAGGGGAGATGGAGGTCAGAGAAGAAGGAGATGGAGGCTGGGGAAGGGGGAGATGGAGGTCGGGGAAGAGGGGAGATGGAGGTCAGGGAAGAAGGAGATGGAGATCGGGGAAGAAGGAGATGGAGGTCGGGAAAGGAAAGGGGAGATGGAGATGGGGAAGAAGGAGATGGAGGTCTGGGGAGAGGGGAGATGGAGGTCGGGAAGAGGAGGATATGGAAGAGGGAAGGATCGGGAGGAGAGGGGGAAGAGGGGACATGGAGATGGAAGGGGGAGATGGGGAAGAGGGGAGATGGAGGTCAGGAAAGAGGGGAGATGGAGGTCAGGGAAGAGGGAGATGGAGGTGGAGAAGGAGATGGAGGTTGAGGAAGAGGGAGATGGAGGCTGGGGAAGAGGGGAGATGGAGGTCGGGAAGAGGGGAGATGGAGGTCGGGAAGAAGGAGATGGAGGTCGGGAAGAGGGACATGGAGGTCAGGAAGAGGGGAGGATGGAGGTCAGGGAAGAGGGGAGATGGAGGTCAGGAAGAGGGGACATGGAGGTCGGGAAGGAGGGGAGGTCATATGGAGGTCGGGAAGAAGGAGATGGAGGTCGGGGAAGAGGGGAGATGGAGGTCGGGAAGAGGGGATATGGAGGTCGGGAAGAAGGGAGATGGAGGCTGGGAAGAGGGGATATGGAGGTCGGGGAAGAGGGGAGATGGAGGTCGGGGAAGAAGGACATGGAGGTCGGGGAAGAGGGGATATGGAGGTCGGGGGGAATGAAGGAAGATGGGAGGCTGGAGGCTGGGGAAGGGAGATGGAGGTCGGGGAAGAGGGATATGGAGGTCAGAGAAGGGAGATGGAGGTTGGGGAAGAGGGGAGATGGAGGTCGGGAAGAGAGAGATGGAGGCTGGGGAAGAGAGGAGATGGAGGTCGGGGAAGAGGGGAATGGAGGAGGTCAGAAGAAGGAGATGGAGGTCGGGAAGAGGGAGATGGAGGTGGGAAGAGGGGAGATGGAGGGGAAGAAGGAGATGGAGGCTGGGGAAGAGGAGATGGAGGTCTGGGGAAGAGGGGAGATGGAGGTCGGGGAGAGGGGACATGGAGGTCAGGGAAGAGGGAGATGGAGGTCGGGAAGAAGGGGAGATGGAGGTCGGGGAAGAGGGGATGGAGGTCAGGAGAAGAAAGGAGAGATGGAGGTCGGGAAGAAGGGAGATGGAGGTCAGGGAAGATCGGGAAGAAGGTCGGAGATGGAGGCTGGGGGAAGAGGGAGATGGAGGTGGGGAAGAGGGGAGATGGAGGTCGGGAAGAGGGAGATGGAGGTCGGGAAGAGAGGAGATGGAGGTCGGGAAGAGGGGAGATGGAGGTCGGGGAGAGGGGAGATGGAGGTCAGGAGGAAGGAGATGGAGGTCAGGAAGAAGATGGAGGAGATGGAGGAGGTCGGGAAGAGGGAGATGGAGGTCAGGGAAGAGGGGACATGGAGGTCAGGGAAGAAGGAGATGGAGGTCGAAGAGGGGAGATGGAGGTCGGGAAGAGGGAGATGGAGGTCGGGAAGAAGGATGAGATGGGAAGAGAGGGAAGAAGGAGATGGAGGTCGGGGAAGAGGGGAGATGGAGGTCGGGGAAGAGGGGAGATGGAGGTCGGTGAAGAGGGAGATGGAGGTCGGGGAAGAAGGAGATGGAGGTCGGGAAGAGGGAGATGGAGGTCGGGGAAGAAGGAGATGGAGGTCAGGGAAGAGATGGAGATGGGGAGATGGGAGAGAGGGAGATGGAGGTCAGGAAGAAGGAGATGGAGGCTGGGGAAGAGGGGAGATGGAGGTCAGGGAAGAGGGAGATGGAGGTCAGGAAGAAGGAGATGGAGGTCGGGGAAGAGGGGAGATGGAGGTCGGGGAAGAGGGGAGATGGAGGTCAGAGAAGAAGGAGATGGAGGCTGGGGAAGAGGGGAGATGGAGGTCGGGAAGAGAGGGAGATGGAGGTCAGGGAAGAAGGAGATGGAGGTCAGGAAGAGGGGAGATGGAGGTCAGGAAGAAGGAGATGGAGGTCAGGGAAGAGGGGAGATGGAGGTCGGGGAAGAGGGGAGATGGAGGTCAGAGAAGAGGGGAGATGGAGGTCAGTGGAGGAAGAAGGGAGATGGAGGTCAGGGAAGAGATGGAGGTCAGAGAAGAGGGGGGAGGTCAGGGAAGAGGGGAGATGGAGGTCAGGAGAAGGAAGGAGATGGAGGCTCAGGGAAGAGGGGAGATGGAGGTCAGGAAGAGAGGAGATGGAGGGGAAGAAGGAGATGGAGGTCAGGGAGAAGAGGGAGATGGAGGTCGGGAAGAGGGAGAGGGAGATGGAGGTCGGGAAGAAGGAGATGGAGGTCAGGAAGAGGGGATGGAGGTGGGGGAGAGAGGAGATGGAGGTCAAGAGGGAGATGGAGGTCTGGATGGAGGAGATGGAGGGAAGAAGAGGAGATGGAGGTCGGGGAAGAGGGGAGATGGAGGTCAGGAAGAAGGAGATGGAGGGGGAAGAGGGGAGATGGAGGTCGGGAAGAGGAGATGGAGGTCGGGAAGAAGGAGATGGAGGTCGGGAAGAGGGGAGATGGAGGTCAGGAAGAGAAGGAGGTCAGAGAAGAAGGAGATGGAGGTCGGGGAAAGAGGGGAGATGGAGGTCAGGGAAGAGGGGAAGAAGGAGATGGAGGTCAGGGAAGAAGAAGGTCGGGGAAGAGGGGAGATGGAGGTCAGGAAGAAGATGGAGGTCGGGGAAGAGGAGATGGAGGTCGGGAAGAGGGGAGAAGGAGGTCAGGGAAGAAGGAGATGGAGGTGGAGAGAGGGAGATGGAGGCTGGGGAAGAGGGAGATGGAGAAGGGGGAGATGGAGGTCAGGGAAGAGAGGAGATGGAGGTCAGGGAAGAAGGAGATGGAGGTCGGGAAGGGGAGATGGAGGTCAGGGAAGAGGGGAGATGGAGGTCAGGAAAGAAGGGAGATGGAGGTCAGGGAAGAGGGGAGATGGAGGTCAGGAGAGGGGAGATGGAGGTCGGGAAGAGGGGAGATGGAGGTCAAGGGAAGAGGGGGAGATGGAGGTCGGGAAGAGGGGAGATGGAGGTCAGGGAAGAGGGGAGATGGAGGTCAGGGAAGAGGGGAGATGGAGGTCGGGGAAGAGGGGATGGAGGTCAGAGAAGAAGGAGATGGAGGTCAGGGAAGAGGGGAGATGGAGGTCAGAGAAGAAGGAGATGGAGGTCAGGGAAGAGGGGAGATGGAGGTCAGGGAAGAGGGGAGATGGAGGTCGGGGAAGAGGGGAGATGGAGGTCAGGGAAGAGGGGAATGGAGGTCAGAGAGGAGATGGAGGTCAGGGAAGAGGAGGTCATGGAGGGGAGATGGAGGTCGAAGAGGAGATGGAGATGGAGGAAGGGAGATGGAGGGAAGAGGGGAGATGGAGGTCAGGGAAGAGGGGAGATGGAGGTCAGAAGAAGAAGATGGGGAGGAGGGAAGGAGGGGAAGAGGGAGATGGAGGTCAGGGAAGAGGGGAGATGGAGGTCAGGGAAGAGGGGATATGGAGGTCAGGGAAGAAGGAGATGGAGGTCAGGGAAGAGAGATGGAGGTCAGGGAGGGAGATGGAGGTCAAAGAGGAGATGGAGGTCAGGAAGAGGGGAGATGGAGGTCAGGGAAGAGGGGAGATGGAGGTCAGGGAAGAGGGAGATGGAGGTCAGGGAAGAAGGAGATGGAGGTCGGGAAGAGGAGATGGAGGATGGAGGAAGGAGGGGAGATGGAGGTCAGGGAAGAGGGGAGATGGAGGTCAGAGAAGAAGGAGATGGAGGTCGGGGAAGAGGGGAGATGGAGGTCGGGAAGAGGGGAGATGGAGGTCGGGGAAGAGGGGATATGGAGGTCGGGGAAGAGGGGATATGGAGGTCGGGGAAGAGGGGAGATGGAGGTCAGAGAAGAAGGAGATGGAGGTCGGGAAGAGGGGAGATGGAGGTCGGGGAAGAGGGGAGATGGAGGTCGGGGAAGAGGGGATATGGAGGTCGGGAAGAGGGGACATGGAGGTCGGGGAAGAAGGATGGAGGTCAGGGAAGAGGGAGATGGAGGTCAGGAGGGGAGAAGAGGGGATGGAGGTCGGGAAGAGGGGATATGGAGGTCGGGAAGAAGGAGATGGAGGTCGGGGAAGAGGGGAGATGGAGGTCAGGGAAGAGGGGATATGGAGGTCAGGGAAGAGGGGAGATGGAGGTCGGGGAAGAGGGGATATGGAGGTCGGGGAAGAAGGAGATGGAGGTCGGGGAAGAGGGGAGATGGAGGTCAGGGAAGAGGGGAGATGGAGGTCAGGGAAGAGGGGAGATGGAGGTCAGGGAAGAAGGAGATGGAGGTCGGGGAAGAGGGGAGATGGAGGTCAAGAGGGGATATGGAGGGGGAAGAAGGAGATGGAGGTCAGGGAAGAGGGGAAATGGAGGTCGGGGAAGAGGGGAGATGGAGGTCGGGGAAGAGGGGAGATGGAGGTCGGGAAGAGGGGATATGGAGGTCGGAGAAGAAGGAGATGGAGGTCGGGAAGAGGGGAGATGGAGGTCAGGGAAGAGGGGAGATGGAGGTCAGGGAAGAGGGGAGATGGAGGTCAGAGAAGAAGGAGATGGAGGTCAGGGAAGAGGGGAGATGGAGGTCAGAAGAAGGAGATGGAGGTCGGGGAAGAGGGGACATGGAGGTCAGGGAAGAAGGAGATGGAGTTCGGGGAAGAGGGGAGATGGAGGTCGGGGAAGAGGGGACATGGAGTCGGGAAGAGGGGAGATGGAGGTCGGGGAAGAGGAGATGGAGGTCAGAGAAGAAGGAGATGGAGGTCGGGGAAGAGGGGAGATGGAGGTCGGGGAAGAGGGGAGATGGAGGTCGGGGAAGAAGGAGATGGAGGTCGGGAAGAGGGGACATGGAGGTCAGGGAAGAGGGGAGATGGAGTTCAGGGAAGAGGGAAGATGGAGGTCGGGGAAGAGGGGAGATGGAGGTCGGAGAAGGAGATGGAGGTCAGGAAGAGGGGAGATGGAGGTCAGAGAAGAAGGAGATGGAGGTCGGGAAGAGGGGAGATGGAGGTCGGGGAAGAGGGGAGATGGAGGTCAGAGAAGAAGGAGATGGAGGTCGGGGAAGAGGGGAGATGGAGGTCGGGGAAGAGGGTATATGGAGGTCGGAGAAGATCGGAGATGGAGGTCAGAGAAGAAGGAGATGGAGGTTGGGGAAGAGTGGAGATGGAGGTCGGGGAAGAGGGGAGATGGAGGTCGGAGAAGAGGGGAGATGGAGGTCAGGGAAGAGGGGATATGGAGGTCGGAGAAGAGGGGAGATGGAGGTCAGGAAAGGGGGGAGATGGAGGTCAGAGAAGGAGATGGAGGTCGGGAAGAGGGGAGATGGAGGTCGGGGAAGAGGGGATATGGAGGTCGGAGAAGAGGGGAGATGGAGGTCGGGGAAGAGGTGATATGGAGGTCAGAGAAGAGGGGAGATGGAGGTCGGGGAATAGGTGATATGGAGGTCAGGGAAGAGGGGATATGGAAGTCGGGGAAGAAGGAGATGGAGGTCGGGGAAGAGGGGACATGGAGGTCGGGGAAGAGGGGAGATGGAGGTCGGGGAAGAGGGGAGATGGAGGGTGGGGAAGAGGGGTTATGGAGGTCGGGGAAGAGGGGACATGGAGGTCGGGGAAGAGGGGACATGGAGGTCGGGGAAGAGAGGGAGGACAGAGAAACAGATATAAGGAGATCAGGTAAGGGGACGGGCAAAGGAGAAGGGCTACTGGGACAAGTGTCCCCTTTCTCCAACTTTGTCACACAGAGAATAAGCTCTCCTGGCTCAGCCCAAGGTTTTAGGTAGAAAGTATAGGTTGCCTCCATCAGATCTTTTGAATTTTCAGGAAAGAGTTGGACACGTGAGATCTATATGGATCTCCCAGTCTATAAATATGGACAGATCATTGTGTCCTTGGGCCAGTCTCGGGTCACTTGCCCCCAGGAACAGTGAGGACCCACACCAGACCCTAAGCCACATTCTCGACTGTCTGCAGGCTGGGGGCAAGGGTACATACTCACATTCCTCAGCACCCATTATTTGTGGAGAAACTTCCACGCCATCCAGTCACCCACCCTCCTCGAGACAGTCCCACTGGGTGCTCCTCTCCCATCACCCAGCCCTGTCACTGTCTCTCTCTCTCTCTCTCTTTTTTTTTTAAAGACTTAGTATTTTATTTATTTGAGAGAGAAAGAGGCAGAGAGAGGGAAAGGGAGAGAATGGGCACACTAGGGCCTCCAGCCACTGCAAACGAACTCCAGATGCATGCGCCCCCTTGTGCATCTGGCTTACGTGGGTCCTGGAGAATCAAACTGGGATCCTTTGGCTTTGTAGGCAAATGCTTTAACTGCTAAGCCATCTCTCCAGCCCTCACTGTCTCTTTTCCAGACACCCACTACCACCTGCCAGAGTGGACTCAGCTTCTGCACACAGTAGGTCTGAAGACATAGCAGGAGCAGCAGTATGAAGGGCTGAGAACTGGAGCCAGGCTGCCAGTCTCAGGCTCAGCTGTTCTGCCTTGAGCAAGCTACTCCTCTATCCTGGGCTGCTGTCTGAGGAAAGGGGCACACAGTTTGACTGAAGCCAGTTGCTCGCAGGAAGCCCTCACCTACACACACATAGACCACCATGCCTTGGCCACGCCACGCAACCAGATGACAAGGTCTCAAACACCAAAAATCCCAGCATGGTGGTGCCCACCTGTAACCCCAGCATTAAGGAGGTGGAGGCAGGAGGATGAGGAGTCTGAGGTCATCCTGTCCACATAGAAAGTTTGAGGCCAACCTGGGCTACATGAGACCCAATTTCCAAAAATAAGAAAACCACAAAGCCACCTCTCCTGACTTGAAAAAAATACAGAAGGGAGGGGAAAGAGTGAGATAAACCACCCACGCCAAGTGCCTCTTAAGAGTCAGCTCTTTATAGCTAAGGCCAAGCACAAAGCTTCTAGCTTTGAGTTTTATTTTTTATCCTTTCCTTTGTATGGCTCTATTATTTATTTATTTATTTATTTATTTATTTATTTATCTATTTATGCATTTATTTTCTTATACCTAAGCACTTTCCAAAAAGAGGGTTTCAGCAGCCTTTAGTTTCTTTGCGATGCTATTCAGAAAATGTATCTTTCAAAGCAGGCTGGTTGGAGAAGCAAATGAGAAATCTGTGAGTACAAAGACAGACCTGGGCTCCTCACTCTGAGAGGAGACCCCCTCCACAAAGATGGGGTACCAGATACTCAGTAGGTGGGCTGCAGGTCCTCAGAGGCCAAAGGAACGGTGACTCCATTTTCTGACATTTTTTCCAACTTTTTGTCATTTCAACACAGCCACCTGTGGGGACTTTCTATGCTATATATATACTTCTGGGTTTTCAGAGAACAAAAGATCACAGGGAGAAATTTCAGCAGGGCTCTGTCTGAACCAGGATCAAAGCAAAACAGCCTCACAAAAAGGGCCTTGCCTCACCCGCACCACATCAAAAGAAGACCCTGAAAGTGAAGGGAAAACTCAATTTGGGACACTTAACCAGCCCTTTGCAAGCAGGCCCATGGCCCCCTGCCACCAACATGCTCAAAGACACGAGTGTTCTTTAGCGCCATGGAAGAATGAAGGGAACAAAGAAGCCAGGTGCCCATCTCCCCCCAGCTCAGCTCCCTGGGTGGAGGGGTTCCAGTAACCATGAGCCACCATGCACTGCAGCAGGGACCCCAAGATGCCTCTGAGACATGAGGGTGGGAAGCCGGCACTCTCTGTGAGAGCTTTCCAATGTCCACCTGTGACCAAGCAGCTGTTTTTTTCACAGAAGTAATAACTTATTAGAACAATTAAGTCCATCACACACAAAGATCTTCTTCACAGAGAGGTTCTATAAAATAAATCCCATCAGGCTACACATGAGGACCCCTAGCTCAAAGGAGCTAAAACAGTTCCAAATTGGATGAAAATAAGAATGAAAATAGGGCTGGAGAGGTTTCTCAGTGGTTAAAGGTGCTTTCTTGTGGGCTAGAGGGATGGCTTAGCAGTTAAGGCATTTGCTGCAAAGCCAAAGAACCCAGGTTCGATTCCCCAGGACCCACGTTAGCCAGATGCACAAGGGGGCACACGCGTCTGGAGTTCATTTGCAGTGGCTGGGGGCCCTGGTGTACCCATTCTCTCCCTCTCTCTCTCCCTCTCTCTCTCTCTCTCTCTCTCTCTGCCTCTTTCTCTCTCTGTTGCTGAAAAATAAATAGAAATAAACAAAAATTTTAAAAAAGAAGCAGCAGCTTGCCTGCAAGGCCTAACGACCCAGGTCCACTATCCCAGTACCCACGTAAAGCCAGATGCACAAAGTGGGACATATATCTGGAGTTCGTTAGCTGTGGCTAGAGGCCCTGGCGCACCTATTCATTCTCATTCATAGTCTCTCTCTCCTTAAAAATAAATAAATAGGACACCGGGCGTGGTGGCGCATGCCTTTAATCCCAGCACTCAGGAGGCAGAGGTAGGAGGAACGTCATGAGTTCGAGGCCACCCTGAGAATACAGAGTGAACTCCAGGTCAGCCTGAATTAGAGTGAGACCCTACCTCGAAAAAACCAAAAAAATAAAATAAAATAAATAAAATATTTTAAAACAATGAAAACAGCCAGCCCTGCATCTGGGGCAGACCACTGCCTGGCCATCTTTTCTGGCATCCAAATAAGGTGATGGGGATAGGTGGACAGTTCCTGACACATCCCATGCCAGAAGGCATTGACATGTGAGGTGGGCTCTTCCAGGAGCTGTGAAGACCAAGTTTAAGTCCCAGTTTCCTAGGACTACATGAGGCACCCACTGTAAAACACAGTCCAGCCAAAGGCCCCCAAGGAGCAACTTCTCTTCTTGACCCAGATATGGGAACGAGTATGATGTCCAGCCGTCCATGTGGCAAAACACTTAAGAAAGGGCCTCGTGGTCTGCAAGTGGCCACTGCGAGATGCTGGGGGGATGTCGGTCTTGTCACATGGCCCTCACCCCAGCATACCGAGTGCAGGATACTCCAGTGCATTTAACCCAATTCTGCACTGGGCTGACAAGACAGTAAGAAGCCACAGAGACATGAACAACTGATTTACAAGGCTTGTTCTGCCAGGACACGAGGTTCCATCCCATCTCTCAAGACACTGTAAGTTCAGGCACTAAAGAAATGTGTGCGCATTTCAATAAGCCACAGTGAAAAAGAGGCCATGGTGCCAGTGTCTGCTCAGGAGCCTCCACTGGAGACCATCCTGTCCAGTGAGCTATAGCAGGGCCTGTATGGCCTGGAGACCCCCACCAAGGCTGGTCAGAGGACACAGACCAATTTTATTGATTTTTAATCTTACATACCAAAAAAACCCACCTGATATTTCCCTCCCCTCCCCATTCCACTTTAGAACTCCAGTCTCCATCATATCCCCTCCCTTTCTCCATTAGTCTCTCTCTAATTTGATGACATCATCTTTCTCTTCTATTTTGAGGTCTTGCAAAGGTATTGCTAGGCACTGCAAGATCATGGATATCAATTTCTGTCTCCTGCAACCTTCCTTTGGCTCTTCCATTCTATCTCTGTCCACTGGTGGGATTCCAGGCACGAGCCACCACCATGGTGGGATTCTAGGTACATGCCACCACCATGGACACTGGGGGTCACACACCAGTCCTCGTCTTGTAAGGCAAGCTCTTCCCCACCTGAGCATCTTTATCTCCCAACAAAGAAAAAAGCTTGCCCTCCTTGAGGCCGTTTAGGGTAACCAAAACATTTGGTTTAACAGGCCCCGTCCCCACACACACAAAAGTAAAAGCGAGGAATGTCCTTGAGCTGTCCTTGCAGTGTGCACTTGGCTTCTGGTCAGAGCAGGATCTGGCTTCTCCTTGTCCCTTGACGCCTACAGGGGTTCTCTGGATCTGCTTTTCCATGAACAACCCGAGTTCCTCCCTTTGCTAGAATTAAGATTCCTGAACTTGGTATTGTGGCTGGTTAGCTCAGCCCCCACTCAGAACCTATAAATGACCCCAATGTGGGTCACAGGGCGGGCTTTACCCCTCCAGCCTGCTCATGGGCAGGAACTCTTTATACTGTCACCTCTTCCTTCTCGTAATCGAATGATCTTTCTAAACTTACTCTTGGGGAAATTAATTAATTAATTAAAAAGTTGGACGTGGTGGCGCACGCCTTTAATCCCAGCACTTGGGAGGCAGAGGTAGGAGGATAGCCACCCTGAGACTATATAGTGAGTTCCAGGTCAGCCTGGGCTAGAGTGAGACCTGACCTCGAAAAAATAAAATAAATAAATAAACTTACCCTTGGGTCCGTGGATTTCATAAGACAAGAATCCAGGGACACCCCAAAATTATTGGTTCATTGGCAGAGGAACCCCAAAATTCCTGTTTTATCCTGTTGTATAGCTGTGCCGTGCACTCACCTCCCACCCCCGGGTGAGGTGTACACACCAGCAGAGCCCAGCCCGGGCTTCACGGGCCATCGCCATCTGTGAGATTAACACATAACGCACATGAACATAAGCACCTTGGCGAAAAGAATTGCAGCCAAGCAGAGGATTTCAGCAAGAGAAAGCCACCCTGAGCCGAAATAGGCTGTTCTTGCTCCACAATTCACCTCCGGCCACTTAATTGGGTGGAAAAGAGAGCTCCCATCAAGGTTTACATTAGCCCGGCAGTCGTGGGTCACCAAGAACCCAATTACTGCAACACAGCCACGAAGAGGCAGTCTCCTGACTCAACTGGAGGGGCCGGATTCTTCTCTGCAATTAGGGGACCATGGGCACAAGCAGCCTCTGGGCACCCCCTCACGCCCCCCCAGGATATACTTCAGATTGGCCCCCTGCAACAGATATCCCAGAGACCCCCAGTCTAGACAAAAACATTTGTCTGAGGAAACTAGGTCTGAATGCCACACGCCACTTGGCATGGCCGTACATGAATGTGTGTAGAGAGCTGAAGCGCAGAGCCAGGGTTAAACAGATAATTCCCTCGGCCCAGAAACACTGTCTACCTTGTTTTTTCTCCTTTGTCTCCAGGGAGATCAGAAAAATGTTAGAACCCGCAGAAAAATGACTTGAATAGGCAAGAAAGGTGTGGAGGGTCAGGATGAAATGTCAAGTTTACCATCGAGGCCCCCTGGGCAGGCTGAATCCAAGGCATGGGAGGGGCACAGGGCTCTTTGCTCGTGGAAAGCGCGGAACCCTTAGGGATCAGAGGCAGTATGGCTGGCTTTTCACACACAAAGCCTCTCAGGCCAGCTTCTTTCTGCTCACCCTCGGAATGCAGCCGAGAGAATTCTAGGGGCCGGATGGTGTTCAGACATGTGTGAGCCCTGGTGTCCCCTCCTCCAACCCACAATGGCTCAGTCAGTCACTCCTCCACCCGCAGCCCTCACCCGTCCTCTGCTACCCCAGAACCAGGACCACACCTTGCCACAGGGGCTTGTCCGATGGGTGCCTCATCCCCTCCTGCTGGCTGAGGCTGCCTTCTCTGAAGAGCCCAGAGCACAGTGCCTTTGCTCAGCTAGGACTGCAGACTCCTATCCAGAAGCCAGCTCTCTCTCCTAAGTCCCCCGCCCCAGCCTCGATTCCCTAAGGACCAGGCAAAAGTATTGGGAGCAGGAGCAGTGGAGGAGCATCTCAGAGTGACCATGTGACCGCAGACACACCTCTTACCACAGGGGTCATTACCAGAGCTGGACCAAGTCACTGACTACTGACTGCATAAGCTGGTGCATGGCAAAGTAGCCAAGGGCTGGGTCTCTCCATCCCCTGCACCAGACAGGGTTACAGGACAAATCCAGTCCACCAGAGCTTGCCTGATTGGAACCCAATCTAAACAAGTTCTGGAAGCCTCGACTGCCCTCACCATGCAACTACCTGGAGGACTAAAGGGCAGGTGCCACGGTCACGACTGTCCAGGGAACCACACACTGAAATGCCCACCTCCCCATAGACAAGCATTCATCTGCTCAAGAGCTTCAATTCTGTGCCCACGCATCACCACTAAAGAGGGCAGAGGTGCAGGTTCCCCAGGCACTCATGAGGCCCAGTGCCGCGGAACCCTGGCTGCTATGGGGATCAGCAGGACACAGCCGCAGCATAGCCCACCTGGCTGGAACAGGTTCTGGAACATGCAGAGGGTCTTGGGCCCTGTGAAGAGCTGGGGTCAGTCACCTCAGTGATGACAAGGAAAATCGCAGAGGGCAGCAGAGAAGCCAGCATAAAGGCTGCGGGAGGCTCAGGGCTGCCTGGGCCTCAAGACTGGAGTGAGATTAAAGCAGCCAGGGGAAATGGAGAGACAGGAAAGATACCAGAGCCAGCAAGGAGCTGCGCTGGGAAGTACAGCTTCCCAGGGACTTTGGCTGCAGGCACCTCCCACTGTTGTTTTCTCTCTGTGCTGGGGATGAAACCTGGGGCCTCACACAAGCCAGGCAAGAGCTTTACCACTGAATCATATCCCCAGCCCTTGTTTGTTTTTGAGACATGGTCTTACTCTGCAGCTCAGGCTGGCTAGGAACTTTCAAACCTCCTGCCTCATCCTCTCAAGTGCTGGGATTACAGATGTGTGCCACCACGCCCATCCACACCCACCATCATTTCATGCTGTCTGCAGCATGTCAGCCCTTGGCCCAGTTTCCAGCCTCGGGTAAAAAGCCAGAAGTCAGGGCCTGGAGAGATGGCTTAGTGGTTTAGTGCTTGCCTGTGAAGCCTAAGGACCCAGGTTTGAGGCTCAATTCCCCAGGACCCATGTAAGCCAGATACACAAGGTGGTGTATACATCTAGAGTTCATTTGCAGTGGCTGGAGGCCCTGGCGCACCCATTCTCTATCTATCTGCCTCTTTCTCTCTCTCTCTCTTTGTCGCTCTCAAAAAAAAAAAAAATGTTCCACAAAAAAAAAAAAAAAAAAAAAAAAAAGAAGCCATTCAAAACGGCTCTTTGTCCCTTCCATTTTCTTTCTAGTTCTTGGAGTGGGTTTTTGTGGTGTGGCGCATGTGTACGCACGTGAGCATATGTGCATGTGGCTGCAGAGGACAGAGGTTGACACCAGCTGTCTTCATTAATTGCCCTCTACTGTATTTACCGAGGTGGGTCTCTCACGGGCACCCAGAGCTCACCCATTCAGCTGGTGTTTCCAGGAATCCTTATCTCCCCTCCCAAACACTGGGATTACAAGCAGCTGCGGCTGCCAGGTCCACCCAGCAATGGCATGCACACTGGGGGGCTCACACTTGCATGACCACTGAGCCCTCTCCCTAGTCCTGATCATCCATTTTCCTTGTACCTCCCCACCAGGGTCAAGTGCATCTGGGTCACAATCCCCAGAACCCTCGACAGGTCCTGTGGTGTGAATCACTACTTCCCTCTTCTCTAGAGGGTGTGTTTGTCACCCATCACTGCCTTCGGTGACAGAGACTGCAGTTACCATCGTGAAAAGCCATTGTGGGAGACGCAGAAGGTGGGACAGGGTATATTCGGAGAAGCGGACCCCACAGCCTCCCTGCCTGTGCCGTCATGGTCAGCCCAAAGCTGATGGCTGCCCTTACAAGCAGCACAAAGGACCCACCGAGGTGGGCATGGACCGCAGCCACCATGGCTCGCAGCAGCAGCAGCAGCAGCAGCACCTTGGGAGGCTTACTCTGTAAGAGAAATGCACTTCGCAACATTCTGAGAAAACAGAAAAGGCCGTGGGGAAAATCAGTCTGCAGAAATGAGTGCTGCGACGGGTTCCCGAGCTGTGGAACTTGTATTAATTAATCTGATCAGTAATGTCCCCACGTACCTAGGGAAGTCCAAAGCATGGCCTGCTGAGAAAATAAGAAGATTAAATCATTAAGCCATTTAAAGAAAAAAAAGCCAGACTTCACTGTGCACCTGCCCTGGCGCTCCACTGGGCGGGAAGGGGGAACGCTGGGGGCATGGCGCCCTCTAGCGGCTGTCTGCGTCTGTGGCGGTGAGACGAAACCAATTCTTTGGTAGTTGGTGGCTTTGAGGAGCAGGTGTGACTGGGGCCACTGGCCCTGGGTGCTGAGAGCTCTGTTCCACCTGAATACTGAAAGAGTCCCAGCCTCACCTAAGCCACCTCCATCCATCCCAAGTGGATGTGCACCCATAGTGACCGTGACTGTCATGCCCACGGCACTGTGCCATAGCCAGACTGATGGAGGGACAGCCCCATGAGCGGGGTGCTGAGGGCACTTAGAGAGGCTCTGACAGAGGCCCATGCCCTGCACATTCCCATCGGAGCCCACATGTGGCTCCTTTCTGCCATGTGCCACCATGTGAGGTTTATTCTCTGTGCCAGAGCTCACCACCGTCACTGCTGCAAGGGGCAGCCAGGCCACCTGCTTGGCCCCCAGTTCACAGAACCATGCATGGAGGTGCCCAGAGAACACCTGGGGGTTCCACGGTGAGTCCATGAGCAAATGGATGGGTGTTGCCCTATAATTCCTTTCTTTGTATTCCTCTTCCTTTTCTGGTTTTCTAGAAGAGGGTTTTGACACTAGTCCACAGGTGTAAGCCCCATGTCCCACTTAATGTTCCTTTATAAGGACTCTGGAGCTCATGGGACCTATTTTCTCTGGCTTCTTTTTTTTTAATTTTAAAAATTACTTATTTACTTATTTGTGGGAGGTGGTACACATGCCGCAGCCTGTGCTCAGAGGACAATTTAGACATATCTGCTCTCCCCTTCTGTTCTTTGAGATGTCTTCTGCTACAAGCACCAGACTGCAAGCAGATGTCAGACTAGCTGATCTGTGAGTTGACGAGTCTCCCGGCTCCACTTCCCATTGTCCTGGCCTCACTGGGATCACAGATAACGCACCACTTTGCATCTGGCTTGACGTGGGTGCTGGGGAATTGAACCCAGGCCAACAGGCTTTGCAAGCAAATGCCTTTAGCTACTGACTCCCCTTCTCTGGCATTTTATATGGCTACAGAGTCTCCCAAAGTTGTCTACATCCTAATCCCAGGTGCCTGGATGTTCTGGGACAAAAGGGTCTTTGCATATGGAATGAAGTAAGGATCTATCTGTGGGACTGGTTAGATTGGGTAGTGCAGGTGGCCCCTGGGATTGTGAGGATGGGGAAGGAGACATGAGAAGGGAGCTGAGAGACTGGCTTCAAAAATGGAGGAAGGTGAAGTTCCAAAGGGAAAGTGGGGGGAGGGAGGGAAGTACCATGGGATATTGTCTACAATTAAAGAAGTTGTCAATAAAGCTGGGCATGGTGGCGCACGCCTTTAATCCCAGCACTTGGGAGGCAGAGGTAGGAGGATCACTGTGAGTTAGAGGCCACCCTGAGACTACAGAGGGAATTCCAGGTCAGCCTGAGCTAGAGTGAAACCCTACCTCGAAAAACCAAAAAAAAAAAAAAAAAGAAGAAGAAGAAGAAGACGTTGTCAATAAAAAATAAAATTAAAAAAAATAGAGGAAGGATGGGCTGGAGAGATGGCTTAGTGGTTAAACTGCATGCTTGCGAAGCCTAAGGACCCCAGTTCAATTCTCTGGGTCCCACGTAAGCCAGATGCACAAGGAGGCACATGTGTCTGGAGTTTGTTTGCAGTGGCTGGAGGCCCTGACGCGTCCATTCTCCCTCTCCCTCTGTCTATCTCTAATGAATAAAATTTTAAAATAAAATAAAATAAAATAAAATAAAATAAAATAAAATAAAATAAAATAAAATAAAATAAAAAGATGGAGCTTGAAGAGTCAGGAGACAGACGCTCACTGGCGCCTCCAGGAGGATCGCAGCCCTGGTCTCAGCTCACCTCACCTCGAGGACTCTGACTTCCCGAACTGTAAGGTGACAGCTGTGTGCTGCTTTAAGCCACTAGCATTCCGGTGTCTTGTGACAGAGGCCATAGGCAACAACCAAACAGCTGGGCACGTTCTCTGCCTGCACCTGCTCTGCTGCTGGTATGAGATTGAAACCGACAGCCCGGGCCACACAGCAGAAGGACAGTAAACAGAAGGGAGGACGAGTCTGACCTCTGCCGTGGACCATAGCACACTGTCCCCAAGGCTGTTGCAGGTCACTCTCCCATGAGGCCAGAGGAGGTCAGCTTCTCAGATAGCACACCCACTGACAAGCTTTTCGTGTGCAGACACCATAAGCTTCCCCTGCCTCAGGATCTGGAGCCACGGCCCCCGCATGGCCTCTTGGGAAAGGCTAATCAGCTGCCCGCAGGTTTCCACCTCACCTGGCTGTATAGCAGCTCACAGGGAACAGCCAGGGATGTGCTAATTGCGTGACCTTTTCGTCTGCAGCTGCGCCCCAGAGCCTCCTCCTGAACGTGTGTCTCCTCTTTGTCCCCAAGAGCATCTCCCTGCCCCTCAAACTGGGACAGATGTGTCCTCGATCCCAGCACTGACCTTTGTAAACCAGCTGCCACTTCTCAGGAACCCCGTGAGCATTTTCAAACCCACACACAGTCCATTGGTTTGGGGAGGCCAGCCTTGCTCATAGCTGGCTTCCTCCACCCAGCCTGTCCAGCTAACAGTGACCCAATGACCATCTCCCCTGTCAGGGACCCTAATGGCCACCTGCAGGACCACTTCCTTCCCACTCCTGTGTTACTCCATGCTGAAATCAACTCAGCCTCCAACTCGGACAGGAGATGCACAGAGGAGAGACCTCGTTTGCATCCTCAGGGCTGGGTGACCCAACACACAGGACATCATAGGCCTCCCTGGATTCCTGAGCCAGGTGGCAGCACTGTCCCACCTCCCTCAGGGTGGGAGTATGAGACAAGAGACCAACACCACCCCAGGGTCCAGCTGGATACGCACCAGGCAGCCCCAGAGCCTGTCCTAGGACAGCCCACAGTGGCCCTCCACGTCCTCTGTTCAGGAAGGACCATCCCCGGGGTCTCCTCTGCCCTCTGAGTGACCCGCATGTGCCCCAGCAGCATCCTGCCTCGGCGGCACAGGTGCCCCAGACGCAAAGACACCCTGTGAGCACCAGCCCTCTCCTCTCTCTGCAGCTGGCATCTGAGAGGGGCCCAGAGCTGGGGAGGGCATCTGAGCGATGCCACGTTCCCGTCTCCCCAGATGCCTTCCATACGAACCTCATAGGGTTAGGTCAGGCCAAACCAACCTCTCATTTTCTCATTCACACGCCAGCATCCACAAGAGACTGAGCTCAGGCGTGGTGCCAGACCCACGCAAGCTGCAGGGCAGCCTGGGCATCCCGAAGGTGAGAAGACTGAGGCATGAGGGGCAGTGCGGGAAGGTGCCCTGGAGGAGGTGACCTTGGAACTGCGTTTTGCAGGTGGCTGTTTACTGGGTAGGAGGGGTGCCAGTGCTCCGTTCTGTGCTTCAAAAGGGCCACCGTGGAGCGTGTTCTGCTCTGGACTGTCCTGTGACCCGCAGATGTCTCGGAAGCCAAGGGTAGGGAGGGTCTCTGAAGTCCCATTAGAAAGCTGCTTTTCTGGGCTGGAGAGATGGCTTAGTGGTTACGGTGCATGCCTGTGAACCCTATGGACCCAGGTCCCACGTGAGCCAGATGCATATGCATCTGGAGTTCATTTACAGTGGCTAGAGGCCATTCTATCTCTATCTCTCCCTCTCTCTGTCTCTAATAAATAAATAAATGAAAATAAAATAAGAAAGAAAGAAAGAAAGAAAGAAAGAAAGAAAGAAAGAAAGAAAGAAAGTTGCTTTTCTCATCTTATTCTGTGCCCAGCTTGAAATCTGCCAACTCAGAAGGGTGGAGGGAGAAGCTGGAACTGGGGACAATGGCTTCCAGGCCTGCTCCACGGGGCAGGAAATGGGCTTCTATCCAAGCCTGCCACTCATTTCCTTGCTGACCTCTGGAGGATGGGGGTGGGGCCCTGCCCCACAGGCAGGGGTCGAATCCAGGAAAGGATTTCAAGCGGTGACCTCCATATCTCAGCTTCCTCTGTCAATTAAATGCTCCTACAGCTCTCGCAGCCTTGGGCCTGATGGGAGGCAGAAATGGGGATGGGAGGGGAAAGAGAGGCAGAGCCCAGCTGTCTCTGGCTCCCGGTGGGACAGTCCTCCACAAGTGAGTCTAGCCAGGCGTGGTGGTACACATTGGTAACACCTGCATCAGGAGGCCAGGGAGTTTGAAGCCAGCCTGGGCTACAAGAGCGCAACCCTACCTCAAAAAACTAAACCTCAGGGCAGGAGGGATGGCTTAGCGGTTAAGGCATTTGCCTGCAAAGCCAAAGGATCCCGGTTCAATTCTCCAGGCCCCACATAAGCCAGATGCACAAGGGGGCACAAGCGTATGGAGTTCATTTGCAGTGGCTGGAGGCCCTGGTGCACCCATTCTCTCTCTCTCTCTCTCTCTCTCTCTGCCTCTTTCTCTCTCTCAATTAAATAAATATATATTTTTTTAAAAAACTGAAGCTCAGCTTGAAGGTTGCCTCTTCCTAGAAGCCCTCCCAGACTAACATGGCCGAGCATCTATCTTCCTACTGCATCTCTGTCCAGGCACTTGGGGACGACCAATGGGCCCTCAGCAAGACGGGTGGGGAGCCTCTATTATTACCACTTCACTGATGAGGAAAAGGGAAGCTTAGGGAAGTCAAAAAAGTGTCCTCATATGCAGCTGACATCAAGCTCAGAAGGCTGTGACACCACTTCAGTTGTAAGAGCTGCTCCAGGGAAGACGCTGGGTGTAAAAGCCAAATGGGACCGACAGGGCATGGTTGGGGTCCTAGGACATGCTCCAGAAACCTGGTGGGCATGGGCTCCCTGCTGACACCCTGCCCCCTCCAGACCCATGCTGAGGTTCTAGGTTGGGGCACCAGGATTGAGAACCACTGGCTAGGACAAGCCTGAAGCCTTGGTGCTGGGCAGATGGCTCAGTGGGTAAAGCATTTGCCACATGAGCGTGTGGCCCGAGTTCAGATCCCCAGAGCCCACATAGAAATGCCCAGCAGGGTAACACACTCATGATTCCAGCACTGGGGAAGAAGAAGCTAGAAAGCTGAGCTGGAGACCCTGCCCCAAAGACTAAGAGGAAAAGCAATCAAATAAGTCACCCCTCAGTCTCTGATCTCCTCACACTGATGTGCACACACACGTGAGAAATACATACAAACACGCACATACACATGCATACACGCACGCACGTGCACAGACACACACACACACACACACACGACAGCAATCTCAATCTCACCAGTTAACCCCCACTCAGAGAAATGAGCAAAACCCATCCCAGTGGAGGCAGCAGGCCCCACCCCCTTCATCCTGGGGCAGCACAGACCCCGCCCTCTTCATCCTGGGACAGCACAGGCTCCCCTCTCTTCAGCAGCAGCCCTCACCCCTGCCAGCACTACCCAGTTCAATGCCATGTGTGCCTTTTATTGACAGATCTGGTGTCTAGGTGTGGCCTGGAAAAAATGCGCTGTCACCCACAGAGTGCTGAAAACACCAAACATGGAAGGCTGTGCGCTCCTGGGGGAAGGGCTGAGTCCCGTTCACCTCATACCTGCACCATGACCCTTTCCTTAAGGACCCAGACCCAGGGTGTTTCAAAAACCACCAGGGATGGGGTCAGAGCCACAGAGCAGACAAGTGGCCTGCGGGGAGGTTAGGCTCTCGCTGCTCCAGTTCCCATTTGCTGCGTGACCTGAGGCAGGTGGCTTAACTTTGCTGGGCTGGACTTTGCTCAACTGTGAAAGAAAGGTGGTTAAGAGGACACAGGAGGCTCAGCACACAGCTCTCCCATGTCCCAGAGGCTGCTGGACTGCCCCTCACAGTGGGCACTGGTGCTGTACTACCCCCGGGCCTGCCCAGGGCAAAGTGCCTCCAACCAGCTGCTTCAAAGACAAGACTGGGGCTGAAGAGATGGCTTAGCGGTTAAGGCGTCTGCCTGCAAAGCCAAAGGATCCCGGTTCCATTCTCCAGGACCCATGTAAACCAGATGCACAAAGGTAACATGCATCTGGAGTTCGTTTGCAGTGACTAGAGGCCCTGGCGTGCCAATTCTCTCTGTGTCTGCCTCTCTTCTATTGCTCTCTCTCTCTCTGCTGGCAAATAAGTAAATAAATACATAAATAAATAACAAGACTGACAGAAGATCTTAGTGGTGACCCGAGAACAGTGACACTGGCCAGGAGCAGCCAGCAAAGGGATGAAGAGTCATCTCCCAAGTCAGACCCCTGTCACTCTGTGCCACAAAACAACCAAAGGACCTTCCTCCCATGATCCTGAGGCCAACGTCCTGCCACCCTCTTGAGCAAAGGCCAACCCCAGGTCGATGCTGGCAAAAACACCCTCCCCCACCCACACACACAGCAAGGACACAGACACACCAGGGCTTGTCAGACCCGGGGTGTGCTGAGAAGGAAAGGGATAACTCACTGGCTGAACGTGTGGCCAACGGAGAGGGTCGGGAGTGCTCTGCACATCCACCCACGAGCAGCCCTCGGGGCACCAACTGGGCAGGCGGGGACACACATGTCATATAAGGGCCTCAGGGTCACCACCATGACTTGCAAATGGGGAAACAGCTCTTAGGGAGTCTCTGAGGAAGCCACAACGGCCAAGTGGCCAGAGGCCGGGGCTGCTCTACGTGATAGAGCTCCTGCCTGCAGGACCATGGTGGCACCAGGCCCACCACTGCTTCCCAGAAACCACAGTGGCACCAGGCAGGAGGGGCGTTCACTTCCGCACGGTGTCCTGAGCCCCATCAGACTCAGTGAATGACCGAGCAAGCAACTCTGGACTCTGGGCCACTCTGCTGAGGGCTGGCAGGAGGCAGGGGTCTGTGACCACAGAAGGCCAGCTCCATCCTGCCACAGTGGAAAGTGACACGATGCAGGCATGGGTCCCCGACAGGCTGCATCTCCTGTTTGTCAACTGCTCTGAAGACCCAACATGAACATGCAAGCAACATGTCACCCATTTCCACGACAACAGAAATCAAATGCCAGAAACAGCCTGAAACAAGCAGTGTTGGGTTTGGTTTGTGGGGATCGGGATCTCACTGTGTACCCCAGGCTGGCCTGGGGCTCCTGGTTCTCCTGCCACTGAGCACTGGGACTACAGGTGTGCACCAGCAGGCCTGGCTTTTTGTCTTGTTTGTGCAAAAGAAGGTTCTAGAACAGGGAAGGGCAGACAAAGAACTCTACGACCTTGGTTCACAACACCTCTTCCCTTAGCCTTAGGAACGCTGTGGGGATTCTATGCTGGCACCCCTGCGCAGCTGTCTGTGGAGCGGGGCTGGTAGCCATGACCATGACCACCCTCGCAGGCTGCCCACGACGCAGGAATTCACAGGCTCCTGGCACCTCGGCAGCACTGCTCCTGTGCTGGGACTGTAGCTCCAGCTGCGCCTCGATTCCCATCAGAGACACGTCTGAGAACTGGTGTCCAGTTTCACCGTGTCAACATCCGAAAGTGTGCTCATGCAGATCTAGACAATACAGGTCTGTCACTGCACACCGCTCCGTGCCACAGGGGGACAGACAAGGCTGCAGCCAGAGCAGCACAGCAGTTGGTCACAGTCTTGCTCTGACGGGCAGGCACACTCTATGCTACCATCCGCACCTCGGTGAGACACAGACCCAGTGAGACGGCTGAGCATCACAAAGTGTGTGCTGTGTGTGGAGGTGGCAGGAACTATGACTTGATCCTACAGGCAGCCCAGAGGCTCAAACAGTGTCACCCCAGACACTGCAGAATGCACTGTGCAATGACATAATGACAGGAGGTCACCAGGCCACAGGAATCCATTCCAATCTCACAAGATCCTATTGCTTGTCGGCTCATAGCCTATCAGTGCTCCCTGGACCCCACACTTCCCAGGTGGGCTCTGCGGGGAGGGAGTCGCCCTTCTGGGAGAACAGAATCCCCTGAAAGGCTCCAGGCCAGAGCTCTGGGTCAAGCAGCACTCAGAGGTCCCATCACGCCAGGCCAGGACCAGCAGGGTCACCTCCATCCCCACCACATTCTAGTCTCACCAAGCAAACCAAGGGTCTCCCAGAGTGGGGAACCCAGCTCTGGCAGCAGCTACGTGAAACCCAGGGCTGCTATCCTCCCCAAACATGAGTTTGGTTCAGTGGTCACCCCTGGCAGAGACCCAATGGGGAGTCCACAGTCAGAATAGCCAAGGGCTCTGATAGCCGTGGGTAGAGCCAGACATCAGATGGACCCTCTGAGAGGAAGGCCAGCACTGTCCAGGACAGCCCACAAGGACACTAGGGCAGGATGAGGTGTCCGCCCTGTCAGCCCAGCAGATACCCGGGCCAAGCTCAGCTCCCTGGGAGGCACAGAGGAAAACCTGTGATGCTTGGCTAGGAAAAAACCGCCTTCCTGTGCTTGAACATCTACGGAGCCCCACAGGAGCTGCGGTCACATCTCAAAGGGTCAGGCTCAGACCACGTTAACATACAGTAACCAATGTGGTATTTGGTAGATGTCTATTCCCTGGTTGACTCCCACTTGCCAGGCTGGGGGCTCCTCTGTGAAGCCCACTTCCAAGTGCCATTTTCAGAGAAAATGAAGGAACTGCTGACCAGCATGTCACCTTGGGGCTCCAAGATGAGAAAAATTTTTTTAAGGCTTAATTTTTTTTTGTTTATTTTTATTTATTTATTTGAAATCGACAGGCAGAAAGAGAAAGAGGCAGAGTAAGAGAGAGAATGGGCGCACCAGGGCCTCTAGCCACTGCAAACAAACTCCAGGTGCATGCAAAGGTGAGAGAATTCTGACCATCCCCATTCAGGGGAGAGAAGGCTGCAGCTGAGCCAGACTGCTCAGGGCACCTCGGTCTACCCAGTACGCACAGTGTCCTGACTAGCTGCTGTGTACTAGGCACCATCATGCCCAGACTCTAAGGCTCCTGCCCCAGGAGCCTGAACCAAAGTGGGACAGACATCAAAAAAGACAGAACAGGATAGCGGAGCTGGGGAGATAGTTCTGTCAGCATAGCACTTGCCTTGCAAGCATGGGGACCTGTGTTGAATGCCAGAACCCACATGAAAATGCCAGGCGTGGGACTGGGAAGATGGCTCAGAGGTTAAAGGCACTTGCTTGCAAAGCTTTCCAGCCCATATTCAATTCCCAACCACCCCCTAGTAAGTCAGATGCAAAAAGTGTCACAAGCATCTGGTGCTTTTGCAACAGCAAGAGACCCTGGTGTGCCAAGACACACACACACACACACAAACACACACACACAAATAAATAAATAAATAATTAAATAAGTAAGTAAGTTTGAAAATGCCAGGTGTAGGTCTGAGAGGTAGCTCAGAGGTTAAAAAATCTTGCTTGCAGCCGGGCGTGGTGGCGCACGCCTTTAATCCCAGCACTCGGGAGGCAGAGGTAGGAGGATCGCCGAGAGTTCGAGGCCACCCTGAGACTACATAGTGAATTCCAGGTTAGCCTGGGCCAGAGTGAGACCCTACCTTGAAAAACCTTGAAAAACCGAAAAAAAAAAAAAATCTTGCTTGCAAGCCGGGCGTGGTGACACACGCCTTTAATCCCAGCACTCGGGAGGCAGAGGTAGGAGGATCACCGTGAGTTCGAGGCCACCCTGAGACTACAGACATTCCAGGTCCGCCTGGACCAGAGTGAGACCCTACCTCGAAAAACCAAAAAAAAAAAAAAAAAAAAATCTTGCTTGCAAAGTGTAGAGGCCAAGGTTCAATTCTCTTGTACCCAGGTAAAATCAGATGCACAAAGTGGCACATGGCACATGCACCTGGAGTTCATTTGCAGTGGCAAAAGGCACTGATGTGCCCCTTTTCTTTTTCTCTCTCTCACACCCTCTCTTTCACTGTCCCCCTGCTTGCAAATAATAAATAAAAAAATATTAGCAAGGGCTGGAGAGATAGCTTAGCGGTTAAGCGCTTGCATGTGAAGCCTAAGGACCCCGGTTTGAGGCTCAATTCTCCAGGACCCATGTAAGCCAGATGCACAAGGTGGCGCACGCATTTGAAGTTTGTTTGCAGTGGCTGGAGGCCCTGGCGTGTCCCTCCTCTCTCTCTCTCTGTACCTATTTCTGTATCTCTCTCTCTCTCAAATAAATAAATAATATTTATTTAAAATATTTTAAAAATATTAGCAAGCAAGCATGGTGGCACACACCTTTAATCCCAGCACTTGGGAGCCAGAGATAGGAGGATGGTCTTGAGTTCAAGGCCAGCCCTGGGACTACAGAGTGAAAAGAAAAGGGGGGTCTAGGGTTAAACTCAGTGGTAAGAGTGCTGCCTAGCTCACACGAGGCTCTGGGTCTAGGGTTAAACTCAGTGGTAAGAGTGCTGCCTAGCTCACACGAGGCTCTGGGCTACAGTCCAGCCCCACTTGGTGCACTTGTGCTTGAGGCTTCCTCTCTGCTGATGGGAAAGTGTGACACCAGCCGTCCGCTCCTGCCACACTCCCTCCAACCACCATGATGAAACTTCCTCTCAAAAGTGTAAGCTGAGGGGCTGGGAAAATGGCTTTGTGGCTAAGGCATTTGCCTGCGAAGCCTAAGAATCCCAGTTCAATTCCCCAGGACCCATGTAAGCCAGGTGCACAAGGGGGTGCATGTGTCTGGAGTTTGTTTGCAATGGCTGGAGGCCCTGACGTGCCCATTCTCTCTCTCTCCCTCTCTCTCTCTCTCTCTCTCTCTCTCTCTCTCTCTCTCTCGTTCTCTCTCTGCCTCTTCCTCTCTCTGTGTCAAATAAATAAAGTTTTTTTTTTTTTTTAAGTGTAAGCTGAGCTGGGCATGGTGGCGCACACCTTTGATCCCAGCACTTGGGAGGCAGAGGTAGGAGGATCACGGTGAGTTCAAGGCCACCCTGAGACTACATAGTGAATTCCAGGTCAGCCTGAGCTACAGTGAGACCCTACCTTGGGGAAAAAAAAAAAAAAAAAAAGCATAAGCTGAAATAAACCCTTTCCTTTCACAAACTTCTTCTGCTCAGGTATTTTGTCCCTACAGCAAGAAAGTAACTAACACAGGGCCCTTGTGAGCAAGTACCGCTAACACCAGGCAGGCCACGATGAGTGAACAGATTCCAGGAACGTTGTGGCAAGCTGGCACTAAGCCAGCAAACTCCTGCATGCTAGAGTCTAACCCACAGTGTCCCCATACCCCAGGAAGCCAGCCACCTCACCACCCATCCATCTGCCACCCTGTGACCCAAGGTGCTGAAGTAAGGACACTCGCAAAGTACTAAGAAATACAAGCTGGCCGTGGCTCAGTGATGGAATGTCAGCTGGCACACGCACAGCCAGGGCTTCCATCCCCAGCACCGTATATGGGCCTCTGACACTAGCTACAAGCCCAGCTCTCCTAAAACCTTTCAAGTCTCCTGGGCAGTGAGCGTACTAGAAGCATCTTTGTTCTAACATCTGGTCAGCACCTGGGTTCCTGACCCAGAGCTCCTGAAGCCCATGTGGGTTCCCACGTAGCGGGAGCATCTTCTGTTCTAATGAGGTGACTCTTGGTGGCTCCGGAATGGTGCTGGTCCCCAGAAAGACTGTCCCCATCCGAGCTAGGACTGTGGGTTCCACGCTGTGCTTGGGGAGGGGAGGGGCTGCAGATAGCAACTATCAGCCCTACCCTTGTGCGCTGCCTCCGTGAACATCTTTCCTTCGTAAGTGTATCATGTAAGGTCACACTGGAACAATGCTGTTCTTGTTGCATAAGCAACTTCCTGTGATCTATTACAAAGTTGAAATTGAACCCAGAGAATGCTTTAGCAATTTTTTAACTCAAAATTTGTCAATCATTTTAATCATCCTTTCTCATTAAAAGAAAAGGGGAATTAAGGACAGGCAGTACTGTCTCTTAAAGTTATTCACAAAAACCCATTCACTGCACACTTGCTATTAACTGCTTGCTCTAATGACAGTCTTTTCACTTAAACACAAAGAAATATTTCTGTAATATTTCAAAGAATAAGCCGGGTGTCCCAGTGCTCAGGAGGCAGAGGTAGAAGGATCACCGGGAGTTCGAGGCCACCCTGAGACTACCTAGTGAATCCCAGGTCAGCCTGGGCTAGAGTGAGACTCTACCTCAAAAACAAACAACAACAAATAATATATATATATATGCACATATATACATACATATATATATTTCATGGAATATAGACTGGTTTTTGCATATGTATATGCATGTGTGTACACGCATGTTTGTGTGTGTGTGTACACATATGGCTGTGCTGGTGAATGTGTGTATGGAGGCCAACAGTCAACATCAGATGTCTTCCTCAGGTTCTCGTCACCTCATTATTTTACTTTTTTTTTTTTTTTGAGAGAGTCAGAAGGAGAGAGACAGACAGACAGACAGACAGATAGAGAATGGGCACGCCAGCAGCCTCGCAGCCACTGTGAACAAATTCCAGACACGTATGTCCCCTTGTGGGCAAGTGCGGCATTATGCCCTTGCATCACTGCATCTGGCTAAACATGAGACCTGGAGAATCGAATGGGCATTCTTAGGCTTAGCAGGCAGGTGCCTTAACTGCTAAGATATTTCTCCAGCCCTATTTTACATATTTTATTTATTTTGGGGGGAGAGAGAAAGAAAGGTAGATAGAGAGAATGGGCATGCTAGGGCCTTCAGCCACTGCAAACGAACTCCAGGCACACGTGCCACCTTGTGCATCTGGCTTACGGAGGTAGTGGGGAAACGAACCCGGGTCCTTAGGCTTTGCAAGCAAGTGTCTCAACCACTGAGCCATCTTTCCAGCCCCTTACCTCGTTTTTTTGAGACAGGGTCTTATTGAACCCAGAGCTAATGGATTCAGCAACAAGCCCTAGGGACCCTCACTCTGTCTCCCCAGCAGTGCATGACAAGCTCACACCACTGTGCCCAGCTTTTTGGTTCTAGAAAATCCAAACTCAGGTCCTCAGGCTTGCACAACAAGCACTTTTCTCGCTGACCCACCCCCAGCCCAAGATTTTCAGCACTGTTTTTATTAATAAAACACGCAGGGTCATGAACAGCAACAAACGATTTCTTCCCTTTGGCAGATGTCCTCCTGCTGGGACAACAGTTCACCAAACTCCAGGGAAGGGAACACTCTGATCTTTAGCCCACCCAGACCTTGTCCATACCCCTCCTCATCCCACAATTCATCAGCCCTTATTAATAAACAGAAAATGGAAGTGAAGAGCTTCCCAATGTTCTGTGAGGCCTCCCAGCAAACTAACCAATTTGCAGAGGATGCCTGGAAATCCTGCTGGGTTCCCAGCACGTGGGTCACAAGTTACCAGCTGTGAAAGAACCGGAAGTGAGGCCGTCTCCATGGGGCTGAGCCTCACCTGCAGTTCCGACATCTCTCCAGGGAGACAGCGCCTGAACGGAACGGAACTGAACCAGAGGGCAGCCCACAGTGTCCACAGAGAACTGTCCGAAGATTACATGGCTGATGTCAGAAGGACACAGAGTGGTGTGTGAGCATTCTATCTTCCTGCAGTGCTCAACCCATCACCAAAGGGCCACCGATCCTCACCTATAAGTTGTCTGCAAAGCTGCTCATTAAAATCTGTAACCAGGGCTGGAGAGATGGCTTAGTAGTTAAGGTGCTTGCCTACAAAGCCAAAGGACCCAGGTTTGATTCCCCAGGACCCACATAAATCAGATGCACAAGGTGGCGCATGCATCTGGAGTTCATTTGCAATGGCTGGAGACCCTGGTAAATCCATATTCTCTCTTTCTCTCTCTCCTGCTTCTTTCTCTATGTCAAATAATAAAAGATTTCTTAAAATCTGCAACCCCAAGTCAGAGTTTACTTGGCCAGTTGGGGACACACACAGGGGAGCAAGAAAAATGAGTCCTGAGGTGCGTGTGCCCCGCTGACACTATGCCTCCTTGGTTCAGTTCCTAGCTCATAAAAAAAATGCATTTTTTTGGACTGGAGAGATGGCTTAGCAGTTAAGGCACATGCCTGTAAAGCCTAAGGACCCTGGTTCAATTCTCCAGGCGCATGCGTTTGGAGTTCGTTTGCAGTGGCTAGAGGCTCTGGTGCACCCATTCTCTCTCTCTCTCTCTCTCTCTCTCTCTCTCTCTCTCTCTCTGTCTCTAATAAATAAATTAAAATAAAATAAAGTTTAAAAATATGCATTTTTTGATCTACTTAATGCTCTGTTTCCACATTTTTGTGCGTTTTGCTGGTGACTGTATTTAAGATGGCACTGGCACAGTGACATAGAGACAGGCACTCCCAAGCATGGCAGGTTGGCAGCCCAGAGGAGGAGCTCACCAAGAAGCTTCATGCAGGCCAAGTGACCGCTGTGGGCCAGAAAGTCATACGAATGAATCAACAGTACACAGTGGCTTTTTGAGGCAGGGTCTCATGTAACCTAGGCTGGCCTTGAACTTGCTATGTAGCTAAGGACAATTCTGAACTCCTGATCCTCCTGTCTCCACCTCCCAAGTGCTGGGATGACAGGTGTGTGTCTCCAGGTCTGGACGTCAGGAGTTCACATGAAGGAGGTTTCTTTAGATAGTCACACGATGTGAAGCAAGATTATGTGTTGCTTCAGGGCCTCGAAGGAAGCTAGCTCTCTGTTTCACTTGGAGCAGTGGCTGCTGGTCCACTGATACAGCGTCTGTGAAGTCTTTATAGAACCATGAGGGACTCGGAGATGGGTTGGTCTTGAAGGGATGAACCTAGCTCACCAGCCAGCACGGCACATCACATCATCAGTAGATCTCCGTGGCCAGTTCTCCAAGAACATGGGTGCACCCAAGTGTCACCCAGGTACCCTGTCAGATAGAGCTGGGTGACCTGATAACAAGCACCCAGTCAAGTCACACCAGATATAATACATGAAGCTCTGGACTTCTCACAGCCAGACAGAAACATGTCAGGATCAGAGGACCCCAAAGCTCCCAGGTTCCACCATCATCCTCACCACAGGTTCCCCCAGCTCGGCCCAAGTTTCTCTTGCCCGACTGACTCTTCACAGGTCTCCTGTTGAAAGGTTTCTGCCAGGCATAGTGGCACATTCCTGTGACCCCAGCACTCGAGAGGTGAAGGCAGGATGGTCTGGAGTTCAAGGACAGCATGGGCTTCATAGCGAAATAGGAAGAAAGGAGGGAAGTTAGGGAGGGAAGGAAGGGAGGGAGAGGGGGGGAGGGAGGGAGGGAGGGAGGGAGAAGAAATGAGAGGAGAGGAGAGGAGAGAGGAGAGGAGAGGAGAAGGGGGGGGGGGGGAAGGGAAGGAAGGGAAGGAAGGAAGGAGGGAGGTTAGGGAGAGAGGAAGGAAAGAAGGGAGGGAGGGGAGGGAGAAGAAATGAGAGGAGAGGAGAGGAGAAGGGAGGGGAGGGGAGGAGAGGGGGAGGGAAGGAAGGAAGGGAAGAAGGAGGGAGGTTAGGGAGAGAGAAGGAAGGGGGGAGGGGAGGGAGGGGGAGAAGAAATGAGAGGAGAGGAGAGGAGAGGAGGGAGAAGGGAAGGGGAGGGAGGGGAGGGGAGGAGGAGGGGAAGGGAAGGGAAGGGAAGGGAAGGGAAGGGAAGGGAAGGGAAGGGAAGGAAGGAGGGAGGTTAGGGAGAGAGGAAGGAAGGGAAGGAAGGAAGGAAGGAAGGAAGGAAGGAAGGAAGGGGGAGGGAGGGAGGAGGAAAGAGAAATGAGAGGAGAGGAGAGGAGAGGGGAGGGGAGGGGAGGGGAGGGGAGGGGAAGGGGAAGGAAGGAAGGAGGAAGGGAGGGAAGGAGGGAGGGGAAAAAGAAGGGCAAGAGGGAAGGGGGAGAAAGAGAGGGAGGGAGGGCGGGACTTTCTATTACGGGCAACACTGGGACGACTGACACCACCACACCCATCGTCTACAGAAGCCTAACACCGAAGTCCTCACATTTCTGAGCCTCCTTCCTTCCTACCATCCCAAAGCACAAGGAAGAGCATTTCTTCCGAGGATGAGCAGAGGAAGCAGCGAGCAGAGGCAAAATGGACCTGGGCATTCACATCCACCCCCCACTCTGCTCAGCCAACACGCCACAAGCAGAATGACAAGTGCTATTTAAAACCAAATGACAGCAGGCTTTGCATGTGTTTAATGACACATCTCCTGCACCTGTCAAACAAGCGCAGTGAGACTTTTTAAAGGGAAAGCTGCATACATCTTCTTTCTTAAACACAATCAACCGGAAGTGTGTGGGGCTCTGAGCTCGCACGCAACACCCACATACCATGGCAATGGGCATTGCTTCTCCCCTAAGAGCAAGCCTGGGGTGCCAGGCCAGCTCATTCCGTTCCCCCAGGCTGACGGTGAGTAGCTTTTATTTTAAAATGTGTATGTCAAAAAGATTACTATTTACCTTACGGTTGAAAAATTATGCAGAGCAAAATGACACAGAAAAAGGAAGCGAAAAGGGCTTCTGGGTTTATGAGCCGTAAGCATTGCACAAACATGGCCCTTGCTAATCAGGCAGGGAAAAATCCACCCACCCACCCCCACTTCCCTTGGAACCCAGGAACGGTCTTTAAAACGAACCAGGGAGTGCAGGCTCCAGATAAAACACAACCAGCTCGGTCTGGATTATCTCTCCCCCACTGTTTCCTTGCTTGTGAAAACTCTAGCAAGAACAGTGATAATCCGCCGGGGCATGGTGGTACACACCTGTCAACCCAGCACTTGTTTGGTGGAGGCAGCAGGAGAATCAGGAGTTTGAGGCTGGGCTACATGAGACTCTGCCTCAAAAAAAAATAAAAATAAAAAGGAAAGAACAGTAATAATAGTGATGAAGACGATGACAATGATGATGACGGTGACAAGGGGTTAAAGCACTAAGTGCTATTACTATGGGTTGAATTAGCAGCCCCCAGAATTTGTGTCGTCCTGGAACGTAAGAACGTACTTATTTGAAAACACAATCTTTGCAGATATGCCCAAGCTGGGGTCATAGTGGACCAGAGAGGGCCAACGTGGACACAGACACACAGAGGAATGACGCAGAAAAGAAGAGGCATGCAGGAGGGAAAGACGTGTATACGAGGCACAGACCCCCATGACTGCAGGCAGCCGCCACAGCCAGAAGAGGCAGAAAGTCCCCTCCCCTGGGCAGCTGGCACAAGGTCCCGCCCACGCCAGTGACTGTGGCCTATGCTCATGCCAGAAGCGTCACCCAGTAAAGGCCCCTCTTCAAGCCAGGCTGCACAGTGCTTTGTTACTGCAGCCTAGGAAACGGATGCACAGTTGGTATCTTTTTATTTATTATTATTTTTAATATTGTTGTTGATGTGAATTTTATGAATTTTTTGACACACAATGTAGCCCTGGCTGGCCTAGAACTTGCAGCGATCCTCCTGCATCAGCCTCCCCAGCGCCAAGATGACAGGTACGCACGCACCCCTGCGCCCAGCTTTCGTCTGTCATTGAAAAGCCCAGTTAGATGGGAGGTTTCCTTTATCCCCTGCATGGGGAGGAAGCCAAGGTTCATGGAGGTCGTGTCCCCAGCCCAGGGCACAGCAGGTAGATGGCGAGCTGGAGGGTGACAGAGTCTCCTGGCAGCTAGCCTCCATACCTCTCAGAGCCCAGACTTCCAGCAAAGCTTCTGCCACAATAGGATAGGGTACTCTGGCTGCCAACTCTTGTCCTATCTCACAACACATCACTACCCCACCACAGCTTCCCAGAACCTAAGCCAAGGGGATCTGCACTCAAGCCCCACCTCCAGCCCCTCTGACCTCCCCTCCTCCACTACACAGGCATGGATGCTGACTGAGCGTCTGGCTGTACCCACGGGGCTCAGAGGAGCCAAGGCAGGCCGCCCGCAGGGTCTGGTCTACGCACACACATTAAGGACAAATGCAAGCTCAAGCATGTGTAGACTGCAGGATGACACACACCCCCCTCAAGGTCACAAAGCCCCTTGGACGCCACCCAGGCACAATGTGCCAGTTGTCCCAGGACCCTGCTCTTGGCTGGAATCCGTGGGGAGCCTCTCTTGGCATCTTTGGAGATTTTACAAGCACAGAGGTTATTTTTAGCAGTATCACTGCCCTGCAGCCCCGCTTCATTAGTTTCACAAGCAAATAATCTCATTCCATATGACTCAAACGCCTCATAAAATGATTTTTCCCACTGACAAATATTTATTATGCTGTCGTATGCTGTACCCTGCCTGGTTCATTACTTAAAAAAATAATTTACTTAGCTAATGATCAGAAATCCTCTAATTTAATTTGCTGTTAAATGTGTTTAATTTTCCCATAAATAGAAGCACACATGTCCAAACTATGCAGTTGTGCCTGGCTGAGACAGACAGCGAGAGAGAGAAGAGCTGGTGGTGGAGGCCCAGGCCCTGAACCTGGGAGGTAGAGGCAAGAGGATCGAGTTCAAGGCCAGCCTGGATAACATAATGAGCTCTTGTCTCAAAAATGAAAAACTGGGTGGAAGAGATGGCTCAGTGGTTAAAGGCACTTGTTTAACCTGATGGCCCAGGTTCAATGCCCCAGTATCCATGTAAAGCCAGATTCATAAAGTAGCACATGCATCTGGAGTTCCTTTGCAGTGTCAGGAGGCCCTGGCACATTCATTCTCATTCAATCATATTCTCTCTCTCTTTCTCTCTCTCTCTCCTAACCCCCGTTTGCAAATAAACAAGTAAAATATTTTTTAAAGCAAAAGATACATTCTCTAAAACAATTAAAAGATAAAAAAGTGACAAGGAGGGCTGGAGAGATGGCTCAGCAGTTAAGGCACTTGTCTGCAAAGCCTAATGGCCTAGGTTCAATTCCCCAGTACCCACATAAAGCCAGATGCACAAAGTGGTGCCTACATCTGGAGTTCATTTGCAGTGGCTAGAGTCCCATTTCTCTCTCTCTCTCTCTCTCTCTCTCTCTCTCTCTCTCTCTCTCTCTCTCTCTCTCTCTCTCCCCCTTGCAAATAAATAAATAAATAAATAAATAAATAAATTTTTTAAGCTACCAAGATTGAAATGCCTAGCCTTTGTCCAGGGCTCCAGTCCCAAGCCTGTCCAAGCCTCTACTGTAAGACTCCAAGAGCTTGCCTTGCTATGCACTGACACAGCTCTGTGAAAGCCACAAAGATGAGTCCCAAAGAGTGCCCAACACATAATCAGGTAATAAAAATCAAGCTAGTTTATTAAGAGAAAAGCATTCCAGAGAGTGGGAGTGGGCTAGAGAACTAGAAAAGAGACCCTTCAGGGGCCTGGAGAGATGGCTTAGCGGTTAAGCGCTTGCCTGTGAAGCCTAAGGACCCCGGTTTAAGGCTTGATTCTCCAGGACCCACGTAAGCCATATGCACATGCATCTGGAGTTCATTTGTAGTGGCTGGAGGCCCTGGAGCCCCCATTCTCTCTCTGTCTGTCGCAAATAAATAAATAAATAAATAAATAAATAAATAAATAAAAAATAGTTTGTTTAAAAAAAGAGAGAGGGCTGGAGAGATGGCTTAGGGGTTAAGGTGCCTGCCTGCTAAGCCTAAGAACGCTGGTTCCAATCTCCAGGTCCCATGTTTAGCCAGATGCACTGACACAAGGGTGCAATGCCGCACTTGACCACAAGGGGGCGCACACATCTGGATTTCGTTCGCAGCAGCTGAGACACTGCTGGCGTGGCACCCATCTCTATCTGTCTTCCTCTCCCTCCCTCTCTCTCTGTGTCTCTCTCCAAAAATAAAAAATAAAAAATAAAAATAAATATTAAAAAAAAAGAGAGAGAGAACCTTCAAAAAGGCTGAGCCATGAGCCTCACAGTCCATAATAGGTCACTTGCACAGCACCCTCCCCGTCTGCGTCTGCATTTGCATAGCTGGGGCTCTTGTCACACACGCCCTGTTGTTACACTTAGCCAGCCCTGGGAAGGCTTCCAGTCTCCCAGTTACCACCATTTCCTTCTACGTATTCATCTCGATGTCCCTCTCTCCAAGTCCCTGTTCTCCTGCCACATTTCCGTGTCTGGTGGGCATCTTAGCTACCACCTTGACTGGGAGAACCTGGGCACATAGGGGCAGGGTCACTTGCCAGGTTATGTTCAGCAGACAGGAAGCGATACATGCAGAATTGGAACATTCCAGCAACCCAGCTTCGGTCTTCCTGCAAAGCTGTGCCACCTCATCAAGGTGGAGGCCACAGAGGACGCCAGCTCCAGTCGGAAAGGGGTCAGGTCTTGGCAATGATGGCACTAAGATGGCATGTGGACATGGAAAAAAAAAAAGCAGACAGGGCGGGGGCGTCTAGAAGTGGAGCGTTGTAAGGCCCTGAGTTCTGACCTCCCAAGCACCACAAAGGAAAAAAGTCAATGTGCAGTGTTCCTTGTCAGCGCAAACGTTCTGGGTATGTCCAGGAGGGTGTTTCTAACGGGGAGCATTTGTTTATTTTTATTTATTTATTTGAGAGTGACAGACAGAGAGAGAGAGAGAGAAAGAGAGAGAGAATGGGTGCACCAGGGCCTCCAGCCACTGCAAACGAACTCCAGATGCATGCACCCCCTTGTGCATCTGGCTTACGTAGGTACTGAGGAATCGAGCCTTGAACTGGGGTCCTATCATGGTGTGGTGTCGCGGGGGGGGGGGGGAGGAGGGGGAGACTGGAATTGCCCCGGTCAAGGCCACAGTCATGGTTCCTTTTCTTTTCTCTTTGTCTTTTTTTTTTTTTTTTTTTTTTTTTTTTGGTGTTTTGAGGTAGGGTCTTCCTCGAGCCCAGGCTGACGTGGAACTCACTCTGTAGTCTCAGGGTGGCCTTGAACTCATGGCAATCCTCCCACCTCTGCCTCCCAAGTGCTGGGATTAAAGGCGTGCGCCAACATGCCCAGCCATAGTTGTAATTTCTGTCCTTCACTTTGACACCAAAACAGAAGTCTTCAATGGGACAGGGCTGGGGTGATTGCTCAGTGGTTAAAGGGGCTTGCTTGTAAAGCCTGTTGGCCCAGGTTCAATTCCCCAGCACCCACATAAAGCGGGATGCAATGTGGTGCTCAAGGAAGGTGGAGCACAGAAGTCCTCCCTGGCAATATGACTCCATCCCCTAGAGCCTCAGTTTCTCCTTTTGTAAAGAGACTCTTCATGGTGTGAGGGGCGGCGGTACAGTACCTCGCAGCCCGGCTCCCAGCTACTGCTTCTCCACATGAGTAACCCCCCCAGAAGTTCCATACCCCCCCCAAGATATGTCTGCATGGTCACAGTGCTCCCCAAACAATAAATGCCCAGCAACATTTCAGTCAGAGAAACGAGAGGGGGATGCTTCAGTCTGACCTGGGGACAGTGGCTATGACCTGAGTGTGTGCATCTGTCTCCCGGACCCCGAAGCCTCATCATTCCTGCAACTGAAGAATCCCCCCACCACACACACACACACACACACACACACACACACACACACACACATCTCTTCCTGGTCTAAGGGAGTGCCATGCACAGCATGGTGCCCATCTGGGATAGGCAGACAGGCATGATTTGAGACAGAGGCTGAGGGGTACATGTCAACTACCCCCATCCCCAGTCACTGGGGCTGACTCTGGCAAAGAGGAAGGAGTTACCCCAACCCCATAGAGCTGTGACCAGAGCCTCTAAACCCTTCTCCCCAGCACAATAGGTGGTTGGGCTTGCTCTGCCTTCCCCCAGGGCCAGGTCTCCTTGGTCATTTCCAAGCTTTAGTTACTGCCCAAAGTGTGCTGGAGCCCTGACCTGGAGATCAGCAGGTGTGATGTTCTAACCCAGGGGGAGGAGGGGGAGGTCACCAGATGTGACTTTCTCTGGAAACAAGATCCCCGCAAGGCATGACGGCGTGCCCCTGTAATTCCTGTGCTTGGAAGATCTCACATTCAAGGCCCTCCTGGGCTGCTAAGCAAGACCCTCCCTTAGATAAGAAAGGACAAGAAGGAAAAGGTGATCAAATGAAAATCAAGACGCCCTTAATCCACCCAAATCCAATGGCAGCTTCATAAAGAGAAGTCATTTGGACTAGACACACCCAGAGGGAAGGCCTATGCAGGGCCAGCTAGGAAACTGGAGGGAGGGGGCCACACACTCACAGAAGCCAAGGACTGTGGCTGATCCAGGAACCAGCAGAGGCTGGAAGAATTTGCCATCTGCCCTGGAGCGTGGGGGGGACGAGGGCACGAGCACCCTGGCTTTGGACCTGGGCTGTGGGATGATGCATCGGAGCCTGTTCTTTTGAGCCGCACAGCATCGCACCTTGAGGCCCATGTTACGACTACATCTAAACTTGATTATCATGTAAAGACTGTCTCCAAGGGGCTGCAGAGATGGCTCAGTGATTGAAGGTACTTGCTGGCAAAGCCTGATGACCCAGTTTCGATTCCTCAGCACCCACATAAAGCCAGATATGCACAAAGTGGCACATGCGTCAGGAGTTTGTTTGCAGCAGCAGGAAGACCTGGTGCACCCATACTCATTTTTTCCCCACCTCCCTTCTCAAATAAATAAAAATATTTTTTTAAAAGACCATTTCAGGCCGGGCATGGTGGCGCACGCCTTTAATCCCAGCACTCGGGAAGCAGAGGTAGGAGGATCGCCTTGAGTTCAAGGCCACCCTGAGACTACATAGTTAATTCCAGGTCGGCCTGGGCCAGAGTGAGACCCTACCTCGAAAAACCAAAAATAAAAATAAAAATAAAAAGACCATTTCCAGATAAGATTACTCTCCAAGATACTGGGATGGTTGAGACTCCAACACATAAATGTGGGCAATAAAGCCCACCCTTTAACACATCTCTCAAGTCACACCCTCGGCATGGTCTTCACCTTCCTGTCCTCCAGCTTGGACGCAGACATGCCCCTGTAGCATGGCCCTCCTGAGGCAGAAAGATAGGGTCAGACAGGAGAGACTATAATTCCTGGACCCAGTAATCAAGGCTGCCCCAGACTGCCTCAAAATTGTACAAATCCCCTCCAGCAAGCAAACAAACAAACAAATAATCAATCGCTTGCCACAGCCAAAGGTAGGACAACTCCTTTCAGAGAATCTTCCCCTGTCCTTTGAAAATAAAGCCCTGAGATGGGCTGGGGAGATGGCTTAGAGGTTAAGGTGCCTGCCTGTGAAGCCTAAGGACCAATGTTCAACTCTCCAGGTTCCACATAAGCCAGATGCACAAAGTGATGCAAGTGCACAAGGTCACCCATGCGCTCAAGGTAGCACCCATGTCTGGAATTCAATTGCAGTGGCTGGAGGCCCTGGTGTCCCAATTCTCACTCTTTCTCTCATTCTCACTCTCTCACATTAAAAAAAAAAAGGTCAGTTAGGCTTGCCAAGAAAGAAAGAGAGAGAGAGAGAGAGGGAGGAAGGAAGGAAGGAAGGAAGGAAGGAAGGAAGGAAGGAAGGAAGGAAGGAAGGAAGGAAGGAAGGAAGGAGATAGAGAGAAAGAGAGGGAGAGAGAGAGGGAAGGAGGGAGGGAGGGAGGGAGAGAGGGAGAGAGAAAGAGGAAGAGAGAAAGAGAGAAAGAAAAGCCCTGAGAATGAGGAACAAGGGGACTCCTGAACCACAGCTGGCTCAAGCCCACTCCCATCTTGTGCAGGGGGATCCTGCACTTCTCCCCCCTCCCGCGTCTCTTTTTACTAAACCTCCACTCTCACCACCACCTCTCTGTTTCTTGTCAAATGCCTTGTTCAAGACACAAAGATCCTAGATATCACATCAGGGACACCAGGAGACATCTCCAGTAACATTCCGGGCCTGGGCCAGGCCTTGTCCATCCACTGGAGTCCAGGGACAGAAGTCTGCTGCCTGGGGACTTCCAAAGGAGAAGCTGCCTTGTCACATTGCCAGAGCTGGTCAGGGTGTCGCCCGAGCAGTGTTCAGCGATTGAAAGGACGTGAGTCACTTGTTCCCTTCTCACGTCATGGCAGAGATGTGACATGAGACTGACCACAAGCTTGCTCGACCCTCTCATGTTGACTCCCACAAATGATGTTTGGTCAGTGTCCTGGAATGGCCTCAGGGCCTGTGTGTGTTGCTGTTCTCCATACTGTGACAAAATGCCCGACAAACTAACTCAAGGGCTGGAGGGATGGCTTAGAGGTTAAGGCATTTGCCTGCAAAGCCAAAGGACCCAAGTTTGATTCCCCAGGACCCACATTAGCTAGATGCACAAGGGAGCGCATGTGTCTGGAGTTCGTTTGCAGTGGCTGGAGGCCCTGGCGCACCATTCTCTCTCTCTCTTTCCCTCATTCTCTGTCAAATAAATAAATATTTTTTTAACAAAAAAGAGAGAATCAGTACTTCAAGGGCATCCCTTAAAAAAAAGTAACTCTTGGACTGGAGAGATGGCTTAGCGGTTAAATGCTTGCCTATGAAGCCTAAGGACCCCAGTTCGAGGCTCGATTCTCCAGGACCCACGTAAGCCAGATGCACAAGGGGGTGCATGCATCTGGAGTTCGTTTGCAGTGGCTGGCGGCCCTGGCGCACCCATTCTCTCTCTCTCTCTCTCTCTCTCTCTCTCTCTACCTGCCTATTTCTGTAGCTCTCTCAAATAAATAAATAAATAAATAAAATATTAAAAAAAAAAAAAAAAAAAATAACTCAACAGTTTCTTTGGGCTCACAGTTTGCGGGCCTAGTGCATCACAGGAAGGCATGGCAGGAGAGTGTGGTGGTTGGTCTCGTGGCATCTCCACCAGGAAGCAGAGAGCTCAGAATACTGGTGCTCAGCTTGCCTTCTCCTTTTACTCAGCCAGGGGCCCCAGCTCATGGGTAGCAGCACCCACATTGAGTGGTTCTTCCCACCTCAACCTAATCTAGAAGCTCCTCACCCACATGGGCAGACGTCCGTCTCCTGGGTGATTCTAGATCATGTCAGGTTAACAGTGAAGATTCACCATTACGAGACTGCTCAACACTGCCCTGGGCTCCTGGTGTGGCCAGGTTGGATTCTCCTCCTGCAGGGAGTCCTACAGGGAGGCAGGATGGACCCACCAAGAGGAAGGTGACAAAGAAAGAGACAGTGGCCCAGGCAGGGTTCAGAGGCAACATGGGCAGCCTGGGGGTACAGGCCTGGGACTCTGGCAAACACCCCTCCTCCTCGCCACCTTCCTGGTTCTTAGGCTGTGAATGGGGTCCTGACTGCACCAGCCACGGGGCTGCTGTTCAGCACGGAAGGTGGAACAGCTCAGGGGACCTCAGCAAGCGTCGCCATGGATGCAGAAGAAAAACAAGCTACAGATGAGGCCCTTCCCTTCCCCTCCACACTGGACCTGGCTTGAGCCTCAGTGCTGTCCCGAGCCTGGCCCAGTAAGAACATGTAGCCTCGTCCTCCGTGTTAGCCTGATGGCGCGACTTTGCCTGGGGAGACAAAGCGGCCTCTGTTCACCCCAGGTGGGGAGGCCACAACAGAATGAAGGAAACACTCCATCCAAGCCCAGCTTGGGGAAGCGGGGCGCGTCCTGGGGTTACTCACAGGGACATGGGCACTTCCCAGGAAGCTGTGCCACTGGGCAATCCCGCCCGCCCTTGGCCAATTAGTTACGCCTTCTATGACCTCAGGGAGCTGAGGGGCCTTGTGAAGGCCTTGTGAGGATCTCCTGAAGATCTAGAATAATCTTGTGAGGGTGTCTCCTGTGGGTCATGTGAGGAATTCCTTGGGGCTTTGTGAGAATCGGGTCCTGAGGGCTTCATGAAGGGATTGTGAGGGTCTCCTGGGGGGTCTCGTGTGGGCCTGTGAGCCTTTCCCCTGACCCTTTGAAAGGACGTTAACAGACTCGATCTTTTTAGCTATTTCTTTATTTATTTACTAGAGAGAGAGAAAGAACTGGCACACCAGGGCCTCCATCCACTGCAAAAGAACTCCAGACACATGTACCACCATGTGCATCTGGCTTACATGGGTTCTGGGGAACTGAACCTGGGTCTTTAGGGTTCACAGACAAGTGCCTTAACCCAACTTCAACCCAACACACCCAACCTTATAAGGGTTACATGAGGTTCTAACAGCTGCTCCACTTCAAGATAAAAATGGTTGATCATGGGCTGGAGAGATGGCTTAGCAGTTAAAGCACCTGCCTGCTAAGCCTAAGAACGCTGGTTCCAATCTCCAGGTCCCACGTTTAGCCAGATGCAAAGTGAGGCAAGGGTGCAATGCCGCACTTGCCCACAAGGGGGCGCACACATCTGGATTTCGTTCACAGCAGCTGAGAGGCTGCTGGCACTCCCATCTCTGTCTTCCTCTCCCTCTCTCTCTGTCTCTCTCTGTGTCTCTCTCCAAAAAAAAAAAAAAAAAAAAAGTTGATCATGTCCCACCCAGAAGACTCAACACTACACCTCAACCAGTGAAGGCAGATTTGTGGGTAAGACTCCTCTAAGGGCTGCCTAGTATGCCTGAGGGAACTTGCAGTGCCTTGTCGTCGCTCCAGTTAATGCTGCCCCACTACCAGAGCAAGACATAAGCCCCCAGAGTCACATTTAGTCAGGCACATCCAGGGGGATGTGTTCAGAGACAGCGTGTAGTCAAGATCAGCCCTTTTAGCTTATTATAGTCAACAGTACAATCCTCACGCCTGGACCTGGCCTACATCACACCCGTCGGTGGCCCCTCAGATCAAGTGTGCACTCCTCAGAAGCTATGCGCTCCTTCGCCCTCAGCCACCCCCACCAGCCAAACACAGCACAGGTATGCCCTCACTGGTGCCAGTGACATCCTACAAGGAGGATGAGGTGGACGCCAGTCTCATGCCAATCTTCCTAGTGCGGAGGGGCAGGTCTGATGGGCTGAGGGGTCCTGACTTCCTTTAGGTAAGGTGGGTTGCCCAGCAGGCAGCCAGAGGCTCTGCAGTGCAGGCCACAGCCAGAGCCCCACCCAGCAACACCACACAGGAACCAACCACTTCCATATGCAATGACAGGGGACAGACACTCGCATTCACACAGCAGAAGTCCTGATACAGCTAAGAAGCAATACTACCCAAGGCAACCCTCAGACACAGTGTGGTCCCTCTCACCATGCCAATGAAGGTGTTAGAGAAAGAAAAATCCCACCCTGACATTCTATGGAACCTCAAGGGATTCCCAGAAGTCAAACCATCTCCAGGGATCAGGACACAGCAGTGAAACAGACGTGAACCCACAGAAATAACTCCTCGGCCACCCGGTTTGCAATGAGTACCAGGATGGTTCAATGAGGAATAATCAATGGGGAAACAGCAGCAGGACCAGTGTCCGCACAGGGCACTCTTCGGGTCCTTATTCCTCCTGAAACCTGCTTTCAGGGGAGCTCAGTAAACATAACCTTGGCCTGGAAGGCTGAGTGACTAATAAACTGAGTGAGTAGACCAGAGTTGAAATGCCGGAGGCCAGGCCCAGGGACGTCTCTCAAAAGCACTGGGAGGGCTGGGCGTGGTGGCGCACGCCTTTAATCCCAGCACTCAGGAGGCAGAGGTAGGAGGATTGCCATGAATTCGAGGCCACCCTGAGACTACATAGTTAATTCCAGGTCAGCCTGGGCCGGAGTGAGACCCTACCTCGAAAAACCAAAAAAAAAAACAAAAAAAAGCACTGGGAACACTAAAGTATATATGACTACCTATGCAATGTCATATTCTTTTATGTTGTAATCTCACAGGGAACAGAGGAGTTTAATTGCAATAAAATTAAATCAACCAAACACTGAAACATAAAGGAATTTATTTCTTCATTTAGGTTTAGTTGTTGTATTTACTTTTCCAAAATAAGTATTTTATTTTTCTTAAATTATGATCAGTGTACTTACACTTATTGTTAGAATCATGCGACTGATGAAAGAGCATTGCCCATTTGCTGTATATCGGTAAGCTTTTCATTGTTAATTTTAATAACTTGTACAAAGTATAAGCACTTTTGATACTTTTGACTTGGATTGGGTGTTAGTATTTTGGAACTATTTCTGAGTTCTCATATCATTAAGTATAAAGAAGCATAATAAAAGAAAACCTGGGATTGTAAAAAAAATAAATAAATAAATAAGCACTGGGGTCCCTTGACATCCAACTTGGTTTTCCCCATATCTATACCCAAGAAACACTTTTTATTTTTTTTATTTTATTTTCCAAGGTTGGGGTCTCACTCTAGCCCAGTCTGACCTGGAATTCACTATGTAGTCTCAGGCTGGCCTCAAACTCATGGCGAATCTCCTACCTCTGCCTCCTGAGAGCTGGGATGAAAGACATGCACCACCACGCCCAGCTCCAAGTCACATTATTAAATACCATCAGGATGCAGGGTCACAAAATCAGTTTAGTGAACTGTAGCCAGCACATTCTTCAATAAAATGCAACAGGATGGCAAAAAAATGGAATAGGAATGAGATGGCGTACAGCACTTTGCGGGCTTCCCCATTCATGCTTGTCAGAGAGAAGATCCTGTCTACCCCATGGCACTGAGCCCAGCCTCTGCCAGCTGAACCCCATGTGTGACAGCTGCTCCTACTGTAGGTCAGTGAAGAGGAAGATGAGGAGGAGGAAAAGACTGGACAGTCCCATGCTCGTCCTGGGTCCCCCAGCCTGACCACAGGTGATGGACCCCAGCTGAGAAATCTGTACAGAACCCTGAGTGGCAGCAGGAGGCGGATTCCGACGGCCCCAAGCTCCAGGTCTTTGCAGCCCACGGCATTTTTACCAGCTCAACCTAGACAGACTTCACATCTCATGGTCAAGTGTGTGTTGGTGATTCTTCGTCTATGCATGACCATCACCGCCATCCATTTACAAACACTTCATCACCCCAAAATGAAACCCTGTACCTTCATTCTCTATTCCCTCAGCCCCTGACAACCACTCATCTATTTTAGTCGGTATAGATTCACCTAATTTTCATGTAGAGGAAATCGCTCAATGTTTGTCCGTTGGTGATTTAAAGTCTCTAGCAATGCACGTTCAAGATCCGTCCATGTAGCATATATCAATATTTCAAGGTCTGTCTGAAAGGCCCAAGAACCAAAGTAATGCCATGACAGGCTTCAGCTACCTTGCAGGCCTCAGGTTAAACTCAGGTCAGGTTCCCAGAATGTAAATCAGAACTGGAAAGGCCATGCTGACCCAAAATAACGGGCCAATCAGACAAAACTAAGCAGGTGTTATACATTCCTGTGGCTTTGTATCTATACATAAGTTTGCTTAACATTCCTCAGCTGCTGCATAACCAATCAACTTGTAACATGTAAATTCATGATAAATGTCAACCAATCATATTAGAAATCTCCCTTCTCTTTGTTTGAACCCAATAAAAGCTTCTCCCAAATGCAGCTCGAGGCTCTTGTACGAATCCACTGTGTTGGTGAAGTCAAGAGACCCAGCTTAAGCCCAAAATAAAGCTCTTTGCTTTTGCATACGTGTCTGGACTCCTTGGTGGTCTCTGGGGGCACCGTGAACTGGGCACTACACTTCCATGTAGCATAGAACAACATTTAATTCCTTTTCACTGCTTCAGACTCTTCCATCATGGAGATATTCCACATGTGGTTTGTCTGTAGAGCTAATGGCCCTGGGCAAGGACTTGCCCACTCTGAGGCAGTGATGAATAGGAACAGATGACTAAGGAGGGTTCTGTGCTCATATCCCAGCTCTAATCAAGCAAACGACACCCTCCCCCCAGTCCTTCTCAACAAGAACATTAACAATGGCATAAGGGCTGGAGAGATGGCACAGCAGTTAAGGTGCCTGTATGCAAAGCCTAACGACCTGGGTTCAATACCCCAGGACCCACATAAAGCCAGATGCACAAAGTGGAGCATGCATCTGGAGTCCGTTTGCAGCAGCTAGAGGCCCTGGTGTGACCATTCTCTCTCTCTCTCTCTCTCCCTCTCTCTTTCTCTCTCTCCACCTACTCTGTGCAAGTAAATAAATAAAAATAAAATATAAGAAAAAAGAAAAGAAAAATAAAGAGTGAGCGAAGTGTGGTGGCGCACACCTTTAATCCCAGCACTTGGGAGGCAAAGGTAGGAGGATCACTGTCAGTTCAAGGCCACCCTGAGACTACATCGTGAATTCCAGGTCAGCCTGGGCTAGAGTGGAAACCCTACCTCAAAAAAACAAACAAACAAATAAATAAATAAACAGTGGCATAAAAGCATGGCTCTGTGAAAGAAAAACTAAGTAATAAGTGCAGAACTGCATCCTTGTAATGAAACCCAAGCGAAAAATAAATAAATAAAACTAAAACGCCACCAGCTGTACACAATAAGATTAAAATTCTGTGTGCTGCTTCAAAATCTCAAATCATTAAAATCTCATTATGCTAATCGCATGGTGCCTGCACACATTCAGTCCAACACTCTACCCCTGGCTAAGTACAGATGCTGTCAATCGTGGCACAGGAGGTTGGAAGGTGCCTAGACCATCCCCAGGGTGCTCCATCTTCTTGTTCCATCTCCACAGATGGCCACACCTGGACCACAACGCCCACGGTAGAGATGGTGCTCTCCAAGGGAGTGGCCAGCATCCGAGCTCCCGGCCCATCTTTGTCCTGCGCTCATCTGCCCAGTGGAAAGCAGCTATCCAAACGCGCCGTGACGGTACTTTGAGTGTTCCATGCACTGGCTTCCCACATCAATTCTCCACCTCATGGGCAGAACGGGGGGGGGGGGGGTGGCAGCAGAAGTAACCAAGGGGGCTGGAGAGATGGCTTAGGGGTTAAGAAGCCTGCCTCCTAAGCCCAAGAACACTGGCTCCAAACTCCAGCGGTTCCAATCTCCAGGTCCCACGTTTAGCCAGATGCAAAGTGATGCAAGGGCGCAATGCCACACTTGCCCACAAGGGGGCGCACACATCTGGATTTTGTTCGCAGCAGCTGAGACACTGCTGGTGCGCCCATCTCTGTCTTCCTCTCTCTCTCTCTCTCTCTCTGTCTCTCTCTCCAAAAAAATAATAAAAAAATAAAATTAAAATTAAAAAAAAAAAAGTAACCAAGGGTGAGACGCTAATGGGAACAATGCTAACACCCATGTGGGGTACCGTGTCCCTAAGCTGACAGACAAGCATATAGAAATGCTCAGGGGACACCTCCTTATCACAGCCGGATGCCACTGCTAGCTGACACTTCCCTGATGTGTCCTATCCTGGAGCCTCCCACTCCCAGATCTAGCCAACAGTCCATCCACATTAACTGATTTCCAACTGCTGCTGTAACAAATTATCACACATACAGACTTAAAACAATGCAGATGTGTTCGCTGTGGTTCAAACTCTCTGCAGGGCTTGTCCTCACCCCAAGAGATTCCAGCAGACAATCCGTGGTCTGGCTTTCTAGCGTCCTCTAGGTCTCCGCATCCCTGGCCCTTTGTCTCCAGCCTCCGTTTCTGCCAGCACTGCCGTCTTGCCTCTCCCTTGAACAAGAGCCCTCCTGTGGGCTATGGGTGAGCTGTGCAGGAACACCTGCCTTGCAAGGGAGACCCCCCTGGGTTCCCTCCTGTCTCCAGGAACTTCTCCCCTGGGAAGACCTGAACACACATCTTCACTCCAGATAAGGGTCAAGATGGTAGACCAAAGTATGGCTGCAACAATACCAGTTTGGCGAACTAATGAGTTTATTGGGATCACTTACAGAGCATGTACACGGGTTATTTATAGCAACGTGGATCCCCCAAAGCAGCTGCTTTGATGGGGCTTCCTAGGGCAAGACTACCCCTCAGGTGCTCCTCCCTCGGCCTCAGGATGAGAGCTTACTTACAGAGCATGGGGACCCCAAAGAAGCCGTTTCCTTGGAGCTCACTGTCCCTTGATCTTTTTCCCTCTACATACTCTATCTCACCCTGAGGCCACTGAACCTTGTGCATTTTTGTATACAGCAGGCACAGGAGCTCCTGTGATCTCAGGTGGAGGAGGTCTGATAACCGTTCCGTGCCCTTGACTGGAGAGTTGTCCCAGCTGCTTTTGATAAAAGCTGGTAATGTGGCTGGAGAGATGGCTTAGCGGTTAAGGCATTGGTCTGGAAAGCCTAAGGACCCATGCTGGACTCTTCAGATTCCATGTAAGCTGGATGGATATACAAGACGACACAGCTGTGCAAGATCGCATATGCACACAAGATGGTGCACGTGTCTGGAGTTCAACTGTAGTGGCTGGAGGCCCTGGTGTGTCGTGTGCCAATTCTTTCTCTTTCCTCTCTCTCACTCTCTCTCATAAAGGTGTGTGCCACCATGTCCAGCCCCCCCCCAAAAAAAAAGCTGACAGTGGTTGTTTACTGCTTTCATACAAGAAACTTTACCATGTACCTCCTCCCCATCAGGTGGGGGGAAAACTTAGTGTTATGGCTGAACTGCAAGGCACCCTCCAATGACACCTGTGTTCAAGGCTCGGTCGCTAGTGGACGGCTTCTGGGGAGTGACAGAGCCTGAGAGCTCCAACCTTACCCCTGGATTCCTCCCTCCCTCCCCGGACTCACGATGGCATTATTGGGACATAGACCTACTTGAGGGAGGAAAGTCACTGGGGGCGGGGTGTCCTGGAAATATAGACTTTGTCCCTGGCCCTTTCCGGTCTCCCTCTGCCTCCCAGCCACTGTGAGGTGGGGGGCTCTGCTCCAACACAGCCTTCCACCATGGGGTGCCATGCCATCTCAGGCCCTGGAGCAATGCCAGCCCCGACACAGATGGTAACCACAAGCCAAATCCTTCCTCCCCTCCGTTCTTTCTCTCGGATATCTGTCACAATGACAGAAGTCTGACCAATACACTAGTGACCACGCTGAGAGAACCCAGAAAATCCAAGCTAACAGCCCATCTCACAATCCCGAATGTAGAGGGAGAGCCGTTTTCTTCAGTGTAGAGCCACTGGTAAGTTGCCCAAGCTCCAGTAGATGACCCCTGCTACCCATGCTCATGCAAGCAACACTAACTAAACTTGGTGGATCACAAAAAAAAAAAAAAAAAAAGAAAGAAAGAAAGAAAGAAAGAAAGAAAGAAAGAAAGAAAGAAAGAAAGAAAGAAAGAAAACGACATGAAAGTGGTAGGAACTTATTGAGAAGAGGGCGTGGAGTGAGAAGGGAAGGAGAGAGGGTAATAGGGGGCCGAATATGATCAAAATACATTGTTGTGGGCTGGATGGGTTAGCACTAAAGGCGCTTGCCTGCATAGCCTAAGGACCCAGGTTCAGTTCCCCAATACCCACATAAACCAGATGTACAAGCTGACACATCTGGAGTTCGTATGCAGTGGCTAGAAGCCCTGGCATTCCCATTCTCTCTCTCTTTCTTTCTATCTATCATCTATCTATCTGCCTCTTCCTCTCTCTCTCTCTGTCTCAAATAAATAAATAAATGTTAAAAATACATTATTGGGGCTGGAGAGATGGCTTAGCAGTTAAGCACTTGCCTGTGAAGCCTAAGGACCCCGGTTCAAGGCTCAGTTCCCCAGTACCCACGTAATCCAGATGCACAAGGTGGCTAGAGGCCCTGGTGCACCCATTCTCCCTCTTTCTCTCTCTCCTTCTCTGTCACCCTCAATAAATAAATAAATAATTTTTTAAATACATTATTGTACATGTGTGAAATTGTCAAAAAGGAGGACTGGCCAGATGGCTTAGTGGTTAAAAGCACTTGTTATGCAAGCAGCCTGATAACCAGAGTTTGGACCCCCAGAACCCACGCAAGCAGCACACACAGGGTCTGTGATCCCAGCGCCCCACAGCAATGGGAGATAGTCAGGAGAAACCCAAAACTCACAGGCCACCTAGTCTGGCATTCGCAGCAGCAAGGAAGACAGACCCTGACTCAAACAAGGTGGGAGGCGAGAACCAATACCCCTGAGATTGTTCTCTGACACCACACACACACACACACACACAGGATCCTGAACTTAATGACATCTGCAAAATTCCTCTGACTCTGGGTCCTGGATACAGAAATCTGCTGGGGTCTCCACAGCACACACCTTATTTCTGTATTTATTTCACAGCAAGTTTCTCCCAAGCACACCCATCACCAACTAGAGTTCAGTGTTTATTTTTAGGCCTTTTTCTTGAATGAAAATTTACATATTATAACATGCATGGATATTAGGTGCACATTTGACAGGTTTTGACAAGCAAGTGCACCTGCATATCCTAACCCCTCTCATCGCAGGAAATATGTTTGTAACTGCAGGAAATTGCCCTGCTCCTCCCCAGGCACGCACCGTAGAGCGACTTGTCTGCGGTGGAACTTCATAAAAACGGAATCACAGCATGTGCTACTCTGAGACTGGCTGCTTCTGCTTCAAAGAGCAGTGCCAACTCTCCACCTTTGTGCACTGGTGTCCCTGTCACCATGTAAGTACCACTCCCTGTCCCACAGCCTGCTCGGCTCTCCAGAGCTGTCCCCAGGCCTGGTTCAGCTCTTCTGAGGGGCAGGGCTGGGGTGTTGATCTTTCTAGGGACATGGCTGAAGGAAATACATCTGAGACGGCAGGAGAGAGGAACAGTGCAGGTCAGGCCTCTGAGCCACGGAAAGATGGGAGACCTGTAGGAAGAAAATGAAGGTCCTGGGGCTGGGCAGAGCGGGGGCTGGACAGACACTGGCCGGGGGATGTGCTCCAGGAGGAGAACAAGGCCGACACTCTGCACAGGATGGAGCCAATCCGTCTTGTTCTCCGCAGCATCTTTCTAAGGCCGGAGCTAAGGGTAGACAAAGGAAGCCACCAGCCAGGGAGATGACTCCCACTCAGTCACCCCTCCAGCTCAGGGAACTCCCCTGTGGGTGGAGCCCCACCATTCCTCACCATCTCTGCTCAGCTGAAGATCAGAATCACCACATGGTACCCACTTCCCAGCCTCTGTGGCATAAAACAGGCACAATGGGTAAGGTTTGGGAATAGAGCCTAGAATACATCAAAGTCCCAAAAAAATCTTTGCCACAGTGTGTCTGTCAACTGCGTGAAGCCATTCTTGCTTGGTGGGCTTTTCCAAAGTTCTTTTAAGCCAGGTGTGGCGATGCATGCCTTTGATCCCAGGTTTCCAGAAGCAGAGAGGGGGAGGATCAATGTGAGTTTGAGGCCAGCCTGGGACTACATAGTGAGTTCCAAGTGAGCCTGGGCTAGAGTGAGACCCTACCTCAAAAAAAAAAAAAAAGAAGAAGAAGAAGAAGCCGGGCGTGGTGGCATACACCTTTAATCCCAGCACTCGGGAGGCAGAGGGAGGAGAATCACCATGAGTTCGAGGCCACCCTGAGACTACATAGTTAATTCCAGATCAGCCTGAGCTAGAGTGAAACTCTACCTCAAAAAACCAAAAAAATAAAGAAAGAAAGAAAGAAAGAAAAATTTCTTGCCAGGAGTGGTGGCACACGCCTTTAATCCCAGCACTTGGGAGGCAGAGGTAGGAGGACCACCTTGAGTTCAAGGCCATCCTGAGACTACCCAGTGAAATCCAGGTCAGCCTGAGATAGAGTGAGACCCTACCTTGAAAAACAAAAAAGAAACTTTATGTTTTCCCTCACTTTTCAGATGGGCTTCTATTAAAGATGTATATACAGGGCTGGAGAGATGGCTTAGCGGTTAAGGCACCTGCCTGCAAAGCCTAAGAACATCCAATCGAATCTCCAGGTCCCACGTTTAGCCAGACGCAAAAGTGACGCAAGCGAGCAATGTCGCATGTGCACACAAGGGAGCTCATGCATCTGGAGTTCATTTCACAGTGGCTGAGAGGCTCTGGTGTGCTCATTCTCTCTGTTTCTCTCTCTCTCTCTGTCTCTCTATTGCCCTCAAATTAAAAAAAAAAAAAAAATGTTGAGCCAGGCATGGTGGCGCATGCCTTTAATCCCAGCACTCGGAGGCAGAGGTAGGAGGATCGCCGTGAGCTTGAGGCTGTCCTGAGAATACAGAGTGAGTTCCAGGTCAGCCTGAGCTAGAGTGAGACCCTACCTCAGAAAAAAAAAAGATGTATACACATACATATATACATGCATACATACATACACACACACATATATATACATATATATGAATAACTGCAGGTCATACGTTGAAAAGACAATGTTAATTTAAAAAAGAAAACAAGGGCTGGAGAGATGGCTTATCAGCTAAGGGGCTTGCCTGAGATGCCTAAGGAACTAGGTTCGATTCCCCAGTACCCACGTAAGCCAGATGCACAAGGCAGCACACACATCTAGAGTTCATGGTGCGCCCATTCTCTTTGTCTCTCTGTACCTCTCTTTCTATATCTCTCAAATAATAAATAAATAAATAAATAAGAAACTTCACCTCACCAAGAAAAAGAAAAAGAGGAATGAAGACACTTCACATTACCCTTTGAGGAAGATGTTCCTCAAATTCATTTATACTAAAAAGAATGGCAAGCACCGTATGTGCGGGAGGCTGCCTGCTCCAAGGCCATTGCATCCACATATTTCTGTTGTTATTGCTGTTTTTGTTTTTTGAGGTAGGGTCTTGCTCTAACCCAGGCTGACCTGGAATTCCCTATATAGTCTCAGAGTGGCCTCGAACTCATGGCAATCCTCCTACATCTGCCTCCAAGTGCTGGGATTAAAGGCGTACACCACCTAAATATGTGGCTCATCCACATATTTACAGCTCAGCCTGGCAGGGCTGCAGCTCTCTGCAGTAACTTGAGATGTAGCAAACCAGCAGGCAGTCTTGGCTGGCTCCCTGAATCAGACAGCTGCTTGCAGAAGAAACTTCTAGATTTAAGCTTGCAATGTACGTGAGCCCTGGGAGATATAAAAGTTTTGTCCTCCTTAACTTGGTAATAACTTAATATTAAAACCTAGACTCTTTGAGAAATGTCAATGTTCCAGTGAAAGGACATATAAAATTATATAGCTTTTCAAAGAAGCAGGCAACTTTTTAAAAGAATAAACTTCTGAGGTGGCTTTATTCTAACAAGCCAACATTAAGAATCGATTCTGGCCGGGCGTGGTGGCACACACCTTTAATCCCAGCATTTGGGAGGCAAAGGTAGGGGGATCGCCATGAGTTCAAGGCCACCCTGAGATTACATAGGGAATTCCAAGTCAGTCTGGGCTAGAGTGAGACCATACCTTGAAAAACTGAAAAATGAAAACCAAAAACAAAAAAAAAAAAGAATCAATTCTGGAACTGGAGAGATGGCTTAGCAGTTAAGGTGCTTGCCTGCAAAGCCTAAGGACCCATGTTGGACTCTTCAGATCCCATGTAAGCCAGACGCACAAGGTCTCACAAGCACACAAGGTGGCACATGTGTCTAGAATTCAACTGCAGTGGCTGGATGCCCTGGCGCACCACTTCCCTCTCACTCTCTCTGTCTTGCATATTAAAAAAAAAAAAAAAAAAAAAAAAAAAAAAAAAGGGGCTGGAGAGATGGCTTAGCGGTTAAACGCTTGCCTATGAAGCCTAAGGACCCCGGTTCAAGGCTCGCTTCTCCAGGACCCACGTAAGCCAGATGCACAAGGGGGTGCATGCATCTAGAGTTTGTTTGCAGTGGCTGGAGGCCCTGGCGCACCCATTCTCTCCCTCCCTCCCTCCCTCCCTCTCTCTCTCTCTTTCTACCTGCCTATTTCTGTATCTCTCTCTCAAATAAATAAATAAATAATAAAATTTAAAAAAAAAAAAAAAAAAAAGGCCAGTCTTTTGGGGCTGGCTTAAAAAAAATAATAATAAGCCGGGCGTGGTGGCACACACCTTTAATCCCAGCACTCGGGAGGATCACCATGAGTTCGAGGCCATCCTGAGACTACAGAGTTAATTCCAGGTCAGCCTGAACTAGAGTGAGACCCTACCTTGAAAAACCAAAAAATAATAATAATAATAATAATAATAGATTCTGGGGGGGGGGAGAAGGCTCAGCAGTTAAGGTGCTTTTGCCTGCAATGCCTAACAACCCAAGTTCAATTCCCCAGTATCCACATAAAGCCAGATGCACGAAGTGACACATGTATCTGGAGTTCATTTGCAATGGCTAGACGGTCTCGCACACCCATTCATTCATTCTCTTTCTCTCCTTGCAAAAAAATAAATAATTTTTTTAAAATCGATTCTGGTTGACAAGCAAGTAAGGATTCAAAAACCAAAACCAGGCCGGGCGTGGTGGCGCACGCCTTTAATCCCAGCACTCGGGAGGCAGAGGTAGGAGGATCGCCGAGAGTTCGAGGCCACCCTGAGACTACATAGTTAATTCCAGGTCAGCCTGGACCAGAGTGAGACCCTACCTCGAAAAAAACCAAAAAAAAAAAAAAACCAAAACCAGCCAGACGTGGTGGTGCACGCCTTTGTCAGCACTCAGGAGGCTGATGTAGGAGGACAGCTGTGAATTGGCCAGCCTGGACTACAGAGTGAGTTCCAGGTCAGCCTGGGCTAGAGTGAGACCTTACCTCAAACAAACAAGAAAGACTCCAAGTTCAGCCATGGGTTCTATGGCCAACATGCAAGTCCAAGAAAGGGCTCAGAGTCCCACTGTTCTCTGGCTGCTCAAGCTGGGGTGGAAGCCCAGGAGACAGCCAGGTGGGCAACAGCCTCCTGTGCCGTGCCCACCAGCCAGCACTGAAGGTCCTGAATTCTAGGGCACAGCACAAGGCCCCATAACGCCTGCTGCTCTGCAAACAGGAATATAAACCAGGAGGGACCTCAGGAGTACTGGGGTGTTTCTGGGTCATAGGGCAGGGGAAGAGTTAGGATACAAACTTGCCCCAAGGCAAATGCTTTGAGATATCTTTACAACTTTGTTATCAACAGTCAGACAGCTGCTTCTCAGAACCCTGGGACAGAGACACCAGCCCTTGAAAGATGCCTGTGCTCTGGGCATGTCACTCACATGGCAGGGCTGGGGGTGCAGGGTGAGCGGGTGGTTGTGGGGGTGAAATCATGGGTTGTAGAACCTTTTCCCCACCCTAGGCTCAGATACACCCCTAGAACCTTTCTCACCACAGGTTAGTCAGTGTGGTGGTTTGATTCAGGTGTCCCCCATAAACTTAGGTGTTCTGGATGCTAGTCTCCCTAGCTGATGGCAACCGGAAATTAAAGACTCCTGGAGGTGGTGTATTGTTGGGGGTGGGCTTATGGGTATTATAGCCAGTTTCCCCATGCCAGTGTTTGGCACACTCTCCTGTTCCTGTTGTCTACCTAATGTTGGCCAGGGGGTGATGTCCACCCTCTACTCACGCTGTCGTTTTCTCCTGCCATCATGGAGCTTCCCCTTGAGTCTGTAAGCCTTTCTTCCCAAAAGCTGCTCTTGGTCGCGGGATTTCTGCCAGCAATGCGAACCTGACTGCAACAGTCAGTCACCGTAAGCTGAACAGAGTTCACCACCCTGCAACCACCAGCCAGCTCTGCAGCCTGGTATTTGAACAAAAGCTTTGCTTGTCACCCTGTGTCTGTAAGAAACACGTCGGCAACCACTCAGGCTTCACTCCGTCCTCGTATCTAATCCTCGCATCACCCAAGGACTAGGTACTGGCGTGTCCTCAGGGACTGGCACACGGAGAGGCTGGCAGAGACTAAGTGACGGTCCCTGCAGCCAGGCAGTGCCAGGCCTCCATCTTGCCCGCATTACCAGTGGAGGAATGAGACCCCCCAAGCCTGAGTGCAGTTGGTCCCACAGCCCAGACACTCAGTCCCGGCTAGAGACGCCTGGCTAATCAAGTTATTTCTCAGATGTTGAAGCTCTAGAAGCAGAAAGTCTTGTTTGGTGCGGTGGCTTTTTGTTCTTTTCTTCTTCTTCTAACCAGCGGTGTCTCTTGAATGGCGAGCCGCCACATACACCTGAGTGGGTGACTCTCTAGCCCAGATCGCCATGAGCATAAATGAGATTAACACCTTTGCACTTCATAAACACGTGTCCCAGCCTCTCTGTACGACGTAGGAAATAGCAAATACACTCATTAGGAGACAAACCAGCTTTGCTAAAAAGTAGAACGCGCTGTAGTGCAAAGAGAGAGAGAAAAAAAGTTTCCTTAGACAGCATTTTTAATGTGACGAACCACAGATTTGCACAGAAGCAAACAACCAGGTACAAGTAGCTGCCCTCTGCCAGCCACAGCAGGGCGGACTCAATCCAGCAAGCACTTTAGAGCTGGCGCAGCAGGCGTGGACCCACTTACATCCTATAAACACCCCTTAATTATTCTGACGACTGGACAGGGAGTGCGGGGTAAGCAACTTCAGGGTGTGAGGTAAGGTAAACACTAATTCCAAGGAGGTTAAGACAGGAATTCAAAGCAAAGTGCTTCTAACAAGTGTGGGGTCGAAAGAAAGGTGATTGGATCTTTCTGGGGGGTCTGTCAGCACAGCACTGGCAGAAGCACAGAGTTAGGCGAAGAAACCCTCAGACTCAGAGAGGTTGGCATAGTAAGAGGAACGGCTATCTGGGGCCAAGGAGTTCCTCTCCAGTTTCCTACGGAAGCAAGAATGGCCCATCTGGGCGACAGGCTTTTGGGACCCCCCGAGGCTGTAGCGTGGAGCGGACAGGAACCTGGTCACCAGTGGGTTTCCAAGAGATAACAGTAAGCCGCCAATGAAGGTGCCAGTGTGGCCGGGCGTGGTGGCACACGCCTTTAATCCCAGCACTCGGGAGGCAGAGGTAGGAGGATCGCCATGAGTTCAAGACCACCCTGAGACTACAGAGTGAATTCCAGGTCAGCCTGAGCTTGAGTAAGACCCTACCTCGAAAAAAAAAAAAGAAAAGAAAAGAAAGTACCAGTGTGATGTAAGTGGCTCCCCTGGATGACAGAATGGTCCGGAACACACAGTGAGAACTGCCCGGGGTTTGAACATTCTGATAGGAGAATCCCAAAGGAAATCTTAGTAAGCCACTGCCAGTGTCCTTGGAAGCCCCTGACTCCCTCCCAGCCAGAGGAAGGAAACGCCCAGTGACCTATGACCCAGATGCTGAGAGTCCAGACCACCTACCAGGCCTTTCTTCATGGACCAAGAGCTGCCCCCCCACCGCCCAGTCAGGCAACCTGCTCAGGAGAGAAAGGGAAAGGGGGCTGCTCACTGTTACAGAGGGGCTTAGGACACTGCAGGCCTCATGTCCCATCCCAGCACCAAAACGAAAAGGTCTGGCTTTGGACAGAAGGGGCATGGAACTGCTTCTCTTCGTTGGCAGGATCTGTAGAGAGCCTTGAGGTTCCTCATTCCTCTTGCGCATTCTAGAACCACAGCGCACATGGCCCCATCTCTCACCTGCTCACATCCTTCTACTTCCCTCCAGTTCTCCTCCCCACTGTAGTGGTTTGATTCGGGTGTCCCCCATAAACTTAGGTGTTCTGAATGCTAGGTTCCCAGCTGGTGGAGATTTGGGAATTAACATCTCCTGTATTCTTGGAGGAAGGCTTATGGGTGTTCTAGCCAGCGTCTCCTTGCCAGTGTTTGGCACACTCTCCTGTTGCTGTTGTCCACCTGATGTTGGCAAGGGGGTGATGTTCACCTCTGCTCATGCCATCATTTTCCCTGCCATCATAGAGCTTCCCCTAGAGTCTGTAAGCCAAAATACACCCTTTTTACCCCAAAGCTGCTCTTGGTCAGGTGATTTCTGCCAGCAACACCACCTACCGCAACACCACCCCTCTGATGCTTTTTGGTTAAACTGGCCTCCGTCTACATCCACTTCCATGACAGCCTCCTGACCAGTGACCCAGTGAGCAGAAATTCAAGAATTCAATAACGTGTGCCTCCTCCACTCCTTACTACACAGCAGTGTGTAAGTGATGTAAGTATCTGGGGCAACTCAGTGTCCACAATGACAATTCGGGGCTTCTAGGGGGCTTCTATGGGGTTTCTAGGGGGCATGATGGGAAGGGAATAACTCTACTGCATCCCCATCATGTCGGGCTCTGAGACGTCTCTCCTGTGAACTCCTAACTCCACAGGGAAATGAAGCCCTGCACACCTCAAAGCTCCCTAGGTGGTGTGTAGAATGGAGACTGTGCAGAGGTTACTCACTGTGGCAGTTTGAATGGGACAGTGTAACATGTGGCCCCAGAGACTCAAGTGTTTTAATACAATTGAGTTTGTAGACACATGCACAAGATAGCGCATGCGTCTGGAGTTTGTTTGCAGTGGCCCTGGTTTGCCCATTCTCTCTTTATCTTCCCCTCTCTCTCAAATAAATAAATAAAAATAAAATATTTAAAATTGAGTTTGCAACTGCTGATTCCTCCTTCAGGTGGGTGGGTCACTGGGGGGATGGATCTTAGAGTCCAGCCCTAAGGTATGTTTGGGGGTGAGTCTAATTCCAGCCCAAATATGTATGGAGAGTAGTTTGAACCCTGGCAGTTCGTGCTTCCCTTAGTGCTTGCTTGGGCTAGGTGCTGGTGGTTTCTCTCTGCTTGGATGTATGAAAAGAATCCAGCTTCTTCCACCATCGATGGAACTTCCTCTGGATCTATAAACTTGAAAGAAATCCCCTCCTCCCTTAAACTGCATCTGGTTTGGTGTTGGATGTTCATCCCAACGGCGTGGAGCTGTCTGCCACACTTATAAAACTAAGTAAGTCATACAACCCAGAACTTCTGCTCCTTGGTATTTACTCAGAGGAGTTGAACGCAGCTGTCCACAGCAAAGCCCGCCCAGTTCTACTTAGAACCGCCAAAACTTGAAGCAGCCAAGACGCCCTTCAGTAGGTGGATGCGTACACAAACAGGCACTCTCTGGATAGTGGAATTGTCCAGAACTGGAAAGAAGTCTGCCATAGGCTGCGAGAACACACTGAATGAAGGAGGCCCATCTGCAAAGGCCACGTGCTGTGGGATTCTAACACAACCACCACCATGGAGCCAGGGTTTGAAAAAAGCAATCCAGAGCCGGGCATGGTGGCGCACGCCTTTAATCCCAGCACTCGGGAGACAGAGGTAGGAGGATCGCCGAGAGTTCGAGGCCACCCTGAGACTACATAGTGAATTCCAGGTCAGCCTGAGCCAGAGTGAGACCCTGCCTCAAAAAAAAAAAAAAAAAAAAAAAAAAAAAAAGCAATCCAGGAGCCGCAGAGACCGTGGGAAGGGTGTGGCGAGGTTCTTAGAACAGTGGCCCTGCTGGGTGGCCTCCAGTGTGGATCCTGTTGTTCCACTGTCTAGACGCTCAGCATAAGGAATGTTAACAGCGGACCCTATGCAAGCTACAGGTTTGTCTCAGTGTTGGTTTAATGGCTGTGACAAATGTACCATTCTGTTTGGGGGTGCCTTGGTGGTGGGGACTGGGAAAGAGGACAAGGATGGGTAGGGATGCAGTAGGGTCTTTCCACTCAGCTTGGCTGGGAACCCAAAACTGCTGAATAAATAAATAAATTAATTAATTAATAAAGTGGACTGGAGAGATGGCTTAGCAGTTAAGGCGCCTGCCTGAAAAACCAAAGGACCCAGGTTCAATTCCCTAGGACCCACGTAAGCCAGATGCATAAGGTGGCGCATGCATCTGGAATTCGTTTGCAGTGGCTGCAGGCCCTGGCGCACCCATTCTCTCTCTCAAATAAATAAAAATTTTAAAAATAAAGTGCAAGCCTATATGCATATGAGTAAACACCAAGGAGCAGAAGTTCCGGGTTGTATGACTTACTTAGTTTTCTAAGTTGGGAGGAACATCCAACATTTGAATATAAATGTCCCTGTTAGCCTCAAGCATTTGTAATTAAGCTTCCTGCTTGGTCCCCAGCTGGGGGAGCCTTCGGAAGGTGCAGCCTGGCTGAAGGAGGTGTGTCTCACGAGAGGTGGACCTTGGGGCTGATGAGGCTAGCCCCCTGTGTGTTCAGAGCTGGCCTGTGTTTGCTGCATTCTCTCTCGGCGGTGGATGTGTGATGTGAGCCAGCTCTGCCATGAGGAAGCTTCCCTGAAACTGTAAGCCTCAAATAAATCCTTTCCTCTCAGAAGCTGTTTGTGGTCAGGTGCCTGTCTCAACAACGAGAAGCTGCTACAATCAAATGTCATATTTTTTAATGTTTTAACATGTTTTAACATATTGCATATATTTGTGTGTGTCTGAAAGCAACTGGAGATTAGGGACTTCCTGTTTTCTCCCAGGCAGGTTACAGCCTATAGGCTGGCAGCCCTGGCTCTGCTGGTCTAGACTCTCTGCTCTGAGAAATCCTGGCCCTGGTCAGTGGTGAGTGGTGTCTGCCATCTGATGCCCGTCCAGGGAGCAGGGGGCCAGTAGAGGGGTGGGACTCTGACAGAAGATGGGTGGAGTTAACTCTGTCCAGCCCCTTCTGACCCAGGGACTCACTGGGACAAGCTGCTCTTCGGAGACTTTAAGCAGCAGCTGTGACTGTCCCAGGACCCATCCCTGGCCAGCAGGACCTATGAGCCTCTCTCCTTCAGTCCCAAGGGGCTCTGTGTGGGCATCTTCCCTATGCACTTGAACTCGGGCTTCTGGCCACGCTGACCTCTCAAGTCCCCAGACTTGCTCTGGAGAACCCGAGGGTCTGAAGCCTTCCCTTCCATTTTTCTGAATGGGCAGTTAGTCACAGCTAGTTCCCTTTTGTGATCACGCCACCACATGACCAACCGCAGTGGAGAAGGCTGGGCTGAATCACGCCACGCAGTTCAAGCTCAGACACTTCCTGCACTGACTCCTCTTTAAGTCCCACACAACCCACTTCCTACCTCCATCCCCTGAATGGGATGGGACCTTTGTCCCAGCGGGTCCCTCCCTGCCTGATCACTGCACTGGGTAGGGTGGGGCTGAATGGCCACAGCCTCTGAACCTTGAACTTCACCAGCCATCCCCTGCCCCCTTCCAGGGTCCTTAACTCAGGAAATGTCCAAGTCACATCCGCCTCGCTCCCCTGAGTCCACCCTGGACTTTCTAAAAAAGGAGGAAATGGAGCCGAGTGTGCAGCTGGCAGCCTGGTGCCCTCCCCCTGGGCATTCCCCAACAGGCATTTCTGCATAAGCTCCCACCGCCCAAAGTCAGGGCGAAGAGCAGCCTGGGAGGGCGAGTTGCCAAGGCAACGGGCCTGCAGAAATGCTGGCAGCTTTCAACTCTCAATTATTCAAGACCTCATTATTCAGTCTTTGCATTAGGCCTTCCATTTCTTCTCCACGCCCCAAAGGACCACACAGAAGCCGCTAGGCCCTTCCAAGTCCAATCCTTCCTTCAGTTCCTGCCAGGGAGACCAACTTGGGCTTGTGGCCTTCTCGTTGTATAGGGGACCCCACAGGTGCCGAGCACCCCAACGGTGAGAACTGAAGCAGGGACAGCCTGCTCCATCTGCAGCTTCAGCACCCATTCTATTCATCAGGAGATGCTTTTGGACACTGGGGATGCAAAAGTGGAGTGTTCAACGCGGCAACATGTCTATCACACCTTCCAAGGCTCAGCGTCCACTGCGGAAGAGGTGGCAGAAAGACACACCTTGAATCCCAGCACTCGGGAGGCAGAGGCAGGAGGATCGCCATGAGTTCGAGACATCCTTGAGAATACAGAGTGAATCCAGGTCAGCCTGGGCTACACAGCGAGACCCTACCTCGAAAAACCAAAAAAAAAAAAAAAGTAAGAGCCAAAGGAAGGGTAGGACTGCTTACAATGCACTCTTCCAGACACAAATGGCCTGGCTATCCATGACCTCGCAGTGCCTCGTACTACTTACACAAGACCCTCATAATAGGAGGAAAAGATGACGACATCAAAACAAAAGAGAGACTAATTAAGAGGGGGAGAGGGAGACGGGCGTGGTGAAATACGCCTTTAATCCCAGCACTTGGAAGGCAGAGGTAGGAGGAAGATTATCGTGAGTTCCAGGCCACTCTGAGACTACATAGTGAATTCCAGGTCAGCCTGGGCCAGAGTGAGACCCTACCTGAAAAAAAAAAAAAAAAAAAGAGGGGGATTGGATATGATGGAGAGTGGATTTGTGAAGGGGAAAATGAGGAGAGGGAATTATTATGGTTTATTATCTATAGTTATGGAACTTGTCAATAAAAAAACAGTTTAAAAAAATAAAATAGCCCTAAGGACCCTTAATCCCAGCACAAGGCAGAGGTAGGAGGATTGTCCAAGGCCACCCTGAGACTACATAGTGAATTCCAGGTCAGCCTGGACCAGATGAGACACAAAAACAAAAATATGGGCTGGAGAGATGGCATGCATCTGCCTATGAAGTTAAGGACCCCGGTTAGAGGCTCAATGGACCCACCCCAGATGCACAAGGGGGTGCATGCATCTGGAGTTCTCTCTCTCTCTCTCTCTCTCTCCTCTCTATTTCTGCCTCTTCTGTATCTCTCTCTCAAATAAATAAATAATAAAAACATTTTTTAAAAAACCAAAAATAAATAAATAAAAATAAATAAATAAATAAAAAAATAAAGTGAGCCAGACTGGCCCTCCATCTTGTAGGCATTCGTGACCACCTGAGGGTGAGTCCTTTTATCCCAAGAGTATACGGATGAAGAACAGGAAATAGAAATTAGCTAGGAAGTTTAGGGCAATACGGTACCTAAAAGAACAGTTTTGTGTTTTGTTTTGTTTTTCTTTTCTCTTGGCCAAAAGCTGCCAATGCTCTTGAGCCTGTACAGCAATGGTCTGGTCTTTCCTTCTCTTTTTCCCTACAGAAGTTCTAGAAACCAGGCAAAGGGCTGAGACTCAGACTGGGAACTGGATGGACCAGCTCATTCCTGCACCCTCCCCATCCAGCAAAGCCTAGTTACTCTAAGAAATCCCCATGTGGATTACCCTCCCAACTCAGGAGCTTTCTGCTTTGCTTTTTTTAATGGAATCCCATTTCTGGGGACCCCTCCTACTATACTGTACTTCAGCCTTCTTTCCTTCTCTTAAGCTCTATATTAAAATCTTTCTAAAAGCCGGGCATGGTGGCTCACGCCTTTAATCCCAGCACTTGGGAGGCAGAGGCAGGAGGATCACTGTGAGTTCAAAGCCACCCTGAGACTACATAGTTAATTCCAGGTCAGCCTGGGCCAGAGTGAAACCCTACTTCGAAAAACCAAAAAACAAAACAAAAAAAATCTTTCTAAACCTCTGTCTGTGGTCCATGGATTTCACTCATCAAAGTCTCAAGACAAGAACCTGAAGATTCATAGACTCTGCAAATGTTTTGTGTAAACTGTGTGTTGCACCCAACGCCCTGAGTTCAAAGCCCAACCAAAGGCCAAGAACAGGCCTGGGGAGATGGCTCAGTAGTCAAAGGTGCTTGCTTGCAAAACCTATTGTCCCTGGTTCAATTCCCCTGTATCCATGTAAAGCCAGATGCACAAAGTGGCACATGTATGTGGAGTCCATGTGCAGTGGCAGGAGGTCCTGGTGTGCCCATATTCTCATTCCCTCTCCTTCCCTCCCTTACTTTCCTCACAAATAAATAAAATTTTTTGAGGTAGGGTCTCACTCTAGCCCAGGGTGACCCGAACCTCACTCTGTAATCCCAGGCTGGCCTTGAACTAACAGCGATCCTCCCACCTCTGCCTCCTGAGTGCTGGGATTAAAGGCGAGCGCCACCATGACAGGCAGTTTTTAAATTTTGAGACAAAGTCTCACTGTGGTATCCAGCTCTTGATCCTCCTGCCTCTGTCTCTCAAGTGCAGGGTCAGGTTTTTTTTGTTTGTTTGTTTGTTGTTGTTTTGTTTTTCAAGGTAGGGTCTCACTATGGTCCAGGCTGACCTGGAATTCACTATGTAGTCTCAGGGTGGCCTTGAACTCACAGCAATCCTCCTACCTCTGCTTCCCAAGTGCTGGGATTAAAGGCATACACCACCACACCCAGCTTAGAATCAGTTTTTTCTTTTTTAAAAATATTTTTTATTTTTATTTATTTATTAGAGACAGAGAGAGGAAAAGAGAGAGAGGGAGACTGAGAATGGGCGCACCAGGGCCTCTAGCCACCACAAACAAACTCCAGATGCATGCGCCCCTTGTGCATCTGGCTTATGTGAGACTTGGAGAATTGAACTGGGGTCCTTAGGCTTCGCAGGCAAGTACCTTAACCACTAAGCCATCTCTCCAGCCCCTAGGATCAGTTTTTTAAAAACAGCCAAGAATAGCTCTGTCACTCTCAAAGACACCCTAAGTTCCCGTATCAATATCACCTATGAGTAGCCGTAGCAAGCTAGAGGTTCAGGTATAACAATCTAGAACTTGTGTGCTTGCTGTTGGACGAAGGACTTCTTTCTTGGGTCTCAACCCAAACATCACCCCAGCCCCAGAGGTCTCCCTGGCCTCTAACCACTCAGTAGTTAGGGATCATGGCTCTTCCCTCCACCTCCCACCTCCCACTCCTGAGGCTCGGAAGGCCAGAGCCCTGTCTACTTCTCCAGGCCCTAACTGCACTGGAACACAGCAGGTCCCACACAGACCGTGAGCCACAAACAGCGGCATGCATTGCAGTTCCAGCTACTGGGTTACTTAAGCCCAGGAGTTCAAATCCAGCCTGGGTGACACAGCAAAACCTGGTTTACAAAAACAAAAACAACCTGGGTGTGGCGGAACACGCCTTTAATCCCAGCACTTGGGAGGCAGAGGTAGGAGGACTGCTGTGAGTTCCAGGCTACCCTGAGACTACATAGTGGATTCCAGGTCAGCCTGGGCCAGAGTGAGACCCTACCAAAAAAAAAAAAAAAAACAGACAGTGAGACTAACCTATCACCATACGGCATTAAGAGAAAATGAAGCCGGGCATGGTGGCGCACACCTTTAGTCCCAGCACTCGGGAGGCAGAGGTAGGAGGACCGCTGAGAGTTCGAGGCCACCCTGAGACTACATAGTTAATTCCAGGTCAGCCTGGACCAGAGTGAGACCCTACCTCGAAAAACCAAAAAAAAAAAAAAAAAAAGGAAATGAAATGATTTCTGGGCACGTCAGTGGTGATTACATCTGGGGAGTCTACCACAGAGACAGCCAGCGACCAAAGGTGACCATAGCCCCTTTGGTTTCAGGAGACCAGTCCAGACAAGATGCATGCACACCATCATGCAAGACCTTCAGTGCTGGCTGCAAAGAGGAGGAGCCTGTTGGCTTGGAAATCTTCCAGGAACCCTAGGGAGATGACCAGACCCTCCTCAGGGAACTGGACAATCTAATTTGGCAAAGGCATGGGGTGAGACATATCTCCCTTGGGGCTAGCAGGAGACACACATCTCTAAAGACACCCCAAAGTGGAGATGGCATGTAGCTATCTGCCACCTATGTATCTGGCACAGCTATCTATGTATCTGAGGCACTGCAGGTAGTGACACTGTCAGCCTGTCCCTCCATGTTGTAAGACCTGGGACCTTCTTTGGCCACTACCCTGGCACTTTGGAGCCACAACAAAATAAAACAGGTTGGGCTGGAGAGAAGGCTTAGCAGTTAAGGCATTTGCCTGAGAAGCCTAAGGACCCAGGTTCAATACCCCAGAACCCACATAAACCAGATGCACATGGTAGTGCATGCCTCTGGAGTTCTTTTGTAGTGGCTAGAGACCCTGGGGTGCCCATTCTTTCTCTCTCACTCTCTTTCTCTATAATAAATAAATAACTTTTTTTTAAAATAAAAAAAAAAAACAGGATGAAGCCTGATGTGGTAGTGTACACTTTTAATCGCAGCTCTTGGGAGGTAAAGGTAGGAGGATTACTAAGAGTTCGAGGCTAGCCTGAGACTACATAGTGAATTCCAGGTCAGCCTGGGCTAGAGTGAGACCCTACCTAGAAAAACCAATAAATAAATAAATAAATAAAAGCCGGGCATGGTGGCGCACACCTTTAATCCCAACACTCTGGGAGGCAGAGGTAGGAGTATTACTAAGAGTTCGAGGCCACCCTGAGACTACATAGTGAGTTCCAGGTCAGCCTGGGCTAGAGTGAGACCCTACCTCTCACTCAAATAAATAAATAAATAAATAAATAAATAAATAAATAAATAAATAAATAAATAAATAAGTAAATACAGAATGAGTTGGTAGGGCAAGGGGAGCTAAATGTCACACGGTCAGGGACACACGGCCTAAGAGTTCATGGAAACACCAACCTCCCCCTGGCCCCCTTCTTCCCGCGGTGGCTGCCCTCAGTGAGCGGGATCCCTCCCCAGGACTCCCGAGGCTGCCCTGGCACGCCTCCTCTCCACCTTCGCCTGCTGGGGAGCGGGCCCGTCCCATTCCCGTCCGGCACCACCCACCGCTCACGTTCGGACTCTAGCCGACTAAGCCCCAGAGGAAGAACCCTCCAGGCCAAAACAATGGAAAATTCAGGAACTCAGCTGCGGGGAGAGGCCCCTGGAACAGCAGAGGGCTTTTAAAGCACACGGCGGGGCTTCCGAAGTTATGTTTCCTGTAAGACTTGGAGAAAACTTTGAAAGTATAGGAGGAGTCGTTTTCTGGGTTATTTTCCTGGGGCGCGGGGGTGGGGGGAGGGCATGAACTCGGGGAGTCCTCTTGGCCCTGGCTCCAGGCTTCCCAGGCCTCTGGCACGCATGGCCCGTGTCCCTTTCCTAACGCCGACGCCCCGCGTGCCATGCACAAGACGTGTCCAACCAGTGGTGACCATGTGGTCACAGGGCAGCGCTGGCCCGTGCGTCCTGAGCGAGGCAGCGGGCTGGACAGACGTCCCCAGCGCGCCTCGGGCTCAAGGCCAGCCGCGAGGTCTCGGACGAGCAAGGGCCGATCCCCAAAGTCCCCAAAGTCCCCAAGGTCACGGGCCGGCGGGGAGCGCAGCCCGGGCGGGCGTGGGGGCGCGCGGACGCCGCCGCTCAGGCCGGCCCGGGACAGGCACCGAGGGGACACGGGACACCGAGCGGTGACCCACGTGGGGGCGGGGAGAGGGGGCGCTCAACTCACCCTCCCGGGCCTTCTTCTTCCTGGCCAGCGTGCCGCCCAGCTTGCCCAGGAACGACTCGTCCTTCTTCATCCTGGGGGCTCTCGGGGTGGGCGAGCGCGGCGGCGCGGAGGACATGGGCCGAGTGCGCGCCACCCGCCGGCGGCCGGGGAGTGGCCGGGAGGGCGCGGCCCGCAGCCTTCCCCGCCCCCGGCCGCCCCTGCCCGGCCGCGCGCTCCCCGGCCGGCCGCAGCTGGGAGAAGGGGCGGGGGCGGCCGGCGGGACCGTGCGCCTGGTGCCAGGCACCGACGCCCCCTTTTATCCCGGACGCCGCCGAGAAGCATGTAACCCCACAACTATGGGAAGTTGAGCTGTGGACAGTCCTCCGAGAACCCTGCGGGGGGATGGGGGACGGGGGAGGAAATCCCAGGGGTTGGATATGGTGGACACTGCTGGGGAGCAGTGGCCTGGGGCACATCGTGTCCTCCCGCAAGGTGAGATCAGGGAAGAGCTTCTAAGGGGGGGGGGACCCAGCTCCTGAGAAGTGGAATCAGGGACCAGTACAGCGACATGGGGGACAACGTGGGCACCCCTCCCCCGTGGAAGAGGGGAATTGGCCTTTATATATGGAAGGCAAGAAAATAGCCTAAAAGGATGCTAGGCCAGCCGGGCGTGGTGACGCACGTCTTTAATCCCAGCACTCGGGAGGCAGAGGTAGGAGGATCACCGTGAGTTCGAGGCCACCCTGAGACTACAGAGTGAATTCTAGAGTGAAGCCCTACTAGAAAAAAACAATATTGAAAAGAAGAAGAAGAATGGGGCTGGAGAGATGGCGTAGCGGTTAAGGAGCTTGCCTGCGAAGCCTAAGGACCTCGGTTCGATTCTCCAGGTCCCACGCAAGCCAGATGCACATGGTGGCGCATGTGTCTGGAGTTTGTTTGCAGTGGCTAGAAGCTCTGGTGTGCCTATTCTCACTCTCTCCCTCCCTCTCCCTCTCTCTGTCTCTAATAAATAAATAAAAATAAAATCTTTAAAAAAAAAAGAAGAAGAAGGATGCTAGGCCAACTGACATTTCCAGGTCTCCATTCCACGAAGCTGACTCGGGCTGACTGACAATACAGGGAGGGAGACTTCACCTGGAGGGAAGTGAAAGGGTTCTAAGAGATGCAGAGGTGGAAGCGGCCCCAAAACTGAGGACGGAGGGTGCGTGGCTCTGCAGAGATGGGGGTATCAGAGGACCTGGACTGTGGCCAAGCAGGTTCCACCTAACGGAGGTGAGGTGGTTTTCTGTCTCCTGTTCAGGTTCAGGGCCTCGCTCCCATAGGCAGTGAACGTTCACACTGGCAGAAGGGGTGCCAGGCTTCAGGACAGTAAGGAGGGAACAGAAGGGGTGGGAGGAATAGAAGGAGGCTTCTGGGAGAAGGGGTTTGCCCATCCACTTAGCAGAGGGAGACTCACCAGGAACAAGGAGAAAGAAGCCAGTCATCCTTCCTCAGCCTTGGGGGAGCTTTCTGAGAACCCCAGTGGATATCTACTACCGGGGATATGCAACCCCTCTCCATTCACCCCTTGTTTATCTTCTGTGTCCCATCACGTCTGTCCCTCCATGCTAATGTCTGCTGCTCCCCTTGTGTCACTGTTGAGCCTCGGAGCCATTGTTTCGTAAAGTAAGGGCCACCTGAACATAAGTGCCACCACACCGTCGTGGTCAACCTGCTGTGACACTTGAGCTGATAACTGGCTTGAGTGATGTGGTGTGTGCATGCATAGTGTATGCACGTGTGTGTGCAGATGCGTGTGCCCTGTGCACCAGCATGTGAGGCCAGAGGGGAACATCACTTATCCACATGTTTCCTTGAGATGGGGTCTCTCACTGAACCCAGAGCAGAGATTCAAAATCAGACAGGAGGGCTGGAGAGATGGCTTAGTGGTTAAACGCTTGCCTATGAAGTCTAAGGACCCCGGTTCGAGGCTCGATTCTCCAGGACCCACGTAAGCCAGATGCACAAGGGGGTGCATGCATCTGGAGTTTGTTTGCAGTGGCTGGAGGCCCTGGTGCACCCATTCTCTCTCTCTCTCTCTCTCTCTCTCTCTCTCTACCTGCCTGCCTATTTCTGTATCTCTCTCTCTCAAATAAATAAATTAATTAAATAAAAATAAATAAATAAAAATTAAAAAAAAAAACAGACAGGACATGTGGGGACAACTGCAGGATTTATTTATTTGATTTTATGATGCAGAACAGCACACAATACCCAAGCCCATGCATTGTTTCTTCCTGGCACTTTCCGTTTGGGGAGTATTTTTAGACCAGAGTTGAGCCGGGTCAGGGAAACCACAAATAAGAGGGTACCATATCCTATGAGGGTCCTGTGGCTGCAGAACAGCAGGTCACAAATAGGCAACTCGGAATAACAGGTGTCAACATCCCTGTCGGCAGGATGGGCTCCTTGTCATCGGCTCTGAGGGCATGTGGTGTCCATGATCCTGCCTGAGCTTCTGAGGTTTAATGGCAGTCGTGTGTGTGTGTGTGTGTGTGTGTGTGTGTGTCCGTGTGTGTCTGTCCGTCCAAGTAAGGGGCACAGGCAAGATATGTATTGTTTCAGGAAGTCCCAGGTGAAGATCTCTGACGGGGAGTGTAGCAGATAGCTTCAGGTTCGCTGAGATGAACTTCCAGACCAGGCACAGTTATGGAGGAAGGGATATTTGTTGATTGAAGCTTACAGATCCAGGGGAAGTTCCATAATGGCAGGAGAAGTGGCCTGCTCTCACAAGACCAGGCAAGAGAGCAAAGCCCCCAGCCACACCGCACACAGAGCAAAACCACAGCCCAAAAGCCACAGCACACTTCAGGAACTCCTGCTAGGCACGCTTTGCATATCTTTACAATGGAATCTCAAACCATCACCACACCTTAAGACCAGCCCCCAGTGACATTGCCTCTAGCAAGGTGATTGCAGATGCAAACTATAACTAATAAAATACTGAATATATTGGGGGACATATATTCAAACTACCACAGGGAGGAAGCCAGAGGAAGAGGAACCAGGAGGCATGAATTGGGAAGAAAGTGGAAAAGAGGGCTGGAGAAATGGCTCGGCGGTTAAGGTGCTTACCTGCAAAGCCTGACAACCCAGGTTTGATTCCCCAGGACCCACATAAAGCCAGATACACAAAGTGGTGCATGCATCTAGAGTTTGTTTGCAGTGGCTAGAGGCCCTGGTGCACCCATTCTCTCTGCCTCTCGTCTCTCTTTCTGCTTGCAAATAAATCAAGAACAAAATTATCTTCTAAAGGAAATGGGAAAGAGCCACCGTGGATCTCACAGAAGACGGAGAGCTGGAGAACCAAGGTCTGGGGGTGGGGGCTGGGGGGCAAGTCTGGGCTTAGGAAGGTACCCCGGGAATAACGGCTTCACTATTTCATCAGTGACCATCAGTGAACACATGGAATTTACACTTTCCTTTGGTAATTGCTACTTTTGAACACTGCAGAGACAGGCCAAATCCTTTTTAAAATGCTATTACAGTGTGAAGGGGTTCCAGAAGTTGTCCAAACACTGGGAGTGGCACCTGTATTTAAAGCAGGAAACACTGTGATCAAAAGATGTTTGTCAGAGGACCCAGCCTGGGCTATCCAGCAGGGTCCTGGCATTTTGTAATCGTGGGATCATATTTGTATTTATTTGTTTATGAGCAGAGAGTGTGTGTGTATATGGATGTGCCAGAGCCTCTTGCCACAGCAAACCCCAGATGCATGCACCACGTTGTGCAGCTAGCTTTACGTGAGTACTGGGGAATTGAACCCCAGGCCAGCAGGCTTTCCAGTGGGATCACTGGGGAGTCTTACCCAGCACGGATGATGACCTCTGCACAGTGGCATACATGGAGTCCCCCTTCAGTCAACCTTCCAAACTCTATATACGCATGCACCTCTTGGAATCACAAGACCACATGCATCGGGGTAGAATTACATAAAGCAGGCTGGGAGGGTCAGGCAGGAGTGGTTGAGGTTCCTGGTGAGGGTCTGATGACCTCCCTGTCTCCTCAGGGAGCATCAACGAACCCCATCCTGAGAGTCCTTTGCAGATAGACCCAGCTGCTCTGATGACAGTGGTAAGTTTCTGTGCCCGAGGACAGTGCTCTGCAACACCCCCAAACACTTCCTCCTTACTGCTTTGGTGTCTGTCTGGGGTGACCAAAGTTCAAGGTCATCCTTGGCTATATAGCATGTTCGAGGACAGCTTGGGCTATGTGAGACCTTGTCGCCCAAAAAATGAAAAGAAAAGAAAAAATAAAAAAGGCCATGGTGGAGCACGCCTTTAATTGCAGCATTTGAGAGGCAGAGGTAGGAGGATCACTGTGAGTTCAAGGCCAGCCTATGACTTCTGAGTGAGTTCTAGGTCAGCCTGGGCCTACTTCAAAAAAATAAAAATAACAAAAGAGGGGCTTGGGAAATGGCTTAGTGGTTAAGGCATTTGCCTGCGAAGCCTAAGGACCACAGTTCAATTCCCCAGGACCCACATAAGCCAGAAGCACAAGGGGGCACATGTGTCTGGAGTTTGTTTGCAGTGGCTGGAGGCCCTGGCGCGCCCAGTCTCTCTTTCTCTCTGCCTCTTCCTCTGTCTCTCCCAAATAAATAAATAAATAAAATACTTATTAAAAAATAAAAAAGAAAGAGAAACCAAGGCCAACCTGGGATATATAAGCAGACCTCGACTAAAAATACATAAATGCAGAGCAACAGATATTGAGCTGAAGGGGGAGCGTGCCAGGTTTAAGTACAAAGAGAAGATCTGGCATGATGCAGCTGCGCTCCAGTCCCCGTCAACGGAGCCTTCACTTCTTAGTATGCAACACACGCAGCCCTCCGCGGCTCTGCCTATACTTTTCATTCAGAGAATAATTACGAAAATCAGGTTACGTGCAGCTGCTCCGATTCCAGACACCACTTGACTTGCTTTTGATCTGTGGCTTCCAAGAAGCTTAATGAAGGACAGGAACAAACACTCCGTGAGCTCGGGCAGCGGCCCCCATTCCCCGCTGGGCCCCACGTGGTGTGGTCTCAGTCAACCTCAGTTACCCACAGTCCTGTGAAAGACGCAGAGCCGCCGGACAACACAGACACATAGCCCAGGGGCTGGTGTGGCTGCGCACACACACAGTTGCTTTCTGTGGGGGCCCAAGGATGGCTGTGTGGTTAGGACAGCACAGCCAGGACGGCAGTGTCACGCAAGCAAGGACTTTTACCTGGCTCCTCAAGGTGCTAATTTGTTTATCTGGACAACTTCAGCATAAGAAAGCAAACAGACAGCTCCTAGAGCTAATGAGAAGAAAAATGAATAGACAGCCTATGATGCAATCCTGCTGAGCAAGGGAACCGTGTGTGTGATCTCAAAAACATCATGGTGGGCTGGAGAGATGGCTTAGCGGTTAAGGCGTTTGCCTGCAAAGCCAAAGGATCCAGGTTCGAGTCTCCAGGACCCACGTAAGCCAGATGCACAAGGGGGTGCATGCATCTGGAGTTCATTTGCAGTGCTGGAGGCCCTAGCGTGCCCTCTTTCTCTTTCCCCCCTTTCTTTCTCTCTCCCCCCTTTCTCTCTCTCAAATAAATAAAAATAAAATAAACATCTTTAAATAAACATCATGATAGCTGGATGTGGTGGTACGTGTCTTTAATCCCAGCACTTGGGAGGCAGAAGTAGAAGGATCGATCGCTATGAGTTCAAGGCCAGCCTGAGACTACGTAGTGAATTCTAGGTCAGCCTGAACTAGAGTGAGACCCTACCTGAAAGAAAAAAATCATGATAGGCTGGAGAGACGGCTTAGCTCACTAAAGCACTTGCCACGCAAGCAAAAGGACCGGAGTTTGATCCCTAGCACCCGGGCAGGGTGACGTGTATCCTAGCCCTGAGGGCCTCCTGGGGCGTGCTGGCTGGCTAGTCCACATGTATCAGTGAGCTCTGGCCTCGTTGAGAGGCTCTGTCTCCAAGAATAGGGTAAAGAGTGACAAGATGAAGACACCCAACATCAACCTCTGGCCTCCACATGCACACATAGTCACACAGACCACATACAAATGCACATACAAAAAAAAATCCATGATGAGCCAAGCATGGTAGAACATGCCTGTTATCCCAGCACCAGAGAGGCTGAGACAGCAGGATCAGGAGTTCAAGGCCAAAACTGGGTGTGGTGGTGCACATCGGAATGTCCAGCATTTGGGAGGTAGAGGCAGGACAATCCAGAGTTCAAGGCCATCCTCAGCTCCTCAGCTACATAGTTCGAGGCCAGTCTGGGCTCCATGAGACCTTGTCTTAAAAAGGGGTTGGGGAGGTGGAGTTCATTTGTAGTGGCTGGAGGCCTTGGCACGCCCATTCTCACTCACCCACTCACTGTCCTCCCTCCCGTCTCAAATAAATAAATAAATAAATAAATCTCTTTTATAAAAGAGGGGGTCAGGGGAAAGGAGGAAAGGAGTTCAAGACCAGCCTGAGATATATGGGAAGGCTTTGCCTAAAAATGCATGCGCACGCACGCACACACACACACACACACACACACACACGGAACCACATGGTGATTCATGAAAGAAGCCAGGCAGACACAAAGGAGTTCCTGCTCATGGATTCATCACTGTCTAAGGTCGGGACGGGCAGCCTCTGTTCTCTGCTGACAGTGCTAACCTGGGAACAGGGAGTGTCATCTAGCTGTGGGCCATGCGCTGTCCAGGGATTAAAGGCATGAGCCTCCATGACCGGTTAATTTTGTTGTTATTGTTGTTGTTGTTGTTTTGATGTATGAGTGTGCACATGTTCATGTGTGTGAGTGTGCATATGCCTGGTCCAGGAGGTGTCTACATGTGGGAGAAGTCCCAGGTGGTCACTGCAGTTTTCACATTCCAGCACACACAAATCTTGGGAAAAGAAAGTCAGTGGCATTCCCAGGTGGGATGATTTAAAAGTTCTGTGTCACGTGTGTGTGCATGCGCATATGTGAGTAACTTTTGGGAACTTCCCAGAGCCTTGCACGTGCCAGGCAAGCTCCCTGCCACTGAGCTACATCGGCCCCACTAGAGGTTTTTAAAATTGTTTATTTATTTATTTATTTATTTGAGAGACAGAGTGAGTGTGGGCACACCAGGGCCTCCTGCGCATGGCAAATGACTTCAGACACATGCGCCACTTACGTGGGCACTGGGGAACTGAACCCGAACTCCAGGTTTTGCAAGCAAGCACCTTAACCACTGAGCCATATCCCAGCGCCCACTTGAGTTCTTTGCCCTCACATATGCACTTGTTCTTTAGCCACTTGTCTCATGCGTCAGTGACCTTTCTCATTGTGGTGACAAAACACGGGACAGAAACTGGTTTAGGCTCACAGTTTCATGGGATGTCAGTCCATGGTGGCAGGGAAGTCATGGGGCGGGTGTGGCCTTGTCCATGTGAGTGAGGGCATGAGAAAGCAGGTCACACCGTGGCAGCCAACAGGAAGCAGAAGGAGCTAGATCAGACCTGGAGACCAGTATAATCTCTCCAAGCCCACCGCCACTGACCCACCGCTGCCAGTCAGGGTCCATATCCTAAAGGTTTCACAACCTCTCCAATTAATGCCACCAGTTATGGACCAAGAGTTTAAACACGTAAGATTATGGAAGATATAGCATCCATACCATTACACCTGGTCATACTATAAGTGCTTGAGAGTTTGTTTGGGCTTGTTATTTGCTTTGTTTGTTTGGTTTTGGTTTTTCAAGGTAGGGTCTCATTGTAGCCCAAGCTGACCTGGAATTCACTCTGTCATCTCAGGGTGGCCTCAAACTCACAGTGATCCTCCCACCTCTGCCTCCTGAGTGCTGGGATTAAAGGCGTGCGCCACCACACGCAGCTAGTTTTTTTGTTTGTTTGTTTGTTTTTGGACATAGGGTCTTATGTAGCTCAAGTTAGCCCTAAAGTCACTGTATAGCACTGTATAACCTTGAATTTGTGATCCTTCTGCCTTTACTCCCTGAGTGTAGGGATTATAGACGTGTGCCACCATGCTTAGTTTATGGAGTGTTAGAGACGAAACTCAAGTACCCACTGAGCCACATCCCCAGCCCAGAGAGTTTTAAAAGCTTCAAATTTGCCGGATGGACGTGATAGCGCACACCTTTGATCCCAGCACTCAGGAGGCAGAGGGAGGAGGATTGACAAGAGTTTGAGGTCACCCTAAGACTACATAGCTCTTTGTCTGGGCTAGAGTGAGACCTAGCTCAAAAAAAAAAAAAAAAAAAAAAAGCTTCAAACTTTGTCTGACTTCCATTTCATATGACTAAAAAGGAACTCCTATCTTTCAAAAGATATATAAACAGCCTTTAGGTTTGTGGGAAAAGAAAGGCGCTTCATGCCAGGAAACCTGAGCCCAGGAGATGCTTTTATGTGTTGCTCACCTCCAAACCTCCTTTCAAACCTCTGAGCAATTCTGGGAGAGTCCGACACTGACTCGCTGATGAAGAAAATGCTTTCTTTCCCCAGTTCCACCTCGCAAGCAGCCGCACTGTGCTTTGGGGCGGCGTTCTGGCATCTTCTGTAATCAAGGCATCTAAACTAGCATTTAGAGCAGTGCTACTTCATCAGTTGGCTAATCTCGTGATTTGGCAAGAGAGTGATCTGCGGTTTTCACTGTTACGGCTGAGTGTGAAGAGATGGCCAGACTGGCCTGGAATCCTCAAGTGTGTGGTGACACTCTCCCCCACCGGCTGCACGTGGGAGCAGAGAAGGAGTTACTCACCCAGCGTTGAGACCAACAGCCTTTCATGCAGACGATTCCAGAGGCGCCAGCACACGCGGTGGGTGTGGGGGGGGGATTTGCATTTTCATTTACTAGCAAGCCCTCTGAGTTTTCTTTTTGCATACTAGGCAAATTAAACCACTTGTGCCCTTAAGTATTTTAAAGATGAGAAATGAATAACTCATCAGTCCTAGTCTTCCATGGGGAAGAACTGGTAAAACCCCCCGAGAAGATGACTGGCCCCTCACAGTTGAAGATGGCACAGCAAGCTCCTAACAATGTCACTCCAGGTAGCTCAACAGATAGAGTGCTTGCTGCACAAGCACAAGGACTTGAGTTCAGATCCCCAGCACCCATGCAGAGCCGGACTCCTCCGTAGCTTGCGCATTTGAAATCACGGCACCTGTGGCAAGATGGAACTGGAGACAGGAGAACGCACCAGCCAGTTGCCGGGGAAATGCAGTGGTGAGCAAGGACCCTGCCTGCCTTAAAAACCAAGTGGTAGGTCTAGACACCCAAGGTGTGACCTTCACACAAGCACCGGTACATGCACAGTCACACTCACACACATGAACATGTGCACACTCACACATCAAAAAATAAAATAAACAGGGCTAGAGAGATGGCTTAGCGGTTAAGGCGCTTGCCTGCAAAGCCAAAGGACTTCAGTTCGATTCCCAGGACCCACATAAAGCCAGATGCAAAAGGTGGCTCATGCATCTGGAGTTCCTTTGCAGTGGCTGGAGTCCCTGGCATGCCCATTCTCTCTCTCAAAATAAATAAATAAATAAATAAATAAATAAATAAATAAATAAAATTTTAAAATAAAACATATTTTTTAAATAAATTAATTAATTAAATAATTAGCCAAGCATGGTGACACACACTATTAATCCCAGGACTTGGAAGATAGAGGTAGGAGGATTGCTGTGAATTTGAGGCCATCCTGAGACTACATAGTGAATTCCAGGTCAGCCTAGGCTAGAGCAAGAACCTACCTCGAAAAACTAATTAATAATAAATAGATAAAAACTAAAACATTACTCTTCCATTCCCAGCACTACCTCCACCAGCAGAAAGAACAATGCGTTTAATGTAGATAGAAAAATAAAGGCCAGGCCTATTAAACACTCACATCTTAGTCTGAATTATTATTATTATTTTGGGGTTTTTTCTCAAGGTAAGGTCTCACTGTAGCCCAGGCTGACCTGCAACTTACTCTGTAGTTCTAGGCTGGCCTTGAACTCATGGCAATCCTCCTACCTCTGCCCCCCTAGTGCTGGGATTAAAGACATGCGCCACCACACCTAGCTCTTCGTCTGAATTATTTTGCCTAAAACATAGGCAGCTGTGCTTTTCTTTCCCCTAAGTCAAGTGCAGCATTTTGGGGAGGGAGGGCATGATGAGGGAATCAGGAGAGAGCAGAAAGATGGGGCGTTTTCAGGAGTTAACTGGTTCCTGGCTACTGGAGATTTGGCTATCAAAGTACTTCACGGGGCTGTCACTGGGGCCTGAACGAGACTGTGGCCTGGGGCAAGGGCCTGCTGGAAGCCAACTCACCATAGCACTCATTCTCACGATGGCACCCCAGGACAGGCAGCATTTAAATAGCTGAGCTGGAGTAGCCGGGTGCCATGAAACTTCCTAAGAAACCAGAAAGGTGAATTCCTTTCAGTTTCCCATGCCACAAAAACCTTCAATGTCTTTGTCCCAAACACTAAACATAAGAACACATTTTTTTTTTTAGAGAGAGAGACACGGAGAGAGACAGAGAGAGAGGGAGAGGAAGACAGATAGAGATGGGCGTGCCAGCAGCCTCTCAGCTGCTGTGAAGGAAATCCTGATGCATGCGCCCCCTTGTGGTCAAGGGCAGCATTGTGCCCTTGCGTCACTTTGCATCTGGCTAATGTGGGACCTGGAGATTGGAACCGGCTTTCTGAGGCTTTAGGAGGCAGGCGCCTTAACCACTAAGCCATCTCTCCAGCCCAAGAACACATTTTTTTCACTTGTGGGTCACACAAATAGGCCCTTGGTGGGTTTGATGCAAAGAGCCTTCATTTTCCTCAAAGTCCTCATAGAGGTGATGGGAAGATGCCTCAAAAGACCCAGAGCCCATGGCTGGGGGTGTGGCTTAATGGGCAAGCGCTTACCTGGCATGCATGAGGACCTATGTTCCATGCCATCACTGCAGGGAGGAAGAAACGGGGAAGGAGAGGAAGGACTCATTGTTTGAAAAGCCCTGGAGATTCAGCTTCTTCTCCTGTGTACCCCAAGAGACCATGCCCTCTCTCCATGCCCTCTCGTGCTGTTAGCAGAGCACCATTCCCACAGTTTTGAAAGTGGGACACTGACAACCCCATCCTTACAGTTACCATGCAAAATGTCCTGCAGTTAGACAAAGGTGAGCGTTGCAGTCAGGTTGGCATTGCTGGCAGTAAACATCTGACCAAGAGCAACTTATGGGGGGGGAAGGGATTTATTTTAACTAAAAGACTCTCAGGGAAGCTCCATGATGGCAGGGAAAACAATGGCATGAGCAGAGGGGTGGACATCACCTCCTGACCAACATCAGGTGGACAACAGCAACAGGAGAGTGTGCCAAACACTGGCAAGGGGAAGCTGGCTAGAACACCCATAAGCCCACCCTCAACAATACACTGCCTCCCAAATTGCCACCAGCTGAGGAACTAGCATTCAGAACACATAGGTTTATGGGGGACACCTGAGTCAACCCTCCACAGTGGAAGTCTAGGCCACTCTGCAGGTCCCTAGGAAGTATAAGCCCCAAATGTGTGCATGTGGTTACACAAATGGAGACAAATGGAGTTTGTGCTGCCATGCATGGAGCGCTACAGGACAACCATGAAATATATATATATGTATGTATATATGTATATATGTATATTTGTTGTTGTTGTTGTTGTTTTCGAGGTAGAGTCTCACTCTAGCCCAGGCTGACCTGGAATTCACTATGTAGTCTCAGGGTGGCCTCGAACTCACGGTGATCCTCCTACCTCTGTCTCCCGAGTGCTGGGTTTAAAGGCATGCGCCACCACACCCAGCTTACTTGCCCTTTTGAGGAGGCTGATGCGAGTGGAAGATCCCCTCGCCTTGTTTATGCTCCTGCCTCCTGTGCCACCAGCCGTGTGGGCTCACGGATGGGGCTGCTGGCACCTCAGTGGGATTCTGGCTGGTTCCCTCCTTTCTGGAAGATCTTGGTCTCTCCTGTTTCTCTGCTGAAGTTGATAATAACTTATACACCTTCACTTTTCAGTAGGAGAGTGTATTTTGCTGCGTTTCTGTTTATTTCCCTCCCTAGGCAGCTTTGGTGTGGCTGGTATGCCACCATCTTACCTGGAAGTCAATATCTCTTTAAATAAATAAAGTTTTTTTTAGAGAAAAAGAGAGAGGGGGCTGGAGAGATGGCTTAGCAGTTAAGGCACTTGCCAGTGAAGCTTACGGATCCAGGTTCGATTCTCCAGGTCCCATGTAAGCCAGATACACAAGGTGGCGCATGCATCTGGAGTTCATTTGCAGTGGCTAGTGGCCCTGGCACGCCCATTCTTTCTTTCTCTCTCTCTCTGATAAATAAATAAATAAAAATAAATCTTTTTTAAAAAAAGAAAAAGAGAGAATGAAAGAGGAGAAAGTTCAGAGATCTCCTGTCACGTGGAAGGCAAGAGGGGAGAGAGAGCCCACATGGGAACAGGGGTCCCCTCCCCCATCCCAGCCCAGCCAGCCTTGGACAAGGGAAGGCCCCTCCAGAGCAGGGACCTGGAGGTTTAGGTGTCAGGAGAGATGAACAGCCAAGAAGATCCATTTTGTTAAATTTCTACTATGGAAATTTTATGCTGAAATATTGTATAAAGCTTTTGTAGCCGTTTAAAAATGAAATATTTGAAACAATTTAAGTTGCTAGGGATGCGTCACTTGTATCCAGCGTGACTCCCATGTTCATTTTTGTTTGCGTTGTTAATCTGCAGAGTCACTGTGGTGGCATTTGCTGTTATTTTATCACTTCTTGGAGGGTGCTGTAAAGACAATTCTAACGAAAACATTGAAAGTTACAGTCAGACAAAAAAAATATCTAACAGCAACAAAATTAAATTTATAAGTGGTGGCACACACCATACCTGTCATCCCAGCACTCGGGAGGCTGATGGAGGACCATCATGAATTTGAGGCCAGCCTGGACTACAGAGTTCCAGGTCAGCCTTGGCTAGAATAAGACCCCTCTTCAAAAACAAAAGCAAAAATAATAATAATAATGATAATAATAATAATAATAATAATCAGGGCTGAAGAGATAGAGCAATGACTCAATGGTCAGCAGTTAAATGTGCTTGCTTGCAAAGTCTGATGGCCTGGATTGGATTCCCTGTATGCATGCAGAGCCAGAAACACAAAGTGCTACATGTGTCTGGAGTTCCTTTGAGTGGCAGGAGGCCCTGAATAAGCTATTCTCTCTCTCTTGCAAATAAATAAATATTTTAAAACTATATATTTGGGCAGGAGAGATGACTTAGCTGCAAAGCCTTACCACCCAGGTTCAATTCCCCATATAAAGCCAAATGCACAAAGTGGCACATGCATCTGGAATTCATTTGCAGTGGCTAGAGGCCCTGGCATGTCAGTTTTCTCCCTCTCTCTCCTCTCTCTCTGCTTAAAAATAATAAAAAAAAAAATTAGGCTGAGTGACCCAGCACTTGGGAGGCAGGTGTAGGAGGATTCCTATGAGTTTGAGCCCAGCCTGAGAATATATAGTGAATTCCAGGTCAGCCTGGAATACCTAAAAAAAAATTGAAATTGTTTTTAAAAAAGATACATTTGAGCCAGGCGTGGTGGCGCACGCCTTTAATCCCAGCACTCGGGAGGCAGAGGTAGGAGGACGCTGTGAGTTCAAGGCCACCCTGAGACTACATAGTGAATTCCAGGTCAGCCTGGGCCAGAGTAAGACCCTACCTCAAAAAAAAAAAAAAAAAAAAAAAAAAAAGATACATTTGTATATACCATACATCTATGTCCATGCAATATGTACATTTTACACATATGTATCTTTGTGGAAGCTGGACTCTAGGAGGGGATGCTGGGTTGGAACCCAGGGTCTTGTGTGATCTATTATGGAGCCACACCTGGGTCTGGAAGGCCAACTCTTAACCTTCGAATACTTTGTTGATGTGACATGGCTGATGTAAACACCATTTTGATCTGCTGATGTGAAAAAGAACGTGGTATTTATGTAGAGCAAACAGCACTGATTTCGAAGCCAATCAGAACACACACTGACTGAGAAAATGAGTGCTCAGCCAGACCAGACGGCAAGTCCTACAGTTGAGAGCGCAGGCTGGTGAGGAAGGAACCGCAAGTCCATTCTTCAGCAATGACCCTCCTGACCACCCGCAGGGCAGGCTCCACAGAGACCAGAGGGCTGAGCAGCTGTGAGCCAGGGGCAGTGTAGGATACATGTCGCAGTTCGTGCCCTGAATTATCACAAGGCTGTCAACATTTCAATCTGCAAGACAATCATTGAAGTGTGAGGGTTAGAAAGGTGATTACAGCCAGGTGTGGTGGCACATGTCTTTAATCCCAGCATCTGGGAGGCAGGGGTAGGAGGATCATTGTGAGTTCAAGGCCACCCTGAGACCACATAGTGAATTCCAGGTCAGCCTGGGCTAGAGTGAGAACCAACCTCAAAAAAACAAAAAAGAGAGAGAAAGAGAGAGGGGGGAGAAAGAAGAAAGAAAGAAAGAGAAAGAAAGAAAGAAAGAGAAAGAAAGAAAGAAAGGAAAGAAAGAAAGAAAGAAAGAAAGAAAGAAAGAAAGAAAGAAAGAAAGAAAGAAAAAGGAAGAGGATTCCAGGGGCTGGAGAGATGTCTCAGTGGTTAAGGCACTTGCTGGGTTCGATTCCCCAGTACCCATGTAAAGCTAAATGCATAGTGGCACATGCATCTGGAGTTCATTTGCAGTGGCTGGAGGCTTTGCTGTGCCCATTCACTCTCTCTCTTCTTGCAAATACATATGTATTAAAAAAGAAAGATGATTCCAACATCATGACCGTCAAGTATCTGTCATCAAAAGCTACTAAAATATGGAGCTTACTGTTTTTTCAAGAAGCACTGTGCCACAGGGCCCTGGGGTGGCCGACTGGGCAACAGTCATTGATTCAACTACTAGGTGTCAACAAAGTTGGCCAGCCCAAGCCACTTCTGTGCTGGTTTGAATGTGGGGGGTCCCCATAGTCTCATGTGTTTATGATGCAGCCTCATGCTCCATCCCCAGCTGGTGGAGCCTGGCTGGAGGAGGAGTGTCGCTGCACAGCCCTTGGGGTGTTGTAGGTCAGCTCCACTTGCTGCACTGAGCTCACTCCCTGTGGCTGTGGAGATGTGACACCTGGCTGTCTGCTCCTGCCATGCATTCCCCATCGTGATGAAACCTCCCCTCGAGAATGTAGCCAAGAGAAAGCCTTTCCTTCCATGAGCTGCTCCTGCCCAGTGCTGTGTCCCAGCAACAAGAAGGTAAGTGCTACAACTTTGGAACAAAAGGTTCTCGTTTTCTTCACCTTAAAAAATTTTTTAAAAGATTTTTATTTATTTATTTTAGTTTTTCGAGGTAGGGTCTCATTTCACCCCAAGGGTGGCCTTGAACTCATGGTGATCCACCTACCTCTGCCTCCCAAGTGCTGGGATTAAAGGCGTGCACCACCATGCCTGGCTACCTTTTTTATTTTTTTAATTTTTTTTTTGTGTGTGTTTTTTGTTTTTGTTTTTTGAGGTAGGGTCTCACTCTGGCTCAGGCTGACCTGGAATTCACCATGTAGTCTCAGGATGGCCTTGAACTCTCAGTGATCCTCCTACCTCTGCCTCCCAAGTGCTGGGATTAAAGGCTTAATTTTATTTTTAATTATTTATTTATTAGAAACAGAGAGAGAGAGAGAGAGGCATGTGCAACCATGTGCATCTGGCTTATGTGGGACCTGGAGAATTGAACTGGGGTCCTTAGGCTTCACAGGCATGTGCCTTAACCACTAAGCCATCTCTCCAGCCCCCGGCTACCTTTTAAATTTTAAATTTTTATTTTAATTTTTTTGGTTTTTCAAGGTAGGGTCTCACTCTGGTCCAGGCTGACCTGGAATTAACTATGTAGTCTCAGAGTGGCCTCGAACTCTCGGTGATCCTCCTACCTCTGCCTCCCAAGTGCTGGGATTAAAGGTGTGTGCCACCACGCCTGGCTCCTTTTAATTTTTTACATGTGTATATGTGTTCGTACATGTGTGCAGGTACATAGGTCTACATGCATGTGGAGCCCAGAGTTTGCAGCTGGTGCCTTTTTCCTTTTAGGAATAAGTGATCCCCCAGCCCATGTCTCCTGGTGAGCTGCACAGGTGGTGTCTGCATGCATGTTGGGGTGCAGAGCCCTTCACTTCTGCGTTCACAATCAAGATGGAACCAAATGCTGCCATCTTGGCTCTGTGGTTCAAGTAGATCCCACTTCCCTCGGCCACTTGTGTCTCCACATCACTCATGACCAGAACAAGCCATTAATGCAAACGCATCTGTCCCAGGATAAAGGGCAAAATGGGACCAGGTTTCAATCACGAGAGAACACACCCCTTTCCTAGCTGTCACACTGTTCCTCTGAAAACACTTTATGACACTTGGCGGAAACCTCCTCAGTCAGGTGACCAAAGTCAACTCCATGGTGACAAATTGTGCTGATGGTATGATGTGATCAGAGGGCACAGTACAAAAACCAACAAAACAAAAGACCCACCCCAGTCAACTCAAAAGAAAATGCTGGACTCCAGAAGACAGTCTACAGAAATCCTGATCAGGATTCCTGTCACATGATTTTTCCAGTGGAGATCAAAGGAATGAGTCTACCCACGTCTAAGCTTGGTGAGCCAGTGGGTTTGGGGGTTACTTACATAAGGGAGGACTAGAGAGGGTTAGTTATAGTGGCATAGGCCACCCAAAAGTAACTGCACCACCAAAAGTGTAGATGAGGACTTTGCCATATCTGTGCAGATTGGGCAGATTTGTGGGGTGGGAGGGGTGTCCTGAGGAAAGAAAAAGGACATTAGAAAAAAAAAAAACTAAGGAATGGGGTGTGGTGGTGCACACCTTTAATCCCAGCACTCAGGAAGCTGAGGTAGGAGGATCGCTGTGAGTTCAAGGCCAGCCTGAGACTACACAGTGAATTTCAAATCAGCTAGAGGGAGACATTCCCTCAAAAAAAATTAAGGAAATATGAATTAAAAATTGTGGACTTTGGGGGCTGGGGGAATGGCTTAGCAGTTAAGGCACTAGCCTGCAAAGCTAAAGGACCCAGGTTCAATTCCCCAGGATCCACATAAGCCAGATGCACAAGGTGGCACATGCTTCTGGAGTTTGTTTGCAGTGGCTGAAGTCCCTGGCGTGCCCATTCTCTCTCTCTGCCTCTTTCTCTCTCAAATATAAATAAAAAAATAAAATAGGGTTGGGGAAATGACTTAGCGGTTAGTCATTTGCCTGCAAAGCCTAAAGACTCCAGTTTGATTCCCCAGGACCCACGTAGGCCAGATGCACAAGGGGACACATGCATCTGGAGTTCATTTGCAGTGGCTAGAGGCCCTGGTGTGCCTATTCTCTTTCTCTCTATCTGTCTTTCTCTCTCTCTCAAATAAATAAATATATTTTAAAAAACCCAACCTTTTAGGGGCTGGAAAGATGGCTTAGCGGTTAAGGCGTTTGCCTGCAAAGCCAAAGGATCCCAGTTCAATTCCCCAGGACCCACGTAAGTCAGATGCACAAGGGGCACATGCATCTGGAGTTTGTTTGCAGTGGCTACAGGCCCTGGCGTGCCCATTCTCTCTTTGTCTGCTTCTCTTCTCTCTCTCTCTCTGCTTGCAAAAAATAAAAAATAAAAAATTTAAAAACCCTTTAAAAAATAAAATAAGCCGGGCGTGGTGGCGCACACCTTTAATCCCAGCACTCGGGAGGCAGAGGTAGGAGGATCGCCGAGAGTTCGAGGCCACCCTGAGACTACATAGTGAATTCCAGGTCAGCCTGGACCAGAGTGAGACCCTACCTCGCAAAACCAAAAAGTAAAAATAAATAAATAAATAAAATAAAATAAAATATTTAAAAAATTGTGGACTTTGGGTTTGGAGAGATGGCTCAATGGTTAAAGGCACTTCCTTGCAAAACCTGGCAGTCCAGGGTTCAAATCTCCAGTACCCATGTAAAGCCAGATGCACAAAGTGGCACATGTATCTGGAGTTTGTTTGCAGTGGCAGGTGGCCCTGGCGAGCCCATTATCTCTCTCATTCTCTCTTTGCTTGCAAATAAATTTATATATATATATATATATATATATATATATATATATATATATATATTTTTTTTTTTTTTTTTTTTTTCCCTGAGGAAAGGTCTCACTCTAGCTCAGGCTGTTCTGGAATTTACTATGTAGTCTCAGGGTGGCCTTTAAACTCTTGGCAATCCTCCTACCTCTGCCTCCCGAATGTTGGGATTAAAGGCGTGCACCACCACACCCAACTCAAAAATATTAAATTGTGGACTTTGGTTAATACTGATGTATTGGTTATGAATTATAACAAATATATGCCAGGGCCTCATGCGTGCTAAGCAAACTCATTGTCCCCCTACGCCACATGCCAGTTGCCTCACCCATGTGTTATTGGGCTTGAGTTTGAGGTGTGTGGTCTCTCTGCAATGACACATCAGTTTTTGGACAGTGGTAGCATGGGTTCACGTCTCAGAACCACCAAAAGAAAAAAAATAATCTGTAAATCTACAACTATACAAGCTATTAGAAAAATAAGCCAAGTGTGGCGGTGAATGCCTTTAATTTCAGCCCTTGGGAGGCAGAAGTAAAAGGATTGCTGTAAGTTTAAGGCCAGCCTGGGATTACAAAGTGAGTTCCAAATCATCCTGGGATGGAGTGAGACCCTACCTCAAAAAGTCCGCCCCCCAAAGAAAAATGGAACCATTGGCTTTTATCGAGCTTCTGCATTTTCCATCTTTAGTGAAAAGTAGATTTTCAGAGCCTTCCAGGCACATAAGAAGGGCAGTAAGGAGCATGCTGCAAGTAGGACCATCCCAGGACACCTTTTCAAATCAACGTTTGTATTTGCTTATTTGTAGATTGTTTTTTCTTTAAAAAAATTTATTTATTTATTTATTTATTTATTTATTTATTTATTTATTTGAGACAGAGAGGGAGGGAGAGAGTGATGGAGGGAGAGAGATTGAGAAACAGAGAGAGAGAATGGGCACACTATGGCCTCCAGCCACTGCAAATGAACTCCAGACTCAATGCACCACCTTGTGTGCATCTGGCTTATGTGGGACCTGGAGAATTGAACCTGGGGCTCCTTAAGCACCTTAACCAAGCATCTCTCCAGCACAAGGTTAACTCTGGTCCAGGCTGACCTGGAATTAACTCTCAGGGTGGCCTCGAGCCCTCCTCCTACCTTGCCTCCCAAGTTTTAAAGGCGTGCGCAACGCCCGCAGGGCCTCTCACTCTAGCCCAGGCTGACCTGGAACACACTCTGTATGTAGCCAGGCTTGCCTCAAACTCACAGCAATCCTCTCGCCACTAGGCCTGACTTCCAAACAACTGCAGGTTTGGGTCTGGATCAGTGTATCCTCATTCTCCTGAGTTTCTTACAGGCAGGCCTCCAGTCTTGCACCTGTGCTGGCTTAGCGCCAGGGTCCAGCAAGGAGCCCTCACAATGGGAGTGGGCAAGGGAGCCCCAAAGACTATTGCTTGCAGATTTAGGCCTCCTGAGTGACTTTGGACCTTAACCTAGGTGTCTGTTCTGTCTTGTACCACCAGCAGCAGGCAGGTCCACCAGAGTTAGTCACACTGGGCACCTTGGTCTCTCTCCTTTCCAGGCCCTTTGCTCTTATGGCATCTGGTTTGATTTTGTCGTTATTCCTCAAGTCCAGCAAAGTGGAACTCACTTTCTCTGACACAAGATGCAAAGGATATGCCCTTTGACCTTGTTTTCTGGAGGCCTAGGGGTCCATCCGGGCTCCTTGGAGAGAACCAGTGGTCTGTGGAGGAGGGGTGGAGCAGTATGTACGAGCTGCCGCTGTAAGAGCAGAGAAGCTGCAGAGAAGGGGGCATTGGAGAGTGACAGAGAGGACCAATGCTGGGAACCTTCAGGTTCGAGGCCCCTCTGCTCTAGAATTAGGGAGGGGAGCCACATGTCCACACTCCACTCCTCCTGTTGCTGTTAACTTCTCGTCGCTGGCAGAAAATAACCAAAAGCAGCTGATGGGAGGAAAGGGTTTATTTTGGTTTAAAGACTCAAGAGGAAGCTGCATGATGGCAGGGGAAACTGTGGCATGAGCAGAGGCTGGACATCCTCTCCTGGCCAACGCCAGGTGGACAACAGCAACAGGAGAGTGTGCCAAACACTGACAAGAGGAGCTGGCTCTAACACCCATAATCCTGCCCCGACAATACCCTGCTTCCAGAGACTCCAATTCCCAACTTGTCATCAGCTGGGGGCCTAGCCTTCAGAACACAGGCGTCTATGGGAGACACCTGAATCACACCAGCACGCCTCCACTCTGTCACACGTGTGGAAAGAATGAGTCAATGAACAAAGGGAAACACAGAGACTGAGCCAGCTCGGACTCCTAAGCCCTGCTCTTCCCACCCCACATGCGCTTTCCTGTTCCCTGCCCCAGAAGAGTGGGGAGGGGGCTTTCAGACAGGAAGTGCTGAGGCCCTGGGACTGTGCAAATGGATCAGGAGGGTCAGATTCAAAGTGACCCAGGCCTGGTGTGGCTGCAGCAACTGGGTCCTATCAGCTCTCAGTTAATTTCTCAGCCTTAACATTTGATGAGGAATCGCACTTAACCTCAACCAGGCCCAAGTAACAGCCCAGGAAATTCCATCCCATTTGATTTCAACACCTCTTCCTTGTTAGGCAGCATGTCAATTTTCACTCCCAAGTTCAATATCAAGGCCACAGCATCGTCTCATTATGTTCTAATATTTCCAGCCGTTCTCGGCCGGCTTCGTATTTCAGGGACATTACGTTTGCATGAGCTGTAATTTCTGGGTATGATAATGAGATGGGAGCAATGGCGCTTGGGTCTCTGACTCAATATCAGGAGGTCACTTTCCAGTCCTTGGTGATGGATGGGTCCAGGTCTGCTATTATCTCCACTGGATGAAAGCAGACCACTTTAATTGACCAGCACATTGCTGAGGAGACAAAGCCAGGAAGCGCTTCCTCCATTAGAGGTGGATGGATCGAAGCGGGGTGGGGAAGAGAGGCTGCGATTTTCACAGTGGGGCAAATTCATAGACTGTACTTTCTTTTAAAAGTGATTACTATTTATTTCTGTAGCAAGATGATGCGACATCTCTTGCCCGAGCACTCTTTCTTCTTAAAAGTTATCTAATGATTTGGCAAAGCAATCCAGTCATTTCCTTGTCAGGAAAATGTCACGTCTGAAGCCACACTCCGGTGCTAAGACAAGTTACCCACCATTACCATTAATCCTGTTCTGGAGCACTGTGGCTCCCTCCTCAAACAAAACGGCTGTCTCCACCCACTAAAGGCAGTGTTGAGACAGCCTCCCACGGCTCCCTTCTGACTGAAATCCGTGCTGGAAAGTGTAAAAACATGCCTACGTTTAACACCCAATTGAACAGCACTCTAGTCTTTGCGGGGTATGTCAGAGCCAGCAGGACCTGTTCCTCTCCCTCACTGTCATCCAGTGATGGGTAGGCCCATTCCCACCCACCCTGCCTGGCCCCAAGAGGATGCGCCTGCCTCTGCCCTTGGCCAGAAGTTTCTGACCTCCTACTGAGTGCCACACTCTGTCCTGCATTTCTTCCTCTCTTTCTTTCTTTCTTTTTTAAAGTTTGTTTATTTTTATTTATTTATTTGAGAGTGGCAGACAGACAAAGAAAGAGGTGGGAGGGGGAGAGAGAGAGAATGGGTGCTCCAGGACCTCCAGCCACTGCAAATGAACTCTAGATGCATGAGCCCCCTTGTGCATCTGGCTTACATGGGTACTGGGGAATCGAGCCTCGAACTGGGGTCCTTAGGCTTCACAGGCAAGTGCTTAACCGCTAAGCCATCTCTCCAGCCCTGTCCTGCATTTCTTTCTTGCTACAGACAGGCCTGGCCATCTCCATTTCAGGGACTATAAAGTGGAGAAGGGGATGACCAGTTTTATATCTGATAGTAAAATGAGGCTTTTTGGTTTTTTGTGTGTGCTTTTTTAAAAAGTATTTTAAACCAGGTGTGGTGGCACACGCCTTTAATCCCAACACTCAGGAGGCAGAGGTTGGAGGATCACTGTGAGTTCAAGGCCACCCTGAGACTACAGAGTGAATTCCAGGTCAGCCTGGCCCAGAGTGAGACCCTACCTCGAAAAACAAACGAAAAAATTATTTTTATTTATTTGAGAGAGAGAATGAGGCAGAGGGAAAGAGAGAGAGAGAGAGAGAGAGAGAGAGAGAGAAAGAATGGGCATGCCAGGGCCTCCAGCCATTGCAAATGAACTCCAGATGCATGTGTCTTGTGCATCTGGCTTATGTGGGTCCTGGGGAATCAATGGAGGTCCTTTGGCTTTGCAGGCAAGTACCTTAACCACTAAGCCATCTCTCCAGCCTGAGACTTTTGGTTTTTGTGGTGCTGGGAATCAAATCCAGGGCCTTGCACGTGTTCAAGTTGTTTTCATTCCCAGCTTGGCTCTCGGAAAGCTTCTTGGGTGACTTTTGCTCTCACAGTTTCTCTGTTGCAAAGAATCAATGCTATCTGGGACCCATGGCCTGAAAGTATTTGCTTTGGAGCTGGGCATGGATGGTCATGGGCTGTAGTCCCAGCATTTGGGAGGTGGAGACAGGAGAATTCCAAATTCAAGGCTAGCCTGGGCTACAGGATAGGTGAGATCCTATCTCACAATCAAAAACCTAAAAGACTTTGCTTTAAGGGCTGTGGAGGTGTCTCTGTAGTTAAAGGAACCAACTTACAAAGCCTGCTAGCCCAGGTTTGATTCCCAGCACCCACATAAAACCAGAAGAAAAAATGTGCTGAAAGCATCTGATGTTCATTTGCAGCCACAGGAGATTCTGGCACGCGTGCACGCGCACACACACACACACACAGACACACACAGACACACACACACAGTGACACACACGCAGACAGACACACGCAGACATACACACAGACACACACACACAAAAATATTTTTTCAAATACTTTGCCTTGGAGAATGACAAATCCATAGACCCCTGGGGATGCCAAGACTTTTTTTCAGGGAGTCTTTGACATTGAAACTAGAAACTAGTTTTGGAATATTTTCAAGATGTCATTAAATTCACCAGGCTGGCAGTGTCCCCCTCCCACTCCTGTGAGAGAAACAGAATGGTAACATGATAATCCAGCTGAAACAGGCTCAAACCAGTCCCTGAGCGCTTCACCACACGTAAGTGTAAAAGAACAGGCTCTCAGGACAGGGTGGAGGGTGACTCACTGCATCCTCAGTGTCACCTCCCAACGTGTCCCTGCACCCCAAGATACCCGAGTCTCAAGGAGCGCCATGGGGTCCATGTTTGCAGTCAGACCTGGGGGTTGGGCTTTCTTGGAGGGATCTCCACGGAAAGCAATGATAAAATGTGCTTTCAAATGAAAACTGGAATCGGGGAAATCTCTACCCCCCAGAGCAGTAGCCAATACCCAAAGGTTATCCTGACGCAGCTGCAGATGTGTTAATGAAGGTGAGCCTTCACTCTGCACACCTGTGACATGCTGACATTGGAGGATTCGGATGACTCACGAACCTGGTTCTTCAAGCAGCAGGCTGAGGACACGGCTGAGTGACGGAGCTCTTGCTTCCTATGGACTGATCCTGGGCTCCAAGCACCAAGAAAGAAGAGCCAGGTATTGTGGTACCTCCTGTAATCCCAGCATTTAGGAAGCTGAGGCAGGAGGATTACCATGAGTTTGAGCTAGCATGTTTCAAAACAAAAAACTAAACAAGGGCTGGAGAAATGGCTTAGTGGTTAAGGCATTTGCCTGCAAAGCCAAAGGACCCAAGTTCGATTCCCCAGGACCCATGTAGGCCAGATGCACAAGGGGCACATGCATCTGGAGTTCATTTCCAGTGGATAGAAGCCCTGGCATGCCCATTCCCTCTCTGTCTGTCTCTCTTCTATCTCTCTATCTCTGCTTGCAAATAAATAAATAAAAATTAAAAAAAAAACTAAACAAGCAAAAACACACTCCCCCCCCCCCAATTATTACTTACCCAGTGTTGAAGTATTTGAATACTCTCTCAAATGCCTTTATAAGGACAGATGGTCTTTACATACTTCGTTTCATTTTGTGTTCTCAAGGTGTCTCTCTATGGCCCAGGCTGACCTGGAATTCACTGTGCAGTCTCAGGCTGGTCTGGAACTCTTGGCGATCCTACCTCTGCCTCCTGAGTGCTGGGACTAAAGGCGTGTACCACCAACAACCAGCTTTACTTTTTTTGTTGTTGTTTTTCGAGGTAAGGTCTCACTCTAGCCCAGGCTGACCTGGAACTCACTATGTAGTCTCAGGGCGTCCTCAAACTCACGATGATCCTCTTACCTCTGCCTCCTGAGTGCTAGAATTTAAAACATGTGCCATCAGGCCTGTTTTTTTTTTTTTTCATTTTTTAAAAAATTATTTTAGGGGAAGCCAGGAGTGGTGGCGCACGCCTTTAATCCCAGCACTCGGGAGGCAGAGGTAGGAGGATCATCATGGGTTTGAGGCCACCCTGAGACTACATAGTGAGTTCCAGGTCAGCCTGGACTAGAGTGAAACCCTACCTCAAAAAACCAAAAAAAAAAAAAAAATTATTTTATGGGGCTGGAGAGATAGCTTAGCAGTTAAGTGCTTGCCTGTGAAGCCTAAGGACCCCAGTTCAAGGCTTGATTCCCCAGTACCCAGTAATAAGCCAGATGCACAAGGTGGCACATGCATCTGGGAGTTCGTTTGCAGTGGGTGGAAGCCCTGGTGTGCCCATTCTCTATCTGCCTCTTTATCATATAAATAAATAAAATCTTTTAAAAAATATATTTTAGGGCTAGAGAGATTGCTCAGTGGTTAAGGCACTTGCCTACAAAACCTGATGATCTGGGTTCAATTCCTCAGTACCCATGTAAAGCCAGATGCACAGTGGCACCATGCATCTGGAGTTCCTTTGCAGTGGCAAGAGGACCTGGTAAGCCCATTCTATCTCTCACTCTCTTCTATCTCTCTCTACTTGCAAATAAATAAATAAATGTATTTTAAAAATATTTGATTTATTTATTTGTAAGAGATAAAGAATGAGTGTGCCAGGGCCTCTAGCCACTGCAAAGTGGCATGGGCTGCTTTGTGCATCTGGCTTTACATGGGTGCTGGGAAATTGAACCCTGGTCATTAGGCTTTGCAGGCAAGCACTTTAACTGCTGAACCATCTCTCCAGTCCTTATTTTGATTTCTGAGACAAAGCCTCCCTATGTAGCCCAGGCTGGCCTGGACACACCCCCCGCTCTTCAACTACCTTAACTGGACACCTTTAACTGCCACAGAATGAAGCAGTGAGAACCAACTGACCTTGAAGATAGATATTAAAGAAATCTGCCAAGCTGCAATACAATGTCACCCTTCCTACTGAATTTACTTGGAAAGCACATTTCCATAACATGTTATTAAGCCGGGCATGGTGGTGCACGCGTTTAATCCCAGCACTCAGGAGACAGAGGTGGGAGGATTGCCGTGAGTTCGAGGCCAGCCTGAGACTATAGAGTGAATTCCAGGTCAGCCTGGGCTAGAGCGAGACCCTACCTCAAAAACAAAACAAAACAGAAAGTGATAATTAAGAAGGGGCAACGGGGGTGAAAAGGCCTAAATGAGGTCAGGTGAAGAGATTAAGTAAAGGAACAGTGGAGGGAGGGCTAATCAAAATTTAAGAGGATATAAAAAAAGTCATATGGAAACTACTTTTCTGGACAATGGAACACTCAGAAGCCATAGATTGTTACTAGAAAAATTTCAGTGCCAGGGATGGGATACCTTCCAGTGAGTTGTTGGCCAGGGAGATCACAGATACCCCCAAAACGTTATAGGCCATTGCCGAGGCCCTTGGTTTCCCACCAGGAATAGATGGTAAGACCCTATTGCTGAAGACTCCACATACTTGGGCTGTAAGGTCACTGAGAAATCCTGCTGGAGCTGAGCTGAAAGCCTCCTCCATGTGGACCAGCTGACAGAAAGTTGGAAAAAGTTATGCAGGTCAATGGGAGAGAGAAAACACCAGTGAAGGTACTCAACAGTGAACACTGCAAGCTTTAAATTTGGCCAGCCAGGCCAAATGAGCCAACAGGTGCAATAGTGGCATATCTGTTATGGGGGAAACCAACTGCTCTCTAATTGGACTGGAGGCCCGCTCCATAGGAAGGAATACATCCCTGATACTGAAAATGTATGCCAGGGGTAGTCATGAGCTCTAGGGGTGTAACGTCTGCTTGTGTCTGACTAAATGTATATACTGTGCTCACCAAACTGCTTAGTAAGCACTTCTCTTAAGGTCCACACCCATATATTAATGCTACTCTCACTTTTGGTTAGAGAAGCTTCTCTTTTCAGATGGTGGCAACCTTGGGATGAAGGGACAGAGGAGTGCTCAGCACTGAAACATCTCAAACACACCTTCCAAGGCTCAGGATCCATTGCGGAAGAAGGGGCGGAAAATGTAAGAGCCAAAGGAAGCGTAGGACTCCTTACAACATGCTCCTCCAACACAAAATGGCCTGGATATCCATGACCTCACAGTGCCTGACACTACCTACATAAGACCATCATAATAGGAGGAAAAGATCATGACATCAAACTGAAAAGAGAGACTGATTGAAAGGGGGAGGGGATATGATGGAGAGTGAAGTTTCAAAGGGGGAAGTTGGGGGAGGGAGGGAAATAACTTGGGAAATTGTCTACAATTAAAGAAGTTGTCAATAAAAAAATAAAATAAAATAGCTGAAAAAAAGGGGCAATAGTACATAATTATTATTCCTGGGGTGCAGTAGCTAATCGTTTATGATACAGACTGGACTCAAGTGCCAGCTGTCACTGACTGCTCATGCCCTTAAGCTCCATATCCACTCAGCCACTAGGAAGAGAGACAGTCTCGGTGTGGAGAGTCACGAGTGGCTAGCCTGATGCCCACGTTTACAAATGAGCGACTTCCTCATGGCGCGTTATCCTGGGGCATGAAGTATGATTTGCGGAAGGCTGGGTTTCACACCTCACGTCCTTTGTCACTGCTCACCTGCTTCGTGGGGGTGAGGGGTCTTTATTCTTAGTAGAGCCTTTTAGTTAGAGCCACCCAGAAGCAGCTGCGAGGCTCCCCCAGGCCGCTTTGTGCAGAGACGCATGAGGCAGGACAGGGCGACCCTAAGCATCGCGCTCGGGCTCACCTAGCCAGTCTCCTAGGGACAGTCAGGTGACTGAGCTTGCAGGGTCCCAGCACATGTCTCCCACACGCCTGCCTGTCTACCTGCCAGCTCCTGGCTCGGCCCTCCAGGGTGGAGCAGAAGAGAAGGGTCGTTCAACTTGGTCCCCTCCCAGAACCTTCAGGAGTTGAGAAGGTATGGAGACACATTGAGCAGCACACTCACGGGGCCAAGGCAGCTGTCTGGAGTTCTTTTTCCCTGAAACGGCAGCTATGAAAACTTTCCCGTGTGCACTTGTCTCATTTCCGCTCCTCCGTGGAAACCCTTTGTGAGGCTGTAGGCTGCGGTCTGCTCCAGCTTCCACCACGCAGCCTGGGAGCCGGGCTGCAAATGAAACACGTCTAGCCATGCTGGAGACTGCCGGCTGCTGCTTTAATTAAGGAGCTGGCCAGGGCCATCCCAGGGTAACCCAACCTCACTTGATTAAACACAGACACTGGCAGGCAAGGAATTCCCAGGGGTCACGAGGTCTGAGAATCCGTCTTCCTCGGCTTCCACGGCAGGGCAGCGGCGAGGGAGGGGGGGCGGTCTTGCCGACAGCAGAGCGAACCTGCAAACCATGGACACCATCCACAGAAGCAGGGGCGTGCTTCTTACGTGAGGGAAGCTCCCATGCCCCACTGCAGGTGATGCAGGGAGGTCATGGTGCTGAAAGGCCTGGGAGCCTAGCCAGGACTGCTTCATTTGACAAGGACATACACAAACGATTACAGGAAGACCAGACATGACGGAGACAGAGCCCCAGTGTGGAGTGGGAAGAGGAAGCCAGCCGGCCAGCCCCAGAACAGGGGTTTCCAGGAGTCACCTGTAACCCTGGATGTTTCTAGAGGTTCAATGGTTTCAAAGACTTCAGAGATAGTTTAACTTAAAAAAATACTTAAAACTAGGGCTGGATAAATGGCTTACCAGTTAAGGTGTTTGCCTGCGAAGCCAAAGGATCCTGGTTTGATTCTCCAGGACCCATGTAAGCCAGATGCATGAGGGGCACATGCATCTGGAGTTCATTTGCAGTGGCTGGAGGCCCTGGTGTACCCCTCCTCTCTCTGTCTGCCTCTCTTCTGTCTCTCTACTCACGAATAAATAAAAATTTAAAAATATATATTTAAAAAATACATAAGCTAACTTTTCACGTTACTAAAGATATCCCCAAAATTTGCAAAGATCTCAGCTGTAGTAGGCACATGCCCATGTCCTAAACTCTAGAACTCGGTGCACCTGGCCAATGGACCCTCAGGTGTGTATCCCTGCACGCAACTGTGAATGGAAAATACGCAGGAAACCACGTGCAATCTCTTACTACTCCCTGAGCAATTCAGGACTACTTCTGTTTGTACGCTGAGACAGTGTCTTGCTCCATAGCTCAGGTTAGTTAGCCTTGAACTTATGATCCTCTTGTCTCAGCTGAGTGTTGGGATCACAGGCGTGCACCACGCATTCCCTATTCTGTATTGTCTCAGCTGAGTGTTAGGATCACAGGCGTGCACTGAGCATTCCCTATTCTGTATTGCTCTTTTCAGTTTGCTTTGTATTGGGCATTACAGTGACCCAGAGCTGCCTTACAGCACAGGGTGGTTGTATGCAGGCTCTGAGAAAGTACTACAAAGCTAAGTGAGGCACCGTGACACATAATCCTAAGACTGAGGCAGGAGGATCACAAGTTCAAGAGTAGCCTGGGAAACAGTGAGTTCTATGCCAGTCTAGGCTAGAGTGAGACCCTTTTAAAAAAATTCCTGGGGCTGGAGAGATGGCTTAGTGGTTAAGGTGCCTGCCTCCTAAGCCTAAGAACGCTGGTTCCAATCTCCAGGTCCCACGTTTAGCCAGATGCAGTGATGCAAAGGCGCAATGCCGCACTTGCCCACAAGGGGGCGCACGCACCTGGATTTCGTTCACAGCAGCTGAGAGACTGCTGGCGCGCCCATTCTCTGTCTCCCTCTCCCTCTCTCCAAAAAATAAAAATAAAAAAATTAAAATTAAAAAAAATTCCTGCATTTTATATACAGTTCCAGAACTGAGTGTGCATCAGCTGACCTTGAAGTAAGATTACCCTGGATCATTTGGGGACCTGATACCATCACAAGTGTCCTTAACAGAACAGAGGCAGACATCAGTGCTGCTGTCTCTGAAGAGGCAAGGCCCATGCTGGGAAGGATGGGCAGCTTTAAGATGGGAAGGACAAGGCAACCATGAGGTCAAAGCCTCTGGAGAAGACGCCTTGATCTTAGCCTGGGGAGATGCACTGGCTTCTGATCTCCCAGCAGGACGTCAGCGTAGACACTGCTGTGTGAGGATGAGTGGAAGCAGCCACAGGAAACAGCTTGTGCCTCGCACACAGCTTTGTCTACAGACTACGCAGCACTCCTCTGCCTCAGTGTCCCAGTACTTGTCTCTCTCACTCTTAGCACCATGACACCAGAAAGCCATGGACGTGGCCTCCTCTAGCATCATCAAGTGTGCACCTATTGGTCAGGCCAAGTGTCCCCACTCTGGCCCTGCAGAGTATTTTTGGCACAGGACTCCAGGAGTCTGGGCGGGAAAGGAATGTGGAAGTGGTCTGAAAGTGCTTGGGCCTGGGACAGTGCAGGTGAGAGACCAGGGCCCCCAGGCTAGGCCAGCAAGGGGCACATGGACCAAGAAAGCAAATCAGATCCACAACACAGCTGTCTGTCTTTAAAATTTATTGACATGGTTTTCCCCAGGGACTGTAGTCCACAGAAGAAGGGCTCAACTGTGCCTCTGAACAGGCATGTGGCACCAGTGACTCCTTGTCCAAGCTGATCCTAGAGTCCTACAGGAACCGAATCCCAGCTCCAAACTGGACACCATCACATATCCTGAAAGAGAGGGAGGAGTAGGTCAGGCGTGGTGGTCCTCACGGCTGGGCACCTCTGTCCACCAGAATGGCCCCCAGCTTCCTGAAGTTCCCTCAAGCTGACAGGGAGGCCTGGAGTCATGGTTGACAAGGAGCAGGAAGGATGCAGGTGGGACAGGAGGCGAGACAGGGAGGAGGAGCAGGAGGCCCACCCAACCAGAATGGTACGGGCTCAGTGACCGGCCTGGCAGCCTGCGGGACCTGCTCTGGACTGGAAGGCTGAGCGTGGGGTTGTGGAAGATGAGGATGTGGTGCCCTGTGGGTGCCTACACATACTAGTGAGGCATTGGGCCCACCCTGGGTCCCATCAGCTCAAAATAGTCATGAGCCCAGCACGAACGTGGGAAGGTCAAGGTGCTTGCTGCAGCAGCTGCCTCACAGCACAGCCCACAAGGAGCCAAACAAGTGCCCTGCAGGGCGGACACCCAAGGCCAAGCCAACGGGCCTTTGCACACCTCAGCCTTCAACCACTCGGGGCTTGGTGTCTTTTTGCACTGTACTGTCAGGCCAGTAAAATAAACCAAGTTCATAAAGCAGGCAGGCGTTCCTTACAACTCGCTCACTAATGAATGGATCCAATGTGCTGGGAGACCACAGTCACACAACAGAGAAAGACTCTGATGGTACTTAAATGGCACAGCCAAGGCCAGGGGCCACCAGATCTCTGCACCCCCAGCTCCCTTGAGTGCTGGTCTCCACACCCTGCCACCAGCTCCAGCAAGGAGTCACTAGAAGGTCCACTGATGGGCACGTCCTGTTCCCAGTCCCAGCGCCTTGTGCCCCATTCTCCCCCGTGCCAGGATCATCCTCGGAATCCCCTGGAAACCCGGGAGATGGAGTAATGTGGGGGATTCAGTGTGAACAGACAGTCGGGGTCCCTTGGCAGACACCAGAGCAGGAAGTCAATATGGCTAGAGGGTGAAGGCACGGGAAGGGGGGAGTGAGGCCCCACACTGTACCCCACATGTGCCCACAGCTAGAGGTGCTCTCACCGACCCTGCTTCCTCACCCTCCCAAGCGAGACACAGTGTCCTTCCTGCTGCTAGATGGGAGCAGGGCTGCTGCTAAGAAATGGAGCCGAGGAGACATGATGGGAAGTGTGGCAAGGTCCCAGACGCCGGTGCCCTCTATCACTTTCAGACAAAATTCGGCCAGCCCTTCACAACTGCCTCTGCTTTTGCCAAGGGCGCCATTCCTAATCAGTGTGCCTGTGGTACCTGGGCAGGGGACTAGGGACAACTGTCCACCCTGCCGGTTGCCTGATTTTAGAAGTGAAGCTTGAATTTAGGCAGCTTCTTTCAAAGTCCTCACTTTGGGCTAATCTCGGAAGAGTCGCAGAGTCTGAGAAGCCACGTGGGGAAAGGCCAATGGCCGCGCTTTTCAAGCAGGGTCACTGCTCGGAGCACACTGCCACCATGCGGCTGCCGTCGGTACTGCAACAGCAGGGACCTGAACTGTGGAGCCAGTGGGGTTATACTTCCACAGTGTCTGTCCTTCAACAGGACAGTGTCAGATAAGCTCCTCATAGGTCCTGGTTCTGACTCAGCCATCCCATACTGGCAGCGCCCCTAAGGCCTGCTGAGCCAGCTGTGGTAGAGAGGCGTGGTACCTGAGGAGGAGGCGTCCACTGCAAAGCTGCCTGGGCACAGCCTGGCTCTAGAAGGCTCCAGGCCACCAGAGCCCCTCTCCTCATGCTCCATCCACTCTCTGAAATCAGGACCTCACCCCAACTACGGAGCTCCCCGCCAGTCATTTAACCCTTTCATCTGGCCTATGGCAATTGTTCTAGATCTCTGGACACTGACACTTTACACACCAAGTCATGTCAGACATAGAGTTGACTTCTACAACTGTCAACAGCCCTTGGCCATAGTCACCCGAGTTGTACAGCCACACTTCCATGTCCCTCCCTGGCTTTGCACCTACAGGCTCAGCCAACTGCACGTGACAAACAGTGGGGAAGAAAGAATTCTAAAAACAGCCAATGGTAAAACTGGAATCTGCCTTGAGTCCTGCACAGAACTCAGCATAGCGAGTGATGTGTGGGCATAGCACAAGTCCAAGCCACCCAGAGATGCTGTAGGTTGGCAAGCTGGACTCAGCACACCTGGAATCAACCTAACACTTGGGAGAGCTGGGGAAGGATTATAAATTCGATACCAGTGTAGCCACGCTGTTAAGACTGTCTCAGACAGGAAAAAAAAGGGGGGCTGGAGAGATGGCTTAATGGTTAAGTGCTTGCCTCTGAAGCCCAAGGACCCCGGTTCGAGGCTGGATTCCCCAGGACCCATGAAGCCAGATGGACAAGGTGGTGCATGCATCTGGAGTTCCTTTGCAGTGGCTGGAGGCCCTGGTGTGTGCATTCTCTCTTTTCCCCCTTTCTCTCTTCCCCCCACCTTCTCTCTCTCTCTGTTGCTAATAAATAAATAAAAATAAAGAAAAAAAATTAAAAGAAAAAGGGGCTGGAGCGATGGTTTAGCAGATAAGGTGCTTGCCCAAAAAGCCGAATGACCCAGGTTTGATTCCCCAAGACCCATGTAAGCCAGTGCACAAGGTGGCACATGCACCTGGAGTTCATTTGCAGCAGCTGGAGACCCTGGCATGCCCATTCTGTCTCCCTCCTCTCTATATACCTGTCTCTCTCAAATAAATTAATAAAAATAAAATAAAATAAGGCTGGGGATGGAGCCAAGTTGCAGAATGCTTGCCTAGCATGCCCAAGACCCAGGTGTAAGCCCTAGTTACACACACACACACACAGCACCCTGGAGCAGAGCATATGAATACATTCTGTTACTCTCTGTAAGGATTTGAGTTTCTGTAAATTTAGGTGTCCCTGGGCAGTATGGGGAACTGGCACTGGCAGTTATGAAGGGACAGTTGTGCCTGGCTATCTGTCCTCAACGATGGATGGGGTGGGGAAAGACCAGGGTGGCAGGCTCCCTGAGGCCAAGGCTAACTAACCCTCTGTACCACCCAGAAGCTTGAGACGCACGAGTGCAGAGCCAGCACGCACCTGTCACCACGCTGCACGCCCATGGGGATGCAGTAGTTCAGCTCCAGCCGAGCAATGTTGCCCAGCCGCAGGACGATGCCGGCTCCGTACGACCAGCGCAGGCACTCGGCCAGCTTGCGGATGTGGGCTCTGGGACCCTCCCCTGCAAACAGCAAAGCTGGGTAAGCAAAGGTGTGCGGCTTTATCTGCCACAGCCATCTGAGACAGGATGGTGACGGGTGGGATCCTGGTCAAAGTGGGGCCTCACTAGTATTCTAGCACACGTGGGACTTGGACCTGGTCAAGAGGAGCTCGGTCCAATGGCTGCCCTCTCTCCAAGAGCTGGCTGAGCCTTCTTAATGCCCTGGGTCTGGCATTTCCATCTCCTCTGCCCGCTCCCCACGGCAGCTTGGTTTGGTCTCCCTGCCTTCTGTGAGCTCTGGCTCCTCTAGCAGGAGCGTCTGCTGGGAATCTCCCTGGACTGGTCTCCTGAAGGACAGGAGGTTCTACTCAGCTCCGGGGCAGGTTTTCCTTTGTAAGATGGTATTTGGTGACCATTTTTCTTCCCTGCTTCCTTCCTCCAGCCAACACCTTTCCCCTGGACAATCTACCCATATGGTAGAGAGCTGAAGAGAAAGCTTGAGGCAGCCACCTGTCACGGTCCTGCCCTCAGGAGGTGCACTTACCATAGTTGAGGTTGCAGAGGTTGCCTGCGTTGAGAAAAAAGTGGGTTCTGAACAGCTCTCCAAAGCCACCCTGGCCCGGCCGGAAGGGCAGTGGGGTGTACAGGTGTAGTCCACCAGCCCAGTACGCTTCTCCACCCAGGTAGTCTCCTAAAGAGGGTGCAGAACACAGTTGGTCTGTGGGGCTCCCCATCAGTCAGGTACCAGTAACACGGTTCAAGACACAACTTTATGCAGAAGCTGCAGACACCTCACTCCGGAGGCACTGTGCCTCATTTCCACATCTTTCTTCATTCCTGGCTTCCTCCTCACTGACTTAGTGGAACAAAAGCCCAAGTCCTTCAGGAAGGATGACACAGGCCACCTTCCCATTCCGTAGTGTTAGGGTCACAGGAGGAGTGTTTGAAGACAGACTTGGGTCCCTGGGCTACTGTGGTTACTACTCTTCCCAGGGTGCCACACTGAGGCTCCTCTCCCTGTCTTTGGAACAGCTGGCCCAGCTTAACATGCCGAGACTACCAGAACCCAGGCTTTCACCCTAAAAATTTCCCCTACAGCCTTGGTAAGCCAGGCCAGGAGCAAAAGACAACTTTTTGCTGCCTGCCACTTACAGCAAACCAACCACACCCATTCCCCTGCTGGAGCTCCAGGGACTCTCTCCACCTTGGCCTTATTGGCTATTTCTACCCCACTGTTCAGTGAAGCAGGACATGAGTGTTTGGACTCTGTGGGACCTGAACCCTGACCCTTGGTAAGCTCTCCCTGATCACGCCGTGGGCCCTACTCTTTCCTCTCCTGGCAACCTCACAGGCTCTTGCGCTGTCCAGGTCCTTTCTAGCTTGTGTCTGTCCTGTCTGACAGGAGTTGTGTTCTTTATCTTTTGAGCTACTAGGGCTCATTCAGAATCCTCGGCAGCCTCCGGTGTGATAGAGTAGCTCGGATTTTGTCGCTGTGCTGGCAGCCGGCACAGAAGGATGTGTGGAACACAGAGAAGCAGCTGTGTGGGAGATCCCTGTTACAACCTGTGTCACCGCAGCACAAACTAAGTCTGGACTATCATGGTCCCTGATGGCAAATGCTGACTAGTTTTTTGTAAGCTTACGATGATTTATATGAGTACTCTATATTAATGTGTTGGTTTTGTGTCTAAAACAGAAGGGGCCAAGCTTAATCTACTGCCAAAATCCCTGAAAGCAACTGAGTAGCTGCTTCTAGTTTTGCTTCTTTTTAATTTAATTTTTTAAATTATTATTTTTTTTTTAGAAAGAGAGAAGCTGGGCGTGGTGGCGCACACCTTTAATTCCAGCACGTGGGAGGCAGAGGTAGGAGGATCGCCATGAGTTTGAGGCCACCCTGAGACTACGTAGTGAATTCCAGGTTAGCCTGAGCTACAGTGAAACCCTCCCTCAAAAAACCAAAAAAGAAAGAGTGAGTGAGAGACAGAAACATAGAGATAGAGATGGAGAGAGAATGGGTGCACCAGGGCCTCAGCCACTGCAATCAAACTCCAGACACTTGTGCCACCTAGTGGGCGTGTGCAACCTTGTGCTTGCCTCAACTTTGTGCATCTGGCTTATGTGGGATCTGGAGAGTTGAACATGGATCCTTAGGCTTCACAGGCAGGCACCTAAACCCTAAGACATCTCTCCAGCCCCTCATTTTTGCTTCTTTAACTTATTTAATCTTGACTTCCCTAATGTGAAATATGCGTATGTATACTTTTGTAAAAGTGAACTTATTTTTAGGATGGTTTTTGATAGCATTAATGTAGGGACTGTTGTCTGCTTACAGACTAGAGTGAATCTCAAGAACACCACAGAGGCCATGTGCCCCGCACACACACTGGTAAGTGGGACACATATCTGACATCTTCCAGGACCATGGCCGAGAGCAAGCTGGGCAAGCGCCTCTGGTCCCTGGGAGGACTCACGGTTAGGGCAACTTCTTAGGGCTCAGGACTGCTTGGATTTTTGACTTGTGGGCAAAGGTTACTTTTGCCAAACTGTGAGAGCCACATTGGCGGAAGGCATTTGTACACTGTTAGAATGCTCCTGTCCTTTTGCTGACTACAAACAATGGGAACAGCAGAGTCACAAGAAGCCTGAGGCTGCATATCTCCAAGACCAAGCTCCAGACGCTGACACCGCTCACAGTGCCTTCCAATCAGACACAAAGAGTGGGTCAAGCAGGAGATGGTTTTGTTGTCTCCCAGGAACTGACCCTCTCTTTTCTTCACGTATTCTAATAGAAAACAGTCACTGTAGAAAATCTGGAAACAGAGAAATAGGAAAATACGAGGATGGTTAATTCCTATCACTCAGTAACCAGCTCACATCCTGTCGCTCTCTCCCCACTGAATCATAATGTGTGATTAAATACTAAATGTGGCTGTTTTTACATGGAAACTTCCAGCCTTGGCTGTTGTCAGTTACATGCACTCTGAGCATGTCTCTGAGAACACGCTCTTGTGCTCACACAGCAGGGCTATGAGCTGAGGACCCATCACTCCTCTGGAGGTGCGCCGGCTTCGCCATTGTAGCAATGGCATCTTAAACTCCATTCTTCTCCTAGCCACCTCCCCACCCACGCAGAGAGCAGGGCTCTACAGCGCCAACCACCACCTGCCTGGATGGAAACTGTCACAGTCACACACTGTGGCAGCCCTCTGCTTATGCTTTCCTTATCTTCCTTCTACAGTTTATCAACTTGCTCTTCATATAATAATAAAACAACTCTCTGAAAATTGCTGCTTTTCTAAAAATGACGCTGTAGTAAACACTGGAAATAGATGAGAAACAGCACCCCGTGCTTTGCAGCCACTGTTGTAACAAAGGCACTGCTTCTTAAAAGCTACGAAAACTGGGGTCAATTACTTCCTAGTGGGATAACAACCAACCACTTACTTGTTGGGTTTGTATTTTTGTTTGTGGAGAGAGAGAAAGAGGCAAAGAGAGAGAGAATGGGTGCACCAGGGCCTCCAGCCAATGCAAACGAACTCCAGATATATGCACTCCCTTGTGCATCTGGCTTATGTAGGTCCTGGAGAACTGAACCGGGCTCCTTTGGCTTTGCAGGCAAATGCCTTAACTGCTAAGCCATCTCTCCAGCCCACATGTTGGGTTTTAAGGACACAGCAATAGCCTGAGAGAGGCCAGGTGCCGGTTCTCACTGTGAGGAGCAAGTATGACTGGCCTCTTTTCCAGATGCAAATCCTTGAAAAGCATCAGCACACCTGCAGCTTCACAGGCCAGCAGAGTCTAGAGATGAGCAGACTCACTGGAGAGCAGGGGCACTGCTCTATGAGTGCCAGAGCCCTGGACATCCAAGCCCGGGGCCCAGTTTCTGTTGTTGGAAGTCAGTAAAACACAATGTGCAGCCAGGACAAATGACATGGCACCCACTGCACATTGCAGATCACTTGAAAAGCAGTCTGGAGGTTTCTCAGAAAGGTCAACAAGTGGGCTGAGAAATGGCTTAGCGGTTAAGGCACTTTCCTGCAAAGCCAAAGGGCCATGGTTTGATTCCCCAGGATCCATGTAAGCCAGATGCACAAGGTGGCACATGCATCTGGTGTTTGTTTGCAGCAGCTGGAGGCCCTGGAGTGCCGATTCTCTCTCCCTTTCAAATAAATAAGTTTTTTTTTTTAAAACAAAGTTCAACAAGTTCCGACCTTGACACACATCTGTGCTCATTAGTGTTCACTCAACTGTTATGAACACTTGTATCTGCACTCAACCTGCATGCAAGTGTCTACTCACAACTGTTGAACACTGGGAAAGACCAGATACTCTCTGGCAGGTGATGGGCTGGTGAACTATGGGACATTCCATCAGCTAGTGCCAAAAAAAAAGTGCTCTCAAGCCCCCCCACCACGAGGAGGAGGGCTTAAACACAAATTATGCACAAGACGCCAGTCTGACAGGACTACAGTGATAGGACAGATAGACAAAGAACAGGTCAACCATGGAGACTTTTGGGGAGGGAAACAGCATGTATGACACTAGTGGTCCAAGTCCTAACCAGGGACTTGAGTCAGTGACAGGTCACCACTGGTTCACCCATCATTACAAACACCACACTAGTACAAGGGCCAATCGGAGGAAGTAAAGCCCATTAGTTAAGAACTACCACTGGGGACTGAGGGTCTAGCTCCACTGGCGGAGTGCTTGCCTAGCATGCACCACGGCTTAGGTTCAAGCCAGGACTGTGTAAATGGAGCATGGAGGTGGAGGAGCAAGAGTCTGAGGTTATCCTGGGCTACACAGAGTTTGAGGCCAGCCTGAAATAACTGAGACTCTGTCTCAAAAGAAAAAAATGTATACTAAGATTAAACATGCAGCCATTAAAAATTAAAAAGAAAGCCAGGTGTGGTGGCGCACGCTTTTAATCCCAGCACTCAAGAGGCAGAGGTAGGAGGATCACCATGAGTTCAAGGCCACCCTGAGAATACAGAGTGAATTCCAGGATTCCAGGTCAGCCTGGGCTAGAGTGAGACCCTACCTCGAAAAACCAAAAAATAAACAAACAAACAAATAAATAAAATAAAAAGAAAGCTGGGTGTGGTGGCGCATGTCTTTAATCCCAGCACTCGGGAGGCAGAGGTAGGAGGATTGCTGTGAGTTTGAGGCCACTCTGAGACTACAGAGTGAATTCCAGGTCAGCCTAGACTATGGTAAAACCCTACCTCGAAAAACAAAACAAAACAAATAAACCAAAAAAAATTAAAAAGAAGCCAGGTGTGGTGATACATATCTTTAATCTTAGCATTCCGTAGGCTGAGGTGGGAGAATTGCTGTTGAATAAGGTCAGCCTGGGCTACAGTGAGATTCTATCTCATAAAAAAAGAAAAGATGGGGGCTGGAGAGATGGCTCAGCAGTTAAGGCACTTGCCTGCAAAGTCTAAGGACTCGAGTTCAATTCCTCAGGACCCATATAATGCCATATATACAAGGTGGTACATGTATCTGGAGTTCTTTTGCAGTGGCTGGAGGTCCTGGTACACCCTATCTATTTGCTTTTTTTCCCTCTCTCTTTCTCTCAAATAAATAAATAAATAAATAAATAAATAAATAAATAAATATTTTTAAAATATAAATGAGAGCCTGGCGTGGTGGTGCACGCCTTTAATCCCAGCACTCGGGAGGCAGAGGTAGGAGGATTGCCATGAGTTCAAGGCCACACTGAGACTGCATAGTGAATTCCAGGTCAGCCTGAGCTAGAGTGAGACCCTACCTCGAAAAACCAAAAAGAGAAAAGAAAGAAAAGAAAAAGATACTGCTCTCTCATTACAAGTGAAGAGAACACCATTACAAGCCAGAGACGCACTGAAGTGAGCTAACAGCAACCTCACTCACTCTTGTCTCTGAGTGAGACGGCGGGTTATTTTTAAATGCTTTTTGCTTAAACCTATTTTCTTTTACTAGAATCCGTTCAACAAGTATTCTATGCCTGCTATATGATAAATTCGTCATGTGCTATTTACTATTAATATTAATTGTTCCTGTAATTAAAACAGACACACGACTTCAACCTCAAGATGCAGCCAGGACCTGACGTGGAGCCATGTATGGAAAAGGACTGACCTTCACTCTGGGGCCCGATGCTGTGCATGCTGAATCCGCGGACACTCGTGGGTCCTCCCAGATAAAACCTGCAGCACAGAGGCCAGTCGTTAGGGGAAACAGCACATGACACACAGGAACAAAATGCGTGGTACACTCACATCTGGTTCTAGATGTCAGTCACTTTACTGGAGAACTGTATGTCGCATAGACAGAGATACACGAGGGAGAGAGACGGGAGGACTGTGCGTTATGCAGGGACAGGCTAAGAGTCATCACAAGGTTCCTTCCCAACCCGGCTTTGCACAGCCTCACCTGAAGTAAAAGGAGGCTATGCATTCAGTAGTAGATCCCAAAACTAGTGAAAAGGGAGAGCAATACCAGAAAGTAGAACAAAACAGAATTAACTGACTGTTTCCCGTAATGAATCCTGTTTTATGTGTGCTGGGGATGGAATCCAAGGCAAGTACTGTGTCATTATGCTACAACCCAAGTCCTTGCAATGATACTTAACTAGAACAAAAAAGAGTTCTAATTCTTCTCAGGTGCATAGTGGTGGATCACAAGCAGAGTCAGTGTAAGCCAAGCACAAAAGGAACAACACAGACAGACACCTTCCTCTGGGCTCCTCAGTGGCCTGGGTAACCACATTCCTTCCAACTATATCTGAACAAAATGAAAAGCATGGCTGGGTGTGGGGGTGCATGCCTTAATCTCAGCACTTACAGGGCAGAGGTAGGAGGACTGCTGTGAGTTCGAGGCCACCTTGAGACCGACTACACAGTGAATTCCAGGTGAGCCTGAGCTAGAATGAGACCCTACCTCAAAACAAAACAATTTTTTTTTGGAGAGAGACAGAGAGAGAGGGAGAGGAAGACAGATAAGATGGGTGTGCCAGCAGTCTCTCAGCTGTTGTGAACGAAATCCAGATGTGTGCACCCCCTGGTGGTCAAGTGCAGCATTGCGCCCTTGCGTCACTTTACATCTGGCTAATCGTGGGACCTGGAGATTGGAACCAGCGTTTTTAGGCTTAGAAGGCAGGTGCCTTAACGGCTAAGCCATCTCTCCAGCCCAAAACAAAACAATTTAATAAACATGAAGGCCAGGCATGGTGGCACACACCTTTAATTGCAGCACTTGGGAGGGAGAAGTAAGAGGATTGCTGTGAGTTCGAGGCCAACCTGAGACTACATAGTGAAGTTCAGGTCAGTCTGGACCAGAGTTAAGAAAAATGAAAAAACAAAAAACAACAAAACCAATTTAAATGTGAATACTAAAGTGGAATACTGATCTCCTACATAAAAACAAAAACTGAAGTCCAGGGGTGCTGTTTTCCTAAACAAGGAAACTCAAGTATGGGGTACCGCTCGCCTAAGTAAGAAATGCTCAAGTATCCATAAAAAACAAAGCATAAAAAAGAGCTGGAGCCGGGCGTGGTGGCGTACGCCTTTAAGCCCAGCACTCGGGAGGCAGAGGTAGGAGGAGCACCATGAATTTGAGGCCACCCTGAGACTCCATACTGAATTCCAGGTTTGCCTAGATTAGAGTGAAACTCTACCTTAAAAAACCAAAAAAAAAAAAAAAAAAAGCTTGTGGGAAGTCTACCCACTGACTGGTACTCACCTATCAGCAATGCTGGAGGGTTTATCACCAATGGGCACCAACATTCCACCCCAGAGGGAGGCAGAGAACACCTGTTCAAAGGTAAACACACAGCTGTCTCCTCCATGCAGCGAACATCAGCATACAGACGCTGGCTCACCCTAATGTCCATGGCACTTGGAGCAACATGGGGGACCAGGTGGCTGAAGTGAAAAACTCAGGTAACTTCAAGTCAACAAGGCCACCCGGATGTGCAGCAGGGCATGGCTCCCCCTCTGACTCATGCCGCGTTTCCTCAGATATGAGAAGCAATGCTTGGGAGCAAGCTTGGCCTGACAGTTGAGGGGGGCTAGCACCCCTGACACACAATCCTGCATCTTCTCAGACCTCTGTCTTGGCCTCAAAGCACAGAGGGACAAGGGCACACAGCCCCTCAGGATGGACTATGGTGTGGGCTACAGTGTTCCTGAAACCCCACAATATAGACATGCCCAGCTTACCCTCAGGGACAGCCCAGGCCCCACTGTTATTGTTGGTGCTTCTGAAAAAGAAAGATCTGAGCAGCTTCAGATTTGCTAGGCAGAGGGAACCCAAGATAAGCAGGCGTGTGGGGCCTTCTCAGTCTGATGCCACACAGGCCTCGTGTGGAAGGGCAGGGCAGCCTCAAGGTTGGGATGGACTGAATGGGCTGGCTGGTGGTTACATGCTTTGAAGATTGGGCTGCTGAGCTCACCGTAGCAACACTACATGTGGGGCCTGGGCTGTCCCTGAGGGGAAGCTGGGCATGTCTGTATTGTGGGGTTGCAGGAACACTGTAGCCAAACCATAGTCCCTCCTGAGTGGCCCACATGTAGTGTTGCACCAATGGCAAGAGCTACAGATGAAACCAGAGTGGGTGATAAACCCTCCAGGCCACACAGTCAGTCCCTGACTGACAATGGTGGGACAGTCTCCTGACTTTACAATGGTGTCACGACACCCATACACTCTCCTCACTGTCAGTACTAGAACACTTTTTTTATACACTCAGCTTGGTAGCATGACTAAGGTGGGCCAGCTCAACTATGGAACCCATTTAGGATATTTTCAAAATAACAGTGGGTTTAACAGGACACAACTCCATGGTAAGTGAAAGAGAACCTGAAAAATTCAACTAAATCAAGTTTAGTTTTGGGAACACAACAAATAACATGCCTAACGCTGGCAGCGTGGAGCTCAGGTTTCATGAAACTTTCAGGCCCTTCAGCTGCAGGGCCTCCCCTCACCCAACTTCCCGCACCTACATGCCCCTGACCAATCTCCGCTCCGCCTCATCCCTCTCTGTCCCTCCATCCTATTGATGCAGACGCTGCTTCCACTCCTGGCCTTCCCTCCAACACCTCCCTCTCGGCTGAGGCCTGGCTTCTGCCTCCAGAAACCTCAGCATCCCAGAGGCTGAGATAGGGGGATTGCCCTGAGTTCAAGGCCAGCCTGAAACTACATAGTGAATTCCAGATCAGCTTGGGATAGAGCAAGAAAAAAACAGTCTGGGGGGGTAGGACTACAGAGATGGCTCAGCGGGTAAGACCTTCCTGTGAAGCCTAAGGACTCAGGTTCAATTCTCCAGTACCCACATAAGGCAGATACATACAGTGACACATATTGTCTGGAGTTTGTTTCCAGTGGCTAGAGACCCTAGCATGCCCATTCTCTAATCTACCTCTTCACCTCCTTCCCTCTCTCAAAGAAAATAAAACTTAAAAAAAAAAAAAAAAAAAAAGAAACCTCAGACCGCTCAGAAGACCAGCCAGCCCCACTGCATGCATTGCTGCCTTCTGAGCTGGCCTGGCAGGGGGGCAGCTCCCTGTGCTCCTGACACCAGAAGGCCCTTTCTCTACTTCCTGCCAGCCTTAAACTGCTCAGTTCAGAGGCTGTTTTCCTGGTGCAGTGCAGACAGGGTCACAGCCTCCATCCTGCCAGAGCCAAACATGCCCAGCTCTTCTTTCACCAGCCCTAGTCCCAGGCTCCTTGGAGGAGCTAGTCTGTCCTGTCACTTCTTTCCTCCCTGTCACCCTTTTAAAGTAAGCATCTTCTTTTGGAGTGGCCTCAGGTTTACAGAAGTGGCGCACAGCCACCTCATAGCCCATACGCTTTCCCAGATTCCCTCATCACTGTGGGAAGCCGAGAGACCACCCTGGTCCTCTCTACATGCTCAACTCTGATCTCCACTGAAATGCCACCCTACACTGGCCCTTCCCCTCTCTACTGGTCATTGCCTCTCTCCTGCCCTCTACCCACTGCCTTTCCCCTGGGCCACTGTTCCTTTCCACCTTTGCTTTCTAGCCTGATTTGGATCGTGCCTCTGCTGTGAGCACCTAGCCAATGCCTGGCAGCCAGCACAAAGGCATGAGGTGGGGAGTTGGTGGATGAGTGGAGCGGGTGGCTGGATGGTTACTACGGGTGGGTGGGTAGGAGGTAGGTTGGTAAGTAGATGGGTGGGCAGAATAGGTAGGTAGGTGGTCAGTGGGTGGGTGGGTGGATAAAAGGGTGGGTGAGAAGGTGGAAAGGTGGGTGGGTGGACAGGCAGGTGCCCCCACAAGAAAAGCACAGTGCAGCTCTCCACTTTCAACCCCCCGGTGGGAGATAAGAGACCGGCAGGAAACCTGCCTGTGTCAGACTCCTACAAGCCTGGAGCAGGAGGCCAAGTGAGCAGGTGACAAGGAGTCAGAGCAGCAGAAGACACAGCAAAGACAAGTGCCCGTGGGGAGGAGAGCCCAGTCCTTGGGCAGTGGAGGACGCCTGCTGGATGCAGTACAGCGAGGTGTCAGTGCCTGAATGAGACCGCAGCTTGGCTGAAGAGGGAGGGAAAGGTAGCGAGCGGCAGAGGACTCGGTGTGGCTCCAGGCCACAGCGGGCAAAGGGAAGGAAGAGGGGAGAGCTCTGGGTGCCTTGGAGGGGAGGCTGTAAGCAGCGAGGGGATGTGTCCTCATTCGTTCCCTGGCTGGGCAGCGCCGAGAACACTGAAGTGAACGAAGCCCAGACGTCAGGAGGGAGGAGTCAAGCCCTCCTCAGAAAGCCACACAGCTCTGGCTGCACCGTAGGCTCTGTGCTCTCAGACTAGAGCCATCCAGAGGGGCCCCGAAGCGAAGGGAGACCACGCAGACACAGACTCACTAAATCCAACAGGAGCTGCTTGTTCAGCTGAAACTCGAAGTCCTCCTTGAGGAAGCTCACATCCCCTCCGGTGTAGCCCGCCAGTTCCTGAGGGGAGAACTGCAGGTCACATGGAGTAAAGACACACACTCAGGGGCTACTAAGTCGTGCTTCTGCAATGACCGTGTTGCCACTTGGGCTCTTCGTAAGACAACAGCACTCAAACGACATTCAGTCTCTAGAAGCCGAGTCTCAATGGCTGCAGACAGGAGGTGGAGAAACACAAGCACACAGCATGGCAGCACGGAAGCCTGCAGCTGTGGAGGACTGTGATCAGCACAGCATCCACCTGCTCACAGTCCCGCCGAGGGAAAGCGAAAACACTACCTGGTTAACTTTCAGCAAGGCCCCTCTTCTTGGTAAGATGGAAGAATTCCGAGAGTCGATGACCATGGCATGCTGAAAGAAATTAGTGCAAGGTTGCTCCAGGGGCACAATTGTGCAAAGTACTGTCACTTTAAACAGCTCTACCAAATGACAACGACCTTACTGAACAGTGGTGGACTGCAGAGCCTGTGCTGGGTATGCCTCCTGACCTTGTGCTTCACCTGAGCCCCCACTCCCCTCAGCTGCATGGAGTTTATCACCGTCGCTGGATGGTTTCATCCCCTCAAGGAGCCAACACCCAAATCCACTCACCAGCTTTCTAATGATTTCTAGAAACTAAAACTGCACAGCCAGCTCTTAAACACACATGCCTTTCCCTGTCACCACCATTATTTTGAAAAACAGAACGTGAGGCAGTGGATCATGAACTCAGAAAGCCAGAGGCCACCATCCCAGCCACCCAATCTCTGTGGCACTTTTCTGTTGGCCGTGTTGCCAAGACTGTATTCCCAACAGGCAGGATGACTGTCATCAAAATTATTCACAAAAAGAGCAAAGTCCTTACCGACAGAGATGATTTCAGAGAGTGTCCGCTTTCCTTCCGCACTGCAAAGGATGCAGTCCTCGAGAGACAGCCCAGTTCCCGCCACACGCCCTCCCACTTGACGGTGTGGCTGGTCTTCCATATGGGAAACTGCCAAAGGCACAAACGGGAGTGAGACCTTCTGTGTCACACGCCCTGACCTGTTGTTGTAAATGATTCCTTGGAACGAGGCAGGAGTAATTCCCCATTAAAGAAATACTTTCTTCTTCTTCTTCAGTGCTGGGGATGGAAGCCAGGTCCTGGCACGTGCTAGGCGAGTGCTCTACATTGATCCCATGCCAGCCTTGCCCCGAAATAAATTCTTTGAAAAAAAAGGAAGGGTGAAGGGACAGTAGAGCAGAGCAGGAAGCCAAGGGCAAGCTATGACCTGAACCAAAGCAGTGCTCTGAGCCACAGAGGAAGGAACTGGCTGACACTTCACAGCTGAGGTAACAGTGAAGCTGCAGGTGTCTCTCATCTCTTTTCTGAGTAAGACACACAGCCAATGTGACACACCCACCCACACACACACACACAGTTGCCCCTCATTTGAAGACAGGCCTGGTGACCTGTCTTCTGGATGGCATCCACAACAGAGGAACAAGACCACTCCACATGGAGCTGTGGGCATCCCTCCTGCAGCCAGAGACTGAAACAAGCAAAGCCTGAGCTCTCAGCCTGACGCTGTCCCAGTTGCTAGGACAGCCTGTCTCAGACGTCTACCTCAGAAAACAACCACACTCTCTTGGAACCTGACAATATTGTCTGCTAGCTTTGGGAACTAGTATGGTGACTTAATTCACAAGGGAGCTGGGTCACCTCAAGTCTCCAGACACTACCTCACACTGGGGCACTCACTCTCTGTGCCCTCAGGCATGCGTGAAACTGCAAGGCCACCTGGGATCAGGAAAGCCCAGAACACATCCTGGCCTTGTAGAATGAGGACTGCAGCCCCCATAAGCCCTATGAAGGCCTGAGGAGCCTGGAAGGCTCAGGAACAGCAGCAGGCTTGATGGTCATTCTTGCACAGAGGACCCCAGAACTCGGGTCTCCCCCGACACCCTCAGGAGTGGGAGCTTCCTAGTTAGTTACCTCTTTGTTCCTCACAGGCAGGGCAGCTCTTCGCAGCTGGGAGCCACACTGCCGTCTCTGTAGTCATGAGTGCTCACAGGACAGCCAGTGCCCCCCATGGCAAGCCCCACTCTGGGCAGCCTCACAGTTCCCTCAGCAAGCTACCTTCCCTCCACCAGCACCTTCTGCAGTCATGTTTTTCATTTCTGCTGTTGAAGTGGATAACAAGATGTTTGGACTCTTCTAGGAGCCTATTAATTCAAAAGCTGAGGAGCTGGGTGTGGTGGTATATGCCTTTAATCCCAGCACTCAAAAGGCAGAGGCAGGAGGCTCGCCACGAGTTTGAGGCCAGCCTGAGACTACACAGTGAATTCCAGGTCAGCTTGGGCTAGAATGAAACCCTACCTCAAAAAACAAAAGCCAAAACAAACAAAAAGGGCTACAGGGATGGTTTAGCAGTTAAGGCACTTGCCTACAAAGCCAAAGGATCCAAGTTCAATACCCCAGGACCCATGTTAGCCATATGTACAAGGGGGCACATGCATCTGGAGTTCATTTGCAGTGGCTGGAGGCCCTGGCGCACCCATTCTCTCCCTGTGTCAGTAAATAAATGAATAAAAATAAAACATTTTTTAAAAAGCAAGGACAAAGATAAAGGGGGCGGGCACAAGAGGAAAGTCTAGAGAAGTCATGGGGTGCTCAAGTACTAGTGGCCTCAATCGGACTGCAGGTGACCTGCGGGAGGATGGAGGCTGGAGAACAGCTGGCTGACAGCTACTCCATTCACTGTGTTAGCGAGGAGGAAACGGGAGCTCTCTCGGCTTGAGCCTGCACAGGACCTGTCCGCCTCCGCACGCTCCGGGATTCCACAGCTGGTCTGCAGAAACCCGAGGCTGCACAGCAAGGCGTGTCTAGCGCAAGCCTGCTATGTGTCGCGCACTGCCAGGTACTGACGCTGGACCCTCATTTACTCCTCACAGCAGTCCAGACTATCATTCCCTTCTCTTTGTAAGCATGACAGTTTATACTATCAACTTGACAGGAAGCTACCCTCTACTCATGCCCGTGAGGAATTCTCTTGCTGGGAAGACCCATTGTAACTATGGGCAGCACAGGAGTACTGAACTGTATAAAACTGCCTGGGTACCAGTCCACGTCCTCTGCTTCCTGATGGCACATGCAATGTGTCCACTGCCTTAAGCTCCTGCTGCCAGGCCCGCCTTCCCTGCTAGGATGGACTCTAACCTCCGGCTGTAAGCCACAACCACCCCTGCCGCCCTGCTTCTTGTTAGGGACTGGCCACGGCAACAAGAAAGAAACTAGCACAGGTGGCACCAGCCAAGGATCTTCACCTTCAGCGGCTGAAGGACTTGTGTCCAGGGCCCCAGAAGGGCTCTCAGGAGAATGTGCCAAGAGAATTCTGGCACTGCTATCCGGAATACTCAAGCTGTGTGTGGCTGGGGGGTAGAATGAGCCTACAGATCTCATGAGGCCACAGGTAAGCGTGAGTCTCTGGGTGCAGCCTACTGGAAAGAGGTATGTCTCTGGGGGTGGATCGTAAGTACAGCCCTAAGGTGTGTGGAGGGCAGCTGGAGCTCTGGCTGGTGGTGGTCTGTCTCTGCTTGAATCTACGGAAGTGAGCCAGCTTCTTCCACAATTGGTTCTGTAAGCCTGAAATAAACCCTTTCCTTCCATAAGCTGTTTCTAGCCAGGTGTTCATCTGTCCACCTCCACAGGCTCTGGGATTCCACAGCCTGTTTGTAGAGATCCGAGGCTACACAGCAAGACATGTCCAGCACAAGCCTGCAAACGAGAAGCTGCCTGCAACAGGAGCACAGGAGGTGTCTCCCATCCGAGTACTAACCAGACCCGACCCTACTCAGCTTCCAAGACCAGAGAGACCGGGCACAGTCGGGCTCGTATGGCCAGACACAGAAGGCATTTCAGCAACACGGACGTAAGTCTCACTGGTCCCTGGCTGCCTGCACCAGAGACAAGGCAGATGGCCAGGAGAAAGCCACCAGTGTGTGAAGGGTCTGCTTGCCTCACCCTGGCTCTACAGAATCAGTGAAATGACACTGTCTGCCCCACATACATGCAACCACCTACAAGTACTCACACTGTATTCGGCGGATAATCCTCTGTCTGTCTCCCGAAGTGAGCTCCACGGGAACTGGCCGGTCACTTTATATAAGTTTACAGAGAAACTAGGAGACAATGGGATAGAGCTGTAAACGCTGAGCCCATGTGCAGAGCGCACATGTAAACAACAGGTCTGATTAGGACTACACTGGGGCTCGTCCTCAGGACAGCGGCCGCAGAGGGGCGCTCGCTGACTGTCAGCTGTCTGTTCACGCTCAAGCCATCTACTTTAACTCTGAAACCAGGCCACTGAGCTCAAGGATCTGTTTGGCTTCCTACTTTCTGTCGAAGTTTCCAGGCTGTGGCTTGAAGAAGGATAGGCCATAGGAAGTTTCTTTGGTTCCATAGGAAAACTGAAAAGTCACTTTTTCTGCACGTCCAAGAAGATTGGGGAGTTTGAGGCCAAGTACCTAAGTGAGAAAAAAAGTAGGGGTCCACATGGGAAGAACAGAACCTCTACCAAAGGAGGGTGGTGGCAAGGTGGGTGCAAACGCAGCACGCGCAGAGCGGGCTTTGCTGTGCTCAAGCTCTTCACACCGGCCTGACCGGGTGACAGAAAGCCAGCACCACCACGTGGGAAGTTTGGGGACAAGCGCCCTCGCCCACACTGGGAGCATGAAGGAGTCCAAACAAAAGACTATTAACACCAACATTTGCCAAATCGCTCCTAAGTGCTGAGGTTGATCTTGTTACCAAATGACCTGGGACGTGCTTCCCCCATTCCAGGGAGGTTAAACAAACCACAAATCACGATGGAGCAGGTGTGGGAGATGAGCAAGTTCAGAAGCCATGCTAGGAAGCTCACACTCACAGCTCTCACTCAAGAAAGAAAAAGGCTGCCCCCATACCATACTGCCTTCGTTGTTGCCAACCATGGTGTTGTAACTGCCCGTCAGTCTCCTTAGCTCAGTCACTTCAAAGGTCACATCGAGCCCATTTGGAAGGGCATCATCACCTAAGGAAAGCAAAGTATGAAACACTCGCACAGCTGGAAGGACTTTTCCTGTGGGTCCCGCTGCGAATAACGACAGAAAGCCATGTGCAGATTTATCGGAGTTTATCACCTCCTTTGGAGCTGTGCTGTCCCTCCTACAGCTTGAAATGCTCCCACACAAACCCAAGTGTGCTCTACACCAACCAGCTGGCTTCATGTCTGGGCTGCGATGTGTCCCAGACAGCATCCTTTGCTCCAGAAGAGGGCAACAAGCAGAAGGATCTGGGCTACTGAAGCACAGGATTTGCTAAAGGTATGCGTTCATTCTCCCTGGGGAAGTCCTTGAACATGTTTCAGTCTCAGCTCAACTGACATTACAGCCTAGATTCTCATGATAAGAACACTAGTAATCAGAAAAGAAACAAGCAGTCCAGTGTTTTATTACAGACAGAGGCCCAGCCATCCTTCCTGCAGCCAGGGAGTGAGCAGTGCCCGAGTTAGAGATGGTTCCCTCATAACCCATCCAGGACTGGGCTGTGTCTGCAGGAAGTAGCTAAGCTCCCCAGAGCCAGGGCCTCTCATGGGAAGGGCAGCTCTTGCCTTTTTCCCAGGGCATGCTGGACTTCCTGCAGGACACCCGAGCAGTTGCCAGGACTTACAATGTGTGTGCGCTGGCTTCCACAGGCTCAGGGCCAGGAAGCACAGGACAATCTTGGCTGTTCTGCTTTTTAATTATTTTTCATTTAAATACTTTATTTTTCAGAGCTGGTTTAGGTGTAAGATGGAGCAGAAAGCAAAATTCCCATCAACCCTGGCCACCCCGACACATGTCCTTCACTACATGTACATTCACACATGCTCACAGCCCAAGCCCACAGTTCACACAGCGTCACTGTCACATGGCAAGAGCATGATGACGTGTTTGCAGCGTTGCACAGAGCTGCCCTGCCCCCCAGCATGCATGTTTACAGGAAGAGGGGAGAATTGAAGACAAGCGCCGACAAACCTGGATGCTAAGGACTGTGTCTCTGGGAGGTGGGCCAGGCCTGAGTGCTGCAACTCACTGCTTGACCCAGGACAAGTGACTTAAACCTCTCAGAGCCCCAGTTTCATGGACTCAAATGTAACCATGAAAATTATACATGACGTGTTCCCAGACACCCCCCCTTCCTGTCACTTTGGGGCCATGGAGCTCTCTACTCTGACTTGTCCAATGGACCCTGACATTTACACACACCGGAGCCCCACCAGCTTTCCCACCACAGAGCACATGCTTTTGCTCACATTTCTGTGGCAATGAAGTGCATTTCTAACAACATACAGATGACAGCAGCTCTCCTGGACCGGACCACCGTGAGAACCACTGTTCCACTCAACCTCAGTCTTGCCGCAAGACTGCTCACTCCTGTCGCAAGACTGCTCACTCCTGTGATCGTCTGAGAAAGCCTCAGGCACTCTCCACACCTAATCCTGGGGATTACAAGAACACTGGTCTATAACACATACCTTGACATGTGTCAATCAAGACATCCACTTGCCGAAAAATGCCTAGGCGGAGCAGTTTTTCCCGGGCTTCATGAGATTTCCGCATGACCTGTAAGAGGAAAAAGTGAATTCCTGTGAGACATATTGTGAAACACACAATAAGGCTGTATGACCAGGTTGGTGTTTGCACTGAGTTGCTGACCTCTGAGCAGAACAGTACCAACCAGCCAGGCCATGTCATGAACAGAAACAGCACTGTGGAACCACAGAAGCCCAGACCCAGAGCCCAGCGTGATGGTGCACGCCTTTAATCCCAGCACTCGGGAGGCAGAGGTAGGAGGATCACCGTGAGTTCAAGGCCACCCTGAGACTACAGAGTGAATTCCAGGTCAGCCTGGGCTAGAGCAAGGCCCTACCTTGGGAAAAAAAAGGGGGGGGAGCACAGGCCCAACCCAGAGCACAGCCCGGCCTGCTGTACTCTTAGCCCCAAGTTGCACCATTTCCAGAAGACAGCGCAGTGCATGCAGGCATGTCTTTGTGTGTTCTAAACTGTTTCTAACATGTTCTACTTTCTCCCTCTCTTCAAGGTCAACAGCAGTCCTTCCTTGTTGGGAGAAATGGGAGTGAGTCCAGGAATTGAGGCTTCCTCCATGGATAAAGGAGTTCACTGGAGAATTCCCCACAGGAAAGATGCAGAATCACATTCCATGAGAAGGCCTGGTGTTGTGGAAAAACCCTCATCCTACTCAGAAGGGGAGGAGACGAGACAGGGAAGCAGGTGGGCTCTTGCAGCAGACCCAGGAACTGGGGTATAGGCTGGTTCAGCCTAGGTACTATGGGGGTACAGGGTAAGTTCCAAAGCCAGCTCACCAGTACAAGCCAAAAACACCAATCTATTTACATGGAGCAGATGAGGAGGAGGAAGCTGTGCAAACTTTTACCTCCAGAGAAAGAGACAGAAGGACTAATGGGGTGGGGTGGATAATGACTTCAGATTTTAGCCATGGAGCTGGAAAAGTTTGGGACAATGACGTGGGGAAGATTTAGTGGGCAGGCCCAGTCAGGGCTCAGCAGGGAGGAACAAGATAGCCACAGAGACTGGGGTGTCCTTAGCACTTAGTTGAAATCAGAACTATGAATGGGCAACCCCCAGGGAGTGTGAAAGCAGCATTCTGGGATAGTCCCAGGGAAACTCACTGACATCAGGTGTCACTGACCTGACCATGACTGAGAGGGAAGCAACTGGAAGGTGGACACCCAGGAAGGAGAAAGAAGTAGTAAAGATAAAGAGATCATTTCCTTAAAATGCAAAGAGCTGCTGTAAACTAACAAAGAACAAGAACCTACGGGAACACAGAATACCAATAGGTAATTCACAAGCAGAAACTAGGTGTGGTGGCACAGCCTATAATCTCAGCTCCTTGGAGGCTGAGGCAGAAAACTCATGAGCCATCTTGGCCTCCACAGTGAGACTATCAGAAAGAAAGAGGGCTGAAGAGATGGCTTAGTGGTTAAGGCGTTTGCCTGCAAAGCCAAAGGATTCAGTTTCGACTCTCCAGGACTCATGTAAGCCAGAGGCACAAGGGGCGCATGCATTTGAAGCTTGTTTGCAGTGGCTGGAGGCCCTGGCATGCCCACTCTCTCTCTCTTCCTCTTTCTCTCTGTCAAGTAAATAAATAATTTAAAGAGAGAGAGAAAGAAAAAGAGAGAAAACAAAAGCCGGGCATGGTGGCGCACACCTTTAGTCCTAGCACAGGCAGAGGCAGAGGTAGGAGGAGGACACTGTGAGTTTGAGGCCAGCCTGAAACTACACAGTGAATTCCAGGTCAGCCTGCCTGGGCTACAGTGAGACCCTACCTTGAAAAGAAAAGAAAAAAAAAAAGAATATGACAAAAAAAATTGCTTGATTTCATTGACCATTACATAAATGCGAATTAAAGTGAAATAGCACTTGTCACCTGGTGAAAGGAACATAGAAAGTGTTGTTCATAGAAAGTGTTGTTCGTTCACACTCCGCTCGGGGAAACAGATCTTTTTGTGGCCTGCTGTAGAAGTGGGGAATGGTGTAGTTTTCTTAGAAAGCAACATGGTGGCATCTGTTAGTGACAGAGCCTACACCTTTGGGCCCAGTAATCCCATTTTTAAGACTACCTGGCAGAGACTGTCCTGTGTACTCAAATGAAGACATTAAATGCAGAGCTATTTATGAGAACAAAGGATTCAACCAACTGAACATCCAAGCAGGGCATGCAATAAATGATCACAGGGCCTACAGTGAGGTCCTACACAGCCAGCAGATGGCACATGCTAGCGAAAAGATGGCCTTCATTTATGACAGAAGAGGAGATGTAAAAATGCGTGGAGAATGGGCTTCGAGTTCCCAGGCTACCTGGGTTCATCCAAGTGGAAGATGTGCCCAGCAGGGTCAGAAGAGCCTGACAGCCACCCCACCACCGGCGAGCAGGTGGGCAGCGGCAGGGACACAAGCAGTCTCACAGCTCAGTTCACTCTATTCCACGTGCATGTGACAGCGTTCACCTTTGTTAAAATTTAACTGTGCTTATATCTGACCTTCATCTTTCAAGAACCTCAACTTTGTGTTGGGAGTAGTGTAGTGCATGGTGCCAAACACTGCTTAAAGGTCAGTGAGAGCAGGAGGGAAAGGAGCCAACTGGACCTGGCCTCAAGAATGCTGCTGGTGACCTCTGCTAGGCCATGTCCAGGGTAGTCCAAGGGCAGAAAGAAAGGAGGAGCCCACTGGCAAGGAAAGGAGAGGAAGTGGTGCAGGAAGGAGACGCTCCATGCAAAGAGTGAGGGCCCCAGGAAGATGGAGTAGGTAACCCGAGGCTATGAAGAGCACCAGCTGGTGGCTGTGGACAAGAGGACAGACACTTCTTCCCCAGGGTGAGAGGAGGTGGGGACAAAGGCATGAGTAAGCAATGGGGCACCACGGAACTGAGGGCCCTCTGGGGTGGGTGCCCAGGTGCTGTGTTTCCAGTGGTTCTGAACTGACTGGAAAGAAAGTGTACACCAAGTACAACCCAAGCTTACCTCAATGAGGTTTTTGGCCTTAAAGACCTCTTCAATTTCACAGATGATGATGTCATCTTTAGTCCTTCCAAGTCCATCAAAATGAACGTGCTGAACAACCACCTAAAGGTGACACGAGGACATGACACTGTTACCTGACACAGCAAGGCAAAGACAGGTACATAGAACGAATGTCAAGGTCATTTGAATGCATCTTTTACCTTTTCAGCAATCCAATCATGTAAGACTTAACCTTTGCCAGGTCTGTACTGTCCATGTAGAGCTCTGGTGCCTCCAGCCAGATGACCCAGGGCATCAGGCAGTGAGGCCTCCATCGCTAACAACATGGGCTGACCCTAATGTAACGAAGTGCACCTGAGGTGTCACACAGCAGGTAAGGGCTGACTTGACTCTCCTAGGAGCAGGGACCAGAAGCATAAACTCAAGGGCTGAGGCTATAGCTCAGTGATAGAGCACATACCTCAAATCCATGAGGTCTGAGGTTCAATCCCCAGCACTACCAAAAAAAAAAAAAAAAAAAAACTGTGTGTGCATGTATGCATATATGATTAAGTTTATACTTGTATGTGTGCGTGCAAATCTTAAGCATAATTTGTCTATTTTTGAAAGACTTTTTTTGTTTGTTTCTCGAGGTAGGTTCTTGCTGTAGCTCAGGCTAACCTAGAATTCACTATGTAGTCTCAGGGTGGCCTCGAACTCACAGTGATCCACCTACCACTGCCTCTCAAGTGCTGGGATTATAGACATGCACCACCACACCCAGCTGAAAGACTTTTAAATTTTACTTATTTTATCTGTAGAGAGAGGAAAAGAATGAGTTTGGGCATATCAGGGCCTCTTGCCATTGCAAATGAACTCCAGATGCATGCCACTTTGTACATCTGGCTTTACATGAATGCTTAGGAACTGAGCCTGGGCCTGCAGGTTTTGTAGGCAAGCACCTTGAACTACTAAGCCAGCTCCCCAGCCCTGAAACACTTATTTTTAATAGGAGAAACACAAGTATGTTTGCTTAAACTGCCCATATAAGTAATCGTCCCAGAAAATCTACTCAGAAACTATAGGAGCTCTGGCGTCAGCACCTCTCCTGGCAGCGGGCAATAGGGTGACTCCTTTACATCTCCCAGGGGTTCACAAGACAACGCTCCTGTTAACAACAAGAATCTTCCACAGACAACTCACATCTTTGTTTTCCAGAATTTCCTGTTTAGCTTCCGGTTCAACTTCCACAAATTCAGCTTCTTCTCCTAATGCTCCAAAGTCAGGCCCACTGGATGGGAGAGGCTCCAAACTCTGCAAGGAGTGAGACCAGAAGCAAGCTTGTAACTGATGAAAAATAAGCCAAACCTCCGACTTTTGGCTTCTGATGGTGCTCTGGAAAAATTCAGTGCAGCTGGTCCCTCTGGCAGAGGAGGGTGAGGGAAGCAGGGTAGAAAAAGGACAGGAATGATGGGCAGGTGTCAGTCACTGCTCAATGCATAGTCATGGAGGGATCTACATAATCACCGCATTTTTAGTAAATAAAGCAAAGGCTAAAAGAAACTGCATATGGGCCAGAGAACAGGAACTTTCTACAACCTGAATCGTGTGTGTGTGTGTGTGTGTGTGTGTGTGTGTGTTATTGAACCCAGGGTCTCATGCATACTTTGGTGGTCAAGCACTACCACCAAGCAATCTGTGGCTCTTTTGGTTTTTTCCTTTTTCTTTTCCCTCTTTTTCTTGAGTTTTCTGAGACCATGTCTCATATAGTACAGGCTGGCCTTGAACTTGCTATACAGCTGAAGCTGCTCTTGAACTCCTAATTCTCCTGACTTTTTCTCCCAAGTTAGAATATGAATCGTCAATTCCTCAAAACCCAAGAGCAAAGCCAGGCAAGGTGGCACATCAGCTATAATCCCACACTGAAGAGGCTGAGGCAGGAGGATCGTGAGTTCAAGGACAGCCTGCAACACAGTGAGACCCTGCCTCTAAATCAATTATCATGAGAGCAACTTCTTTTTATTAAGATTTAAAAAATATTTTTATTTATTTGCAAGTAGAGAGGGAGAAAGAGAGAGAGACAGAGAGAGTGGGAGGGAGGGAGAATGGAAGAGAATGGGCACACCAGGGCCTCCAACCGCTGCAAACAAATTCTAAATGCATGTGCCGCTGCATCTGGCTGCACATGGGTGCTGGGGAACAGAACCTGGTTTGTTAGGCATTGTAGGCAAGTGCCTTAACCACTAAGCAATCTCTCCAGCCCCGAGAGCAACTTTTTCATAAGCACCCTAGGGACCAGGCCTGGGGGATCACATCTGGGAAGATGGGAGAACATGCACCATGCCCATGTTACATGTGCGTGCACACACACAACACTCTCCAGTCACCATGCCCATGATACATGTGCGCACACACACAACATTAGAATTACAGGCTTAAGCCACCACACCTGGGTAAATATTATCTCTGAGCTATTCGGACTTCTGGCAGAATCATTCCCTTCCTCATAGGGATGTGCGTGTGTTTTGAGACAGGGTCTTACTAAGTATCTGAAATTGGTCTTGAATTTCTGATCCTCCTGCCTCCACTTCCCAAGGGCTGGGATTGCAAGCGGGCAGCACCATGTCTGGTCTACAGGGCATCTCCTGATGACAGAAATCTGTGCCCTTCACAGACAGGCATCTTTTATTCTTATTATTTATTTTTGGTTTTTCGAGGTAGGGTTTCACTCTAGCCCAGGCTGACCTGGAATTAACTGTCATCTCAGGGTGGCCTTGAACTCATGGCGATCCTCCTACCTCTGCCTCTCAGTGCTAGGATTAAAGGTGTGCGCCACCATACCCAGCTCTATTTTGTTCTTTTACTTAATGAAGTCACCAAGTCCTTGGGAACAGGCCAAATTTTACGTTTAATCCCAGCACTCAGGAGGCAGAGGTAGGAGAATCACTGAGTTTGAGGCCAACCTGGGACTATAAAGTGAGTTCCAGGTCAGCCTGAGCTAGAATGAGACCCGACCTTGAAAACAAAACAAAACAAAAAATTGTTACAAAAGTAACCCCCCCACAAAATACAATAAAATAAAAAACAAAATAAATAAATAAATAAAAAGGCCGGGCCAGGCATGGTGGTGCACATGCACTTTGGGAGGCAGAGGTAGGAGGATTGCTGTGAGTTCGATGCCAACCTGAGACTAAATAGTGAAATCCAGGTCAGCCTAGGATAGAGCAAGACCCTACCTCGAAAAACAAACAACAACAACAAAAAGACAGGGCACATACCTCTAATCCCAGTGAGTTTAAGCCCAGCAAATAATTAAGTTAATAAATAAATAAATAAATACTTAAGAATATACCATTTGCTAGGTGTGGTGGCACACGCCTTTAATTCCAACACTGGGGAGACAGAGGGCAGAGGTAGGAGGATCGCCGTGAGTTCAAGGCCACCCTGAGACTACATGAGACTGAGACCCTACACTCGAGTGAATATATATATATTATTGTTTTTTCAGCCTGGGCTCAGACCCGAATGAGACCCTACCTCTGAAAAAAGGCATGAAAAATATATACAAACCACTGTCCCTTCAAATAAAACCTGAAGTAATTAACTTCATGGTGATCCTCCTATTAAAGTAAACCAATTTTTGTTAATATTTTTAAAATGAAGCCATTAACTTCTGATAAGTAAAGCAATTTTGGAATACGTGTACATATTCATTCTTCTTAATCTCAACACTTAGCACATGTGTTTTGTTGGGACACAAGTCTGCATTCTAGTTTGCTAGAAAATTCCACCACTGATCCTGAAATGTCAAAGCACGAAACAAAGTTCACCAAACACCAGCCAGGCCCAACTGCCTTGTCCGACCTGGAGAGCAGACTTCAGAGAAGACATGACGTCTCCGTGGCTTCACTCGGAGAAAAGCTCACACCCCCAAGTCCCTGTTGCACTGCTGGACGCGTCACCCATCTACCACACACCCATCAATAAGACTCCACTTTACAACAGGCACTTTACACACCCTCACTCTCATTCAGTTTACATGCCCGTGTCCGCAAGACTAGGCACGGGATGAATACGGGGAAGACGAATTACAATAAACACTTGGTTCTAGCTTCCAACCTTCAAGTTGATCAGCGTACCATCACTGAGCCCATGTGCTAGTACTGAGCATGGCAGTGTGGACAAACAGGCCAGAAAATCAGTGGGTTCTTTTTTTTTAAATTATTAAATATTCACTTTCTTGGGAGAAAGAGAATGGGTGAACCAGGGCCTTCTGCTGCGGTAAGCAAACTCTAGAAACGTGCACCACTTTGTGCATCCTGGGGAATCAAACCTAGGCCATTAGGCCTTGTAAGCAAGAGCCTTTAACTACTGAGCCAGCTCTCCAGCCAAAACTCTGTGAGTTCTACAGAGGCAGAGGAGCTAGAATCAAACAGCAAATGCAGCAGTCCACAGCAGACAATGATTACACTTTGTTTCACAGGAGCACAATCCCATGTAGAAAAGCAGTCCACATCACCTGTTAAGAGAAACACTGGCTAGTGGGATGTAAGCATCAAATTAAGGAACTGAATACTTTTTTGTGAATATATTAATCAAAGAAGTAGCAAATTTACCATGAAAGGAAGTCAATATAATCAGGTTTTTAGCCTTTTTTTTTTTTTTTTTTTTTTCTTTTTTTTTATTAAGGAGCTTTTAAAAAATATTTATTTAGGGCTGGAGAAATGGCTTAGTGGTTAAGGTTTTGCCTGCAAAGCCAAAGGATCCCGGTTCGATTCTCCAGGACCCACATAAGCCAGATGTGTGAGGGGCACATGCATCTGGAGTTCGTTGGCATGCCCATTCTCTCTCTGTCTGCCTCTCTTCTCTCTCTCTCTCTCTCTCTCTGCTTGCAAATAAATAAATAAATAAAAAGTTAAAAAATATTTTAAAAAATAGTTATTTATTCATTTGAGAGAGAGAGAGAGGGAGGAGGGAGGGAGGGAGAGAGGGAGGGAGGGAGGATAGGCATGCAGGGCTTCCTGCCACTGTAAACAAACTCCAAATGCATGCACCACTTTGTGCATCTGGCTGTATGTGGGTACTGGGGACTTGAACCCAGGCCATCAGACTTTGCAAGTAAGTACCTTTTAACTGCTGAGCCATCTCTGCAGCCCAGGTTTTTTTGCTTTAATTTAAAAAAATAACTAATTAATTAATTTGCAAGCAGAGAAATACAAAGAGACAGAGAGAGGAAGAAAACAACACAGAGAGAAAGTATGGGCAGACCAGGGGCTCCTGTCACTGCAAACAAACACCAAATGTATGCATCACTTTGTGTATCTGGCTTTATGTGGGTTCTAGGAACTCAAGCCCAGACTGTCAGACTTTGCAACTAAGCACCTTCAACTGCTGAGCCATCTCTACAGCCCCAGGTTTTTTGCTTTTAATTGGGCTGGAGAGATGGCTTAGCAGTTAAGTCACTTGCCTGCAAAGCCTAAGGACTCAGGTTTGATTCCCCAGGACCCATAAGCCATATGCACAAGGTGGCACATGCATCGGGAGTTCATCTGTAGTGGTAGAGGCCCTGGCATGCTCATTGTCTTTCTGCGTTTCTTCTCTAATAAATAAAATAAAATACTTGTAAAACTTTGGGCTGGAGAGGTGACTTAGTAGTTAAGGCATTTGCCTGCAAAGCCAAAGGACCGAGGTTTGATTCCCCAGGACCCACATAAGCCAGATGCACAAGGGGCACATGCATCTGGAGTTTGTATGCAGTGGCTAGAGGCCCTGGCGTGCCCATTCTCTATCTGTCTCTCCTCTCTCTCTGCTTTCAAATAAACAATTTTTTTAAAGTGAAAAAAAAAAAATTTAGCCGGGCGTGGTGGCGCAGGCCTTTAATCCCAGCACTCGGGGAGGCCCAGGTAGGAGGATTGCTGTGAATTCCAGGCCACCCTGGGACTACACAGTGTATTTCAGATCAGCCAGTGATAGAGCAAGACCCTGCCTCGAAAAACAAAACACAAACAAAATTTTTAAAAATGTATTCAAGAGATGGAAAGGTGGAAAGAAAGAAGATTATGGGCACGCCAGAGCTTCTTGCCCACTGCAGACAACCTCCAGACACACGTGCCACTTTGGGTGTCTTGACAGCTTGATGTAGGTAATGGGGAAATCAAACCGAGACCATCAATCGGGCTTTGCAAGCAAGCCAAAGGCCTTTAGCCTCTGGGCCTCTCTCCAGCCCCGCCAGTATGGCTACATCCCCGGCACCTTCATCAGCGCCCACCGCACAGTCGGTCGATCAGTAAATAACAAGTGCAGGAGGCTTTCACTGTTCCGAACTCACAGCAGCCCGATGCAGGCCGTGCGGCGATGTCACCGGGGAAAATCCCAAAGTCCCCGCCGGGCCACGACGCTCAGTGACCTTCGGCGAGTCCCGCCCGCAGCTCGGGCCACCCGCGGGCCCAGCGACCTCTCCGCCCCGCCGCCCTCGCCCCGCCAGCCGGTCACTGGGCCTCTCACCCGGGCGTGCACCGTCCCCATGGCTCCTTCTCCAGCCGCCGCCCAGCGGAGCTGCCCCGGCCGACCACGGCCTGGCTAGCGAGGCCAGAGGACGCGTCCACCGCGGCCCGCCCGCAGGTCACCGGAGATCCACAAGGCCCCGGATGCGGCGCACTGAGGGCGGCCATGATGCCACGCCCCTTGACGCGCGGGGCCTTCGCTCATTGGTCCTTAGGCGCCGGTGACCCGGATGCTCACATGGACGCCGGGAGAGCCCGCCCCTTTCCGACGGCGCAAGCGCAGAGCAACCCAACCCCGTCGTAGGTGCTGCCAGCGCGTGGAGCAGAAGGGCAAGCTGGCCATGGTTGTCAGCATCTGCGAGAGGTCAGACTCCCAGGTGCCCCATGCGCGGGGACGAAGCCGGCCAGGATTGGCGCCCTCCTCTGCTCCTGGCCGCCTGTCAATCCTTGACGGTTCCTGGGCATATCCTATGAAAATAGAGTGGCTAAGAAGGGCGCAGGTGCCAGGCGTGGGGCGCACATGCCTTTAATCCCAGCACTCGGGATATAGAGGTAGGAGGATTACCATGAGTTCAAGGCCACCCTGAGATTACATAGTGAATTCCAGATCAGCCTGGGCTGGAGTGAGACCCTACTTCGAAACCCCTTCTCCCCCCACCCCAAATAAAAGAAGGGCACAGGGATGGGGGACAGACGGTGAGCTCCTGGTGTAGCATGTGGCGCCCCAGCCCTGCGTGAATGGTGTGACAAAGTCACCTGTGGAAAATGGGACGATCCTTCTGTTCAGTGCAGGTGTTCACCTTTACCTAAGGAATGGGATGATCCCTTTGTGCAATGCAGGTGTTTACTGTTACCTAAGGAATGGGAAGAACCCTCTGTTCAGTGCAGGTGTTCACCTTTACCTAAGGAATGGGAAGATCCATCTGTTCAGTGCAGGTGTTCACCTTTACCTAAGGAATGGGATGATCCCTCTGTGCAATGCAGGTGTTTACTGTTACCTAAGGAATGGGATGATCCCTCTGTGCAATGCAGGTGTTGACCTTTACCTAAGGAATGGGATGATCCCTCTGTGCAATGCAGGTGTTTACTGTTACCTAAGGAATGGGATGATCCCTCTGTTCAGTGTACCTTGACCTTCCTATATCTTTGTTTCTAAATATCTTTGGGATTACATAGCATAGAATGTTTCTTGCCTCAGTTCTGCCTATGTGACCTACTTTTTGTAATAGCTTCCCCCCCTTGTTTAACAGTATGTAACTTTGCGGTTTAACTCCCATCCTGTTTTTACTATAAACATCATTTATTTCCAATAAAAGCTGACCCTCCAAACAGTTCAGGGCTGCACGCCAAGATCCCAAACTCTGGGGTGTAGACCTGGTGAACCAGCTTTTCTTTTTCATTTCATTTTATTTTTTTTGGTTTTTCGAGGTAGGGTCTCACTCTAGCCCAGGCTGGCCTGGAATTCACTATGTAGTCTCAGGATGGCCTCAAACTCTTGGTGATCCTCCTACCTCTGTCTCCCAAGTGCTGGGATTAAAGGTGTGTGCCACCACACCCAGCTCTGTTTTTTTTCTTTCTTTTTTTACCTAATAAAACTTTGCCTCACCTTCCATGAGTTGATGGTCTTACTTGTGTGACAGTGGACCCCATAACAACCTGGACTCAGAAAAGATGAGTGTGGCTCTTCCAAATGTCACTGACCCCATTGCTTTTGCATCTCCGTAAGGGCAAAGCCAAAATAAACACAGAGAAGACACTGGAGGAGCAGAGGAATATGGACTATAGTCAGCAGACACAAGTCATTTTCCAAAGCAGTGCCTCCTCCAACAGAGGAAATGGGCATTTTATTAATTTTAAAAAAGTATTTTATTTTTATTTATTTGAGAGAGAAAATGGGTGCACCAGGGCCTCCAGCCACTGCAAACGAACTCCAGACGTGTGTGCCCCCTTGTGCATCTGGCTTACATGGGTCCTAGGGAATTGAACCAGGATCCTTTGGATTTGCAGGCCTTAACCGCTAAGCCATCTCCCCAGCCTAGAAACAGGCATTGTAAAAATTCAGGGGTTTGGGCTGGAGAGATACCTTAGTAGTTAAGGCACCTGCCCGCTAAGCTTAAGAACATCAGTTCCAATCTCCAGTGACGCAAGGGCGCAATGCAGGGGGCGCACGCATCTGGATTTCATTCGCAGCGGCTGAGTGGCTGCTGGCATGCCCATTTCTATCTGTCTTCCTCTCCCTCTCTCTCTGTGTCTCTGTCTCTCCAAAATTAAAAAAAAAAAAAAATTTCAGGGGCCTGCACATGTTTGTATAGCAGTGGGCCAGTTTCTAATCATGCTCCAGTCATGGTCAAAATCTAAAAAGAAAAGATAGTGGACACTTTTGGAGCATGTTTAGCTCGAAGTCTTGGAGCAGAAGTAAAAGATTAAAATGGCAGACAGAAATGCCATGGGGGGAGCTGGAGGGGTGGCTTAGCAGTTAAGGCATTTGCCTGCAAAACCAAAGGACCCTGGTTAGAGTCTCTGGTACCCACATAAGCCAGATGCACAAGGTGGCGTATATGTCTGGAGTTTGTTTGCTGTGGCTGGAGGCCCTGGCACACCCATTCTCTCTGTCTCTGTGTCTCTCTCACTCTCTCCGACTCTCTCAAATAATAAAACTTAAAAAAATAAAAAATTTAAAAATATTTATTTATTTATTTATTTATTTATTTATTTGAAAGAGAGGGAGAGAGGATGGGCTCCAGTCACTGCAAACAAACTCCAGATGCATGCACCCCCTTGTGCATCTGGCTTACATGGGTCCTGGAGAATCAAACTGGGATCCTTTGGCTCTGCAGGCGAACACCTTAGCCTAAGCTAAGCCATCTCTCCAGCCCCAAAATAATAATAATAAAAGAAATGGCATCAGGAAAGCTCATCTTGAGCTATGAAGTTTCAGCTGAAAATAAGGGAAAGGATCTCTGGAAGGTGCATTCCACACAGGCGTCTGCCCTGAAGCGCATGCGTTGTTCAGTCACTAGCAGTGTGGAAGATGAACTAGACAACCAGGCTTATGTTTGGGGATGGAAAGCACTGGCTTGCCTCAAAGGAACAATTTGTAATAAAACCCACAGACACAAAGCCGGGCGTGGTGGCGCACGCCTTTAATCCCAGCACTCGGAGGCAGAGGTAGGAGGATCACCATGAGTTCGAGGCCACCTTGGGACTGCATAGTGAATTCCAGGTCAGCCTGGACTACAGTGAGACCCTACCTCGAAAAACCACAAGAAAAACACACACACACACACAGAGAAAGAGAGACAGGGCTGGAGAAATGGCTTAATGGTTAAGGCGTTTGCCTGTAAAGCCAAAGGACTTAGGTTCGATTCCTCAGTACCCATGTAAACCAGATGCACAAGGTGGCACATGCATCTGGAGTTCGTTTGCAGTGGCTGGAGGCCCTGGCACGCCCATTCTCTCCCTCCCTCTCTCTCTCTCTCTCTCACTCTCTGCCTCTTTCTATCAAATAAATATATTTTTTTATTTTAATTATTATTTTTTATTGACTTTTAATCTTACATACCAAAAAAACCCCACCTGATATTTCCCTCCCGTCCCCCATTCCACTTTAGAACTTAGGTCTCCATCATATCCCCTCCCTCTCTCCATTAGTCTCTCTCCTAATTTGATGACATCATCTTTCTCTTCTATTTTGAGGGTCTTGCAAAGGTATTGCTAGGCACTGCAAGATCATGGATATCGAGGCCAATTTCTGTCTGGGCAGTTGCATTGTAAGAGGTCATATCCTTCCTTTGGCTCTTCCATTCTATCCGCCCCCTCTTCCGCAATGGTCCCTGAGCCATTGGAGGGTGTGACAGAGGTGTTTCAGTGCTAGGCACTCCACCATCCCTTCTTCTCAGCACTATGTTGCCTTTTGTGTCATCCCAGTGGTCCTCACCATCTGAAAAGAGAAGCTTCTCTAGCCAGAAGTGAGAGTAGCGTTAATATGTGAACATGAACATTTAGTGTAGTGTCCCCAGGGCAGCTTGGTGGGAATAATATATACATTTAGTCAGACATGAGCAGGCTTATACCCCCAAGGCTCATGACCTCACCTACCATAGACTTTTACTTAGGTTTTTCAGTACCAGGTATGTATTCCCTCCCATAGAGAGGGCCTTCAGTCCAATTATGGAGCAGTTGGTTACCCCAAGAGTAGACACACCACTATTGCACCCGTTCAGTCATTGGGCCTGTCTGGCCAAGCTTGAATATTCAGCATCCACTGTTTTCACTGTTGATGGCTTCTGTCTTCCATACGCTGTGTGCTGTGCAGCTTTTTCCAGCTTTCAGTTGGCTGGTCTACAGGGAGAAGGATTTCTGCTCAGCACCAGCTTGCTTTCTCAGTGACCTTGCCTCTCAGGCATGAGATGTCTTCAGCAATAGGGTCTTACTGTTTGTTTCTCTAGGGAAACCAAGGGCTTTGACAAAAGCCTTAATGTTTTGGAGGCTACCGGGACCTACTTGGCCAACAACTCACTGGAAGGTATTCCATCCCAGGTACTGAAAATTTTCTAGTAACAGTCTACAACTTCTAGATATGCCCTTATTCAAAAAAGTAATTTTATGTATGTCTTATTGATAATATCTTGAGTTTAGATTGACCCTCCCCCTGCCCTTTTTGTATGTATTCTCTTCCCATGGCCTCGCTTAGGCCATTCCCCTCCCTGTACTCAGTTCTTCTACTTACATATGTGCATTACCATACACTTAAGTCCTTCCCTTTCTTCCCTCCCTTATAGCCTTTTACCCGCTTACTGGTTTCTGGTACCTATTTTTGGTTCCAGTTCACACACAAGTCTATACATTGGTAGCTAGGATCCACATATGAGAGAGAACATGTGACGATTGGCTTTCTGAGCCTGGGTTACCTCACTAAGTATAATCCTTTCCAGATCCATCCATTTCCCTGCAAATTTCACAAATAAATATATTTTTAAAAATCCACAGAGTGTGCGAGTCGGGCTGCCTACAAGCGGTCGTGTTTGCTGTCTCGCTCGCTCCGTACCCCTTCGTGTCCCGCTGCTGTGCGTGCCGGAAGGATGGCCCACGAGCAGATTTACTAGTTGGACAAGTTACTTCAAGGAGCACTACGAGTACCCGCACGTCATGTTACCCAGAGAACTTTCCAAACAAGCACCTAAGACCCATCTCATGTCTGAAGAGGAGTGGAGGAGACTTGGTGTCCAAGAGAGTCTGGGATGGGTTCATTACATGATTCACGAGCCAGAATCACGCATTCTTTTCTGTTCCAGAAGAACAACAAAAATGAAGGACCTCTGGGATCCTCAAATTTTTTCCCAATTGAATGTGCATGTGTGTGTAAATAAGGGTGCAGTATTCAGTGAATACTTGACAAGTGTACAAATGATTCATCCATACGTGTGCATGAGCTGTATTCTTCACAGCAACAGAGCTCAGTACATGCAACTGCAAGTAGGTTATTGTAAGGTGTTTAAGATAGTTTCTTCTGGTCAGTTTTTCTCTTAATATAAGTGCCTGTTTGACTTTATCTGTTACTTTTGTTAAGTTTGTTTGTATGTTGCATTTAAAAAACCACAGAGTGGGGCTGGAGAGATGGCTTAGCGGTTAAGGCGCCTGCCTGCTAAGCCTAAGAACCCAGTTCCAATCTCCAGGTCCCACGTTTAGCCAGATGCAAAGTGACACAAGGGCGCAATGCCGCACTTGCCCACAAGGGGGCGCACACATCTGGATTTCGTTCACAGCAGCTGAGAGACTGCTGGCGCACCCATCTCTCTGTGTCCCTCTCCCTCTCTCTCTGTCTGTCTCTCTCCAAAAATAAATAAAGTAAAAAAAAATTAAAAAAACCCACAGAGTACCGGGCGTGGTGGTGCACGCCTTTAATCCCAGCACTCTGGAGACAGAAGTAGGAAGATCGCCATGAGTTCGAGGCCACCCTGAGACTACATAGTGAATCCCAGGTCAGCCTGAGCTAGAGTGAGACCTTACCTCAAAAAAAAAAAAAAAAAAAAACCCAAAGCCACAGAGTGTGGTAGGTGCAGTGCAGTAAGGAGGCAGGACTGGGAAGGACTCAGCTCACCACTGCCGGCTAAAAAGCATGGTTTCCACTGCTTCCCTTTCTCCCAGAAACCCTTGTAACCTTTTCCACCGAAGGAGCAGCACCCAGAGCCTCCAGATCCCTGGTTAAGTCTTCCAAGTTCACCTTCTCCTTCCTGTCTGGAAAGAGGCTGAAGCCTGCCAGCCAGACCCCTGCCTTTCCCCCACTGCACTCTGGATACCACACCCATCTGGCAGAAGCTCAGTAAGGGAAGTACACTTAGGGTAACCGGATCCCTGAAAGTAAAAAAGACAGGAAAGTCTGCACTCGCTAGAAATCAAAGATTATCTGACTTCTTATCTCTTGCCTAGTTCCCTAGACCTGTTTTTCCACAACCAACCAGGACCCGTCCTGGGAGGGAGGTCTTTCATAGGATTTAAACATTGTGGTTGCTCAAGTTCAGCCCCCAGAACTTGGTGCCAGACACTTCCTGAGACAGCCATATCCCTAACCAACCAGCTGTTCCTCTGGTTCACCTGAGCTGGAACACAGCCTGCCACCATCAAGTTATAAATACCTTTGTAAGGGGAGGGCTGGTTCTCTGACCACTTGGGAACTACCAGCTGTGGGTGTTTTCCTGGGCTGGGGAGCCCAGGCCCGGCTGGACTGAGCAGAGGGAGAGACCCCTAGCCCTTACTGTCCACATGGGCTCTTTACCCCCTCTAGTTCCCCTCATGGCAGGAGCTCTTTGAACTTCTCTCTTCTTTCCACGGTTTTCTCATGACCCCCACATGGGATCTCTAGCCATGTGAGTACCTTTCCTTAGCTTTGTACTTCCCTCAATAGATATAATAATTTCATAATTACCCTTCTCAGTCTTTTTATTCAATTCTTTGATTAAAATTAGAAATGAACCTAGGGTTTGGGGTTCAATGGCTTTTCTGGACCCCGAACACCCCATTACAGAAATAACCAAAAAAAAAAGAAAAAGAAATACATAATAAAAGGCCAGATGTGGTGGTGCACAACTTTTAATTTCAGCACTTTGGAAGTAGAAGTAGTAGGATTGCTGTGAGTTCAAGGCCAGCATGGAACTACAGAGCGAGATCCACGTCAGCCTGAGCTAGAGTGGGACTCTACCTTGAAAAAAATGAAAAATGAAAGAAAAAAAGAAAGAAAGAAAGAACAAAAGAAAGAAAGAAAGAAAAGAAAGAAAAGAAAAGAAAAGAGAAAAAAAGAAATCTGCTCTTAATTTAAATATATATTTTAGCCAGATGTAGTGGTACACGCCTTTAATCCCAGCACTTGGGAGGCAGAGGTAGGAGGATTGCTGTGAGTTCAAGGCCAGCCTGGAACTACATAGTGAATTCCAGGTCAGCCTGGGCTAGAGTGAGACCCTACCGTGAAAAAACAAAAAACAAAAACAAAGCAAATTTTAGGGCTATGCTTGTAGCTCAGACTTCCCATTTCTCCCTCTTGGGACCCCTCTCAGCTTGGAAGCTTTTCTGCTTCTACTCTCTTATTCCTACTTTTATTAAAAGAAATCTTTCATAATTATGCTTATCATAAGACAGGAGCTTGAAAGCCACTGGCTTGGGGTGTTCTAAACCCATCCAAAGTCTGGAGGGGCTTCATCCTTAGCAGCACAAAAAATGAAAAAGAGAATGGAGGCAGGTTGCTGAGGAGGTGGCTCGGTGGTTGGAGGTGCTTGTTTATGAAAGCTGATGGTCTGGGTTTGATTCCACAGTTCCCATGTAGAGCCAGATACACATGGTGGTGCATTCGTCTGGAGTTCGTTTACAATGGCAAGAAGCCCTGGTGTGCCACTCATATTCTCTCTCTCTCTCCTTGCAAATAAAATAACATAATAAAACAATAAAGAGGGCTGGAGAGATGGCTTAGTGATTAAGGCACTTGCCTGCAAAGCCAAAGGACCCAGGTTTGATTCTCCAGGACCCATGTAAGCCAGTTGCACATGGAGGCGCATGTGTCTGGAGTTCATTTGAGCGCCCATTCTCTCTCTCTTTCTTCCTCTTCCTCTCTCTCAAGTAAATAAATAAAAATAAATAAAATATTTTTAAAAAACAATAAAGAGGGCTGGAGAGATGGCTTAGCGGTTAAACGCTTGCCTATGAAGCCTAAGGACCCCAGTTCAAGGCTCGATTCTCCAGGACCCACGTAAGCCAGATGCACAAGGGGTGCATGCATCTGGAGTTCGTTTGCAGTGGCTGGAGGCCCTGGTGCACCCATTCTCTCTCTCTCTACCTGCCTATTTCTATCTCTCTCTCTCTCTCTCTCTCTCAAATAAATAAATAAATAAAATATTTTAAAAAAACAATAAAGAGAAAACACAAGAAAAAAAAAAAGAATGCAGGGATTCAGGCTTTCTTGGGCCTCAGTTTTCAGAAAATAAAGCCTGGATATTGGAATGTCCTAACCCTAGCCCTATTTACTTATTTATTTTTTTTTTTATTTTTTTAAATTTTAAAAAATTATTTATTTTTTGGAGAGAGACACAGAGAGAGACAGACAGACAGGGAGACAGAGATGGGCGCGCCAGCAGCCTCTCTCAGCTGCTGTGAACGAAATCCGGATGTGTGCGCCCCCTTGTGGGCAAGTGCGGCATTGCGCCCTTGTGTCACTTTGCATCTGGCTAAACGTGGGACCTGGAGATTGGAAACGCTAGAGATTGGAACCAGCGTCCTTAGGCTTAGCAGGCAGGCACCTTAACCGCTAAGCCATCTCTCTAGCCCTCTTTTTTTTTTTTTTTTTTTTTTGAGGTAGGGTCTCACTCTAGCCCAGGCTGACCTGGAATTCACTATGTAGTCTCAGGGTGGCCTCGAACTCTTGCCGATCCTCCTACCTCTGCCTCCCGAGTGCTGGGATTAAAGGTGTGCACCACCACGCCTGGATTTATTTATTTGTCTTAGAAAGAGGCAGACCAAGAATGGGGGCGCCAGGGCCTCCATCTACTACAAACGACATCCAGACTCATGCATGTGCCACCATGTGCATCTGGCCTATGTGGGTGGGTGCTGGAATATCCAACCTGGGTCCTTAGGCTTCTCAGGCAAGCACCTTAACCACTAAGCAATCACTCCAGCCCCCACAAAGTCTAAGAACTACTCATCTGCTGGGTCTGGTGGTACAGATCTATAATCGCAGCACTCTAGAGGCGGAGACAGGATCTCAAGTTCAAGGCCACCCTAGGCTATACAGACATTATCTCCAACTGAATGAATGAATGAATGAATGATGGACCTGAATCTCAAAGTGATGTTTCTTCAACACTAACACACAGCTTACAAGTCTGGTGAGACCCAGAAAACAAGAGTGCCTGCCACAGCACCCATGCTCTTAGCTGCTTCCCAATGACCCCATATGTCACTAACACTAGACAGAGGCTAAAGTAGACAATGGCTCAGAATCCCCCCCCCCAAAAAAAGCCAGTATTTCCGGGAAGTACTGGGTTATAGAGCAGTTTGGGACTTTTTAAAAAAAATTATTAAATGCTTTAAAAAATGATTTTAGCCGGGTGTGGTGGTGCACGCCTTTAATCCCAGCACTCGGGAGGCAGAGGTAGGAGGATTGCCGTGAGTTCGAGGCCACCCTGAGACTACATAGCTAATTCCAGGTCAGCGTGGACCAGAGTGAGACCCTACCTTGAAAAACCAAAACCAAAACAAAACAAAAATGATTTTATTTATTTATTTGAGAGATAGTGAGGATGGGTGCATCAGGGCCTCTAGCCACTGCAAATGAACTCCAGACACATGTGCCACCATGTGCATCTGGCTTACGTGGGACCTGGAAAATCAAACCTGGGTCCTTAGGCTTTGTAGGCATGCACCTTAACTGAGAGAAGGACAGAGAGGAAGAGGCAGAGAGAGAGAGAATGGGCACACCAGTGGCCTTTCAGCCACCGTGAACGAACTCCTGACGCGTGCTCCCTCTTGTGGGCAAGACATTGCATGCTTGCGTCACTTTTGCGTCTGGCTAAACATGGGACCTGGAGAGCAGATGGAGTTCTTAGGCTTGGCAGGCAGGTGCCTTAACCAACTGCTAAGCCATCTCTCCAGCTCCCGCTTTGTTTTGAGCATCCTGTGTCTTTCTGGGGTACAGATCACTAACACTTCTTAGGCTCAGCTTTAGGGCAAAAGACAGAACTGCATTTCCCTGCCTCCACACATGAGATTTGCTTTGGTCAATGGACTGAGAGGGAGACTGGAGAGTGGTGAAGACAACATGTGCCAAACATAATGGGCCTGCAGTATGAGAAACAGACTCTGTGTGAGTTTTGTTTATGAGCATGCCCTCCCCCAGTGTCCTTGCTGACCGAATCAAGCGGTATACATCAACAAGGACACTGGACACTGCTCTGATCCGATCGGAACAGAACTGCCCTGAGTGGTGATGCCAGCATCATCCGCCTATTACTTTGGGAAACTCCATGGAAGAGCTTTCCCAGGCCCAGGGGCCTTGCTTATCCTCTTCCCACATCACAAGAGTGAAGCTGAAGAAGCCGGGAGTGGTGGCACATGCCTATAATCCCAGCACTAGGGAGGTAGGAGGATCGCCGTGAGTTCGAGGCCACCCTGAGACTACCTAGTGAATTCCAAGACTAGAGAGAGACCCTACCTTGGAAAACCAAAAAAAAAAAAAAAAAAAGTGAAGCTGATTTAGAGACAGAGTGGCCCCAGAGAGGCTCCAGTTGCAGGAGGCCGGGCTGGAAGAAAGGCATAAGCTTCTGGGGGTTGGATGTGGGACGGGCAGATGTGGCTGTGAACCACCACCGGGCTCTTGTGACAGTAGTCCAGGTAGAAAGGGCAAGACCTGGCCAGGGTAGCAGTGAGGGTGAGTGGAAGAAGGACCCTGGGAGTGGGGATGAGGGGCACTGCCCGAGCCCAACGTGGATGACCCTGACCCCTACCACAGCCAGAGCCTGGGGGTCCTGGGAGTGAACAAGGCTCCTAGAAGCGCCTGCCCACACATAGCAGGGAGCCTCCTTGGGAACAAGGCTGGTGTACAGGGCAGCAGTGGGAGGGTCTAGGGGACAAAGATCAGCAAACCTGGAGGGCACAGATCACAGGCCCCACCACAGCACGAGGCCACCAAGCCACCCAGGCCAAGTGGACAGGATGGCACAAACCTGTGGGGAGTGCTGCCCCATAGGCTGTGAGAGGAGAGAGGGGACCAGAGACACGGAGCACATTTTAAAACTCAGATTTATTTTGGTTTCTTTCTCACACTAATTATGAAGCTGAAAGAAACCTAGAAACCACAGAGGCCTCACGAACACAGTCCCATCACAAACACAGCAGAGTGAAACCCACCGCAGCTTAGCATGGATCCCCTCATCCCCTGTACACAAGCACACATGCATATGCAGGCCACTTTGTATATGTATGTTTGTGCGTGTTTGTGTAGAGTACGTGATGTGTGTGTGGCATATACAAGCATGTGTACACATCCTTTATGCACATGCGCAGACTCCAGGTACCCTTCTCTTATCTCCCTCAACCTGAAGCTGCCATTTTATTGGCCAGTGAGCCTCAGCAGCTCTCCAGTCTCCGCCTCCCACAGTACTGGGGTCACAGAGTTGTGTGGTCAAACCCAGCTTTTTCTTTTTTTTTTTCTTTTCTTTTTTTTTTAGTTATTTTGGTTTTTCGAGGCAGGGTTTCACTCCAGAATGAAATTCAGGCTGATCTGGAATTCACTCTATAGTCTCACGGTTGCCTCAGTCTCAAAGCAATCCCCCTACCTCTGCCTCCCAAGGGTTGGAATTAAAGGTGTGTGTCACCACACCCAGCCTATTTTATTTATTTACTTATTTTGAGAGAGAGAATAGGCACACCAGGGCCTCCAGCCACTATAGAGGAACTCCAGATGGCATGTGCCACCCTATGCATCTGGCTTATGTGGGTGCTGGGGAATTGACCCTGGGTACCTAGGCCTCACAGGCAAGCATCTTAACCGCTAAGCCATCTCTCCAGCCCCTCAGCTTTTATTATTTCCATTATTTTTATTTATTTGAGACAGAAAAAGGCAGACACACAGAGAGAGTATCAGGGCCTCCTGCCACTGTAAACAAACTCCAGACACATGTGCCACTTTGTGCACCTGGCTTTATGTGGGTGCTGGGGAATCAATCCTGGGCCATCAGGCTTTGCAAGCAAGCACCTTTAACCACTGAGCCATCTCCCAACCTTTTTTTTTTTTTTTTTAACATGGGTGCTAGGGAATCGAACTCAGGCAGTCTCAGGCCCTCTCAAGCCCTCATGCTTAACCAGCAAAGGCTCTTGCCTGCTGGGCCATCTCCGCAGCCCATGCGTATGTTTTTTTTTTAACAAAAGCACCAGGGTGTTTGGGCCTTTAATCCCAGCACTCAGGAGGCAGAGGTAGGAAGACGAATGAGAGTTCGAGGCCAGCCTGAGACTACATAGTGAATTCCAGGTCAGCCTGGACTATAGTGAAACCCTACCTCGAAAAACAAAACAAAAAGCACCAAGGTTTGCTGTTGCCCCATAGTGACTATGCCCTGAGCGTTCCTGAGAAGGGGGGATTCCAAACATGAGTGTTCATGTATGCACGCATGTGTGGGAACGCTTTATCAGATAGGGAGGGAGGAACTCAAGAATGTTTTCATCTACTGAGATGAAATTTCACGACAAGGGGTAGCTCCAGGCAGGGCAGAAGGCAGCCTCCGTCATTTCTGAATATTGCACTTCCTCACTTCACTACTTCACTTCCTTACTGCTTGTCCTAGCACACATATACTCTCTGGAGTACTGTGACTGCACATGTGCACCACCACCCCCAGTACTGGCAGCGCTGGGGATTGAACCCAGGGTTTTGTGCATGTTAGACAGGCACTTTACCTCCTGAACTACATCCCTATCCCTGTTTTGCTTTTTTTCCAGATAAGGTTTCACTGTGTAACAGACTGGCCTCTAAGCCTCAGCGATCCTTCTGCCTCAGCCTTCCGAGTACTGGTATCACAGGGACTTCTGAGTACTGGTATTAGAAAGATGAGCCACCATGACTGACTTCACTGAACAACTTTAAAAAACAGAAAGAAGCTGGGTGTGGTGGCTCATACCTTTAATTCCAGCACTTGGGAGGCAGAAGTAGGAGGATCACCATGAGTTGGAGGCTACCTTGAGACTACATAGTGAATTCTTCCAGGTCAGCCTGAGCTAGAATGAGACCCTACCTTGAAAAACAAAACAAAAAACCAGAAGGAATATTAGGCCATGTGATTTCACCAGCCACTTCACACACATGCACGCACGCACACACACACATTTTGGTTTTTTAAAAAAAAGTTTTTTAATATTTTACTTTTATTTATTTATTAGAGACAAAGAGAGGGAAAAAGAGAGCAAGAGTGAGAATGGGTGTGCCAGAGCCTCTAGCCACCGCAAACCACCATGTGCATCTGGCTTACATGGGACCTGGAGAATCGAACCTGGGTCCTCAGGCTTCACAGGCATGCACTTTAAGTGCTAAGCCATCTCTCCAGCCCTTTTTTTGTTTGTTTTGTTTTTTGAGGTAGGGTTTCACTCTAGACCAGGCTGACATGGAATCCACTATCTTAGTGAATCTTAGGCTGGTCTCAAACAACTCATGGCAATCCTACCTCTGCCTTCCGAGTGCTGGGATGAAAGGCATGTGCCATCATATGCCTGGTGACATAATTTTTTTCTTTTTCTTTTTTCTTTTTTTTTTTTGGTTTTTCGAGGTAGGGTTTCACTCTGGTCCAGGCTGACCTGGAATTAACTATGTAGTCTCAGGGTGGCCTTGAACTCATGGCGATCCTCCTACCTCTGCCTCCCGAGTGCTGGGATTAAAGGCGTGCGCCACCATGCCCGGCTAATTTTTTTCTTGATAAGGATCATGAAGCCAGTGTACCCAGTTACCCATACAGCAAAGCTTGGCTTGGTTCTCTCTGCTCTTGACCCCAGCTGGCTGTGGGGACACTGGGGAAGGGGAAGGGGAAAGGGACAGGTTGGCAGCTCTGTCTTGTTCAGGGACCATCCTCACCAGACCTGGAGGCCGCTGAAGAGGAGGGATCTAGGTTCAAACCTCAAGTCCTGCCCTTAGGGGGCGGGTTCCAGGCCTCTGACTCTTCCCCTCTGAAGTCCTGATCAAGAAGACAGCCCTCAGGCACCACTTGTTCTGGTTTGCTTTGGTTTGATTGCGTTTTCTCGCGATATAACCCGTAGGCTTTGTCATGGGACCTACACTCGCTCTCTCCAGGATCTTCTTCCATCCATCCAAGAACTAACCAGAATCAACCCTGCTTAGTATCCCAGACAAGGCTGTGCCCATCCAAGGTAAGACGCCTCCTCAACAGGGTGCCCATGAACCTGCCGCCAGCTCAGACATCATGGGACTCACACCCAGAGCTATTAACTTTCCTATCCACACTTAGGAGCTGGTGCAGGTCATTGTATCTTGTTTGTGGGTGCACTCAACTGCGTGAACATCACACCTGCAGCTGCACACGTACACCTGAGAAAAAAAACGGGCACTTGTTCCAAGCTTGTTAAGGCTGGTGGAGGAGGCGGGGCCCAGAGAGGTGGGCAATGACAGTACAAGCCCATGAAGGAAGACACTATGGAAAGTAAGCCAAGTTCAAGTTCAGAGAGAGGAGGCGGCACATTCCACTGTGTTTGGTCCCTGCTGTGGTGCCAGCGTCACTGCTTGCACGTACGTGAGGTGTTAAGTTTAAGGCTAATCCTATTCTCATCTCACTCACATATGTAATCGACATGACTGACATATTCCCTCACATGTTTAGACAAGACTCTCTAGAGTCTTTTTATTTATTTATTTTTTTTGAGCTAGACTGTAAAGGGTATCTTCAAATATAAATAAGTACCTTTTCCTACCACCCAATAGGAAGGTTCTTCTCAGAGCTAGCCACCCCCATTCCCACTGCCCTTCCTGCACGAGTTGGTGGGACAATGGTAAGCCCTTCCAAGAATGCACAGCCACAGGACCCTGTCCAAACACCGCTGCCCCCGGCACCTCCACCCATTAGCAGGCCAAGAAAGCGAGTGGGCAACAGAGCCCCCTCACTGAGCTTCCGGCCTTATCCCCACCCTCTGAGCCAGCAGAATTTGAGGTAGCTCTCTTTAAGCACTGGATTGGACCTAGAGCTTTCGGGAGCTTTACAAACTGCCCTAAAAATCACACCCATTGTCTTTGGTTTTCCAGAAACTAACAATGTAGTCCCGAGCCTGGGATGAGACCACAGACAGGGGGGTCACCACACAGCAGCCCGGGCAGCAGCACCTCTCTACGTAGCTACTCCGTGGCTCCAGGTTGGACCTGGGGTGGAACCAGGCAGCCTCGGTTGTGGTCCCCTCCTGGACCATCCGTGGGGCAAACATCCAAGTCCATAGGGCGCAGCAAGATCAGCAGTCTACGCACCATGGGGATCACATTCCGGTTCCTGCAGGCAAGCATGTGGGCCTCTCACGGGTGCTTGGGACCTAAAAGAAACCACGGAACCGTCCTGGCAGCCCTTCCTGTGGCTCGGAGACCTTCTGCCCCATGGACGATGTCCCAATGCTGCCACTGAGCACAATGTCACATCCCTGCAGGGTGTGCAGCCCAGAGCTGTAGCTTCCTCCTGCCTTCAGTACTGGGGCAGTGACCCTGGTCTTCCAAGCCTGTGGCCCTCCCTGCCACCTGGGCACCCTACTGGCCATCCATAGACATCACCCCCCACCCCGAGTCCCTGCCTGAGCCATGGGTTTCCTCCACAGAACCCTGCTCCTCCACCAGGGTACTCTACCCCTATTCGCCAGGCTCTGGGGCTGCCTCTGCCCATGGAACTATAGCTGACACCTCACTGTGTCTGGGCTGTCGTGGGAAGCTGACACTAGCCCTCACCTGCTCCCTTTCCTGTCCACAGGCCCATGGTCCACAGTCCCTCTTCCCACAGCCTGTGGTGCAATGAGACCCTGCATGCATCCCCGTTTCTCAATCCTCAGTGTCTGCCAAAGGCAATGATCACCCCCTAGTCGTCATGCCCACCCCCATTCCTGAGGGCAGGAGAGTGCCAGGGGCTCCCACAAGCCTCACCAAATCCACTGAGGGGGCTGAGAGCATCTTGGTGAGCAAGTGAGGAAACTGAGGCCCATGATGTCCCAGGTAAGGCCCAGCCCTGTTCACCAGCATGAAGCCTCCTGCCCCAGGATTCAAGCTTACACAAGCAGCGGCACCACCAGCCCCAAGCTTCTCCCGTCCTCCCGGGACCTGGAGGACAGGCAGACTGTCCCCTTGCACCCAGAGCCTGAGGCCTGGGGAGTCTGAGGCAGGAGACACCAAGAGGCCTCACCACCACAGGCAGTGAGATGCCTGCCAGCACTGCCCATCTTCCCTCCACCCTCACTGCCCCCTCTCTGAGCTCCCCTCTCAATATGCCAAGGTGCCCATGGCTTCCGCCCATAGGCAAACAAATGCTGCCCAGTATCCCAAGCTCCTCCCTGTCCCCTTAGGCCAAGACACAGCCCTGCTTCTCCACTGACTCTCCTCCTCTGTCCTCAACACTGGGCTCTGCTGCACACCCCAGGATAAGGCTCTGCAGGGCAGTCACACCAGATTGCAGGGGTCAGCGGATGAACAGGGACCTCTGATGGACTTAGGGCTTCCCCCGGGACAGGACTCTGCCCAAAGTGAAAGCTCCTCACCACCTGGCTGGCATTAAGTCACATGTCCCTAGAATGCCACACAAAGCTTGAGCACGTTCTGTAGAAAGGCACTTGCGTCCCTCCCTGAAGGAATCTTGTCCTGGGGGAAGGGACAGGTGGAAGCCTGGTGCCAGCCAGGAGGAACTTGTCTCCAAGGAAGAAATTCCACAGTTCATTTTGCTGGACAACCACACCTTGACCATGACCACTTATGAAGCATACCTCTGGCCCTCATTTCAACCCAAATTTGTATCAGGACCCTAAAGATGGACTTGGGGGCTCTGAACCTCTGTGTGTCCCTCTTCCCCTAGCAGCCACACTGAATGATCTCCATTCTCTGCTTTGCACTTTTTTTTCCCAGCTCTAGTCCAGGCTGACCTGGAATTCACTCTGTAGTCTCAGGGTGGCCTTGAACTCATGGTGATCCTCCTACCTCTGCCTCCCCAGTGCTGGGATTAAAGGTGTGGGCCACCATGCCCGGCTCTCTGCTTTTCACTCTTACTTGACTCTTTAGCTGGTGTTGAAGAGGTGGCCATACCTTGCTTGTTGGGCTGTAAGAGACCTGGTTTGTAGCCTAAAACTCTGGGAACAAGAGGCGTGCCCCCTGGCCCACAAACCGTAGCTAAATTATTTACCTGGAAGTGGGGAGCAGACACATTGTCACACGAGAATAAACCTGCAAAGTTGCCCACTGTAGCCACTGGATGTCATCTGGGATGTCTGGAAGCCATGAAATCAGTCTGTGGGAACAAAGCCAAGGCCACTGTGCATGTGTGCCCTATGTGCACACACGCAAGCCTCGGGGAAAGAAGGACTTCTCTCTCTCCCTCTCTTTTTTTTTTGGATTTTCTGAGGTAGGGTCTCACTCTAGCTCTGGCTGACCTGGAATTCACTATGTAGTCTCAGGGTGGCCTCGAACTCATGGTGATCCTACCTCTGCCTCCCGATTGCTGGGATTAAAGGCATGCACCACTATGCCCGGCTTTTTTTTTTTTTTTTTTTTTTTTTTTAAGGACTTCACATAAGGAGGAGGCACCCATGTTGACCTCCCTCTTGCTGGCAGCGGGCAGCCACAACCTGAGTCACTGCCTGGGAGCCAGGCTGCCCAAACCCTTCTCACAGGGAACAGGCCTGGCTGGAAGCAGACTGGTTCTCAGTACAGCAACGGAAACCCCGCCTTGTATCCCTGGTGTCTATGCACAGACAGAGGTCCACATGCAAGACGGAGTAGTGTGAGAAAGAAGAGAAGCCGAAAAACTGACCCAAGGAGAAACAGAAAGGACAATATTCCATGAGACTAACACATGCATAAAACAAGATCGGAAGTCTGGTGTCACGGCACACACCTATGATCCCAGCTCTCGGGAGGGAGGCGGAGGTAAGAGAATGAACATGACTTTGAGTTCCAGCCTGGCTGCCCTCCCTACCCTCCACCACACACAATGTGAACAAAAAAGAACAAACACAGAGGCTCATGATGTTTGCAAGGTAAAAGCTGGGAAGAAAAGCTGGGCGTGGTGGCACACGCCTTTAATTCCAGCACTCGGGAGGGAGGCAGAAGTAGGAGGATTGCTATGAGTTCAAAGCCACCCTGAGACTACATAGTAAATTCCAGGCCAGCGTGATCTACAGGGAGACCCTACTTACCTCGAAAAACAAACAAACAAGTTGGGAAGATTGCAGATCATAAGCAAAAAGGCAAAAGGATGAAAACTTGGGAACATGGGCTAGGGAGATGGCTCAGTGGAGAGAGTGCTTGTCAAGTTCAGATCCTTCGCACCTACGCAAGAACTACGTGCAGTAGCAAATGTCTGTAACCCCAGTGTGTCTGTGGTGAGGTGGGAGGCAGAGATAAGAGGATCCCCTGAAAGGCCAAACAAGAGACCCTGCCTAAAGAGAAAGCAAGGACAGAGATCTGAAGTTGTCCTCTGACCTCCACTCATGTACCCTGGCATACATGCGCGCGCACACGCACACACACACACACACACACACACACACACACACACACACACACAGTATGGAAAAGCAAGAGTCAGTAGGACAGGAATTCAACCCAAGCCATCGAATATCTTGCTAACAAGAAACTCAGAAAGAGAGGAAAAAGAAGAAATTATAGAAATCCAATCAGAAGCATACTTCTTTCTCGGAGCTGGCAGAAGGCCAAAAGCTTGGGCCGAGAGTGACATGTACTGAATGGAAGACTCACACCATGATATGGCCCCGTGACAGAATTTCACATGGCAAGAAATGAAAAGACTAAAAGACATTCAACCACAAAGAAAGGAGCGCACAAGAGCACGCTGGAGCCTGCCTGCTCATGAATAATTCACACGCTGAGAAGAAAGGTTTTCCATCTGCATTCAGAAGCAGCTGGCCCACAGTCAGGCATAGAAAACAAGCACATCCCCAGGGGACACGCTCAAAATGCCACTTCCTTAGGGATTTACATGAGACTCCACCCCAGAAAAACAAGGGGGTAAGCCAAGAAAAGGAAGACACAAAGGCTAGAGAGATGGTTTAGTGGTTAAGGCACCTGCCTGCAAAGCCAAAGGACTCAGGTTTAATTTCCCCAGTACCCAAGCAAAGGCAGATGCACGAGGTGGTGCATGCATTTGGAGTTCATTTGCAGTGGCTACAGGCCTTGGTGTGCCCATTCCCTCTCTGTGCCTACCTCTTTCTCCCTTCCCCCTCTCCCTCCCTCTCAAATAAGTAAATAAATAAAATATATATGTATAAAGCTGGGCGTGGCGGCACAAGCCTTTAATCCCAGCACTAGGGAGGCAAAGATAGGAGAATCACCATGAGTTCAAGTCCAGCCTATGAAGAAAGAAAGAAAGAAAGAAAGAAAGAAAGAAAGAAAGAAAGAAAGAAAGAAAGGAAGGAAGGAAGGAAGGAAGGAGGGAGGGGAGAGGAGAAAGAAGGAAAAGGAAAGAAAAGAATAAAAGAAGATACAGGATCCAAGAATGGACTTGGCAGGACAGGACTGTGTGGTGTTCCCACCCAGACAGGATGTGACAGGGACACCAAGAGAGGACCCAAGGCAGATGGCAGAACCATATTTCCAGATGATCTTTCTTGGGTTGTTTTATTTTTGTGCTTATGGGGCAGTGGGGAGGGGCGAACCCAGGACCCTGTGCATGCTAAACAAGTGCTCAACCACTGAGCTATACCTCTAACCCTGTTTGTTTTCTGAGATGGAGCTTCACGTCACCTAGACTGGCCTCAACCCAGCCCAGGCTGGCCTTGAACTCTGATCCTTTGGCCTTAGCCTTCAGTGTTGGGGTCACAGGTGTGCACCACCAAGCCTGGCGTAAGTGTGAAACTTTCTGCATGCTGACATGATATTCAAAATGCTTCAGATATTGTTTTTGAACGAACGATGCTTACCATTAAAGCCTATGCAAACTCTCCAAAATAAAAGCTAACAAAGGGCTGGAGAGATGGCTTAGTGGTTAAGGCACCTGCCTGCAAAGCCTAAAGACCCCGGTTCAATTCTTCAGGTCCCACATAAGCCAGATGCACATGGTGGCGCATGCGTCTGGAGTTCGTTTGCAGTGGCTAGAGGCCCTAGCGCACCCATTCTCACTCCTTTTCTCTCTCTCTTCCTCTTTCTGTCTCAAATAAATAAAATAAAATAATAAAAAATAAATATAAAAACAAACAAAAAAGCCCCTGAAATGGAAGCCCCTTGGTCCCCAGCATTCTAGATAAAGGACACTCAAGCTGGACCTGGAAATAAATGAACGGCATCGCTACTTGGACCTGTGGAAGCTTCATGAACCAGACCTTACTGAGGCTTCTGACAGTCCTCTGTTCTAGGAGGCTCCCACTGCCCCCATTTCCCTGAGGGGAAACTGAAGAACAGAAAGGAACACTCACTGCTCCAGAGCCACATGACTGTGCTATGGGATGCAGCCAGTGACTGATCCCCAACAGTTGGACTGACCTAAGCCGCTGTCCCGGCTCTGGTTGAGAAGTTCCAGAGCCATCTTCCTTGGATGTCCTAAGTGCTGACTCACATCAACAAACTACAGCCAGAAAGAAAATGGGTCTCCCTGTTCCATACTGTCTACATGCAATTCTTTTTTATTTTATTTATTTATTTATTTGCAAGGAGAGAGAGAGAGAGAGAAAGAAGAGAGACAGACCAAGAGAGAATGGGCACACGCCCATTATCTCTCCTCTAGTTTTCCCCTCCCCTTGCTTGCAAATAAATTATATCCATATCTATATCTATCTCTCTCTGTATAAAACAGGTCCCGGGGCAGCACACAGCCAACTTTCAACTTCTAGGCTTAGCCTTCCTACATGTCAGCCCAGTGGCCTCAACATCTCCATGCCTCAGTTTCCCCAGGAGATCATGAGAGGCTGGACTAAATTGCTAGGCAAGGCCACTGCCAGCTCTTAAATCTCCAGGTGTCTTTAGATCTTGTCCTGAGTTGCAGATACTTGTAGCTCCAAGGACAGAAGGGCCACTTCAAGGGTCACATGCAGACTGTAAGCCATATCTCACTGCACAAGAAGCTGCCCAGGTACCTGTCACCTCACTGTACACCACACCTGGGGGGACTGAGGCCAGGCACCTGTCACCTCACTGTACACCACACCACACCTGGAGGGGCCTAGGCCAGGCACCTGTCACCTCACTGTACACCACACCACACCTGGAGGGGCCTAGGCCAGGCACCTGTCACCTCGTTGCACTCTCTAGGAGGGGACCACAGAGCACAGGGATGCTCACCTGAGGAAGGCGGCCAGGGCCGACTCCACAGGCAGGGTGCAGGGCAGCATCACATAGGACAGGATCCTGACAGGCAGGAGGTTGCTCACCTTGCTCAGGTAGCTCCTTTTGTCTTTGATTGCTAGGCTCAATGCTGAAAGAACAATCTGGAGTTACATCTCATGCCAGTGTGAGAAGCCAAGTACCCCAGCTACCTGGCTGAGCTTGAAATGTCTCTGAAATACACACAGCCTGCAGCCAAAGGGTTGGAACAAGCAGCTGAAATGGAAGACAGTAAAGGTGACAAGAAGGTCAAATGCCAGTCCCAGCATGCTAGTACAACACACCTGAATCCAGCACTCAGAAGCTGAAGCAGGGCTGGAGAGATGGCTTCGCGGTTAAGGTTCAACTCCCCAGGACCCACGTAAGCCAGATGCACAAGGGGGCGCATGCATCTGGAGTTTGTTTGCAGTGGCTGGAGGCCCTGGCACACCCATTCTCTCTTTCTCTCTCTCCCTGCCTATTTCTGTATCTCTGTCTCTCTTTCTCAAATAAATAAATATAAATAAAATATTTTATTTTTAAAAAAGAAGCTGAAGCAGGAGGATTTCAAGTTTGAGGGCAGCTTAGGCTGCAAAGTGAGGCCCTGTCTTAAAAAGAAAATATCAGCCTAGCATGGTGGCACACGCCTTTAGTCCAAGCACTTGGGAGGCAGAGGTAGGTGGACTGCCATGAGTTCGAGGCCACCGAGATTATATAGTGAATTTCAGGGCAGCCTGGGCTAGAGTGAGACCTTACTCAAAAAACAAAACAAACAAAAAAATACAGCACCATTCAATGGAAGTTCAAAATCACGGAGAAAGAGGACCTGGAGAAAGGGCCCTTGGGCCAGGTGGATAGCAAAGACCTGAAAGGCATTCTGAAGCATGGGTTGAAATTCAGAGGCAGGCCCCTGACATTCCACCCACTCAGTGCCACATCAGCAGGGACAACCCAGGACAGTCTGTTGGGCCACACCCTTTGCAGGTGGTGCAGGGCTCAGCTGGCATCTGCTGTTTCTTGTCATGACCTCAAAAGATAGGGAGAGGGGCTGGAGAGATGGCTTAGCAGTTAAGGTGCCTGCCTGCCAAGTCTAAGAACCCCCGTTTGAATCTCCAGGTCCCACGTTTAGCCAGCCACAAAAGTGATGCAATCACGCAATGCCGTGCTTGTTCACAAGGGGGCGCACACATCTGGAATTTGCTCACAGTGGCTGAGAGGCTGCTGGCGCACCCATTCTCTCTCTCTCTGCCTCTTCCTCTCTGTCTCTCTCAAATAATAAAAAAAATAAAACAAAGCCGGGCGTGGTGGCGCACGCCTTTAATCCCAGCACTCGGGAGGCAGAGGTAGGAGGATCGCCAAGAGTTCGAGGCCACCCTGAGACTACATAGTTAATTCCAGGTCAGCCTGGACCAGAGTGAGACCCTACCTCAAAAAACGAAAAACCAAAAAAAATAAAAATAAAAATAAAATAAAATAAAATAAAATAAAATAAAATAAAATAAAATAAAATAAAATAAAAAAAGATGGGGAAAGGAGGTTTGGAAGGCACAGGCATGGACGACTGACCAGAACAGCACGGTCTGCCCATTCACTCCAGATGGCCTCCAATGGCAAGGCCACCTTTATCCCTCACGCACTGGGAGAAGCCCTGTCACTCACACTAGCCCCGGCCCACCCAGCACAGCAGTACCTAGGGTGAGCTTGGGCGACAGGGTCTCCAGGATGCTTTCATCCCAGGACACACTTGTGAGGCACGGAGGGTCCTGCAGCTTGCCCGCCAGGCCGCTGTGTTCCTGGGAGGATTCCGTGGCCTCCGGCTCCATCTTCTCCGAGGATAGATTCAGGCTGGGCTGGGGTTTGTTACAGATGCCTGCCGAGGGTATGGAAAGTTGTCCATCAGAGCAAGGCGGGAAACTGGGCACTGCCCACACTCAGCCCCAGCATGGCAGGGGATGCCAGCCAGCAGAGGCGTGGCAAGCTGCACACAGGGGATGGAGTATGGCAGCAGTGCTTGGAGCCGTGAGAGAGAAGGGTGGGCATCAAGAGCAGGACAGAGATGAGCGTGGCTCCTGCCTCCATCCCTCTCAAGCTGGGTGGGCACTTCTCTGCAACTGGGTCCGTAAGGTTGAAGGACAAAGTCTACAGTGATAGATACCAAGTCTCCCGCTGGCTGAGCCTGGACCAGGCCCTGAGCCAGGCGCTGTATCGTCAGCCCATGCAGCGGCCATTCGGCTACGCTCTCATCATCTCTATTTGTCAGCTAAGGAATCACAAGGACAGACATTAAGACTTGGCCAAAGTTCCACAGGCAGTAAGGTGGCAGAGCCAGGTCTGGTGTCCAAGGTGGCACCCTCCACCACAGGGACGTTGCTCTGGTGACTCCTGTATCAACTTGACAGGACCTGGAATCAATGAGGAAACAGAGTCTGGGCACGCCTGTGCAGGGATGACCTTGATTAGGCTGACGGAGGTGGGAAGACCCAGCTTAATTGTGGACAGCGCCATCCCACAGGGCTGGGTTCCTGGAGTGGATAAAAAGGAGAGAGCTTGCCTGGTGTGGTGGCTCATGCCTTTAATCCCAGCACTCGGGAGGCAGAGGTAGGGGGATCACCACGAGTTCGAGGCCACCCTGAGACTACAGAGTGAATTACAGGTCCCCTTGAGCTAGAGTGAGACTCTACCTCGAAAAACCAAAAAAAAGGAGAGAGTTGGACTGAACTGCAGTTCACCACTGCTTCCTGAGAGTGCCGTGAGCAGCTGCCTCCAACTCCCACTGCCATGCCCTCCCTGCCAGGATGGGCTGTAACCTCAAACTATAAACCCAAATGAATCCTTCCTCCCTAAAAGTGGTACGCTTTTTTTTTCCCCAGATATTTTTTTTCCCAGCAATGAGAAAGGTAACTGATAAGAGTTGTGAACCTATGTGCCCTGCCAAGGCATGAGGACTCACCCCCTGATCCCAGGGAGCAATCCTTGTGTTCAGTCACACTCAGTTCCAGGCTGACCTGGAATTCACTATGTAGTCTCAGGGTGGCCTCAAACTCATGGTGATCCACCTACCCCTGCCTCCCAAGTGCTGGGATTAAAGGCATGCAGGACCACGCCAGGATCTAAACTTTTATTTATTTATTTATTTGAGAGAATGATAGAGAGAGAGGGAGAGAAAGAGAGAATGAGGGTGCCAGGACCTTCAGCTACTACAAACAAACTCCAGACGCGTGTGCCACCTTGTGCATTTGGCTTATGCGGGTCCTGGGGAATTGAACCTGGGTCCTTTAGCTTTGCAGGCAAGCAACATAACTACTAATCCATCCCTCCAGCCCTCCTCATTCTTCTAAATGAGTTTCCAAGATCTGTTCTCACAGAGCAGCTGCCTGGGGTCATGGAATACCAGCTTCCTGTCCAGCCCCCTTACCCCAGAGTTCACCAGAAGCAGAGCCACCTACTCAAATGCAGAAGCCAAACCCCACTCCTGGTTCCAAGTCTGTTCCCAGAGCCTCTAACCACTTCTCACCTGGCCATCCAGGCTCTGGCCACCTGGATGGCCTTTTGCTCTTGGTCTTATCTCCTGTTTTCGTTGGTTTGTTTTAGAGACAGATCCTCACTAAACTGGCCTTCAACTTGTGATCATTCTGCCTCGGCCTTTTCAAATTCTGGGATTATAGGTGTGAGCCTCCATAAAGGAATTAATTTCCCTTTTCTTTTCTTTTCTTTTCTTTTTTTCATTCTTTTCTTTTTCTTCTTTCTCTCTTTTAAATTAAATTAATTAATTAATTAATTTATTTATTTATTTATATATATATTTTTTTGAGGTAGGGTCTCACTCTAGCCCATGCTGACCTGGAATTCACTATATAGTTTCAAGCTGGCCTTGAACTCGCAGCGATCCTCCTACCTTGGCCTCCTGAGTGCTATGATTAAAGGAGTAAGCCACCACACATGGCTCATTTCTTCTTCTTCTTCTCCTTTTTTTTTTTTTGGTTTTGCAAGGTAGGGTCCCACTCTGGTCCAGGCTGACCTGGAATTCACTATGTAGTCTCAGGGTGGCCTCGAACTCTCGGTGATCCTCCTACCTCTGCCTCCCGAGTGCTGGGATTAAAGGCGTGCGCCACCACGCCCAGCTTGGCTCATTTCTTCTTTCTTTCTTCTCCCCTCCCTCCCTCCCTCCTTCCTTCCCTTCCTCCCTCTTTCTTTCTTTCTTTCTTTCTTTCTTTCTTTCTTTCTTTCTTTCTTTCTTTCTTTCTTTGTCTCTTTCTTTCTTTCTTTCTTTCTTTCTTTCTTTCTTTCTTTCTTCTTTCCCCCAAATATCAAACTCTCACATATGAGGCAAGCCTTTGACTACTGAGCCACACTCCAGACCTTCTTATTTTCTTCTTACTCTTCTTTCTCTTTCTTTTCTTTTTATTTATTTATTTATTTATTTATTTATTTATTTATTTATTTATTTAACAGAGAAAGAGGGAGAGATAGAGATAGAGAATGGGTGTGCCAGGGCCTCCAGCCACTGCAAATGAACTCCAGATACATGCACACCTTGTGCATATGGCTAACATGGGTCCTGGGGAATTGAACCTGAGTCCTTAGGCTTTACAGGCAAATGCCTTAATCGCTAAGCCATCTCTCCAACTCTGTTTTGTTTTTTTTTAAATATATATATATATATATATTTCTTTATTTGACAGAGAAAGAGGGAGAGAGCGAGAATGGGTGTGCCAGGGCCTCCAGCCACTGCAAACGAGCTCCAGATGCATGCGCCTCCTTGTGCATCTGGCTAATGGCTAATGTGGGTCCTGGGGAATCAAACCTGGGTCCCTTGGGTTTGCAGACAGACACCTTAACTGCTAAGCCATCCCTCCAGCCCTCTCTTTCTTTTTTTTCTGATGCTATTAAGGATTGAGCCCAGGGCTGTTTGTACACACATCCAGCTACACATCCAGCCCAGTGAGTCTTAAGCTTACTCTGTCACCCAGGCAGGGCTTAAAATTATAGTCTTCAACCTCCACAGCAGCTGGGATCACGGACAGAACTTCACCCCCAGGCCCAGCTGACAATGAGAACACAGACTGCGTAGTCCCTCTTCGGGTGGCTTCATCACCGCGTGATCACAGGGAGGTGCTGACATAAACTAGGATGGGTACAATGTCAAAATGCTCTTACATGATGTGCAGCCTGGCTCCACAGTCCCCCAGTGAGCCACGAGGACTCAATGACAGGCATGGTGGCACACACGACAGGCACTGGCGGAAAGTAGAACAGTCGTCCTGTGGACAGGACCACACTGGCTGGGGACGCCTGGCTAAGGGACCAGATTCTGATGGCTTCATGTGCAGCCTGACCCAGGAACCCTGCTAAACCTCAGCTCATTGCACTACAGATGCACAGAGAGCTCAAGAGGAAGGAAAAAGAAGCTGCCTCTGGACAGTGGGGAAGAGGCAGCTCTGGAGAGTCACAGCATCCAGGTTCAAATCTCAGCTCTGCTCCTGAGGGCTATGCACACCTCTGCTAGCCCCTCCTACTTTATTTTTTATTTTTTTGTTTTTTCGAGGTAGGGTTTCACTGCAGTTCAGGCTGACCTGGAATTCCCTATGTAGTCTTAGGGTGGCCTCCAACTTGCAACGTTTCTCCTACCTCTGCCTCCCGAGCGCTGGGATTAAAGGCATGTATGACACCACGCCCGGCTAGCCTCTCTTACTTTAGCCGCTGTGTCCCCATCTATATAATGGGCAGAAGCTTCCTATCCCATGGGGCTGATGAATGGGTGCAGCAAGACAGTGGGGGAAGGCCTGGAACACCAGGGGATAGAACCAAGGGACTCTGAGAGTGACCCCCCTCCCCCGCGCACACCTACCATTCTCTTCCAAGAACCGGAAGGCGTCTACGTATCCTTGAAAGCAGAGTGCGCCCATCTCCTACAAGCAAACCAGGCAGGTGAACTGCAGAGGCCACAATGAACACCCCCTCTGAGGACCAGGGACATCAGAGGACACGCAGCCACCCAGAAAGGGTGTACCCAACTGTGCTTCCCAAGGAACTCCAGTGTCTCCCTCCAAGTGGGCTGCTGTCTGGACCTTTGCTCTCCCCCCAGCCTCAAGCTAAGACTCCACCCTAGCCAATCTGGAGCTGCTTTAATTGTGCCACGGACATCACTGCTGTGGGGCTCCTCAGGAGCATGTGAGTCACAGGACAGGCAGCAGAGCTGAGACCTCCCTCCCCTCCCCTGAGCTATTGCATACGGCAGCCTCTTCCTTCCGGGAACACCCATGCTCTACACTTGTTCTACTACAGCAGAGTGGGAAGGCATGCTAAAATACCAAAGTGGTGGCCCCAGGCCAGGCATGGTGGTGCATGCCTTTAATCCCAGCACTCAGAAGGTAGAGGTAGGAGGATCACTGTGAGTTCGAGGCCACCCTGAGGCTATACAGTGAATTTCAGGTCAGCCTGGACTAGAGTGAAAAAAATGATAGCCCTGAATGTGGTGGCTTTTGGCCATGGGTACACATCAGAATCATGCTGGGAACTAAAAAACCACCAAAAATTTTGCCCTAGAGCTGTGGCTCAGCAGCAGAGTCCAGAGCTAGTGAGGGGCCGGGGGTGTGGCTCAGGAGAGGAGCCCTTCCTAGTATTCACAGGACCCCGGCTTCTAACCCAAGCACCACATACACAAAAAATCCAAATGCTTGGGGCGGCACCCCTAATTATTATAATTATGTTGTTTTGTTTTCTTCCAAGGCAGGGTCTCACTCTAGTTCAGGCTGACTTGGAACTTACTCTGTATTCCAAGACTGGCCTTGAACTCCCAGCAATCTCCCTACCTCTGCCTCCCGAGTACTGGGATTAAAGGTGTGTGCCACCATGCCCAGCCCTAATTTTTTTTTGGTTTTTCAGGGTAGGGTCTCACTCTAGCTAAGGCTGACCTGGAATTCACTATGTAGTTGCAAGCTGACCTTGAACTCTGGGGAATGGAACCTGGGTCCTTAGGCTTCAGAGGCAAGTGCCTAACCGCTAAGCCATCTCTCCAGCCTCTTTTTTTCTCCTTTCTCTTTAAAAAAAAAAAAAAAGATTTATTTATTTATTTATTAGAGACAGAGAGAGAGGGAGAGAGAGACACAGAGAGAAAGTGAGGATGGGCATGCCAGGGCCTCTAGCTACTGCTAGAGGTGATCTCCCACCTCTGCACCCCGAGAGCTGGCATTAAAGGTAAGTGTGCCACCACACCTGGCCCGCATTATTATTATTATTATTATTGTTATTATTATTATTTTTTTTTTTTTTGGTTTTTCGAGGTTGGGTCTCACTCTAGCTCAGGCTGACCTGGAATTCACTATGTAGTCTCAGGGTGGCCTCGAACTCACGGCGATTCTCCTACCTCTGCCTCCTGAGTGCTGGGATTAAAGGCGTGCGCCACCATGCCCAGCTCCCGCATTATTTTTTAAGACAGAGACTTGCTATGTAGCCCGAGCTGGCCTCAAACTCTCCATCCTCCTGTCTCCATTGGATTACAGACACGCATCCCACGTCTGGCTTGTCCATGGGTACTGGGGATCTAAACTCAGTTCTTCCTGCCTGCACAGCAAGCACTTTACCTACTGAGCCATTTCCCCAACCCCAAACAAGGTCTTTTTATGCAGCCCAGGCTGCCCGTGAACTCTCCCTCCTCAACCAAGTTCCCAGGATGGCAATTTCTCAGAGGTACCATCATGACAGTCTGTTCTGGTAGTTCATGGAGGGCATGACTGGTGGCTCTGGATGCATGGGAGGCGGAGAGAACAGCACCCTGCATACCCACTCACCTTGACGTCTGCTGGGAAGAGTGCTTTGGACAACAGCTGGAGGTTCCCAGCACAGAGGCGGAGGCTGAGGTTGGTGATGTTCACTTGGAAGAAGTTGGTGGACTTGACTTTAGGGCAGATGTCATGCTCCCCATAGAACGGGGACACCGTGATGGTATCTCTGGAATCCAGCAGGGGGACGTTGTCACTCACTCCCCCATCCACATATCGCTTTAAGAAAGGAGGAGAAAAGGGGCTGGAGAGACAGCTTAGCAGTTAAGGTGCATGCCTGAGAAGCCTAAAGACCTGGGTTCGATTCTCCAGGTCCCATGTAAGCCAGATGCATATGGTGGGGCAAGCATCTGGAGTTTGTTTACAGTGGCTAGAGGCCCTGGCATGCCCATCCCCACTTTCTCTCTGTGTCTCTCTCTCCCTCTCTCTCTGTCTCTAATAAATAAATAAATAAATAAATAAATAAATAAATAAATAAATAAATCTTTTTTTTAAAAAAAAGAGAAAGGAGAAAAAAAGATGCTGGAGAGATGGCTTAGCGGTTTAGGCACTTGTCTCTGAAGCCGAAGGACCCAGGTTCCATTCCCCAGAACCCACGTAGGCAGATGCACACGGTGGCATGTGTGTTTGCATTCATTTGCAGTGGCTGGAGGCCCTGGTGCGCCCATTCTCTCTCCCTCTTCTTTCTCTCTCTCTCATCTCAATCAATCAATCAATCAATCAATCAATAAAAAGAAAGGAGGAAATGGCTGATACTGTACACACCACTGCACTAGCATCGAAGGTGATTGCAGAATAGCGGGAAGAGCGTTCAGAACCAGAAATTCACTAGTTTCTCTTCCAAAGGGTCTCAAATGAGTATGTCGGGGGGGGGGGCGGGGCGGGGGGAGCTCTACCTTGGCCCTCACGTGAGCATTTCTGGAGGAGGGGAGAGCAAGCTCTACCCTGTCCCTCAAGGTTGATCTATTCTGTCGCATAGAGTGTGCTTCAAAAATGTCTGGTAAGCCGGGCATGGTGGCTCACGCCTTTAATCCCAGCACTCAGGAGGCAGAGGTAGTAGGAGGATTGCTGTGAGTTCGAGGCCACCCTGAGACTACATAGTGAATTCCAGGTCAGCCTGAGCTAGAGTGAGACCCTACCTCAAAAAAAAAAAAAAAAAAAAAAAAAAAGTCTGGTAAAAAAGCACACAGAGGGCTTAGTAGTTAAGGCACTTGCCTGCAAAGTCTAAGGACCCAGGTTTGAATCCCTAGTGCCCGCGTAAAGCCAGATGTACTAGGTGGCATTAACTGGAGCTCATTTGCAATAACTAGAGGCACCCATTCTCTCAAAAACAAACAAACAAACAAACAAAAAAAAAGCACACAGAGACTGCAGTTCCATTCCACATTGTGCAAGGTCATAGGCCAGGTGGGCACCCATAGGTGAGCCTGTGCCACATAAACTTGGGAGTTTTCCTGTGGTTTTTTTGGTTTGTTTGTTTTTCAAGGTAGGGTCTTGCTGTAGCCCAGGCTGACCCGGAATTCACTCTGTAGTGTCAGGCTCACCTCAGACTCCCAGCAATCCTCCTACCTCTGCTGGGATTAAAGGTGTGCACCACTACGCCCAGATCTAACACATTTTTTTGGACAGTTTCTCACTTTAGCCCAAGCTCGCTTTAAACTCACAGTGCTGAGATTAAACACAGGAGCCACCACACCTCATGCATCCCAAAGCTGCAAAATCAAATAAAACAAAGATCTGTGTGGAGGTGGGGCTGGGGGTGGGGGAGATGGATACACAGATTGTTGTCAGCCTTAGAAAATATATGGCTGGTCTATGTGCTCCTGAGAATAAAGCTCTCCCTTACACAGTAATGAGTGCTTAAGCATCTTACACGTAATTAGGCCACTGGGAGGGAGGTGGGAGGCTCCCTTCTGGGCCCAGGAGCAGATTGGGGAGCTGGCCAGGGCACCTTGCACACAGCAAGGAGGCAGGGAGGTGCCAGGGTTGCGGGTTGCTGCCCAGGGTGCTGGGAAGTCCCAGTGCAGATTCTCTCTGCAAAACAGTGGCACCAGGTTCCAGTGGAGGCAGGGTGCCATCCTGAGTGCCTTGTAAACCACCAAGGAGGCTCCCGGGACTCAGCACACACTTACCTCGCCTCGGAAGGAAGGGGGGATCAAGCCAGAATAGAAAGGGATGAAGCAGGAGCACACCAGAGCCTGTGAAGACAAGCGGGAGTCAGGCCACCCGCGCCTGCACTCCTGACTTCCGACCCAAGATGAATGAATGAGGAACCACACTCACGCTCGCCCTGGAGACCCTTGGGTCTGACAGGCAGAGCCAGCTCCTTACCCACACTGCCTGACTTCTGTTTCCTGTCCCTGCTCCCCAGGACAGCCATACTGGGTCAGTGATGGAAACACCTAGAACTGTGGCCTTGGTGGCTGCATGGGACAGAAACGGTGACACCTGGTGGAAACACAGAGTCCACACCCTCCCCCAGGGACCCCCGCCTCCAGCCTGAGAAGCTGCAACTCCAGCCCCTCCCAGGTGACAGTGATGCTGCATTCCCTGGACCACAGTTTGAGAAGTGTTGGCCACCACACTGTCCACTGAGGAACAGGTGTATGTAGGGACAGACGCATGATAGCTGTTCCGAAGCTTCTGGAACTTTAAGAAGAGTGAGACCATGCAGGCTGCTGTCTTATGCAGACCTATGTTAAGTAAACTGTAGCCACACTAATTTGAGAAGTCATATCAAAAGCATAAGCCAAATTCAATGGCTTTAAAAAAATTGGGGGCTGGAGAGATGGCTTAGCAGTTAAGGCATTTGCTGTGAAGCCAAAGGACCCAGGTTCGGTTCCCCAGGACCTACATAAGCCAGATGCACAAGGGACACATGTGTCTGGAGTTTGTTTGCAGAGGCTAGAGGCCCTGGCATGCCCATTCTCTTTCTGTCTGTCTCTCCTCTCTATCTGTCCCTCTGCTTGCAAATAAATAAATAAAATTCAAAAATAAATAAATTAATTTAAAAAAATTTTTTTTTTGTTCTTCAAGGTAGGGTCCCACTCTAGCCCAGGCTAACCTGTAATTCACTATGTAGTTTCAGGGTGGCTGGGATTAAAGGCATACACCACAACGCCTGGCATTCAATGGGTTATTGTTGTTGTTTTGTTTCATTTTGGTTTGGTTTTGGTTTTTCGAGGTAGAGTCTCACTCTAGCTCAGACTGACCTGGAATTCACTATGTAGTCTCAGGGTGGCCTCGAACTCACGGCGATCCTCCTACCTCTGCCTCCCAAGTGCTGGGATTAAAGGCATGCGCCACCATGCCTGGCTTCAGTGGCATTTTGATACAGCAAATTATCTTCTTTATGCTAGACCTAGAGACTAGAGGCAAATAAGACATGTTCCTAGCCCGGAGAAGCTATATTGGAAGGCCTCTCTCGCTACAGACATGCATAGAGCTGACTCTCAGGAAGGGCTGGGATGTAGCTCGATGGTAGAGGGCTTGCTGAGGATGCACAAAGCCCTGGGTTCGACCGTCCAAGTGTGGGTGTTCAGGGCTATACCACGCTCACAGATGCTCAGACAACTCACTAGATGCTCAGCGTTCGTGTCACCCTGCTACAGAGGATGACCAGGGCCTTGCGTGGCTTCCTTACCTGACAATGCCCAGAGAAGCAAGGCGCTTACTTACATCCACGACTTCATCTTTGGACTGGAACTCAGACACCAGGATGTTCTCCCCATCAGACACCCTGGTGAGCGAGATGCAAATCCTGCCAGAGATGAGCTGGTGGACGTTGTCCGGGAGGGTCTCTTGGAGACCGTCTCGGATGCACTTGTTTATGTTGAAGAATGGGTGGAGGCTGCCGATGTTCCGGCTCCTGGCTTTCCGCACAAGGTCCATGAGGATCGCCACGGTCCGTTCTGGGGACAGGAGACAAACACACAGCACAGTGTATCACATCGGACACAGGAATGCTCTCGGTAATGCCAGAAGCCACATGACAAGGAAGCCAGAGAACTTTTTTTTTTTTTTTTTTTTGCCACATGCATAGGTGTGGTGTGGTGTGTGTGGTATATGCACATGTGTGCAGGTATATGTGCCCCATATGTATGCAGAGGCCAGAGAACATCACTCATCCATGTGCTTCCTCGGGACATATGACTCCAGAGTTCGCAGGGTTCACAAACACCAGCGCTTTTTAAAAAATTTTTTCTGTTTATTTATTTATTTGAGAGCGACAAAGAGGCAGATAGAGAATGGGTGTGCCAGGGACTCCAGCCACTGCATACGAACTCCAGATGCATGCGTCACTTTGTTCATCTGGCTTATGTGGGTCCTGGGGAATCGAGCCTTGAACTGGGGTCCTTAGGCTTCACAGGCAAGCACTTAATCGCTAAGCCATCTCTCCAGCCCCACCAGCACTTTTCTGTCTCTGCTCCCCACAGGACTGGGGTTACAAGCATGCCCAGTTCTTTACGAGGGTTCTGAGGGAAGCAGACTCGAGTGGTCACAAGCACTCTTGGGCCCTCATGCTTGCACAGGAAGCATTTACTCCTGGGACCATCGCTCTGGTCCCTGTGAGGGTTTTTGTTTTTTTCTAGACCTGCACTATCTTATTTAGGTAGCCACCAGTAGCCATGGAACCCCTGAAATGTGGCTAGTCCCAGTTGACACCTATAAAACACACCCTATATTCAGGCATGACAGGGCACGTTCAGGGTGGTATGATTATAGATGACACTCTGGGTTTCAAATTACTAAGCAATGACATCTCATTAATAGTGGTTTACAGAGAGTCCATGGGAAGATAACAATATTCTGTGTATAGAGGACTCAGTAAAATTAAATTTCACACGTGTCTGACTTTTCTCAACATAGCCCCTAGGAAATGAAAAATGTCCTGTGTGGCTTGGAGTGTGCTTCTCTGAGATAGTGCTGGGCCTGAGTCATAAGACCACACTTCCACTCCCACTGGCCTGTGCACATGTGAGCTCCTGTGTACAAACACAAAGCCAAAAGCACCATCATGTGCACATCTCAGCCTTGACACGAACACTCTCAGCGTTAGAGGGTGCAGGAGAAATAACGCAGACTTGGACTCACACTTGAGTCCCAATACCTCTTACTCTCATAGGGACCTCAGTGAGGTCGGGATCTCAAATTGTGAGTTTATTTATGTATTTATTTGAGAAAGAGAGGCAGAGAGACAGAGAGAGAATGGGCGCACCAGGGCCTATAGCCACTGCAAATGAAATCCAGACGCATGCACCCCCTTGTGCATCTGGTTTACATGGGTCCTGGGGTATTGAACCGAGGTCCTTTGGCTTTGCAGGCAAGTGACTTAACTGCTAAGCCATCTCTCCAGTGCAGACTGTGCATTTTTCATTGAAGCTAAGCTCTACTCATTCTGGAGAGAGAAAAGATTAAGTCAGGTAAGATCTGTATGGTGAGCCACCAGAAAAGGCTACTAAAGGGCCAAGGAGATGGATCCTCAGGGGAGCACTTGCTACACAAGCCTGAGGACCTGAGTTTGATGCCCAGCACCCAAGTAAAAAGCAGGGTGTGATCGTGCATACCCCAATTCCAGTCTTGAGGGAGGCAAAGACAGAAGAATTGCTAAGGCTGGCTGGTCAGACTGGCTGACCAAACCATCCCCAAAAATGGCAAGCTCCAGTTTCTATGATGAACTCTCTCTTAAGACATGAGATGGGGGCTGGAGAGATGGGTTAAAGGTAAAGGCACTTGCCTGCAAAGCCTATGGGCCCAGGTTCAATTCCCCAGTACCCATGTAAGCCAGATGTACAAAGTGGGGCCTGCATCTGAGTTCATTTGCAGTTGCTAGAGGACCTTGCATGCCCATACTTTCTCTGTCTGTAGCCCCCTCTCTCCCTGTCTGTATCTCTCTGCTTTACAGATATCTCTTTGCAAATAAATTTTAAAAATATATTTTTTAAAAACTCAGGGGCTGGGCAGGCGTGGTGGCACACGCCTTTAATCCCAGCACTTGGGAGGCAGAGGTAGGAGGATTGCCATGAGTTCAAGGACATAGTGAATTCCAGGTCAGCCTGGGTTAGAGTGAAACCCTACCTCAAAAAAACAAAACAAACAAACAAAAAACTCAGGGGCTGGAGAGATGGCTTAATGGTTAAGGCACTTGGCTGCAAAGCCTAAGGACCGAGGATCGATTCCCCAGTACCCAAGTAAGCCAGATGCGCAAGGTGGCGCATGCTTCTGGAGTGGCTAGATGCTCTGGCACATACACACACACACACTCTCTCTCTCTTTCTCCCCCAAGTAAATAAATAACAAAAAATTAGTAGCCAGGTGTGGTCATGAATGCCTTTAATCCCAGCACTCAGGAGGCAGAGGTAGGAGGATCACCATGAGTTTGAGGCCACCCTGAGAATACAAAGTGAATTCCAGGTCAGCCTGAGCTAGAGTGAGACCCTACCTTGAAAAGAAAACAAAAAAAAAAATTACTAAAAACAAATTCAGGCCCTCACACTTGCCATCACCCCAGTCCCAGAAGCTGTCTTTGATCACTGCTCAAGGCCAGTGTATGCAGATGGTCAGGCAGCCAGTGGTCAGGCCCCACTTTGTACATCTGGCTTACGTGGGTACTGGGGAATTGAACCTGGGCCCATAGGCTTTGCAGGCAAGTGCCTTTGCCTTTACGCCATCTCTCCAGCCCCCATCTCATGTCTTAAGAGAGAGTTCATCATAGAAACTGGAGCTTGCCATTTTTGGGGATGGTTTGGTCAGCCACACTTTCTGCCCTCTGCGCCTCTCTCCCCTGGCTCTCTGGGGAAGACAGACTGGCAGGCAGATAGCCAAGGCAGTGTTCCTGAGTCCCATCAGCCCAGGTCTGCTCACAGACCCTACCCTAGGGCAGAGCTTAGAACCAAGCGCCTTCTGCACATCTGCCAAAGTCACTCCCTGCTGACCAGGCAGGCAGAGCTGAGAGTAAACTGTTAAGAGGCCCAGTTCAATGGGGGCTGACAAAGGGTCCTCACATCGCACCCAGGAACCTTGGGGTGACACTAGCTCCACACTGTTACTTGTCCCGGGGCTCTGCCCACTTGTCCCCCAGCTCAGCCCTGGGCTGTGTCACATAGGGAAGGTAACATTGTCCTACTAGTTTTGCAGAGGGAGAAATGAACTCACCTCCTCCCATCACATAGACAAATGTTTAATTAGGCCAAGATTCAAGTGTCTGGAGTGTCTCTGCCAGTGCCATTGACCTGGGGAGGGCAGAGTTGGGCCAAGAGGAGGAAGGGGTCTGTCCAGAAATCCAGTTCTGCCCCCAACTAAGTTCCCAAACAGTGGAGTAGGAGGTCAGGGAACACCTTCCTATCTTAAGAAACCCATCCCCAAGTGGCTACTGTCTTGGAGGCTGCCCCAGCGTTGCCCCCAGAGGGGCAGGTCGGTTATCTTCAGGCCCTCCCCGCTCTCCTCACAGCCAGGGCAAATCTGTCTTTTGGCAGCTCAGACTGCAGGTATCTGCGGGCCTTGCCATCCAGCTACCAGCTGCTGGGTGCCCAGGATCCACTGGGTCCCTGTCATCTGAGGACACTTAAACTTGCAAGTGACACTTTGGGATGAAAACTTCAAGCCTGGACTGTAATCCCCGCTGCTTGGGAGGCTGAGGCAAGAGGATTACAAGTGAGCCAGATGTGCTGGTGCACGCCTCTCATCCTAGCATTTAGGAGGCAGGGGCTGGCTGGGGAGGGGGTCGCTGTAAGTTCGAGGCCAGCCTGAGCTAGAGTGAGCCCCTACCTGGGGTTTGGGGAGGGATCCTAAATTGAAGGACAGTCTGGGGCGGGACAGGGGACTCCTTGTCTAGGGGTGGGGGTGGGGGTCTGGTAAGAGGATGCTCCACCACGTCTGCGGAAAGGGGGATGCGGGGGACACTCACCCAGCGGGATGCGGGATAGGAAGACCACGCAGTGCAGCGCCCCCGATGAGCAGCCGAAGAGCATGCGCGCATCGCGGAGGAGGTGCGGGGCGCGCTCGCTCAGGCAGCGGGTGGCCCCGACGTGGTAGAAACCCAGGAAGCCGCAGCCCGCGAAGGACAAGCTCCAGCCGCGCTCCGGGTCGTACATGACGCCGCCAGGCGCTCGGCTCCCCGCGCTCGCCGCTCGCAGCTCGCAGCCGGGCCTCGCCTTGCAGCCGGAGCCCAGGCAGTTCCCCGGGTGACGTCAGCCCTCGGGCCCCGCCCCCTCCTCGGACCATGCAAATGAGCCGGCGGGAGGCCCAATGGGAGGGCAGGACGTCAGCTCCACCCCTGTCCCTCCCAGCGCGCGGGGCCGAGGAGCTCCCCGCACTGGAGTTTTCCATGACCCCAAGACCTCCGCGTGTCCCGGGGCGAATCTCCCCTGATGCCTACTTCAGTCGGTGCTTAACTTCTCTTAGACACTTTTTTACTTTTTGGTTTTTTTGAGGTAGGGTCTCACTCTAGCCCAGGCTGACCTGGAATTTACTATGGAGTCTCAGGGTGGCCTCGAGCTCACGGCGATCCTCCTACCTCTGTCTCCTGAGTTGCTGGTATTAAAAGGAGTGCGCCACCATGCCCGGTTTTAATGGACAATTTTCATACATGTACAAAATGCATTTTGAAAAACCTCTCTTCCCGTTACTTTCTTTTGTTCCCCATGCCCCTTCCACTGAACTCTGCCCCCCCCTCACTTTTTCCAAACAATTTTGATGTCCTTTCTATTTTATTTATTTATTTTCGAGGAGAGAATGAGTGTGTCAGGTCCTCTTGCCTCTGCAAAGGGACTCCAGCCAGACACATTGCGTCACCTTGCGTCTCTGGCTTTACATGGGTAATGGGGAATTGAACTCGGGACTGGCAGTCTTTGCAAGAAAGCAACTTTTGGGCTCAGTGGTTAAAGGTGCTTGTTGGCAAAGTCCAACGGTCTGGTTTTGATTCCTCAGCACCCACGTAAAGCCGGGTGCACAAGGTTGGCTCATATTTCCTTTGCAGTGGCAAGAGAACCTGATGGACCCATTTCCTCTCTCTCTCTCTCTCTCTCTCTCTCAGTCTGCTTGTGAATAAATAAAAAGAAATTGAAAAAGAAAACAACGTTAACCACTGAGCTATCTCTTCAGTCCCCCTCCTCCTCGCTCTTTTTTTGGGGGGCCTTCCTCCATTATCCATGATGACATGTTGATGAGCCTATATTGTGCAGGTAGGTCTTACGCGAATAATGACAGTGGCTGTGAGGTCATGACTAAAAGAGCCACCTGGTGACCCTCCACACTTTCTCCTTCCTTTCTTTTCTTTTCTTTATTTATTTGCAAGGGCGAGAGCACCTCCAACCACTGCAAAGAACTCCAGTGCTTTATGTGGGTGCTGGGGAATCGAACCCGGGTTGTTAGACTTTGCAGGCAAGTGCCTTAATTGCTGAGCCACCTCTCTAGCTCCTCTTTCTTTCTTTTGAGGCAGGATCTCATTGTGGCCCAGACTGACATGGAACTTACTCTATAGCCCCAGTATCCTAAGTGAGGGATTTAATAGCCATAAGCCACCATGTTCAATATGAATTTAGTATTTTTTTGCAGGTGTTTTCTTTTTCTGTTTGTTTTTGTACATTTTCAATTCATGACAAGTGGTAGTGATTTTTCATTTAATACTAGTCACATGAAGTTTCCTTTTTTCCGTGCAATACCGGGAACTGAACCCAGAGCCTTGTACACACCAGGCAAGTATTCACCACTGAGCTACATCCTGATCCCTGTTTTAAGTTGCTTAGGCTGGAATTCCATCTATTCCAGGCTGACTTTCCACTTTAACTTATAAACCTTTTTCTTTTCTTTTCTTTTCTTTTTTTTTTTTCAAGGTGAGGTCATCTCACTCTAGCCCAGGCTGAGCTGGAACTCACGATATAGTCCCTGGCTAGCACACTCACGACTATCCTCCTACCCCTGCCTCCCAAGTGCTGGGATTAAAAGCATGTGTCACCACACCTGGCCACTTGTGATCCCTTTGCCTCAGCCTCCCGAGTACAGATCTGTGTCACCAGTTAGGGCTTTAAGGGTGTGATTGGCAAGTACTGGGATAGGGTGGAGGACAGTGCATGGACGTGGGCATTGAGGAAGCGGCTGTCCAGGTGATTTCTGGTGCCCTGTTTGTCATCATTCAGGCTGCTACCACAAAGCAGCCTTTACCGTCAGATACTTCTATCTCACAGTTCTGGAGGGTGAGAAGGCCAAGTTCAAGGGCAGATCCTTTGTCTAGTATTAAGAGCTTGCTCTCCAGGGGTCATTCCCTTGTGTGTGCTTACACTTGGGGACAGACAAGGTCACTGTGTGCCTTATACCTGCTGGACATCACCGAACCATCACCTTTGTTGCTATTATTGGTACCTGAGGGAGGAAACAGCTGTGGACGTGGGTCATCGTGAGTCTGGGTAAAAGGCAGACAGCAGCAGAGTTTCTGGCACGTCCTTCCCCTCTCCCTCAGTCTGTGACTCACACCCTTGCTCCTAATCTTCCCCCTTGTGCAATTAGGATCCGGTTCACCTGGTGTGCGCTGGTCTCACTGCAGCTCCTGTCTTGAGCTTGCCATTTGGCCCCCAGGGAAACTCTCCAAATCACCCCATCTGTTCCCACAAAGAGGGAGTGACTGCTCCCCCCACGGGGCTAAGATCTGTGTTTGTGCCCTGTGATATCATGGACAGAGGAAGAGTACCATCCTCATCAGGTGTTAGGGAGGCCATGGTTGCTTGTGGAATGAAGTACCCTTTCCCAGGAGAAAAAGGATGGGTTTCATTGCAGCCCTCACAGTCCAATTCATGCCATGCTGTGGAGACCTGCTGTACACAAAGGTTGGGAACATTCTTCACTATAAAGCAATTCAATGTTGCCATGGAACTGCTGCAGTAATTACATGAAATTGATACCTTTCCTTTGGCAACTAGACAAGAAGGAAACAATGAGGTTGAAGATGCATTCATTTTGGTTAAAATACTTGTAGTTAATATCCAATAATATTAAACAAATTAGTCTGAAATCTTCCATATTTTGCTATATATATATATTTTTAAATTTTTATTTCTTTATTTGAGAGGGAGATACAGAAATAGGGGGGGGAGAGAAATGGACATACCAAGGCCTCCAGCCACTGCAAACAAACTCCAGATGCATGTGGCCCCTTGTACATCTGGCTTATGTGGGTCCTGGGGAATAGAACCTGGGTTCTTTGGCTTTGCAGGCAAGTGCCTTATCACTAAGCTATTTCTCCAGCCCTCTTCCATATTTTTCACTGTGATAGTTTGCTTTCATTGTTAACTTGACAGGATTTAGAATCACCATGGAAACATGTCTTTGGACAATCGGTGGTCTCCTTCCATTTCCAGGGAGGTTTGACTGAGGAGGAAAGACCTGTGGGAATTTGAATAGATGTCCCCCCAAATATTCAGTGTTTTATTAGTTTGTAGTTTGCATCTGCATCCACCTGTCTGGAGGCAGTGTCACTGGGCAGATCTTAAGGTGTGGTGGTGGGTTTAGGATTTCAATCTAAAGATATGCAAAGTGTGTCTAGCTGGAGTTCCTGAGGTGTGCTGTGCTGTGTGGCTTTTGGCCTGTGGCTTTGCTCTCTGTGTTTGGCCCTGTGAAAGCAGGCCAGCTTCTTCTGCCATTATGGAACTTCCCCTGGATCTGTAAGCTTCAATAAATAATATCCCTTCCTCCATAACTGTGCCTGGTCTGGAAGTTCATCTCAGTGAACCTGAAGCTGTCTGCTACAGAAATTGGTACCAAGGAGTGGGCTGAGATGAATCTGACCATGTGGATTCTGGTCTTTTGGAACCTTTGTTTTTGAGGAACAGGCATGGACTTGGTGCTTGCAACTGAAGATGCCTTCTGGAGTGGTAAGCCAAGTTTTATGGACTATTCTGATGAGAGTTTGAGAATGCTAAGTGCAGACAGTATTGAACTTCGAGGCTTGGCTTATGAGCTTTCTAAGGGTAAGGAAAGATTGCAGAGGACTTGGTTGGAACTGGGCTACTGGCATAAGGACTGGCTGCATTCTCCTGCCCAAGCCCAGAGAATTTGATCAAGGTTAAATTTGTAATGGACTGGTGTGCTTGGGTAAAGACAGTGAACTGAGAGATTTAAGATTTTAAGTTGTAAAACTTCAAGCAAGTTAAAATTACAGGCACTGAGACTGGTTTTAGGTAACTGAAACTGCTATTGTCAGCACTTTAGCAATCTTAAGGAAGATGGCCCAAGTGCTTTACATTAAAACAATGGAGAGGATGCCTGAGGAAAAACTATGATAGAAATGCAAACTCTTTTGGGAAAGAATTGAATAGAAAAGGAACCTGAGTTTCAAGGTTACAATTTATTTTATCCCTGAATTAAGAATATGGCTGTGGTCGGGCGTGGTGGCGCACGCCTTTAATCCCAGAACTTGGGAGGCAGAGGTAGGAGGATCGCTGAGAGTTCGAGGCCACCCTGAGACTACATAGTGAATTCCAGGTCAGCCTGGACCAGAGTGAGACTCTACCTCGCAAAAAAAAAAAAAAAAAAAAAAAAAAAGAATATGGCTGTGTCCTGCACACCTGCACACCTGGTATTAGTTTTGGAAGCATGAAAAATGCATGGAGTGGTCATGATTTGCACACAGTTCCAGAAGCAGCTGCTGAGATTCATCATGAGACAGGGTGTGATGCTCTGATGGGCTGAAAGAGCCTTTGGAAGATGGACCGTGGAGACCTGAAGACGTTTTGGATATATCAGGACTGTACAAAGGCTACCATGGAGTGCACTGTTGACCTGGGGTGGACGTTTTCCCTGGCTACTTTGCCCAGCTGGAGGGGTGGAATTGGAAAACATGGAGACTGTCAGTCTCGGGTTATATTGAACTTGAACTGCAGAAGTTTGATTGTTTGATGGTGGTTGAGTTTGCATTGTTCTAGTTTCTCCTTGCTATGCCTTATACCAGTTAAAAATGTTTACTCTGAGCCTTTATATGTTGAAAGTACATAACTTGTTTGATTTTACAGGACCCACAGCTAAGAGACGATCTTAAATCTCAGATGAGACTTGGGACTTTGGAATTATCTTAAGTTGGTCAAGACTGTGGGAACCTTTGAAATTGGACTGAGTACAATTTACAATGTGTGATAGTTATGAATTTATTGGGGGCCAGGGGAGGAATGTGGTAGTTTGAGTAGATGTCCCCCAAAATATTCAGTGTTTTATTAGTTTGTAGTTTGCATCTGCAGCCACCTGGCTGGAGGCAGTGTCACTGGGTGGATCTCAAGGTGTGGTGGTGGGTTTGAGATTTCAATCTAAAGATATGCAAAGTGTGCCTAGCTGGAGTTCCTGAGGTGTGCTGTGCTGTGTGGCTTTTGGCTTGTGGCTTTGCTCTCTGTTTTTGGACCTGTGAAAGCAGGCCAGCTTCTTCTGCCATTATGGAACTTCCCCTGGATCTGTCGTGACCGCCTCGACCAGCAAGGAAGATGCAACGCTTGGACTCTTCTTTCAACAGTTTATTCAGGAACCTTGAACAATCTTCTGACCCGGGGAAAAGCCCGCCCAAAACTTAAGAAGCCTTTGAACAGCCAACCCTGGTAAGCCACGTGGTGAATGCAGATAGGTCCACATATGCGGAAGCAAGCCTAGAATCACGGCCCAAGCCAAATAAGGACTTAATTATCCAGGAGAGCACTCGCCATCGGGAAGGCGGAAGGCGGAAGCGGAAGCCAGCGCCATCTTTAAGGCGCGGCACCTCGCAGCTCTCTACATGGATCTATAAGCTTCAATAAATATCCCTTCCTCCATAACTGTGCCTGGTCTGGAAGTTCATCTCAGCAAACCTGAAGCTGAACCTGAAGCTACCCTCCATGTGGGTGGCACTATCTCATAGGAGAAAATGAGCTGAGCACCAGCATTCGTCTCTCTCTGCTTCTGGACTGCAAGCACCATGTGACCACACCCTCCTGCCACCGTGCCTTCCCCCACTGTGATGGACTGTGAGCCAAAACCAATCCTTTTTTTTTTTTTTTTTTTTTTTGGTTTTTCGAGGTAGGGTCTCACTCTGGCTCAGGCTGACCTGGAATTAACTATGTAGTCTCAGGGTGGCCTCGAACTCTCAGCGATCCTCCTACCTCTGCCTCCCAAGTGCTGGGATTAAAGGTGTGCGCCACCACCATGCCCAGCAAATCCTTCTTAAGTTACTTTTTTCTTCAGATATTTTTGTCATCACAGGAATGAGAAAAATGACTAAGACAGCGACCAGTCCATCTTGGTTTGCAGGCGAATGCCTGGTTTTAGCCCTGAGTCTTGCATTTAACATCACAGGTATGCTGGGATGGGTAGTCAGCCTTAACCCCTTGCCCTGGGCCTTGGAAATGTCAGGAATCGATTTCTGGCCCATGGAACATCTCTAATAAATCCTAGCAATGGTTGGTCTTATTGGACAGGAGACCAAGCCAATGGCCCAGCAAGCAGCAGAACCAGAGAGCAGCTCAGAAGGGAAGCAGGCCTGGAGTGGACCCTTAGTAGTCATGGCTCCTGCAGCTACTTGGGTCTACTGGCTACAACTTAATTGTGACGTCTAAGGCAATCCTAGTGGCCCATTTGTGGACAGTATGTTTTTGGGCTGCAGTGGACACGCACAGAGCAGAGTAAAAATGTGAATTGCTCAGTTGCCTGTTTCTGGGTGAGGGTGGATAACATGCCTCCTTGTTTGGACTCTTCTGCTCTAAACACGTGTCGGGCTAGAGCGATGGCTTAGTGGTTAAGGTGCTTGCCTGCAGAGCCTAAGGATCCAGGTTCGATTCCCCAGTACCCACATAAGCCAGATGCACAAGGTGGTGTATGCATCTGGAGTTTGTTTGCAATGGTTAGAGGCCCTGGTGTGCCCATTCTCTCTCTCTCTCTCTCTCCTTCCCTCTCCAATTAAAAAAAAAAGTGTCCCTCTCACTCTCATGGTCTGCTTGATACTCTGTTGATCACATTTGGGGCATCTTTTTCATTGCAGTCACTATTTAAAATAGCCCTGAGGGGCTGGAGAGGTGGCTTAGCAGTTAAGGCGTTTGCCTGCATAGCCAAAGGATCCCTGTTTGACTCTCCAGGACCCACAAGGGGGCGCATGCATCTGGAGTTCCTTTGCAATGGCTGGAGACCCCAGCACGCCCATTCTCTGTCTTTCTCTGCCTCATTCTCTCTATAAATAAATAAATAAACAAATAAATAATTTTTTTTTTTTAAAAAAAGAGTACAACCTTTAAAATGGACCTGGGCATAGCTGAAGTCCTGGCTGCTATTCCCAGGAACAGGGGGCAGTGCTTTCTTACAGAGGAAGCTTCATTCAGCCTGCCAGAGTGAATGTGGCAGCACAAGCCTTTTAATTCCAGGAGACTGAGGCAGGAGGATCTGGAGTTGAAGCCCAGTCAGTCCTAGGCCAGCATGGACTACAGAATGAGCCTCTGACTTGTAAAAGCAATGAATAAAAGAAAATGGACTCCATATGTGGGTTCAATGTTAGTGAATCAACAATATATTTCAAATGAGGTAGAAACCCATAGTTAAAAGGGAGGCTTGCAAAAAGAAAAACAATAGAGCATACATAAAACAGGTTGTGTTGTAACACGAGGCTTGCAGGAGTCTAACCTTGTTTTTCCCCTAGAAGCTGAGGCCTGGTGTTGGCTAATGTTGAGTATTTGTGCTGACTTGACAGAACAAAGCCAACCATGATGTGTGCTAGGGCTGAAGCTCAGAGGCACAGCTCTTGCCTTGCATATGTGAGGCCCAGGGTTTGTGCTCCAGTGTTGCCAAAAAGGAGAAAGGGAAACAAGGAGATGTGGAGGGAGAGAGGGAAAGAGGAAGAGAGGGAGGGAGAAAGAAGGAAGGAAAAAGATGGAGGGCGGGAATGAGAAAGGAGGGAAGTAGAAGAGAGGGAGAATGGGAGCATAGAGAGAGGAAGAGAGGGAGAGAGAAGGGAAGAGAATGAGAGGAAGAATGGAGGGAGGGAGAGAAGGAAGGAGAGAGAGAAGAGGAAAGAGGACGAGAGGGAGATAAAGCAGGGAAGAGGGAGGGATTGAGGACTGCAGGTCATGCTGGTGTGCAGAAGGAGAAGGTAGGTAGGCGAATTCTAGAATTTGTCACATGAGAAGCCAGCTCTGACTTCAAGAGTCCAGATGTTGGCGGGAAGCTCCAGGGCCAGCTTGCCTCCTCTGTCCTACTAGATAAACGAGTGCCAGCATCCTTCACCCAGTTACTCAATCCAGCATCCAGGACCTGGCTGACCCCTCTGGGAGGCCCTCGATTCTCAGCCAACCTTCCAGATGCCTAGGTTGTCCACAGCAAGCTCTCCTGTGGGTGGAGAAGTAGGCGCATCTCAGGCCAGGACCAAAAAGAGGGTGGAAGTGAGACAGCATGGATGGCACTGAGCATTGGTGATGACAGTTTTCCCTCCCTTCTGTCCTTCCTACCAGGCCAGAACCTAGCTAACTGGTCACCTCCACACACCTTGCCCGACTTCTCTCAACCCTCATTGCTGGCCTCACGATAGGGGATCCACCCCGTCTTCTTCATTAAATTCCTTCTCCCCATCCTTCACCTGATGCCCAGCACGGACAGCAATTCATGTCTTTGTTTCTTTTTTTTTTTTTTTTTTTTTAGAGGTAGAGTCTCACTCTAGACCAGGCTGACCTGGAATTTACTATGTCGTCTCAGGGTTACCTTGAACTCACTGCATTTCTCCTACCTCTGCCTTCCGAGAGCCGGGATTAAAAAGGCGTGTGCTACCATGCCGGGTCTCTTTGTTTCTTTTTCAATTACAGAATATATAGAGAGATTTCTTGTTTTGGTCTGGGTTGATGGCTAGGTTAGTAAAGTGCTTGCAAGCGTAAGGACCCTGAGTTCAGATCCCCAGTGTCCATATAAAGGCCCTGAAATCCCAGCATTGGGGAGGCAGAGATAAGACGATGGTAGGGGCTTGCTGGCTAGTGAGTCTGGCTGAGTCAGTGAGCTCCAGTTTCAGAGCAAGACCTCACCTCAAAAAGTAAGATGGATGCCAGCCGTGGTGGTGCACATAATCCCTTTAATCCCAGCACTCGGGAAGCAGAGGTAGGAGGATCGCAGTGAGTTCGAGGTCACCCTGAGACTACATAGTGAATTCCAGGTCAGCCTGGGCTAGAGTGAGACCCTACCACGAAAAACAAAACAAAAAATAAATAAATAAGATGGAGAGTGGTGGAGGAAGAAACACACAAAAATTTAATCATTCTTTTAAAAAAAATCTATTTCAGGGGCTGGAGAGATGGCTTAGCAGTTAAGATACATGCCTGCGAAGCCTCATGACCCAGGTTCAATTCCCCAGGTCCCACATAAGCCAGATGCACATGGTGGCACATGCTTTTGGAGTTCGCTTATAGTGGCTGGAGGCCCTGGCGTGCCCATTCTCTCTCTCCCTCCCCCCTCTCTGTCTCAAATAAATAAATAAATAAATATAACAAATCTTCAAAAAAAAATCTATTTCAGGGGGCATGGTGTTGCACGCCTTTATTCCCAACACTCGGGAGGCTGAGGTAGGAAGATCACTGTGAGTTCGAGGCCGGCCTGCAACTACATAGTGAATTCCAGGTCAGCCTGGACTAGAGTGAGACCCTACCTTGAAAAACCAAAAACAATCTATTTATTCATGATAGAGAGAGAGAGAGGCAGAGACCGACTATGAGAGCGCTAGGGTCTCTTGCCACTTGAAATGAACTCCACACACATGTACCGCTTTGTGCATCTGGCTTTATTGGGGAGTAGAACACAGGCCATCAGGCTTTGCAAGCAAGTGCTTTTAACTACTGAGCCGTCTGTCCAGCCCCCAAAGACCCATCAGGTTAGCCTTCTCTAATGCGTATCTCAACCGCGACCACCATCCCCTTCCAGAACTCTTTCGTCTTCCCAAGTTGAACCTCCATTGCCACCGTCCGTCCATCCCTCCAGCCATCCCCCATTCGACTTTCAGGTTCCTGGGAGTCTAATCCCCAGGCTCACAGTGGTGGGCAGGCTGTGTCATTAACATAGGCAGCCAGTGTTTCTTCCACAATGAGAGAATTTACTGAGTAACAATAAATCCACCCGTGTCTCCTCAAGTTCTCTTGATCTTGCTTGGTAACTGTGGCCAAGGCAATCACTAGTTCTATACTCCATCCCAATCTCAATGAGAAGTACAACTAACAGTCAGATTACATGTTCATTACCCTTCACACCTAAGAAAGGGTAACAGTAGCCCCAGCTCCTCCTTAAGGCAGTGGAGGCAGAGCACTGATAACTGCTGGTCAGGTAGAGATCAATGAAGTCACAGCCGGGCAGGCCATGCCCACACTGACACCAAGGCACCCAGCAGCCATGGTGCTGTGGTCAATGCTGGCCAGAGCTGCAAACTCTGCTCTGCGGCAGTTCCAACAGGCCTATCATGCACACATGTGCTAAGCTGAAGCCTTGGGGACAATAGGGAGATCCTGATCTATATGGCACAATGCAGGTCGGGCCCTAGCCAGACCACATGCTAAAAGAAACCAGGCCACACCCCTCGGGTTTTCTCACCAGGATGGTGGGTAGTCAATGACAGATAAGACCCCATGAGATGGGGCAACCTAAGACAGGCACTGTCACATGTGATGATCCCTTGGGGCCTGGGGTCAAAAATGGCTTGGCAAAGAACCATGCCTCCCAGGGTTGACAATAATAAAAACAAAAAGGAGGATATGTATGGCACAATGCAGGCCTGGCCCTAGCCAGACCGCATGTCAGAAGAAACCAGGAAGTGGCTTCTGTGAACATGGCACCCTGCACAGGCCTGGCATGACAACAGCTACAGTCCCATGCTTACGAGAAACCTGCTGCGAGATGATCTGCCCAGAGACAGGCTGTCATTGGTCACAAGAAGGGGACCACCCCATACAATGATTGGCCAGCCAAACCCTTTAAACCCCCTATACTTCCTTGAATAAACGAGTTTGCAGCAACTCGCCCTCTGCCTGTTTCCACCCAACTCCCATGACTCTGCGCCTCTCACCCCCTACTCGGCGGAGACCCTGCGGTCCCTCCTGGGCTGGCTCTAGGAGGGACTCCGATCTGTCTGTGGTGTGACACATACTGTGGGTATGTGCCGTCTCCCCCATCCAGCACCCCTTCCTTCCATGGAGTCATTCATTGATCTGGTGTGACTGATGAGCTCCCGAGCCTGGCTCCTCTGCCATGGCTCTGATAGGAGCCAGTGCACTTGGAGCTGATCATGTTTTATTTGCATGAAGAAGTTATTGATTGGCCTGCGCTGGACAGATGATGGCTGTGGACTTGCACAAGCAAGGAGCAGGGTCACCTGGTCCAGAGCTTGCTCTCAGAATGGAGCCAGCTGGACTGTGTGTGGAGTCACTTAGGGTTAGGCACATTTTGTAGATTGGGGGAACTAGAGCAGAGCCAGCTCTCTTCATGCCCACAGAGTTGGTCTTATTATTGTTAATTAATTATTATTAAGTTTATTATTAAATGTCCTGAGCATTCACACAAGTTTGGTGTGTGTCAGAGTGTCCTTCCTTTTTAATTTTTTTTCTGGTTTACTTTTATTTATTATTAGAGACAGGGAGGGAGAGAGAGAGGAGAGAGAATGGTGTGCCAGGGCCCCTTAGCTACTGGAAATGAACTCCAGACGCATGCGCCACCATGTGCATCTGGCTTATGTGGGATCTGGAGAATCAAACCTGGGTCCTATGGCTTCACAGGCATGCACCTTAACCGCTAAGCCATCTCTCCAGCCCCAGAGTGCTATTCCTTTTATTACTGTGTTTAGATAAGGTCTCATGTAGCCCAGCCTGGCCTCAAATTTGCCGTGTTGCTGAGGACAACCTTGACCTTGAATTTCTCATCCTCTTGCCTCTACCTCGTGAGTGCTGGGATTCCCACTCCAAGCATTTTGTTGGGGGTGCAGGGTGCAGGGTCTTACTATATATCCCTGGCTGCTTGGAATTCACTATGCAAATCAGGTTGGCCTCAAACTTGAAGCAAACCTCCTGCCTCCGCCTCCTGAGTGCATCACTGTAGCAGACAGCTTCAGGTTCGCTGAGATGAACTTCCAGACCAGGTGCAGTTATGGATGAAGGGATATTATTTATTGAAGCTTACAGATTCAGGGGAAGTGCCATAATGGCAGAAGAAGCTGGCCTGCCTTCACAGGACCAAACACAGAGAGAAAAGCCAGAAGCCCCCAAAATCACAGCACAGCACACCTTGGGAACTCCAGCTAGGCACACTTTGCATATCTTTAGATTGAAATCTCAAACCCACCACCACACTTTAAGATCCGCCCAGTGACACTGCCTCCAGCCAGGTGGCTGCAGATGTAAACTACAAACTAATAAAACACTGAATATATTGGGGGACATTTATTCAAACTGCCACAACCACCATGCCTGATTAGACTTTTCTTTTTAGGGCTGAATGATATTCCATCGTATGGACAGGACACATGGTGTCTGTCCCTTTGTGTGACTCACACCTGCTTCCTTTAAATACACTCTTCTCTTGCTCCATCCATGCCTTAAGACCTCACCCTTCCAGGATTGAGTCTCAGGGATAAAATCTTCCCAGGTTTTCCCTGTCCCCAAAACAATACACAGGGCATCTTCTTGTCCTGTATATGTTTCTCCAAAGTCTCCTGGATCGTTGGGAAGGGAATTGTTCATACTGGCATTGCTGGGAGATGACGTAGCATTAGGAAATGTGGGTATCTGGCAGGCCTTTTCCTTGAGCCATGGAGAAGTCAGATGGATACCTCCTCAGAGATGGTGGGCTCCCCTTGTCCTGGCTGCCCTGCTCCCCAGGAGTTTCTAGCTCTTTTAGCCCCTTCAGGATATTAACAGATTCCTAAGCCAGAAGCCTGAGTCTAAGGGTTCCAACACACAAGACTCAGCCACCTGCCACCCAGGAGTCTAATGAGAGAGAGAGAGAGAGAGAGAGAGAGAGAGAGCAGTGGTGAGGCAAGGAGGGAATGTTGCATAGTACGGTTGTTCAGGGGAGGAGGGAAGCATTCTCAGCCCTCATCTGGGAGCGCTGCTCAGAGCTTCAGGATTGTTGGGGAAAGAAGAGAAGCGGAGAAACATGCGCAGCAAAGCAGTGTCAGGTTGGTCACGGCCTCAGGGCCAGCCACGTCCAAGAACTTGTTATTGCTTGAAGGGAGCAATTTGGTGCTCCTCACAAGATGACTGAGGTGCCACTTCGGCTCCCATCGTAGTGTCTGAGCTGCAGGGTTTTTTCCATTCCTGGAATATGAGACAAGCTGGGAAGGACGTGGAGAAAACAGTTGAGAGGAGCAAAATGACAGTTTGTCAGGACAATGACCATATTCTTCTTTACGTCCATGCAGACATGGCCCTTTGGCCACTCCAGGGGATATGGCCTCTGATGGCCAACGTTTGGATTCTAAGCCCAGTGCACAGTACGACAAGGGCCACGTCACGGTCCAGAACTCAGCACTGGGTTACTTGTCACAGAGCATGAGCCACAGTTTGTCTTCATCTGATCATGGCTGTCTTCTCCCAGGTGTGCTGAGACACCTGTGGGTTAACACACACAGACAACACACTCAGAACCAAACGATTTCAAACAACCATCTGACCCCAAAATGTTGGTTTTAGAATGTCCTCCCCGTCCCAACTGGCCAAAACTGAGGTCTTCAAAGGTCCCACTTCCCCCAAAGGGCTTGCTCCTTGCCCAACAGGGATCCAGCCCGCCTGTGTCCTTCCCTTAACAATGGCCCATCCCCTCACAAGCCCCCCTCCAACTGGGCAAGTCACCATGCCCCAAGGCCATGGCCATAAAAGTGCCATTCTAGCCGGGCATGGTGGCGCACACCTTTAATCCCAGCACTTGGGAGGCAGAGGTAGGAGGATCGCCACCCTGTGACTACAGAGTGAATTCCAGGTCAGCTTGGGTTTGAGTGAGACCTACCTCGAAAAACCAAAAAAAAAAAGTGCCATTCTACCTCCCTCTCTTCTTCTGACCCTCCCACCTGAAGTAAGGTGCCTATCTCTCTACCTCGGACTATTTCTCCATCTCTGTAACTCTCTCTCTTTGTCTCAGTCTCCCATCTGCTTTTCTTTCATATATGCACCCCCCCCCCTCACTTCTCAGCTCTCACCTGGCTCTCCTTCCTCTGTACAATGTCATTTCTGGACTGGCAGGCCCACAATCTACCCAGATGCTCCCAACTCCTCATGCCTCCTCCCTGCCCAGAACTCACACTCTGAGCTGTTAATCAACTCCCTATTCCCACAAGTGTGGTTTCAGATCCTCTGTATTCAACCCCCTGTCACAAACTCATTTTCCCGGTGCCCAAAAGGTCCTATGCAGACTATAGGGGGAGAATTGTCATCTACAGTCAGTCTTAGATGGCTATGGACCGTGCATGCTACACAACTGACCTTCCAGGCAAGATATGCCTACTAGGGCAATAGTGGCATGACAGTTATGGAGGTAACCAACAACGTTCTGATTGGCTTTGAAGCTCACTCCACAGGAGGGAATTCACATCTGGTACTGTAAACCTGGTCAAAAGGCCATGGCTGGGAAGGTCTTGGTCCAATGGGAAAGCTACTATTGTTTTGGTTAGTGGACATGATATGTCCAGCCAATTGTCTTCTAAGTATTTCTGCCTATGCCTATGGATCCATGCTGCTGTCAGCTCTGGTCAGAGAACCTGCTTTGTGCAGTGGGTGGTGGTTAGTGCAGAGACTCATACCTGCTCCAAATGCTCAAAATAAGTGGCTGTGGAGTGCTCACCCCAAAACAGGACATCCATATCAGCTCCCCCACAAGACCCATGGAACACTGGGGAGGAGGAGGCAGAAAGAATGTAAGAGTCAGAGGAAAGGATGCGGAATGCTGGCCTCCAGGTGAGCTGTGGGCACGGCACTTGTGACCTTCAGTAGCTATGATTGCCAGCACGGGACCTGCACAAGATTGTGTTTGTCAACATGTCTCCAGGGACTGGGGAGGGACTCGTGAGGCCACACCCTCTCTGAGGAGTCATAAGCAGTTAGTAGCTTCTGTACGAGAGACATTTCCTTCAGTGATGTAGCCACTGGCAAGTTGCCCACGTTCCCATAAATAACCCCTTGCCCATGATTCTGTGTGTATGGGGACATGAATATGACCCAAGCACATTATATACATGTAGGAAAATGTCACAGGGCTGAAGAGATAGGTCAGCAGGTAAAGTGTTTGCCTTGTTAGCATAAGGACTCTCATGTGATCTCCAGAACTCCTGTTTAAACAAAGCCAAACATGTCAGCACATGCTTATAATCCCAGATCTAGGAAGACAGACAGCTAGAACCCTGGAGCTGGCCAGCTAGCCTAGCCTATTTGGTGACCTCTAGACCCTGTCTCAATAAAGGTGCATACTGAACACATTTAAAAAATGAGACCCTTAAGCTGGGCGTGGTGGCGCACACCTTTAATCCCAGCACTCGGGAGGCAGAGGTAGGAGGATCCCTGTGAGTTCGAGGCCACCCTGAGACTATATAGTTAATTCCAGGTCAGCCTAGGCCAGAGTGAGACCCTACCTCAAAAAAACCAAAAAAAAAAAAAAAAAAAAAAAAGACCCTACCTCGAAAAACCAAAAAATAAAAATAAAATAAAATACTAATACTAATAATGATAATAATAAATATATAAACTCCAGACACATGTGCTACCTTGTGCATCTAGCTTTATGTGGGTCCTGGGGAGTTGAATCAAGGTCCTTTGGCTTTGCACGCAAGTGCCTTAACCACTAAGGCATTTCTCCAGCCCCCCGTCTTTTTTTTTTTTTTTTTTTTTTTTTTTGAGGTAAGGTTTCACTCTGGCCCAGGCTGACCTGGAATTCACTATGTAGTCTCAGGGTGGCCTCGAACTCATGATGATCCTCCTAACTCTGCCTCCTGAGTGCTGGGATTGAAGGTGTGTGCCACCATGCCCAGCTACTTCTATTATTAAACATGTGTTCCTGGCCCAATTCATTGTTCCAGGGAAAAAGAATCTAGAAAAGGCAGCAGGTGTCCATCCTGGGCTGGGGTCCCAGGTGGAATAAGAAGAAGCAAGCTGAGCACCAGCATCCATCTCTCTGCTTCCTGAGTGTAAGTATAGTGTAATCAACCACTTCCCTCAAGCTCCTGCCACCATGGCTTCCCCACTATGACGGATGGTATCCCTCAAACCATAAGCCAAAATAAATCCTCCCTTAAGTGGGTTTTGTCAGGTATTTGGTCACAGCCATGAGAAGACTAGATAACAGAAAGCCAGCATGGTGGTGCACACCTTTAATCCCAGCACTTGGGAGGCAGAGGTAGGAGGATCGCTGTGAGTTTGACACCAGCCTGGGACTACAGAGAATGTTCCAGAACAGCCTGGGCTAGAGTGAGACTCAAAAAAAAAAAAAAAAAAAAAAAAAAACAGATAAACTTTGTGTGGTGGCGCATGCCTTTAATCCCAGCACTGGGAGGCAGAGGTAGGAGGATTGCTGTGAGTTCGAGGCCACCCTGAGACTACAGAGTGAATTCCAGGTCAGCCTGGACAGAGTGAGACCCTACCTCGAAAAACCAAAAACATTTAAAAAAGATAATATGTTGCCACTCCAGGCTACTCATGGCTGCGCTGGGTTGAGTCTCTGCTGCTATTCTGAAGGGCAGGATTGAGTTATCATCTGTGGTCATGTTTGTAATACCAAACAGAGTGTCTGAGTTATTGATAAAGAACTGAAATTGATGTCCTAGGGTCTTGGAGACCAGGAAGGTCAGGATCAGATCAGATCAAGATGAGGGATTTCCTGCTGCATCTTCACATGGTGGAGCACAGGCAAATGGAGGGAATGTCGAGTCCTCTCATGTGCCAGAAGCCAAGGGACAAACCCAGAAGTGCTTTTACCACAGCAGCCTGAGTGCTGGGGAGACGTGAACATGACACACTAGCTGAGGCTCTGTCCATCGGACAGACAAAAGACAGTGTGGCGAGGGAACAAGACACCCATATAGTCATGACAGCTGTCCTGGGCAGACTCCAACAGCCCCAGGCAGGAGGGAGGTCTTCTTGAATGCAGTCAGCTGGATAGAAGCAGCATGTCCACAGGTCATATTTTGGGACAGTGTGTGGTTTTTTTGTTGCTGTTGTTGTTGGTGACAGGGTCTCACTATGTAGTCCACGATGTCTTCAACGCCTAGACAACTCTCCTGCCTCTGCTTCCCAAGTGCTGGCAGTGCAGATGTGAGCCATCATACTTAGTGCATTTTTAAAAAATTTATTTATTTATTTGACAGAGAAAGAGTGAGAAGGAGAGAGAATGGGCACACAAGGGCCTCCAGCCACTGCAAGTGAACTCCAGACACGTGTGCCCCCTTGTGCATCTGGCTAACGTGGGTCCTGGGGAATCGAACTGGGGTCCTTTGGCTTTGCAGAAAAATGCCTTAATTGCTAAGCCATCCCTCCAGCCCTACTTAGTGCTTTTTTAAATTACTTGTGGGCTGGAGGGATGGTTTAGCAGTTAAGGCGCCTGTTCCTAAGCCTAAAAACGCTGGTTTCAATCTCCAGAGGTTCCAATCTCCAGGTCCCACGTTTAGTCAGATGCAAAGTGATGCAAAGGCGCAATGCCTCACTTGACCACAAGGAGGCGCACACATCTGGATTTCGTTCACAGCAGCTGAGAGGCTGCTGGTGGGCCCATCTCTGTCTTCCTCTCCCTCTCTGTTTCTCTCCAAAAATAAATAAATAAATAACTTATTTGTTTATTTATTATTATTTGTGTGTGTGTGCATGTCCATGTATGTGAATGTGTCAGTACAGGCGTGTGCACACTGAGGCAGTTAGGGTGACTGGGCTCCCAAAAGTAAAGGCAGGAATGTCTTTGAGCCTGGCCACTCTGTGAGACATCAGAGAGTGATATGACTTCTTACCTCTTGCCTAAAGGAGCTCCCTAGACTTGTTTATCCATGAAAAACCTGAGGCCCTCCCTGGGAGAGAATTGCCCTTTCCTAGAATTTTTTTTTTTTTTCCCAGGTAGGGTCTCGCTCTAGCCCAGGCTGACCTGGAATTCACTATGTAGTCTCAGGGTGGCCTCGAACTCATGGTGATCCTCCTACCTCTGCCTCCCAAGTGCTGAGATTAAAGGGGTGCACCACCATATACAGCTCTCCTAGAATTTTTAAAAAAACATTTTTTACATTTTATTTATTTATTTATTTATTTGAGAGAGAGAGAGAAAAGGAGAGAATGGGCTCACCAGGGCCTCCAGCCACTGCAAACGAACTCCAGATGCATGCACCCCCTTATGCATCTGGTTTATGTGGGTCCTGGAGAGTTGAACTGGGATCCTTTGGCTTTGCAGACAAATGCCTTAACCACTAAGCCATCTCTCCAGCCCCATCTCCTAGAATTTTTTAAAAATATTTTTACAGCCGGGCGTGGTGGCGCACGCCTTTAATCCCCAGCACTCAGGAGGCAGAGGTAGGAGGATCGCCGAGAGTTCAAGGCCACCCTGAGACTTACATAGCCAGGTCAGCCTGGACCAGAGTAAAACCCTACCTCGAAAAATCAAAAAAAAAAATTTTTTAATTTATTTCACACACACACACACACACACACACACACACACACAAGAGAGAGAGAGAGAGAGAGAGAGAGGTAGATAGAGAATGGGTACACCAGTGCTTCTAGCCACTGCAAACAAACTCCAGATGCATGTGCCACCTTGTGCATCTGGCTTTACATGGGTACTGGGGAATTGAATCCCTTTCTCAAAAAAAAAAAAAAAGAATAGAAAGAAAGATGAAAAGAAACAAAGAAGGGAGGGAGAGAGAGGAGACAAAAAAAAAATCAGAAATAGCTTAGGGCTGGGAAGATGGCTCAGTGGATAAAGTGCTTGACACTCAGGCAGAGTACCCAGGTTCAATCCCCAGATCTCACTAAAATGCTGGAGTCCTGATGGGCTTCTGCAGTCCCAGCACTCTGCCACTGACACCCACGTCGAGATTGGAGGTGGAGACAGAAGTTCCCAGAATGAGAGTTCAGAGAAGAAATCTTGCCTCGAATGAGGTGAAAAGTCGAGGACTTGTAATGGGGTACTTGGGGCCCAGGAAAGTCCTTAAACCCCAAACCCTAGGTTCATGTCTAATTTTAATCAAAGAATTGAATAAAAGCAAGACTGAGAAGGATCATTATTAAATTATTATATTTGTTGAAGAAAGTACAGAGCCAAGGAAAAGCACCCATGTGGCTAGAGACCCCACGTGGAGGGTCTGGGAAAAACGTAGAAAGAAAAGAGAGAAAAGAAAGTTCAAGGAGCTCCTGCTATGTGGGGAGCTGGAGGGGATAAAGGAGCCCAGAGGAAATGAACCAGAAGCCATTGTTTGGCTCCTGCAGAAGGCGCCAGCCTAAAGCAAAAATGAAGTCGCTGTTGCCAAAGTAAAGTCCTGCCTCACGGTCATAAACTGTTTATCTGAGCCAACAAATCTGGATTAAACTGTAACAGCCCCAATTTCCCAATCAAGCCAGTTTCAGCTGGTGTGACACCAGAGTCTCCTCTGCCTCCATCCTTGAATAGAAAAGGTCACCCCAAGTCACCAGACATTTCCCAGCTATTTCCCCACTGAGATGTCTCCTCGTCCCTCCTTACAAGACAAGTGACAGGGAGGAACACTGTGCCAGTCATCCTCTTGTTTCTGCTTCTTTAAAAAACAATTTTATTTTATTAATATTTTATTTTCATTTATTTATTTGAGAGAGAGATACAGAAATAGGCATGGAGAGAGAGAGAATGGGCGTGCCAGAGCCTCCAGCCACTGCAAACGAACTCCAGACGCATGTGCCTCCTTGTACTTCTCGCTTACGTGGGTCCTGAGGAATCGAGCCTCTAACTGGGGTCCTTAGGCTTCACAGACAAGCGCTTAACTGCTAAGCCATGGCTCCAGTCCTAAAAAACAATTTTATATTGCTGGGCATGGTGGCACATGCCTTTAATCCCAGCCCTCCGAAGGCAGAGGTAGGAGGATCTCATGAGTTCAAGGCTACTCTGAGACTACATAGTGAATTCCAGGTCAGCCTGGGCTAGAGGGAGACCCTACTTTGAAAAACAAACAAACAAACAAAAACCCTTTTGTTTACAAACAGAGAGAGAAGTAGAGAGAGAGAATCGGCGCGCCAGGGCCTCCAGTCACTGTAAATGAACTCCAAATGCATGGGCCACTGTGCATCTGGCTTTACATGGGTACTGGGGAATCAAACCCAGGTCCTCAGGCTTTGTAGGCAAGTGCCTTAACCACTGAGGCACCTCTCCAGCTCCTGTTTCTGCTTTTTAAAAAGTGTATGTATGTATGTATGTATGTATGTATGTATGTATGTATTTGCAAGCAGAGAGAGACACAGAGAGAAAGAGAGAGAGAATGGTTGAATCAGGGACTCTAGCCACTGCAAATGAAATCCAGATGAATGCATCACTCTGTGCATCTGGTTTACAAGGGTACTGGGGAACGGAACTCTGGTCGTTAGGGTTGGCAAGCAAGCGTCTTAACCTCTGAGCTATCTCTTCCCAGCCCTCTGCTTTTTTAAAAAAATATTTATTTATTTATTTGCTAATTTGAGAGAGAGAGATTGAGCACCCCAGGGCCTCTATCCACTACAAACGAACCCCAAATTCATGCACCACCTTGTGCATCTGGCTTATGTGGGTACTGGGGAACCAAATCTGGGTCCTTAACCACTAAGCCATCTGTCCAGTTTATTCTGCTTTAAAAAATATATTTTTGCCAGGCATGGTGGTGCACGCCTTTAATCCCAGCACTCGGAAGGCAGAGGTGGGAGGATCGCTATGAGTTCAAGGCCACCCTGAGACTACATAGTGAATTCCAGGTCAGCCTGAGCTAGAGTGAGACCCTACCTTGAGAAACCCATGTATATATATAATTTGCAGAGAGAGACAGACCAAGACACATACACACACAGAAAGAGAGAGAGAGAGAGAGAAAGAAAGAGAGAATTGGGCATGCCAGGGCCTCTAGCCTTTGCAAATCAACTCCAGATGCATGTGATCCCCAGATCTCACTAAAATGCTGGAGTCCTGATGGGCTTCTGCAGTCCCAGCACTCTGCCACTGACACCCACGTGAGATTGGAGGTGGAGACAGAGTTCCCAGAATGAGAGTTCAGAGAAGAAATCTTGCCTCGAATGAGGTGAAAGTTGAGGACTTGTAACGGGGTGCATGGGGTCAGGAAAGTCCTTAAACCCCAAACCCTAGGTTCATGTCTAATTTTAATCAAAGAATTGAATAAAAGCAAGACTGAGAAGGATCATTATTAAATTATTATATTTGTTGAAGAAAGTACAGAGCCAAGGAAAAGCACCCACGTGGCTAGAGACCCCACGTGGAGGGTCTGGGAAAAACGTAGAAAGAAAAGAGAGAAAAGAAAGTTCAAGGAGCTCCTGCTATGTGGGGAGCTGGGGGATAAAGGAGCCCAGAGGAAATGAACCAGAAGCCATTGTTTGGCTCCTGCAGAAGGTACCAGCCTAAAGCAAAAATGAAGTCGCTGTTGCCAAAGTAAAGTCCTGCCTCACGGTCATAAACTGTTTATCTGAGCCAACAAATCTGGATTAAACTGTAACAGCCCCAATTTCCCAATCAAGCCAGTTTCAGCTGGTGTGACACCAGCGTCTCCTCTGCCTCCATCCTTGAATAGAAAAGGTCACCCCAAGTCACCAGACATTTCCCAGCTATTTCCCCACTGAGATGTCTCCTCGTCCCTCCTTACAAGACAAGTGACAGCGAGGAACACTGTGCCAGTCATCCTCTTGTTTCTGCTTCTTTAAAAAACAATTTTATTTTATTAATATTTTATTTTCATTTATTTAGTTGAGAGAGAGATACAGAAATAGGCATGGAGAGAGAGAGAATGGGTGCGCCAGAGCCTCCAGCCACTGCAAACGAACTCCAGACGCATGTGCCTCCTTGTACTTCTCGCTTACGTGGGTCCTGAGGAATCGAGCCTCTAACTGGGGTCCTTAGGCTTCACAGACAAGCGCTTAACTGCTAAGCCATGGCTCCAGTCCTAAAAAACAATTTTATATTGCTGGGCATGGTGGCACATGCCTTTAATCCCAGCCCTCCGAAGGCAGAGGTAGGAGGATCTCATGAGTTCAAGGCTACTCTGAGACTACATAGTGAATTCCAGGTCAGCCTGGGCTAGAGGGAGACCCTACTTTGAAAAACAAACAAACAAACAAAAACCCTTTTGTTTACAAACAGAGAGAGAAGTAGAGAGAGAGAGAGAGAGAGAGAGAGAGAGAGAGAGAGAGAATCGGCGCGCCAGGGCCTCCAGTCATTGTAAATGAACTCCAAATGCATGGGCCACCGTGCATCTGGCTTTACATGGGTACTGGGGAATCAAACCCAGGTCCTCAGGCTTTGTAGGCAAGTGCCTTAACCACTGAGGCACCTCTCCAGCTCCTGTTTCTGCTTTTTAAAAAGTCTTTTTATGTATGTATGTATGTATGTATGTATGTATGTATGTATGTATGAGCAGAGAGAGACACAGAGAGAAAGAGAGAGAGAATGGTTGAATCAGGGACTCTAGCTACTGCAAATGAAATCCAGATGCATGCATCGCTCTGTGCATCTGGTTTACAAGGGTACTGGGGAACGGAACTCTGGTCGTTAGGGTTGGCAAGCAAGCGTCTTAACCTCTGAGCTATCTCTTCCCAGCCCTCTGCTTTTAAAAAAAAAATATTTATTTATTTATTTATTTGCTAATTTGAGAGAGAGAGAGAGAGAGAGAGAGAGAGATTGAGCACCCCAGGGCCTCTATCCACTACAAACGAACCCCAAATTCATGCACCACCTTGTGCATCTGGCTTATGTGGGTACTGGGGAACCAAATCTGGGTCCTTAACCACTAAGCCATCTGTCCAGTTTATTCTGCTTTAAAAAATATATTTTTGCCAGGCATGGTGGTGCACGCCTTTAATCCCAGCACTCGGAAGGCAGAGGTGGGAGGATCGCTATGAGTTCAAGGCCACCCTGAGACTACATAGTGAATTCCAGGTCAGCCTGAGCTAGAGGGAGACCCTACCTTGAGAAACCCATGTATATATATAATTTGCAGAGAGAGACAGACCAAGACACATACACACACAGAAAGAGAGAGAGAGAGAGAGAGAGAAAGAAAGAGAGAATTGGGCATGCCAGGGCCTCTAGCCTTTGCAAATCAACTCCAGATGCATGTGCCACTTTGTGCAACTGGCTTTATGTGGGTACCTCGGAATCAAACACTGGTCACTAGGCTTTGCAACCACCTTAATCACTGGGCTACCTATTCAGCCCTGCTTTCATTTTTTTAAATTTTTCAAAAAACATTTTATTGGGCTGGAGAGATGGCTTAGTGGTTAAGCGTTTGCCTGTGAAGCCTAAGGACCCTCGTTCAAGGCTGGATTCCCCAGGACCCACATAAGCCAGATGCACAAGGTGGCACATGCATCTGGAGTTCTTTTGCAGTGGTTGGAGGCCCAAGTGTGCCCATTCTCTCTCTCTCTGCCTCTTTCTCCCTTTGTCTGTTGCTTTCAAATAAATAAAGAAAATAAAGAAAAAAAAATTTAAAAACCCAACTTTTTATTTTATTTGAGAGAGAGAAAGAGGCAGATAGAGAAAGAATGGGCACTCCAGGGCCTTCAGCTGCTGCAAATGAACTCCAGACGCATGTGCCACCTTGTGCATCTGCCTTACATGGGTCTTCGGGAATCAAACCTGGGTCCTTTGGCTTCACAGGCAAGCACCTTAACTGCTAAGCTACCTGTCCAGTTCCATTTTAAATTTTTAATTTATTTTCAAGGAGATTTTATTTATTTTCAATGAGAGGGGCTAGAAGGATGGCTTGGCAGTTAAGACACTTGCCTGCAAAGCCAAAGGACTCAGGTTGAATTCCCTAGGATCCTTGTAAGCCACATGAACAAAGTGGCACATGCGTCTGCAGTTCGTTTGCAGCAGCTGGAGGCCCTTTCTCCCTCCCTCCCTCTCTCCCTCTCTCTATCTGCTTCTCTGCCTCTCTCAAATAGATGATAGATGATAGATAGATAGATAGATGATAGATTAGATAGATAGATAGATAGATAGATAGATAGATAGATAGATAGAGAGATAGAAAGAAAGAAAGAATATGAATGAGAGGAAATGGGCATGCCTGGGACTCGACACTATAAATTCCAGATGCATGTGCCACTTTGAGCATCTGGCTTTACATGGGTGGTGGGAAATTGAACCTGGGACATCAGGTTTTGCTAGAAAGCATCCTTATCCACTGAGCCATTTCTCTAGTCCTTGTTTCTGCATTAGCCCTTCACCAGCTACAACTCCAGCCTCACCTGCACTAACTTTGTTTCATGGAGGGAAGATTGTACGTTGAAGGGAAAGCCACCCCAAATTTTCAAACTGCATCATGGTCATTTTTTAATTTTTTTAATTATATATATATATATATATATGCCCCGGCCAGCGGGGCTTCAACGGGAGCAAGGACCCTAGAGAACCTGAAATGAAAGGGACAAGAGACACAAGGAACCGATAGCAAGACAAAGTTCTGATCAAGCTGTGTATTTTTATTACTCTTAGAGTGCCTTTTATGCAGCAGAACAGGGAAGTTTGTCAACAGTTTAAGTATTGCTACAATTCCAAATACCACAGGTCAAAGACCCCAAAGCCAGAAGATGTTTCACAGGATAAGGATCCGGCCCTAAAACCACAAGATAACGACTTCCTCAATCTCTGTGGGTCATTGTTCTTTCTCTGTGCATGGGTTAATAGATAACTGCAGACCTTGCGACTTCCCAGAACAGACAAGATGGAGTCACTACTCAAGATGGAGGCACTTTTGGTTACCTAGTGCCCAATGGTTCCCGACATCTCCTCCCTTTCTATTAGTTTTAGAAGGTGTTTTTGTGGCGGCCAATTTTTGTAAACTTTATTAGGACTCCCAGGGTTCCGTGATGTCACGGTGGGCCTGTAACCAACTGGGGGAGCATTGACCTGACTCCTCCCGTGGGATTCTTATCCCACCTCTTTTGGCTCTTGGTACCTTTTGGGGAGGGGAGGCAGAGCCAACACAGAAAGTACGGTATCAACCTCCATGCAAGTCAGGTTTGACTCTCAGGGAATTCAGAAGCGGTCAAAAAAAGGGGGGGGGGACCTTCCCTTGCAATATTTTCTACACCCACGTTGGTGCCCATATTGTACTCACACATTTATGAGCCAATATGCATAGGTTTGACTCCTATGCGGTTCCTGTCGGAGGGGAGTCGCTCAGATTATTTTAAGTTTAGACAAGTGCCAATAAGGGAGGAGATATGGGATACACCTGCAAACTAGGCAAAGGTTCAGCACCTAGGCCAGAGGGCGGTCGCAGTGGGCGGTCATAAGGCAGGTCAAGCCGGAGGCAGGTCCTCAGTCGCGATTCCTCGGCTTGTCAGCTCCAGTCTGTGATCAGCAATCTGTTGAGCTGCTGAAACACTTGAGCTCTGGAAGCCGCTACATTTAGCCTCTGTAACATTGTTTGCTCGCCTGACTTAGGCACAGCCATTCCTGCATGTTGAAACTGTTGTAAACCAAGTTAAAGTTTTTTTTTTTTTTTTTTTTTTTACTTAGAAGACATCATTTAATAGCCAGACGACAGTACTGCCATTATAGAACAGACAGTCATTAAGCCCAGGCCTGACTCAGATAAGGAACTAGCTGAGGAATGTGTTAACCTCCAACTCTGTAATCTATGTTTGTTTGTTTGGCAGTAAATTCCCCCCTGCTTAAGCCAAATGAGAATCTGAGAAAGAAACTGCTTGGGAGATACTTAAGGCAACAAAAAAAAAAACAACCCTTTTGCAGCCTTAGCAGGACCACCAAAAGACAAATGACTATATGAAATAACAGATATTTTCTTTTGTAAACCTTGTAAATCTATGTTAAGATTATTATGATTTTAAATACCCCAACTATGATTTTTAACCTTTTACCATACAGTAGCAGTCCCATTGTAGGATAAAGGAGAAATACTTATAAATTGATAATTTACAAGACAGAACAATTGCTTTTGAACCACTAGATTGACAACCTGCCTTTTAAAATACATAACAGCATAACAGCATTTTCTAGAGCATCTAACCTGACTGACAGCTTTTTATCAATATCTATCTGTGATGAAAAAGTTTGAGAAAAATTTTAATCAGTCCAATAACATAGCTTTTGGGGAGTTTTCACACCTGTAGGACCTTCTAGAGATACTCAGCCATGGGAGCCTCTGGTCCTTGTAACAGACAAATTTTGTAAACCATTTATTGACCTGAGATGTAATTCCCAGTTCCCACTCCCTCCCCCCATACAAGAATTGGGACGGAGGCTTCAGCGGTGGGCTTGATGTCTCTTTTGGCTGTGGCCGCCAGCACCTGTGAAAAAGGGAGTGAAAGAGGGGGAGGGGAACTGTCCCATGTTATTAAGTCAAGGGAGAAGCGTCCGTCCATAGGGAAACAATTAACATATAGACACACAAATATGACAGAAACACATAGGGCCCAATAACACAGATACACGAATATGACAGAAACAGAGGGCCCAATAACATAGACACACGAATATGACAGAAACAGAGGGCCCAAGAAAAGCTATGCGTGCTTCAGAACCAAATTTAAAAAGGAGAAAGAGAGAGAGCGCTCAGATACTCACCAGACCGGTCTGAGAAGAATTTTTCGAGTCTGGAGTCTTGGGTTTGCTTGGGTTTCTCAGTCAGGGAATCAAAGGAAGTGTCAAGTCCCCCACACGAGTGTTTGGGGACCCCCAGGGTTGTGTGACATTTACCAGAATCATAACAAAGGCAGTTATGTTATCAGGAGCACATAGTTGGATGGGAAACAATTATCACAGGCAATGGAGGGAGATGTTAGGCATTTTTTGTATATTAGTTATATTAACCATGTGAGAGAATTAAATATTAATGAACCAATTTTAACTTTAAGATATAGTTAAAATGTTGACAAATAGGAACTTAATTAACTTTATTGGGTACTCTAAATTTAGTCTTTTTTAACCATCATCATGACCAGATTAATATCAACAAGTTAAAGTTGTAAATTTACAAACTGAATACCATAGTAACCTTTTATCAGCTAGAGCCATGCTTTTATTAGTTTGATGTAAATCCCTAGGTTGATAATCATTTTATTGTATCTTAAAAGATCTGCAATCTGGTTAAGTGTTTTGTCTTTAACCTTGTTTAAGTTTACTTAATATCTACAGTTACATATTTTTATCTTACAAACTATGTAACCACTCTGTAATAATCTTTTTCATTAAATAGTTACCAACATTTAAAGTTTTTTCTCCAGTTTAACCTTTTTTTTTTTGTTGTTAGTTTATCTTATTATTACCAGCGAAAACTTTTATTGTTGTTACCATGAGGCTTTTTAAATAAAAAGGCCTTATGAAATATCTTTAAAGAGTAGATCAGGCTTGACTTCTGACACACATTTAAATTATGAAAGTAGATTTGAACATTATTAAAAAAATTTTAACAAATTTAGTATTAAGCACATATTCAAATTTAAATATAATTCTTGAGACTTTTTTGTTTGTTTGTTTGTTTTTGTTGTTGTTGTTAGTAGTAGTCCCAGAAAAGCATAGAGAGGCAAAAGTGAGCTTAAAACAGTTGTAAATACTTATAAGAAGTCTATATCTACTTATAATAATTTGGCATTTATCCATATTTTGAAATTTTGTTAGTAGTCCCAGAAAAGTATAGAGAGACACAGTGAACTTAAAATAGTTGTAAAAACTTATAAGAAGTCCATATCTACTTATAATAATTTGGCATTTATCCATATTTTGAAATTTTGTTAGTAGTCCCAGAAAAGCATAGAGAGGCAAAAGTGAGCTTAAAACAGTTGTAAATACTTATAAGAAATCCACATCTACTTATAGTAATTTAGCATTTACCCATATTTTGAAATTTTGTTAGTAGTCCCCAAACTCTGCAAGCCAGGGAAGCTAAGAGCCTCTTTCTTTTTCTCTCTCTCTCCTTTTTTTTTTTTTAAATCTATTATCTCCTTGTTTACCCTGTTGGGTGGTGGGCAGGTGTGGCTGGAAGCCACCTGAGCCCACGTGGGGTAGGCACGCCCCTGGAGCCTGGGCTTGGCATCCAGCTCTGAGAAGCAAGGGGGAAGGGGCTTATCTAATAGTGAGACTGAAGGACATTATTAATCAGGTTTCAATAGGAGGAGGCGATAAAAATCTTTTAAACAATCACCCATGTGACCCCATCGTTCCTCATCGATAGTGTCTTTTTTTGGGGGGGGAACCATGGACACACATTTTTTTAAATTTTTATTTTCATAACTTTTATTAATTTTGAAGAAACACTGCCTTTAAAAGCTACAGTTACCACATTTGAACTTCATAATTCATTCATGTAACACTAGCACAGTGTTTTGACAGGGTAGCAAAATATATAAAAATAAATGAGAAGCTTTTATATATACTTGATACATGTGCAGATGTGTAGGACAGCACTCCACAGAATCTCTTCATCAGTTTTCTTGCCTTTACTTCCATGATCATATCTAAGAACATATCTGCCCGCCAAAGCAGCTGACCCTGCAGGGTAAGTGAGGGTTATTCACAGGCTCATTCAAACAAAAGGCAGCCTGGGCTAGAGGAATCATCACCTAGCATAAAAATGGCAGCATCTCTCTTGGTGTCCAGCTGTGGATCCTTGCAAGCCCAGGTTCACGCACTGTTTTCAAAATTGGGGTTCTTGGGATATATGTCACTAGGTGACAGGTTCAGAATCTCATCCAAGGAAGGGCCTTCATCTTCAGGAGCAATTTCAGACTCGAACATACGCTGCAGCAAGGCATCCACAGTCCTGTACTTTTTTGATGCAATTCTGCAGTACAGTCCTTTCAAGTCTGTCCTGCTGTCTCCATCCTCCCTGCTAAAACTGCCATCCTTGGCATCCATGTTATCAGTGAGCTCCCTGTCCTGCACATCTTCCTCTTGGACCCCCACTCCAAGCTCTTGAATCTTCTTCTCAATTGCGGTTTCAATGTCATTTTTTTCTAATGAATATGCCACAAAGAAAGCCTCCAAGATGAATGCTATGAAAATATTAACAATGAGGATGACGACCACGACGTGGAACAAGATGAAGTACAGCTTTGCAGCCTGGTGGGTCACCAGGGCGAAGCCACCTGCCAGGACATGCCACTGGTTCACCACCGTGAGCTCTGTCAGCACAATGAAGGATGAAGCAAGGTTGTTGAAGTTGTTCTTACAGTACCTATCTCGGGCAAAAGCTGACCCTTTTAAGGCTGGATTCCCACACACCAGAGCATCAGGGGTAGTGAAATTTGGGTCAAAAAAATGGACTTTGCTATGGAACATTTCCATCCCAATGACAGCAAAAGCATAGTAGACCACAAAGACAAGTCCTCCAAACGTGAGCATGGTGGGGCCGATGTTAATTAAAGTGGTCACTATCACTCGAAATCTCTGAATGCTCACAATGACCCTTAGGAGTCAGTCGCAGAATTCTCAGTATCAGAACAATGTCCAGTATCTGCTGGCTGTTGTATTTTTTTGCTGATTGAATGCTGGTATTGGCCGCAGTGGCCACAAGGGCTGCAATGATGATCAATGTGTCAAACCTGTGCCTAACTATCCTCTGGACCAGAAGACTTGCAGAAGACTGGTATATCCATGGTACCTAGGATTCCAGTGGATGTCTCTTGATGTTGACCATGACCACTTGGATGTTGAGGAGGTCAGCCAAGCGGAGAAAATTCAGTTTGTCCACGTGTCCCTTCTGTCCCTCGTCAGAGATCCTCAGAAGGAGCTCCAGGTGGGAGCTGCTGATGTCGGGTGCCACCACCTTCACCAGCTGCCTCCATGTGGCCTCCACCACAAACTCCATGCCCACCTGGACTTTTAGAAGGTTGAATGCCTCTATCATTTTGTGACGTTTCAGGTATGCCAACTTGCGAATCTCATTCTTTAAGTGCTTCCTGTAATTGTTGTAGACCACAGCCAGGAAGACGGACATGAAGATGTAGGTATTCATGATGATGTAGGTTATAAAATACAAAGAGTACCACCAATTGAAGTTATAGGCAGGCATCATGACATCAGGGCTGTTTGCTGTGGTGACCAGCACATAGAGCTCAAATGCTATCTCCAGAATGTTCGTGAAGTAGGGAGCACCTTCTGCAGTTCTCAGCCCCCTGTCCCCAAAAAGCTTCAAGGCCATGAGGGAGAACACAAGTACACTGAACAGAAACAAGAGGAAGACATAGAGGATGTCTGGCAGAGTGTTCCGGATGCTTCGGAAAGCCCTTCGGATCACAATGGTGACCATAATGCAGATGTTTTTTGTATCCTTCCAGAAAACCATTCGAGAAGTGATACTCGCAAAATGCACCAGCCTTCCAAAGAATGCAGTCAGGACAGATCACTTCTGCAAGAAAGGCAGTGGAAACAATGCAGGTTCTTCAAACAGGGCAAGAGAAAGGTCTACACAGATAAAGAAGTATATGGCTACTTGCATTTTCCAGTTGTTATAAAAGTAGTAAAGTCTGATAGCCTGAGGGGATGTTTCAAAGGGAACATTTTTAACTTGGGTCCCCTGCATCTTGAGAGATTCCTCAAGCCCTTGAATAAACAATTCCTATTTGTTTAACGTTTGCTGAAAAGAAAAGCCTGTAGGAGCCTGAGCCTTGCCTTGCCCCCAGCTATGAGCTTTTGTCTTTGTTGTTGCCTGTGGTTTTTGAGCAGTTTTTCCTGCCACAGTTTTTTGGTGAAAGCTAGTGTTTTTCACGATAGAGAAAGTTTAGAAATGCCAATACTAGAGGGCAACGTTTCTGGGCTATAAGTAGCTCAGGGGAATTCCCCAATGGATCTTAAACATAAGCCTGACCGCAAGTTTAAAAGTCTGGCTGCTGCCCTAAAGGTTATTGGAGAGAGGACTAGATAGGAGATTGCTGCCAACACCCAGTCGGGCTTTCGGGACTTGAACAATGAGCTCAGGGCCTTCAGTCAATGCCGGAGAGTAGCCCCAGCCAAGAGACTTCAGTTGCCCTGTTGCCTTGATTTAAGTCCACGCGATGGCTCAAACCAAAAATAAAGAACGAAGAAGACAGTGTCTGAGAGAGAGAGATTTGTCTTTTTCTTTGAGAAGGAAAAAGTCTGTTTTTCTTTACATTACACCTCGCCTAAACCCTCAGTACCCACTGGGCCTAAACCCTCTCTGATGGAGGGGAAAGTTTGTTTTTTCTTTCTTTCTCTCAGTGGAACCCACTGGGGAGTTCCCTGTTCATTTGTCTTTCTCTTAACCCTAGTTCCTCGACCTTGAGAGCTTGTTTTAGCCCAGTCACAAAAGAGTCTTTTTTGTAAATGCTTGTCCCATGGTAAAAAAATCTTACCTCACCGTCCGAGTGTTCACGCGGATCTGTCTCACGGCGGGCAACTCCGTGGCGATCACCAGCGGGCCAGTGTCTAACCCCCTCTTCGGGTCGCGGCGGCCTCGGTGCGGGATCCCCAATGGGTAGGTGGCAGACGGTGTTTCAGGCGATCCTGGGTTCGAGCCCCACGTTGGGCGCCATTTGCCCCGGCCAGCGGGGCTTCAACAGGAGCAAGGACCCTAGAGAACCTGAAATGAAAGGGACAAGAGACATCTGATCAAGCTGTGTATTTTTATTACTCTTAGAGTGCCTTTTATGCAGCAGAACAGGGAAGTTTGTCAACAGTTTAAGTATTGCTACAATTCCAAATACCACAGGTCAAAGACCCCAAAGCCAGAAGATGTTTCACAGGATAAGGATCCGGCCCTAAAACCACAAGATAACGACTTCTTCAATCTCTGTGGGTCATTGTTCTTTCTCTGTGCATGGGTTAATAGATAACTGCAAACCTTGCGACTTCCCAGAACAGACAAGATGGAGTCACTACTCAAGATGTAGGCACTTTTGGTTACCTAGTGCCCAACGGTTCCCTACATATACATATTTTGGTTTTTCAAGGTAGGGTCTCACTCTAGCCCAGGCCGACCTGGAATTCACTATGTCGTCTCAGGGTGGCCTTGAACTCTTGGCAATCCTCCTACCTCTGCCTCCCCAGTGCTGGGATTAAAGGTGTGCGCCACCACACCTGGCTTGTTTGTTTAACTTTTTGTTTTGTTTTGTTTTGTTTTTCGATGTAGGGTCTCACTCTGGCTCAGGCTGACCTGGAATTAACTATGTCATCTCAGGGTGGCCTCGAACTCTCAGCGATCCTCCTACCTCTGCCTCCCGAGTGCTGGGATTAAAGGCGTGCGCCACCACGCCCGGCTTGTTTAACTTTTTGATGTAGGGTCTTGTAGCCCAGGCTGACCTGGAATTCACTATGTAGTATGACTCTGAAGTCTGTTGCTCGCTCCCTTATCAATAACCTAGGAGGAGTCTGGGGTGATGGCTTAGGGGATAAAACACTTGGGGCGCAAGTGTGAGTGTCTGAGTTCAGATCCCCAGGCCCTGTGTAAAAAGCCAGACATCATGGAAGGCGTCTGTAATCTCAGTGTGTGCCTATGAAAAGGAAAGAGGTGAAGACAGGAGCATCTCCTGGAGGCTCGCAGGCCAGCTAGCCTGGCAATGCAGCTGTGAGTAATGAGAAAGCCTGCCTCACGAGGTGCAAGGTGAGAGCTGACATCCAGCCCTGCCTGACACATGTGTGCCATGACACACGCACATTCACCCACCCACTCACACACCCCAAAACAAACAAACAAACAACCCCTAATCCTTAAACAACAGTAGGGTAAGCTTTTTTTTTTTTTTTTTTTTTTTTTTCCCCGAGGTAGGGTCTCACTCTAGCCCAGGCTGACCTGGAATTCACTCTGTATTCTCAGGGTGGCCTCGAACTCATGGTGATTGATCCTCCTACCTCTGCCTCCCGAGTCCTGGGATTAAAGGTGTGCACCACACACGCCCAGCCTTTAAACAACAGTAGGAATTGGCGAAAGGAAATGGGTGCATTGGGGCAGAACTGGGGACAGAAAACTCAGGCTTGCTGCTGGTGGCTTCAGTTTAAGCAGACATGGAACAGTCTATGGCCACACTCCCCTGAGCACATCCCGTCTTGTCTGAGCTCAGAAGCTGAGCAGGGTTGGCGCTGGTTAGTATGTGCACAGGAGAAGGCACAAAACAAAACCCGGTCATACACTCTGGCCACTTCTGTTGGCCTGTGTCCACACAGCTATGAGGGAGGTCACCGGAACCCTCCCCGGCTGAAATCTTTAGGGTCCCCGTTTTACAGAAGTAGTCTGTGGAGGTGGATAATATTGTATCCAGAACCCATAGATGGTTACTAGAACATTTCAGTGCCAGGAGTGAGACACCTTCCAGTGAGTTGTTAGTCAGGGAGGCCCTGATGTCCCCAAAGCATAACAGATTATTGCCAAAGCTCTCAAGTGCCCACCAGAACTAGATGATAAGACCATATTACTTAAGACTCCACATGCTTGGGCTGTAGGTCACTGAGAAATCAAGCTGGAGCTGACTGAGCTGCAAGCCTCCTCCTTGTTGACTTTCTGTCTGTCTGTCTGTCTGTCTCTGCTTGCAAATAAATAAATAAATAAATAAATAAATAAATAAATAAATATTTTTAAAATACTGCAATAAAATATTTAAAACAAGAAATAAAAGAAGGAGGAGCTGGGTATGGTGGCACATGCCTTTAATCCCAGCACTCGGGAGGCAGAGGTGGGAGGATCACTGTGAGTTCGAGGCCACCCTGAGACTACATGGTGAATTCCAGGTCAGCCTGGGCTAGAGTGAGACCCTGCCTCGAAAAACCAAAAAGCGATTAAGGTGCTTTCCTGCGAAGTCTAAGGACCCAGGTTCAATTCCCCAGTACCCATGTAAGCCAGATGCACATGGTGGCACATGCATCTGGAGTTTGTTTGCAGTGGCTGGAGGCTCTGGCACTCCCATTCTCTCTCTCTCACCCTCTCTCTCTGTCAAATACATAAATAAATAAAAAAAGAAAAAGTGTTTAGCAGTTAAGTTTTTAGTCATTTAGGTGTGGCTTCCTTTTAGAATTTAGAATGTTGGTTAAGTATCAAGTTCTAGTCCAGAGTGGGCTACATACTAAAGACTCTGCTTCAAAAAAAGAAAATAAACACAAATTGTAACATAGCATAATATTATTCAGAAGGTTTGGAAAAGGGGGAGGACGCAATCTTGCAAAGGACAGTCAACAAGAAGCATCTGCACTTCCAGTGGGCCTCGTCTGCACTTCTCAGTGGTCCTTATCTGGAGTGAGGGGCTGGGATGGGGCGGAGCTGGAGTGGAGGTCAGCCAAGAGCTCTTTTTGTCAGGTAGTAAAAATATGAAAGTGGGCTTGGATGCAGATGGCCCTACGGGGTGAGATGGAGCTGTGCTGTGCAGAATAGAAAGAGGAAACAGTGGGAAACTATTGTCACTGGTTTTTTGTTTGTTTGTTTGTTTTGTTTTTGCAAGGTAAGGTCTCACTGTAGCTCAGGCTGACCTGGAACTCACTATGTAGACTCAGGGTGGCCTCGAACTCTCAGCAATCCTTCTATCTCTGCCTCCCGAGTGCTGGGATTAAAGGTATGCACCACCACACCCGGCTCTATTGTCACTGTTTTGCTAAATGTGCCTGTAAAATCACCTTCTAAATATTTATGTCGCCGGGCGTGGTGGTGCATGTCTTTAATCCCACTAGAGGAAGGAGGATCACCGTGAGTTCAAGGTCAGCCTGAGACTACATAGTGAATTCCAGGTTAACCTGGGTTAGAGTGAGACCCTACCTCGAAAAACCAAAAATAAATAAATATTTATGTCTATCAAAATTACCTTCTACACATTTCCATCTATGCCCAGAGATCAGTCCAGCTCCAGGCTTTGGTCAGAGAAGCTTCTCTTTGCGGTGGGCAGTGGTTACTGCAGACACTGGTCAAAGTGCCCAGAATAGAGACTGTTGAATGCTCAGTGCTAAATGCAGCGTCTACACCACAATCCCTAAGGCTCAGGAAGCTTCCAGAAGAGGAGGCAGAAACAGTGTGGGGGCCCAAGGAGGGGTCCAGGCACGACATGACTGTTGAACTCTGGAACTCACAGCAGCTATGAATCTCTGCCTAAGACTGGGGCAAGATTGAGCTGTCAGCGTTCCGTTGTGGATGGAGAGGCATTCATAAGGCCCCATCCCTCTCTGAGGATCTGTTAGCAGCTCACGGTTGACATTTTCTTCGATGGTGTAGCCAACAGTAAGTTGCCTATGTTTCTCTAAATAAACTCCCACCCATGCTTCTGCAGGCAACCCTAATCAAACCCACGGGTTCACACACAGCATCTATTTGAGAAAAGGGGATGAGTGAGAGAGAAACAAGAAGAGGTCACGGGGAGTGATGGTCAAAGAAAACCAGGAAGGAGGAAGATGGAAGAAGAAATATGCTGAAGACTGCGACCTTGGCCACACATCGTGACTAGGAGTCGCATGCATGTGTCAGAGACAAACTGAGGCCTCACTGTGGACACAGGTGGACTCCAGGCAAGAGATGAGATTACAACAGTGTTGTTTTGCTCCTTGCTGTGACCAAATGCCTGATAAGAAGTACCCTGAGGGACTGTTCGGGCTCACAGTCCTTCCTGGTCTGGAAGACATGGCATCAGGAGATGGTTGGTCATCAGTACATTGCATCAGCAGTCAGGAGGCAGAGAGAGGTGAGTGCTGGTGCTCAGCTTGCTTTCTCCTTATTTTATCCTCCCTCCCTCCTTCCCTCCTCCTTCCCTCCCTCCCTTCCTCGCTCCTCTTCTTTCTTTCTTTCTTTCTTTCTTTCTTTCTTTCTTTCTTTCTTTCTTTTTCTTTCTCTTTCTCTTTCCTCCTTTATCTCTCTCTCTTCCTTCCTTCCTTCCTTCCTTCCTTCCTTCCTTCCTTTCTCTCTCTCTCTCTTTCTTTCTTCCTTTATCTCTCTCTCTTTCTCTCTCTCCCTTCCTTCCTTCCTTCCTTCCTTCCTTCCTTCCTTCCTTCCTTCCTTCCTCCTTCCTTCCCTCCCTCTTTCTTTCTTTCTTTCTTTCTCTTTCTTTCTCTCTCTCTCTTTCTTTCTTTCTTTCTTTTCAGTAGGGCCTCACTCTAGGCCAGGTTGACCTGGAATTCACTATGTAGTCTCAGGCTGGCCTCAAATTCATGGTGATCCTCCTACCTCTGCTTCCCGAGTGCTGGGTTTAAAGGCATGTGCCACCATGCCCAGCCTTCCTTCTCTTCCTTCCTTCCTTTATTCTTTCCTTCCTTCTTTCTTTCTCTTTTTCTTTTTTTTTTTTTTTGTGAGGTAAGGTCTTAATCTAACCTGGGCTGACCTGGAACTCACTGTGTATCCAAGGCTGGCCTTGAACTCACAGTGATCCTCCTACCTCTGCCTCCACAGTGCTGGGACAGTTACTGTCCACATTTAACGTCCATGTTCCTTCAGCCAAATCTTTCTGGAAGCAATCAGAGGGAGTTTCCATGGTGATGCTGATGATGAAGAGGAGCCATCACACCATCTTTTCTCTGTAAAGCATTTTTCAGAGAACCCAAGGAAGAAGCAGAAAAATAAACAAAGGTGTAGGGGGGTTGGGGCGAGAGCTGTCCACTCATTCTGAGTGTCCCAGTGGTCACATGACAGACGTGAGCTCAGAGAGTCAGAGTATTTTATCCAGCAACTTCTCCCTGAGCTTGAGACAGTGGAAGACTTGGCGAGGGTTGAGTTGTTCACAGGCTGCCTGTGTAGACCAGGGAAAGGGTTGTGGGGGGAGGTGGAGCTGCAATGGGGTGTTAGAGGTTGAGGAAAGTCCTTGAACCCCAAACCCTAGTTTTGTTTCTAATTTTAGTCCAAGAATTGAATAAAAAAGACTGAGAAGGATATTTATTAAATTATTTTATTTACGGAGGAAAAACAGAACCAAGGAAATATACCCATGTGGCTCAAGCGTCCACATAGAGGGCCTGGGAAAACCATGGAGAAAAAAGAAGAAAAAAGAAGAAAGTTTAAAGATCTCCTGTCATGTGGGGAGCTGGAGGGGGTAGAAAGCTCACATGGAGAGTAAAGGTTGGGGGGCTCTCATCAGCAGTTGGAAGTTCAGGAGAGGCCAGGCAGCACAGAGAGCGTGTCCTTCCTTTGCAAACATGTTTATAACTTATGGTGGTGGGCCCTCCCTTCCTTCTCAGCTCAGCTGAGGGACAGCTGATTGGTGTGGGCTAGGGGCTGTCTCAGGAAGAGGCTAACCATGGTGCCAAATTCTGGGAGCTGAACTTTGACCAACCACAATGTTAGGGCTAGATTTAAATCTTAGGAGAGACCTCCCTCCCAGGAGGGGCCCAGGTTGTTTGTAGAAAAACAGATCTAAGTAAGAGAAAAGAAGTCAGAGGCTGGAGAGATGACTTAGCAATTAAGGTGCTTGCCTGTGAAGCCTAAGGACCCAGGTTCGATTCCCTAGTACCCACGTAAGCCAGATGCTCAAGGTGGTACATGTATATGGAGTTCATTCACAGTGGCTAGAGGCTGGTGCACCCATTATTTATCTCTCCCTTTCTTTCAAATAAATAAATAAATAAATAAAATATTTTAATAAAAGAAGTCAGCCGGGCGTGGTGGCGCACGCCTTTAATCCCAGCACTCTGGAGGCAGAGGTAGGAGGATCACTGTGAGTTCGAGGCCACCCTGAGACTACATAGTGAATTCCAGTCAGCCTGAGCTAAAGTGAGACCCTACCTCGAAAAACCAAAATAAATAAATAAATAAATAAATAAATAAATAAATAAATAAAAAAAGAAGTCAGATTCTGGCCCAAAGACATTCCTGCTTTTTTTTTTTTTTTTTTAACTTTCTGGGGTCACTCTAACTGCCTAAAATAGCTACTTGACTACCTGGCTTCCTCTCAGAGCCGGCACATAGGCTGGGGAGGGTGGGGAGGAGGGCAGTGGGAGCTCTGTAGGCCCAGTGACTTGGGATCTCGGAGGGACTGAGCATCTCTGGTAAAGGGAGTGCAGTTTTGCATAAAGATCACTTTAGGGGCTGGAGAGATGGCTCAGGGGAAAGGCACTTGCCTGCAAAGCCTAAAAACCCAGGCTTGATTTCCCAGTATCTATGGAAAGCCAGATGCACAAGATGGAGCATGCATCTGGAGTTTGTTTGCAGTAGCTGGAAGCCCTGGCATGACCATTCTCTCTCTCTCCTTGCAAATAAATAAATAACATTTTAAAAGATTATTTCAGAGTGAAAACACTTAAAATCCCACCTGAACTTCCATCCTTCATAGAACTTTTCCCACTGAAGTTCTCACAGTCTCACCTCCTTTTGTTTATTTTTATTAACTTATTAGAGACAGAGAGAGAGAGGTGAGAAAGAGTGAGAGAGAATGGGCGTGCCAGGGCCTGTAAGCCACTGCAAGCAAACTCCAGATGCATGTGCTACCATGTGCATCTGGCTTACGTGGAACCTGGAGAATTGAACCTGGGTCCTTAGGCTTGGCAGGCAAGTGCCTTAAACACTAAGCATTCTCTCCAGTCCCTTGCCTCCTTTTATTTTTATTTTTCTGTTGTGTATGACTGTGTGTGTGTGTGTGTGTGTGTTCATGTGTGTGTGTACAGGTGTGTGCGTGTCACGGCATGCATGTGGAGACCTGCAGGCGAGTTTCAGGGTCCACCCTCAACTTCCACCTTGTGTGAGGAAGGGCCCCTTATTTCCATCTTTTGCTGATGCTTATACCAGGCCAGTGGGCTTGCTGGCTTCCGGGAATCTCTCCTGCCTCTGCTTCCCATCCCGCCATGTCATGCCAGCATTTTAGAAGCCTACAGCTTCCAGTTCTTGTGGGGAACCCAGCATTTTCCATTGAGCCATCTCCTCAGGCCTCTTGACCACTTCTTTATTTTGGGATTATTATTATTATTATTATTTTATTATTATTATTTTGTTTTTCAAGGTAGGTTCTCACTCTAGCTCAGGCTGACCTGAATTCACTATGTAGTCTCAGGGTGGCCTCAAACTCACGGCAATCCTCCTACCTCTGCCTCCCAAGTGCTGGGATTAAAGGTGTGCGCCACCACGCCCAGCTTTCCTTCTTTCTTTCTTTCTTTCTTTCTTTCTTTCTTTCTTTCTTTCTTTCTTTTTTTGTATATTTTATTTTTATTTATATTTGAGAGGGAAAGAGGCAGATAGAGAGAGTATGGGTGCACAAGGGCTTCAGCTGCTGCAAATGAACTCCAGAAGCATGTACCACCTTGTGCATCTGGCTTATGTGGCTCTTGGGGAATTGAACCTGGGTCCTTTAGCTTCGTAGGCTAGTGCCTTAACCACTAAGCCACCCCTCAAGTCATCTGGCTTTCTTTTTTATTAATATTTTTTTCTTTGTAATTTTTTATTTTATATATGGAGAGAGAGAGAGAGAGAGGAGGGGAGAGAGAGAGAGAGAGAGGAGGGGAGAGAGAGAGAGAGAGAGAGAAAATTGTCACACTAGGGCCTCCAGCCACTGAAGTTGAACTCCAGGTGCAAGTGCCGTCTTGTGCACATGTGCGACCTTGCTTCACCTGTGTGTCTGGCTTATGTGGGACCTGGAGAGTTGAAGATGGGTCCTTTGGCTTTGCAGGCAAATGCCTAACTGCCAAGCTATCTCTTGACCTTGACCATTTCTTATTAAGCTGGTCTAAAGCCCCTGTCTCTGGGTATTCATTACTGGATAACTCCCTGTGCAGAAGCAAACACACTTGTCTTTCTCTTATGAGATTGTAGACTGTCAGTTGAGGATGGGAGAACCGCCCTTAGAGGAACAGGGGCGGTCCTGGGACAGGAGTATTGTCTTGGAACCCTGGGGGCAGAGCAGTCACTGCTGGTGATCAGATGAACATGTGACATCAGGTAGGGAGTGGTTGTGATCAAGAGCTAGGGCCCCGGCACTGAGAGGCTGGTGAGGAGGATGCAGAAGTCTGCATAAGGACAGGAAATGGCTCCATAGAAAAAGCCTCCAGCTGGAGTCATTAAAGTGTGCTGACAACAACGGGTGTGGAAGGTGAGTCACACCAATGGCAGTGAGGGAGCAGGAGAGACAGTTTGGAGAGACAGGAGCAAGGGGACAAGCCACCTGCAGATAACCCAGCCCCCCAGTGAATCAGAGGGCGGGGGTGGGGGTGTGTGGCCATCTGGGGTGTCCCAAGGGAGGAAGAAAGGTCCTGCCAGTTTGCAGGTTCTCATCAGGCCAAAGGGGACCCAAAAGTGGGAGCTCCTGATTGGGCAGGATCTCCCTAGAGGGGTGAAGGGTACCTGAAAGGGCAGGACCTCAGCAGCTGCCCGGCATTTGCCAGATCAAGGTGTGGGTCCCTCGGGCCTCATTCTGCTTCGAGGCTGCGTTTGGGAGGCGCTGAGCTCTGGCGTGAGCATCCCTGGGACGAAAACACTGTTCCACCCTGCTGCTCACAGATCGAGGGACTCCCTTAATCTTTTAGGGGCTTCAACTAGGTAAAAAGTGGATTGTCGACTTCTCTGCAGAAACGTTTCCGAATGACCAGAAGGAGGCGGGGATGGAGTTTATCGAAGGAGATTTCTATTGGTGGGTAGAAAGCGCACACACCTGACAGTATGGATGTGGGCATCTCAAAGGAGTCCCCGGACCTCGCCATCTTTATAGTAACCGTTTTGGCTGGTTTTGAGGCTGCTCTCTTCAAAGGGTCCTTAAAGAACCTAAATTAGGGCTGGAGAGATGGCTTAGCAGTTAAGGTGCTTGCCTGCAAAGCCTAACGATCCAGGTTCGATTCCCCAGTACCCACATGAAGCCAAATTCATAGAGTGGCGCATGCATCTGGAGTTCATTTTCAGTGGCTGGAGGCCCTGGTGCACCCATTCTCTCTCTCTCTCCTTGCAAATAAATACATATATATATTTTGGTTTTGCAAGGTAGGGTCTCACTCTGGCCCAGGCTGACCTGGAATTAACTATGTAGTCTCAGGGTGGCCTCGAACTCACGGCGATCCTCCTACCTCTGCCTCCCGAGTGCTGGGATTAAAGGCGTGCGCCACCACGCCCGGCTCAATACATATATTTTTTAAAACCTACATGAGCTCATAGGGTGGTCCCTATGCACTGGATATGATCACAGCTTATAAGGTAAGACCCTAGATCATGGGCTGGCAGGGGCAGTTCAGATGTTTTTACTGTGAATAAAGTTTTGATCTAGTTTGTGAAATTCCAGAAAATACTTGGGAAAGTAGTAAGGTTGTACTTGAAGATCAGATAGACTTAGCCCTTTTAACATTCTTATTATCGTTCCTCTTGTTTTGGGTTATTTTTGAGCTCCAGACTGTCCCAGAATTTATTCTAGCTTAGGATGGCCTCAGACTTACGCCTCAGCCTTCCAAATTCTGGGATTAAAAGCATGAGCCACCACACCAGGCTTTTAACATTCTTTAAAAAAAATATTCATTTTAAGCCGGGCATGGTGGCACACGCCTTTAATCCCAGCACTCGGGAGGCAGAGGTAGGAGGATTGCCATGAGTTTGAGGCCACCCTGAGACTACATAGCTAATTCCAGGTCAGCCTGGACCAGAGTGAGACCCTACCTCTAAAAAAACACCACAAAAAATATTCATTTTATTTTATATTTATTTATTTGACATAGAGAAAGAGGGAGAGAGAAAGAAAGAGAGAACGGGCACACCAGGGCTTCCAGCCACTACAAATGAACTCCAGACTCATGTGCCACCTTGTGCATCTGGCTAACATGGGTCCTGGGGAATCGAACCTGGGTCCTTTGGCTTTTCTATATATATTTAAAAAAACCTTTCTCTATGCTGGCAATTTTCACAACAAATGTGTTTTTTTAAGAGTTTTTTTAAAAGAAAAAACTTCATTTTATTTGCTTGAGAGATAGAGAGAGGCAGATGGCGAGAGAGAGAGAATGGGTGCGCCAGGGCCTTTAGCCACTGCAAACTCCAGACACATGTGCCACCTTGTGCAGCTGGCTTATGTGGGTCCTAGGGAATCGAACCTGGGTCCTTAGGCTTCTCAGGCAAGCACCTGAACTGCCAAGCCATCTCTCCAGCCCTGTGTTAGCATTCTTGATTCTCAGCCAGTGAGAGGCTCCAACCAGACTGGAATGGGATGCCTCTTTTCCTCACCATGTCCACATAATTTTCCATATTTTTTTAAAAATATTTTTATTATTTAGGCCAGGCATTGTGGTGCACACCTTTTTATTTTATTTATGAGAGAGAGAGAGAGAGAGAGAGAGAGAGAGAGATGGGTGCATCAGGGCTTTTCAGCCATTGTAAGTGAACTCCAGACACATGTGTCACCTTGTGCATCTGGCTTATGTGGGTCTTGGGAATCAAACCTGGGTCCTTAGGCTTCACAGGCAAACACCTTAACCACTAAGCCATCTCTCCAGCTCTGATGTGTACCTTTAATTTCAGCATTCAGGAGGCCAGGGTAGGAGGATTGCTGTGAGTTCAAGGCCAGCCTGAGACTACATAGTGAATTCCAGGTTAGTGTGGGCTAGAGCAAGACCCTACCATGAAAAATGAAAAAAATTTTTTTAAATTTGGGCTGGAGAGATGGCTTAGCAGTTAAGGTGCTTGTCTTCAAAGCCTAATGACCTGGGCAACCCAGGTTCAATTCCCCAATACTCATGTAAAGCTGGATGCACAAAGTGGCACATATATCTGGAATTCATTTGCAGCTGCTAGAGGCCCTAGCATGCTCATGCTCATTCTCTCTGTATCCCTGTCTCTGCTTGCAAATAAATAAGTAAATAAAAACTTTTTTTTTTTTTTTTTGGTTTTTCGAGGTAGGGTCTCACTCTAGCTCAGGCTGACCTGGAATTCACTCTGTAGTCTAAGGGTGGTCTTGAACTCACGGCGATCCTCCTACCTCTGCCTCCCTAGTGCTGGGATTAAAGGCGTGCACCACCATGCCTGGCTTAAATAAAGAAATTTAAAATATATATTTTTATTATTTATTTTCAAGGAATGAGAGAGAGAGAGAGAAAAATGCCAAGGCCTCTTGCCACTGCAAACAAACTCCAGATGGGTGTGCCACTTTGTGCATCTGGGTTTATGTGGGTACTGGGGAATCAGACCTGAGCCATCAGACTTTGCAAGCAAGTGCTTTTAACCACTGAGCCATCTCTCCAGCCCATTTACTGTCCTTCTTTTTTTTTTTTTCTGGGACCATCGCAGTCCTCATAGCCGGTGTTAGAGAGTGTGAGTGTTGTTGTTGTTGTTGTGTGTGTTTATTGAGACACTGTCTCACTATGTAGCTCAGGCTGTCCCTGAGTCTGTGAGGATCACAGATTGTTGTTGCATCCTACTTTTCTGGCCAGGGGTGCAGGGAAGTGGGTAGCATGGAATGGTCTCAAGAGACAGCCCTATGCTGGGCAGAACAGACTGTCCAAGTCAGGCCACTTGTTGCTAACTTTCGAAGGTCTCAAAGACCATAGGTTGGGGACAAGACCTCTGGGGAAACCCATAGTGTTGCATGTTCTGTCACAGAGTGGCATTTGTCTTTCCAAGAAGGAGGATGAGTGACAGCAAGCATCACTGGTGCCACCTCCATCTTCTTTCCCAGGAAACAAACGGAAAAATCATCAGGTTTCTGCTGTCAGGGACTTTAGGGGGTCAGGTGTGTGACTGAGAGTCCTTGTCACCATACAAAACCACAGGCAGAGGTAGGAGGATTGCCATGAGTTCAAGGCCACCCTGAGACTACACAGTGAATTCCAGGTTAGCCTGAGCTAGAGCGAGGTCCTACCTTGCAAAACAAAAACAAACAAAATGTGGATCCATACGTAAAAACACATGATTAATCATTTTTAAAGGTCTATGTTGGACTGGGGAGTAAAAGCTCTTGCTGTGTGTGACAACCGGTTTGCATCCCCAGATCTCATGGAAAGCCAGAAGCAGCAGTGAACATCTGTAACCCCACCCCTCCTCAAGGGGTGTCTGGGACAGGAGAGCCCTGGAAACTCACAGCAGTGAACAAGAAGAACCCTACGTGTTGCCCTCTGACCTCCATATGCATGCTGTGAAACACACACCCCCTGCTCTGACCTCCACACGCATGCTGTGGACACACACACCCTGCCCCCCATACAAACACACACAAAGATAACAGTAATTTTTCTGTTTGTTTGTTTTGAGGTAGGATCTTGTTATCGCCCAGGCTGACCTGGAATTTACTATGTAGTCTCAGGGTGGCCTTGAACTCACAGTGATCCTCCTACCTCTGCCTCCCCAGTGCTGGGATTAAAGGAGTGTGCTACCATACCCTACAAGAATAATTAAAATTTTTTTTTTATTTATTTGAGAGAGAGAGAGAAAGAAAGAAAGAGAAAGAATTGGCACACCAAGGCCTCTAGCCACTGCAAACAAACTCCAGGCCCATGCACCACCTTGTGCATTTGTCTTACATGTTTACTGGGGAATTGAATCCTGGTCCTTAGGCTTTGCAGGCAAGTGCCTTAACTGCTGAGTCATCTCTCCAGCCCAAGAATAATTTTTTTTTTCTTTTTGGTTTGCCAAGGTAGGGTTTTGCTCTAGTCCAGGCTGACCTGGAATTCACTCTGTAGTCTCAGGGTGGCCTCGAACTCACGGTGATCCTCCTATTTCTGCCTCCTGAGTGCTGGGATTAAAGGTGTGCACCACCATGCCTGGGGCCAAGAATAATTTTTTAACATATTTTATTTTTTATTTTTATTTATTTAAGAGAAAGAGAGAGAGAGAAACAAGCAGCAAGAGATAAAAAGAGAGAGAATGGGGCCGGGTGCGGTGGCGCACACCTTTAATCCCAGCACTTGGGAGATAGGAGGATCACCGTGAGTTTGAGGCCACCCTGAGACTACAGAGTGAATTCCAGGTCAGCCTGAGCTAGAGTGAGACCCTACCTTGAAAAACAAAACAAAACAAAAAGAGAGAGAGAGAGAGAGAGAGAGAGAGAGAATGGGCATGCCAGGGCCTCCAGCCACTGCAAATGAACTCCAGACGTATGTGCCACCTTGTGCATCTGGCTTACATGGTCCTGGGGAATCAAACCAAGGTCCATTGGCTTTGCAGGCAAGTGCCTGAACCACTAAGCCATCTCTCCAGCCCCAAGAATAATTTTTTTTTTTTGGAGGTAGGGTCTCACTCTAGCCCAGGCTGACCTGGAATTCACTATGGAGTCTCAGGGTGGCCTTGAACTCACAATGATTCTCCTACCTCTGCCTCCCAAGTGCTGGGATTAAAGGCATGCGCCACCACGCCCAGCTAAGAATAATTTTTAAATGCCTCATGTCTATGTAAATTGGCCAAGAGTCATTTGTGGCACAAGAAACAGGCTTTCTTTGAAGACACCATAGCAGGGCTATTGGGGAATTGGAAACTTGACCCCTCCCAGCTAAGGAAAACTCTGGGCAAAGAGCTGGAGGAGCCTTGCTGGATGCAAAGTTGGTACCACTGAAAAGGAGAGCCAAAACTCCCAGGCAAGTAGAGAAGGGACAGCTGCCACTTTCTGGCAGGACAAAGTCCAGGCTGACCTAGTGGGCAGTGTGGCTGTGAGGCACCAGGCCACCTTGTGCACCACAACACAAATAGCTGCCCCCAAATAAAAAATGATGGCAGTGCCAGGCCACTGGCTCAGGATTCCTGGTTGGGCAATGCCTCTAGAAATAGCTCTGAGGTGACATGGCCTGCCCTGTAAATAGAGAGGCAGGCAAGGCGGGGACAATGGTCTTCCAGGCACCAGCCCAGAGCTCCGGGAGCAAGGCCCAGGCTCATTCACAGTCATAGTCATGGGGAGTCAAATGCCAGACCCAGGTCAGCATCGGCCTCTGGGTGATCTTAGAGCCCTAGAATTCATCAGGTGAGTTAATTTTTAATTTTTTTTTTTTTTTTCGAGGTAAGGTCTCACTTTAGCCCAGGCTGACCTGGAATTCACTATGTAGCCTCAGGGTGGCCTTGAACTCACAGTGATTCTCCTACCTCTGCCTCCCAGTGCTGGGATTAAAGGCGTGTGCCAACCATGCCCAGCTATTTTGGTTTTTTGAGGTAGAGTCTTGCTCTAACCCAGGCTGACCTGGAATTCACAATGTAGTTTGACCTTGAACTCACTGTAATCCTCCTACTTCTGCCTCCCACGTGCTAGGATTAAAGGCGTGTGCCACCACTCCTGGCTTTTTTTTTTTTTTTTTGTGGTAGAGTAGGGTGAGGTTTGAGGTAGGGTTTCACTCTAGCCCAGGCTGACCTGTGGAATTCACTATGTAGTCTTAGGGTGGCCTTGAACCCACAGTGATCCTCCTACCTCTGCCTCCCAAGTGCTGGGATTAAAGGCATGTGCCACCATGGCCAGCTTTGGCTTTTTTTTTAATTTAATTTTTTCAAGTTAATTTTTAAAAATATTTTATTTTTTTACTTATTAGAGAGAGAGAAAAAGAGAGAGGGGGAGCGAGAATGGGTGCGCCAGGGCCACCAGCCACTGCAAACAAATTCAAGACGCATGTACCACCTTGTGCATCTGGCTTACCTGGGTATTGGGGAACCTGGGTCCTTAGGCTTCACAGGTAAGCACCCTAACCACTAAGCTATCTCTCCATCCCCTCAAGTTAATTTTCTTAAAGCATCAGTTAAGGACTAGAGGTGTAGGTCAGGAATAAAGCCAATGTTCTCAGCATGCACAAGGCCCTGTGTTTGATCCCAGTGCTACACGCATGCATGCACGCACGCGTATGGGAGATTGTGGTATAACAGCCAGAGACATAGGCATACAGAGGCAGTGCGAAGGGCTCCTACCCTTGCTGTGACTGTTCAGTTACATGGAAGATGAAGGGTTTCCTATGGGACACTGTTCTTTCATGCTTCACTGGGAAAATGGGGAAGAAAAGAAGGCAAGAGAGCTGGGCGTGGTGGCGCACGCCTTTAATCCCAGCACTTGGGAGGCAAAGGTAGGAGGATCGCCGTGAGTTCAAGGCCACCCTGAGACTACATAGTCAATTCCAGGTCAGCCTGGGCTAGAGTGAGACCCTACCTCGAAAAACCAAAACCAAAAAAAAAAAAAAAAAAAAAAAAAAAGAGCAGGTGGGAGGCACCCATAGGCATGGGTGAGGGTGAGCAAAGCTGACTGGAAGAGACTTAAAAATGGGAGGAAAAGCCGGGCGTGGTGGCGCATGCCTTTAATCCCAGCACTCTGGAGGCAGAGGTAGGAGGATCACTGTTAGTTCAAGGCCACCCTGAGACTCCATACTGAATTCCAGGTCAGCCTGGGCTACAGTGAGACCCTACCTCGAAAAACCAAATAAATAAATAAATAAATAAATATTTAAAAATTGAGAGGAAAAGGAGGGCCTGGTGGCCCATACCTGTAACCCCAGTGGCTGCAGCAGGATCAGGAGTTCAAGACCAGCCTGGGCTACAAGAGACTCCTGTTTCAAAATTCCAAAAAGGCTGGACAAATGGTTTAGTGGTTAAGGCACTTACCTGTAAAACCTAAGGACCCATGTTTGACTCTTCAGATTCCACGTAATCCAGACACACAAGGTGACACACGAGTGCAAAGTCACACAAGAGCACAAGGTGGCACACGTGTCTGGAGTTCGATTATAGTGGATGGAGGCCCTGGCCTGCCAATTCTCTCTTTCTCTTTCATCTTGCTCTCTCTCTCATTCTCTCACATTAAAAAAAAAAAAAGGCCAGTCTGTTGGGCTTGCCTCAGAAAGAAAGAAAGAAAGAAAGAAAGAAAGAAAGAAAGAAAGAAAGAAAGAAAGAAAGAAAGAAAGAAAGAAAGAAAGAAAGAGAAAAGAAAGAAAGAAAGAAAGAAAGAAAGAAAGAAAGAAAGAAAGAAAGAAAGAAAGAGGGAAAGAAAGAGGGAGGGAGGGGCTGGAGAGATGGTTCAGTGGTTAAGGTGCTTGCCTGTAAAGTCTAACAACCTGGGTTCAATTCCCCAGAGCCCACATAAAGCCAAACGTATAAGGGGGCGCATGCGTCTGGAGTTTGTTTGTAGTGGCTTGAGCCCCTGGCACGCCCATTCTCTCCCCCTCCCTCTCTTTCTCTGTATATCTCTCTGTTTGTAAATAAATAAAATATTTCTTTATTTTAAATATTTTATTTATTTATTTGAGAGAAAGAGAGAGAGAGTGCCAGGGCTTCCAGCCACTGCAAATGAACTCCAGACGCATGCGCCCCCTTGTGCATCTGGCTAATGTGGGTCCTGGGGAATTGAACCAGGATCCTTTGGCTTTGCAGGCAAGCGCCTTAACCACTAAGCCATCCCTCTAGCCCCCCAATAAAATATTTTTTAAAATTCCAAAAATAAAACAAAAACAAATAAACAGAGAAGGGAAAATGAGGGCACAGGCCAGTTGTGAGGCCTCTCGGGCATCTTGGCCTGGTAGGTGAAGACTTAGGCATGAGCAAGCCTTGACCCCTGCTCACACTTCTCTGCTTCTCATTTGTGATTCTCTCTGTCTGCTCTTTGGGTCACCCAGCCACATTGTGGCTTGATGGGCACCAGGGTCAGGCCTGGCACCTCCCATCTCTTGGCAGCCCAGATTCCTAGGGTGCCACACACCCCCAGGGCATGGGGAGGGGCAGTGGGCCTGTAGGGAGCACAGGAATCCTTCTGGCTTCCACGAGGAGCACAGGCTCGGTCAGGGTGCCCGTGTGTGTGTGTGTGTGTGTGTGTGTGTGTGTGTGTGTGTGTGCAAGTTCTTCACAGGGACCAGCAGGTTTCAGGCCCCTGTGGAGGAATCTGAGGACAAGCAGAAAGGAAAGGTCAGCTGAGTTTTGTTCTGAAACACCCAGGGCAAGCATGACTCAAAGACTCAAAGCCAAGCATGCCCTCAAAGGGCAGGGTGGCTCACTGCCATGTGCCTGGGTTTCAGGGACACATGGGGCTGGCAATACTTAGAGCTGGCTAATATAGCCAAGGTTCAAAGTGTCAGGAGACCTTCTGGCTTGAGATATGGGGTGGGGCTCAGTGCCCACATCCTGATGTGGGTGGGATGTGACTAGGGCTGTGTCCACTGTGCCAGCCTTCATGGTACGAGTCCCCCACAGGGGTGCAGGCTGGATCAACACTAGTACCCCCATCCTGACATTGGGACTTCTGCTGTCTGCATTCCCAATGTCACAGGTCCCTTGCTCTATCCGCTCAGAGCTATGGGTGTGTAGGCTTCAGTGTGTACGTGTGCAGTGGGCACTCAGGAGGTCCTTGCCATCCAGGACGGAGCAGTGGGAGTAGGAGGAAGCACCTCCCTGGTCGTTCCCATGTGACTTTAGCAGAGCAGTCTCTCTGTGGCTCAGTTTCCTCACCTGCTAACAAGTGGCTGACCTTGGTATTCTGGGAATCCAGGCTCTGCCCTTCACTCCTTGTCCTTATCTTATTAAGACGATGCCCACACCTGGCTCCAGCACCCAGCACCTTCAAGGTCACACACAGTGGTGGTGGAGCCCCTGTTGCTCCTCTACCACACTGACAGCTGCCCCAGCCTCAGAGCCCCATATAGCCCTTCCCCACCCCACCCCAGCCTCATACCTACACACTTGTGCACTGGCTCTCTGCACAGTCCAGCAGGCACCCTGGAGGGTGGAACCACACATACGTCCCCTGTCTGTCCTCCCTGAATCATAGTGTCTGGCTCCCCTCCTTGGTGGTGTCATCATACTCCCCACCTTCCCAGACCTCCTGTCTTCAGGGGCTTACGAACTCAGAGTAGAGACCTTCTGCACCCCTCTCCCACAAGGAGCCATTTCAAACCTCCACACCTTCCTTTCCTTCCCCAGGGCTTCGGTAGAGACAGCTGCTTGCTTGGGTTGCCACAGGGAGAGCTGACGGTCCTGACAAGGATTGGACGAGTTTGTTTTGTTTGCATGTGTTTTGGTTTTTCGAGGTAAGATTTCACTCTAGTCCAAACTGACCTGGAATTCACTATGTAGTCTCAGGGTTGTCTTGAGCTCACAGTGATCCTCCTACCTGTGCCTCCCGAGTGCTGGCATTAAAGGCGTGCGCCACCACGCCCAGCTTGAACTAGTTGAGGGCACCTGTTTCCAAGATTGATAGACTGAGCCACTGTGCTAGCTACTTTTCTCATTGTTACCACAAATATCTGAGAAGCAGCAGCTTGAGGAGGGAAGGGGTTATGTTGGCTGACAGTTCAAGGGGATACAGAGCACCTTGGTGGGAAAGGCTTGGCAGTGGGAGCTTGAGGCAGCTGGTCACGTCACATCTGCAGTCAGGAAGCAGAGAGAGACTCAGCTTTCTTTCTCCTTTTCTCTTACTTATTGATTTGAGAGAGAAAAAGATGGAGGGAGATAATGGCAATGCCAGGGCCTCTAGTCACTACAAACCAACTGCAGACACATGTGCCACCTTGTGCATCTGGCTTATGTACTGGGGTACTGGGTTCTTAGGCTTTGTGGGCAAGCACCTTAACTGCTAAGTCATCTCTCCAGTCCCTCCTCTAGGCTAAACTGGAATTCACTATGTAGGCTCAGGGTGGCCTTGAACTCACAGTGATCCTCCTACCTCTGCCTCCCGAGTGCTGGGATTAAAGGTGTGTGCCACCATGCCAGGCTCCCTCCTTTTATTTTCTTTTGGCGGGGTCTCACTCTAACCCAGGATGACCTAGAACTCATACTGTAACATAGGGTGGCCTTGAACTCACAGTGATCCTCCTACCTCCGCCTTCTGAGTGCTGAGATTAAAAGCATCAGTCACCATGCCTGGCACTTTCTCTCTCTCTCTTTTATTATTTATTTATTTTATTTGAGGAAGAGAAATAGAGGGAGGGAGGGAGAGAAAGAGGCAGCGTCAGGGCCTCCAGGTGCTGCAAACGAACTCCAGGTGCATGCACCATCTTGTCCATCTGGTTTACAATGCTTTGTTGAAAGAAATCCCACCTCTTTTTTTGTAGCTTTTTCTTGTTTGTTTTTTGAGGTAGCGTCTCAGTCTAGCCCAGGCTGACCTGGAATTTACTATATAGTCTTGAGGTAGCCTCAAACTCAAGGCAATCCTCCTACCTCTGATTCCCGAGTGCTGGGATTAAAGGCATTTGCCACCACACCTGGCTTTTTTTGTAGCTGTTTAAAAAAAATATATTATTTTATTTTTATTTGAGAGAGAAAGAGGGAGGGGTGGAGAATATGGGCATGCCAGGGCTTTGAGCCACTGCAAACAAACTCCAGACACATGTGCCAACTTATGCATCTGGTTTATGTAGGTACTGGGGAATCGAACCTGGGTCCTTTGGCTTCCCAGGCAAATGTCTTAACTGTTAAGCCATTTCTCCAGCCCTTTTGTAGTTTTTTAATGTGGCTAGGAAATTACATAGCACATGAAGTTTGACTTCTTTCTCCATGTTTTGTGTGTATGCGTGCGCAGGGAAGAACTCAGGTCCTGGCAGGCGAAAGAACAGAGCTCTGCCCGTGGCGGAGGCGGCATTGTTTCCGTGGACTGGCCTCGAGGAGTTGATGTAATAGAAGCCATGGGGGTGGGGACTGACACTCCCACGAGACCTCAGCTCAGATAAGCTCAGTGTCAGCTGGGGAGGCCCTGGCTGCAGTAATAGAAGTTGTTCATAAGAAAGGAAGTGAAGGTCCTCACTGTGGCTGACCCTGAGGGTGGGGCTTCTTGTGCAGTTGGCCTTGGAAATGGACATGGTTATAACCTAGGACGGACTCAGAGGAGCCCTGGGCAAGGGCTGGGATGCACATGCTGAAGACCCAGGGGAAGCTGTCCCAGGTAGAGGAGCAGGTTCCTGGCCTCGGGGCTGGGCTAGATACCCTGCTGGGAGGTGGGTTCGCCTCCTCTGTCTCTGTTCCCAGGGGAGGGAGATACTTCCCCAGAAGTCATTGGAATCTAACCAGTCTAGGCTGAGGACTTCGTCATTGGGACTATGGGCCCCGAGTGGAGCCTTCCGAAGGCCAGAAGCAGACACACCTGTTGAGGGAAGCAGTCTAGGTTGGGCTTTCAAAACCAAATCTCTCAGTGCCACTTGCAGCTGGGCAGAGGGGGTGTCCTGCCCCAGCTGGGAACAGCCACAGGTATGAGTCAGCGTAGCCTAAAGTCTCTGAGGCAAGAACAAGACCCCGGGCTAGGGCGCCACCAGCCCTTATAACACCTACTACCCTGTGGGAGGAAGGCTGGGGCCACTTGTCCCAAATGGTCCAAAGGTGTGCTGACTTTGGTCCAAGTGCGAGTTGAGGGTATGCTGAGAGACACGGCTGTCTGTCTCCTCCTCTAAAAATAGTGTGTCTGTCCACCTCCATTCACGGGGCGCCTCCTCCTGAAGGGACAGGTGGAGGCCTGGGCTCCTCCCTGCTTGTGACCTGTGTGTGCCATTAGAACAATTAGAACAACAGGGCAGTGCCCACTGGCGGTGAGCTCATGTTCCACACAGAGTGAACGCACTCTGTACCCAGGCTGGCTTCAAACTCACAGCAATCCTCTTACTTCAGTCTTCTGAATATAGTGCATGAGGCACTATACCCACTGTGCGTGTGTGTGTGTTTTAATTTATTTATTAGAGAGAGAGAGAGAGATTGAAGTGCTGGAGAGATTGCTTAGTGGTTAAGGCACTTGCCAGGTTCAATTCTCCAGGACCCAGGTAAGATAGATGCACAAGGTGGTGCATACATCTGGACTTTGTTTACAGTGGCTGGAGGCCCTGGAGTGCCCATTCTCACTCTCTATGTATTAAAAAAAAAAAAAAGTAAAGTAAAGAAAAAGAGAGAGAGAGAATGGGTGCGCCAGGCCCTCTAGCCACTGCAAATGAACTCCAGATGCAAGCACCATGTTGTCCATCTGACTTATGTGAGACCTGGAGAACCGAACCTGGGTCTTTAGACTTCACAAGCAAGCACCTTAACCACTAAGCCTTCTCCCTTCTCCAGTGTGTGTTTTAATTCTTGAAAGACCCATGATAAAATAAAGAGCGCTGGGCTGGAGAGATGGCTTAGCGGTTAAGGCATTTGCCTACAAAGCCAAAGGATCCTGGTTCAACTCTCCAGGACCCACGTTAGCCAGATGCACAAGGGGGCGCGTGCATCTGGAGTTTGTTTGCAGTGGTTGGAGACCCTAGCGTGCCCATTCTCTGTCTCTTTCTCTCTCTCAAGTAAACAAAAATTAATATATTAAAAAAATAAAGAGTGCTAGCCAGATGTAGTAGTGTACACCTTTAATCCCAGAACTCAAGGAGGCTGAAGTAGGAGGATCACTGTGTATTTTGAGCAAGCCTGGGGCTACAGAGTGAGTTCCAGGTCAGCTTGGACGAGAGTGAGACCCTATCTTGAACCCCCCCCCCAAAAAAAAAACCAAAATATGGTGGTGAGGGGAAGAATTGCTTGCTGCAAGAAGTCCTTTGGGATGGCAGAGTCCCTTCCAGTTTACGTTTGTTTATTTATTTAGTGTGCCCGTGTGTACGTTTGTGTGTACGAGTGTGCGTGTGCCTGGGTGTGTGCAGACCAAAGGACAACCTCAGGTGTCATTCCTCAGGAACTGCCCACATTTATTGTTTTTTTCTTTTTCTTTTTCCTTTTCTTTATTTAAAAAAATTATTTTTATTTTTATTTTTGGTTTTGTTTTTTTGAGGTAGGGTCTCACTCTGGCCCAGGCTGACCTGGAATTCACTCTGTATTCTCGTGGTGATCCTCCTACCTCTGCCTCCTGAGTGCTGGGATTAAAGACATGCACTACCATGCCCAGCTGCTTTTTCTTTTTTTTTTTTTTTAGGTAAGTTCTCACTCTAGCCCAGGCTAACCTGGAATTCACTATGTAGTCTCAGGCTAGCCTCGAACTCACAACATAGATCCTCCTACCTCTGCCTCCTGAGTGGTGGGATTAAAGGGGTGTGCCACCACACCCAGCTCACTTTTTTTTGACACTGGGTCTCTCAGTGGCCTGAAACTCTCCATGTAGGCTGGCCAGAGAGCTCCAGGAATCCTCCTGTCTCCACCTGGGATTATAAACAAGCGCCACCACATCCCCCTTCTATGTGAGTGTTGGGGACCAAGCTCAGTTCTTCACCCCACTTTCTGTGTGAGTGTTGGGGACCAAGCTCAGCTCTTCACCCCACTTTCTGTGTGAGTGTTGGGGATCAAGTTCAGCCCCTCATGCTTTCCAGGCAGCACTTAGCTGGCAGGGGCACCCTCCCTGGCCTTTCTCTCCCAGTTTATATTCTAAGCTTCTGAAAACAGGTGGGAAATCTCAGATTACAGGTGCCACACACCTGTAATCCCAAGGATTCAGGAGGCTGAGGTAGGAGGATTACTGAGTTCAAGTCCAGACTTGGCAACAGTGTGTCTCAGACCAACCAGGGCTATATTGCAAGACTCTGTCTCAATAAAATCAACCCTCTGGAATCCCGCCTGTGTCCCCAAAACACCCCAAGCAAAAACCAAAACTAAACAAACAAAACAAACAGCAAATCCCAAAACCCACCAGGAAGCTGAAGTTCATGACCAGCGTCCTCAGGGAGGAGGTCTCTGTCTGCTGGTCTGATCTGCCAGAGTCCTCCGGGTCTGCTCTGCTGACTCAGGCAATGCGTTTGCTCCCATCTCGTGTAACTGGCACTTCTTGTAAAACGTTTCCCTGTCTCAGCTGAGCTGTTCGGTGCTCGGAGTTCAGGTGTGTTTCTGCCGTGCTCAGAAGGTCTCTTGTCCGTGATTTGGAAATGTGTTGTCATCTGCCAGGCACAGAGAGAAGTGACTGGCCTAAGGCAGATGGCCTGAGAGGATGAGAGAAAGCTGTCCTCTTACCAAGACCCCAAACAGGTCTCCAGCAGGGCTGGAATCGGAAAATCCTGAACTCCCAGAGGCTTTTCATCTGCATGAGTGGGGCAACATTCTGAGGAGCTGGGGGCGAGTTGTGAAGCGGGTGTCAGAGCCACCTAGAGGAAAGGGACGGGGCGGGACGGCCTGCAGGTGGCTGGAGGCGCTGCAGCTACCGTGTGAGAGGTGATGCGCTGGCAGTCTGAGGAGCTGGAGGAGAGAAGTTGGGGAGATGCCAAGTAGGGGAGGCCAAGGGCTGGCATGGGATGTGAAGAGAGGCTAGTATTGCTATAGGTCAAGGGAAAGTGATTGCAGGTTCTAGGCCTGAACTCCAGAGAAGACAAGAAGGGCCTGCTAGCTGCTCCAGAAGCTAAGGTGGGGACACCTGCCCACTGGGGACTCATCACCCAGCAGGACACAGTGACAGGGACTCTCACCCACACTGTCCAGTGGAATTGTCTGGAGTCCATGCTGTCTTCTTCTTCGTCTTTTTTTTTTTTTTTTTTTTTTCCAGGTAGGGTCTCACTCTGGTCCAGGCTGACCTGGAATTAACTATGTAGTCTCAGGGTGGCCTCGAACTCATGGCCATCCTCCTACCTCTGCCTCCCGAGTGCTGGGATTAAAGGCGTGCGCCACCACGCCCGGCTCTCGTCTTTTTTTTTTTTAAACAATGGAATTTTAATTTGATGAAAAACTTGTGTACAATCATTTAGTACATGAAGAGCAAACACTTCATTTTCCTATCCCATAACTCTTAAGAAAAACAATCATTAGTAAATAAATATCTGTGAGGAGATTAAGGGTAAGGCAGACTGGATAACAAACCACCCTGGTGTTCACACTCCTGCATGTGACTCACTCTAAAAGGGTGAAAGTGAACTGGTAAGTTATGAGCGTCACTCTCATCCTAGTCATTCAAACAAACCCAAGATAAATGCTTTTTTGCTCATCATGGGAAAACTATACACATTTTACTGAAAGAATACTTTGATAGAAGCACTTGTTTAAGTTACACTGTGCATGACAACTCTAAAATGGCTTGAACAGTTCCATTTAACCACTGCTTATAAAGTGCAACTATGTAATATTCTGCATGTTATCTGGGGTGTGATGCACTGAAAGGACCCCAGCTGCCAAGTCTCACCACTTCCTAAAGACTTAGACATGTGAAAAGGGCTGACCCCATACAAAGAACCGATTTCACAAAGCTACTGGTAAACAAGTACATTTACAGACTGGAACTTCTTCAGAACGCTAAACTTGTACTCATTAAAAAACCATTCAGCTACCTTTTGGTCTTGAAAAAAAGCCTACGCTGCAGTATCCTAAACGTGTGCATGTCACAATGAAGTGTGGCCTTGCAGTGCAGAATGAGGAGGATGACACCACTGGACAGCAGCATGCTATGCTTTCAAGGAACATCAGCATCACAGCATTGGGTTCTGTGCATCAGGATCGAGGTCGTTGTTGCACGAAGGGGGATGTCCAGCTCGTCCACTTGTGGAGTTGGGTGCATGACCACCAGCTGGTCCTGGGGAATGTCTGCAGCAGCTGCTGCCAAGTTACTCTTTACACACTGGAAATCTACGTGCCGACTCTTTCCTTCTTCCTTCTCCCAGGACATTCGAATACAAGGTCTTTGGACATAGTTGTAAATGACTTCTGGGCGCCCCCCTGGCCTTTTCTTTGCTTTTTCTGTGTAGGTAGGATAGCCTTCTATTCCCAATCTAATCTTCTTAAGACTTCTCTCCTTCAGAACTGATTTGGCCACATCTCTGTTCTCAGTGCACTTGAAAAATCTATATAATTTTGTGCTATAAATACTCTGTGAGTACTCCTCGCCCATCTGGGGTGGATACTCCTCCTCCCAGTCCACGACGTCGTCATCTGTGAGCGCCACGATGTGGCATTCGCGTTCCCCACTCTGGGAACTGGCTACCATGAGAGGAAGGATCATCTCTTCCAGATAAAATTCAGACTGTCTACGAGCACCATCATTTGATAGCTCACGCATCAGGGCACTGAGATCTCTACACTTAGTGGTACTGTACTCACAGGAGATACAAAGGTAATCGCACGCCTCTCTCAGCTCAGGAACAGACATGCCGTCAGGACAGCGGATTATCCCCGTTAGATAGTAATCCAGAATAGCTCGAAACACAGTAGAACCAATTCCCTGTGCAACCTCATATTCTCCCTTCTCATTGGGACGTGTGAAATTGTGTTCTCGGCCAGATCCAAATATCCTGCCTAACATTGCATTTGGCTGAGCGGTAAAAATGGACGGGTCTACAACAAATCTCGTGTTATCCACAATCAGGGTCACTCACTCTGCTGCTCTCACACCCCGAGCGCCTTCTTTCGCATTGTCATATACAAAGACCATCTCCCCAGGTGTCTTACAGCTGCCGTCTGAACTTGACTGACTACTGTTTCTGCTGCTGTTCCCAGCACTGCTCATGGAACCATTTGGAGAGGGTTTTTTGAGGACAAGGACTGCTTGGACGAGAGGAACTATGATCTTTTTCTCGTTCGACATGGTGCTGTCGTGTTGGTGAGGTGACGTTTCTAATGCAAGGGGTGAGCTGAGACTCTGCTCTCTCCTGAGATGGATCTCGTGATCTGTCACTGGACCTTCACCTATCTTGAGAGCGCTCATGTCCCCCACTAGCACCATGCATGCTCATTTTGGTGTGGTCGACTCCTTTTGCCATACGTGAGGGAGTACTGCTGTGCCCGCGCCCCGCAGATCAAAGGGAGAGCCAGCAAGAGCCCGCAACACCCCATGCTGTCTTCTTCTAATGAACAGGGCCACTGGCCTAAGCTGACAGACTAGAGGCTTCCATAGGCTCTTCTTCCTCCCCTGCCCCAGATGCCCCTCACCAACACACAGCACAGTGCCTGCCCACTGGGGCAATACTCCATTCCTTCTAGGCCTCAGAAGTGGGTCTTCTTTCTTTGTTTCCTCCTCCTCCTCCTTCCTTCCTTCTTTCTTCCTTTCTTTTTTTTCTTTCTTTCTTTTTCTTTCTTTCTTTCTTTCTTTCTTTCTTTCTTCCTTCCTTCCTTCCTTCCTTCCTTTCTTCCTTCCTTCCTTCCTTCCTTCCTTCCTTCCTTCCTTTCTTTCTCTCTCCCTCTCTCTCTCTCTCTTTTTGGTTTGTTTTTTGAGGTAGGGTCTCACTCTAGCTCAGGCTGACCTGGAATTCACTATGCATTCTCAGGGTGGCCTCGAACTCACAGCAATCCTCCTACCTCTGCCTCCCGAGTGCTGGGATTAAAGGTGTGCGCCACCACGCCTGGCACCCAGGCTATTCTTAACTTACTATGTAGACCAGGCTGGCCTGAACTCATAGTGAGCTTGACTTGCTTTGGCCTCTAAAATGATAAGATTAAGGGCATGAGCCACCATGCCCAGCTCAAGACAATCTCCTGTGAGACCCTATAAAATAATACAAAAACAAGTAGGCTGGAGAGATGGTTTAGAACGTAAGACATTTGCCTACAAAGCCTAATGACCCGAATTTGATTCCCCAGTACCCATGTCAAGCCAGATGCACAAAATGGCACAAGCATCCGGAGTTCATTTGCAGTGGCTAGATGCCCTGATGCATCCGTTCTCTCTCTCTTCCAGTGAATTCCAGGTCAGCCTGGGCTAGACGGAGACTGCCTCAAAAAACCAAACCAAGCCAAAACAAAACAAACCAAACCAAAACAAACCAAAACAAAAGCAAGACCTAAGCCCATAAGGGCAAATGAATACCACAGTTCCATGCCCAGCACCTGGGGCACTTGTATTCTAACAGCTTTGGGTCGCTCCAGCCCTCCAGCTTTGTGCCTGGAGTACACATCGCCTCTCTCTTGGGCAGGCTGTCCTCTGTCTACAGCTTTCCTGGGTGGACATCGCACAATCTTGGCATCTCCAACATTCTGGGGTCTCCATTGGAACTTACAGTCCACCTTCGTGCACTGGCCTCTTGGGTTTTCTTGTGGGAGCCTGAGTCTGCCGTACTTTGCTTGACCTTAGCAGCTTTTTGGACCCTGGCACAAGACTCCATGACCCCCCTCTTTCTCACATCTTGGACAACTAGTACCAGGTGGGCAAGGCTGCCGTGTTCTGCTGCCAGTTCAAGATGTGGTCAGGCTGCCTGCAACCACTGCCCTAGTGGCTTCTGTGAGCCTCGGCTGGATCTGAGAAGCATGCTCCTGAGCAGGCTGCTCCCTCCGCAGTCTCAGCTCAGGCTCTCTCCTTTCAAGTGAATTTGCATTTTCGTTTTATTTTTATTTTTTTTGGTTTTTCAAGGTAGGGTCTCACTTTAGCCCAGGCTGACCTGGACTTCACTATGTAGTCTCAGGGTGGCCTTGAACTCACAGTGATCCTCCTACTGATGCCTTCCCAGTGCTGGGATTAAAGGCGTGAGCCACCACGCCCGGCTGGAATTTGCATTTTCACAAGTTGGAGCCTTTGCTGGCCGAGTCTTGATATTGGTTCCTTTCCTCCTGTCCGGGTGTAGAGCAGTAAACTTGTTTATAACCCCTTCAACAGTTATTGCTACTTTCTCAGCCTTGTCTGTAACAACATGCTTTTTGTATCTTCCTGTTCCGTTTCTTTTTTTCTTTTTTTTGTTTTTTTGAGGTTGGGTTTCACTCTAACCCAGGCTGACCTGGAATTAACTATGTAGTCTCAGGGTGGCCTCAAACTCTCGGCAATCCTCCTACCTCTGCCTCCCCCTGGGATGAAAGGCGTGCGCCACCACGCCCGGCTTTCCTGTTCCACTTCTTGCTCTCTCTCCCCTTTTCTGTATACCTGTGTTAGTGCAGTGAACAGTAGTCATGACTCAGCCTGAGTGCCATCCTGTCTGGAGATTTCCTCCACAAAACAAATGACAACTCCATTACTTTTGAATTCATCCAGTTATGTTCTGAGGACGTGGGCAGAACACAGCCCGATTCTTTGTCGGAATGTACCCTTGTGATGGTCAAGTTCTATGTCAACTTGATCTGATTAGGAATTCACAGACGTTTCTCTTGCTCAGGTCTTTGAGGTTGCTTCCTGAAAGGATCGACTGAAGGAGGAAGTCCTTCCTCCCAAGTTTCTCCTTCCTCTAGAGTAAGTGCCTTCTGGCACTTTTAGTTTGTTCGTTTTTTAAAGATTTTTATTTTATTTTATTTTTATTTATTTGAGACAGAGAGAGGGAAAGAGAGAGAGGGAGAGGGAGAAGAGTGCACCAGGGCCTCTAAGCCACTGCAAACGAGCTCCAGATGCATGCACCCCCTTGTGCATCTGGTTTACGTGGGACCTGGAGAATAGAACTAGGGCCCTTAGGCTTCGCAGGCATGTGCCTTAACTGTTAAGCCATCTCTCCAGCCCCCTTCTGGCATTTTATTTGATGTCATCATCTTTTTCTCTTTTTATGAGGGTCTTGTGAAGGTATTGCTAGGCACTGCGAGGTCAAGGATATTGAGGCCAATTTCTGTCTGGACAGTTGCATTGTAAGCAGTCCTACCCTTCCTTTGGCTCTTACATTCTTTCCACCACCTCTTCTGCAATGGACCCTGAGCCTTGGAGGGTGTGACAGAGGTGTTTCAGTGCTGGACACTCCTCTGTCCCTTCTTCTCAGCACTGTGTTGCTTTTTGGGTCATCTTGGTGGTCATCACCATCTGAAAAGAGAAGCTTCTCTAACCAGAAGTGAGAGTAGTGTTAATATGTGAATATGAACATTAAATGTAGTGCTTTCAGGGCAGGTTGGTGGGAATAATATATACATTTAGCCAGACAAGAGCAGGCTTTATACCCCAAGGCTCATGTCCTCCAGTGCCATAGGCTTTTGATTAGTTTTTCAGTACCAGGCATGTATTCCCTCCCATAGAGGGGGACTCCAGTCCAATTTGAGAGCAGCTGGTTTCCCCCAGAGCAGACGTGCCACTATTGCACTTGTTCAGTCATTTGGCCTGTCTGGCCAAATTTGAGGATTCCAGTGTCCACTGTTTTCACTGCTGATGACTTCTGTCTCCCATAGGGCTGCATGCAGTGCAGCTTTTTCCAGCTTTCAGTTGGTTGGTCTACAGGGAGAAGGTTTTCTGCTCAGCACGAGCTTGCTTTCTCAGTGACCTTGCCGCTCAGGCAAGTGAAGTCTTCAGCAATAGGGTCTTACCATCTGTTTCTCAAGGAAAACCAAGGGCCTTGGCAATAGCCTGAAATGTTTTGGAGGCAACAGGGACCTCCCTGGCCAACAACTCACTGGCACTGAAAATTTTCTAGTAACAATTTATGGTTTCTGGATGTGCCATTATTCAGAAAAGTAGGTTTTCATATGTCTTATTCAGAATATCTTGAATTTTGATTGACTGTCCCCCCACCCTTCTTTTACACAATCTGGCCTTGCCTCGGCCTCTTCCCTCCCTGTAATCTGTTCTTCTACTTACATATATACAATACCCTCCCCTTAAGTCCTTCCATCTCTTCCTCCCTTATAGCCTTTTCCTAGCTTACTGGCCTCTGCTACTGATTTTTGGTTCCAACTCACCCACAAGTGTGTACATTTGTAGCTAGGATCCACATATGAGAGAGAACATGTGACATTTGGCTTTCTGGGCCTGGGTTACCTCACTTAACTATAATCCTTTCCAGATCTATCCAATTTCCTGCAAATTTCATTTTTCTTCATAATTTTTTTTAATATATTTGAGAGAGAATTGACATGCCAGGACCTTTGGCCATTGCAAACAAATTCCAGATGCATGTGCCCCCTTGTGTATCTGGTTTATGTGAGTCCTGAAGAATTGAACCTAGGACCTTTGGCTTTGTAGGCAAGTGTCTTAACACTAAGCCATCTCTCCAGCCCCAAATTCCCTTTTTAATACAATTCATCTTATCGGTTTGGTTCCTCCAGAAAACCGTGACTAATACAACCATGCTGCCCCTAGCCCAATTTCTGAGAGTCCTTATTCCCCTTTGAACCCTCCTGAGCCCGGGCTCTGTACACGTCATTGCTTTTGGCATTCTGGCCTTCCCAACTTCCACGAGGATGACCCATTAGACTCTGCCAAACAGCCTTCTAGGGCTTCTCTAGCCTGAAGTTCCAAACTTCCACATCTTCCTACAAAGAAAACCAGATCTAAAGGTCTATAAGCCACATACTCAGATTTGTCACAACAACAGCTCCACTTCTCGGCAACAGTTTTCAGTATTAGCCATTTTTCTCATTGCTGTGACCGAATATCCACTGTAACAGGGTGCTAGGAGTTCAAAAAGTCCTTGAACCCCAAACTCTAGGTTCATGTCTAATTTTAAACAAAGAATTAAATAAAATCAGACTGAGAAGGATAATTATTAAATTATTATATTTATTGAGGGAAGTACAGAGCCAAGGAAAGGAGAATGAACACATCCACATGGCTTGAGAGCCCAGGTCGTGGGCCTGGAAAAAATTCTGTAGACAGCGCAGAACAAAAAGTTCTAAGAAGTCTTGCCTTGTGGAGAAAGAGCCCATGTGGAAAGTAAGGGCTCGAGGGCTCTCCCCTCAGCTCTGCTCAGCTGGACCAAGCCAAGGGGAAGCTCACCAACAGCTGGAGGCTCTCAAGTGGTCAGGCAGCTCAGAGTGCGTGTTCTCCCCTTGTAAATGTATTTATAACCTTACGGTGGTGGGCCCTGCCTTCTGCCTCAGCTCACCTAGGGACAGCTGATTAATTTGGGATAGGGGCTGTCTCAGGAACAGGCTAGTCAAGTTCTGGGGTCTAAGCTTGACCAAACAAAGAGTTAGGATTAGATTTAAATCCTAGGAGAGACCTCCCTCCAAGGCAGGGCCTAGGTGACAGATAAGAAGTCTGATTTGGCTTTGATCTCTAGCAGAGCGAAGACCACAAAGATAGGCCAAAGACAGTCCTGCTTTTTTTTTTTTTTTCACTTTCAGGGGCCTAGTCACCCCAACAGCCTAAAAGAGCTAGCTGCCTGCCTCTCACAACCAGAAGCAATTTAAGAGAGGAAGAGCTCATTTTGACGCATCATATAAGAAAGGATACACATCGTGGTGGGGACGTCATGATGGCAGGAGCGGGTGGCAGCTTGTCACATTGTGTTCATGGTCAGGAAGCAGAGAGGTGAGGGCTAGTGCTCAGCCTGTCCCCTCTGTTCCGCTCAGCTCAAGCCCTCTTCCTATGGGATGGTGATGTCCACATCCAAGTTGGTCTTTTTTTTTTTTTTTTTAATATTTTATTTTTTATTTATTTGAGAGAGAGAGATACTCCAGGCAGAACACACTCAAAGTGAGAATGGGCAGGGGCTTGTTTCCAGATTATTTCCTGGTGCATTTGGTTTAAAAATGTTTTGGGGAATCAAGCTGGGCCTGGTTCACAGGCAAGCGCTAACCACTAAGCCATCTCTCCAGCCCCCAAGTTGGTCTTTTCATCTCAGTCAAACCTCCCTGGAAACACACTCAAGACCACCCAGGGGCTATGTTTCCATTATTTATTTGGTTTAAAAAATGTTTTATTTAGCTGGGCGTGGTGGTCCCAGCCTTGGGGCAGGCAGAGATAGAGGATCACCATGAGTTCAAAAAAAAAAAAAAAAAAGTGAATTATTTATTTAACCAAAAAAAAAAAAAAATTATTTATTTATCTGAGAGAGAAAAAGAGGCAGAGAGAGAGAGAGGGAGGGGGGGAGAGAATGGGCACGCCAGGGAACTCCAGCTGCTGCAAACAAACTCCAGATGCATGTTCCCCCTTGTGCATCTGGCTTACGTGGGTCCTGGAGAGTTGAACCGGGATCCTTTGGCTTTGCAGGCAAATGCCTTAACCGCTAAGCCATCCCTCCAAACCTCCATGGTGATTCTAAATGAACTCATGTCGAAGAGCCATCACGTCATCACTGTTTTCATACCTTTGGGGTAAATACCCAGAAGTGGGTATTCCCATACAGCTTTCCATTATGGCTATACTAATTTATTTTCTGACCAATTCCTTGGCTCTTTGAGGTGGGACTTGGATCTGCCCTCTGATCCTTGTGCCCCCTTCTGTGGAGTGGGAGTAATGGTAGACATGGCACCCGGGCCAGAGCCTGCCTCCATTGGTTCCCACCTGCACTTGTCCCTTCATGGTCACCTGCTGGGCCCCAGGGTCTACAGCCATGATAATCTCATCTGTAGGTTAAGAGAGTGACACCCCCTTTTTTTGGCTTGCTATGAGTGTAATGTGCTCACTGTTCTTTCCCAACACGTTCTGCAATCACACCAGCTGGTTATCCAATATTTCCTCAATGGATGTTAGATGGCAATTATTGCCCCATGGCACCTCAGGAGCATTGTGTGTGGGAATCAGCACCACCCACTGTGGCTCAGTTCTCCATCTAGGCAGGGGATCTGGGGGGCCTAAGAGGCAGTGAGCTGCCCCAAGCCCCAGAGGCACCGTTTGAACCCTCATACCATTTCTCATGTCCCCAGGGCCTTCAGTCCTGGGAAGAGTTTCTGGAAAATCCTACCACTCAGGAGCCAGAGCAGTACTTGATGAGAAGATCAGGGAGCTGATGGAAAGTGGGAGGAAGTTGCCTGCTGCCAAGGTCACCAGCCTCCCCCTCTCCTCCCTGCCAGCAGCCAGCTGAGTGACTTCGCATGCTCACACCACAGTTTCTCCCTGGATGTGGAGATTTCTAGACAGATGCACTCTCCCCCAGGTCTGCCCTCCTCCCCTCACGGCCAAGGCTGCATGGCCTGCTTGGCACATCAAGTTCACATGGCTTTTCACTTGAGTTTCTCTTCTCTACCCCTCTACTGCTTTCCCTCACTCTGTTCCTTGTCCACAGGCCCAAGCTCGCTCCTTCACACCATTCCTTGTCCACAGACCTGAGCTCGCTCCCTCACATATTTGTTATCCACAGACTTGAACTCATTCTCTCCTGCCTTCCCTACCAGGCACCCTCCTGGACAGAGATAGGGAGATAGAGTTAGGGACATGGTGTTTCCACACTCATTTCAAAGGGCTCAGCAAGGAGACACCATGTGCCCTACTCGGCCTCCCTGTCCTTGCCAGTGCCGACATTAAAAAAAGCCAGGCAAGGATGTGGAAGTGTATAACCCCAGCCCTGAGTTGGGCAGAGACAGGAGGATTCCTGGGGCTCACTGGTCAGCCAGTCTAATGGGGGAAAAAATCCTGGTCTATGAACTCTGGATTCAGCGAGAGACGCCACTTGAAGGAAATGAGATAGATGCATGAGGCATGTATCTGCACACACACACACACATACACACACACACACCATGCCACACCCCACCGCACATGCTACACACTCACACACCTAAAGTTAATTCATTAAAAATTTAGGACTGTTCATTCTCTATCTCTATCTCTGTCTCTTTCTCTCTCTCAAAAAAAAAAAAAAAAATTAGCCAGGTGTAGTGGCACACACCTTTAATCCCAGCACTCAGGAGGCAGAGGTAGGAGGAGTATTGTGAGTTCAAGACCACCCTGAGACTACCTAGTGAATTCCAGGTCTGCCTGGGCCAGAGTGAAACCCTATTTTGGAAAACCAAAAAAAGAAAAAGAAAAAAGTTTTGGGACTGGTGAGATGGCTCAGTGGTTAAGGAGCTTGCCTGCAAAGCCTGACAACCTGAGTTCGATTCCCAGGACCCATGTGTTGCAGTCAGGTTCACATTGCTGGCAGAAATCATCCGACCAAGAGCAGCTTGTGGGAAAAACGGCTTATTGTGGCTTACAGATTCAAGGGGAAGCTCCATGATGGCAAGGGAAAATGATGGCATGAACAGAGGGTAGTGAACATCACTTCCTTGCCAACATAAGGTGGACAATAGCAACAGGAGAGTGTGCCAAACACTGGCAAGGGGACACTGGCTATAACACTCATAAGCCCACCCCCAACAATACACTGCCTCCAGGAGGAGTTAATTCCCAAGGCTCCATCCGCTGGGACCCTAGTATTAAGAACACCCAAGTGGGCTGGAGAGGCAGCTTAGTGGTTAAGGCATTTGCCTGCAAAGCCAAAGGACCCCAATTTGATTCCCCAGAACCCATGTAGGCCAGATGCACAAGGGGGCGCATGTGTCTGGAGTCTGTTTGCAGTGGCTGGAGGCCCTGGTATGCCCATTCTCTCTCTCTCCCTGTCTCTGCCTCTTTCTCTTTCAAATAAATAAATAATTTTTTGTTGTTGTTGTTGGTTTTTCTCACCACTTTGGCCCAGGCTGACCTGGAATTCACTCTTTATTTTCAGGGTGGCCTCAAACTCATGGCGATCCTCCTACCTCTGCCTCCCGAGTGCTGGGATTAAAGGCGTGCACCACCACACCCGGCTCAATAAATAAATATTTTTTTAAAAATTAAAAAAAACCCTAAGTTTATGGGGAACACCTGACTCAAACCACCATACCATGTACAGCCAGATGCACAATGGCACATGCATCTGGAGTTCATTTGCACAGGCTGGAGGCCCTGGTGCATCCATTCTCTCTCTCTTTCTCTACTTGTAAAAAGTTAAATATAATGTGTTTAAAAACTTAAGTTTTGTTTACTATTTTTAAAAATATTTTTATTTTTATTTATTTATTTAAGAGAGGAAAGAGGCAGAGTGAGAAAGAGAGAGAATGGGCATGCCAGGGCCTCCAATCATTACATATGAACTCCAGATGCATGGGCCACCTTGTGCATCTGGTTTATGTGGGGACTGGGGAATCAAACCGAGGTCCTTTGGCTTTGCAGGCAAGTGCCTTAACCACTAAGCCACCTCTCCAGCCCCTTGCTTAGTATTTTGTTTTGTTATTTTGAGGTACACCACAGGCTGGCTTCAGCTACCAGTGACCCTCCTACCTCAGTCTCCCTTGTGCTGGGATTAGAGGAGTGAGTCACAAGGCCCAGCTTAGGTTTTGCTTAATCTCTAAACCTTGTAAATTGATGTAGCTTAACTATGCAGCCATAGAATTAGATATGTGACCACAGTGAAGACATCCAGAGCCCAGAGTGGTGTTTTATGTGTGTAATCCCAGTGCAAGCTGGGGGATCAGTTTCAAGCCAGCCTCAGTTACATGGTGAATTCAAGGCCAGCTTGTCTGTCTCACAAAAAGGGGGGCTGGAGGGGTGGTTCAACAGTTAAGGTTAGAGGCACTTGCTTGCAAGCCTGCTGGTCCCCAGTACCCACTGAATGCAAGGTGGCACATGGAATTGTGTGATCCCAATGAGCTGACAACTACGGAAGGTTCCAGAACACTCTGCTGCTGGAAGGGCCATTCAGGCTGGCACATGTGGCAGCCAAAACAAGAGACCTTGTCTCAAAGAAGAAAGGAGAGGACCAACACCCAGTGTTGTCCTCAGACCTCCACACATACATCATGGCATGCACGTGGCCATACCCACAAACAAACCAACAAATGAAGCCTCCACCCATGTCACAGATATGTGCTCTTTTTTCTTCTTCTTGGTTTTCTGAGGTAGGATGTCGCTCTAGTCCAGGCTGACCTGGAATTCACTCTGTATTCTCAGGCTGGCCTCGAACTCACAGCCATCTTCCTACCTCTGCCTCCAGAGTGCTGGGATTAAAGGCATGAGCCACCACGCCTGGCTATGTGCTCTTTTTTTTTGTAAATATTTTTATTTACTTATTTGCAAGAAGAGAGAGAGAATGAGGTGTGACTTGGCTGTGAAGACCTTCGACCTTTAATTAATTAATTAATTATTAGAGAGAGAAAGAGAATGGGCATGCCAGGGCCTCTAGTCACTGCAGAAGAACTCCAGACGCATGCACCACCTTGTGCATCTGGCTTACATGGGTCCTGGGGAATAGAACATGGGTCGTTAGGCTTTGCAGGCAAACATCCCTCCAGCCCACTTCTGGCCTTTATATACATATGCACTTGATGTGTCTGCTCCCTTTTTCTCCTCAGAGGGGACTGCAAAGAAGGCTGTTGCCCGACAACCTGTCTGGAGCTGGCAACTCCGAGCCCCGCTCCCCCCACCGGTGTTTAGGGTGCAAAGATCAGAGCGAGATAGAGAGAAGATCAGGTGAGAAAGTTCTGTTGAGACAGTGCTGAGGAGAGCCAGACAGGTGGCAGGGTCGTGCTGAGCCTGGATCCCAGGCCTCTCACATCTCGATGACTGCTCTCTCCCCCCCATCTTACAGGCCAGGTGTTGTAGATCAGCTAGGCACTTCCGGGCTGAGTCTCCATTTCCTGCCCTCTCTTCTCTTCTCTTCTCTCTCTCTCTCTCTCTCTCTTGGTTTTTCATAGTCACCCTAGCCCAGGCTGACCTCAAACTTACTCTATAGTCCCAGGCTGGCCTTGAACTCACAGCTATCCATCCTGCTACCTCTGCCTTCCCTAGTGCTGGGATTAAAGGAAGTGTGCCACCATGCCCTACAGTTCCCTCTTGAAATGAGGGTTGAAACCCTGTCTTGCGAGGCTCCCTGAGGCCAAGCAGCCGTCCATTCCGCCCCAGCGACCATGTCACCCAGAAATCTGTAACTGCTATCTGGCAGCAGGGTGGGTGTGCGGGCGATCCCTGGGCGCAGCAGGAGCACAGCTGGCGTGGGCGTCCGCACCCCGACACCCCATTGGTTGCGGCTGCGGTTGACTCAGCCCGGGACTGGGACTGGGCGGGGACAACGAGTGGAGGGACATCTCGGGGCTCCATGCGCACCAGCCCTGCATCCTGCATCACCGCCGCCTGCAGGCCTGTTCTGGACCCGCGCGGCAGCCAGGCGCCGATCTCGACGGATCCGGGTCCCAGGAGCCTGCTATGGACTTCCTGGAGGCGGAGGGCGGCTGGAGCCTGTCGTTCTCGGGCGCGGGCTACCTGGGCCTCTACCACGTGGGCGCCACCGAGTGCCTGCGCCAGCGCGCGCCGCACCTGCTCCAGGGCGCCCGCCGCTTCTACGGCTCGTCCTCGGGCGCGCTCAACGCCCTGGCCATTGTCTGTGACAAGTCCGTCGGTGCGTCCCCCAGCTGTCCTCAGAGAAAGAGCGAGGGACCCCAGAGGCGGGAGTCCAGAGCGATCTGTCCCTGGAATCTAGCCATTCACTCCAGACACTGTAGTTGCCCCTACCTATAAAAAGGAGGGTTTCTGGAGATACTTACTGTCCATAAGGTCACTTGGGACATTTGAAAGCAGAACTTGGCAGGGGGTCTTCTAAGCTGACTCCCGTGGTACCCTGGGAAAGAGGTGGGCAGTGGGGGTGTAGGGGATCCTAGGCGGCTGAGACCCCTGTTCTCCCCCTGTCCCCTGCCCTGCAGACTTCTGCTGCTCCCACCTCCTGGCCATGGTGAAGCAGGTGGAGACTCTGAGCCTGGGCGTCTTCCATCCTGCCTACTGGCCCATAGAGCACATCAGACAGGTGCTGCAGGACCAACTGCCCAGTGACAGCCACATCTTGGCCTCCCAGCGGCTGGGCATCTCCCTGACCCACTGGCCAGATGGTCGCAACTACATAGTGACAGACTTCGCCAGCCGCGAAGAGCTCATCCAGGTGAGCCCGGCCTTCACGGGGAGCAGCGGCACGTGTGGTGGTGTGCGGGAGAATTGGGAGTGTGCCAGTGAGCCCGGAGCTGAGGGCCAGGGGAGCATTCCCTGTGGAGTGCCCTCGAGGTAGCCAGCAGAGGGGCACCCAGCCTCTCAGCCAGGGCCCCCCAGCACTGATGTTTCCAGGAGTGGGTCCCCAGCCCCAGCATGCCTTCCAGACACTTCTGACACCACACTTCCACTGCCATCACTGGGCTCGTGGGCTGGAGGGAGGCTCTCACCCGAGTCTCAGCTGCTCAGAGCAGGGCTGCACATCTTCTTGAGAGGGTGAGGGTGGGAGGGACGCTCCTCAGGGTCAGACAGGGTCCATGTTCCAAGGAGCCTTAGTTTGAGTGACTTTTAAGGTATTTTATTAGCACATATATTAAACGCAATGCCTCACCTCCCCCACCACGTTAGGGTCTCACTCTAGCTCAGGCTGACCTGGAATTCACTATGTAATCTCAGGGTGGTCTCGAAGCCACAGTGATCCTCCTACCTCTGCCTCCAAATCCTGGGATTAAAGGCATGCACCACCACACACCCAGCCTAATAATGAGTTTTTTTATTTTCACACATGTACATGATGTATTTTTAAAAAATATTTTATTTTAATTTTTAGTTATTTATTAGAGACAGAGAGAGGGAGAGACAGACACAGAGAGAGAGTGAGAATGAATGCGCCACTGTGCGTCTAGCTGGAGAGTAGAACATGAGTCCTCAGGCTTCACAAGCAAGCACCTTAACCACTAAGCCATCTCTCCAGCCCTCATGTCTGTTTCATTTTACTTTTTTTGTGCCACTGCAAATGAACTCCAGATGCATACACCACCATGTGCATCTGGCTAACGTGGGACCTGGAGAATCGAACCTGGCTCCTTAGGTTTTGCAGGCATCCACCTTTAACCGCTAAGACATCTCTCCAGCCCTACATGATGTATTTTGATCATATTCACCCTATCACCGTCCTGTACTCCCACTGTCTGGCCATTGCATATGAATGCTTGTCTGGCTTTACATGGGTGTTGGGGAATCACGTCCTGGCCAGCAGTCTTTGCAAGCAGGAATTCTTAACCACCAAGCCATCTCCCCAACCTTTGTTTCCCCCTCCCCCTCACCAATCCCTTTCTTCTTTCCACCGTGCACCCCTTTACTTTTGTTTCTTATTAAAATATACATATATATTTTTTGCCGGGCGTGGTGTCACATGCCTTTAATCCCAGCACTCGGGAGGCAGAGGTAGGAGGATCTTCATGAGTTCAAGGCCACCCTGAGACTACATAGTGAATTCAAGGTCAGCCTGGGCTACAGCAAGATCCTACTTCAAAAAACCAATATATGTATATATTTGAGGCAAGCCCAACACACTGCCTTTTTTTATGTGAGAGTGAGAGAGTGAGAGAGAAAGTTAGCACACCAGGGCCTCCAGCCACTGCAATTGAACTCCACATGCATGTGCCCCCTTGTCCACATGTGTGACCTTGCGTGATTGTGTCACTGTGCGTCTAGCTGGAGAGTAGAACATGAGTCCTCAGGCTTCACAAGCAAGCATCTTAACCACTAAGCCATCTCTCCCGCCCTCAATGTCTGTTTCATTTTACTTTTTTTGTGCCCCATTGAGTTTCATCAAGGTTGCTTGTGGGAGCGTGGGCACCTTATCAGAGGCTACACCACTAAAGAGAGTGCCCCTCCCTTCCCGACCCCAACCAAATGGTAACCTTGTATACAACCTCAGGGAGGGGTGGGGACCCACAGTGTCACTCACTGTAGGAGAGTGACAACCCTCCAGCCTTTGGGTGTCAGAGATATTCTTTGATTGCAAGTCTGCATGTATCTGCGTGTGTATGCATGGTAATAAATGCACAACACAGGTATCCTTGTTACAGAAACATCCAGGTTCCTAGCACCTGTCTAAGTGAAGCATCTGTTTTCCAGTAAGACTTTCCGGGGAGAGTAGATGGTGTCGCTCACATGGGTTAGAGGGGCTAGGATTTCTGCTGCAAGGGCAGCTGGTTGGCTTAGTGCCCTGAGAACACATATCTTGGTTCTTTAAAAAAAAAAAAAAATTATTTATTTATTTTATTAGATAGAGAAAAGGGGGGGGGAGGGAGGGAGAGAATGGGTGCGCCAGGGCCTTCAGCCATTGCAAATGAACTCCAGACACATGCACCATCTTGTGCATTGGCTTACATGGGTCCTGGGGAATCAAACTTGGGTGAAGGCCTGAATTCATCTCTTCTTTGCTTGGGCTCATGGTTGGGTAGAGGCACCTCTGAGTGGGGCTCCCTCATGCTCACACAGTATGGGGGATGAGGAGCATGGCCTTTCTACCCTCTTGTGTCTTTCAGGCCCTGGTCTGCACACTGTACTTCCCTTTATACTGTGGGAATATTCCCCCTGTGTTCAGAGGGGAGGTGAGTGTGCCAAGGAGGCTCCCTGTCTCAGATCTTCCCCTGGGCTCCGGGCAAGTGGGGCGCAAACTGTCCAAAATGAGGGTGCGGGTGAAGGGGCACCCTGGCTGTGAGCTCCTGCCCTGTACCTCCCCTCCCCATTGCTGGGGATTCTGGACCTGGGCTTGAGGGGCCTAGGGATCCAGAGCAGCCAGAGGGTCACCCTCTGCATGGGGAGGGCAGCATGGCCCATCTGCTGCCCGCCTTGCAGCGCTACGTTGACGGGGCTCTAAGCAACAGTCTACCCTTCGCCGACTCCCTCTCCACCATCACGGTCTCGCCCTTCCCTGGGACAGTGGACATCTGTCCCCAGAGCAGCTCTGCCAGCCTGCACGAGCTGAGCACTTTCAACGCCAGCTTCCAAATCTGCACCAAGAACATTTTCCTGGGTTTTGCATCCCTCTTTCCCCCCAAGCCTGAGGTAGGTCACTCTTGAGTAGCCAGGTTGGTGCGCTCAAGTGGGTTCCCCGCTCTTTGCTCTTGCACCTCTCCCTGGATGAGGGCTGGGTCAGGACTACCCAGGTCCAGAGATGCATCCTCACCATCACTGCTGAGCCTAGGCTGGGTCTGTGCTCCACTCACCAGCTCTGTGAGCAAAGGACAGAGGCTCAGAGGGGTGAAGTGACTTGTTCCAAGTCACACAGCCTGGAAATGGTAAAGCCAAAACTCAGAGCCTTGGCCATCTATAGCCATGGTCCTGGCTGTGGCCCCAGATGGTAGCCAGATGAAACATATACAAATGGAAGCCCTACAGTTCCTGCTTTCTGCCCTTGGAACTTGTGGAAAGTGACTAGCTGGGCAATAAACAGTGGATCAATGGATCTGCTCTTCCTAGCACTCCTCCCTTGTCTTCCTCTTTCAAAGTGCCTTCTAATTCACATGCCAGGGAGCTATGCATGCCGCATGAGAATCCTCCCCACACTCCTGGCATGGGCAGACACTCAGCCCTGTTTTGCAGACAAGAAAACGGAGGCTCTCGGGAAGATGACCCTAGGGCCTGGGTCACACAGCAAGTTAGGATGCGTGTGTGTGGAGGGGACAGTATTCCTTCCTCAACCCTCCGGGGCCCCTTCCCACCAGCAGCAACGGGAACATCCCCAGTCTGGTTCTGAAGGGAAGAGGGCTGCTCCACAGACCTGTGGGGAACCAGGTAGAGGTCTTGTTGCCCCACCTTCCAGAGGCGGCTACTGGGGCCATGGAGAGAGGTGGAGATGGAGCTCCAGGAGAGGAGAGAAGAGGTCTGCAACACTGTAGTTCTCCCCAATTTGTGCTAGGTCCTGGGGTCCCGGAACCTAGTGGAGGGTCACTCGGGCGGGGGGCTGGGTCCTGTGATGGTGTGCAGCCCTGGAGCCCCAGGCCCCATCCTCCATCTCCTCTGGGTGCAGGTGGTGGCCGACAGCTGCAGGCAAGGTTTCCTGGATGCTCTGAGGTTCCTGGAGACACGTGGTAGGTGGCAGGGGACAAGGATGGGATGGAGGCTGGGCATCAGATGACCCTTGCCTCTCTGGTGTTTGAGCCCCTGGGACCTGGGTTTGTCTCTCTGTCTGCTCTTGCAGTCTGCTCTGTGTGCTCCCCGAGCCACACACAGCTCTCATTCTGGAGCTGCTGAAGCCGGGTGGGTGACAATGACAGGCATGGGAAAGGTGAAGGAGGGGTTTGACTCCATCCAAGGGAGGAGAAGGAGAGCAAAGGGGGCTTCCTGGAGGCAGCAGCTTGGCTGGGTTGGGATCATGTATGGAGATGGCACTGGGTGAGGCAGGGAGGCAGAGGCAGAGCTGGGGAAGAGAGGTGCACCCTGGGAAACACATAAGCCAGGCAGGAGGCACACGTGGCCCTGTGGCTGGAGAGCTGATGTCACCCCACAGGGCAGTGCTGTTCTCCTGGCAGGGTTGAGAGGTGGGTGGAAGCCCTCTGGCTCTAGAACACACACCCTTGACCTCTGCCTCACCCCAGCCCACTGAAGCCCACACCGGGTCTTGGCCCGAGTACTGTATTTAATTCTTAGGACAGCTGGCCTGATTTCTCTCTCTCTCTCTCTTTTAATATGTATGTGGTAGTTTGAATGTATTATTTCTTTATTTGTTTTTGGTACTTTTATTTATTTTATTATTTATTTGAAAGAGAGAAAGAAGCAGAGAGAGAGAATGGGTGCACCAGGGCTTCCAGCCACTGCAAATGAACTCCAGATGCATGCACCGCCTTGTGCATCTGGCTTATGTGGGTAATGGAGAATTGAACCAGGATCCTTTGGCTTTGCAGGCAAATGCCTTAACCACTAAGCCATCTCTCCAGCCCTGATTTTTCTCTTTTACAGAGGGTAAACTGGGGCAGGAGGGCTGAGGTCACACAGCTGGCAGGCAGCGGGAGGGGTGAACTCTGAGCTCTCTTCAGGGTCTTGCTTTTGGTGAAGTATGAGGGACCAGATGGGGACAGCAGAGCAGGGGCCACTGGGGAGGGGCGGGTCCATCCTGCAGCCCTGAGCACAGAACTGGTGTGAGCACTGAGGCATGTGTATGGCGTGGACAGCCAGATGACATTTTCCCAGGGCTGCCACTGTGCCAACCGTCAGATACTTCCCCTCCTTCCCCACCCAGGACTCACCAAGGAGCCGGTGCTGCAGTCGCTGGTATCTAAGGAGCCGCCAGTCCCTGTGGAGGATCCCCAGAACACTGACAGGACCTATAACTGGAACGTGCCCAACGTGTTGGTCAAGGACGTGCCCAACTTCGAGCAGCTGGCCCCGGAGCTGGAGGCCGGTACTGCCGCTGTCTGTGCTGCTTGCCTGCCCACCCCCCTGAAGCCAAGTGCCATGCATCCTGTCCTGGGTGCTCCAGTTAGCAGGGGACAGGACTCACCTCCTGAGCCCTTACTAAGTGCCAAGTGTGGCAAGGGCCTTTTTCCATGTCATTCATTCCTAACCATAACCCAGTCCCATTTTGCTCTGAGAGGGAGACCTAAGTCTGTGCCACAAAGCAGGGTCTGTGACCATGGCCCAGGGCAGGGTGGGGAGAATTGAGGCACACAGGAGAGGGACTTGTGCAGGTGGCCTCCCAGGGACACTTGGAAGGGATGTTGTCCAGGTGAAGATGGCAGGGGGAGCTCTGGGGTCGCTTGGGGTAGGGCAGAAGCCAGAGAGGTGGGGACCTGAGCAGGGGCAGTGGAGATGGACGAGCGACCTCGGAGGTCTGCAAAGAGGGGCAGCTTGGAAGTCTGGAGCCATATGGTGTCCCTGCGTCCACATAGAGGCGTGGGTGGGCAACCGGTGTCTCCCTCCTCCCGCAGCCGGCCCCAGTCCCCACCTAGGGCCCTGCAGGAAGGGGCCACTTCCTATGTCCAGGAAGGGATGGAGGTGGGTGTTGGGGCCATGGCCTGTGACCCTCAGGCCCTGGGCACCAGGCTGTGGCCCAACTGTGGCCTGAGCCGGGCTTGGGGGTGTGGCTCTGGCACAGCCTCTCCACCCCCAGGCGGGTCACACACACCCTGCTCAGCCCGGTGACGAGCTGCTGTGTCCTGGAGGTCAGCCTGGGGACACCCGTCCTTCCCTGCCAGGGAGCACGGTGGACATCCCCCGGGGGAGCGCGTGCGCCGAGCGCCCCCTGCTGGCTGGCGCCGCTCCCTCTGCAGACCGGGCGCGGGGGGCGCGGGCAGTACCCCATGGGCACCCTGTGGATCCCGAGGCTCAGCTGCCCCCAGGTGATCCGAGGCCGGCTTGGGGAAGGCGGCTCATCATTCCGCGGGTGCCAAACGGCCGTGGGCGGCTTCTCTTGCAGCGCTGAGAAAGGCGTGCAGGAGGGACCCCTGGGCTCGCTTCCAGTGCTCGGTGCCCGGCCAGGCGCTCACCTACCTGCTGCTGCCCTGCACGCTGCCTTTTGAGTACGTCTACTTTCGGAGCAGGAGGTGAGGCTGGCTGGGACAGGAGGGCTAAGAGGTGGGCAGAACTGTCCACTGCTCCTAGCTGCCTCCCCCAGGGCCTTGGTGGGTTGGGCCAAGCAGCACCCATGTGGGTCACGTTCAGCCCTCTGGGTCCTTCTGTGACTTTCTGCTCTCCACTCTAAGGTCAGTGCCTCAGAGGTCACGTACTGCCCTGGTACCTCTTGGAGCTGTTGTAGCTCTGAGGGGCTGTGTGGCCTGGGCCAGCTGTCTTGACATCTCGGGGCCATAGCTACATTTTTTTCTTTTCTTTTCTTTTCTTTTCTTTTCTTTTCTTTTCTTTTCTTTTCTTTTCTTTTCTTTTCTTTTCTTTTCTTTTCTCTTTTCTCTTCTCTTCTCTTCTCTTCTCTTCTCTCTTTTATCTTTTCTCTCTCCTTTCTTTAAAAAATATTTTATTTTATTTATTTATTAGAGACAGAGAGAGGGAGAATGGGGGCGCCAGGGCCTCTGGCCATTGCAAACGAACTGCAGATGCATGCGCCACCATGTGCATCTGGGCTACGTGGGACCTGGAGAATCAAACCAGGGTCCTTAGGCTTCGCAGGCATATGCCTTAACCGCTAAGCCATCTCTCCAGGCCTTCTTTTCTTTTTTTAAAAAAATTTATTTATTTATTTGAGAGAGAGAGAAAGAGAGAGGGAGAGAAAGAGAGAGGGAGAGAGATGGGCACATCAGGGCCTTTAGCTGATGCAAACAAACTCCAGACGCATCTGCCTTATGCGGGTCCTGGGTTCTTTGGCTTTGCAGGCAAGCACCTTAACTGCCAAGCCTTCTCTCCATCCCCGTAGCTACATTTTCTATAAAGCAAGGCTCCTCCAGGTCTGTCTGGCTGTGATGAAGTCCTGACTGACCATTCCAACTTGCTGGGCTAGTGACCCATACTGCCCACGTATCTGTTCACCCTACGTGCTGTGGAGGCCCACCAGGGCAAGCCATACTCGTGGGCAAGGGAGGCAGCACTGGCCCAGACCGGGTCCCTGGCTTTGGGGAGCCCATAGCTCAATCACACCCTCATCTGTGTGTTTTTATCTCCTGGCGATTCTGGGGGGATGAGCTCATGCTGGGGCCCAATAGCCAGGAAGGGCTGGCCAGAAGAGAAGACATTTGAGCTAGCGTCTGAAGGGTGGGTCATGGTCCACCAGGTAAAAGGGAAGGAAGAGAAAAACATTCCAGATGGGTGGGGTAGTGTGTGCAAAGGTCAGGGGCAGAAGGTGGTAAGGCAGTCTGAGGAGTAGAAGGGGAAGTGGGTGTGGCTGGCATGAAAGCTGGCAAATGGGACCCAGAGATCTAGTGGCCAGCGAGTGCCCACTTTATCCAGAATGGGCTAATGGGAGCTGTAGAGGAGATCCAATTTCTTTTTCTGAGACAGGGTCTCACTGTTGTCCAGGCTGGCTCAGGGTCCTCCTGTCTCAGCCTCCCATGTGACACCATACCCAGCTGAGACCAGTATTTCTAAAAGTTCTCTTGTTCCTTGGAAGAGGTTCGTGACAGTGAGCCACAGGGCTTGGTCCTGTTCTACACGGAGTCCGCCTGGCACTTAAATAGCTAAAGCTGGGTAAAGACCTTCCTACGGACAGAACCTCCCCATGTTCACTGTAACTACAAGTTGAAATGAACATGAATAAGTGTAAAGTCTAGCCTTTCCCATTAAAAACTCTTGTGTGTGCCAGGCGTGGTGGCGTACGCCTTTAATTCCAGCACTTGGGAGGCCGAGGTAGAAGGATCGCCGTGAGTTCGAGGCCAGCCTGAGACTACATAGCGAATTCCAGGTCAGCCTGGGCTAAAGCGAGATCCTACCTTCAAAAACAACAACAACAACAACAAAATAAAATAAAATAAAATAAAATAAAATAAAATAAAATAAAATAAAATAAAATAAAATAAAATTCTTGTGGTAAGCGCCAGCAGAGTCTTTGCAGGACACAGGAACGTCCCCCTTTGTCATCTCCACAGCCTGCACACTAATTTATGGTTGTGTTAATGGAGGCAGATGGTTTGGAACAAGGGAGGTGGCAGTGTGTTTATGTTTTGCTTGCCACATCATACCCTCTGGACTACTTACCCTTTGGGGGATCTTGGCCACAGTGTCCAGCGAGTGTGAGAAGGTGCCCAGCCATGCTTTCTCAGCCACGGGTGGGTGGCCCAGCCTTGTGCTGCCCCTGTGGATGGCAGCTCTGCTGATTCCTGTTCTCCTCTTGATGGGACAAGAGTCAGGTCTGAGCACCTTGGACTTGGTGCTGTGCGGTGGGGACCCACAGGGCATTTTGGGCAGGAAGGGGTGCTGTTTGAGTGGGTGGAGCAGTCTCTGGCTTCTGAGATAAGGATGGAAGAAATTGCATGGGGCAGGGGGGAGGCATGGGTGGAGATACAGAGGGGCTAAAAACCATAGGTAGGTGGTTCTTATCTGGCACATGGGGAAACCAATGGCCAGACCCTTTCCCCAAACCACATAGCAGATGAACAGTAGAGTGGAGTGGCCATCGAACCAGTCTGGTCCCATGCCCTGCCCTTTCCACCCCAGCTCCCCACTTAAGCTCTGTGTGGTAGCCCACCCCAAAGCCCACCCTTCTCTAGTGTCCATCTTGGTCATCCTGCCACACGGGTGTCCCATGGTCCTACCCTGATCAGAGGTGGTGGCCAGCATTCCTGCCCACTTCTGGCTCAAGCTGGGCAGTTCTCCAGATGGTGCCCAAGCACAAGGCCCAGGTCTGTTCTGGACCAACCCTGGGATCCCCTTGAAGCTGATGGCACCCCTCTACAGGTTGATGCTGTGGCTCCCTGAGGTGCCAGCTGACCTGCGCTGGATGCAGGACTTACTGAAGAGCGCGGCCCTCGAGGTCTACACCAGGGTGAGGGATCAGCTCCTTGGGCCGCACAGGTGAGGCAGGTGGCAGGGTTTGGGGCTGCCAAGCTCTGCCAGGACCTGGGATGGCAATGGTGTGGCTAGACTCTCTCCAGGGAGGGTGGCTGCCCCATGTGGCATGAACCTGCCTTTGTCAAACCCCAGGCCTTGAACTGACACCCACCTCCTGTCCTCTCCACAGTGTGCCTGTCACCAGCATCGTGGAACCAGCCCCCTCCAGCCTGGGGCAGCTGCCTCTGAAGACCCAGCCTCGGAGCTCAGGCCCACCAAACAGGCCTGCAGCCCACTGAGTGCCAGCCTGAGACTGGACTCCTCTAACCCCTGCGCTGGCCTTGTCCTTTGGACCCATGTCTCCCCTGCCTGTAGTGACTCTGGCAGGTGGCCTGTGTCTGGTGCATCCTCAGGGAGCTTGAAGTTGGGCTGCCGATACAGGAGGACACTGAGTCACTGGCTGAACACAGCCGCTCCCTACCCCCTCTGAGGTGTGTCCTCCACATGAGGCAGACAGCTTTGTGAACACTAGTGTCCTTGAGGGCCATGTCTTGGGTGTGGCCACCTACCTGATTTAACCCCTGTGCCTCAGACTTACTCCATGTCATCTGTGACAAGGCTTCTAGGTGCCAATCTGCAGCTGGGGTGCCAAGATGCTTGGGCCTCCTTTGCCCCTTAACTGCATATTGACATTAGACATTCCCCGCCCTGTCTCACCTCTCAGCTCTGTGTCTCAGCCAGTCCGAGTGTCTGCCCACCAGACATTTGATGTTAAGACAGGGTCTCATGTAGCCCAGGCTGGCCTCGAACTCACTGTGTAGCTGAGCCTGGCCTTGAACTCCTTCCTAATCCCCCTGCCTCCACCTTTCAAGTGCTGGGATTACAGATGTGTGCCATCACACCTAACTAATCACTTTTTTTTAGTGTGTTAGTGTCGGGTTTGTGCTGTCAAAAAGATCTTACCTCTTGGAGATCGACACTGAAAATATTGATGAATGAATTAAAATGCAGGCTTAGTTTTAGAATAATAATTTTGGTGTGTGGGGGGGGGGAGGGATGGCAACTGAGGCGATGAGAGTTGATCATAGTTGGTCATAGTTGGTCACAGGTGATGGGAAGTGAGAGGTGCAAAGTAATTCATTATCCCATCCTCTCACATTTTGTATGTTTGGCATTTTTATAAAAATGTGCTAACAAAAGTACTTAACTTTCCTTTTTTTGGTGTGTGCATGTGTGTGTGTGTGTCTCTGTGTGTGATGATGTATACACCCACGTGCAACGCATGTAGAAGTTAGATTGGGCATCTTCTATCACTCCTCATATTTCCACACTCCATATTTCCTTGAGACAGACTTGGTTAGACTGGCTGAACTGTGATCCTCCTGTCTCCGTGCCGCCCACCCCCAAGGCTGGGATTTCAAAACATGGGTAGCCATACCAGCTTTTATTTATTTTATTTGCAAGGAGAGACAGAGAGGGGGTAGGGATGGGAATAGGGAGGAAAGTAAGGAGAGAGAGAGAGTGAGTGAGCAAGCATGGTCATGCCAGGGTTGCTTGCTTCTGCAAATGAACTCCAGACACATATGCCACGTTGAGCATCTGGCTGCTTTATGTAGGTACTGGGGAATCAACCTGGGGTCAGCAGACTTTTCAAAAAAGCGCCTTTACCCTCTAAGGCATGTCTCCAGTCCCATATCAGCTTTTAAAAAATATTTTAGGGCTGGAGAGATGGCTTAGCGGTTAAGGCGCTTGCCTCCTAAGCCTAAGAACGCTGGTTCCAATCTCCAGCGGTTCCAATCTCCAGGTCCCACGTTTAGCCAGATGCAAAGTGACGCAAGGGCGCAATGCCACACTTGACCACAAGGGGGCGCACGCATCTAGATTTCGTTCACAGCAGCTGAGAGGCTGCTGGCGTGCCCATTCTCTATCTGTCTTCTTCTCCCTCTCTCTCTGTCTGTCTCCCCACCCCCCCACCAAATATTTTACTTATTTGACAGAGAGAGACAAAGAGGAGGGGGAGAACGGGCACACCAGGGCCTCTAGCCACTGCAAACAAACTCCAGACATGAGCCACCTTGTGAATCTAGCTTTACGTGGGTACTGGGGAACTGAACTTGGGTCCTTAGGCTTTGCAGGCAAGCGCCTTGAGGTTTGCGTAACAAGGGCTCTTACTTGCAGAGCCATCGCCTTAGTAAAAATTTTAAACAATTGGATAGTACATATAATTGGAGACACATCTCAAGACAGACGGTGAACAAAGCAAAACTGGGGCTCTGGGAGCCATGTACTGAGTGCCAGGTGGGGAGGGCACTGGCATCTCTGAGCTAGGAGTGTTCAGCACCGCGGACAGCGACGCCAGTCCCAGCGCCCTGGGTTGGCACACATTGTAAGCTCGAGCGGCCACATGTGCAAAGCAATCCTCGTCTTTTCAGAGGTGCATACTGACATCATTGGGATGCCACATCACGGGGTCTAGAACTTGCTTTAAAATTATTTTCCAAAAACCCGCATGAGTAGCTGTGTGGGCACACACACAAACATGCACACACACACACACTAAAAATATGCAAAAGTGAGTTGTTTTTACATACCTAGCAGTTCTCAAACTCAGGAAGTTTGGAAGTGATGTGATATTATGTGTGTTAAACACTGCACACTGGCCCAGCCATGAACGTCAGGGCCTTCCATTGAGGGAGAGGCCAGCACAGAAGCATGCCGAGTATTTTGCTGTGAAATCGCTTCCTTTCTTCCTCAGAACAGGTCCTCTGGCCTTTTCTCTTTCATGATACTGGCATTTTTTAAAGTTTTTTTTTGAGGTAGGGTCTCACTGTAGCCCAGGATGACCTGGAACTCACTCTGTAATCCCAAGCAGGCCTCGACTTCACAGCAATCCTCCTACCTCAGCCTCCCCAGTGCTGGGACTAAAGGTGTGTGTCACCATGCCCTGCTGACACTGACATTTTTTCTTTTTTTTAACTATTATTTTTATTGCCAACTTCTTTAATTGTAGACAATATCCCATGTTATTTCCTTCCCTCCCCCCACTTTCCCCTTTGAAACTTCACTCTCCATCATATCCCCTCCCCCTCTCAATTAGTCTCTCTTTTCAGTTTGATGTCATGATCTTTTCTTCCTATTATGATGGTCTTTTGTAGGTAGACACTGACATTTTTTCTTTTTCTTTTTTGGTGGTTGTATGTGGTGTGTGTGGTGTATGCATGTGTGTAAATGCACACACTCCATGCACACACACACAGAGGCCAGAGGAGGAAGATGCTGGGGGTCTTCTTTTATCACTCTTTATCCTCTGAGATGGAGTCTTTCCTCATTCCTTCTCCATTTTTTTGGGTTATTGGGAATTGAACATGGGATTGCACATGTGCCAGGCAAGTGCTCTACCACTAACCCACATCCCCAGCCCCTTCATTCATACATATATATATATGAGAGTGGGGGAGGGAGGAAGGGAGGGAGAATATAGGAGCGCCAGGACCTCTAGCCACTGCAAAAATACTCCAGATGCATGTGCCACCTTTGTGTCTGGCTTATGTGGTTCCTGGGGAATTGAACCTAGATCCTTTGGCTTTGCAGGCAAGTGCCTTAACCACTAAGCCCCTTCATTCCTTTTTAATACACTCATTATAATTTTTATGTAGGCATAAGTACACATGTGCATCGTCAGTCAAGTAGATCATATGCAAACCCAGCAAAAGCATCAATAATGTTTATGTGTTCACCTTGCCCAGAGCAAGATTAAAATGCACGGCCTCTGTTCAGAAGGCAGGAAAGAGAGCACAGTGTGACAGTGCATACCTGTGATTCCAGCACCTGGAAGGTGAAGGCAGGGAGATTGTAAGTTCAAGGTCATTCTCAGCTCTAAAGGGAGTTTGAGATCAACCTGGGATACATAAGACCCTGCTTAATAAAAAGGAAGGAAGGAAGGAAGGAAGGAAGGGAGGGAGGGAGGGAGATAGGGAGGGTGGGAGGGAAGGAAGGAAGGAAGGCAAGGGAAGGGAGGGAATGCAGGAAAGAAATGCCCCTATTTCACTTTGAATCTTTTATGTTTTTTTTTTTTTTAAAGCAAGGTCTCACTTTAGCCCAGGCTGACCTGGAACTCACTCTGTAGTCCAGGTTGGCCTTGAACTCACTTCAATCCTTCTACTTCAGTGCTGGGGATAAAGGTGTGAGCTACCATGCCCAACCTGTAGTGGTTTTTCTATTTGAAACTGAGTGTCACTCTTTTGAACTTAGGGTTGTTTGAGGGGTGTGAGTGGGGCCCACTGCAAGGCTCCATAAGCAGCCTGACAACTGTCAACTTTCTCCCCTGTGAGCCTGGCTACCTTCATGGTGGTGTGCAGCTAGCGTTGCTCATTTGTCCACTGGAGGTACCATGATGCCCGGCCCACAGCAGGACAGCTCCCATCATGCCCCATGCTGAGAGACCATGGAGAGAGTGTCTCCCCCAACACTGTGCAGCTGTGCCCAGATCCCTATAATCATTTAGTGACGCGGGGACAGAGGCTGGGTAAGGTTAGGGCACAACAGGACAAGAGTGGGCCATCAAAAGCTTGTTCGTGGCTGGTGGCAGGAGGTGGTGCACGCCCCAATGTTCCGTTACACTTCACTTACAGGAAATGAGCTCCAATATGAGTAAGCCAGGCATAAAAGCTTGTAAAGCTCACACTCGGAAGCTGAGGAAGGAGTATATTGAGTTCCAGGCCAGCCTGAGGCCAAAATGCAAGGCTGGTCTTAAAAAATTGGGGCCTAGGAGTTGCCTCAGTGGGGAAAGTGCATGCCGCACAAGCACGAGGACCTGTACCCATATCAAAGCGGGATGCGGTGAACTGCCTGCAATCCCGGTACTGGGGAGGCGGAGACAGGAGGATTCTTGGGACTCACAGGCTAGGCAGTCTAGCCCAATTGGTAAGCTCTGGGTTCAGTGAACTCATAACAATCCACCTGCTTTTATTTTCTAAATTTTTCTGCAGTGCAAGTTTGTACATTGTACATGCATGTGTCTGTGGAGGACTAGGTTCTGGGGATCACGAGGGAAGAGGAGGGAGGATCAGGTGCTGGGGATCATGGGGGAGGGAGGAAGGGGGACCAGGCGCTGGGGATCAGAGGAGGGAGGACAAGGTGCTGAGTATCACCAGAGGGAGGGAGGACCAGGTGCTTGGGATCACGAGGGAGGGAGGACCAGATGCTGGGGAATCACGAGGGAGGGAAGGAGGAGGGAGGACCACGTGCTCTGGATCACGAGGAAGGAGGACCAGGTGCTGGGGATCACGAGAAGGGGGGAGGGAGGACCAGGCGCTCGGGATGACGAGGGAGGATGGAGGACCAGGCGCTCAGGATCACGGGGGAGGGAGGGCCAGATGCTCGGGATCAGGAGGAGGGAAGAGTGAGGAGCAGACGCTCGGTTCCTTGGGGAGGGAGGATGGAGGAGGAAGGACCAGGCGCCCGGGATGATGGAGGACCAGATGCTGGGAATTACACGGGTGGGAGGGTAGAGGACCAGGCGCTCGGGATGACGGCGGAGGGAGGAAAGGATGGAAGACCAGGTGCTGGGATCACGAAGGAAGGAGGATGGAGGACCAGGCGCTCGGTTCCATGCGGAGCGGGATCATCGAGAGGACCGAGGGTGCCCGCGCGCGTCCAGGCTGCGCTCTGCGGCGGGCGCGGCGGCGGCGGGGCCGAGGGGCGGGGGCTCGGGTCCTGGCGCCGTGACGTCACGCGGCGCGGGCGGGCAGCGTGCGTGGGGCGCGGCCATGACGTCATGCCCGCGGAGCGGAGCCCCCGCGCGCCGGCGCCGTGACGTCACGCCTGCGGAGCTGCGGCCGCGGGTGCGGGGCTCGGGGCGCGGGGCGCGGGCGGCGGCATGGCGGAGAGCGAGGCCGAGACCCCCAGCACCCCGGGGGAGTTCGAGAGCAAGTACTTCGAGTTCCACGGCGTGCGGCTGCCGCCCTTCTGCCGCGGGAAGATGGAGGAGATCACCAACTTCCCGGTGCGGCCCAGCGACGTGTGGATCGTCACCTACCCCAAGTCCGGTGAGCCGCCCCGCCCCGCCCCTCCCCGCCCGGTCCGGGGCCCGGGGCCAGGGTGCGGCTGGGGAGCCCCGGGTCCTCACCCTGAGCCCGGCCGCAGTCCGGGGCCGTGGGGCCTGCGCTCCGGGAGCACGCACCCCGGCCTCCACCCTGCCCTGCTCACCCATCAGTTACCTGCTGACGCTGTGTGACCTTGGGCAGGTCACTTAACCTCTCTGTTCCGGAATCCTGGCCAGCCTTTGATGACTGCAAAGTCCCAGTGAACATCCGGGAAGGGGGTGAATCGGGGTGAATCATTTCCAGCGTGGGCTCTGGTGGGGGATGGGACCAGCCCTGTCCCTGAGCGTCCCTGTTTCAGGGCTGCCCCCCTGGCCCCCGAGCACTCTCCGTGTAAAGGTAGCCCACCTTACATTTTGGTCTAAGGCTTAGAGAGGCAAGGGAGGCTTGTCCAAGGTCACTCAGCTGGTGAGAGGCAGACGTGAGATTTAAAGCCCCTGGTCTGTCCAGGCCTGGTGTAGGGATGGCTGTGTGGTGCCATTTCTGGGGTTTGCAGGAGCAGGCCGAGACTCCCCTGTTCTTTCAGGGTGCTCACAGGGCACCCTTGCTGCCACTGGGCCACGAAGCCCACCATGGCTTAGACGAAGATGGCCAGGTCATGGTGCTGGACTCCCGAAGTGGCAGGTTGTGGGAAAAGCTCTGAGCCCCGTGGGTGGAGTTCCAGTCCCCCAGGGCAGGTGCCCAGTGACCCTCTGAGGAATATGATTAGGGGGCTATCAATGAAGGTATGGGGGTTCGAAGACAGTTGCACTTGGAGGACCAAGTGAGGTCCAGGTGGAGTGAAAGGGACTGGTCGCAGGTTGTGGTGGAGACTGGCCCCACTGCATTGCATGGTCCTCACCTTGGCAAGTCAGCCTTAGAGAAATGGCTGTGTGTTGGCAGTGATGTGCAAAGGGTGGGTTTGGGGCAATACTTAAGTTATGATTTTGTTGTTGCTAGTGCTGGGCACGAGTCCAGGGCTTTGGGCATGCTGGGCAAGTGCCCTGGCACCCAGCCTCGTGCTGTACTTAGGAAGACACTCACTTATTCCATTTTAGCCGTAGAGTGTGTGGTATGTATGTGGTGGGGGGCGTAAAGAAGGGCTGGCAGCGGCTGCTGTGAGTTCAGGATGGGATTTGTGTGTGAGGAACTTTGGCAAACTTGGGTTTTGGAGTTCAGAGGACTCTGGGGGTGTTGCTGGCATCGCGGCCCTGGGTGCTGGGTGGGAAGGAGGACTGAGAGTTACTGGAAGGGACTGAGGACCCCTCTGAGGGATCCGGTGGGCTATTGGAGGGACCCTGTGTTGGGGCCTAGTGGGTTCTTTTGGGGAGCTTCCTGGGTACCTTGGTGGGGAAGTGGGGAGATAAACTTTTATGTTTTTTTTTTTTTTTGGTTGGTATTTTATTTTGAGGTAGGGTCTCTATATCCCAGACTGGCCTTGAATTCTCAATTCTCCTGCCACAGCTTCTCCAGTACTGGAGTTAGAGGTGCATTCATCCCATTTATCCCATAAGGCACCAGTTCATTCATTCATCCATTCTTTCTTTCTTTTTTTAAAAATATTATTTATTTATTTATTTGAGAGAGAGAGAATGAATGGGCACACCAGAGCTACCAGCCACTGCAGATGAACTCCAAATGCATTTACCTCCTTGTGCATCTGGCTTATGTGGGTCTGGGGAATCCAACCAGGATCCTTTAGCTTTGCAGGCAAACACCTTCACTGCTAAGCCATCTCTCCAGCCCTCTTTTTTCTGTTTTTTTTTTTTTTTTTTTTTTTCAAGGTAGGGTCTCACTGTAGCCCAGGCCAACCTGGAATTCACTGTGTAGTCTCAGGCTGGCCTGGAACCCACAGCAGTCCTCCTGCCTCTGCCTCCTGAGTGCTGGGATTAAAGGCGTGTGCCACCACCACACCTGGTTTTTTTTTTTTTTTTTTTTTTTTTGTGGTAGAGTTTCACTCTAGTCCAGGCTGACCTGGAATTCACTATCTTGTGTCAGGATAGCCTTGAACTCATGGTGACCTCCTACCTCTGCCTCCTGAGTGCTGGGATTAAAGGCGTGTGCCACCACCACACCTAATTTTTTTTTTTTTTTTGTGTGGTGGTAGAGTTTCACTCTAGTCCAGGCTGACCTGGTATTCACTATCTTGTGTCAGGGTAGCCTTGAACTCATGGTGACCTCCTACCTCTGCCTCCTGAGTGCTGGGATTACAGACAAGCATCATGGCTGGCTGGGTGCAGCTTTACGGTTGTTTTCTAGATAATTCTCTCCCCTTGTTTGTAACACACATCTTTCAACTACAAACCAAAGCATGTGTCACAGTACACACAGATGCTCCGTTGTTCGTGGTAACAGAGCCCTCGGTGGAGGCCCCAAGACCCTTCATGACTTCCCCCACATCCCAGCCCGGAGAGCCACCTCATTAAAACTGAAGGAAGAGAGTTGTGTGGGTACACGTGTATGAACAGGCCAGAGGTGGATGTTGGGGGGGGGGGTCTTCCTCCATTGCTCTCCACCTTATTCTTGGAGACAGTGTCTCTCATTGAACCTGGAACTCACCAGTTTGATGAGACTAGCTGGCCAGTAAGTCCCACGTGTCCTCTTTCCACGGACTCTGGACGCAGCTCTTCACGCTTGTGCAGCAAGCATTTTGCCCACTGAACCGTCTCCTCCCCAGTGTTTTCTGACCCTCCTATGGCCTTGTTTGCTCTCACTGTGTCTCCTCTGCTCCTTGCCTTCTCCCCGTGCCCCTTAGCCTGAAGGCCACCTTGCTAGAATGCTTGGGAGCCCTGAGGAGCCGTAGAGCCAACACCAGGGGTGTCTGGACACTGGTCATCTGCTAGACTGTGTGCCGGCTTGGTTACCGCTGTTTGTAGCCGTCGCCACACGTGTGCGTAGGCAGGTGAGGTGTCGGTCACTGTGTGGCTGGGAGTGCAGGAGCCGCTGAGCAAGCTGGTGGTCACTGGTTTGTCCTCACCTTCTGCTTCTTTGGTTCCTTTCACACTCGTTTTCCATGGCAGGCACCAGAGAACTGTGCAAAGGAGTGGTGGTCTGGCTAGTCCTAAGCTGGCACTGGGGGTTCTTCTGCTCTGCCCCCCTTCCCACAAGGCTCCCGAATGAAGTGCTCAAGGCACTGAGGAACTGCTTCCCCCACCTCCCAGAGACTTCCTGCACTGGAGGCTGGCGTAGCAGCAAGGGTAGCTAGGACTGGGGCCTAGTGAGGTGGTGTCCTTGGGTGAGCCTGCATCTTCCTTTCTTTGCTGGAAACTCATGTGTCACCTGCCCAGCTTTGGGGGTCTGAGAGAGGCTGTCACCTGGATCACACACTGATTATGGTTGTGGGGGGGCTCTCGAGCCCTTTAGGAATTGTCCTGACTTACAGAGGCAACTTATTATTTTTTTTTTACATTTTAAAATATTTTATTTATTTATTTGAGACAAAGAGGCAGAGAGAGAGAGAGAGAGCTAAAGAGAGGGAATAGGCACACCAGGGTCTCCAGCCGCTGCAAATGAACTCCAGATGCATGTTCCCCCTTGTGCATCTGGCTTACGTGGGCCCTGGAGAGTTGAACCAGGATCCTTTGGCTTTGCAGGCAGATGCCTTAACCACTAAGCCATCTCTCCAGCCCTACATTTTCCCCCTTTATTTTATTTTAGAGAGGGAGAGAGAATTGGTGTGCTAGGGCCTCAGCCACTGCAGTTGAACTCCAGACACTTCTACCACCCAGTGGGCATGTGTAACCTTGGACTTGACTCACCTTTGTGCATCTGGCTAGCGTGGGATCTGGAGAGTAGAACATGGGTCCTTAGGCTTCCTAGGCAAGTGCCTTTAACTGTTTGCTAAGTCATCTCTCGAGCCCACAGAAGCAACTTAAGGAAGCAAAGGTTGACTTTGGTTCATGGTGGCAGGAATCTGTGGCAGAGACTGTTCACATCATGGTGGACCAGGAAGAGGAGAGGGACAGACCGGAAGAGAGCAGGGATAAGTACCCCCAAGGACCCTACTTCTGCCAGCTGGGTTCCACCTCTTAAAGATTACACAACCTCCCAAAATAGTGCCACCAGCTGGGGGACCAAACATGCAACATGTGAGCCTGTGGGGGACATTTCAGAATCAAAATATAGCAGAAGTGGCTAAGCATGCCCTCATACTTCCGTGGCCAGTTTTGGAGTTCCGTGTTTCACTGTTGGTAGTCTGTCAGGGACTCTTGTACTTTAAAAATTTATTTATTTATTTATTTTGAGACGGGGTCTTACTCTAGCCCAGGCTGACCTGGAACTTGCTCTGTAGCTCCAGGTTGGCCTTGAACTCGCAAAGATCCTCCTACCTCTGCCTCCCAAGTGCTGGGATTAAAGGTGTATGCCACCATGCCTGGCTTAAACTATTTTTATTTATTTATTTATTTATTTGAGAGAAAGGGAAACAGTGAGTATGGGCACACAAGGGTCTCTTGCCACTGCAAATGAACTCCGAATGCATGTGCTCCTTGGTTCCTTCAGTTTTATGTGGGTACGGGAGAATTGAACCAGGCTGTCAGGCTTTGCAATCAAGCCTCTTTTAACCACTGAGCCATCTTCCCAGCCCTTTATTTATTTATTTAAAATATTTCTTATTTATTTCTTTACTTGGGGGGCTAGAAAATGGGCACACCAGGGCCTCTAGCCACTGCAAACTCCAGATGCATGCGCCACCTCTTTCATCCAGCTTTATGTCGGTATTGGGGAATTGAACCTGGATCCTTTGGCTTTGCCAGAAAGGGCTTTAAACCATGTCCTCAGCCCTATTTGTTGATTTATTTATTTGAGAGTGACAGACACAGAGAGAAAGAGGCAGATAGATAGAGAATGGGCCCGCCAGGGCTTCCAGCCACTGCAAATGAACTCCAGATACATGTGCCACCTTGTGCATCTGGCTTACATGGGTACTGGGGAATCGAGCCTTGAACTGGGGTCCTTAGGCTTCACAGGCAAGCACTTAACCACTAAGCCATCTCTCCAGCCCCTATTTATTTTTTAATTGAAAAGGTTTTGTGTGTGTGTGTGGGGGGTGGTCAGAGGTGGACATGTGCGTGTGTGGAGGTGGTCAGAGGTGGACATGTGTGTGTGTGGAGGTGGTCAGAGGTGGACATGAGGTGTCTGCTTCTGTTGTTTTCCATCTTATTCTTTGAAACAAGGTCTCTGGTGAACCTACAGCTCACTGACTCAGCTAGACTAAGTAGTCAACATGTCCCAGGGGTTTCCTGTCTCTGCCCCCCCCTCCCCCAGTTCTGAGAGCACACTGCCACACCTGGATTTTACGTGGGTGCTGGGGATCTGAACTCAGGTCCTCATGATTGTGCGGCAAGCATTTGACCGACTAAGGCAGCTCCTTAGCCCTTGTACTCTCTTTTTAGAGGCTCAGGCTGGCAGGCCAGTTCAGAGTCACACGACTGCTGAGGCACAGAGATGAGAACAGTCATGGAGGAGGTTGCTGAGAAGATGGGGGTTTGGTCCCCCAACACTGACTGCTCTTCCTCCAATTTGGTTCTCAGCCCAGTCCATGCCCTTGTGATCATTCTCTTCCTGAGTCTTCATTCCCTTTCCAGACAGTAGGAATTTCTCCACAGGAATGAAAGAAATCCATTTGTTTCTGTGTCCCACCCCCAATAGGGGTCCAGATCTACCTAGTGTCCACTGTCTTGGGACCCTTCCCTCACCCCAGGAGCACAGCAGTGCCCTTCTCGCTCCCCTTTAATTTTGTTTGTTTGTTTTTGTTTTTCGAGGTAGAATCTTGCTCTAGCCCAGGCTGACCTGGAATTCACTATGTATTCTCAGGCTGGCCTCAAACTCATGAGGATCCTCCTACCTCTGCCTCCCCAGTGCTGGGATTAAAGGCGTGCACCACCACGCCTGACTGTAGCTCCCTTTTAGTTCACCTTTAACTCAGTAGCCGAGGTGTTCTTGGAAGCACACACCTTAGTCTCTCTTTAGTCCTTCATGGCTCTGCCTGCCCCATGCGATCCACAGGCTTCTCTTTGCTCGCAGCCATGGGGACAGCCAGCGGCGAAGTCATTTCTTGCCCCTCGTCTTTTGTCAGGCATACCACCCTCCCCTCTCTCCTTTTCCTCTCCCTAAATACCCCTAGTGTCTGAGGAGAACGGCCCATCTTCAGAACCCCACTTGTCTGTTAAATGTGGGACTGAGCCTCCTTCCTGGGCCTCCCTCCCAGCGTCTCAGTACTGCAGACCTGCCTCCATTGGCTTCCAGCTTTCAGAACTCAGGGTGCAATGTTGTCTGTTCTCATGTTATCCTCTGTGGTGTCTTTCCCCCTCGGGCTGCAGGTTCTCTCTGTACATTGGAGTGGGACAAGGCTCTGGTTCTGGTTCTGTCTAAGCTGGACTTGGTTGGAGATGGCTTCTGTATCTGCAGGGTGTCTGGGCTCTGTTCCAGCGGGGTATGGCTGGCCACTCTGCTTGTATCTTCTTTTAGCTTCAGGGACAAGCAGGCCAGCCTGGGGACATTCTTCTTGGTGGTGGAGGAAGTGCAGAGAATAAGCAGACATGGCCAGAGATTCATGATGACCAGGGAGGGTCACCTAGTTGTGCCTCAGCCACCGTGGGATGATGAAGCCATGTTGTAGAGACCCTGATGGCCCCTCTCAGGGTCTCCCTGCAGCCCACGTGTTCCTGCTTGCCCTTAGGCCCTTCTCCAAGTGCATCCCGGATGTTCTAGTGCTCTTTCAAGGGCTCTTTGCCTTGCGGGTCTAACAACTGCTTACTTACAGGGGCTGCGGGTGGCACCTGGCACCCTGGGCAGGTTGGGTACAACTTGAATGTGACAGAGAGACTTGCACTGTGAGGAAACCGAGGCCCGGAGGAGTGGTGCCCAGAGGCACTGGCAAGGTACAGGTTTTCAGAGTCCCTACACTGTGACAGGGTTGCTGGAGCCCCTGGGAATGGTGGGCCCGGTGGTGGAGCCCAATGCGTGCAATCACGTGGTGTCATCCCCGCTGAAGGAGGGAGTCACACTTGGTGACTGGGGCTCCTTCCTCTTGCTATCTGTGGGGGAAAGGTCTGGGTACCCGAGTGAGGGCCCAGCAGAAATGTGGCCACTTCCCATCTCCCAGGGCCTGGGGTGAGGCTGAGCTGCCACTCCCTTCATGGGTGGGTGGGTCCCAGAACGCCCATCTAACACCTGACCGGCACCCTCTCATCTCGTCCTTGTTGAGTCCATCCCCAGTTGGGAATGGAAGGCTGAGGGTCATGACTCTTGCATGGAGGCGAAGACACACACACGTGGCCTCAGTTTGCTGCTTACTTTCTTTGTGAGTCAAGTGTGTGCACACGTGTGTATGGCACGGGGATGTGGTGCACACGTATGAATCCAGGTGTGTGTATGTGCCATATTGCTGTGTGTTACGTGTCTGCGTGGTATGCATATGCAAATGCATGCCCTTGTCTGTAGAGTGCATGTGGTGTGGTGTGAGTGTGACATGATGCATGTCTGTGGGGTGAAAGTGTGTGTGATGCATAGGGTGTATTGTAGTGTGTGAGTGTGACATGCATGTCTGTGGGGGTAGCAGTGTACGAGGCTGTGTAAAGCACTTGGTTCCAAGGGCTGGTTCGTGCACACTAGCTCCCCACTAAGCTTGCTGGGGCCGAAATGAGATGGTGTGAGAAGCTGTGGCTGAGTGTGAGAATCAGAGGAGGACGTTGATGGCGAGTGTTTTCTTCGGTGAGTTGGAATGGCCGTGTGAGCCAGTGTGGGCTGGGCCAGTGCTGCCAGCTGGCTCTCACCCTGGCTTCGTCACCAGTACCCACCCAGGCGGGTGACCAACGCTTTTCCCACTTGACCTTCTTGGCCTCCTCTGCAAACTGGGCTGTTTTGAGAGCTGAGAGCGGGGTGGATGGAAGCCCCTAGGGCAGGGACCAGCCACACAGCTGTGCCAGTTCTTTGGCAGGGGTGGGGCGAGTCCTGAGGCAGCTCAGCTCAGATTTGGAAGCAGGGTCCCATGGAGGCCACATGTCCTTCTCCTTCGTCAGTGTCCTGAAGGAGCCTGTCCCGGCCAGGCTCTGCTCGGTCCTCTTTGGAAAGCTTGCTGCTGTCCAGGGTCCTGGAGGGCTCAGCTCCTGTACTGGGTGGACTGTGGGCAGGCAGAACACTACACAGAGAACTGCTTGCTCTGAAAACCTCATGAAACTGACAGAAAGCCAGGAGTGACAAGATTGTGACCTGGAGGTCAGGGGTGCTGGCCAGATGTTAGCTGGGGAGGTGGAGAGACGAGGTGCACTAGCCAGGCGTTGGCTGAAGGGAGGAGGGTGGGTCCCAGTGACTGCTTTCTGGGGGCCATTGAAAGCACGCTTCTTCCCTGAAGACACAGATGCCAAGAGGTGGTAGATGTAGGGACACAGCCCAGGTGGAAGCTGGAACCTTGTGCCCCGCTGAGCTGTCTTACATGGAGTGGAGACACTGGAGGTCCTGCCCATGAAGCAGCTGGAGGTGGGAGTGAGGCAGGGTCCCAGGTAAGGGACACTTTGCAAAGACAGTGAAGGCCCTGGGAGAGGCCCATGTCAGCGTCTTTTCTGTAGCTTGGCCTCCCTGTGCATCTACCCTGAGCCTGCCTAGAATGTGAGCGGCACCCAGGTGTTGTCCATGAAAGGGTGGGGGAGGCACCATGATGCTGAGGCTCTGAGGCTCCCTGGCTCCTGCCAAGAATAGGACAAAACAGCCCCCATCCTGGGTGGTGGGACCCAGGAAGAAACATGGCCTGTTCCTAGGCTGCTGGCACAGCAGGGACAGTGTGATAGACAGTTCCGGGCCTTGCTGATAAGTGACATTTGAGAAGATATGGAGGACAGAGGGAGGGAGGAAAGGGCTCCCCCAGAGGACCAGCAAGGAGGGTTGGGGGGGGGTGCAGCTGATGTACTTCACAGCCTTAGTAAGGTCTTGTGTTTTTGTTTTGTTTTGTATTTTCACGGTAGGGTCTCGCTCTAGCCCAGGCTACCTGGAATTCACTATGTAGTCTCCAGCCTGCCTCAAACTTACAGTGATCCTCCTACCTCAGTTCCCAAGTGCTGGGATTAAGGGTGTGTGCCAACAGGCCCACCTTTATATATATATATTCTTGATGTGTAGCTCAGACTAGCCTTAAGCTCACAATCCTCCTGCCTTGGCCTCCCAAGTGTAGAGATTATGGGATTACAGACATGGTTCACCCAACTTCAGGTCTCACTTTCACCCTGGGGAGCACAAGACCCCTGGAGGTCTTCCGTGGATGGACAGCATGACATAACTGCCAGGTTTAATCTGCGGCTCTGTTGGGTGGGAACCAGGCCGGACAGCAGCTATGCTGGACAGTAGCAGAAGTATGTGGTCCTCGCGGGAAGTGGTTTAGATGTGAGGAGACAGGGTCCTCGTCCATAGGGAGGGTCATCTCTTGTCACACCTGCCAGTGGGGTCATCAGGTTTGCTGACGCTTGAGGAAATGAGAATGATGAATCCTGTTCGTCCCAAGCAGCCCTTGAGGGTGGGGTGGTGGCTTGCTGAGATTCGGCAGGGGGCTATGCATGAGATTCCACCTTAGCCTATGTGTGAGATTCCACCTTAGCTGTGCACTTGGAGCTGGCCTGGTTTGGGACAGTGGGGGTGTCCACAGAGCCTGGCTTATGGTAGGTGGGGCTGGGTGAGGCCGTCTGGGCCGCCACAGAGGAGAAGTCAGCAGAGGGGCTAAAGCCCTCAAAGAAAAGGGGCTGAGCGTGTTCTGCAGTGTCACCAGGGTGGTGGTGTTTGACTCATTAGTGAGTGGAAGCTGCTCCTGTGTGCTGAAAGCTGCACAGGGTCCAGATAAGGGGCTGGAGAACCACCAAATGGCTTTCTCCCTCCCCTTGGTTGGGTGTTGCGCTTGGCCTTGGGACCTGTGGGACCGTGAGTCCAGGGTGCTGTGCGAATGGTCACTCGCTGCGCAGTCTAGGCTGGGCCTGCCCTTCCTCACTAGAACTTACTCGCTGACAGTGGCCCGTGTGCAAGCGTGGGAGAAACGCCAGTGGCTGCTGCCCTGGACATGTGGGGAAGGGAGCATGGTCAGGGCACAGATGGTGACATGCACTGTGAGGGGAGGGGCTTGGTGGGGAGACTGTTACTACATGCAAGACTTGAGGCCCGGAGGAGGAAGCAGCCAGAGAGAGAGAGAGAGAGAGAGAGAGAGAGAGAGAGAGAGTGCGCGCGCCTGGGAAGGCCAAGCCTGGACCTGGCTGTGGGGAAACTCAGGCCACTGTGGGGGCAGGGAGGGGGGTGCCTGGGCCTCATAGGGATAGGGGAAGCTGTGGAAGGGTTAGGACAATGCAATGGGCACTGATTTTGAAGGGAGGAATGGGCTCTGCATCCAGCAGGCGGCCTGTCTGTGCTGTGTTGCTGTTCTGTGAGGGAAAGGAGTCCGTCAGCAGGTCTGTGGCCCCGTGGGCCATTGTGCCCCACAAGCTCCATGTCCTCTGACAAGGTCCTCTCTGTCCTGCGTGGCTTAGGTCCGCCCTTGGTCTTGGACACACATTCTGCCAGGGAGCAGGCTGGACCATGCAAACCACTGCAGGCATTCCATGGTTTCTGACTCTAAGAAAAAGCATCTTATACAGGTAGCTCCCACCAGTCCCAGTGAGAGATGGGAAGTGCCTGGTCCTCTTCATGTCTCTGAGCTAGGGACCTCCCTGCATGGCCACTGGTCTCCCCTCTGTCACCGCAGCTCATTTTACCTTCTAGACCCTTGTGCAAAGGAATAAGGCAAGCACACAGCAGGTGCTGTTGGTGCTGGGTCCACCATTCTGGGTGTGGCCAGGCTCATCTTCACAGCTGTGTGGTGTCCCCTCACGTGCTCACCACTGTGGTCCTTCTGTTGTTGACAGACACTTGTGTTTCCAAGGCTTAGGTATTTTGTGAATGATGAGGCTAGGACTATTCTAGAACATGTCTGTTGGCTTGTTTCCCTTGGCCTGTATGCTTAGCTATAGTAGACATTGGGCAGTTGTGTGTAATGAGCCTACTGCTGAACTCTGTCCCCCTGAGCCTGGTCACTCCTGTGTCTTCTGGAAAGTTCAGCTCTAGGCTTGAGAGCTGTCCACTCCATGGTCCCCTAGCCCCAGAGTAGCAGACATCCTGCCCGCTGAACACTGAGGAAGCCCCGCTGCTCAGGCACTGGCTGAGGTGGGTGAGGCTGAGGCCTCACACTTAGGTAGGGTCCCCTTTACTAGACTCCCTTCACCCCCTTCTCTGACAACACGAGTTCAGGGCTGGCCCAGGCATTTTCTGAGTACTTGCCCCCTGGCCTCTTTCCCCAGGCACAAGCCTGCTGCAGGAGGTTGTCTACCTGGTGAGCCAGGGGGCTGACCCTGATGAGATCGGCCTGATGAACATCGACGAGCAGCTCCCGGTGTTGGAGTACCCACAGCCTGGCCTGGACATCATCAAGGTACTGTGGGGCAGGCACACGTAACACACACGTGACGCGCACGTGATGGCTGTTTCTGTAGGGGATGACTGAGCGCCCCCAGGTAGCTCTAGACAGCCAGAAACTCACAGGCCTGAGGCATGACTGTGACCTTGGATCCATTGACTGTCAGGGTCATGGAGTTTTTGAGGTGGGGAGGAACTAGCCTAGGGGGTGGGAAGCAGGCCCTGCCCCCCTTCCTCTAAGGAACCTGGGAGGATGTTTACAGCAAATCTTTGGTGTTCAAAATGAAATAAAATAAGCCAGGCGTGGTGGCGCATGCCTTTAATCCCAGCACTCGGGAGGCAGAGGTAGGAGGATTGCCGTGAGTTCAAGGCCACCCTGAGACTACATAGGTAATTCCAGGTCAGCCTGGGCCAGAGTGAGACCCTACCTCGAAAAAAAAAAAAAAAAAAAAAAAAAAAAAAAAAAAAAAGAAATAAGATAGGTGAGGTGGCTCGCACCTGTAATCCTAGCATAGGGAAGGCTGAGGCAGGAGGATCACTACAAATTCAAGGCCAGCAAGGGATACTTGGTGAGACCTTGTCTCAAAAAAAAAAAAAAAAGTAATGGATGGATGGAAGGAAGGGACAAAAGGAAGGAAGGATAGAGATCACCAAGTTCTGTGCATTCTATCTGCGCTCTCTCTACTCTGTTCCTGCTGCCACCTCTGTAGTTGAGGCCACTACCGTCATGGCCTCACCTGCCTATCTTTCCACTAGGAGAACCTTCCTTCTGGAACACAGTTCTGAGGGCCACCCCCATGTCATAGCAGCTGGCCTCTCTGTGACTCCTATCCTGAGTGAGCTTATCTCTGACTGCAGCTGGCCCCTTGAGCTCACCCCTCTGTCTGTGCTCCCTACCCAACCACATGGGCTTCTGCACCCGAGTCACTCAGGGAGTGCCCTGAGCACCCCTGCATGCTGGTGCTGCTCCAGGCATTGGGTGCCCACAGTGGGCCTATAGCATCAGGCCCCCCTCACAGGACAGGAAGCTGTGGTCACAGTAGGCAGAGTTGGGCCAGTGGATCAGGAACAGGTATCTGCAGATGGTCTGGGAGGGAGAAAGGAGCAGAGGGCCCTGCGAGCACAGAGACCCCCCACAGTCCAAGCAGAAGCAGGTGAGGGAAGAGGGGCTGTGAGCAGATGCTGGTGGGAGCTGACCCTGATGTCCAGCATCAGCCGGGCTGCTGTGCAGGATGGACCGAAGCAGCAGGCGTTGGGCTGGGAGCCGTCCCGATCTTGCGGGCACTGTTCCTGGCCTGTGTTTTGTGTTTCTACTGCCCCACTGGCTCTTTCTCATCCTCAGCCGAGTGGGCCCGATGCCTCAGGCCCAGAGCAGGCACTCTTGTCTCTGCCTCTGGGTTCAGCCTGCTGTGGACCAGGTCCAGATGGGTCAGGTGGGAAGTCAGTCAGGTGACGTGTGTCTCTTCCCAGCCCCGTTAGAAAGGCCCTGTGAGGGGAAAGGTTCTGTGTATGTGTGTGTGTATATGTGTGTACACGCGCATGTGTCACGCCTCTTCTCAGAGTCTCCCTCTGTCTGCAGGAGCTGACATCTCCCCGCCTCATCAAGAGCCACCTCCCCTACCGCTTCCTGCCCTCTGACCTCCACAATGGGGACTCCAAGGTAACCTCCACCCCCTTCACTGTGTCCTTAACAATGAGAGCCCAAGGCCTGAGCAGCCACCGAGGTCCCACTGTCCCCTCTCTGGGATCTTTCCCTAGAACTGCAGCCTGTGGAGATCGTCTGCGACCAGCTTGGATCAATGTCTGTAGACTTTTCTCCACGCATTACTGCATAGCAGGGAAGGGGGTGCCCCTCATGGGCGGTTACCTCCGTGATCCGAGGGTGGGGCTCGCCTTGCTTCTGCTGTTCCTAATGTCGCTCAGTCACAAGGTCCCAGTAGCATCAGGGGACGAGGGCAGCCACAGGTGCTTGAATACATTCAGCTTCGGGGCCAGCGGGCATCTATGTGGGCACAGCTGTAGTAAGATGAGGCACAGAGGCCCCCTGCAATGATGGGAGCAGGCCAGGGAGCCGCCTGCCCTGAAGGAAGAAGAACTGACTGCTGGCCTGTTCTGCCGTGCACAGGTCATCTACATGGCCCGCAACCCCAAGGACCTGGTGGTGTCCTATTACCAGTTCCACCGCTCACTGCGCACCATGAGCTACCGAGGCACCTTCCAGGAATTCTGCCGGAGGTTCATGAACGATAAACGTAAGTGCAACAGCCAGAACTGGTTATTCCTGGAAGGCCTGTCCCTGCTCACACCTCACTTATACCTCCTGAAACCCAGCAACAGTGCGGGTGGGCCTGCCTCCCCACCTCTACCCACCAGTGGAGATGCTGAGGCTGGGGGACTCTGGATCCTAGAGGTGGTGCAGGCAGAGCAGGGCCCTCGCACTTCGGAGTCCTCTTCCCAGCCACCCCGAGGGCTCTGTAGGTCAGTGTCTCTTTCCTGCCTGAGTTGCTAACAGGGTGAGAAGGAACTGTGAACCCTGAGTCCCCGCCCCACTGCTGTTAATTGAGAAGTGACTGGCATGTGGCCTTGGGACTTCAGAAGCAGGCAGATTGAAGAGCTGGGCACACAGCTGGGGGCTGGCTATGCTGAGCAGGGTAATGCCAGCTCTCCCAGGGAGGTGAGGACGTTAGCCAGGGAGGAAGCACCCCGATCTCCCAGACCTTGGTTTGCTCTCTCTCTTTCTTTTTGGTTGTTCGAGGCAAGGTCTCGCTCTAGCCCAGGCTGACCTGGAATTCATGTAATCTCAGGGTGGCCTCGAGCTCACAGCGATCCTCCTGCCTCTGCTGGAATTAAAGGTGTGTACTACCTCGCCAAACTGACTTTGGTTTTCTTTACCCCACCAGGCCACTTGTCCCCTTAGAGCAGTGGTAGCATCTCCTCCATGTAGGTTCCAACCTCCACTGGTGAGACTCATGTCACCATGAGTCTCCTGACTGGCAAGCGGGCAGTCCGGTGGGCGCCCAGACATTTGGAAGTGGCTTATGTCACACATGAAATCCACATCGAGACTATTTTTTGTTATGATGAAAGCCATTGTATTCTTTCCTACATAAATCTTGAAATATATATATATTTTTTTTCGAGGTAGGGTCTCACTCTGGCTCAGGCTGACCTGGAATTAACTATGTAGTCTCATGGTGGCCTCGAACTCTTGGTGATCCTCCTACCTCTGCCTCCCAAGTGCTGGGATTAAAGGCGTGCGCCACCACGCCCAGCTCTTGTATTTTAATGCAACACATTTAGTACCTTCATGCCACTCTGAATGTCAGCAATACTCTTGATTTTTATGCACATGGGCAGCCAGGTCAAAGCCCAGTCAGTAGTACAATGTCTCTTTGTAGCCCTTCCATAGTTTTACCTGTTCAACATTTTCTTTTTTAAAAATAATTTATTTTTATTTATTTATTTGAGAGTGACAGACAGAAAGAGAAAGAGGCAGAAAGAGAGAGAGAATGGGTGCACCAGGGTCTCTAGCCCCTGCAAATGAACTCAGACATATGCGCCACCTTGTGCATCTGGATTACGTGAGTCCTGGGGAATTGAGCCTCAAACCAGGGTCCTTGGGCTTCATAGGCAAGCGCTTAACTGCTAAGCCATCTCTCCAGCCCCATGTTCAACATTTTCTGTTGCTTTGCTTAGCAAATAGCAACTTAACTGAAAGCTTCCATGTTTCCTATATGATGCCTAAAAGACATCTTCTATTTTATTAGTAAGGAAAATAAATCCCTTTAAAATGTCATGGTATGCCGGACGTGGTGGCACACGCCTTTAATCCCAGCACTCGGGGATGGGGGGCAAGGGTAGGAGGAGCGCCATGAGTTCGAGGCCACCCTGAGATTACATGGTGAATTCAAGGTCAGCCTGGGCTGGAGTGAGACCCTACCTTGAAAAACCAAAAAATGAAAAAACCAAAAAAAAAAGTCATGGTATGAGTTCTTGTAACAGATGATCTTAACCCTGCACAACAACTTCCTGAAAGGCCTAAAGCTTTTTAAAAAAGATGTATTTATTTATTTATTTGAGACAGAGAGAAGGAAAGAGAGAGAGGGAGAGTGAGAATGGGCGTGCCAGGGCCTCCAGCCACTGCAAATGAACTCCAGATGCATGTGCTGTCTTGTGTATCTGGATTATGTGGGACCTGGAGAATCGAACCAGGGTCCTCAGGCTTCGCAGGCATGTGCCTTAAACTGCTAAGCCATCTCTCCAGCCCTTTTAAGCTTGAAATTATTAAGTCGATGTACATATCAATTATTTAATTGCTTCTCACTTTGGAAGAGTTAATTCCCATTGTCCACTGGAGGTCTCTCAGACATTAATGAATCTATGACAGTATCTACAAACATTCTTACAAACTCTGACCGAAAGCAAAACCACTGGGAGGGACCCAGATTTCCCCACAGTGGGACCTTATTTATGGCCTTTGGGACAAGAGGACTAGTGCTGTTGTCTGGAGGAAGTTGGGAGGAGGGACCACCATCCAGATGTGCACACATGCTCAAGGCTCATCAGATGCCCACTGAGGCCAGCCACACAGCATAAGAGCCAGACGGCAGGACACCGGTCAGAGAGGTGCATTGCACAGGGAGGTTAGTGTGGACAGAGGAACAGGAAACTGACTGACGGGCTTATGCGAGGAGCTTCACAAGCTCCTCATGGATTAATTTATGGAAATCAGCTAGCATGCACCGAGACTTGTGAGCATTCTCTGTTTTTCCTCAAAACAAGGTGGAAGCTAAGAGCACAAGGGCCATTCACAGGACACCATTTCCTAGTCAGGTCCTATGGCACAAGGCAGGAGGAATGCAGGTTCAAGGCCAGGCTGGGCAACTTAGTGAGACCTTTTTCAATTCAAAGTGGAAGAAGGGTTGAGAGTGCGGCTTGGTGGTCGTGAGCTTGTGTAGCATGTGAGAGGCCCTGGGTTTTGTCCTCAGTCACCAAAACCTTCAAAAGATTGCCTGCTGGACAGGGAGGAGCAGGACGAGACCCACACGAGACCCACACGAGCACGTTGGTGGCTCAAGACTCCGGGGTCCAGGGGCCAAGATCCCCAGGCCAGGTGACATGTACAGTCTTGGCGTTCTGTGACCTGGGTGGTTAACTGTGACACATGCAGTGTGGGCACTCTGTGGACAGGGTCACTGTGACACATGCAGTGTGGGCACTCTGTGGACAGGGTCACTGTGACACATGCAGTGTGGGCACTCTGTGGACAGGGTCACTGTGACACATGCAGTGTGGGCACTCTGTGGACAGGGTCACTGTGACACATGCAGTGTGGGCACTCTGTGGACAGGGTCACTGTGACACATGCAGTGTGGGCACTCTGTGGACAGGGTCACTGTGACACATGCAGTGTGGGCACTCTGTGGACAGGGTCACTGTGACACATGCACTGTGGGCACTCTGTGGACAGGGTCACTGTGACACATGCAGTGTGGGCACTCTGTGGACAGGGTCACTGTGACACATGAAGTGTGGGGTACTCTGGACAGGGTCACTGTGACACATGCAGTGTGGGCACTCTGTGGACAGGGTCACTGTGACACATGCAGTGTGGGCACTCTGTGGACAGGGTCACCGTGACACATGCAGTGTGGGCACTCTGTGGACAGGGTCACCGTGACACATGCAGTGTGGGCACTCTGTGGACAGGGTCACCGTGACACATGCAGTGTGGGCACTCTGTGGACAGGGTCACCGTGACACATGCAGTGTGGGCACTCTGTGGACAGGGTCACCGTGACACATGCAGTGTGGGCACTCTGTGGACAGGGTCACTGTGACACATGCAGTGTGGGCACTCTGTGGACAGGGTCACTGTGACACATGCAGTGTGGGCACTCTGTGGACAGGGTCACTGTGACACATGCAGTGTGGGTACTCTGGACAGGGTCACTGTGACACATGCAGTGTGGGCACTCTGTGGACAGGGTCACCGTGACACATGCAGTGTGGGCACTCTGTGGACAGGGTCACCGTGACACATGCAGTGTGGGCACTCTGTGGACAGGGTCACTGTGACACATGCAGTGTGGGCACTCTGTGGACAGGGTCACCGTGACACATGCAGTGTGGGCACTCTGTGGACAGGGTCACCGTGACACATGTAGTGTGGACACTCTGTGGACAGGGTCACTGTGACACATGCAGTGTGGGCACTCTGTGGACAGGGTCACTGTGACACATGCAGTGTGGGTACTCTGTGGCCAGGGTCACTGTGACACATGCAGTGTGGGCACTCTGTGGACAGGGTCACTGTGACACATGCAGTGTGGGCACTCTGGACAGGGTCACTGTGACACATGAAGTGTGGGCACTCTGTGGACAGGGTCACTGTGACACATGCAGTGTGGGCACTCTGTGGACAGGGTCACTGTGACACATGCAGTGTGGGGTACTCTGGACAGGGTCACTGTGACACATGAAGTGTGGGCACTCTGTGGACAGGGTCACTGTGACACATGCAGTGTGGGCACTCTGTGGACAGGGTCACTGTGACACATGAAGTGTGGGCACTCTGGACAGGGTCACTGTGACACATGAAGTGTGGGCACTCTGTGGACAGGGTCACTGTGACACATGCAGTGTGGGCACTCTGTGGACAGGGTCACTGTGACACATGCAGTGTGGGCACTCTGTGGACAGGGTCACTGTGACACATGCAGTGTGGGCACTCTGTGGACAGGGTCACTGTGACACATGCAGTGTGGGTACTCTGTGGACAGGGTCACTGTGACACATGCAGTGTGGGCACTCTGTGGACAGGGTCACTGTGACACATGCAGTGTGGGCACTCTGGACAGGGTCACTGTGACACATGCAGTGTGGGCACTCTGTGGACAGGGTCACTGTGACACATGCAGTGTGGGCACTCTGTGGACAGGGTCACTGTGACATGCAGTGTGGGGTACTCTGGGACAGGGTCACTGTGACACATGCAGTGTGGGCACTCTCTGGACAGGGTCACTGTGACATGCAGTGTGGGGTACTCTGTGGACAGGGTCACTGTGACACATGCAGTGTGGGCACTCTGTGGACAGGGTCACTGTGACACATGCAGTGTGGGCACTCTGTGGACAGGGTCACTGTGACACATGCAGTGTGGGCACTCTGTGGACAGGGTCACTGTGACACATGCAGTGTGGGCACTCTGTGGACAGGGTCACTGTGACACATGCAGTGTGGGCACTCTGTGGACAGGGTCACTGTGACACATGCAGTGTGGGCACTCTGTGGACAGGGTCACTGTGACACATGCAGTGTGGGCACTCTGTGGACAGGGTCACTGTGACACATGAAGTGTGGGCACTCTGTGGACAGGGTCACTGTGACACATGCAGTGTGGGCACTCTGTGGACAGGGTCACTGTGACACATGCAGTGTGGGCACTCTGTGGACAGGGTCACTGTGACACATGCAGTGTGGGCACTCTGTGGACAGGGTCACTGACACATGCAGTGTGGGGTACTCTGGACAGGGTCACTGTGACACATGAAGTGTGGGGGACTCTGGACAGGGTCACTGTGACACATGCAGTGTGGGGTACTCTGGACAGGGTCACTGTGACACATGCACTGTGGGCACTCTGTGGACAGGGTCACTGTGACACATGCAGTGTGGGCACTCTGTGGACAGGGTCACTGTGACACATGAAGTGTGGGCACTCTGTGGACAGGGTCACTGTGACACATGCAGTGTGGGCACTCTGTGGACAGGGTCACTGTGACACATGCAGTGTGGGCACTCTGTGGACAGGGTCACTGTGACACATGCAGTGTGGGCACTCTGGGACAGGGTCACTGTGACACATGCAGTGTGGGGTACTCTGTGACAGGGTCACTGTGACACATGCAGTGTGGGGTACTGGACAGGGTCACTGTGACACATGCAGTGTGGGTACTCTGTGGACAGGGTCACTGTGACACATGCAGTGGGGCACTCTGTGGACAGGGTCACTGTGACACATGAAGTGTGGGCACTCTGGACAGGGTCACTGTGACACATGCAGTGTGGGCACTCTGTGGACAGGGTCACTGTGACACATGCAGTGTGGGCACTCTGTGGACAGGGTCACTGTGACACATGCACTGTGGGCACTCTGTGGACAGGGTCACTGTGACACATGCAGTGTGGGGTACTCTGGACAGGGTCACTGTGACACATGCAGTGTGGGCACTCTGTGGACAGGGTCACTGTGACACATGCAGGTGGGCACTCTGTGGACAGGGTCACTGTGACACATGCAGTGTGGGCACTCTGTGGACAGGGTCACTGTGACACATGCAGTGTGGGCACTCTGTGGACAGGGTCACTGTGACACATGCAGTGTGGGCACTCTGTGGACAGGGTCACTGTGACACATGCAGTGTGGGGTACTCTGGACAGGGTCACTGTGACACATGCAGTGTGGGCACTCTGTGGACAGGGTCACTGTGACACATGCAGTGTGGGGTACTCTGGACAGGGTCACTGTGACACATGCAGTGTGGGCACTCTGTGGACAGGGTCACTGTGACACATGCAGTGTGGGCACTCTGTGGACAGGGTCACTGTGACACATGCAGTGTGGGGTACTCTGGGACAGGGTCACTGTGACACATGCACATGCAGTGTGGGGTACTCTGGACAGGGTCACACTGTGACACATGCAGTGTGGGCTACTCTGTGGACAGGGTCACTGTGACACATGCAGTGTGGGCACTCTGTGGACAGGGTCACTGTGACACATGCAGTGTGGGCACTCTGTGGACAGGGTCACTGTGACACATGCAGTGTGGGCACTCTGTGGACAGGGTCACTGTGACACATGCAGTGTGGGCACTCTGTGGACAGGGTCACTGTGACACATGCAGTGTGGGGTACTCTGGACAGGGTCACCGTGACACATGCAGTGTGGGCACTCTGTGGACAGGGTCACTGTGACACATGCAGTGTGGGCACTCTGTGGACAGGGTCACCGTGACACATGCAGTGTGGGGCACTCTGTGGACAGGGTCACCGTGACACATGCAGTGTGGGCACTCTGTGGACAGGGTCACCGTGACACATGCAGTGTGGGCACTCTGTGGACAGGGTCACCGTGACACATGCAGTGTGGGTACTCTGTGGACAGGGTCACTGTGACACATGCAGTGTGGGGTACTCTGGACAGGGTCACTGTGACACATGCAGTGTGGGCACTCTGTGGACAGGGTCACCGTGACACATGCAGTGTGGGCACTCTGTGGACAGGGTCACTGTGACACATGCAGTGTGGGCACTCTGTGGACAGGGTCACCGTGACACATGAAGTGTGGGGTACTCTGGACACGGTCACTGTGACACATCCAGTGTGTGGACATGTTCCACAGCAGGTGCCATGAGTGTGCCCAGCCCAACCTGATACCCTCAGGCCAGGCAGGCCCATGGTATAGCACAGGCTTATGTGGCAGTGCTGGGCTCCCACCTTTCTTCAGATTGTGGGTTTTGTTGAGAATTCCCGGATCACTGAGAAGTTACGGGCCCATGCTCTGGAACTGTCTTAGAGCTTTCTGTACTTTCCTACTCCATCAGCAACTGACTGGTCCCCTGCCCCAGTTCCTGTGGGCATCACAGTCCATCACTGACCACTCACTAAACAGTGACGTGATGGGTACCACTGATGTCCACGGTGCACACCACGTCCTGGGGCTCTCATGCCCAGTCTAGACTTGAGGGAGTCCAGACGTGGGTATGGGTGAGGGTAAAGGGGTGTCAGTAGGAATGACGAGGGGCCTCTCAGTGGGCTTGTCCGTCCAGTGGTCACTGACCTTGGAGTCTGCGGTCTACCTCACTGCTGCTGGATGGGAGGAGGGCAGCCTGTGGGGCAGGGACCACTTGTCTATGCAGTCCCCTCTCCAGCTGTTTTCTCTCTCTCCACAGTGGGCTATGGCTCTTGGTTTGAGCATGTGCAGGAGTTCTGGGAGCACCGCATGGACGCCAACGTGCTTTTCCTCAAGTACGAAGACATGCACCGGGTGAGCGCCGGGAAAGCGCGAGCTGCCCCAGACCTCGTGGGCACTGGCGAAGGCCGCTGTCCAGGGTGCTGGAACTGCCCTTGGAAGCCCCACTGGGCAATGGGGAAAGCCGCTGCACAGGGTTCTGGGACGGCCTGTGAAGGCCCAATGAGTGGCAGGGGAGGGCAGGTTCAGTCTCTGTGCCCAGGGATGCATGTAGGATGCAGAGAGGATCAGGGTCTGAGTCCCTGGGCCAGCTCATGGCCTCTGCCTAGTCTGGCTGGCTCTAGGTTGGGTCATGTGATATGGTGTTTCAATATTTTATTTATTTATTTGAGAGAAAGCGGGGGGAGAGAGAGAGAACATATGGGCGTGTCAGGGCCTCTAGCCGCTGCAAACGAACTCCAGACACATGCACCACTTTGTGCATCTGGCTTAGATAGTTCCTGGGGGATCAAACCTAGGCCCCCTGGCCTTGCAAGCAAGTGCCTTAACCACTGAGCCATCTCTCCAGCTCCTGATGCAGTCTTTCAGAAAGTCTATTTTCCTGCCTTTGCAACAGAGGTAGAGCCTCATCACGCTCGCCTGCTGCTCCAGTGCCATGGCCATTGGTGAGGGTGTGCTGGTTAGGGACAGCATGTTGGGGTGGCTCCATCCCTTTGCCTTCTGCTGTGGTAGCTCTCAGGCTGCTGACAGCCCTGTGCTGAGCCGGAGGTTAACATGTGTTCACACGGATGCTGGAGCTCACTGTGAGTGGGCTCCGCTGGGCGGGGGTAAGGGAGCAGGGAGCAGGCCTTGCCTGGGTCCCAGGGCTTGCTTCACGGCAGGGACCACCAACACGCCCTCAGCATGCACAGGTGTCCCGAAGCACTTTCTGTGCGAGCACATTGCTGCTGGGACAGCTGTATCTCTTTGTGGACTCAGTACTTCTCGTTGACTCTACACAGCTGTTAGGAACACAGTTTCTGTCTTAAAACAGGCCAGGTGTTGGGTATGGTGGCACACGCCTTTAATTGCAGCACTCAGGAGGCAGAGGTAGAAGGATTGCTTTGACTTTGAGGCCAGCCCGAGACTACATAGTGAATTTCAGGTCAGCTTGGGCTTGAGTGAGACAGTAACTCAAAAAGCCAAAAAAAGAAAGAAAGAAAAGAAAAGAAAAAGAAAGAGGCCAGGAGTAAATTTGGCTTTGGCAGCTCTCTCTCTTGGTGGCTTTCTCTAGTCTTCATTTCACTCTAACTGTCTCCCCTCCTCTCCTTCCTTGCCCCACAGCCCAGGGTCCCTAGTGACCTTCATGTTGCTACAGCCAATGGTCAGTGTTGGGTTCCTGTCACCCAGCCTTCTAGTGGTGTTTGACACAGCCTGGCTCTTCCGGCACACCACCATCTCCTAATCTCCTTGTCTTCTGCGTCTCTTGCTGACTCCCCTTCTCCTGACAGCAGATGGCCACAGGCTGCACACCTCAGGCTTCAGGATTTTGTTCCGCCTCTCATCTTTTCGTCTGCTCTTTCCTTTGGGGTCTCAATCATTTGTCAGGCTTGGAATAGCATGGCCACCCTGCACAGCAGGCTAGCTGTGGACACTTCCAGACCTATGGCTTTATGGATGTCCCAAGGAGATCTCAGACTTCACATGTCCAGAGCAGGCTCTGACATTGACCCTCAAGGCCCCGGTGGCCCCTCACACCCACTTCTGAATTCACAGCAGCTGATTTCACCAATAAGCATTGCTCAGGCAAGAGTCTCCAATCACCCCGACGTGTTCCGCAACATATATCTGTCAGCGCTGTCTTTATAAGCAAGCACCTTTGACCGCTGAGCCATTTATCCAGCCCTCAGCTCTGTCTCTAACTTGTCACTCTTATCTGACCATCTGAGCTTGCCTCTCTCTGCCTTTCTGTTCACTCTGGGGCTCTTCAGCCTGTTACTGTGGCATGCTCGCTGTCCGTCAAGTCCTCTCAGCACAGCATTTGTGCCACTGGCACTAAAACACATCAGCTCATGTCTTGCCTCAGCCCGTGTGTCCCTGGGTGATGGTCAGACTCCTGCAGTGGTCACAGGTCCTGATGTCTTAACTTGAACTGACCACCTAGCAACCCCTTGAACCTGTTTCGCCAGCTTCTGTTTCAGGGTCTCTGGGGTCTTTGCATTGCTCTGCCAGTCAGAATGCTCGTCACATAACATATGGGTCCCCTCGCTTCTCTCAGGTCTGCTCCTGGGCCACCTCACCAGCAGCCTCCCCACTTCCCTGGGCTTTATTTTTCCCCAGCTCATGTATTGTCCCTAATGCAGCTCGTCACCTGTATCTTTGCTCACTGGGTTCGGCTAGAACAGACTCCATTGGGGCTTTTGTCTGTGTGGTCTGTGTACTTAAATCACTCCTACAGGCAGGCTCTTAGCCCGTGTTTGCTGAGCAAGTGAGTGACATCGTGGGTGGAAAACGTTAACCCCATTTCATGAGAAACCTGAGGCCCCAGAGAGTTGAGGGTAGTATAGATCACCTCTCAGGAGCTCAGAAATGTGTCCTCCAGTATGACAGTCCCCAAGGGCGCAGAGGCCTGGGCTGCAGAGGAGCCCCGCTCATGTGTCCTATAAGGGCTGCTGTGCCAGTGGGTCATGGCCTGCTATGTTTGGTGGAGTCCAGCGGGCACAGGAGTCAGCCTTGGGCTGGAAATGACATGTGAGAGTGAGGCAGCCCTAGGGGGGAGGCTTCAACTTGACCCTGGAGATCTGATGGGGAACATGGAGGGAGCCGTCTCTGGGTGGAGGTGAGGTGCCCACTTGGGGGAGGGCAGCGATGGCATGGTCTGGCTCCTGAACCCAGACAGGAAAGGGCCAGGCTGTGAGTGATGTGATGCCACTTGCCCTCCCCCCAGTGTCCTATCCTCACCTGTCCCCTCTGCAGTAACTCTGGGCTGGTCCTATAGAGTTTGGGGTCAGCCAGCCTCAGCAAGCATGTGACGGGCACTGGACTGACAGCCCCACTAACCTCCACTCATGTCTGACAGGACAGCGAGAACAGCTCTCTGCTTCATGCCACATCCACAGGAGGACCCAGGTGGATTACACACCCAAGGGTGCCAAGAACCCCAGGCGAGCATCTGGAGGTGGGGGAGGGGCGGGCCTTGGCTCTATCTGCATACTCGGGGACCCGTGGGCACCATGGCCCATTATCTGGGGGTCTTGCCTTTGCACGTGTGCGACTTCTCGGGCTTGTTCTGCTTGCGGGACAGCCCGTCTGTGACACTTCCTGCAGTCCCTGAGCTACTCCTCAGCCTGTTACAGATGAGGAAGCACTGGGGCTTGGGGCCTCTCCAGGGCCAGGGCCGCACACACAGGCAGACCCAGCCGAGCCCGACACCCCCTCCTCTCTGCCTCCCTGATGGGGGTTCTCACAGCAGAGGGCAGCGGGGACTATGCCTGGCTCTGCTGCACTCCTTGGTGAGGAGCGTGGCCATTGGACAGTCCGGCCCAAAACCATGATCTCCCCAGGCCTCTGAGTGTGTGTGGGGGTGACACCCCTCCCCAGCATGGCAGTGGAAGATGGGGGCATGGCGTCTGCACAGGCTGTGGGGGCCTGCCCATGTGTCAGCACTCTCGGTGCGTTTCCGTGGCTCTCTGGAAGTGTTGGTGGTGGGTGTAACTTACACTGGTCAATGGTAAGGAGTCCCATCACAGCACACAGCTTGGCAGCTTTTACTTACAGCACATCCAGAATGTTCTGACTTTCTCCACAGGTAGCTGCCGTTCTGACCTCTCTCACCCTGGCTTGGTTGTGTCAGTGTCCTTTGTGTCACTGTGACAAAGTCTCCGACACAAGCAACTTAACGGGGACAGGTTTATGTGGGCCCATGGTTTCAGACAGTTAAGCCCATAGGTGTTGTCTCTGCTGCTTCTGACCCTGTGGTGAGGCAGGAGCACGTGGCAGGGTCTGCTCACTTCATTGGGGACAGGAAGCTGAGAGAAGAGACCAGAGACCTGATCTAACCTTCGGTGGCCCACCCCCCAGTGACCCACTTCTTCCAGCTAGACCTCACCCCCTAAAGTTTCCACCGCCTCCCCAAATAGCACCACCAGATGGGTACCAAGCCTTGGGCACAGAAGCCTGTGGGGGTGTTTCAGATTCAAACCATCACGAAGTGTTGCCTTTGTTTGAACTCACCGCAGCATGGAGTCCTGCGTGTGCTGTGACATCTGGCTTCCCAGGTGCAGTGTGGTGACAATGAGGCCCATCTGTCATGTGACGGGGATGTGTTCTCTTCACATCTTGCAGCGTCACTATGTCAGTGTATCCATTTGGTGTTGCTGGCACCATTGGGTGGCTCTGAGCAGAGCCGCAGGGACCTTCCCTGGGTCTGGTGGACATGCACTCTTGTTTATTTGGTCCGTTCCTGGAGTGGAGATTCCCGGACACTGGACATGGGACAGATTGGCAGCTAAGTCACGATGCCACCTGTGACTTGGCAGTGGGAACAGGTGAGGATTGCTTATGAGGAGGTGACAAGGAGAGCACCCAGCCCAGCAGCAGCACACACACCTGCTGGGGTCCCCTGCCACAGCTGACACGTTCTTCCTGGAGCCTCATCACTCCTTGTCAGTAAGAGACTGAAAACATGCTTTCATATCAAGCCGTGAAGCAGCACATGGTTTGTTCTTCTCTCCCAGGCAGATTCTTGTTTTTTTTTTTTTTTTTTGGTGGTGGTTGTTTTGTTTTTCGAGGTAGAATCTCACTCTAGCTCAGGCTGACCTGGAATTCACTATGTCATCTCCTACTGCCTCCTAACTGCGGGGATTAAAGGCATGTGCCACCATGCCCAGCTAAATTTTCTTTTCTTTTTTTTTTTTGGAGAGAGACAGAGAGAGAGGGAGAGGGAGACAGATAGAGAATGGGTGTGCCAGCAGTCTCTCAGCTGCTGAGCAGGAAATCCAGATGTGTGCGCCCCCTTGTGGTCAAGTGTGGCATTGCGCCCTTGTGTCACTGCATCTGGCTAAACGTGGGACCTGGAGATTGGAACTGGGTTCTTAGGCTTAGCAGGCAGGCGCCTTAACCGCTAAGCCATCTCTCCAGCCCCAATTTTTTTCTTCAAGGTAGGGTCTCACTCTAGCTCAGTTTGACCTGAAAACTCACTATGTCCTCTCAGGATGGCCTTGAACTCATGGCGATCCTCCTACCTCTGCCTCCCAAATGCTGGGATTAAAGGCGTGCGCCACCACGCCCGGCCAGGCAGCTTCTCAGTGCAGGTGCTTATGCCTGCAGTGTTCTGTCAGCCAGAGTCAAGACCACCTGCCTGTGCTCCTTGGAGCCGCTGTGCCAGTGTGGGAGTCAGTGTTCCATGACTCGCCAGCATTCCCGGTTCAGTGTTGTCAGCCCATGTCCAGTTACTGTACTGAACTCCCCGAGGCTGGATGTTTTGTGAAGAAGTAAAAGATGTATCTTGCTCACAGTTTTGGAGGTTCAAGAGCATGGAGCCTGTGTAGCCGGTGGTCCGATGTGGACCCTCGGGGACAGGGGCGAGTTGGTGCAGAGTCAACGACACAGACTCCGGGAGTCCAGTAGGTGGTGAAAATGGACTCGTTTATTCAGGGAAGTACATGCTTTTTATATCCCCCCAGTGTTCCCCATTGGTCCTGTGGTGGCTGTCTGTGGTGTTGTCACTTGCTGAATGGTCCTTCAGCCCCCTCTGATGGTGACGTCATTTGTCACTGGGTACTCAGGCAGGATTTACTTTGGCACCACACAGAAGCACTTGCTTCGTTGTATCAGCCACATCTGGCTGCACCTGCCACATTTTCAACTGCCACAAGCCTGCACTGCCTTGCTCTGGCGAGGTGTATCACGTGCATCGTGGTGGATGGACTTGTGGCAGTAGAACATGGGGGGGGTGCACAGGAAGTCAGAGAGGGATGCAGGTCAGGTTTGCTGTGCTGTGTCTGGCTTGTCTCAGGAACTCCTCAGGGGCCCACCAGGAGGGAGAGCTTGTACAGTTCCTCTGAGGCCAGGGCTTCAATGACCGCTTGCTTTTTATTTATTTATTTCTGGAGAGAGACACAGAGAGAAACAGGGAGAGGAAGACAGATAGAGATGGGCGCACCAGCAGTCTCTCAGCTGCTGTGAACGAAATCCAGATGTGTGAGCCCCCTTGTGGTCAAGTGTGGCATTGCACCCTTGCCTCACTTTGCATCTGGCTAAACATGGGACGTGGAGATTGGAACCGCTGGAGATTGGAACCAGTGTTCTTAGGCTTAGCAGGCAGGCGCCTTAACCACTAAGCCTTCTCTCCAGCCCTGCTTGCTTTTTTTAATTAAAGATTCCCACAGCGTTACACCGAGGACTCAGCTTCCAGCACAGGCTCCCAAGGGGGCACACTCAGGCATGTCCCCACCAGTGCAGTCATCGACAGCTTCTATTGGCATGTCCGTCTTTTTTCAGCAACCTAACTCGTGGTCTGGGCTCTCTTTAATGGGAAGTGGGGGCTGCCTCACTCGTGGTCTGGGCTCTCTCTAATGGGAAGTGGTGGCTGCCTCACTCGTGGTCTGGGCTCTCTCTAATGGGAAGTGGAGGCTGCCTCACTCGTGGTCTGGGCTCTCTCTAATGGGAAGTGGTGGCTGCCTCACTCGTGGTCTGAGCTCTCTCTAATGGGAAGTGGGGGCTGCCTCACTCGTGGTCTGGGCTCTCTCTAACGGGAAGTGGGGGCTGCCTCACTCGTGGTCTGGGCTCTCTCTAACGGGAAGTGGGGGCTGCCTCACTCGTGGTCTGGGCTCTCTCTAACGGGAAGTGGTGGCTGCCTCACTCGTGGTCTGGGCTCTCTCTAATGGGAAGTGGGGGCTGCCTCACTCGTGGTCTGGGCTCTCTCTAATGGGAAGTGGGGGCTGCCTCACTCGTGGTCTGGGCTCTCTCTAATGGGAAGTGGGGGCTGCCTCACTCGTGGTCTGGGCTCTCTCTAACGGGAAGTGGGGGCTGCCTCACTCGTGGTCTGGGCTCTCTCTAATGGGAAGTGGGGGCTGCCTCACTCGTGGTCTGGGCTCTCTCTAATGGGAAGTGGGGGCTGCCTCACTCGTGGTCTGGGCTCTCTCTAACGGGAAGTGGGGGCTTCCTCACTCGTGGTCTGGGCTCTCTCTAACGGGAAGTGAGGGCTGCCTCACTCATGGTCTGGGCTCTCTCTAATGGGAAGTGGGGGCTTCCTCACTCGTGGTCTGTGTTCTCTCTAACGGGAAGTGGGGGCTGAGGTTATGTTCCTAGGAGTTGATGTTTCCTTCCTGCTGCATTTCCGGGAGTTCAGGATGAGACTGGCTGCTCTCTTCAGGGTGAGTGGTCATGAGGGCTGGATGCTCACTGCCTGTACACCAGGGGCTTTCCCCAGCTCACCTTTCTTAATGCCCTACTGCCTCACTACTGCCCGTCCAAGTCTGAGTGTGACCCAGGCCCAGGGGCCCCAGGGTATCACCCACTTCATCTGCTCAGTCACCCTAAAGGGTGATCTGTCACTGGTAATGTGCATCTGACAGTGACAGGTGGCCAGCTGGTGCCTGTCATTGCTGGGGCCTGATCCCCATACTGAGACTGGCTGGGTGACACAGTGGGCGGTGTCTCTGGGCAGCCTTCTTCCAAGGGTAGGTGCTGCAGTCCTGGTCACAGGGGGAAAGTGACTCTGAGACACCAGTGAGGTATTCACTTCTGAGCTTGACCTGATGTGCTGTGCTTGTGATGTGCCCCCCATAGGCTCATGTGCTTGAACTTGGTCCCCAGCTGGTGGTGCTCTTTGGGAAGGCTGTGGAACCTGTAGGAGGTAGAGTCTTGGAGGAAGTGGGTCACTGGCAGGGTGGGCCTTAAAATGTTTTTTTTTTTTTTTTCTTCCAGGTAGGGTCTCACTCTGGTCCGGGCTGACCTGGCGTTCACTATGTCGTCTCAGAGTGGCCTTGAACTCACAGTGATCCTCCTACCTCTGCCTCCCGAGTGCTGGGATTAAAGGCATGCGCCACCATGCCCGGCTGGCCTTAAAGTTTTTTTAAAAAATTTATTATTATTATTTTATTTTATTTTGGAGAGAGACACAGAGAGAGGGAGACAGATAGAGATGGGCGCGCCAGCCGTCTCTCAGCTGCTGAGAACGAACTCCAGATGTGTGCGCCCCCTTGTGGGCAAGTGTGGCATTGTGCCCTTGCGTCACTTTGCATCTGGCTAACCGTGGGATCTGGAGATTGGAACCCGGTTCTTAGGCTTAGCAGGCAGGCGCCTTAAGTGCTAAGCCATCTCTGCAGTCCGGCCTTAAAGTTTTATAGCCTAGCCCCTCATCTCTGCTTTCTGACTGCAGATGCAATGTGACCAGCTGCCTTCTGCTCCTGTTGAAATGGGGTGTTAGCGGTTTAAGAATAGAGTCCTTGAACTCCAAGCCCTAGATTCGTGTTTTCATTTATCCAAAGGATTGGACAAACCAAAGTAAAAAGGATAATTATTCAATTATTATATTTATTCAAAAAATACAAAACCAAGGGAAGGAAAATGAATACACCCACATGGTCTAAGAGTCCATGAAGGCCTAAAAGAAATGTGAAAAGAGATTCAGAGAGAGAGAGAGAAAAAAAAAAAAGACAGCACAGAGAGCTCCTGCCATGTGAGGGCAGGAGGGGGTAGAGAGGGTTCAGGGGAGACTCACCAGAACCAGGTTTAGGAGCCATGAACTGGCAGCCTAGCAAGCTTGCCCTCCCCTCATAAACATATTTACAACTTTACTGTCATGGGCTTTGCCTTCGTTGATTGGTCTGGGCTTGGGGCTGGCTCAGGAAGAAGTGAACTGGGGGGGGGGTCTGAACGTGACCAACCACAATGTCAGGATCAGATTTCAATTCTAGGAAAGGGGACCTCCCTCTCCCAGGAGGGGCTCAGGTTGTTTGTGGAAAACAGGTCTAGGGAACTTCTTTAGGCAAGAGATGAGGAGAAGCCAGCTTCCCCTCTGATCACTAGCGAAGCCCAGAGACATTCCTGCTCTGTACCTTCAGGGGCCCAGTCACCCTAAGTGCAAAACAAAGCTACGTGACACCCCCTCACTGCCATCATGCCTCCCCTCCCTGTGATGGGCTGTGTCCCCTGGAACTAGAAGCCAAAATAAACCCTTTCTCTTTCAAACTGCTATTTGTCAGGTGGTTGGTTACAGAGGAGAGAACAGGGACTAATGTACGTGGTAACCACAGCAGTCTCCGCTAATGTGCTCCTTCCAAGCCAACACGGAGCTGCCCTGCGGCCACCCTGTGGGGCGCCCCAGCCCCTGTGCCACTGTGTCTGCCCACTGCAGCCCTGTCCTCCGGCCATCTCTCTCTCTTTTTAAAAATATATATTTTAGAGAGAGAGAGAAGAGATGGGTGCTTCAGGGCCTCTAGCCACTGCAAACAAACTCCAGACACATGTGCCCCCTTATGCATCTGGCTTATGTGGATCTTGGAGAATCAAACCGAGGTCCTTTGGCTTTTCAGGCAAGCGCCTTAACTGCTAAGCCATCTCTCCAGCCCTCAGCCATCTCTTTTGAAGTCTAGTTTCATTTCTCTCTTGTGCTCCATTGATTTTAGTCAGAATGCCTGATGGTAGGGAACATAGCAGCGGCCTGTCTAGTCCTGCACTTCCTCCCTGACATTGCTGTTTATTAACCCATTGCACCCAGCCCTGGGGCTCCCCCACTCCTGGGGAGGCCAAGGAGGCAGAAATGAGAACCACAGGATTAAGTCTGCCAGGCAGATGCCACAGGAATCCAGGGGGCACAGACATGTCATCCAGCCTTCGCTGGACGTTCACTAAGGTTAAAGCAGTTGAGCAGTAGCCTCCAGGAGAGGAGACAGCCTCCGGCATTTTCCTCATGGATGAACCAGGCAGCTGCCACCAGGCACTGGGGACTAGGGAGTGACTGACAGCTTAGGGATTCTACTGGGAATAGGAGGTACCTCAGCATGTCCCTGGGAGGAAGGGAGCATGGGTGTGCACGTCTCACCTTCAAGCATGGGCACAATGGAGTCCATAAATAGATGTCTGTCCAGCAAGAAAGCGTAGTAGGCTCTCGCTTCCTCTCGTTGCCTTCTTTTTTTTTTTTTTTTTTTTTTTTTCGAGGTAGGGTTTCACTGTAGTCCAGGCTGACCTGGAATTAACTCTGTCTTCTCAGGATGGCCTTGAACTCACGGCGATCCTCCTACCTCTGCCTCCCGAGTGCTGGGATTAAAGGCGTGCGCCACCACGCCCGGCTTCTCATTGCCTTCTTGCAGGTGAGGTGGATGGGTCCGGGCCTCCTGGGGACCTGCAGGGCCGGTAGAGTCCATTGCCTGATGGCAGCTAGAGCTTGTCAGTAGAGAGAATCTCTCCTTCCTGCTGATGGTTAAGGAGGAACCACCAGGCTGGAGAGATGGCTTAGCAGTTAAGGCACTTGCCTACAAAGCCGAAGGACCCAGGTTCGACTCCCCAGGACCCACATAAGCCAGATGCATAAGGGTGCGCATGTATCTGGAGCTCGTTGGCAGTGGCTGGAGGCCCTGGCATGCCCATTCTCTCTGTCTGTCTGCCTCTTTCTCTCTCTCTCTCTCTCTCACTCAAATAAATAAATAAATAAATAATATTTTTAAAAAGAAGAAGGAACCACCATTCTCAAGACTTCACATCTGCCACCCAATTCCCCGCCAAGGTTGTGGGTTTGAATCCCACACCTGCCGCTTGGGAGCCGAGCGCTCGCGTTTGTTGTAACCTCCCAGCTGGTTTCCAGAGAGGCTGGCCTGAATACGAGTGAAGGAGCCACAGGTGTGCTCCCCAGCCGGCCCTCAGCCCCACTCCAGGCACCACACCACTTCTAACGGGCTGCCCTGCTCTGTCCTTGTTTTCCAGGATCTGGTGACCATGGTGGAGCAGCTGGCCAGATTCCTGGGTGTGTCCTGTGACAAGGCCCAGCTGGAGTCCCTGATCGAGCACTGTCACCAGCTGGTGGACCAGTGCTGCAATGCGGAGGCTCTGCCTGTGGGCCGGGGTATGTGTCCCTGTTCTCCTCCCGCCTCGGGCCCTCCCTGTCTATACCCGAGACCTTTCTGGACTGATTTCTCCATGGGTAGCAGCTCTTGCTGACCTCTGCCTTCTACTTTGCCTGGACAAGATGGTCACTTGCTGACAATGCTGGGTGATGGAACGGTGGTAGGGCCTGCCTACCCACACATGGAATCTGACACATGGGGTTCAAGGAGGAGCCTTCCCGATGGCCAGGGTTAGATGTCTACAGAGCTGACCCAGGGCAGGGGATGGTGCCAGGGCTTTTAATCGCACAAGGCTGTGAGTGAGCTTCAGATGTAGGAAGATGTGTCCCATGTAAGGACACACCCTGGCTTCCCTTCACCCAGAGGATGCTGTCTGAGGCTTTCCTGGGTGTGAGCAGGTGGCACAGATGACCAATGGCCTGGGCTCAGGGCAGGCAAGTGTGGGTAGCAGTGTGGAGGTAGCCCACAGCACACAGGTACCCTTGGCAGCAAGAGGCATTTGGCAGGAAGGCAGCCTTTAGAAGGGGGCGTTCCTGGCAGAAGTCTGCTCAGGGCCACCAAGTGGCATTCCCAGCCCCTAGGGGCATGTGACATCTGCTCTGCTCAGTGGGCATTTCAGGCGCTATGTCCCAGAGTGGTGGCCATGTCACACACCTCTGTGGGTAAGTATGGTCCTCATGGATACATGGTGAGGGCTCAAAACCAGTTCCTAGCAGTGTGAACTGGAAACTTCTGGGGCTGAGGAGGTTCAAGGGAGAGGCCCTGGACCAGAAGATCCGTTTCCTGAAGCAGCATAGGGTGGAGGGGGTGTGCCCGAGGTGGGAAGACAGACACTGGTCTCGAATTGTATTCCAGCTGCCTCCCAGGACACGACTTTGAACAGCCTCAGATCAGCCACAGCTTCTTGGCCTTCCTCTATGAATGTGCTGTCGGGGGTGGGGGTGGGGGGTGAGGAGATGGCTCGGTCATTAAAGTGCCTGCCTCACAAGCATGAGGACCTGAGTTCAGTTCCCAGCACCCACATCAAATGCCAGGCATGGTGCCATGCACTTGTAATCCCTACACGGGGAGGGCAGAGGCGGAGGCTCCCTGGAGCCCACTGACCAGCCAGCCTTGCCTAATTGGTGCGCTCCAGGCCCATGAGAAACCCTGAGGATGACACTCAAGATTGTTCTCTGGCCTTCCCATACAAACGCACACACGTAACCCCACACACATAACACAGACAAAAGCAGCTGATGGTGGCCGGTGGCAGTTCTGAGGGTCAAGCGCACGATTGTCTTGTGAAGACCAGCAGTCTGCTGTTACAGGAGGAAGCTACCCAAACCCAGATACCCTGTGGCATGTGTCCTGGCTACGTCTTCACAAACATTCATCATTATTTCAAGTTTGTTTCTCTTTTTCTGTTTGCTTTTGTTCTTTCGTTCTCCTTGTCCTCAGCCCCGCGTGGGTTCGCGTGTGGTGGTGCCGTGACGGGACGTGCCACAAGCCCACAGGCTCCTCCGGAGGCATTTGTTCTGTCACCGTCTGCCTTGCTTTTGTTTTGTTTCAGTTCTGTGGTTTTGTTTTCTTTTAGCACATTGCCTCTGTGCTCGGAAGATCGCCTTGAGGTGGTGAGAATGCAGGGGCTCGGGGAGCCAGCTGCATGCTTACATTTGATTCATATCACAGCATAAATTGTCTTGATTCCAAATCCTACACCAGGTGGGTGATTCCTTCAGCAAGCTCTCAGCTGAGAAAAATAATCGTGGAAGAATATATTTATAGTGTGGTTGGTCTAAAGCTTCTAATTTGGTCCCTTTGGTATCATTAGAGGGCGGCAAGAACAATTTTTTCCCAACACTGCTAGATAATTTTTCAGGACCAAAGAGAAAGTCCTGACGTGTCAGGAATTCTAGCCTGGCATTTGCAGGGTAGCAGCCGCACACCTGAGGTCCTGCCAGGACAAGAGCTAATAAGAGCTAAAAGGCATTTGCTGGAGATATCAGAGCTCAGACAGTGAGAGAATTCTTTAGGAAGGCTTTGTCCCCAAGGGCCTTATTCAAAAGCGTAGAGTCAACCTGTGACCTGCTCGCTGCTCCCACAGATGGGAAGTTCATAATCCCCACTCGTGAAACCTGCAAGGTACCAGTTACTGTTGGACCGGAGCAAGCAAAGATTTCGTAGCTTATAAGGAAAATGAGGACTCGGCTTCTGTTGGCATTTTTGCTCTTTTTCCCTTTAAACTTCATAGCCTATAGCCCCGTGTCTGCACCTTAACTTGTGGCCCAGCACCCCTTGGAGCTGCCAGATGGAGTCTGGTTCTGACCAGCCGAGGACAGCAGCCCCGGTGGTCGCTGGGGTATGGAACTCTTGCTGCATAGTGGCATTTTGCTTCTAGCCTGCAAAGCGAGTTCATGCTGTGGGTGTGCCATTCACTGAAAGTCTGCATCAGGGTTAGAGTGCAGGCTTCTGCACAGCTCCGCCCTTGACCCCGTCAGGTGAGGAAGGCTTCCTCCCAGCTAGTACAGTTTTTTTCTGCCCTTGGGATGGATTTTCCTTTTTACTGACGTCCCAGCAGCAGGTGATGTGTTGTGCCGTTGAGCTGGGAATGAGTCCCAGTGGCCTGACTGCTGCTGGCAGAACACTGTCCTCTAGAGCTGGGCATGAGGGCGCACGCACGCCTTCAATCCCAGCACTTGGGAGGCAGAGGTAGGAGGATCGCCGAGAGTTCGAGGCCACCCTGAGAATACATAGTCAATTCCAGGTCAGCCTGGGCCAGAGTGAGACCCTACCTCAAAAAACAAACAACAACAAAAGACCACTGTCCTCCACCTCACAGCACTCGCTCCTGGGGAGGTTTACCCAACCCCGTGGAGTGCTGCTGCTGTTGTGGGTGCTGGAGAGTCAGCTGGGAGAAGGTGAAGTCCCTCCTGGTGGGTCACAGGTGGGGTCTGCGTGAGGTCTGGTGAGTAAGGGGCGGAAGGCGGCTGTGGCTCCTTCACTGCAAGCTCACTGACACCTGTCACATGCAGGAGTTTCAAAACATCCTGGGCCCAGGTGGTCTATCTCACCCCATAGCCTCATAGACTAAGTTAAGGAGAGGTCCAGAAATAGATCTGGAATCTTCCGGAAGGGTGGGGGAAGGATAGTCAAAGCTTGCTTGAAAGCTTCCAGATCCATTTCCAAGGCTTCCTTTTGTTCAGAAGCAGTGGGTACAGCCGCTGCGCTCTGGTCTGTGTTGCAGGAAGAGTCGGTCTGTGGAAGGACATCTTCACCGTCTCCATGAACGAGAAGTTCGATCTGGTGTATAAACAGAAGATGGGGAAGTGTGACCTGACGTTTGACTTTTATTTATAAGAACAGAAACCGCGAACTTGCATGCTCACGGTCCCCAGACGCTCTCCTAGCTAAGTCCTGTATGCATTCATTTACTCCTTGCCGGACACACTCTGGAGGCCGCGTGGAAACAACGGGGGATGAACCCAGTGGAGAGACCCGAGGAGTGTGATGTCGCCCCTCCAAAGCAGCTGCCTCACCTTTAGCATTCGACATCTCCACACGTCTGATAAAACCGCAGCTCTGGTGGCCGGTACCACAGGTGGCTCCAGTGTCTGCCCTGTATACCCATCTTTCTTGCTGTATTTTATAGAGCTTTTCACTGGAAGTCTAAATAAATGTCAGTCAACCAAACTCAAGTTCATTTCCAAGGGGATGCACGAGCCAGCCACGCCCAGATGGTAGGAAGATCTCAGGGTTCACTGTATTTCTGTAGTCATTTCTCCTAAGGCACCGCCATCCCGCCTCGGTTCTGAGATCGTGGTGAGAACACTGGGTGGGTGGTTGCAGGGGGAGGGAAAGCAGAAGGCTGGTCTAGCCTTTGGAGTTCAGCCCTCTGTGACCTTCCTAACACCAAACAGGACCTGTCCCAGATCCTTTTCAGAGGGACATTTCCAGCAGGCTGTCTGAGCCCAACCCAGAAGAACCTGCGGAACATTCCAGGAGGGAAGCCGGCCCGAGGTTGCAAGTAGAGAGAAGGCAGCTGTGGTGTGTGGAGGTGGTGCAGTGTGTGGGCACCAAACCCCGAGAAGCGGCGTCTGCTACAGCCTTACCTTTTGTCCCCCGAGGCAGTGACATACTCCTACTGGCAAGAGCTGTGGGTCTGTGTCCCTCCCCATGCTCCGCTGCGCTCGAGCCTCTCAGCTGGGAGAAGCATGCCGGTGGACCCTCCTCCCTCGCTCATGCACCTGGCACACAGATTCAGAGGGAATGAAGGTTGGGTCTATATTGCTCCTCCACCCACTCCATTTTCTGGGTCAAAATTGGCTGAAGTAATGGGCAGACAGGCTAGATGAGAGGCGGGTGACTACCAGTGGGTACAGGACTGTGTAGAACCACGCTTGTCTCTTGTCTGTCACGTGGCCAGGAAGCTCACACTGTGGAAGGGCCTGCGGTGGGGCTGTGTCTGGGGAGAAGCTTGGCCGGGCATGTGGCTGCACGGCGGGTGCGGCTGCTGCTTTTCTGTGTGTCTGGGAGGGAGACTGCCTTCTGTGAAATTTTGTTTCTATTTTTCTATTTTTAGTACTGTATGGATATTCCTGAGCATTACACATGGCACTCCTGTGCTTGCTTGCATCTTTAATAAAGACACCTTCCCTGCTTGTGTGACGTGTGTGCTGGCCCATGGAGAAGGGTCCCTGGGGGTCCTTTCAGCTTCAGGACATACCAGAGTGTGAGCCCCATTCCTGCCAAAGAAGAAGTCCTGATGTGTTAGGAACTGTAGCCCAGCATTTGCAGGACAGCAGTTGTGCACCTGAGGTTCTGCCAGGACAAGGGCGACCATTAATCAGCACTGAGCGAGGGGGACCTAGGACTAGATACCGAGGGAAATGGCCCAGTGGGTTTGATGAGGCAGCATTTCACATTTCACCCACACAGAAACTTTCCAAGGGCTGCAGCCCCTACTTCTCCATTGACTTTTTTTTTTTTTTTTTTTCGAGGTAGAGTTTCACTGTAGTCCAGGCTGACCTGGAATTCACTATGTAGTCTCAGGGTGGCCTTGAACTCACAGTGATCCTCCTACCTCTGCCTCCTGAGTGCTGGGATTAAAGGCGTGTGCCACCACACCCGGTGACTTAAAAAAATATATATATACACACATACATACATACATACATACATACATACATACATACATACATACGTATATATTAATTTTTTTTAGAGAGAAAGAATTGGTGTGCCAGGGCCTCAGCCACTGCAAATGAACTCTAGACACTTGTGCCACCTAGTGGGCATGTGTGACCTTGCGCTTGCCTCACCTTTGTGCATCTTGCTAATGTGGGATCTGGAGAGTTGAACATGGGTCCTTAGGCTTCGCAGGCAAGCACCTTAACCGTTAGGCCATCTCTCCAACCCCCCATTGACTTTTGACCTCATATAAATAAGAGATAGGAGGGGTGGGGAGAGGACGGAGTAAATTGGGGAAAGAGTGGTGTTTCTATGGATCTGGGACCTTCACCTCTGCAGTCTCTGCTGTGTCTGGGTCCCACGCTTGGCATGGTGGGTAGAGAGTGATTTCCTGGCTGTCACGTCCTAGGTCCATCTTCCCCAGTCTTGTGGGAAGAAAGTCTAGGGCACCGTTTCCCCTGAAGGAACAACAGCCTTCTGGATACTTGGGCTCCTGTTCCAGTGAGCAACGACCTCGGATCTCAGGAGAGAGCTTGGAGTGTATCAGGGGTGTCTTGAGTGAGCACAGACCTAGGTTCATAACGGGGTGTTGGATCATTTCCAAGCTGCAGAAGCAAAGCAGGGAACCCCGAAGAAGCAGGGTTCATCTCTTTTGCCCACTGTCCCCCATCTGTGGCCTCATTCCTTGGGCAGGTTCTCAAGCTTGCACCCAAGTCGGATGCAGGCCAGTGAGCAGTCCAAGAGCAAGTTTAGAATGAAGAGTTACTGCCTCAGTCTATAAGCACGCAGCGAGGGCTCTGGAGCAGGGGAACGTGGGTGGGTGCAGGCTGGCCCGTTCCAAGAGCCTGTGTGTCAGATGCCAGCTCACAGAGAGCCTTCTGGGTTGTAAGAGTTTAGGTTTTATGCTAAGAAAAGAGAAGCAAAAAGTTTAGTCACAGAAGCTGGGTGTGGTGGCGCATGCCTTTAATCCCAACACTCGGGAGGCAGAGGTAGGAGGATCACTGTGAGTTCAAGGCCACCCTGAGACTCCATAGTGAATTCCAGGTCAGTTTGGATTAGAGTGAAACCCTTCCTCAGAAAAAACAAACACACACAAAAAGGTTTAGTCAGGAAGTTGCTACCTGACTTCCAAAGCTCTGCTCATAGCTCCCTGCTGGAAAGGGTGCAGGGCCCTCATCCCTGCTGCATGGGGCGGACTGGGCTTGTATTGGGGCATCTCACGTCCCTCATCTCGCAGTCAAGTTCTGAGTGTGTGGTGGTGGGTTGAGCAGGGCAGGCAGGGAAGGGCAGAGTCACCGTCTTCACATATTCCCCAATGTCAGGGCAACAAGTTGAGGTGGGTGATTCACTTCAGTTCACGATGCAAGTCCCCAGGGGACCAGTAGGGGTGGCAGCTCTCTGTTTTGCTGAGTTAGATTCACCCTCCCTCTGGGTGTCTTCCCCCGCTCTGCTTTCTTCACTCCCTTGGAGTGTGAACTTGCTTTTCCCTTCGCACCTGGGAGCACTGGAAAGGTTGCTCCGTCTTGAAGCGGGTGACTGGGTGCCCCCCACTGGTAGACTGGTCACACACCACCACCAAGAGTGAAGCCGTTTTGGATGCTGAATGAAAATCACAAAACCCTTCCCAAAGATGACTATGGGGGCACTTGCCTATAATCCCTGTAATCAGGAGGTGGAGGCAGAAGGATTGTGAGTTCAAAGCCTATCTAGGTTATATCATGAGACCTTGTCTGAAAACCCCCAAACCGGGGAAGGGCTGGGGAGATGGCTCAGTGGCTAGAGCGCTTGCTGTGAGAGTATGAATTCCGATGATCAGAACCCACATTAAAAAAAAAAAAAAAAAAAAAAGCCAGGGCAGGAGAGATGGCTTAGCGGTTGAGGTGCTTGTCTGCAAAGATGAAGGATCCAGGTTCAACTCCCCAGGACCCACGTAAGCCAGGTGCAAAAGGTGGCACTTGGTCTGGAGTTTGTAGCTGCTAGAGGCCCCGGCTCTCCCATTCTCTCTTGTTCTCAAAAAATTTTTAAAATTATTATTTTTTAAAAAGTTTTCTTTCTTTTTATTTTTTAATTGAGAGAGAAAGAGGGAGAGACAGAGAGAATGGGCACGCCAGGGCCTCCAGCCACTGCAAACAAACTCCAGATGCATGTGCCACCTGTGCATCTGGCTTACGTGGGTCCTGGGAACCAAATCTGGGTCCTTTGGCTTTGCTAGCAAGTATCTTAACTGCTAAGCCATTCCTCCAGCCCTATTCTTATTTTTTTTTTTTTTTAAAGCCAGACCCTGGTGTAGCTGTCTGCAAACTCTTGCACCTACAGTGAGAAGGGAGGTGGTGGATGCGGGAGAATCTCTGGGGAGCTTGTGGGCCAGGTGGCCTGGTGAGCAGAGCAGTAAACAATGAGAAATCTGGTCTCAAATGAGGTGGGAGGTGAAGACCAACCCCCAGAAGTTGTCCTCTGTTCTCCACATGGACACTGCACTCACACATACACACAGATCCTCCCCCTCAAAAAAAAAAAAAAAAACACCTCAAAACCAAATGAATAAACAAAACCCTTACCAAGCCAAGACCAGAAGATGGAGAGTTCAAAACTACCCTTACTAGGCCAGGAATGATGGCTTACAGATGAATCCCAGCAACTGAGAGGCTGAAGCAGGAGGCTTGGGCAAGGAAAGCCTGACTCAAAACCAAATCAAGTCTGCCCTGAACTGCTCCAAACTGCCACCCAGCGTCCCCTGATGGTCACGTTGCCATTGCATGCTTCAGGCTTGAGCGAGGTTAGGGTGAGAGCAATGTCTTTCACAAAGCACTGAAGGGGGACCCCTGCAGGCGCAGACACAGTGGCGTGTGCAGGCCCCATCCTGGGATCTCAGTGTGGAAGGAACGGATGTAGCCAGGGAGGGTCTGTGGGTTCTATAACCCAGCCCCATTCTGCTTACGGCTTGACCCATACTACTCAATGTTGTCTGCTCTTGTACAAGAATGCCTTTATGACATCCCTAGCACTCTCTCCAGCCTTTGTGCAGCCGCCCCCCCACTCCGGGTCTATCTGACCTGGCGATTGTCACCCCCTCCCCTGCTCTGGACTGGTTGCCATCCTACAGTCGTCTCCCTCCATGGACAGAGTCGTCCTGGGAGCAGGCCTGGCTTTTCCTAGGTCCAAGCTGGGACGTAACCAGCACCTGATGCCAAATTCTGCGCTTATGTCTCAGAGCTGAATCTTCTCTCCTGCTCCTACTGAGCTGGTGAGGGCTGTGCTCCTGGCTCCTCTGAGACCCCTACTCACAGCCCATTTCCCAGTGGCCCAGGTCATTCCTCTAGCAGCCTGGAAGTCACTACTTTTCACATCTAGGTGTGGCCCAGGGCAGAATATTCCTGAGTGCCATTCTTTCTGCCTGCCTTAAGAACAGAGCACTGGCTGTGGAGCTTCAGAACCCACCGAGGGCATTCTGCTGCCTCCTTCACCCCTCCCCCTCTCCCTCCCTCACTTGGCATTTCCCAATCACCTGTCCAGTGAGACCCATTGGCTTGGTGCTGTGTGTGGTCTTGGCCACTCTTCTCACCATCTTGTGTCCTTGGGCTCCCCTCTTGGTCATCACCCACCTCCAGCCTCTCTTCGCATTCCTCTGGTCACTCTGCCCATGGAAACATGCATCAGAGCAGATGAAAGGAGCCGTGGGCAGAGTGAGCATCGTGGAGGTTCAGGAAAGGAAACTTCAGGGTGGGAGACTAGCATGAGAAACAGGTGGGAGCTGGGGCTGGCAACAGGGTGAGGACCCAAGGGCCCCCCAGGGAAACAGACCAAATGAGGCATGTTATTTCCTTGCCAGAACTTGTGCTGGTCGCTGTTCATGTTCTAGCTCTGCCACCATTTCCAGGGCCACGAAGAGGGCCTTTTAAAAAAATCTCGGTCAAGGTATCCTCAAGTCAGGCCCCCTGAAGCCTTGTGTGGCCCAAGTCTCAGCTGACTTCATTCCAGCGAGAGCAGATGAGAAAGTGGATGGTGGCTTTTCAGCCCAGGAGGGATTGGCTAGCAGGAGGGATTTGGCTCTTGCTCCATGATGTGCCCTTTGGTCTGTGTACCCATGGCTGAGCTTTTGTCAGCTCCTCTCATCAGACGCCAGTGTGGCAGTTCTTAAACATTACTCCTACTACCACGGAAGGGAGCTCTTGCTCTATTTAAAAGCGTTTTAAAACACACACACGCACGCACACACACACAGAGCATGCTGTGCATCTGAAGAATAAAAATCAAGCAGAAAAAGCATCTTCTCTTCCTGACGTTGTTCTTACCTTAGACCCGTGGTGTTGGGCACCAGCTGGGAGGGCAGGCTCAAAATACCACGTGAAGCACAGCCCACATCGGAGGCACCAGGGACACTGGTCTCTATGTGCACCCTCTGAAACCTCTGAGTGGCCTCTGCCTTTGGCTGGTGTTCTTGTCTGTCCCCCGTCAGTATCCAGACGGGAGGGCAGCCTCCAGGACTGTTGGCAGCTCGGAGCCTGTCTCCCTGTGCTGGGGACCTGATGGCGGCTGCACCCTCTGCCTTACTCTGTGCCCTCTGCAAGGAATGCCATTCCTGCAGTTAATCCAGCTGATGCTAACTCAGGCTGGTCAATACAGCACCTCCTGTGACATTTGGGACATGGTGACCCCCTGCTCAGAAAGCTTTGGGAAGTCAGGGATGTGTCTCTTATTTTCTTTGGTGTTAAGTTAGTGAGGGCTGGGGTGATGACTCGGTGGGTAAAGTGCTTGCCATGTAAGTGTGAGGACCTGAGTTCAGATCTCCAGCACCCACAGAAAAGCTAGATGTGTAGTTTTTGTTTATAGAGCCTGTAAACCAGAGCCAGGGAGGCAGAGACAGGAGGATCCCTAGGGCTTACTGTCTAGCTAGTCTAGTTCAATTCACTGAGAGACCCTGCCTCGAAATACAAGATGGAGGGCTGGAGAGATGGCTTAGCAGTTAAGGCACTCACCTGCGAAGTCTAAGGACCCAGGTTTGATTTCCTAGTACCCACGTAAGCCAGACGCAGAAGGTGGCACATGCATCTGGAGTTCGTTTGCAGTGGCTGGAGGCCCTGGTGTGCCCATTCATTCTCTATCTGAACCTCTTTCTCTCTCATCTACAAATAAATAATAAATAAAATATTTTTAAAAAATAAGATGGAGGAGCCGAGCGTGGTGGTGCACGCCTTTAATCCCAGCACGTGGGAGGCAGAGGTAGGAGGATTGCCATGAGTTCGAGGCCACCCTGAGACTACATAGTTAATTCCAGGTCAGCCTGGACCAGAGTGAAACCCTACCTTGAAAAACAAACAAACAAACAAACAAACAAACAAACAAACAAACAAACAAAAAAGATGGAGAGGTGGTTCAGCACTTCAGGCACTTTCTTGCAAAGCCTAAAGGCCCAAGTTGGATTCTTCAGTACCCATATAATGCCACATGCATCTGGACTTCATTTACAGCAGCATGAGGCCCTGGTGTGCCTCCTCACCCCTCTTTCTTTCCTTGCAAATAAGTAAATAAAAATATTTTTAAAAATACTATGGAGAGTGGCTGAACGTCAGCCTTTGGCCTCCACACCCATGTGTACACATGTGCCACATATCAACACACACATGCACACGACACATGCACACGACACATGCATACACACACAAAAAATAAGCAGTTAGTGAGAAGCTGTGAGGGCCTGCTGGAACCTGCACACTGCTCACGGGAGCCACCTGGGCTGGCTCCCATCAGCAGGGTTCTGCCACCATGTTCCTCACCTTGAAAGTATGTTGTCATTTTGCCATGTGACCCCATGGGTCGTGTTGGCCCGTCTCACTTTGATGGACTGTTGGAACGTCTTCCTGCTCTTCCCTTCTGGCTTTGGTGCTGAAGATGGAATCCAGGGGCCACCCTCTGCCACACACTGGCCTTCCAAACAGCCTCCTGGAAGCTTCTGTGATGAGTCCTGGGTTGATGACCCACCAGCCTGCTCGCACTGAGGCTCCCCTTTTCCCCCAAGATGTTAGGAGGGTCACCAAATATGGCAGCTGTCTCTGTCCTTGGCCCTTTAACACACTTGGGACTCTGCAGAGGAAATCCTGGCCAAGGTTGACTGGATACCCCCAATCACTCTTATCCCAAGATAAGATGCCCCAACCTATGTCTGTCTGTAGAGCAGAGTGTGCCAGGGCTTAGAGCCCTGAATTTTGAAAGAATTACCCATAATGGGATGTTGTTTTCCATTGCTTAGCTGTTCTCATGTTTTGTTTCCAAGGTGGATATTTTCAGCCCCAAGTAGATTCTAAGCAAAGACTGCGTCATTCACCACTGTGTCCCGACGCTGTGCTTAGTACAGCTCTGCCACCCTCAGCTAATCAATAAGTGCTCGTTACCTGACTAAAGGCAGATTAAATGCTACACAGCGCTCAGTACAAGTTGTTTAAGACCCCGGCCATTCTCAAAGAATCACGTGGCATTGGCAGGCCTTTGCTTATGGTCCGGGTGGAGGAGACACAGAATTGCTCTCCTCTGTCCCAGAGGGCAGGGACACGAAATTGTTCTCTGTCCCCGAGGGAGGGCCGCTCAGGCTGCTGCACCGTCGTATTTGGAGGGCAGGATTCCTTAAAATTCTAAATTTCAGTATTTAGCGCCACCTGGTCTTATTCAGGAGAGGTATAAGTGAGTTTGATTCTGTTTCCATGAAAGGAGACAACTGGCAACCATTCCAGGAAGTGAGGGTTTCAATAGTACCTCAGTTCACGGAAGGAGACAGGACAGCTAAGGGGCAGGTGGAGCCAGGTACAGTCTCTCTCAGTGCTGGGTCTGATGAAAACAGGCATGAAAACAGCCCCTGTTTACAAGTTATCAATAGTGGCAATTTTAAACTGTATAATTTGGGTTCTGGCTGATTGAACAAAAATTAAAAGCTGCATCATCTGTCAAATGAGAAAGAGAGAAAAAGAGGGAGAGAGAATGAATATGAATCTATTTTAGCCAAGAAAAAAATAACTGCAATGCGCCAGGTGTGATGGTGAACGCCTTTAATCCTAGCAATTGGGAAGCAGAGGTAGGAGGATCGCTATGAGTTCAAGGCCAGCCTAAGCCACAGATTAAGTTCCAGATCAACCTGGGCTAGAGTGAGACCTTGCTTCTAAAAAAATTAAAAATAAACAGTGGTTTTCCAAAGAAGCTACTTACACCTCATTTACTTCCATTTAATTTCTTCTCTTCTGGGCTGGAAAGTGGCTCAACAGTTAAAGGCTCAGCCTGCTGGCCTGAGTTCAATTCCCCAGTAAAGCCAGATGCACAATGGCATATGTGTCTAGAGTACATTTGCATCAGCAGGAGGCCTTGGTATATCCGTACTTTTTCTTCTTTCTTTTTGTCTCAAATATGTAAAAATATAAAAAATAAGTTCTTCTCTCCTAAGGACAAAAAAAAAAAAAAGAAAAGAAAAAAAATATATAGTCACAGTAGTCTTGGGAGTGTAGTGTGATGAAGAGAGGTGAGCAAATGTGGGCACTGTGACCTGCAAGCCACTGTGCAAGGAGGACTTCAACTGGACACAGGCACTGAGCCTGCGACAGGCCATCTGACGATGCAGACAGGTAGTCAGCACCTGAGAGGCGGGTGGCGTGTGTCCTGTGGATTCACTAGACAGAGGGCGGCTCGCATCCTGGGGAGGGAAGATTTCGTCACTCTACTTAGGACACAGTACAAGTTAAAATTTATGGATTATTTATTTCTCGAATTTGCCATGTAACATGTTTGGATAGCATTTGACTCCGTGCTGCTGAAACTGGAAAATGTAGAAACAAGTAAGAGTGACTAAAGCAACAGTGGGTTCAAAGAAATGAGGGTGGGTTTTTATGATTTGTTATTATTTTATTATTACTTTTCTGTTTTTGGTTTTTCAAGGTAGGGTCTCCCTTTAGTCCAAGCTGACTTGGAATTCACTATGTAGTCTCAGGGTGGCCTCGAACTCACGGCGATCCTCCTACCTCTGCCTCCCGAGTGCTGGGACTAAAAGCGTGCGCCACCATGCCCAGCCTATTTATTTATTTGTTTACACACACACACACACACACACACACACACACACACACACACACCATGGTCTCTTGCTGCTGCAAAATTCCTGTCTGGTTTTACTTGGGTGACTGGGGAATTTAACCTTGGTGGCAAGCTTTGCAAGCAACTGCTTTTAAACTGCCAGGTCATTTCTCCAGCCTCTATCCCTGTATCTTTACGTGTTTCCCCTACGTTTCTACTAGCATTTTCAGAGGTTCAGGTTTTTGGTCCATTTTGAATTGGTTTTTGTTCAGGGTGAGAGATGGGGACCTAGCCCTCCTTCCACGTTATCCAGTTTTCCCAGTACTGTTTGTGGAAGAGGCTATCTTCTCTGCATTGTATATTTTCACCATCTTTTTAAAAAAGTTAGTTGGGCCAGGTGTGGTGGCGCACGCCTTTAATCCCAGCACTCGGGAGGCAGAGGTAGGAGGATGGCAGTGAGTTCGAGGCCACCCTGAGACTACATAGTGAATTCCAGGTCACCCTGAGTTAGAGCAAAATCCTATTTCAAAAAACCAAAAAAAAAAATTTTTTTTATTATTCTATTTACCTATGTGTTTGCTTTTGTGTGAGAACAATGCTGTTTTGGCCTTGTAGCATATGTTGAAATCTCTGAGGTTTCTCCCTCAAGATTGCTTCATTTTTGCTTCTGTGCTTCCATATGAATTTTCACATTATTTTTCGGTTAAGAATGTTACTGGAGGTGCTGGAGAGATGGCTTAGCAGTTAAGGCACTTGCCTGCAAAGCCTGAAAACTCAGGCTTGATTCTCCAGGTTCCATGTAAGCCAGATGCACATAGTGGCGCTTGCATCTGGAGTTCGTTTGCAGTGGCTAGAAGCCCTGATGTGCCATTCTCACACTCTCTCTTTTTCTCTCCCTCTCTCTAATAAACAAATGAAAATATTAAAAAAGAATGTCAGTGGAATTTCAAAAGGAATTTCAGTGGATTTGTAGATTTCTTTTGCTAAGATAGCCATTTTCACCACATTAATTCTGCTGATCTGTAAGTATGAGATGTCTTTCCACCTTTTAGTGTTTTCTTTATTCAGTGTTTTATAGTTTTCATTGAAGTCTCACTTCCTTGATTAGGTTTATTCCAAGGGTTTTGTGAATGTGTATGTAGTATGTGTGCAGTATTGTGTTTGTGGTTATGTGTATGTGTGGTGTGTGTGTAGTATGTGTGTATGGTTACGTGTGTGTGTGTAGTGTATGTGTGTGTGTGTGTGTGTGCTGATGCAGCATCCTGTGTGCTGAGCTGTAGCAGCCAATGGAGAATGTCAGGTATCCCCTCCATTACTCGTGTTTTTCCTTGTGATGGAGTCTCTTAGCATTCTGGAGCTTGCACTCATAAGCCCCAGCAATCTCTTGTCTGTTCCCCACAGGACTAGGGTTGCAGATCTGCCTGGCCACACTCAGCTGTTTATGTCTTCTGGAGACTTGAGTTTAGGCAGTCTTGGGCTCCCCTCAGGCCCTCATACTTGTGGAGGAAGCTGAGCCATCTGTTCAGCCCTCCGAGATATTTTTTGTTTTTTTGAAGCAACTGTGAATGGAATTGTTTTCTTTCTTTTTTTTTTTCAGAATAGTCATTATTGATATATGGGAAGGCTACTGATTCTTGTGTATTGGTTTTGTATCCTTCTACTTTGCTGAAATTCTACAGGAGTTGTCTGGTGGAGTCTATCAGGTCTCTTACATATGGGATCACACTATCTGAAACAGACATGAGGACTTCCTCCTTTTGAGTATGAGATCTTTCAGCCACTGGAGCCTTTCTTGGCTCTTAGGTGGTGCAGGGCGCTGGATGATTGACAGTCACTTAAGCTGCCCTGAGCCATTGGCTCCAGGTTTTCCACCTCACAGACTTGAGGAATGAATTCACAGATAACGATGAGTGAATCTTTAGACAAGAGACGTTTGATTTGCACTGAAAGAAAAAGCAAGTAGCATCCAAATCATGGTACCAAATGTTGCAGGGATCTCCCGGGTCTTTTCTTCTTGAAGGAATGAATTCAGTCACGAGGCACGTCAAGCAAAAGCAAGGTAGAAGAAGCTAGGCTAAGCAAAGCACTCCAAACAGACTGAGCAGGCTGCTCTCGGGGGGAGGCAGGGATGTGGCACAGTGAGTTTCATGTTGTGGATTTTAAAGATGTCCTTATGAATTATTTATGAGGTGAATGATATATTTTATGAAGTAAGATGAACCTTTTTCTGTCCCAAGTCAGGATGAACAAGATTTTCCTATTGATGCTAGATTTGGGGGTTCAGGGAGGGCTTATGAAACCCAGCTTTTGGGTCCTTGTTTATTTTAACAAGGAACAGACTCTAAGAATGTTAAATTATGAATTTTTAAGTTTACTTAGGGAGAAATCATGAATTATGAAGTTTATTGTAGGGAAAATTAAGATCCAGGGAGGAAGTTGGCTGAAAGGCAGGAGATAGAGGAGAATTCTTGTCTGGCTGGAACAGAAGAGGGGAGGCAGAGAGACATCCACGTGTGGAAAGAAAGGCATAAAAACCAAAAGATTCCCTTCAAATAAAAGACCAGAGAAGGTCATGACATAAAGGGCTCAGAGATCAAAGAAAGACCATACATAAAACCAAAGGGAGAAATTTCCACAACGCATGACACAGGTGGAAGGCAAACAGAAAAACACTTGGGTAGAGAGAAGTGCTGGCTGGGTAGCGGGGAGCCAGACTTAGCATGTGTTCAGGCCCGGTCACAGGGCAAAAGGAGAGGGCTGGGCTGTGTGTGGGTGACCTCCTTTATATGCGTCAGACATCCAATTAGGGTGAACCTTGTTATCAGACTCAGGTGTAAAGAGACCCAGTTGGCTCATGGGCTAGGCAGGGCCATTGGTTCTTGGACTCAGCTGACCTAGGGTGCTGAGCTGAGGAGGAAGCTGGAAGTTTGGTGTTGCTGGCAGTCATCTTGGATGAGACTGGGTCAGACTGCACGTTGCTGCTCTGTCGAAGGCCACACATAACGGCCTGAAAGCCAGCTTTCTCCTGTCTGCAGTATAATGTCCACAAAGAGGAAGGGGTGTCACAATGACAATGTGAGTGATACTGGGATGACGTCAGGTCCCGTGAGGATCCAGCCCCTTTGTTAGTACACACATGGGAGTGAAATGCCCTGGAGCCTTGGTTTCTGGCGCAGGGGGAACAGTCTAACTGCAGCTTCAAGGATGTTTAACTACAAAGGGACATTGTGGCCTTCAGGATACACAGCTACCAAAACGTAACTGTGGTTTCCTGGGTGTCCTCCCGTCTAGCTCCTTGTCTATGGGCAGTCTGGGGTGATCTTTTTTCTGGAGTAGCTGGAGGCTTCCTGAAAAGCTGTTTCTCCTACAATCGAGTCGGTTATAATTAATGCATTCGGCACAAGAACCTATGAAAGGCCACAGTGCCTTGTGGGTGTTGCTCAGACAGGGGCTTCATGGGGGCTTGCCAGAGCCTGCCAAGATGGGCTGCCCTCTTATCTGGTCATCTTGGTTCTGGAATACCCAGCTGCAAGCCCTCTTATTTTTTTTTTCCTCACCTCACTGTTTTAACCCTAATATTCACCTTAATGGTAACAGCATTTTCTTTGTCTTATTGCTTGCAAAGACTTCAAGCACTATATTGGATAAGAGTGGAGAGCGTGGACACCCTTGGCTCTTCCTGATTTTAGTGGAATGCTTTGAGTCTTTCACATTTAGTTTAATATTGGTTATGGATTTGTTTTAAATATCCTTAATTATGTTGAGCCGTGTTCCTTCTCGTCTTAGTTTCTACACGGTTTTTATCATGAAGGGATGTGGATTTTTCAAAGGCCTTTGGTGCATCTATTGATATGACTATACGATTTCTGTGCTTGAGTCTGTGTGATCTGTTGCGTTAACTGATTTGTGCATGTTAACCATCCTTAAGCAAGGATTTCTGGTTTCCTCATTGGTAGCAATACTGGCCAGTTGTACACTGTGTATGCTTCCCTGTGGACTTCAGGTCAGTTCAAAAGACGTTTATAGTCCCAGAACTCTGGAGGCAGAGGTAGGAGGATTGCCGTAAGTTCAAGGCCACCCTGAGACTACATAGTGAATTCCAGGTCAGCCTGGACCAAAGTGAGACCCTACCTTGAAAAACAAACAAACAAACAAACAAACAAACACGTTTATAAGCTGCTGCTAGAGCACCGTGCTTGTTCACAGAGCCCAATGCAGGTCAGGGTGTTCCACCTACAATCATCTCTTAGAAGAATACTATGGAAAACTAGCATCTTTTCAAAGATGTTCACGGAAGGGTTTGTTCTCTTGGTCCCTTAATTATTGCTGGTTTTGAACTAAAGTATGATTTAAGCCGGGCATGGTGGCGCACACCTTTAATCCCAGTGCTCTGGAGGCAGAGGAAGGAGAATCACCATGAGTTCAAGGCCACCCTGAGACTACATAGTGAATTCCAGGTCAGCCTGGGCTAGAGCGAGACCCTACCTTGAACCCCCCCAAAATTAAAAAATAAAGTATGATTTATGGAGTGGGGGGGAAGGAGGGAAGGTCTGACTTAACACAGATTCAGTAAATTCCTAGTGTCCTACAAGTGCACAGTTTAAACAATTATTTATTTATTTATTTATTTATTTATTTATTTATTTATTTTTATTTGTTGGGGTGGGAGGGGGGCAGAGAATGGGCACATCAGGGCCTCCAGCCACTGCAAATGAACTCCACACACATGTGCCACCTTGTGCATCTGGTTTACATGGGTCCTGGAGAAATCGAACCTGGGTCCTTTGTCTTTGCAGGCAAACACCTTAAGTTCTGAGCCATCTCTCCAGCCTGCAAGTACACTGTTTTGGTGTTGGGTGGCATTAGATGTTATTTTAAATAGATTTCCTAAGTTGCTTTTCAAACATCACAGTGAGACACTGCTGATGATTATCCATGGCTACAGGATGTGTTTTGTAAAGATGACTGTCCTATGTTTACGTGAATAGTCTTGTGACTCACAGTCACAAAGGAAGAAAAAAATGAGGACAGAAGCAGTATTTGAAGAAATATTGGCAAAGAATTTCCTAAAACTTATTAAATTCATCAAGCCATGTATTAAACTCAAGCAAGATAAAGAAACTACAAACTGGGTGTGGTGGAACACACCTGTAATCCCAGCACTTGAGAGGCAGAGATGGAAGGACTGCTGTGAGTTTGAGGCCACCCTGAGACTACATAGTGAATTCCAGGTCAGCCTGGGTTAGAGCGAGACCCTACCTCGAAAAACCAAAAGAAAGAAAGAAAGAAAGAAAGAAAGAAGAAAGAAAGAAAGAATAAAAGAGAGAGAGAAAGAAAGAAAGAGAGAGAGAGAAGGAAGGAAGGAAGGAAGGAATCTACAATTAGACAGATGTTTAAAACTTTCAGAGAAGCTAGGCATGGTGACACACACTTGAAATCCTAGGCTCAGGAGAGGGAGGCAGAAGGATCAGGAGTTCAGGGCTAGCCTGGGCTTTGAGAGACCCTACAAAACTGAGCAAACAAGTAACAATTATATCGAAGACTTTGAAGGGAAAGGATGAACACTGAACTATAACCAAATGATACCATTAAAATGCTGAACAAAATCAACTACGGGCCAGCATCCATACTTGGCCAAATATCATTTCACAGGGGAAATGAATAAACAGATTTTCAGATATGAATAAAAATGGAATTAATACCTTGCCACCAAATTTACACTCAATAAAATTTATTGTGATGGGGTTGGGACGATTGCTCAGTGGTTAAAGAGTTCAATTCCTAAGCAACACCTAAAAGCTGGATGCAAAACGTGGTGCAAGTGTCTGGTGACTGTCAGCAGCAGCAAGAGATCTTGGGCATGTGTGCATGCACACACATGTAAACAAACAAACTAAAAATCTGAAAAGATTTGCAAAGAAAATGTGTTATCTCACTTAGAAATTGAGAGAACAGGGGCTGGAGAGATGGCTCAACCATTAAAGGCACTAGTTTGCAGAGCCTGATGGCCTGGGTTAAATTCCTTAATATCCAGGTAAAGCCAGATGCACAAAGTGGCACATATATCTGGAGTTCATTTGCAGTGACAGGAGGCCCTGTTGTGCCCGTGTTTTCTTTCTTTTTGCTTGAAAATAAAATGTAAAAAAGAAATTGAGAGAACAGCAACAAAAAATAATAAAGATGGGAAACCTCAACACAATACAGATTATTTTCAAGTGTCCACAGAACAATTACCAGAATCAAACACTGGTGAGCCAGAATGTGGGTCTCAACAAATTTCAACAGATCAAGTCAAAATCTTAATTCTTTGTTCTCTGACCACAATGGAATAAGATAGAAATCAACAACCCTTTAATCCCAACACTCGGAAGGCAGTGGTAGGAGGATCACCATGAGTTCGAGGCCACCTGAGACTACATAGTAAATTCCAGGTCATCCTGAGCAAAAGCGAAGACCCTACCTCAAAAAAAAAAAAAAAAAACAAACAAAAAAAAGCGAAACAAAACAAAACAAAAACATAGCTAGGGGGCTGGAGAGATGGCTCAGTGGTTAAGGTGCTTGCCTACAAAAGCCTAACAAGCTGGGTTCAATTCCCCATAAACCAGATGTACAAAGTGGCATGTATCTAGAGTTTGTTTGCAGTCACTAGAGGACCGGGTGTGTCCATTCTCCCTCCCCTCTCTCTACTTGCAAATAAATAGATAATTTAAAAATTATTTTTACAAGGCTGAATAATTTTCTACATTTTTACACGTTTATGAATTAATATAGTTCCATATAACTATAGGTCAACACACAACAAAATGGAAGTTAAAACATGATTTTGAACAGCTGAGAAACGCTGTGGCACTGTGCAGGTGCCACCATGCCTAGAAGGAGACTTACTGCCTTCAGCATATTTTAGCAAAGAAGGGCTGAAAACTAATAATTTCAACATTCTTCTCATGAGTTCTACTCAAAAGGAAGAAGGAAGTAACAAAGAACAGAAGTTATTGACAAAATGAACAAGATTTATTTGAAATCTAACCTGTTCAGAGTCTGATAACCCACAGCAACGAGGAGCTGTCGCTGCAGATCAGAGGAGGGCAACCAAGTGTCCCGTGCAGGAGCTGCCCCTGTGTCTAGCACCAAGTCAGTTTCTTGTCAAATGGGACAGGCGATCACAGTAGATCGAACAGATGCTGTACCAAGAAGACCACGCTGGACCCAACAGATGCTGTAATTAGACGATACTAAAGAAGATGTTATGCCGTTATGACTGACCACTAAGGTGAGATAGGCAAAATTCTTTGGAAAGCACAATTTCACAAAATAGACACAAGGGGAAATAGAAAACTTGAGTAGTCTTATACCTACTTGAGAACTGAACCAATGGCCCAAAAGCACATGGGAAGAGCTCACCACCACCAGTCACTAGGGAAATGTAAATGAAACTCACAATGAAGCACTGCCTCACAGTACAAAGATACTAAAAGCCAAAACCATGGGAAACGGGTTGAAGTTGCCCTAAAACTGGAGGGCATTGCTGGAGGGCTTATGAAACGGTGCACCTGCTGTGGAGGGTAGTTCAGCCATTTTTCAAAGAAACTTAAGACTTATGAGCCATTCTTCATTTGTCAGCGAAATATGAGATCTGGTCATTTAGTGTGCTGACTGTGTGGGCAGAGTGAGCACGGGCTACAGGAAGTAATTCTGATGGAGTGGGAGAGCTGGCTTTCTAGGAAGACAGGCCACCAGGCAGGGGCTGTGTCAGGTTCATCTGTGCACACACACCACCGTCACACGAAGTAGCCTTCTGGCAGGGCTATAAGGAATCCCACCCACGCCCCTCCATCCTCCTCTCCAAACAGGAGCAGCAGGGTGGCTGGGTGTGGAGACCGTGCACCCAGATGCCTGGGTTCTCATTCTGTCTCTGCCTTGACCCAGCTGTGAGTCTTTGCACAAACTATTGGGTCTTTTTTTCCATAGGAAAGGTTAGGAAGAAGCTTGAATTTCATGTCGAGTACTTGGATGGGCGTCTGGCCAAGGGATGTGCTTCCATGGAGCCAGGCACAAGGACCATAGTTATGATCATTAACAGCATCTCTTGGTATTAATTCCATGGGCTGCCCATCATGCCATGGCTGTGGGCACCAAGTGGACGGTGGAGATGGTGCACAAAGCTCCTGTCTGCATGGAGCCATCAGGCAAACAGGCCTCCCTGGCGCCTGCTGTGTTGGAGGCTGAGGACATGCCGCATTCAATCTTCACAAGGCCCTCGGCAGTCTTTGGGACTCAGCTTCCACACCTTGAAACCCAACCTCATAAAAAAATCCACCTTAGCCACAAGCCCAGGTCCCTGGCTTCCGCCCTGTCAGTCAGCGAAGGGACTTCCGGCGCAGTACTAGTGAGGGCGGAGTCTCACCTCCTGGCTCCGCCCAGTTCCTGTTTCGACTTGGCCAATCACAGCTCCGCTTCTTGGCCGGGCGGAAACTCGTCCTCCAATCGGGAGGTGCCCTCGTCTCTCGGGCAACAGCGTCCTGCTGATGCGCGGCTCGGACTGGGCCTGTGAGGGCGGCGGCGGCGGCGGCGGCGGCGGCGGCGGCGCAGCGGCGACGAGGCGGAGGCTGGAGCTCAGCCGGGGTAAGGCGGCGCGGGCGGCGGCGCGTTCGTTCGTTCGTTGGTTCGCTCGTTCTGAGGACGGGTGGGCGGCTCCGGGGACGCGGGGCGGGGGCTCGCTCTCCCGGCACGTGCGTGGAGTCCCGGTGCCTGCTGCCCGTGGAGCCCGCTTGCAGCCGAGATCTGCCGGGGGATCATCACTGCCCGGGATCCTTCAGGCCCGAGCTTATTCGTGCCCCCAGCGGCCGATCCTGGGGTCACCACGATCCGGTCCGTCTCCGAGAGGAGGACTTGGCGCCTGCGGGAAGGGCTTGTCCAGCCACACGTCTCCAAATTCGGACCGCGTGGAGCAGAGCGACCCTTTGACTCGGCCTTGGGCTTGGCTTCGCAGCCCCTGCACGTGACACGCTGCTTGGAAGCACCCCGTGAGATGACACTTCGGTTTCAGGCCCAGCGCTGCTTCCCCGTCACGCCTCCCTCTCTCTGTCCCTTCTGGCCTGAGAATCCCTAAGTTCCAAGATGTCTTGCCCCTATCCAGAGGGCAATCCAGAGTGCTAGTGTGTTTATTCAATTGTATATGTGTTCTTTAATGGGTGGACTTTGAAAAATGCTGCAAATAAATTCTACTTTTTACACTCGACAGTTCCTCCATCTCATTTTTCATCCTTTGCTTTCAACAAATATTTATTTGGCGCAGCTCTGGGGTTTTGAAAGGGAATTTGGCATTGGCTTCTTCAGGTACGGGGAACATTTTATCTCTCACCCAGCCTTACCTTGAACTCAAGGAGGAAGATTTTTTTTTTTAAAATATTTATTTCCAAGGAGAGAAAGAAAGAGAGAGAGAGAGAGAGAGCATGAGAATAGGCACCAGGTCCTCTAGTCTTCTGCAAATGAACTCAAGATGCATGTGCCACTTTGTGTATCTGGTTTTACATGGGTACTGAGGAATCAAACCTGGGCCCTTAGGCTTTGCAGGCAAGCACCTTAACCCCTGACCCTTCTCACCAGCCCCAAGGACAAGGATTCTGTTTGACTTATCTTGATACTTTGTGTTGCAGTCAGGTTTTCATTGCTGGCAGAAATCACCCGACCAAGAACAGCTCTTGAGAAAAAAGGGTTTATTTTGACTTACAGGCTCAAGGGGAAAACAATGGCACAAGCAGAGGGTGGACATCACCTCCTTGGACAACAGCAGCAGGAGACTGTGCCAAACACTGGCAGGGCGAAACTGGCTATAATATCCATAAACCTGCCCCCAAAGATATACTGCCTCCCAGAGGTGTTAATTCCCAAGTCTCCATCAGCTGGGGACCTAGTATTCAGAACACCTAAGTTTATGGGGGTCACCTGAATCAAACCACTATATTCCTCTCCTGACCCCCATAAACTGATAACTATACATGATGTAAAGTCCAATGCAATCAGTCCAACTTTAAAAGTCCTGATAGTTTTTATCACTCCCAATGATGTTCAAACATCCCCATAGTCCAGAGTCTTTTAACTGAGTCATAATACCAAAAAGAAACCAAAAACCCCATAATGGCACAGAATACACATTCACACTGCAAAAGATGGCACTGGGCATAGCAAAGAAATATGCAACCAATACAAGATTTAAACAGGTCAAACATCAAACTCTGTAGCTCCAAGTCCAACAACTCTAGTCAGTGATAAATCTCCAAGTCCGATAATTCTAACCAACAACAAGTCTCTGGAGCTCCAATTCCACCCCTCTATCTAGGCTACTCACAGTCCTGGAAAACTTCATCCAGGGCTGGCAGCTTTCCTTAGCGGCCATCTCGTGGTCCTGGCATCTCCACTGGGTCTCCACTGCCACCCACAGTCCATCTTCTTGGCTCCATCGGGTCTCCATGCAGGCATCCAGCAAACCTGCTACACACTGCCCATAGCCGTCTCCAAAACCAAGACTGTGTTGCAAATTCAATGACCCACTCTTTCCTGCATTTCTTATACTCCATAATAAACCAGGTAGGGTGCCAATTTGTTTATCCAGGGGGAAGAAAGCAGACTTTGAAGAACAGGATGCTCCTTGAGCATTCTACATTCTTTCTATTGCCCCAATGCAGGTCAGCTGGCCCAATCTCAAAGGTTGTAATCTGTCATATAATTGCAGCTGAATGGGTAGAAGTTTCAGCCCAAAGATTTCATTTCTGTGCCATGTCTATCTGCTTACACCAGTCCTTTTCTACGCAATGCAACCCTGCACAAGTTCTCAGGACATGATCATAACAGCAACCCTCTCACACAAACTGCTTCTAGCCCAGTGCAGGCAAAACTTTCTCACCTTCATAAGCCAAACCTCACAGTCCATAGTTCTTACTGCATTCAGGTCTTTCAACTCTGGCTAGAATAGTCCATCAAGCTGTACTTACAGCACTGCAAGGCGTCTCTCAGGCCACAATTTCAAATCCATTCATATTCCTCCTGTAAAGCAGTTCTAAAATGCAAAGCCACACAGTCAGGTCTAGCAGCAATGACACCACTATTGGTACCAACTTTACTGTTGCAGTCAGGTTCACATTGCTGGCAGAAATGTCCCGACCAAGAGCAGTTTGTGGGAAAAAAGGTGTTTTTGTTTGTTTGTTTGTTTGTTTGTTTGGCTTACAGGCTCAAGGGGAAGCTCCATGATGGCAGGGGGAAACATTGGCATGAGCAGAGGGTGGATATCACCTCCTGGCCAACATCAAATGGACAACAGCAGCAGGAGAGTGTGCCAAACACTGGCAAGGGGAACACTGGCTGTAACACCCGTGACCTCACCCCCAACAATGCACTGCCTCCAGGAGGCGTTAGTTCCCAAATCTCCATCAGCTAGGAACCTAGCATTCAGAACACCTAAGTTTATGGGGGACACCTGAGTCAAACCACCACACTTTGCCTTTCTAGTTCATTTTAGTGCTTGGTTCAAGGTAGTTGCTTGTATATGCTTAACCTGAACCTGGCTGGGCCTGGTAGTGCTTACTTACAATCCCAAATGAGGCAGGAGGACTTTGAGTTTAAGGCCAGCCTGGGCTATACAGTGGAATACAGTCTTAAAAAGCAAAACAAGAGCTGGAGAGATGACTTAGCCATTAAGGCACTTGCTTGCCAAGCCTAAGGACCTGTGTTTGATTCTTCAGATCCCATGTAAACCATGTACCCAAGGTGATGCAATCACAGAAGGTCGCACATGTGCACAAGGTGGCACATGCATCTGGTGTTTGATTACAGTGGCTAGAGGCACTGGCGTGCCAATTCTCCTCGCTCTCTTGTTCTTTTGCTCTCTCACATAAAGCCAGTCTGGGGCTGGGGAAATGGCTTAACGGTTAAGGTGTTTGCCTGCGAAGCCAAAGGACCCTGGTTTGATTTCTCAGGATCCACGAAAGCCAGATACACAAGGGGGTGCTTGTGTCTGGAGTTTGTTTGCAGTGGCTAAAGGCCCTGGTGTGCCCATTCTCTCTTTTTGTCTGCCTCTTCCTCTCTCTCTCTCAAATAAATAAATAAAATATATTTTAAAAAGCCAGTCTGTTGGGTTTGTCTCAAAAAAAAATTTTTTTTTAGAAAAAAAGCAAAACAAAAACCAACAAGAAAACAAATAAAAAAACTTGCACCAGGGCTGGAGAGATGGCTTAGTGGCTAAGGCGCCTGCCTGCTAATCCTAAGAACGCTGGTTCCAATCTCCAGCGGTTCCAATCTCCAGGTCCCACGTTTAGCCAGATGCAAAGTGATGCAAGGGCGCAATGCCACACTTGACCACAAGGGGCGCACACATCTGGATTTCGTTCACAGCAGCTGAGACACTGCTGCTGCGCCCATCTCTATCTGTCTCCCTCTCTGTCTCTCTCTCTCTGTGTCTCTCTCCAAAAATAAATAAAATAAAATAAATAAATAAAAACTTGCCCCATACTTTATATTTTGCTCTTCAGTTTGTTTGGCATTCCCTGTCCTTTTGCAGCCACCTACTTTTCCATGTACAAAGGTCCTCTAAATATCCATGCTGTGTTCAGCACCGCAAGCTAAAACCATCTCTGCGCGAATGTTCACTAGCCTGGTGCCTGCCCAGCCCAGGCATCAAAGCAGTGGCTGTAGTGAAACTTCACAGGTGTGTATGGAGAGCGAGTGCTCAGAGTGCATAGCTGCTGCGAGTCACAGAAGGGCTTCCTGATGTCTCCTTCCCCTGCCAGGACCCACAGATCAGCTGCATGCTGCAGATGAGAAAATGAAGAGAAAAGAAGCCAACCCTCACTGTCTCTCTTTAAATGCCACAGTGATCTTTTTCTGTGAAGTATATTTATCTGAAAATACCTCATGGCTAGGCTTACGGGATAGGAAGCTATGCACTGGGTTTCTAGAAGCAGTATGCTGCTTAAGCACCCCGGCTTTGTGGTGTTCTCTGGGATACCTTCAGTCTTTGGAAGAGAACATGGGAAGAGAAGGGTTGTGCTTGAGAAAACCCAGCGACTAGCCCGATGGCTATGAAACACTTTTGGTACAAAAGGGCTTTATTCCCACCTCACCGTGTCTTAGTTAGCATCTTAATATTTCATTTATTTTGGCCTGGAGAGATAGCTTAGTGGTTAAGGCGTTTGCTTGCAAAGCCAGAGGACCCAGATTTGATTCCCCAGGACCCACATAAGCCAGATGCATAAGGTGGCACATGTGTCTGGAGTTCATTTGTGGTGGCTAACGGCCCTGGCACACCAATTCTCTATCTGCCCCCCCCCACTCAAATAAATAAAAAGAAATTAAAATTTAAAAAATAATATTTTGTTTATTTCAGATACCACTTGTCATTTTTTTCTCCCCATCTATCTGCGGTTTTATCACTACTCCTCCTTGCTATACCTGTTGAGCACTGACTGTGTCGTAGACCATGAGGCCACATGCCTTTTAAAATGTAGTCCTCAGAACCTGCCTGTGGAAAAGTACAATTACGCTGCACTTTGTAGTGACATGTGTTAAGGACTTTGCAAAGCTGATAAGTGGTAGAATGTGACTTCTACCCCATGACTGTTGATACGGAACCTGTGCTCTTCACGGGCACTTGACCACTCTGTAGTGTACATGCTTTTTGTGAGCCCCAACAGGGCTTTCGGGTGACCTGTAAGAATACTTGCCACAGGGTAACATCAGCCATGTGGCTCGGGATCACGACCAACAGGACAGAAAGGTCACGGGACGAAGGAGAAGAGTCAGATCCCAACTGGTGAGCCGTGCTGCAGACTTAGCTATGAGCTTTGTGTCAACTCAGGGAAAACAAACTTAAAGAAACTGGATGTATTTTATCTGGGAAAATAAGGCCTTTTAGTGCCTCTGGGAAATTAATTCTTTTCTGATACTCAGATTGAAGGGGAATTTCTCCTGAGGTTTGCCAACCAAGGCTGGGGAGGGCTAGCTTTCCACTAAATGATTCCAGCACAGGCTTAAGTGTCCTCACCATTCAAGGAGACAATGGGCTGCTGTTTGAATGGGATATTTGAAATTAAAGAATTCACAGTAATAACAGTTTCCAGTAACACCTTCTGAAAATCCTGCTTCTGGGGCTTTGCAAATGGGGTTGTCCTGTCCCCTGCGCTGGCTTCAGTCATTTTTCTGCTCATTTCTTAGCGATGATCTGCTGATCACCTGCCCTGAGCTAACCCTTGTCTCGGCATTGAGGAGGTCAGCACTGGTCACCTCCCTATCTTGACACTCTGGCGCCTCCCTGCACTCCCTCCTGAAGGAGTTTTCTAGACTGGGTTTTGGTTTGTTCTTTCTTTTTTTGCTTTTTCGAGGTAGGGTCTCACTCTAGCTCAAGCAGACCTGGAATTCACTATGTAGTCTCAGGGTGGCCTCGAACTCGTGAAGATCCTCTTACTTCTGTCTCCGGGGTGCTGGGATTAAAGACGTGCGCCACCACACCCGGCTTGATTGTTCTTTAATACCCAGAGATGATACAGTCAGCCTGTTTTCCGAGTGATCTTTCTGTACGTTCCTAGGTCCTAAAAACATAACCACTACTGGGTAGTGAGAGTTTACTGCGTGCCAGGAGCTTCACAGATGTGCTCTGTGGTCCTTCCTCATCCGGGAGCACGATGGCCTGTAACAGCTGTATTTCTTGCTCCACGAGAAGCTCTGTCATCACACCATCTCTCACACAATTTTGCCTTCAGTCTCTGAGTTTTGGAGCTACAAGAGCACACAGGTGGACCTTGCCCTTAGGTTCCAGGTCGAGAATACATACTCTAGAAGGAAATACCAGCTTCACCCTGCAAATGAGAGAGCTGGGTCAGGTAGAGGTTTATGACCTCACACGTTTGCACAGTAGATAACAGGCCAGCCTGACCCAAGGCTTTTGCTTGCCGCACTGTTCAGATGTGAAGATGCTTAGCAAATGACTGAGGTGCACGTAGAAGCACGAAGACCACAGAGGGGCCTCAGAACATCCGTGACCCAAAGTAGAATGAGTGGCACATCCCTCTGACAGAATACACAAGTTCTTCTCAAGTACTGGGATTTAACTGCCAAAATCTTTTGCGTTGCTTATGTTTTTCCCCCAATTTAGTCAAGTGCTAATCCCCTCCCTACCCTGTGCTACCCACTCCAGTTTTTTTTTTTTTTTTTGGTGCCATTTCTGTTTGGCGGCGCTCACTTACTCCTCTCATGTTGAATTATGTTTTCTCTGGATGCCAAGGCAGATGGATGGCACTTTTGTTATGATTCTGATATAAATAGCATCTGTTAAAAACTGGACATCAATACTTCTCTGGCAAATGAACAAATCTAGCAGGAAACTAGCTGCCGAACAGCGGCTTTGCCTGTAGTTAAGAATATCTGGAGCCAGGCATGGAGGTGCATGCCTGTAATGCTTGGAAAGTGGAGGCAGGAGGATCAGAAGTTCCAGGTCATCTGCTACATAATGAGTTCGAGGCCAGCCTGGATTACATGAGAGCCTGTCTTGGAAAACAAACCAACAAGAAAGAAGTGTATAGGAAAGTCTGTGACTTTGTGCTTGTTTGCAGGATATTGCTTTGTTAATTGTTAATTTCTGCCTCAAGTTCTGAAGCAATGAATTCATTAATATCTCAGAATTCTCTCTTCTTAGAAACCTCAGTAGAGGATGATGTGTAGTTAGGGATAAGCTGTATGTAGAAGTTGTCACACTGTCTTGGTCCTACTCAGAACATTGTTCTTTCTGAATCAAGACTACACTTAGCCCAAGCTTCTTGCCCTCACAGTGTTAGGTAGCTGTGGCCACCAAGAGCAGAGATTAGCGGAGTACTCCTCACGTGGCACACCTTGCTGGATCTAAAAAGCTAGCAGGGAGAGGTGGCTTAGTGGTTAAGTGCTTGCCTGTGAAGCCTAAGGACCCCAGCTCAAGGCTCGATTCCTAGGACCCATGTAAGCCAGATGCACAAGGTGGCACATGCATCTGGAGATCGTTTGCAGTGGCTGGAGGTCCTGGTGCGCCCGTTCTCTCTCTCTCTCTCTCTCTCTGTCTCTTTCTCTGTTTGCCTGTCGCTCTCAAATAAAATAAATAAAAATAAAAATAACTGAAAAAGCTAGCAGGGTCTCCCACTGAAGGGCCCTGCTTCCTGTCAAATCCCTTTGGGCTAACAGAGAAGCATGGAAGCAGAGAATCAGTGAAATGAGAGTGGAGGAAGGACACATGAGCTGGGCGGTGATGTTCCCAAGTTCCCCATCATGCTTTACCCTCATACTTGCCCCATGTCCCACAGCAGGGTGATGGGATTGCAGAGGCCTTTGATCCTTCTCTTTCTTGAGTGCACACTATGATGTGTATGTGGAGTTCAGAGGACAACCCCAGATGTCTTTCCTTATCTTCTACCTTGTTTAAGCAGAGTCTCTTGTTCACCAAAATATTTGCAAGGCTAGCTGGACCTGGCGCTTCATCTGGCTTTACGTGAAGCTGGGGCTCTGAGCTCAGGCCCTTATGGTTGCACAGCAAGTGATTTATCCAGTGAGCCATCTTCCCAGCTCCAGTCCTCTTCTTAGCAAGGAAAGCAGTCAGGAAGTGAACCCACAGGGCCCCGTTCTCTGCAAAGACATGCCTGCAGAACTGGTTTTGTTTAAGGGGATAGGGAGCCCTCACAAAGGTATCTTCAGTTTTGAAAGATAAATGAAGTATGCTAGGTGGAAGCCTGTGAGGAATTCTAGCAAAAGCATGAGTCAGATCTTAGAAGCGAGTAGCTCCATGATGTGTCCCAAGAACAGCCTGCTGAGGGGTTGCCCAGGCCAAGTTGTTACAGATGTGAATGACCCCCTTGATCAAGAGCTTGAATTTCAGGGCTGGAGAGATGGCTTAGTGGCTAAGTGCCTGCGAAGCCTAAGGACTCAGGTTTGAGTTCCCAGTACCCACGTAAGCCAGATGCATGGGGGGGGGGACATCCGTTTGGAGTTAGTTTGCAGTGGATGGAGGCCCTGACATGCCCATTTTCTATCTGCCTTATCTCAAATAAATAAATAATAAATAAGTAAATAACAAACAGATGTCCCCACATTTTAAACAGAGTCTGAATTTCAGTCTGTATGGCCTGGACAAGTATTCCTTTTTTAGCATTAAAAATAATGTTAAGGACTGGAGAGATGATTTAGTGGCTAAAGGTGTTCGCTTGCAAAGCCTGACAGCCTGGGTTTGATTTCCCAGTACCCACATAAAGGCAGATGCATAGAATGGAACATGCCCATGCATTTGGAATTTGTTTGCAGTGGCAGGAGGCACTAGTGCACCATACCCTCTCTCTGTGTCTATCTCTTTCTCTCAAATAAATATTTAAAAAGTAATAATTTTAGGTTCACATAAGCGTTGAAAAGTTAGTACAGAGAGGTTTTGTGTACACTCAGCTCCCCATAATGATGCCATGTCATGGAATAACCAAAGCTCTGTGATCACAGTGGACATGGACACCAATGATGATGTCTAACTGAAGCCAGTGCTCACTACAAACATTGTGTGCATTTTACTAGGTTTTACACATGGTCATCTCTTCCTCTAAGGAAGACTGTATTGAAGTTTAACTTTAGTACAATTTGGCATTATGTAGTTTATTTTTATTTATTTATTTATTTGAGAGAGAGAAGAGGCAGAGAGAAGGAGAGGGAGAGAGAATGGGCATGCCAGGGCCTCTGGCCACTGCAAATGAACTATAGACGCATGCACCACCTTGTGCATCTGGTTTACATGAGTCCTGGGGAATCAAACCTGGGTCCTTTGGCTTTGCAGGCAAGCACCTTAACCATCAAACCATCTCTCCAGCCCATTATATAGTTTTAAAGAGTACTAGAGGGCTAGAGAGATGGCTTAGTGGTTAGGGTGCTTGCCTGCAAAGCCTAGGGACCCATGTTTGACTCTCCAGATCCCACATAAGCCAGATGCACAAAAGTGAGGCAAGTGCAAGGTCGCATATGCCCACTCAGTGGTGCAAATGTTGGGAGTTTGATTGCAGTGGCTGAGGCCCTGGTGTGCCAATTCTGTCTCTCTTGCTCACTCAAAAACTAAAACTCAAACTAAAAAAGAGTAATAGACTTCCTGGGGGGTGAGGGGACAGAGTCTTTGTGTGTAGCGCAGGCTGGCCTGTGGCCTACAGTCCTGCTGTAGCCTGAGTGTTGAGATTACAACTTTCCATCACCATGTGTGGTTGGCACCGTGCATTTTGAAGGATGGGAGTAATGAGACTCTTCGTTTTTGAGCCAAGAACAGGGATGGGGTGTGTGTGTGCTCACGTGCACATACATGCATGAGAGGGAGAGATGGGGTGGAGAGAGAGAGAGACAGAGAGAGAAAAGGAGAAAAAGAAAGACCTGCAAGTGATTCAAAGACAAGTTCAAGGGGACAGGATAGTTGCTTTGGATGTAGAGAACAAGTGGTGAGTTCCTGAGGTGTCCCCAAGCCCAATGCACAGCACCCACTGCTGATTGCAGAGGGTGGAGAGAGCTGGGAGATGGCGAAGTGAGTCAGAGCACTTGCTGCTTAAGCATGGGGGCCTGTGAGGGCTTGACTTACATCTCCTGCACCCACATCGAAAGTTAGGCATGGCCACACACGCCTGTAACCTTAGTCCTGTGAGGAGCAGTGACAGGAGAATGGCTGGTGCTCAGCCATCTACCAGTCTGACCCTACATGGCAGCTCCAGGTTCAGTGAGAGACGCTGTCTCAAGGAGATCACACTAACGAGCAGTGCATGTCCTCTTCTGGCCTTCGCTTGGGGCACATCCATCTGTCTACACACACACGTTTAACACACACACACACACACACACACACACACACACACACACACACGAGGCTGCATCAAAAGTGGCAGTGCTTTTCTCTGACCTGTCATTTTGAACTCTGAACTGACCTCTGGCCTAATATCTGGGCTGCAGCGGTGCTGCAAATGAACTCAACTCTAGTTATAAAAGCCCGCTGGGAGACGAGCCTTCGTCAGAGACTCTTAGACACAGCATGACAGCTTGGGCGAAGGGCTGTGATGGACAACTGAGGCCTCTGTGACTGTGTAAGGAGGCTGGCCTGTGTCTCCAGGGCAATGACATTGGCATTGAGAGCCAGGGCAGCAGTCCTCAGTGTGATGTCTGGGCCTGCAGCAGCAGCAGCAGCAGCAGCAGCAGCAGCAGCAGCAGGAACTTGTCAACTTTACAGATTCTTAGATCCCACCTAGCCTGATGACAAGCAGAATCTAGAACTGGGCCCAGGTGATTCTGAGGGACACTGAATCCTAGAGGCAGTGATCTTCAGAACAAGGGGAGTCGAGTAGGTACAGAGGGAAATGGGGAGCAGGCTTCGTGGGGCCTTCAAGCATATGCAGACAAAAGGCCTCAGAGTGGGAAGGCATGTGTCCCAGGGACTGCCATAACCCACTGGGGAGAGGCTGAGGGACTGGGAGAGGGAGGCAGCTGCAGAAAGATGGGGGCTGGGGAGAGGGCTCAGTGGGTGCGGTGTTTGCCAAGCAAACGTGAGGACCCAAGTTCAGATCCCCAGCACCTATGTAAAAGCCAGGGGTGAGGTGCCTGCCTGTAATCCTAGTACTGGGGAGGCAGAGACAAGAGATCTCCTAGAGCTTGCTGGCTCGTTAGCCTATCTGAATTTGTGAACCCCAGGTCAGGGAGAGACCTTGTCTCAAAAGTAAGGTGGAAGGGCTGGGGAGATGGCCCAGCAGTTAAGACTCTGTCTGTGAAGCCAACAACTTGGGTTCAGTTCCCCAGGACCCACATAAAGTCAGATGCACAACGTGGCACATATGTCTGGAGTTCATTTGCAGTGGCTGGAGGTCCTGGCACACTCATTCTCTCTGTTTATCTGTCTCTCTCTCACTCTGTCTCTCTCGCTTGCAAATAAATAAAATATAAAAAAAGGTAGATTGTGACGAAAATGGCACTGACATCAACCTCTGGCAGCTACAAGTGTGCTCACACGTGCACCCCACACATGCATACGTCACACACGTACATACATCATGGTACCAGTTGCTTTCTCATTTCTGGAAAAAAAATAGTTGGCAAAAGTCAGTGTAAGGGAGGAAGGGTTTACTTCAGTGTAGTGGCTTGAATGTATGTCCCCAAAAATGCAGGAGTTTCTAAAATTGAGATTGTAGCTTCTGTCCCTAGCAGGCAGATACTGCTACAGGGGTGTGCCATTGGGGGTGATCTGAATTGCAGCCTAAGAGAAGAATGAGCTCTGGGGGTTCCCACTTACTTGCTTGTGGTTCTGGTTGCTTGGTTCTTCTCTGCGTAGACCTGTGAAAGGGGGCCGGCGCTCTTCACCATTGTGGAACTTCCCCTAGATCTGTAAGCCTGAAATAAATCCTGTTTCTCTCATAAACTGTGTCCGTTTGGAAGTTCATCCCAGCAACATGGAGCTGACTACAACATTCAGATCACCATAGCAGGGAAGGCATGGTGGCTGGAGCTGGTCCCATTCAGTCCACAGTGAGAGGCAGAGAGTGATGGAGGTTTCTGCTCACCCAGCTCTTTATTTAGGACTAGCCGTAGCTACTGCCCCACACTTAGGTGAGCCGAGGACTCAGTTATATAGCTCAGGACTCCAGAAATGGTCCTGCCCCACACTTAGGTGAGCCGAGTCTTCCCACCTCAGTTATATAGCTCAGGACTCCAGTCTGTGAAATGGTACTGTCCCACACTTAGGTGAGCCGAGTCTTCCCACCTCAGTTATGTAGCTCAGGACTCCAGTCTGTGAAATGGTCCTGCCCCACACTTAGGTGAGCCGAGTCTTCCCACCTCAGTTATATAGCTCAGGACTCCAGCCGTGAAATGGTCCTGCCCCACACTTAGGTGAGCCGAGTCTTCCCACCTCAGTTATATAGCTCAGGACTCCAGTCTGTGAAATGGTCCTGCCCCACACTTAGGTGAGCCGAGTCTTCCCACCTCAGTTATGTAGCTCAGGACTCCAGCCGTGAAATGGTACTGCCCCACACTTAGGTGAGCCGAGTCTTCCCACCTCAGTTATATAGCTCAGGACTCAAGTCTGTGAAATGGTCCTGCCCCACACTTAGGTGAGCCGAGTCTTCCCACCTCAGTTAGCCTAATCAATATAACCTCTCACGAGTGGTTCCAGGTCCTGTCAAGTTGACAATATGAACCATCACACATACCTGTGCAACCAAATTCAAAACACAGTGGATGCTGCTTCTGCAACAGTATCCAAGCCTGTGGGCTGATGTTTGGGCGATGAAGATTCAGAGTGCTTTAAGCAAAGAATTAACAGGAGATCATCAATGCTCCAGAGTGATTATTCTGGCCACTGTGAGGAAGATAAAAGGGAGAGCAGTGTGCATGCATGTGTGTGTGGAAAGAGCATGCACCTACAGTGCTCACATGAAATAGCTTCCCCTGGGTTCAGGGTGGCGTTAGTGTAGATCTGCCAGGTTTATATTGGCTGCCTCCCCCCAGCACAGTGAACAGTGTGCTGGCTCTGTAGACCCCCAGCCCCCTTTGTGTGATCACCCTTATTAATCCCATCGCTATCTTATTTTTCAGAATTCTCACATATAGAAGCATTTTATCTAGAGCAAAATGCAAGGAAACAGTATCAAAGCAAATGCCATCAAAGCCAACAGCACCAGATTGGGAAGCACCAAAGCCAGGTGAGCGGCTTCTGGTCCCCAGCCCTTCTCCCCATTGCACCCACACGGCTTGCAGTAGGACCACGTTGCTGGGCCGTCCTGGACACCGTGCCTGTACAGCTTCAGGGCCTATGGGAAAGGGCCTTTGGGTGGGTGATGCTCCTTGTTTGTGCGATCCCTAGAAGCGCTCCTGTTTTCCTCGTCTAGCGCTGGTCCGCACACCTTATCAGTAATATAGTGACAGCAATACTGCATACCCCCAGGAAGCTGCTGGAGGGGCTTCAGCTTGTGCGCTCCTGGAGCCTGTGGGATCAGCTTGACATCCTGGGTTCTTGCAGCCCAGTTCTCACCTTGAGCTATAGGTGGCAGCAGCAGCAAACTTTGAGCGAGTGGTTCAGCCCAGAGCCATCCTCTGGAAACTTCTTTGCTCCTTCCCTGCCCTGCACTTGCTGGACTATGAACAGGGTATGCTAGACACACCTTGTCTGTGGTGGGTCCAGAGAACCCCTTGCCCCAGCCTGCAGTGGGGTGTGCTTGCCTGCAGTGGCTGGAGGGAAAGTGGCTGGAGGGGAACTTTGGGTAGGTTATCTTCCTTTAAAGCTCTTCTGCGGTTTTTTTTTTTTTTTTTTTTGAGGCAGGGTCTCACTCTAGCCCAGGCTGACCTGGAACTCACACTGTAGTTCCAGGCTGGCCTTGAACTCACAGTGATCCTCCTGCCTTAGCCTCCCAAAGGCTAGGATTAAAGGCGTGCGCCACAATGCCCAGACTCTTCTGCCCATTCTTTTTTTTTTTTTTTAAAAATATTTTATTTATTTATTTATTTGAGAGAGGAAGAGGCAGAGAGAAAGAGAGAATGGGCACGCCACTGCAAACAAACTCCAGACGCATGCTCCCCCTTGTGCATCTAGCTTACATGGGTCCTGGGGAATCAAACTGGGGTCCTTAGGCTTCGCAGGCAAACACCTTATCCGCTAAGCCATTTCCCCAGCCCTTCTGCCCATTCTTACTTGAGGCAGAGTCTCTTACTGATTGCAGATCTTTTTTTTTTTGTTTTGTTTTTGTTTTTTAGAGGTAGGGTCTCGCTCTAGCCCAGGCTGACCTGGAATTAACTATGTAGTCTCAGGCTAGCCTTGAACTCACGGCGATCCTTCTATCTCTGCCTCCTGAGTGCTGACAGATCTTTTTTTTTTTTCTTTTTGTGATTCCCCAGTCTCTGCTCCCCATTGGACTGGAGTTACAGACATGCCTGGCCACACCTGGCAGTTTATGTTGGTTCTAGGGGTCAAACTCAGGCTGTCTCTTAGGCTTGTCATATTTGCATAGGAAGTGCTCTTAATGGGCAGGCTTTCTCTCCAGCCCAGTTGTTTCCAGTTTTTACATGAAAAGGCTGAGAGCACCAACCACTCTGAGGTGGAGCAGTTATGGCAGTGGGCTTGGGGTCAGTGTTTTGGACATGACCTGGCTTCTCGCTGCCCTCTCTGGGTCTGTCAGCATGGTAGGTGTGGGAAGGCTGAGAAGGCCACCAGGTTTACAGCTTTCTGAGATAGCTTGAGATAAGGTCTTTATGTCCACGGTGGGGAAAGTGTATCACAAGCACAACATAAGTGCTTTGGCTTAGACCTGCATCGTGGGGTGGCAAGGCACCAACAAATCATGACCGACAAATCAATTATGTGCCAGTCATGGTCCCTGTTCTTATGACATGCATAGTCTCCCAGAGAAGACAGGCGTGGACACTCGTGAGAGAAATGAGTGTTAACAAGACGTTGTGACATGGGTCACCACTTCTCAGTAGAAGGGAGGTGATGGGAAGGAGGGGGTGATCTTCAGCGTGGGAGGATGGCTGGTGTGTGTAATGCCTGTGTGTAGAATGTGCGTCTTGGAAGGGCGAGTGTGTGTCTGTAGTGTGTGTGTGTTTGCATGTGTGCATTATGCATAATGTACGTATGTGGCATGGTGAGTGTGTGGAGTGTGGTATGAGGTGTGTATGTGTGATGAGTATATGGTGAATGAGTATGGTGAATGTATGGTATGTGGTGTATGTGTGTAGTGAATGTATGATGAGTGTCTGGTAGGTGTGCTAAGTGTGTGGTATGTGGTGAGTGTGGTGTATGGTGAATGTGTGGTGTGTGGAGAATATGTGGTGCGTGTGTGAGGTGTTTGATGTGTATGGTATGTGGTGTGTGGTGAGTGTGTATGGGTGTGGCGTGTATGTGACGGGAGAAGCACACTGTCTGAATGACAGGAATGTGGAACAACTGACTGAGCCTTTGGGGCTCTCTGGGGCTGGTGTAGAGTGACGAGCTTGTACGTACTGTTTATAAGTTCTTGACTAAAAGCGTGACTGTAAATCATGCTTCATGCAGTGCAGAGAAAGTGTAGGATCCTGAGAGACGGTGCTGGGAGGACTCTGGGGCCAGGAAGCCTCTCCAGTTCCTTTGGAGGCCTGAAGTCAGCTGGCAGTGGAGGAGCAATCAGCCAGGGTGGAGGGACACAGCTGTGGCAATGGGGTGACCCCCATGAAGAGCCTTGGAACACAAAGACCAAGTCTCCACCAGCTTAACACAGTTCCTACTACTGCTGTGTTGTTGATTGTTCAAGGTGGGGTCTTGCTCTAGCCAAGACTGACCTGGAATTCACTTTGTAGTCTCAGGATGACCTTACACTCACAGCTCTCCTCCTACCTCTGCCTCCCAAGCGGGGGTCTAGAGGCATGCGCCACCATGCCTGGCTTAATGTAGCTATTTTTGTCGTATCTTCTCTACCCTGTCCATATGCGAAAGCACATATTTATATCATGGTATTTGTAATGCATACCCACTGCACCTTTTTATTTACATTGTCCTAAACACATTATGCTTCTATGTCTTCTTATAATTACCATTTATAACCCATTACAACTCATTTACTTTAAGTTATGTTAGGATTTGAGTTTGATTTCTGGGTTTATGGAGTGCATCTTATGTTGTGTGTATGTGGTGGGGGAGGGTAGATTTGAAAACCCTGCAGTGAGAGGTTCTGTTAGGATGGGGTTCAGGAAGAAGGTGGGGGAGGACAATGCAGGAATGTGGAAAGTCTCCAGTGGAGAAAAGCTGGGCTCAGACAGAGGGGCTGCCAGCATGGAGGCAGGTCAGTTTATAACCGTGGTTGTTTCTGCTAAATTGAATTCAGATGGCTGGCTAAATTGGTTTTTCAGATACCCTATCATTTGGAATCTACTTGCAAATCAACTTGCATTCTTATAATTCCTGCATTTAGAACTGTAGACTGGGGCTGGCTACTCCAGTCTGTCTTAAGATGTAGGCAGTGTGAGACACCAGGTTGCACTTCCAGTGTCAATGCCAGGGACTCTAGATTCCTAATCGTGGATCAGATGACTTCCTTTTGACCTCGTCTTCTTCTGAGGGCACTGAAGTCTCAAGGTTGTTTTGCAATCTTGAGGTATTCCTGTGAGTTGATATGCAAGGTTTCTTATAAGCTCCTTATTCCTATTTCTCACAGATCATTCTCACACACAGACACTGGGCTGGGGAGATGCTCACTGGGAACGCCCTTGCCCTGCAAGCATAAGAACCTGAGGTGGATCCCAGAACCCACATTAAACAAAGCTGGGCATGGTGGTGGCATGTGCTTGTAACCCCAGTGCATTTGGAGCTGGGGAGAGCAGAGCAGAGGAGACGAGAGGGTCCCTGGGCTCACTGGCCAGCGCGTGTGGAGCTGGGGAGAGCAGAGGAGAGTGGAGCTGGGCTCACTGGCCAGAGCAGAGGAGGAGATGAGGGTCCCTGGGCTCACTGGCCAGCGCGTGTGGGGAGAGCAGAGGAGATGAGGGTCCCTGGGGCCAGAAGCTGGGGAGAGCAGAGGAGATGAGGGTCCCTGGGCTCACTGGCCAGCGCGTGGGGAAAACAGAGGGAGAGGGGTCCCTGGCTCACTGGCCAGCACGTGTGGAGCTGGGGAAAACAGAGGAGATGAGGGTCCCTGGGCTCACTGGCCAGGGGGGAAAACCCTGAGGGTCCCTGGGCTCACTGGCCAGCACGTGTGGAGCTGGGGAGAGCAGAGGAGATGAGGGTCCCTGGGCTCACTGGCCAGCACGTGGAGCTGGGATGAGGGTCCCTGGGGAGAACAGAGGAGATGAGGGTCCCTGGGCTCACTGGCCAGCACGTGTGGAGCTGAGGGATGATGAGGGTCCCTGGGCTCACTGGCCAGCACGTGTGGAGCTGGGGAGAACAGAGGAGATGAGGGTCCCTGGGCTCACTGGCCAGCACGTGTGGAGCTGGGGAGAGCAGAGGAGATGAGGGTCCCTGGGCTCACTGGCCAGCACGCTGGGGAGCTGGGCTGGGGAGACAGAGGAGATGAAGGGTCCCCTGGCTCACTGGCACTGGCCAGAGCAGAGGAGATGAGGGTCCCTGGGCTGGAGCTGGGGCTGGGGAACAGAGGAGATGAGGGTCCCTGGGCTCACTGGCCAGCACGTGTGGAGCTGGGGAGAGCAGAGGAGATGAGGGTCCCTGGGCTCACTGGCCAGCACGTGTGGAGCTGGGGAAAACAGAGGAGATGAGGGTCCCTGGGCTCACTGGCCAGCACGTGTGGAGCTGGGGAGAGCAGAGGAGATGAGGGTCCCTGGGCTCACTGGCCAGCACGTGTGGAGCTGGGGAGAGCAGAGGAGATGAGGGTCCCTGGGCTCACTGGCCAGCACGTGCCAGCTGGGGAGAACAGAGTCCCTGGGCCAGCTGGGGAGCTGGGGAGAGAGAGATGAGGGTCCCTGGGCTCACTGGCCAGCACGTGTGGAGCTGGGGAGAGCAGAGGAGATGAAGGTCCCTGGGCTCACTGGCACTGGGAGCTGGGGAGAGCAGAGGAGATGAGGGTGGAGCTGGGGGAGAGCAGAGGAGATGAGGGTCCCTGGGCTCACTGGCCACTGGAGCAGAGCAGAGGAGATGAGGGTCCCTGGGCTCACTGGCTGGGGCTGGGGAGAGCAGAGGAGATGAAGGTCCCTGGGCTCACTGGCCAGCGTTTGTGGAGCTGGGGAGAGCAGAGGAGATGAGGGTCCCTGGGCTCACTGGCCAGCGTTTGTGGAGCTGGGGAGAGCAGAGGAGATGAGGGTCCCTGGGCTCACTGGCCAGCGTTTGTGGAGCTGGGGAGAGCAGAGGAGATGAGGGTCCCTGGGCTCACTGGCCAGCGCGTGTGGAGCTGGGGAGAGCAGAGGAGATGAGGGTCCCTGGGCTCACTGGCCAGCGCTGGCCCTGGGCTCACTGGCCAGCGCGTGTGGAGCTGGGGGAGCTGGGATGAGAGCAGAGCTGGGGAGATGAGGGTCCCTGGGCTCACTGGCCAGCGCTTGGGGAGCTGGTCCCTGGGGGCCAGCGAGCAGAGGAGATGAGATGAGGGTCCCTGGGCTCACTGGCCAGCGCGTGTGGAGCTGGGGAGAGCAGAGGAGATGAGGGTCCCTGGGCTCACTGGCCAGCGCTTGGGGAGCTGGGGAGAACAGAGGAGAGATGAGGGTCCCAGAGGAGATGGGCTCACTGGCCAGCGCGTGTGGAGCTGGGGAGAGCAGAGGAGATGAGGGTCCCTGGGCTCACTGGCCAGCGCGTGTGGAGCTGGGGAGAGCAGAGGAGATGAGGGTCCCTGGGCTCACTGGCCAGCGCGTGTGGAGCTGGGTAGAGCAGAGGAGATGAGGGTCCCTGGGCTCACTGGCCAGCGCGTGTGGAGCTGGGGAGAGCAGAGGAGATGAGGGTCCCTGGGCTCACTGGCCAGCGCGCTGGGTGGCAGCCCTGGGGAGAGCAGAGGGAGCTGGGGAGAGCAGAGGAGGTCCCTGGGCTCACTGGCCAGCTGGGGAGAGCAGAGGAGATGAGGGTCTCTGGGCTCTGAGTTCCAGGCCAGTGAGAGTTTTTGTCTCAGCAAAGATGGACAGCACCTGAAGAGCGTTACTTGCGTTTGTCCTCTGGCCTCCACATGCACGTGTACATGCTCTCCTTCACACATTAATATGCATGTATGTATCCACATACACACACTCTCATACCGATATGCCCAGATGCAACTATGTGAGAAGCCCAGGATTAAGTTCAGCAGGGCCTGGGTCTCAGCCTCACTGTTACTGAGTAAATTTGCCTTTTTCTCTGTAGTGTTAATTTCTCCTACTTGTAAAAATATGGATCATGCTATCTAACTGACCAGGCTGTCACAAAGTTGATGACTGAGGGAACCTAGTGGTCCACAAAGCAGACCCTCCATTGTTGCGTTTGGATCTCGTGGATCACCTGCCTTTCACATTTGCTAGCCTTTCCATCCAGGAACTTTGCACCCAAGTCTGTTACACACCCCATGGGCTCATGTCTATAGTTTACCTCAGCTGCTTCTGAGGCAGTGGTGTTAGGCTTGTGGAGGCCCAGCAGGCTTTGACCCCAGCCCAGAGGTTCTGATCCAGGTGGCTGGGTGGGACCTGAGAGTGTGTATTTCTATCCTGGTTCTCAAGGGAGACTAGCATTTATATTGCTGTTAGCATTGTTGTTTTGAATACGGTCATTTCTGGTTAAAAGCCATTACTGGGCTGGAGGGATGGCTTAGCCATTAAGGCTCTTGCCTGTGCTGCCTAAGGATCCAGGTCTACTTGGAATCCACAGAGTGAACTGATGGATGGCATCTCCTGAGGAAGGCCTTTAACCTCTGACACAGGGTGATTTGTGTCAGGGAAGATAAGGCCTCCTGTGGAGCAACACTCAATTTCTTTTTTTAACTTAAAAATATAATTTAATTTAATTTAAAAAAATTTTAATGTTTTTATTTTTATTTATTTATTTGAGAGACAGACAGAGGGAGAGAGTGAGAGAGAATGGACACACAAGGGCATCCAGCACTGCCAACGAACTCCAGACGCATGCACCACCTTGTGCATCTGGCTTACGTGGGTTCTGGGGAATCGAACCTGGGTCCTTTGGCTTTGCAGGCAAGGGCCTTAACTGCTAAGCCATCTCTCCAGCCCTATAATTTTATTTTTAACAGCTATAGTAACTATATATGTTTATAGGATATAGTATAACTTTTTGGGAGAGAAGTGACATTGGGGTTTGAACCTCCAGCCTTGTGCATACTAGGCAAGTGCTGTGCCGCTGAGCTACATCTAGAGCTCACTATGACCTTTTAAAAAAAATGAAACATTTGTTAAAGTTTTTATTTATGAACAGATCAAGAGAGGGAGAGGGAGTGGGAGAGAGAGAGAAAAAAATATGGATGCACCAAGGCCTCTTGCCACTTTGCAAACAAACTCCAGATACATATGCCGCTTTGTACATGTGGCTTTACATGGGTATGAGGAATTGGACCCAGGCTATCAGGCTTTGCAAACAAGTGCCCTTAACTGCTAAGCCATTTCTCCAGCCCCAGTATGACATTTTAATACATGTATGAAATATGTTAGGATCAGAACAGAGTGATTGGCACACCCATTGTTTCAAATACTCTTTCTTTCTTTGTGTCTGGAACATTCCAGAATCTGTCTACTAGCTGTTTGGAAATACAGTTAATTATTATCAACCATCACTATCCTGCTATGCTATAGAAGTTTAGAAGTCATTCTTGCCAACTAACTGCACCTCTGGACCCAGTAACTGTGCCCTCTCCATGACCCCTCCCCAAGCCTCTACTAACCATTGTTCTACTTTCTTCTATGAGATCAACTCTAGTCTCACAACACTGAATCCCACACTCTGTGCTTGTAGTTCAACACCTAAGAAATATTTATTCATACGTGTGTGTGTGTGTGTGTGTGTGTGTGTGTGCCAAGATCTCTCATAACTGCAAATGAATGCCAGACACATGCATCACTTTTTGTGGTCTAGTTTTACATGGATACTGGGGATTTGAACTCAGGCCAGAAGGTTTGCAAGCAAGTGCCTTTAACCACTGAGTCATCTCTCCAAGCCCTTGTTCTACAATTTTCATACACATTGTTATGTCCTCCTAACCCCTGACTTAGATGGCTAACTGCTGAAGGGCAGGAAAGTCATATTTCTCTTTGTCTCTAGATGCCAGCCATTGTGTGGCCTGTAGTGTTTGCTGAAAAGTGCATTGTTGAGCGAATGCTTGTTTGAGAATGTTTATACCAGGACTGTTTAGGCTGACCTTAAATGGGATTTGTTTCCAAACTGCCCAGATTGTGTCTTAGGAACATCCATGGTGAACCTGAAGTCACACTGGCTTTTATGGTGCTGCTGTTGGTGGAAATGAGAGCTGGAGGGCACCCAACAGGTCACCAGGCCCTTCTCCCTCTGGAAGAGGGTCATTCCCTGCCACGCACTCAGTGATGCTGGGGGTTACTGTCATACCAAGATGATTTCTCTCATGCTGTCTTTAGCTAAGTGTTCCTTGCACTGAATCACTTTGTAGTCCAGTAATAGAGCACACACCAGGCAGTGCATTTCTGGGTGATTATCTCACTCCTCAGGTGGTGGAATAAGGCACCAGGCCAAAGCCCTGGCAGGCCATATTGCTGTTAGGAAGGGAACGTATGGTTGCCATCCTCTGCACAGGCCTGAAGAGGAGGTGCCCCTGAGGCTAGTGCTCACTGTAGCCACTCAGCCCTGGTGGAGGGCAGGGACGGGGTTCTGACTTGTTAAACTGGACAGCCTTGATCATTGACAAGTGTACGAACTTGAGTCCCCAGCTAGGGGTTCAGTTCTTGTGTGGCCAGGGAAGATGGCTGGCCTGCCTGAGTGTGGCTTTGCTCATCTGTGAACTGGGAAGAGCAGCTGAGTGGGTGTGGGGCAGTTAAATGGTAGGTTCTCATAAATCTTGTTTTTTGTTTTTTCGAGGTAGGGTCTCACTCTAGCCCAAGTTGGCTTGGAATTCATATGTAGTCTCAGGGTGGCCTCCAACTCACGGTGATCCTCCTACCTCTGCCTCCCAAGTGCTGGGATTAAAGGTGTGCACTACCACACCGGCTTGGTGCTTTTTTTTTTTGAGGTAGGGTTTCACTCTATCCCAGGCTGACCTGGAATTCACTCTGTATTCTCAGGGTGGCCTCGAACTCATGGCGATCCTCCTACCTCTCCTCCTGAGTGCTGGGATTAAAGGTGTGCACCACCACACCCGGCTGTTTTTTTTTTTTTTTTTTTTTAAGCAGGAAAATCCTTCATCAGATTGAGCTTCTGTTTTTTCTCTCTTGCTTGCTGTATGTGTGTGTATGTTTGAGACAGGATAGCCCAGGCTGGTGTAGAACTCTCTATGTAGCCCAAGCTGTCCTCAAACTTATGGCAATCCTCCTGCCTCTACCTCTCAAGGGTTAAATTTATAGGCACAAGCCATCGTGTCCAGCTCTGAGTTCCTGGTCTCTTTAATGTCTTCCTCCTGGTCTCACGTATGTTCTCCTTACACAGGCAGTTCTCCCCTAGCTTTAACGTCTTCCTCCTGGTCTCACGTATGTTCTCCTTACACAGGCAGTTCCCCTCTAGCTTTAATGTCTTCCTCCTGGTCTCACTTACACAGGCAGTTCCCCTCTATCTTGGAGTTTTTTGCAAGATGTACACAGAATTACTTCCTTGCCCAAGCCCTCAACTTGCTAGGTCACACTTGCAAACCCAAACCCCTCTTACCCAGCCATTAGTGATGGAAGAATCCTCCAAGCCCAGGGCATGTCTGTGACCCTTGTCTGGGCTCTTGCAAGTCCCTGAGAGTCACTCTTTGGTCCCTCACCTGCCTCCTCTGGCCCCTGTCTTGAGGTGCTTCTCCCCAGCCTTGCATATGCTGATGACTGACTTCTTGTTTCCCTGAGGGGAACTGCCACGGTGCCCATCACCACCCATGGTCTCCGGTCCCCACGTGCTCTTTTAACTTCAGTGAACATGTGCTCATGCTTCTGGAAAATGTGGCTCTGCTGTTTGTCTTCAAGGTCACCTAGGGGACCTGTGTGTCAGCCTTCCCTCTGCCGGACTCCTAACTGCTGCTGTAATGAGAGTCCAGGCACACTGTTGAGTATACTGGTTTCAAGAAATGTCTCCTGACTCCATCCCCATTCAGTCACCACAGTGTTGTTCTGCTCTGTTGCCTCTCCCCATTCCCAGTTCTTTGGCACTTTTCTCTACTATTACTCATCCTTGTCTTTGGACAGGCTTTCCTACCACCGTCCCATCCACCGCCATTGCTACTGTCAGGGTGAGTGGGGCTCCCAGAGCTTTACTCAGTTCAGCATTGTCCTTCCCACGCTCCTCACATGGGCTTGCCTCACGTGGGCGAGGGCACTTGCCCTTACTCTCCTCAGCCCCTTCATCCTGGCTTTCCAGGACTGTGCCTCCCGGTCTCCTCTCTCATGGGACTGCTTTCTCCCTGAACTTGAGCTTGGAACAGCCCCAAGGCTTATTTCTTGCCTTATATCTACTTTCCTGGTGAGAACATACCTTTACATACATTATATTCTGACAGCTTCCAAACTGATACCTCTGGACCTGGGCTCCCCCCAGAACTTAGGCTTCCAGCTGACCACTCAGCATCTTACCTGGATATCCTCATAGCATCCCAAACTCCTTTCTTCCTTCTTTCTCTCTCTTTTACACAGGATATATTCAGACAGTATATATATGTATAGATACCTAGATATAGATATATATATTTAGATGATATAGATATAGATAGAAATTGATATAGATGTAGATATTTGTGTGTGTATATGATGTATGGGCATGTTTGATTTGTAGAGTGTGTGTATGATGTATGTGCATGTTTGATTTATAGTGTGTGTGTATGTGTGTGTGCATGAATGGGCACATTTGATTTATAGTGTGTGTATGTGTGTGTGCATGTATGTGCATGTTTGACTTATAGTCTGTGTGTGTATGATGTGTGTGTATGTATGGGCATGTTTGATTTATAGAGCGTGTGTGTATGATGTGTGTGTATGGGCATGTTTGATTTATAGAGCGTGTGTGTATGATGTGTGTGCATGATGTGTTTGATTTATAGCATGATATGGGATATTTTTGATTTATAGATGTTTGATTTATAGAGTGTGTGTGTATGATGTGTGTGCATGTATGGGTATTTTTGATTTATAGAGTGTGTATGATGTGTGTGCGTGTATGGGTATGTTTGATTTATAGTGTGTGTATGTGTGTGCATGTATGGGTATGTTTGACTTATAGTCTGTGTGTGTATGATGTTTGATGTGTGTGTATGATGTGTGTGCATGTATGGGCATGTTTGATTTATGGAGCGTGTGTGTATGATGTGTGTGCATGTATGGGCATGTTTGATTTATGGAGCGTGTGTGTATGATGTGTGTGCATGTATGGGCATGTTTGATTTATGGAGCGTGTGTGTATGATGTGTGTGCATGTATGGGCATGTTTGATTTATAGTGTGTGTGTGTGTTTGATTTATAGAGCGTGTGTGTATGATTTGATTTATGTGTGTGTGTATGATATGTGCATGTATGGGCATGTTTGATTTATGGAGCGTTTATAGAGTGTGTGTGTTTGATTTATAGAGTGTGTGTGTATGATGTGTGTGCATGTATGGGCATGTTTGATTTTTAGTGTGTGTGTGTGTGTATGTGTGTGTGTGATGTTTGTGGGTGTATGGGCATATTGGCCCTTGGAGTGTTGGCACTTATCTTCCACCTTGTTTGGGGCAGGGTCTCTCTTTGCTGCTGTGAGTGCCAGAAGAGCTGGCCCATGAGCTTCAGGACCCTCCTGGCTTTTATAGAGCGTGTTGTATATGTGTGTATGTATGATTCTTTGGGATTACAGAAGCATGTGCATCTGGCTTTATAGTGTGTGTGTGTGTGGGTTCTGAACTGTATGGGCATGTTTGATTTTTAGTGAAGTTTGTGTGTATGGGCAATTGGCACTTTTAACCACCTTGTTTGGGGCAGCCATCTCCCCAGCCTGGGTTGTGTTTCTTTAGCGACTAGCTATGCTAAGCGTGTTCTCATGGATATACTGGCCCTTTGTGTATAGCCTTTGGAGGGATGTTTATTCAAATCTATAGCCTGTTTTAAAATTGGGTTATTTTTCTTTTTATTATTGACCTGCAAATGTTCTTTTTTTTTTCAGATTTTATTTTTATTTATTTATTTATTTATTTGAGAAAGGGAAAGAGAGAGAGAGAGAGAGAGAGAGGGAGAGTGAGAATGGGCACACCAGGGCCTCTAGCCACTGCAAACAAACTCCAGACACATGCACCCCCTTGTGCATCTTGCTTACATGGGACCTGGAGAATCAAACCAGGGTTCTTAGGCTTTGCAGGCATGTGCCTGAACCACTAAGCCATCTCTCCAGCCCCAAAAGTTCTTAATGTAGTCTTTAAAAAAATTAATCTAGGGCTGGAGAGATGGCTTAGTGGTTAACACGCCTGCCTCCTAAGCCTAAGAACGATGGTTCCAATCTCCAGTGGTTCCAATCTCCAGGTCCCACGTTTAGCCAGATGCAAAGTGACACAAGGGCGCAATGCCGCACTTGACTACAAGGGGGCGCACACATCTGGATTTCATTCACAGCAGCTGAGAGACTGTTGGCGCGCCCATCTCTGTCTCCCTCTCTGTCTATCTCTCTCTCTGTGTCTCTCTCCAAAAATAAATAAAATAATAAAAAAATTAAAAATTAATCTACACTATTTATTTATATATTTATTTATGAGAAAGAGAGAGAAAGAGCAGATAGAGAATGGGTGCACCAGTGCCTCCAGCTGCTACAAATGAACTCCAGGCACATGTGCCACCTTGTGCATCTGGCTTGATGTGGGAATTGAACCTGGGTTCTTAGGCTTTGGAGAAAAGCACCTTAATCACTAAGCAATCTCTCCATTCCCTTAATATAGACTTAATATACTTAATCTTTATCAGATATATGATTAGTGAATAATTTTTTCGCTCTGTGGGTTGTCTTTTAACTTTCTCGATTATTTCTTTCAAAACATAAGTGGTTCTAATTTTGATTAAGTCCATTTTACCTATTACTTGCTGATGTTTTGGTGTCATACCTAAGATATAATTGTCTAATCCAGAATTACAAAGATTTACAACTGGTTTTTTTTTTTTAGAATCTTAAATTTAGTACTTTAATCTATCTGGATTTAATTTTTGTATATGGCATTAGGTATGGGTGCAGCCTCATTTAATCTATCTGGATTTAATTTTTGTATATGGCATTAGGTATGGGTGCAGCCTCATTTAATCTATCTGGATTTAATTTTTGTATATGGCATTAGGTAGGGGTGCAGCCTCATTCTTTTGTCCAGGTGACCTTGTACTATTTGTTGGAAAGACTGTTCTTTTCCCATTAAATGCTCTTGACATCCTTGTCCAAAATCATTGAATGATGATGAATGCGAGGGTTTATTCTAGGCTGTCAGTTCCATTGCAGCCCCCTGCCTGTGGACAGAGGCATTACGCAGTGTTGCTTTCTGCTATTCTGTTGTAAGTTTAGAAATCAGGAGTGTCAGTCCTCCTCTAAGCCACCTTTCTAGTCCATTAGGTTTTTTTTTTAATCATTAAGTTTTAGGGACCTACCGTCTGTAGATTTTTCTTGGATGTCCTTTATTAGGCATGGAAGCTCCCTTGTATATTCCCAGCTGAGCATTTATTTCTTAATCCTTCCCTGCCTCCCTTTCTTCCTTTCTTCTTTCCAGAAAAGGGTGAAGTAAAAAATGCTTCATCTGGGCTTGAGGGGTGGCTTAGTAGTTAAGGGGCTTGCCTGCAAAGCCAAAGGACCTAGGTCCAATTCCCCAGGACTACATAATCCAGATAGACAAGGTGGCACATGTGTCTTGTGTCTGGAGTTCATTTGCAGTGGCTGGAGGCCCTGATGTGCCCATTCTCTCTCCCTCTCTCTGCCTCTTTCTCTTCTCTCTCTCTCTGTCTCTTTCTCTTTCAAATAAATAAATAAGTAAATAAATAAATAAATAAAAATTAAAATTAAAAAAATGCTTCATCTACTGTTCTATCCTTGATTCTCTTAATGTAATATATTGCATTGATTGATTTTTATGCATTTATCCACTTTTGCCTTAGGATAAATCCCACTTGGCTTTGCTATCTGTTTTTTGTAAACTTTTTTATTATCAGCGTCCATAAATATAAACAATAGGCCGTGATTCTAATTCCCTTTGTCCATAAACTCCTCCACTAACTCCTTCTTTCAACTAGTCTCTCTTCTATGTTGAGGTCGTCACTTTCTCCTCCTGTCATGCAGGTCTTCTGTAGTAGCATCAGCCACTGTGAGGTTTGCTGTCTGATTTTTAAACTGTGTTCCTAGATTTGATTTGTTAATATTTTGTTGAGAATTTTCCATATAGTCATACAAAATGTTGGCCGTTGACTTTCATTTTTCTGTTGGCATTGTCTAGTTTTGATATCAGGACAGAATGTGTTGGGAAATGTTCCCTCCTTTTCTGCTTTATTTTCCTTGAGATTAAACCCCCAAATTCTCACATTTAGGCCAGCACTCCACCATTGAGCTATACCTCCAACCTCTTCCCCTTCTATCTTTTGGAAGAGTTTGTGGGAGATTTGTTTTTAATTGCTTCTCTTTGAATGTTTTTTGAGGCAAGATCTCACCCTAGCCTCGGCTGGTCTTAAACTCATAAAATCCTCCTACCTTAGCCTCCCGGTTACAGCGGTGTACCACTGTGCCCAGTTTGAATGTTTGATAGAATTCACTAGTGACTCATCTGACCCTGAGCTTTTCTTTCTTTTTTTGGCTCTTACATTCTTTTATTTTTATTTTTAAATTTTTTTATTGACAACTTCTATACTTACATACAAAAAACACATGATATTTCCCTCCCCTCCCCCATTCCACTTTAGAACTCCAATCTCTATCATATCCCCTCCCTCTCTCCATTAGTCTCTCTTTTAATTTGATGTCATTATTTTTTTCTTCTATTTTGAGGGTCTTGCGAAGGTATTGCTAGGCACTGCAAGGTCATGGATATTGAGGCCAATTTCTGTCTGGGCGGTTGCATTGTAAGAAGTCATACCCTTCCTTTGGCTCTTCCATTCTATCTGCCCTCTCTTCCGCAATGGTCCTTGAGCCTTGGAGGGTGTGATAGAGGTGTTTCAGTGCTGGGCACTCCTCCATCCCTTCTTCTCAGCACTATGTTGCCTTTTGGGTCATCCCAGTGGTCATCGCCATCTGAAAAGAGAAGCTTCTCTAACCAGAAGTGAGAGTAGTGTTAATATGTGAATATGAACATTAAGTGTAGTGCTTTCAGGGCAGCTTGGTGGGAATAATATATACATTTAACGAGACAAGCACAGGCTTTATACCCCTAAGGCTCATGACCTCTCCTGCCATAGACTTTTGCTTAGGTTTTTCAGTACCAGGTATGTATTCCTTCCCGTAGAGAGGGCCTTCAGTCCAATTATGGAGCAGTTGGTTACCCCAAGAGCAGACATGCCACTATTGCACCCATTCAGTCATTTGGCCTATATGGCCAAACTTGAATGTTCAGTGTCCACTGTTTTCACTGCTGATGACTTCTGTCTCCCATATGGCTGCATGCAGTGCAGCTTTTTCCAGATTTCAGTTGGCTGTTCAGGGAGAAGGTTTTCTGCTTAGCACCAGCTTGCTTTCTCAGTGACCTTGCCTCTCAGGCAAGAGATGTCTTCAGCAATAGGGTCTTACCATCTGTTTCTCAAGGGAAACCAAGGGCTTTGGCAAAAGCCTTTAATGATTTGGAGGCTGCTTTTCTTTTTTGTGGAGACTTTTTGTTATTACTTCAGTCTATCATAGTTCTGCTTGGAGTTTCTGTTTTTTCCTTTCTTTCAGCAACTTGTGTCTTTCTAAGGATGTTTGCATTTGTTCTTGCTTACCTAATTGGCTGGTATACAATTGTTCATTGTGATCCTGGAAGTCTCAGGGTTCTGCCTTGAACTAACTTTGATGATTTGAATCCTTTATTTTTTTTCTGGCTGCCTCCCAAAATGCTGGGATTACTGTGCTAATATTTTCAAATATTTAACCTTCTGCTTTGTTCTTTTTCTTCATTGTTTTTTTTTGCTCAAATCTTTATTATTTCTTTTTTGTTTGTTTGTTTTTTACTTTCTTTTTCAAAGCAACTTGTCTCTTTCTTTTTTAATAGGATATTACTTTTTGTTCTTGCATTTTCATAATTGGCTGGTTCTACAATCTAAAAGTATTTGTTGATTTCCTTATGATTTCTTCTGGAAGGTCAGTAGGAATTCTGCCCTGCTATTACTAACTTTGATGATTTGAATATTTATTATTTTTTACAGTGTGGCTAACAAAATATTTTGATGATTTCAATCATTTTAAATTTTCAAATATTTAACCTTCCCACTTTGTTCTTTTTCTTCATTGTTTTTTTTTGCTCAAATCTTTATTATTTCTTTTTTGTTTGTTTGTTTTAAATTATCCTCTGAGTGGTTGTTCTGCCCCTTATGAAGAATTGGTTTTGAGTCTATTGTGGGCATTTGTTAATATACATTATATTACTTTTATGTCTACATTTTCATATATTGCCTCTTCATTCTCTTCCATCTAAAAGTATTTGTTGATTTCCTTATGATTTCTTCTCTCACCCACAGGGTATTTAGGAGCATGTTAATTTCCCCGTATTAGTGAATTATCCAGTCTTCTTATATTACTGACTTGTAATTTGATTACAGTGTGGCTTAAGAACATATTTTGATAATTTCAATCATTTTAAATTTATTGAGGCTTGTTTTATCTTCCCACATATGGTCTGTGTTGGGGAATGTTCCCATTTGTATTTGAGAAGAATTTGTATTCTGATGGGTAGATGGCTTCTGTAGAAGTCTTTTTGCTCTTTAGTGTTTTAAAGTCTTTTCCAAATTATCCTCTGAGTGGTTGTTCTGCCCCTTATGAAGAATTGGTTTTGACATCCTCACATGACGAGTGGGCATGCTGTCTCTAGAAGAGGATGAATGGGCAGATGAGGAGAGGGCATGGATGTCCAGATGAGGAGAGGGCATGGTGTCCAGATGAGGAGAGGGCATGGACATGTCCAGATGAGGAGAGGGCATGGATGTGTCCAGATGAGAAGAGAGGTTATGGATGTGTCCGGACGAGGAGTGGGCATTGAATTGTCCAGATGTTTAGAGGACATGAACGTGTCCAGATGAGGAGAGGGCACAGATGTGTCCAGGTGAGGAGTGGGCATGAATATCTCCAACTGTTATTGCTTGAGATCACCCCATGAACGTGTCCAGATGGTCTGGCTGTGTCTTCACGTGAGGAGTGTCTTGACTATCCTGTGTGCTGATGTCACCCCTACTTCGTTCTCTGGCTGTACTTTTGCATTCTTTAGACAGACCTGTGTGCATGTCATTGGTATGTATCCTCTTGCATTCTTATTTGTAAAAGATTTCTTTTTGCTTCTTTTATGTTTTTGACAGTTTTACAATGTATATAATGTCTTTTGAGCCTAATCAGCCTCATTATTCTCTTTTATTCCATCCTATTCCTCATGGGCCCTTTCTTCTTCACAACTGTCCTCTTCCTGCTATCATGTTCCTGTGTGTGTGTGTGTGTGTGAGAGAGAGAGAGAGAGAGAGAGAGAGAGAGAGAGAGAGAGAGAGAGAGAATTACTGGTATATTAGGGTTGTTTTCATGAGTGTGGGTGAGGTGTTACTTACTGGATCATGTGCAGCTTTCTAGTGGCTACAGAACTGAAGGAAGTAACCGCGTTCTCCCTAAGTGACCATTAATTGTCAATAGTTTGTCAGGGATTTATGGGGCTTCATGAGCCCCTCTCAAATTATGGTGTAGTATGAGTGGTCCAGTCTTGTGCAGGTAACCACAGTTGCTGTGATTTCATGAGTGCAATGGCTCAGTTATGGTCTTTCAAACATGGGCAAGCACGTTGTGATGAGCAGCTTTTAAAAAAGTGTTTTCATGGGCTGGAGAGATGGCTTAGCGCCTGCCTCCTAAGCCTAAGAATGCTGGTTGCAATCTCCAGGTCCCACATTTAGCCAGATGCAAAGGGGTGCAATGTTGCACTTGACCACAAGGGGGCGCACACATCTGGATTTCATTCACAGCAGCTGAGAGGCTGCTGGCGCACCCTTCTCTATGTCTTCCTCTCCCTCTCTCTCTCTCTCTCTGTGTCTCTCTCCAAAAAAAAAGTGTTTTCATGTGTGTGCAAGTGCAGATGTGTATACATATGCATGTGCGTGTGTGTGTATGCGTGTGTGTGTATTCGTGTGTGTGTAGTTCAGAGGACATCCTCAACTTTCCTTCTGAGGAATAGCATCCATCTTTCAAAAAAAATTTACTTTATTATTTGAGAGAGAAAGGAGAATGGGCATTCAGCGTCTCCAACCACTACAAACAAACTCCAGACTCATGTACCACCTTGTGCTGCATCTGGCTTACATGAGTCCTGGGGAATCAAACCTGAGTCCTTAGGCTTTGCAGGCAAGTGCCTTAACTGCTAAGCCATCCCTCCAGTCCTATAGCCACCTTTTAAAGATCTGGTTTCTCAGTAGCCCAGAGCTCACTACTTTGGCTACACTGGCTGGCCAGTGAGCCCCAAATCTGTCTGTCTCTGCCTCCCCAGTGCTGGGATTGCAGGTGTATACCACCATGCCTGACATTTTGTTTTCTTTCTGTTTTTCAAGGTAGGGTCTCACTGTAGCCCAGGATGACCTGGAATTTACTCTGTAGTTCCAGGCGGGCCTCAAACTAACAGTGATCCTCCTACCTTTGCCTCTGGAGTGCTGGGATTAAAGGCATGTGCCGCCACACCCAGCTCCACCTGACATTTTTATATGGGCTCTGGGATGAAACTCGTAACTGCTCATGCCTGTGAGTCACACGCTTTGTCACTGAGACACCTCCTCAGCCCACTAGTGGCATTTTGATGCTTTTCAGCTGTACTTAAGGGACAGATAGGACATTAGCTTTATTTAGGATATATGAACTAAGATGATATAACCATTCCTGTTTCTCTCACAGGTATTTAATGCCTAATATACCAGACTGGCAGACTTTGTATCTTCATACCCAAAAACTGTCATGTCAACCCCACTCTTCGCCATGTGGAGTACATTCAAGAAATGGCTCCCAAGGTGGGAGCAGATGCCCTTCTTCAAGTGAGTATTCATAAGTAAGTAAATTGCTACCCATAGATACCACCTGACGCATGCTTGGTGACATTTAATCTCCACAACAACTCAGTGCATCAGGCTTTGATACTATCCTCATATTCTGCTTGAGGAAATGGAGGCATCGATTGATGAAGCCATTGACTTAAAGTTGGGCATAGATTTGAACCCAGGCAGCAGTGTGATTCTGGAATCCATGGATTTACTTGCTATTTTATATAGATTATTCTAAGAGTTATTGGGAGAGGCCCCAGTGGCCTAATGGATAGGGCATTGACCTCCTAAGAGTTACTTTTTGTATGTATGCATGTTCATATATGTGTAGGCACAGGAGTGTGTAAGTAGATGCATGTGCATGTATGTATACTTGCATGTAGAGGTTAGAGATCGATTCTTTAATTACTCCCCTCCCTTTAAAAAAATATTTTATTTTTATTTATTTATTTTCTTGAGAGAGAAAGAGGGATAGAGAAAGAGAGAGAGAGAAATAGGTGTACAAACTCCAGATGCATGTGCATCTGGCTTACGTGGGTCCTGGAGAATTGAACCTGGGTCCTTTGGCTTTGTAGGCAAGCGCCTTAACCGCTAAGCCATCCACCCCCCCTTTTTTTTTAATATTTTATTTTTATTTATTTGTGAGAGTGAGAGATACAGAAATAGGCAGGTAGAGAGAAAGAGAGAATGGGAGCGCCAGGGCCTCCAGCCACTGCAAACGAACTCCAGATGCACGCGCCACCTTGTGCATCTCGCTTATGTGGGTCCTGGGGAATGGAACCTGGATCCTTTGTCTTTGCAGGCAAGTGCCCCATCTCCCCAGCCCCCTTTTTTTTTGAGGAAGAGTCTCACTCTAGTCCAGTCTGACCTGGAATTCACTATGTAGTCTCAGTGTGGCCTCAAACTCACAGTGATCCTCCCAAGTGCTGGGATTAAAGGCATGTGCCACCATGCCCAGCACACCAGGCTTTATTTCTGATGACCATGTCTACTCTAAACTCAAGTATCTCATTTAAGAACAAAGAGAATGGATAGTAGAGGTTAGCTTAGTAGTTGCTGACACAGAAACATCTAGTAAAAATATAGCTCAACTCCAGATCAGTCACTCCATGTCTACAGCCAACGTGGACTTGCTAACCCTCCACAGTGTGGAGAAGACGAGCGTGAAGGGGTTCAACAAGGGCTTGCTATTCTCTGAGCTTTCGAATGCTTCAGAGTTCTGTTTGTTCTCCAAATTCCTGCATGCTCCCGAAACAACAAGTGTTCACTGCGAAGCTTCCTAACATAAATATCTTTAAGCCTTTATCCATTTTCAAAAGTATGTGTCACCTTGTGCATCTGGCTTACATGGGTCCTGGGGAATCGAACCTGGGTCCTTTGGCTTTGCAGGCAAGCACCTTAACTGCTGAGCCATCCCTCCAGCCCTCATGGTAGTTTTCATTTGCACTTCTTCAATAGCAAGTTGAAATGTTTGTTCTTGTTTATCCAGCTTGTGCCTTTCTTGCTTTGTGATTGCCTGTTTGTCTCCTTCACCCATTTCAAGGCTGCAGGCTGTCTCATGGCTGATGGCTGTCACTTCTTTCTTCTTTGTTGTTTACCTTTCATTTTTATCAATGACATTTTTTATTTAAAATTTTTTTGCAAGTAGAGCGAGATGGAGAGAAGAGAGACAGACAGAGATGAAGAGAATGGGTGCTCAAGGGTCTCCAGCTGCTGCAAACAAACTCTAGATGCATGGGCCACTTTGTGTAGTGTATCTGGCTTTACATGGATACTGGGGAATCAAACCTGGGTCCTTAGGCTTTGCAGGCAAGTGCCTTAACTGCTAAGCCATCTCTCCAGCTCATCAGTAACATTTTTAATGTACTGAAGTGTTTTTTCTTTTTAACAGTTATGCACATATATACACATTATTACATATATACATTATATATGTATGTGTATATATATATGATCTCCCAATGGCACTATCAGCAGCTTGGTATTCTCTTTTTTCATGGATGCATATAGATATCTTGATATCTGTCTGTAATTGGTATAATGTAAATGGTATTAAATAAATACAGTTACTATCAGACACCCTGTTTATTTTAAATATTTAAAAATATTTTACATATTTATTTGCAAGGAGGGCTGTGCCAGGGCCTCTACTGCTGCAGACAAACTCCAAATAAATGCACCACTTTGTGCATCTGGCTTTATGTGGGTTGTGGGGAATCAAACCCAGGTCTTGAGGTTTTGCAGGCAAGTGCCTTAACTGCTGAGCCATCTCTCCAGCCTTTAATCATTTTTAATTTTGTATTTCATCTGGAAGTTTTAAAATTTTGTTCATCAATAATTTTTTTTTACTTTCTATAAAGATTTTATTTATTTATCTATTTATTAGAGACAGAGAGAGGGAGAGGGAGAGAGAGATAAAGAGTGAGAATGGGCACACCAGGGTCTCTAGCCACTGCAAACAAACTCCAGATGCGTGCGCCCCCTTGTGCATCTGGTTTATGTGGGACCTAGAGAATCAAACCAGGGTCCTTAGGCTTTGCAGGCATGCGCCTTAACCACTAAGCCACCTCTCCAGTCCCTCATTGACCATTTTTATAGATGCATATACTGTATTTGGATCAGATCCATCCCCCCATACCTTCTCTTGTCCCTCTCCTGCTGAGCCCCAGTATTATTTACTGGAGCACAGACAACTTACAGTGGCTACAGCACTACAGAAAATCTCTCTTCCACTCCCCAGCAACTATGAACTGCCAATAACTTCTCGGGGGGGTGTTGCTTATGTGACCCTCCACCATCCATGACAGAATGGTGATGGATCCGGCCTTGTGCAGTCTTCTGCAGGTGATGCTGTCTTTAGGCATGGTGTGGCCATTGCGTTCACGACCTCACAGTTCAGTTCTTCTACTACGTGGTTTTCTACTCAGCCAAGCACATGAGCACATCTCCTTGTGCATCACATCATCTGCTGCTCATGGGGCGGGGCCCTGGAGTTCTCTTTGTTCTCCGCTGTCTGCATGTAGCCTTGCTCGAACCCGCAGCAAGCCCCTGAGGTTCAGTTCACTCAGCAGAGGTTCCCTGTGTGCCACAGGGTCTTCCTTGGCTCTTCTCTGCACACGGCTTGTGGGGAACGTCATGTGCCATGGGGTGTTCCCAGCTCTTGGCCACATGCTCAGCCTCTCGGTGCATCTCTTGTGCACCTGACCAAGGCCCTTAGGATGTAGCTCATCCACCACTCCCCATGTGGCTGCTAAATATTGGGTGCTTCTCCTTACCCTAGCTACACCCCTTCCCCACTCTGCAACTGTCCTTCTGGTCCTTTCTAGTGGTTAGTTTCCATGCAGCCTCAGGTCTCTGTTGGGATGGAAACTGTACATATTTTTAACTCATCCTAGTTGCTCTCATTCTAAAGCTACAGTGATAGTCTGTTGTACATTTTAGATCCTAAACAGATGCAGAAGGCTTGTCAAATTGCCCTCCAGAAAGATGGTGTCTGTTTGTTCTCAGCAGCAGTTACACAGGGTCGGTCCAGCTCTCACAGGCTTAGGGGCTGCTTTACGCGTGTGAGATAATAAGCTTGCAAATGATTCCACGTGGCTTCTGGTCAGTGCTGTCTGCTGCTTTTAAGTTACAGTTCTTGAGAGCAAAGCTGGGGCAAAGAAGTCCATGAAAAGATCAAGAAGAGGGCTAAAAGATGGCTCAGCAGATAAAGCCCTTGCTATGCAAGTGTGTGTCCCCAGAACCCATGTAAACTCAGGATGCTGTGTGCTAGCATCTATAATCCCAGCACACCTAGGGTGAGAAGGGAGGGAGACAGGATGTTGGAGTTTCCTTTGGGCTACCTTTGAGCTGCTGGAACAAAACACCTAACCAAAAGCAGCTGGTGAGAGGAAAGGCTTTATCTCAGCTTACAATCTCAAGGGGCAGTTTTGTGACAGGGAAAGGATGGTACAGAGCAGAGGTTGAACATCACTCCTTGCTACAGCAGGTGGCAGACAGCAACAAGTGAGTGAGATATGTAGTGCTGGCAACTGGGGCTCACCTACCTCAGGCCTGCCCTCCAGTGACACACTTCCTCCAGCCTCCATCTCCTGAAGTATCATCGGCTGAGAACCAAGCATTCACCACACATGAGCTTATGGGGGACATTTGATCAAACCACCATCCAGGATCATCAGCTGGAAGCTTGTAGATCAGCTAGCTTGGTAAACACTTTGGTTAGTAACAAGAGCCCCTACCTCAAATAAGGTGAAGACTGCCACGTGTGTTCCCACACACACACACACACACACACACACACAGAGAGAGAGAGAGAGAGAGAGAGAGAGAGAGAGAGAGAGAGACAGACAGACAGACGGGGAGGAAAGGTTAGAAGAATTTCAGATGGAGGCTTGCATTAACAAGAAGGTTTCCTGTGACAAGGGTGGGCAGAGGAAGAATGGCACTGTGTGCACAGCTGATGTGAATCACAGCTCCTCTGGGGATCTGCCTGTTTCTGAGACTTTGGCACTGGTCAGAAGAGGAGACGACAGCGTGGAGCTCACCCTGCCTTGCTGAGCACGCCTGCAAGCCTGGTGGGAGGTTTCTGTTCCTGTCTCCTGAGCTCTGTGTTAGCTTCTCTCTTCCTGTCCTCCTCCTGACTCCATGTCCTGAAATGTCATCTGTTACCAAGAGGAGAGCTCTGCACTGACTCCCTCAGGCTCTGCTCACATACCCGGCTGCTTGTCCTGTTCTCTGCTGGCTCCCCCACCCCTGCAGACACCTCAAGCCTGAAGTGCTCAAATAATTTCCCAAAGGTCCCTTGCCCTCACACAGTGTTTCTCTAGATCCTCATGCCCAGCACCAAGGAAGCCCACTCCCCAGCCAAGCCATTTATAAGATCTTGTCAGTCCTGATCCCATAGGCCACAGCTCTAGTCTGCTCACTTGTGCCACGTTCCAGGCACAAACATACAACCAGAAACAGCTTACGGGAGGAAAGGGTTTATTTCAGGCTTACAGACTCCAGAATAAGCTTTGTCATGGCAGAGGAGGCTGGCTTCATCGTGCCCACAATGAAGAGAGCAACAGCAAGGATGAACAGCCCGAGCTCAGACTGGCTCTATGCACACCTTGGGGATGGACTAAACGATCCACTCCCAGTGACACCATCAGGCTGCTGGAGATTTAAGTTGCAAATTTAATCAAAAATCCCTTAGGCTATGGAGGACATACATTCACATTCAAACCACCACAGGGACCAATAAGGCATCCAGCCTTCCCAGCCTCTTCTTGTCACAGCCCATCATGTCTTCACACTTTGGGTACCAGGGTGCCACTCTGTGCCCTCAAGTAGTTTACAGTTTCCATGTTTACTTGTTCCTGCCTGTTGTTGCCACCGTTGTCTCAGTCTGGGATAGAGGGGAGGGAGGGAGGGCTGTAGTCATCATGTCTCATTGGTGACGGGCGGACCTCTGGGACCTAAAGCATCACTCAGGACACTGCCTTTCCTCCCAAGAAGTACACACCCCTCCATGATGTGTAGAGCACAGCAAATGTTCTCATGCCAGGCCATTTACTTAACTTCTGGCCTTAGAAAGGAAAATGATCTGGGCCCAAGGATCACAAGGTTCTTCCTCAAAACTTGTCAAGGTCAGGGCTGGGGATATAGTTTCGTAATGTGCTTGCTGTGCAGGAATGGGGCCTGAGCTTGGATTCCTGGCACCCACTTCAAAGTTGGACACATGCCTGTAATCCAGCTGCTGGGGAGGGAAGGGAAAGGAGGGCGTCTAGAGCTCTCTGCTAGCTGTGGGAAGAGTGAGCTCTCGGTTCATACGAGACCTTGTTTCACAAGATACGGTGGAGAGTGACTGAGGAAGATACCAACATAGACCTCTGGTTCGCACGTACGCACACACACGCACTCACACGCACTCACACACACAAGTTGTCAAGACCATGGAATGTGGGTAGTATGCTTTCAAGATTGAGGTAATGATATTACTTCTCAGCTAAATTTGCTTCAATACTCAAGTTTGCCTTCCAAAATCCCATGTTCTTTATGAAAGATCACCTTCACTTGTTTTCCCACTACTGCTATCAGCATTATTCTGTGCTCACAAAATTTCAGAAGGGAAAAGTGACTGTAGCTTTTCCATTATAGCTGCCAAATGACTAGATACATAGATGAAAATTCAAAAGAAATGCAATTTGGCTGTTACAAGGCAGAGGTTTTTGTGTAGTGTCCTGGCTGTACACACTTTAAAACTTAGCTGTATTGCTTTCACAGCCATCGATGCTGCAAACCCAGTCCTGTCTTCCTTAGACGTGAAGCGGATTTTATTTCAAAAAATTACCAATAAAAAGGATGCACTGAAGAAAGCCTTCAAGATGTTTGACACGAGACAGAACCTGACAGTGACGAAGGGCGAGCTGAGGAGAACCATCGCAACCTTCCTGCTGCCGCTGACCAGAGAGCAGTTCCAGGACGTGCTGGCCCAGGTAGGGCGCTCCTGGCCACTTAGCCGGGCCCCATTCTGGAAAAGCACGGGATGAGCTCTGCTTGCTTAACCTTCTGTCTCCAGTGAGCAGCTGAAATTGTGCTCGTTTTTCCCATTCGGATGGCTAGAGACAGTATTTGCTTGGTCATATTTGCCTGCAGCAATGGTGCCCTTCATTTCTCTTCTCTTCTTTCTTTTCCTCTTTATTTTCTTCTCCCTCCTGTCATTCCCTTCCTCCATCCCTCCTTCACACCTTCCCTTTTCTTCTTCATGAGTGTATGTGGTCACTTTATGCTTTAGAACCTAGTATTACAATAATGTCAGCACTTGTTCTTGCTTCGAAAGTCATGGGCTGGCTAGCCCTGGTAGCATAGGCCTGTAATCCCATCTACTTGGGAAGCTGAGGCAGGAAGATCTCAAGTTCAAGGCCTGCCTGGGTAACTTAGATCTTGTCTCTAAATTAAAAAGTGAAAAATAAAAAGAGGCTGGGGATGTAGCTCAGTGGTTATAGAACTTGCATGGCATGCATGAAGCACTCAGTTCAATTTCCAGGACTTCAAAAGTAGTTCCGGATGTTACCACATACCACGGCAATGCTAGGCACTGGGGGTGGGTGAGGTGCTCAGGCCTAAGCCCTCTCTTGAAGGGCTCCCAAGGAGGCTGTTGTGCAGCTGGGCCGGGGCGGCAAGTGCTCTGCTCCTCTGCGGTGGGCTCTGGGGAGGCTAGGAGGGACCGACCAGCTTTGACTGAGCTGGGAGTGGGTATTAGTGAGGAGACAGAGGAAGGAAAGGTCTTTATGCAAAGGTGGAGAGGACAGCCTGGGGGAAGCTCCATGCCTGTGTCACCTGCTGAGGTTTTTATATCCCAGGTGGAGGCCTGAACGTCCAGCCTGGAAAAGCTCTTTGGAAAAGAGTTTAACTTTTATCCTGGAAGCTGGAGGAGTACATGAAGGGGTGGTACCAGGACTTGAACAGGAATATGGAGGGTGAGGCCTCACCCAACACTAGTCTACCTTACCAAAAGAAAGAGCTAAGTGTGTGGTATGGTGGCTCACACCTTTAATCCCAGTATTCGGGAGGCAGAAGAAGGAAGATCAGCATGCATTTGAGGCCAGCCTGAGACTACATAGTGAATTCCAGGTCAGCCTGGACTAGAGCAAAACCCTACCTCAGAAAAGAAGGAATAAATGAAGAAAGAAAAAGAAAGAAAGAAAGAAAGATCGATTGATCTAGAAAGAGTAGATTTGTGACCTAAGCTTCAGAGCCCTTGAAAAAGAATATGACATACAGTAGGAATTAAACACTCTCAAAATAAGTAAGGATCAATATGGCAATTGCAAGAATGGAAAAGTTAAGGTAGAATGTCATTGGTCTGCCTCCCAACTCAAGAACCGAACTTACACACACACACACACACACACACACACACACACACACTCGCGCGCATGCGCATGCACAAATACGTATTTATACACGCACAGGTACACACGTTTTTTAATTGACAACTTCCATAATTATAGACAATAAATCATGATAATTCCCTCCCCCACTTTCCTCTTCACAAATCCGCTCTCCATCATATCCCCTCCCTCTCTCCATTAGTCTTGCTTTTATTTTGATGTCATCATCTTTCTCTCCTATTATGAGGGTCTTGTGAAGGTATTGCTAGGCACTGCGAGGTCATGGATATTGAGGCCAATTTCTTTTTCTTTCTTTTTTTTTTTTGTTACATGTAGATATGACTGGTTTTATTTAAACCTAGTTTATCAACACAATTGCAGTAAACTAAAGACTTATCAATTTACCAGATGATGGGTATCTTTACCATTACTGTGGCTATGAGACTATCTCAAATAAAAGGACTTCCCACACAAGTTGGAGAGCAGTGAATTATTCTGTAATTTTTTAATTGAGAGATGTCAATAACCAGGTTTTGGATACTGCTGTGTCAAACTATTACAAACACTAAGCACAGATTTTATTTTATTTTTGAGAGAATGGAGAGAGAGAGAGGGAGAGGGAGACAGATTGAGAATGGGCACACCAGCAGTCTCTCAGTTGCTGTGAATGAAATCCAGATGCGTGCACCCCCTCGTGGGCAAGTGCAGCATTGTGCCCTTGCTGGTCACTTTGCATCTGGCTAAACATGGGACCTGGAGACTGGAACCGGGTTCTTAGGCTTAGCAGGCAGGCGCCTTAACCGCTAAACCATCTCTCCAGCCCAACACTAAGCACTTTTGAGAAAAATTAAAATGTCTTTCTTACTTCTTTGATATCCTGGAACTGAACCCAGAGCCTTGTTCATGCTAGGCAAATGTCCTAACACTGAGCTATGTACCCAGCTCTCCCCCTCACCATTGTTTGTTTTTATTTATATTTTTAGGAGAGTTTCACTCTAGCCCAGTCTGACCTGGGACTCATGCTGTAGCCCCAGTTGACCTTGAATTTACAGCAATCCTCCTACCTCAGCCTTTCAAGTGCTGGAATTAAAGGCATGAGCCACCACACCCAGTGCACCCATCTTTTAAAAAAATAAATAAATGTCGAGGCCAATTTCTGTCTGGATGATTGCATTGTAAGGAGTCCTACCCTTCTTTTGGCTCTTATATTCTTTCCACCACCTCTTCTGCAATGGACCCTGGTCCTTGGAAGGTGTGATAGAGATGTTTCAGTGTGGAATACTCCTCTGTCTATGATACCTTTTGGGTCATCCCAGTGGTCACTGCCATCTGAGAAGAGAACCAAAAGTGAGAGTACCATTAATATATTGATATGAACATTAAATAAAGTGCTTACAGGGATGTTTGGTGAACCATTATCTATGCATTTAGCCAGACAAGAGCAGCCATTACACTCCTAGGGCTCATGAACCAGCTACCCCCCCGCCACCCGCCATTGGCTTTTGACTAGGCTTCAGTACCAGGCATGAACTCCCTCCCACGGAGTGCATGGAGCGGGCCTCCAGTCCAATCAGAGAACAGCTGGTTTTCCCCAGAGCAGACATGCCTGGTTCTGTTTGTTATCTCTTCCTGTGCATTGTGCTGTTGTTTTAAAATTTTTTTTCCTACTTTGCCTTTCAGGAAATTTTCAGCTGTATTTACTCAGATATATATTTTTTGCCCCATTTTCTCTTTTCTCATTTGGTTTTTGTTCTGATAGTATCTCTGTTTTTTTAGTTTTTCTTTTCTTTTCTTTTTTTTTTTTTTTTTTTTTTTTTCTAGAGGTAGATCTGGAATTCACTCTGTAGTCTCAAGGTGGTCTTGAACTCACGGTGATCCTCCTACCTCTGCCTCCCCAGTGCTGGAATTAAAGGTGTGTGCCACCACACCTGGCTTCTCTCTATGTTAAAAAAACATTTTATTGCCTATATGTTTCAAACTGGATTCTATCTACCTATCTATCTATCTATCTATCTATCTATCTATCTATCTATCATCTATCATCTTTAGATCCACTGGTTCTTTCTAAACCTCTCCATTCTGCTATTAAGTCTCTTTCCTTTCCTTTCCTTTCCTTTCCTTTCCTTTCCTTTCCTTTCCTTTCCTTTCCTTTCCTTTCCTTTCCCTTCCCTTCCTTTCCTTCCCTCCCTCCCTTCCTTCCTTTCTTTCTTCTTTCTTTCTTTGAGGTAGGGTCTCACTTTAGCCCAGGCTGATTTGGAACTCACTCTGTATCTACAAGCTACCCTCGAACTCACTGGATTCTCTTCCCTCAACCTCCTGAGTTTGGGATTAAAGGGGTGTGCCACCATGCTTTCCAAATTGTTTAAACTTTTAAATTAAAAATTTTATTTATCTATTTGAGAGAGAGAGAGAGAGAGAGGAACAGGCAGGCAGAAAGAGAGAATGGGCACGCCAGGGCCTCCAGCCACTGCAAATGAACTCAACGCATGTGCCCCCTTGTGCATCTGGCTTACGTGGGTCCTGGGGAATTGAACCAGGGTCCTCAGGCTTCACAGGCAAATGCTTTAACCACTAAGCCATTTCCCCAGCCCTAACCTTTTAAATTTGACATTGTATATTGCACTTCCAGAATTTCTATTTGGTTTTGATATCCTCTACTGCTTGTTTAGATTTTCTGCACCCACCCCATTGAACATAGTTAAAAGAGCTGCTGTCAGGTCCTTTTCTGGGAGGCCTAACATGCTCCTCTAGGAGTTGACCCGCATTCATTTGCATATCCCCCAGAAAGGCTGTATTGCCAGGGTTGTTCTTATTTGAATATTTTTGCATAATGTCCCAGACTAGAGCCATTCAGTGAAATATGTTGTGAACTACACAGGTAATTAAGAAACATATAGTCTCCACTTTAACAGATAAAGAATAAGTGAAATTAATTTTCCTAACAGTTTTATTCAACCTCATATATCCAAAGTACTATTTCATGTCAATATGTAACTATTTTTAAAATCACTAAGGTACTTTACATTTTTTTCATGTCTCAAGTCTTTAAATATGGTGAATACAACATACTTCACACAGCAGGCTTCAATTCAGAACTGCATTTCCATCAGAAATGCTTCATCTGCATTTTTTTTGTTGTTTTGTTTTGGTTTTTCCAGGTAGGGTTTCCCTCTAGCTCAGGCTGACCTGGAATTTCACTATGTATTCTCAGGATGGCCTTGAACTCACCATGATCCTCCTACCACTGCCCCCGAGTGCTGGGATTAAAGGTGTGCACCACCATGCCTGGCTTCATCTGCATTTTTATTTCATAAAATTTATAGTAGAAATATTAGATTCACAAACACAGCTGTTCTAAACATTCTTTTTTATTTTTAAATATTTTATTTATTTATTTATTTGAGAGAGAGAGAATGAGAATAGGTATGTCAGGGCCTCTAGCCCCTGCAAAGAAACTCCAGATGCATGTGCCATAATGTGCATCTGGCTTACGTGGGTTCTGGGCAGTCAAACTTGGGTACTTAGTCTGTCCCAGGCAAGTGCCTTAACTGCTAAGCCATCTCTTCAGCCCCCAAAATCCTTTAACATTCCCCAATATCTGAATCAATATAATTTGTAAATTTCAGGTTAATAAACATTAAGTCTAGCAAAAATTTCCATTAATGAGTTACACTGGCCACATCTCAAGCGTTCCATAGCCACAGGTGCTCGAGCTGCTGATGAGCCAGTGAGGGATGAAGCATCCAGTGTGTGACTGTGGAGACTCTGGCTGTCTTGCTGGTGCATTCCCCCGAAGATTCTCCACACTTTGGACGGACAGTTAGTTGCAAACTTTGTCTCTCTTGCAGTGGTTGGGGCTCCCAACTCAGTTCAGGTCGTTTTTGTTAACTTGGGTCTCTCTGACCCATACCTATCTATGCAGGGGGCCCAGTGGTCAACTAGACACATGGACAGAGCATATAATCTAAAAGTCAATCCCTGTATGTCTGTCTACTTGCCTATCACTATCTATCATCTATCTATCTATCTATCTATCTATCTATCTATCTATCTATCTATCATCTATCTATCTATTATCTGTCTATCTATGTATCATCTATCTATCATCTATCTATCTATCTATTATCTATCTATCATCTATCTATTGTCTATCTATCTATCATCTATCTATTATCTATCTATCATCTGTCTATTGTCTATCATCTATCTATCTATCTATCTTGTATGTATGTATCTATCTATCATCTATCTATCTATCATCTATCTATTATCTATCTATCTATCTATCTATCTATCTATCTATCTATCTATCTTGTATGTATGTATATATCTATCTATCTATCTATCTATCTATCATCTATCTATCTATCTATCTATCTATCTATCTATATCTATCTATCTATCTATCTTGTATCTATCTATCTATCTATCTATCTATCTATTGTCTATCATCTATCTATCTATCTATCTATCTATCTATCTATCTATCTCTATCTATCTTGTATGTATGTATATATCTATCTATCATCTATTTATCATCTATCTATCATCTATCTATCTATTATCTATCTATCTATCTATCATCTATCTATCTATCTTGTATGTATGTATATGTCTATACATGTATATATGTATGTATATGTCTAAACTGTGGGATCCCCATCTCACTTTTTAGGGGTCGCATTGCTTTGCATTCTGTACTCTAGTCTTTAGGCCAGAAAGACTAGGTTTTCTCCTGGGCTCAGTTACTCTGTGTATGACAGTGACTGAGGCCTGCTTTCAGGTTAACTGTCATTGAAACAGGAAACTCTCTTCATCCTGTCCCTTCTTTGAGATTTCCACCACTTCCACCCACTGTCTGGAGAGGTGTCATTGCTGTCACTGGTACTGCTAATGTTGACCAGAGTTCACAGGTGTTCTCTGTGGCCGGGATGCTCCATGACAAGCTTTCATTGCCCCCAGAACATCCCCTCCCCACAGGCTGGCCTGAAACTCACTATATAGTCCAGGATACAATTCTCCTGCTTTGCCTCCTATGCGCTACTGTAGTTGATTTATTTTAAAGTTTCAGTGCGTGTATGTGTGAACATGTGGGTGTCCATAGAGCATGGTGTGCATGTGTTTGCCAGAGGACAACTCTTGGTGTGCACTCTTGCCTTCACTTTGTTTGAGGTAAGGGCTCTTGTGGCCACCACTGTGTTTGCCTGAAAACTTTGGGTGAATTTTCTTGTCTCAGCCTCCCTTCTTGGGGTAGGTATGTTGGGAGTACAGACACCCCTACATGACTGGCTTTACGTGGGTTCTGGATCTGAACTCAGGGGCTCATGCTGGTGTGACAAGCACTTTCTCTACTTTGCTTAGCCATCTTTCCAGCCTTACTCTAGTTTAAGCAGTCCACAAGTTACAGAAAAGTTGGAAGTGTGGGTATAAAAAACAATATTTTCCCAAACCATTTGAAAGTTGCTTTGACCTCCAAGTATTTAATATATATGTCCTTCAAACTAGGACAGTTCTAGCCATCGTCCAGCCATCCAAATAAGGAGGTTAGTACTGACTCTTGCCTCACCACAGCCTCGGATCCAGCCAAATGTCACTGCTGGTCTCACAAATGCTTGTGGGATCCAGGTCAGAATCCCTGTTGTGTTTGGTTTTCTTGTCCCTCCTGCCTCCTTTAGTCTAGACCAATACCTCCATTTTCCCTGGCTTTGGTGACCTGCCACTTTGAAGGTTGCAGACCCTGCTGCAGACTGCCCCCGTGTGTGCCACTGGATGTTACGTGGGAGAGCTGCTGGGGCGTCTAGGACAGACGAGGCATAGCAGTGACGTGACACTGTGCCCGTGTCATGTGCTAGGCTGGGCTTTCTTCACTTTTACTGCTGACACTCATTGTCTCACAGGAAGACACACCTGCTGGCATGTTTTTCTGGGTCTGCTGTTCAGGCCGTGCTGCAGACCAGTCCTTTGCTCACTCTTCTTGTGGCATGTGTCATCATCCATTTATCACTTTTGAGTTGTTTCCACGTTTTGACTTTTGTGAGTGTCTGTCGTTGTCAACTTCCTTGGATTACTGCCTTTCTGCTCTCGGGTCCCTGTGTGGAGTAGAGTGGCAGCCACTGTTCTCTGACAGTTAAAGACCATTTGTCATCCGGGCGTGGTGGCGCACGCCTTTCATACCAGCACTCGGGAGGCAGAGGTAGGAGGATCGCCCTGAGTTTGAGGCCACCCTGAGAATACATAGTGAATTCCAGGTCAGCCTGGACCAGAGTGAGACCCTACCTCGAAAAACCAAAAAGGAAAAAAAAAAAAAGACCGCTTGTCCTTGTAAACATTGCATCAGCTTCCTCACAAGCCTGGTTTAACACCTCATGCCAAATGGAGAATTAAAAAATCATTTTCTGCTGTATGTCCTGATAGTATGATCTAATGTAGATTTTCAGTTTTGACAGTCTTTCCAAGCTAATCAGATATGCAGGAAGAGAGAAAGTACAAAAACTATGAAATATGTATCAGTTTTTAAGAATGACATCTGTTTTTAAAGAAGTCACTGGGAATTAAAGATCTTCAAAGAGTTTTAAAAGAGCAGCACTCGGTTCTTTCTCCTTGGCAGAGACAGAGTCCTTTTTCCAGGACCCTCAGCTGCCCAGACCTGTGGGTCAGTCTTCGAGGCCAAGGTCATTGGGAGTGAAGGCGGGAGCCTGCTCTGGGCGTGGCCACACCAACTGGCTCCTCCCTGTGGTGATCCACCTTCTACTTTCTCAGAGGTGACAGAAGCCCACCTGGAATTCACAGCATTGGGATCAGAAAGAATTTCTAGTAGCAGTGCAAGTTTCCATTAGCTGTGATGTCCTTCAGTGGGCCGTGCCTCAGTGTCCAGGTTCTTGTAAGAAAGATGATGAGGCCTCTGCCTTCATTTCTCTAAAGAGTTATATGAATGTGGCATTATTTCACACACTGTCTTTTCTCTGAGAAAACACAGAGAAAACACAGACAAGTTTTTAAAAGTGTATTTGGAAGCTGGGAATGGTGGCACACACCTTTAAACCCAACTCTTGGGAGGCAGAGGTAGGAGGATCGCCATGAATTTGAGGCCACCCTGAGACGACATAGTGAATCCAGGTCAGGTAGGGTGGCTGGTGGAGTGGGATGACTTGGGCTCTGCATTCACAGACTGGGCCGTGCAGGGTGGGCATGGACTAGAGAACCCTGCCTCCTGCAAGTCTTTTAGGACTGTTCACAACAAACCCTGACTGTAGATGGTCCTGTGCCTACTTCCTGGGTAGCAGCTGGCAAGTGTCTCCCCTGGCCCCTTCATCTTACCGTTCTCATGAGAGCAGACAGGCTTGAACCATGCCTGTCTTGATAGGAAGCATGGAGATGCTTACTCAGCATCTTATGTACAGAACAACGTACCGCCAGGCATGGACATCATTGATAGCTTTTTTTCAGGGTTAGTCCCTGAAGGGCACACCATGAGCAGTGTTCCTCTGGCCTCATTTCCTAGGTGCGCAGGCTTTAAAGAGGAATGAGAAGTTTAGTCTGGCAGGGGCTGCTGACATAACCACGCTAGGCCATTAAGCTGTCATTGTAGAAGCTGAGTAAATATCATACTTGTGCACAGACTGGGGAGCCACTCAACTGTGTGGGATTGTACTGGGCCCATACACAGCTTAATATATTTGTGGCAATTATTTACTTATATTTATTTAAATTATAGATTCATATTCTGTTTGAATAATTATTTTCATTTAAAATTTAACTTTGCATTAGAAGTAACTCTAAACCTTCAGAAATTTTGCATAGGAAAGATACAAGCAACAGCCATGGCCTTGGTAACAGAGACCCTCATTTAGGGTCACCATGGTGACCATTTTACGTGCTCCGTCATCTCCCCTGGGCTCTCTCTGTCTCCATGTGTTAGTGTGTGGCTGTATGTATGTAACATACTCAATACACACAATGCACATATTTTTATGAGCATATGTTCATTGTACAGAAGAGTTTCCATGATACCGTTTTCTTACATGTATGAATGTACTTTGATCATATTCACCCCTCTGTTGCCTCTCTTGTCTTCCTCTCCCCCTTCACTTCCTAAATTGTCCCCCTTCTCCTTTCATGTCTTTTTAAATTTTTCAAATCTAGATTCTGCATATAAGGGAAAATATGTCTTTCTGAGTCTGGCTTATGGCGTGCTTTAAAATGGATGCGCTCCAGTTCTCTCCGTGTGCTTGGAAGTGACGTGCCATTCTTTTTCATTGCTAAATCAGTTTCCATTGGGTCTGTGGACCACATTTTTCTTGTCCATCCATCTGTTGATGGACACTGGGGCCAGGGCCGTGTCTTGGGTGCTATGAATAGTGACATGGTAACCATGGATGTTACGGGTCTCAGTGGTGTGCTGACATAGGTCCCTTGACGCACATACCTATGAGTGGTGTAGCTAGCTGGGCCATATGGTAGTTCTAGTTTTTGGGTTTTTTTTTGAGGAACCTCCCTGATAGTTTCCAAATTGGCTGTACTTACAGTGTATAGGGGTTTCTTTCCCCTGCATCCTCACCAGCATCTGTTATTATTTTCTATGATAGCCATTCTGACTGGGGTGAGATGGAATCACAATATAGTTGTTTTTTCACAATGAAGTTTTGATTTGCATTTCCCTAATGGCTAGGGATATTGAACAATTTTTAAATATATTTATTATCTATTTGTACTCTTGAGAACTGTTGGTTCAGTTTGACTGATCCCATTGACTGATCATTTGGACTTGTGATATTTAGTGTTTTGACTTCTTTATGTATTCTGGGTTTTAATTCCTATGTGATGAAAGGCTGGCAGGACTTTTCTCCCAGTCTGTCAGCTGCACTGTTTCCTTTGCATCACGGAAGCTTTGTAATTAGATGCAACTCCACTGTCAGTCCTTGCTCACATTTCCTGAGCTGTTGGGGTCTTTCCAAAAGTCCTTGCCTGTGCCTCTATCTTGAAGTATCTCTCCTATGTTTTCCTCTGGTAGTTTCAAAGTTTCGGGTTTTACATTAAAATCTTTGGTCCATTCAGAATTAATTTTGAGAGATAATAATGTATTTTCCTTTTTTAAAAAAATATTTTGTGTGGGCTCAACAGATGGCTTAGCAGTTAAGGTACTTACCTGCAAAGCCAAAGGACCCAGGTTCAGTTCCCCAGGACCCACATAAGCCAGATACACAAGGTGGTACATGCATCTGGAGTTTATCTGCAGTGGCTGGAGGTCCTGGTGTGCCCATTCTCTCTCTCTACCTGCCCTCCCATCAAATAACTAAATAAAAATAAAATTTTTTTTTGTTATTTATTTGAGCAAGACAGAAAGACGGACATACAGACAGTCAGACTGTGTATGGGTACATCAGGGCCTGGGGAATCAAATCTAGGCTGGCAGACATTGCAAGCAAGCACCTTTAATCGTTGAGCTGCCTCTCCAGCCCTAGTTTCATTCTTTTTTTTTTTTTTTTTTAACCATAATCCAAGGTCTTTTAACTGAGCCATAATACAAAAAAAAAAAAAAAATCCTCCCCCAAACCCATAATGACACATAATAAACATTCATACTGCAAAGGATGGCATTGGGCAAAGCAAAGAAATATTCGACCAATACAAGATTTAAAACAACCAGGGCAAACATCAAACTCTGTAGCTCCAAGTCCAACAACTCTAGTCAATGACAAATCTCCAAGAGCGATAATTCTAACCAGCAACAAGTCTCTGGAGTTCCAATTCCACCCCTCCAGTTAGGCTATTCACAGTCTTGGAAAACTTCATCTGGGGCCAGCAGTCCTCCTTGGCAGCCATCTCATGGTCCCGACATCTCCACTGGGTCTCCACTACAACCCAAGGTCCATCCTCATGGCCCCATGGGATCTCCATGCAGGCATCCAGCAAACCTGCTTCACACTGCCCCTGGCCATTTCTAAATTACAAGATCGCATTGCAAACTCAATGATCCTCTCTTTTCTACATTTCTTATACACCATAATACCAGGTAGTGACAATTTGTTAATCCAGGGGGGAATAAAGCAGACTTTGAAGAACAGGATACTCCTTCAGCATTCAGGCCGCTTCAAAAAGTCTACATTCTTCCTGTTGCCCCAGTGCAGGTCAGCTGGCTCAATCTCAAAAGTTGTAATCTCTCAAAAAAAATTTCAGGTGAACGGGCAGCAGTTTAGGCCCAAAGATTTCATTTTTTCTGCGTCACATCCCTCTGCTCACATCAGTTCATTTCTATGCAAAGCAACCCTGCACAACTTCTCAGAACATGGGTATAACAGCAAGCGTCTCACACCAACTGCTAGCCAAGTCCAAGTAAAGCTCCTTCTCTCCCTCATAAGCCAAACCTCACAGTCCGTAGTTCTTACTGCATTCAGGCCTTTCAACTCTGAGCAGAACAGTCCATCAAGCTGTACTTACAGCACTGCAAAGTGTCTCTTAGGCCAAGGTTTCAGATCCTCTTGAAAATCAACTCCAAAAGGCCAAAACCACAGTCAGGTGTCTAGCAGCAATTCCACTCCTTAGTACCATTTCACTGTTGCAGTCAGGTTCTCACTGCTGGTAGAAATCACCCAACCAAGAGCAGCTTGTGGAAAAAAAAGAGGTTTGCTTTGGCTTATAGGCTCGAGGGGAAAGTTCCATGGTGGCAGGGAAAATGATGGCAGGAGCAGAGGGTGGACATCGCCCCCTGGCCAACATAACATGGACCATAGCAACAGGAGAGTGTGCCCTAGTTTCATTCTTGTATGTATGGAAATCTAGTTTCCTCAGTGCCATTTGCTGAAAAGCCTGTCTGCTCTAACATGTTTTCCTGCCTTTGCTGAGAAATCTGTTGCTGCAGTTAAGTGGGCTGATTTCTGGGTCTTCAGTTCTGTTCTGCTGCTATTTCTGTGCTGGTTCCATACTGGTTTTGTTGTTGTGGTGCTATACTGAATATAATTTTAAACCAGGTATTATGATATTTCCAGAATTACTCTTTTTGCTTAGGATTGCTTTAGCTACTTGGGGTCTTTTGTGCTTCCGTACGAATTTTAGGACCTTTTTTCTATTTCTTTGAATAGTGTCATTAGGTTTTAATGGGAGGGTCTTATTGAGTCTGTAGGTCACTTTCTATAATATAACAATTTGTATAATAATAATTCTGCTGATCCACAAACTTGGGAGTTCTTTCGTTCCTCTACTGTATTCTTCAACAAAAAGTACATTTTTTTTTTTTTGTCTGGATAAAGCCCCCAAACATCTGAGAAGAAGTTGTTTGTCTCACAGGTCTCCATTCCTAAAAACCTTCATCTTTCCCAAGCATAAGAACTACGCTTGGCATAATAAAGCACAGTGCCCACTTCAGTATATTAAGATGATTATTTTATTTAATCTATAATTCATATTGACCCACTCGACCCAACAGTATTCTTTATAGAATTTTTAACTTAAAAATGACCTTTTATACCTTAACACTAGAGGAATGCACTGAAAGTTCACATAACACTCTGTGTCTCATACATTATATAATATCTACTTAGGTCAATTTTACTTAATTTTTAACTAGATGCTAGATGTAGAGTTGAGATATTTTTGTAGATAACTCATTGACTTTTTCTGGAGCACAGGCTGGCATTTGCACTTGGCTTTCTGAGGCCACATGTCAACTCTGACCCCTAGAGAAGGGCTTGCATGTGTTTAATAGAATGTGCGTTCTACTGCAAGACTCTGCATCACATTCTGAGGACTGTGACTGCAAACCCTGCTGGCTGCCTGTTACTCAGCCTTAACTCCTAAATGCTGTTCTTCTTGTTTGACCACAGATCCCTCTCACCAGCTCTGGTGATGTGCCATACCTTGAATTCCTGTCCAAGTTTGGTGGAATTGACCTAAATGTAGATGCCATGAAGAGGTAAGTTTTGAACACTACTGAAATTTGAAATGATGAGTCCGAGCTGTGATCCAGGCTGTGGGAGCAGATTCTAGTCGCAGAGCTCTGCACACGCCTGCAGGTCCCAGTCACAGAGCTCTGCACACGCCTGCAGATCCCAGTCACAGAGCTCTGCACACGTCTGCAGGTCCTAGTCACAGAGCTCTGCACACGCCTGCAGATCCCAGTCACAGAGCTCTGCACACGCCTGCAGATCCTAGTCACAGAGCTCTGCACACGCCTGCAGGTCCCAGTCACAGAGCTCTGCACACGTCTGCAGATCCCAGTCACAGAGCTCTGCACACGTCTGCAGGTCCTAGTCACAGAGCTCTGCACACGCCTGCAGATCCTAGTCACAGAGCTCTGCACACGTCTGCAGATCCCAGTCACAGAGCTCTGCAGGTCCTAGTCACAGAGCTCTGCACACGTCTGCAGATCCTAGTCACAGAGCTCTGCACACGCCTGCAGATCCTAGTCACAGAGCTCTGCACACGTCTGCAGATCCCAGTCACAGAGCTCTGCACACGTCTGCAGGTCCTAGTCACAGAGCTCTGCACACGTCTGCAGGTCCTAGTCACAGAGCTCTGCACACGCCTGCAGATCCCAGTCACAGAGCTCTGCACACGTCTGCAGGTCCCAGTCACAGAGCTCTGCACACGCCTGCAGATCCCAGTCACAGAGCCCTGCACACGCCTGCAGATCCTAGTCACAGAGCTCTGCACACGCCTGCAGATCCTAGTCACAGAGCTCTGCACACGTCTGCAGGTCCTAGTCACAGAGCTCTGCACACGTCTGCAGGTCCTAGTCACAGAGCTCTGCACACGTGTGTAGATCCTAGTCAGAGCTCTGCATCTGTTTCTACATCACAGAGCTCTGCGTCTGAGCACATCTCATTTCCTATGATCCAGGCTGTGGGAGCAGATCCTGGTCAGTCACAGAGCTCTACATCTGTACACGTCTGTACACGTCTCATTTCCTTTTGAGGCTGGGTATTGCTGTATAGCTCAGACTAGTCTTGAACCCATGATCCTCCTGCCTCAGCCCCCTAAGTGCTGCGATTACAGGCATGCGCCACTATACCTGGTTCACAACTATAGCTATATGAAAATCATGGAGCTATCTATATATAATTTAATGGGTTAACCCTCAGTTAAAAATATTATTTACAGAAAAAATTTTTTAGGAAGAGTCTCACTCTGTAGCCTAGGCTGGCCTTACACTCATAGTGATTCTCCTACCTCAGCCTCCCAAGTGCTGGATTGAAGGTGTATACCACCATCCTGGCTATTTAGAGAAGACTCTAAGCTCTACATAGGATATATTTCAGGAAAAAAAGAAATGACACTCTAATAAAATATAAACATAGTAAATCAGAATAAAATATTCATTATATAATTTAAATGTGGAAATAATCGTCTTTTTTGTTTGGTTTTCGGGGTAAGGTCTCACTCTAGCCCAGGCTAAGGGTGGCCTTGAACTCAAGGCAATCCTCCTACCTCTGCCTCCCAAGTGTTGACGTTGAAAGCATACGCCCAACCTGAAATAATGGGTTTTAATTTTGAAGTAAAATATTAAGATACCAAGTTTAAAATCTGTTGGTTTTTGTACATTTTTATGGTGTTCATTGGAAATGATCATGCATTGTTGTATAGAAATGGGTATTAAAGTAGGTCCTGTGGGGCTGGAGAAGTGAGTTTGTGGTTAAAAGTGCTTGCTTGCAAGCCTGCTGGCCGGAGTTCCATCCTCTGTAATGCTGGATGCAATGTGGCATGCATATCTGTAGTCCCTCTGTGCCTGCAACAGTGGGAGTAGGAACTAGGAGAATCTGAAAGCTCATGGCTAGTTAGACTGGTGCATACAGTAGCAGGACAGCAAGAGAGACCCTGCCTATCTCAGAAAGTGAAAGGAGAGGACAAACACCCTGAGATTGCCCTCACACACACCATGGCATGCGCGTGCACATGCATGCAAGCACGAGCGCAAGCGCGCACGCGCGCGCGCGCACACACACACACACACGTCACAGAAAGCCTTGTAAATTTCCTGTACCAGTGCTTTGGTCCCCCAGTTTTAGCAGAGCATGGAGCTCACGAGAGGTGGAGCGTGTTGCAGCACGAGGGTCTGGAGCAGTTGTTGGCTGTCGGCCCTTTTTTAGCAGCAATGTTCTGGGTTCGGCCACAAGGTCGGGGTCATACTGGTTTAGTAAAGCCCATAGTCACTGCTTGTTGGGGTCCCCCCTAAGGCTAGCCCAGGAGGGACGGCAGGATCTCTGCCGAGTTGGGGTGAGCAGCGCAGAATCATGAAACAGACTCCGGGAATTGCGTGAAAGCGGGATGCGAGCTGCTGCAAACTCATTTATTCAAGGAAGTGTAGGGAGTTTTAAGGGGCTTGGCTGGCCAATCATTGTATGGGGTGGTCCCCTTTTTGTGATCAATGACAGCCTGTCTCTGGACAGGTCATCTCGTAGCAGGTTTCTCGTGAGCATGGGACTGTAGCTGTTGTCACGCCAGGCCTGCGCAGAACGCCATGTTCACAGAAGCCACTTCCTGCTTTCTTCTGCCATGCGGTCTGGCTAGGGCCAGGCCTGCATTGTGCCATACAGCTGCTTGTGGGACTAAATGACTAGGCCTCGTGTTCTGTGTGACAATTGGAAGAATTAAATTGGGTCCTTCAGTGCTAGCACCTTGTGGCATTGCCCACCCAGCTCTCAGGACAGAGTCCTTCACAATGTAGCTTCAGGGCAAGAATGCAGCAGAGAAGGGAGTTAGGGGTCTACATTCAATACAAGGTACAGGGTTCTGTCCTTGAGGTCCCGTGTGTAACAGCGTGAATGCACTTAATACTGCTGTGTTGTGCATTGACAAGGGTTAGGATGGTTTCTGTGTCTGTGGTGCTGGAGGATTGAAGCCCAGTACCTTGCATATTCCAGGCAAGGGATCTGCCACAGAACTGACCAAAACCCATGGTGCCAAGTGTATGTTAGCTCTTTTGTTTTAAATCACAATAAAAGTCACTACAAAGCAGCTCTAGGTGGAATGACAAAGTATTATCCTCATAGTTTAGGATAATTCATGTGTTTGCTTTAATTCCTCAATGTGTGACTGTTGGGAGGGGTGGGGGGCTAACAGTAGATGTCTGGACCCTGGAGACGGAGCCCTCAGGAGAGGGGGAGATCTTTTCCATGTGACTGAGCTCCGGCTCTCATGGGACTGGATGAATTATCTCCAAGAGCAGCTGTTGCAGAGCAAAGCCATCCTCGTGTTCTTACTTCCACTTTCTGTCGTGAGTGGAAGCAGCACGAGGCCCTCTACAGTGTGAACTCAAACAGCCAGCCCGCTTCTTATTACAAATCACCAACACTCAGCTGTTTGGTCGCAGAAAATGCACTAATGTATGGTTTATGCTCACTGGAAAGACTGACTCCATCTTCATGCTCTGAACCTAATACCACCTCTGCTTGTGGGATAGGAACCACAACCTGGGGCTGGAGAGATGGCTCAGCAGTTAAGGCATTTGCCCTGCAAAGCCAAAGGATCCTGGTTCAATTCTCCATGACCCACATAAGCCAGATGCATGAGAGGGCACATATGTCTGGAGTTCGTTTGCAGTGGCTGGAGGCCCTGGTGCACCCATTGTCTCTCTCTCTCTCTTTCTCAAATAAATAAAATATATTTTAAAAAATTAAATATTTAAATATTCTTGAAACTAAAAAGCTGTAAAAACTAAAATCAGAAGATTGTGTGTGTATGTGTGTGTGTTTATTGTGAAACTTAGTCTAATAATTTATTTGAGATGAAAATGATCATAAGTTACTTTCTTAATCACAAAAGGCTAAATATTTAAACTAAATTTGAAAGATTTCTGACTTACTATAAAGTAGAGTTGTCTTTATGATTAGATACGATGCATGGTAGCCAGCTCTTCTCCTATTAATGTGGTAGGCTATATCCCATGAACATTTCTACTGAAAACAATTAAAATGCTTGATAAAATGTAACATATATAATATACTTTAATGCATTACTGGGGCTGGCACAAGAGCGAGGACTCCTTAGAGGCCAAAATAAATGAGAATTGGAATCCCGAAGAGGAAAGCAGTCTATAAAGCCGAATTTGCCCTGGGGAGGGGTCATGTGTCCGGGCCATGGTGACTTCCTGTGTAAAGTTTTGTTGGTCATTTGAAGTAAAGGAGACAAGAGACAAAACTGAGGAAGTCTGCATCAGGTGGAAGAGCCACTGCCTGTAAAGTTCTGGGACACTAACATCCTGTGCAGATACTTTACAGATACAAGCTGGCATCACAGATGTGTTCCAGGAAGCGTGCCTGTGTCAATACTAGTATTCAAGTGAATAGTGGAAAATTAAAATTGCAAGTTGATTCAAACTGTAGCATTATAAGAGAAAGAATAGCACAGACATTAAAACATAATGGCTGAGAGTCTCAAGCCAGATAAAGAAGCAGCAGCTCCAGTCTAGATTGATTGTAGTGAGGCAGAAGAACATGGGAACCTAAGGGGGTCTTGGAGATGGAAGAAAAACTGGACTGCAGAGCACCGACTTCTCAGCAGGGACGGTGGACGAACTGCTTCAACGTGTTGGAATGAGATGTTTGCCAGATTGGGATTCTGTGTGCTGTTTGTAAGAACAAGAGAGTCTAAGTTTTCCCGTGAGAGCCCTGGGACCCTGCCCAGTATTGCCATTGTATATGTTCCCTTCTGGTACCAGAGCACAGCGGCCCCTCAGTTAGGCAGTTTGGTTTTGTGATCTTACGTTGGTATAGTATTGGCTTGACTATGAAATGTCCCCATAGGCTCATGGATGGGGACTTGGTTGCCAGCTGAAGGAAAATGACAGTACAATGAGGGCTCGGCCTTCACTGATGGATTCAAAACTTGAGTGGAATGTGATGGAATTGAAGAAGGCCTGGCTTGGTTGGAAGAAAAGGCCATGGTGATGGTGGGCTGTGCCCTTGGAACTTATATCTCTGCCCAGCCCCTTCCTGATACTGCTCCCCGCATCCTGGCTACCAAGAGCCAAACAGCTCTGCTCTGTCAGGCCCTCTCTGCATGGCGGATGAAGCCTCTGGAACTGAACACAGGAAATCTCTCCTCTAAGTTGTTTCAAGTATTTTGTTCCAGAAAAAAAAAGTAAATAATAATGGTATAAAAGCCATATACATGCAGTAGAAATCCTCCTTGTCATTCTGAATCTTGTTTTTTTGGTCCAGAGGCTGGGCTGTGGGAGCTGCAGCCCCGTCATCTACGTGACCTTCAGAGTCCACAGCATACTCAGCACAGTCTGCCGTGTGGCCAGGCTGTGGTGTTTGGAAGGCTGGGTGTGTATTGTTATGTGTTCCTTTTACATCCTAAAATATTTTTATTGTTTATTTGCAAGGAGAGAGAGAGAGAGAGAGAGAGAGAGAGAGAGAGAGGCCATGCCAGTGCCTCCTGCCACTGTAACCAAACTCCAGATGCATGTGCCACTCTGTGCATCTGGCCTTATGTGGGTATTGGGGAAATCAAACCTGGGCCATTCAACCTTGCCAACAAGTGCCCTTAACAACCACCCCATCTCTCCACCCCCATTCATTTTAAAAATTATTTTAATTTATTTTATTTATTTTTTTTGAGAGATTGTGAGAGAGAAAGAGGCAAAGAGGATGGGCACATCAGAGCATCCAGCCACTGCAAATGAACTCCAGATGTATGTGCCACCTCGTGCATCTGGCCTGTGTGGGTACTGGGTAATTGAACCTAGGTCCTTAGGCTTTGCAGGCAAACACCTTAACAGCTAAGCCATCTCTCCTATCCCCCATTCTTTTTTTTTTTTTTTTTTTTCAAAGTAGGGTCTTGCTCTAGCTCAGGCTGACCTGGAATTCACTATGTAATCTCAGGGTGGCCTTGAATTCTCAGCAATCCTCCTACCTCTGCCTCCCGCGTGCTGGGATTAAAAATGTGCACCACCACGCCCGGCTCCCCCCTTAATTTTTAACTTGCAGTGAGTTTCTGGAGATGTGGCTTTATCATAGATTGAGGGATGTCCGTACTTGGAAGAGATGGAAATAGCTCACACCTTGCCTACTGTGTTCAACCCAACTCTGTTTCAGCCAGTTCCATATAAATGCTTATAAAAATAAGGGTCCATCTGTGGAATCACAGAATCACCAAATCATTAGGCTGGGCTGGATCATGGGGTGAAACAATAGCAGCTCAAATGCCCTGATTTGTGGTGGGGAGACTTATTATTCTAGTCATAGCACTTCCTTTCGGGGGGATATGGTTGGTGAGGTCACCTTTCCACCAGCCAGTGCTCAATGCCATTGACAGCACAAAGTGAAGACCACCTAGAAATGATATGCCATTGTGGTAGTGGGAATGGATGATGGCCAGGATGGTCAGAAGTTTATTAAAGATGGTAATTTAGATCTGCAGCCTCCTGGCCGGAGGAAGTGTCACTGTGGGTGGATCTTAGGGTCCAGCCCTAAGGCGGATCTGAATTCCAACCCAAACTATGCAAAGAGCCTGAGTCACCTGGGGTTCCTGAAGTGTGCTTGCTTGCCGTGGCTTTGGGCTTTTCTCTCTCTCTCTCTCTGCTTGGTCCTGTAAGAGGGGGCAACTTCTGCCATTAGGGAACTGCCCCTGGATCTATAAGCTTCACAAAATATTCCCTTCTTCCATAACTGTGCCTGGTGTGAAGGTTCATCTCAGTGACCTCAGGCTGTCTGCTACAGCCACATTTTCTTCCTTGGCTACCTTTGCCTTATCCCAGTACTGGTCATGTATAAAAATTCCCACGTTGTACAATGATGGCTGGAAACAACATGGAGATAAAGGGACATTTTGCTTGTGCACATATTTATAACCTTGAATGATATTTTAAGAGTCTGCCTTAGTGTGTGGGGGGCAGGTAAGAATAGAATGTGGAACTATTGTATCCAGCATAGAGGACTTGCATTATCTACAGTAACATACAGTGTCATCATCTTTAGTGATTTAATGTAAAATGTCCTCTATAGAACCCTATGTTTGAATGCTTAATCCCCAGCTGGTGGTGCTGTTTAGGAAGGTTGCAGAACTTTTGGAGCTAGAGTCTTGCAGAGGAAGTAGAGTGTCACTAGGGGCAGGCCTGGAGGTTTTCTAGTCCAGCCCCACTGGCTGTCCTCTCTGCTTCCTCCCTGCTCGTGTGATGCTGTCATGCTGGTTTCCTTTTCTACTGTACTTGCCCCAGCACGATGAACTCTATCCCCTGAAGAAGTTTTAGGCCAAAATAAACTTTTTCCTGCCCTAAGTGCTAAGTATTTTTCCCAGCAATGAGAAAGTAACTGATACATAAAACTGGTGCCAAGCACTGGGGTCATTGCCATGATAAATCTGACCATATGGTTCTTAGTCTTTTGGAATTGGTTTGCTGGGGAACGTGGAAGGAAAGAATTTGGAACTTCGGACTAGAGAAGTCTTACAATACTATAAGCATAGCTTTAATTAACTGAACATTCTGGTGCAAGTTTGAAAGACCAGAAGGCTAGGAAAAAATGTATTGTAGAGAGACCCAACACATGAGGTTCCAGAGGGGAAGAAGGACTTGATTGGGAACTGGGCTAAAGACAGTTCATGTGATATTCTGGTTAAAAAAAACAAAAAAAACAAAAAAAACAAACAAACTGGTATATTCTGTCCATGTCCTGACAACCTGAGTAAGATTGATTTTAAAAGACCAGTGTGGGGCTGGAGAGATGGCTTAGTGGTTAAGGTGCTTGCCTGCAAAGCCAAAGGACCCAGGTTCTATTCCCCAGGACACACCTAAGCCAGATGCACAAGGGGGTGCACGCATCTGGAGTTTGTTTGCAGTGGCTGGAGGCCCTGGCATGCCCATTCTCTCTCTCTACCTGCCTATTTCTATCTCTTTATCTCTCTCTCTCTCTCTCTCAAATAAATAAATAAAAATAAAATATTTACAAAATTAAAAGTAAAAATAAAAGACCAATGTATTTGACAAACGGAATTTCATGGCTGAATATCATTGAGTCTGTGGTATAGATTCTTTTATCTATTATGTTTTTTGTTTTGTTTTGTTTTTCGAGGTAGGGTCTCACTCTGGTCCAGGCTGACCTGGAATTAACTATGTAGTCTCAGGGTGGCCTCGAGCTCTCTGTGATTCTCCTACCTCTGCCTCCCAAGTGCTGGGATTAAAGGCATGAACCACTACGCCCGGCTTTCTTTTATCTATTATGATTCCAATCTACAATTAAAGAGAACAAATGTAAAGAAGAAAAAAATATATATAAAAAAACCAAGACTTGATGTGGAAAGAAATGTAAAAGAGTTTAAAGTCTTGGGTTTAGAAAATGCAGTGTCTTCAGCTGTAATTACTACAGAAAGTACCACCACTAAAGATGAGTCAACTGCTCTGCACTGGGGCAGTAGGAAAGATGACCTGAGGGTAAGATCCAACACATTAAATGATCAAGATAGGAATAATTCTAACTCTTGTGCAAAGAAAAGGCCTGAAGGAAGAGTACTGAAAGAGGTCTCTGTCTATACTCCTTCTACTACAGCTATGTTCCATGGGCACCAGGCTTCGTCCTGATCTGACAGCAGAACTTGGCAGCACCATCCACATGACACTGGTTTTAGAAGAACAGAAGATACAAGGTTGAGGTGGTCATGGAATTTTTTACCACAGTTGCACAGAGCTTCTGAGGCCATTGATCATTCCCTGCACAGAGGCCCTGGGAGGCCACTGTGAGAAGCTGTGAAGGTGAACCTCAGGTTTCAGTGGAGACTCCAGGATTTTGGAGATGTCAGAATGATAGGAAAACCACCCAGGAAAACTTGGCTGGAGGTAGATTCTGCTCAGGGGAGAGGCTGCAAGCAACATAGTTGGAGGGGCAGAGATACCCAAGCCTTTTGGATTCCAGAGGATTTCATCAGGAGTCACAGATACCAGACAAGGAGCTTCAGGACTTGGTGTTTGCCCTGCTGGTCTTGCTTTGATCTAATTTTGTCCATCACTGTGTCCTAATTTTCTCCTTTCTGGAATGTGCCATTATCAGTGGGAAGTATGTACTTTGTGTTTTGGTTTTATAGAGGTCACTGTTAAGACTTTGGACTCTTAGCAGTGCTGAGTCTGGTAATAGCCATGGAGACCTTTATGTTGGACTGAATATGTTTTGCATCATGAGATGACCATGAGTCTGTGGAGGTCAGGGATGGGAGTGTGCTGGTTTGAACACATAAGGATTTTTTTTTTTTACTGAAATGAGAAATCCACCCCCCCCTATCTCTCTGTCTGTGTATGTGTGCATACTGCTGAGGATCAAAGCTGAGGCCTTTGCCTTGTAAGGCCAAGGCTCTACATTGAGCTACAGCCCCAGCTAAAATGAGAAGCTTTAACCTTTGCAGGTCCTATCTGATAGACAGGTAAGAAAACTCCGTCTGTGCACTGGACACTCTTCATGGCACCAGGCACAAGATCAGCTAACTTGGTGAATAACAGCTTTCCGTGTATAACACAGTAAGATCATAGCTGAGTATGGAAAAGCGTCCTGAGTGCTCCATGAGAAACTCACCATAGAGTTCTGAAGATCTCACTAATGAACACAATCATTGTGGTAAAGCTAAATTCATTCACAAAGTCCACATGCTTTTCTAAGGTCAGTGACCACAGATTCACATGGATAGAGGAGACAGCGGCAAGAGCAGATGACTACTGGTACCAGGCAGGTGGCCTGTGCTCTAAAGAAAGAAAGGCTTTCACCCAAGGGTGGCAAGATTTAGAGTGGAAAGAGGCTGTTGGCTACAAAGCAACAAGTAGTTAAAAACTATGAAGAAAGGAGCCTGAACGGAAGGAAGCAAGCCTAGTGTGTCACAGGGTTTTGAATTTATTTGCTTCTACATGGCAATTCAATCTGCACAGTTGATGTTTTAATTTCTGGGAAGTAGGGACATGGTTACAGTCAGTGAGAGCCAGGTGCGGTCACTCAGGAGGCTGAGGAAGGTGGATCACAAGGGCAAGGCCAGCCTAGACCATGTAGTGAGTTTAAGGCCAGCCTGAGGTTCATAGTGACACTTTGTCTCAAAAAAAAAAAAAAAAAAAAAAAAAAAAAAAAAAACAGTTGGGAGCATTTAAGAAGATAGAGACTGAGGGATAAATAAGGCCATTTCTTGGTCATGTCACTTGGGAACACTGAGCTGGTTAATAATCTGAGGAGCATGACTATGAGGCACAAAAGAAAAATGACCATAGATGGAAAGTCCGAGATTTTAGGAGTGAACAAGAAAGTGGCAATGCTGTGTAGCGAGAAATGGTTATTGATTGTGCAAATTGTTCTAAGATTCTATATGCATTCAATAACAGGTTTAGCAAGTCAAGAGTGGGTACACTGAGTTGAGTCATCGAAGTTCCAGTTTTCACCTGGCAGGAGGCTAGAGATATCCACTAGCTTTATACACGACAATGGTATATATGCACATGATGACTTTAAAATAGCTGGCAAATTATAGAAGCAAAATGCTCAATTTGCAAACAGGGAAAAATGGATTTTTTTTTTTTTAAATACTCAGTCTAGAGGAGGTAATAAAGGAGAAAAATGTCAAACAGGCAGTATGAATAAAAAATCATTATGGCTGGAGTGATGGCTTAGCAGTTAAGGCACTTACCTGGGAAGCCTAAGGACCCAGGTTCAGTTCCTCAGTATCCACGTAAGCCAGATGCACAGGGTAGTGCATGCGTCTGGAGTTTGTTTGCAGTGCCTGGAGGCCCTAGCACCCCCATTCTCTCTCTCTCTACCTCTCTCTCTCAAATAAACAAATAAAAATATTTTTAAAAAAGCAAAAATGATTAGACCTAGGCCCATATGTACATTATATAATTGCATTAAATGTAAAGGGATTAAATACTTTAAATGACAGAGACTGTCATGTTGAATAAAAATTTTAGCTACTGACTGTAAAGAATGTAAATATATTCAATAAAAGGATAGAAAAAAGTCAAAAGAAAAAAGTTGGAAAAATTTATTCTATATAAAAATAGAAGGATAAACTTATAGTACTATGTTAATTACAGACAAAATTGATTTTCAGACTTAGCATTTATTTATAATAAATGTTAAAAGATAATAATTGGGCTGAGGAGATAGCTCAGTGGGTGAGGTGCTTGTTGTGCAGGCCTAAAGACCCAAGTTCAGACCCCCAGACCCGCATGAATGCTGGGAGTGGTAGCACACACCTGTAATCCCAGCTCTGAGAAGGTGAGACAGATCCCTCGGGCTTGCTGGTTGACGTGGTGAGTTCTAGGTTCAGTGAGATTTATCTTAAAAATAAGGTGGAGAGCAACTGAGGCAGACACCTCATACGTGTATACATGTACTCAAGTACCCGCACACACAATGCACCCACACATGTGTGAGCAAACACACATGCACATGTCACAAAAGATACAAATGAACTAGATAACACATCGAGAAACCCAGTGACATGTCAACAAGCACATGGAAAGGAGAGGAGTGAAAGGGCTTAACCGGATCCGCCATTCACTCCTCACGAAAGGAAGCTGGTGCCGTGCTCAGCCAAGCCTGTTGAGGTTGGGGTCTCCTGACGCACACACTGCGATGGGGTTGGGGATAAGATGTGAGCTAGGGAAGACACTGTGAGGGACAGAGGGACACACAAGGGAGGCAGAGGGAGAAGTGGACAGGTAGGGTGGACTAAGCTTCCGTTGTTTGGGGTGATGGGATGCCGGCAGATGTGGTTGGGCCTGTATTCATTCCTTTTGACCGAAATCCCTGGCAGCATAACTTAAGGGAGGGAGGCTTTCTTCTGGTTCAGGGTTTCAGAGGTGCTGTGGCCCATCCCAGCAGAAAAGGCCTGATGAAGTCTTTGGTGAGGGAGCATGGGAGGCTTGTTCCCACTGTGGACCAGGAAGCAGAGAAAGCCAGCCCAGTCAGAAGTGGCATAAGCTTAAAAGTGACCTTTGGGCTGGAGAGATGGCTTAGTGGTTAAGGCACATGTCTGTGAAGCCTAAGGACTCCGGTTCAATTCTCCAGGTCCCACTTAAAGTCAGATGCACATGGTAACACATGTGTCTGGAGTTTGCAGTAGCCAGAGGCCCTGGTGCACCCATTCTCACTTTCTCTCTCTCACACTCCCTCTATCTGATCTAATAAATAAAAATAAAAAAATATTTTAAAAAAGGTGACCCTTGTCCTAGTGACCTCCTGCTGCCAACTAGGCCTCACCTCCTCAAGTCTCCAAGTCTTACTTCAAAATAGTGCCACAAGCAGGGGCAAAATGTTCAAAACAGGAGCCTGTAGGGGGCCTTCCAGATTCAAGTCATAGCAGGGAAACTGGCTGGGGGCATTGGTATGGACTTTTCCCCCTTAACTCTTAATTGTATATAACAAGCAGTGTTTTAGATTTGAATGAGCGAGACTATTATTTAGCATAGGTGTATAAGACAAAGGTTACTGATGACTCCTATTTTTATTTTTATTTTATTGTATTTTATTTTTTTGTTTTTTTTTGAGGTAGGGTCTCACTCTAGTCCAGGCTGACCTGGAATTCACTGTGCAGTCTCAGGGTGGCCTTGAACTCACGGCAATCCTCCCACCTCTGCCTCCCGAGTGCTGGGATTAAAGGCTGCACCACCAGGCCCAGCTCAACTAGTCCTACTTTTAACTCAGGTACAGAACCCCTAAGCCTTGGCTTTCCTATGTAAAGGGAAGTGAATTTCTGCTGTAGATGCTCCAGTGATTCCCAGATTCTTTATCGTGGTCACAGTGCCTGGAGGCTGCCTCTGGCCACCGCCTCTGCACTTAGCCTGTGTGTGTGTGTGTGTCCAGCTCTGGACTCCCTGGCCTTCTATTGTCGTTGCTGGCTATGCAGAGCCCCTGACGCTCGGGGTCTATGTCATTGCTCGTGTCCTTTGTGCTCCTCATAGGTCTCTATCCAAAGGACACTTGGACACAGAGGTCTTGCGTCACCCACCCCACCTGAGTCATCTCATCCCATCTCCAGTTTACTCCCTCGCCCTCCAAGGGGCACCCGTGACACTTTCAGCTTCTTTATCTATTTTCTACCTGTTGCCATTACCAGTTGGGATAGCAACTTGCTCACCACCATGGTCCAGACCTGCCGTGTGGGAGGCAATGGATAAATGCTGCAAGGTGGGGAGCCCCAGTTCCACCTCTGTGGATCAGGCTGTGTAGCTCCATCCATGATGCAACTCACAGCAGAGCTGTGAAGGACAAGCAGATGGAGCACAGGGATGACACAAGCATTCACGACCCGAAGGTCCTCTACTGAGGGGCTCATGGTGTGAGCTTGGATGGGGAACCCCACGGTGAGAACAAGTGTGCACATGCTTTCTCCATTGTGAGCCGAAGACCCTGCTCTGTCTATAAAGCCAGCACGCAGCGGTCGGCCCAGCATGTTGCTGTGACTTAAAGGCGCTGAAGCTTGGTGCATGGTAAGAGCCCAGTCAGTGTCAGCGCTAACCCTTCCTTCACTTTACAGCTGAGGAAGCGGAGGCACAGGGAAGCTCAGTCATTTGCCCAAGTTCCTGCTTCTGGCATGTGTAGATTTGTAAATGCCTCAAGCCTTAAGAGACACGTTAGCAAGTCTTCTCACTTAGAGTCTCCAGGCCCTTTTAAACATTGATTTGGTGAGAATTTTAACAAAGATTTTTAAAATTTTTTATTTTTAAGGGTTAACGGGAATGAAATAGTTTGCTGCCGGAAACTGAAAGAACTTGAAGCCCTCATAGGAGAACAGGTAACAACAATCTCAAAATATTCTTCCCTCAGTCAGCAGCAGTTGTCACCGAAGTGGATGGTCCAGAGCAGGCAGTGTCTCACCATCTGAGACATCGTGACTAAGTGGACACCAGAACCCTCTGTGTGACAGCGTGTGCTCCCAGGGCTCTGACTGCCACGCATGGCACCAGCAGAAGTCCTGGAACACTCATTTCTCCTGCGTTAACTTTGGGTCACTATTAGCAGGGAGCTCTGTCCTGTCTTTGGTGTCAGACTGAGCAGGTTTCTCTTCAGGAAGAGAAACGCAGGCTTTCCAGTAGTAAATGCCAATCAAGAGAGCCGTAGTCATAGTGACCAGTCAGACGCCAAGAGCCACCTAGTTAGCGTTGAGCAATTGAGCCCCAAGAGCTTCCGAGGAGCGGAGCGTTTAGACAAGGAGCATGTGGCTTCTTTGCTCTGTGGTTCCAGCTAGATCTCACTGTGACTGGGGATGGGGGAGGTGGTAATGTCATGCTGGGCTTGGAACCAGACGCCTTTTTAAAATGCATTTGAGCCTGTCAGTTTCATGAGCAGTTTGAGAATCATGGCTTAATTTACTTGATTCAACATGTTGGTTTAAAATGTGATACCTTTTCTTTCTTTTTTGAACTCTTCTGAGACTTTCATACATTTTCAAAAAAAAAAAAAAAAAAAAAAACTGGAGAACCACCGAATATTTGCTTCAGGTTCCCTGGCTGGTAACGTCCACATCAGAACATCTGTATTATGTGTGTTCTTCAAACCTGCCTCATTGTACTTCCAGCAGTGGGAGCCCTGGCACAATGACCCCTTCTTCTCTGTGCTCTCTGTAAGAAATATGTAATATGATTGATAATTATTTTGGATGCGTGTCTCCTATTGTCTCAGCACAAGTTGTACTCATTAGGAAACACTCCTGGCTCAGGCCGCCATTTGTGAGGTACACAGCAGCATAAACACCCCTGGTTCAATAGTGAGCACGGAGCAAACGGATGTGGGCCAAGATGGTGAAGTACCAAAATCAAGGCTGCAGTGACCACATCCCAATGGGAGCTCCTTTGCTCTCCAGACTTTGGTTTAAAGCTGTTTTAGTGTGGCCTTTTCCATATGGATTCCCCTGCCCGTGAGTACGCTGAAGCCAGTGCACTTCTGTGTTGTACATGAGAGGATAGGAAGGGGAGGTTGAATAGCCCAGGGTCTGGTGACAAGAAGCCCCATGCCAGGAGGCACTAGGTCTGTCTGCCACATTTTCTCACCAGCACCAGCATAGGCCTAGCCCAGATTCCACCTAAGACCCTGACTCTGCAAGACAAAGCTGACCTCAGATCCCATTCCCCCCCACCCCCGTGGTTCTTGTCTTGGTCTCTGATGGCCTGAGGCAAGTCCTTGTCTTTGGGTTTCTTGATCTGTCTATGCAGATACTGACACCCACCATGAAGGGCTGTTATGTTAAAAATTCCCAGGATCAGTACCTGGCACTCGGGTGGAGTCCAGCTGCATTTCCCTGACAGCCATAGCTTCTGCCAATGAGAGGCAGGAACCCAAAGCGTCCACATACCCTCACGCCCCCTACCCCAAAAACAGCAACCAGCCCACTCTTCAGCCCATTTCCGGTTTTGATCAGGGTCCCCAGATGGGCACTGGAGCCTGAGCAGATTGCCATGGGTGGGTGAAGTAAGAGCTCTCTGTCCTTACCCTCCTGAGCTGGGCGATGACAAGTTTGGATTTAAAGAGCCTTCAATATTTTAACCATAAGTCCATGCAGGTTATTGGGGCCAAGAATGCATGTGTGTAGCTCTGATTTGAGGATCAGCTTTGCTGATGTGCTGTGGACTAGCCTTCTTAAACCAGCACATAAGGAGTGGTGGACCCCAGATGGGCACGCTCGAATTGATTCTTTGTGTTAAGAACGCTCTGATGGTTAGTTTCTCAGCCTCTCACCCTCCGAGGTGTTCTGTGTAAAAGCAAGGGAAAGTCCTTCCTCCATCTCACAGCATAGTGGCCCCTCACCTTCATCTATCCCTGGCCTGGCCGGGCCTGGCCTGGAACTGGTCCCTGTTAGCAGTCTGGACGGGCCCTGATTACCCCTGGTGTGGTGGCTGGGTTTCCTCTGTGAGGCAGTTGGCCATTCCACGAGGATGCATGTACAGAAGAAGAGAGAAGGTGGGGTTGTTTGGAGGATGGGGAGGAGGTGCAGATTTGGGGAAGCACCACACCGTCTGCTTCAGCCACCAGAGAGGGTCTCTCTTTTGGACAGTAAGGACATGTTTTGAATTTTGCCAAGTCTGGTCATCACAGAAGCTAGGTTGAACACTCACAAGAAGTTCTTGAGGCTTTTTTGTTGTGCTGTTATTGTTTTAGAGACAGGGTCTCACTCGGTAGTCCAAGCTGTACTGAAGTCACTACATAAGTCAGGCTGGCCTTGAACTCAAGGTAACCCACCTGCCTCAGCCTCCAAGTGCTGGGATGATAGGTATGAGCCACAACATCTGGCTTTAGCTTACAGGAAGTTCTTCTAGGAACTTTGCTATATGTAACCACTGAGTTCCCAGGAGAGCCCCACCAGGCGATGCCACCATCGTCCCAGACTGTCTAGGAATACTAAGGGTGGGGGAGGCAGCCTGGTTAGGGGTGCTCAGCACGAGCGGAGAAGCCACAGATCCAGCATTGTTGTCTCAGACAAGACGTTGAGGCTGGTTTTGCATTAAGCAAGCATGACATCTGCCATGCCCACAGGCAGAACCACTGCACATCTGAGAGCAGTCCTGTGTCACCTCCACCAGACACATGGGCAGATCTGTCTTCTATGCCCACCTCGGGTGTCTTTCCATCTGTGGGGCACCTACTTCTTTTCTCTCCCCGCGGTTCTGTCCTCTCCCGCTCCTCGCTGCCCCAGACCCCCGCGTCTCTATCTCCCATGCAGAGCCCCAGCTCCATGTCGGAGTAGTGGACTTGCCTTAGTCACCTTCCTGAAGTAAGGACTCCATGTCAGCACAAAAGGCACAAAGTAAAGTGTTCGTGTGTTGCCAGGCTAACAAAATGTTGGGTTTTCCCTGTGTTATCTCTTGTTTCCCACATGAGGCACAGTTGGGCATAGAAGAGGCTGGCAAAGGAGAGCACGTGCATCTGCCCTGGGTGGGGTCAGGACCGCCCACATGTGTGCAGCCATTCTGACCCACACAGGAGCGGGCAGATCGTGAGAACCGTTGCAATGTCCTCATCCTGCCACACACAGAAACAGTTCTCAGCCATGGACTGGGATTCCAAATACGCCTGTCATTCCATTAAGGAAGCACAAGAAGAGAATGCGCAGAAGGCCAGGCTGTTTGTCTGGTGCCTGTTTCTCTAAGACAAGGAAACTCTGAAAAGAAAAAAAGACCCCAAGGCTTGGGTGCCACGATGCTGGAACATCTGGTCTACCCAGTCATCTGTGACTAGTACTGGACACCAAGGGGTCCCACCCCAGGACTGATGGGTGCCTTGGAGTTACAGGCTGCATCCTTCTCACTTCAGAAACAATTAGTAGGTAATTGTGCATCACGAGCTAAAGGAGCAGCACGAGAGTGAAGGCTTAGTCCATTTACCAAGGTAGGAGAGCCTTTTTTTTTTTTAAAGGATGTCTAAAATGCTATTTTTAAACAAAGAAACAGTGGTTAGAATTTCCACCATTTCTTAAAGATACCGTCACTTTCTAACAGGGCGTTTGTGTGAATGAAGGTGTGGGATGCAGTCTGTTTACCCAAGGGGAGGAAAAAAGCATGTCAAAGTCAAAGTGAGGCACTATCCTATAGCCCACAGGCTTCTGCTAAGCCCCTCACATTCTCTTGTCCCACTTCCTCAGCTCCACGCTGGTGCTCTTGGTATTAATTGCCTGTTGCAGCAGGTATTTGAACACATCTCCTCTTTCATCTGAAGAAAATATTAACATATCGCAGAGCTGTTGGGACAGATTGTATCCGAGGCACTTCTTCCTCTCCGCAGAAAAGCCCATCAATCATAACCGAATATAGTGATTACTAATGTCACAGCTTTTCTCCACGTGTCTGTGTGCAGCTAAATGAAGAGTGGCGCTTACATTCTGATCGAGAGACTCTCACCCCGCCAAACAATCACTTGCCATTTTATCAAAAAATTATATTGAAAATACTTCTATCCCAGAGCCTATTTTTGGTTGATCTATTATTAATTTACTGAAGCCTTCCTGAGGAAACTGCAACAGAGACTGTTTATCAGAATTTATAGTTGTTTCAGACTAAGTTTATCTCTCTTTTCTTTTTAAATAACATACCCCTGCATATGGCGAACTAATATACCAACACAACAATGCTGAGGGACTGGGGCTGCCTGAGTGTGTGTCTGCGTCTGTGCCTCAGTGCTGAATGGCCCTGAGGAAGCTGGGCTCCCTTGACACTGTTGTCACCTCTGAAACTGGAAAATGGTATTAAAACCTCTCCCCAGTACTGCTGCAGTTCTGTATGAGGCTTAAAATAAAACGAGCTCGCCACAGTGCTGGCCCGTAGGAATGACTGAAAAAACCCAGGATGACGTGACCTAGGAGTTTGCAAGGTGGACCGTGCAAGCCGCAGGAGAAGGGGAAGAGAGGCCTGTACGCATAATGCTCCCAGCTCCATCCCTGGGCACCAGCTTTGCAGGCGTCCAGAGGGCAAAGCATCATTTCTCACTGTCCCACAGCCCGCGCAGGAAGCCTTCCTCCCTGAGCTCCCACAAACCATTGTTCAAGCAGAAAACAAGACCAGAGCGTCCCACCTGTCCTGTCCCACATCTGTCAGCAAGTCTTGTTTGCTGTGCCTTGAGCAGGGCCTTGAACAGCATAAGCTGCTGTCACCTCTGGCCTGACCTGTCAGGTTGTCCTGTTCCCTCTCTCCTCTTTCACCTTCTGTATTCCACACAAGGGCCAGAGTGATCTGTAGAAGCCATAGGTAAGTTTTCATCAGAGTACTGGTAATAAAGATACCTATGGCTTTGGATGCGTATCAAGCACGAGATGGTCACCAGCCTGACCAGGGAACTCTGCTAGAGCCAGCCCTTGACGTTTGAGTGTGCTACCCACACCACAGCTTTTCCTTTTCCTTAGCCTTCCAACATGTGGAACTTGGCTTTGCATAGAAGAAGGCATTGGCACCTTCTCTGTGTTGCCCACTCTGATGCTAACTGGGTGACTCATGTGGTGGACGGCAACTCATGTCACTCAGAGGAGGCAGGAAAACCTGATGAGAAAGACGGACTAGAGTTCCATTCAGACCTGGTTGAGGAATGGGGTGAAGATTGCAGTATGACCCAAAGAAAGCACAGGAAGCACAGAGGAGAGGTGGCTGGGGGCAGTGAGATGAGCCTTGTGGCAAGAGACTCTTGTTTCTCAAGGCAGGTAAAACAAACCCATTCTGAAAGATAAGCTTGGGGGAAAGATGCTGTTGAAGGCCAGATGTGAACCCACCACCTGGGCCAGGGAGGAGGGTGTATTGAAGGTCTCTGGTTATGACCCAAGGAGGAGGTGGGAGAGGATCGCCGTGGCTATAAGCAGTGTGCTGGGGAGCTTTGAGGGTGTCACTGGAGTTAGGGTGCCTGTCCGATGATCACCCACTTATCATCAGCCTGCCTTTGCTGGTGCGGGGCACCAGGTGGTTACTGGGAACCCTGATCCCAGGAAACACCAAGTCAGTTCGGGAGCACAGACTGTAGCCACACTTTTCATTGTTGGCACATCCCCTTGGTCACGAGGATTTAGGTCGAAATCAAGTAACATTAGTTGCTCTAGCGAGCCACTTGAGGGGCAATGGATAGTGGACCCCGTGGGCTTATAAGAGGGGAGATCACTGCTGGGCACTGAGAAGTTGTAGAGAGGGTGGGTGGGCTGAACTTGACTCAGAGAAGGGCAAGACCGCAGGTAGCCCATGCTGACTGCAGGCTCTTCAGGTCTCCGCATGAGCAGAGGGCAGGCACGTCTTCTCTGTCTCTGCTTTAAAGGTGACTCTGGCCTGGTTCTCACATTTGGGAGGTGGTGACTGGCCCAGGTCTTAGTAGTCCTTGCACTGGTCCCATCAGAAGGCCTTTCCCATAACCAGAGCAGTCAGTGCCCACAGTGGGCTTTTCTCTAAGCAGGACTCTCTCCCATGATGCGCAAACCAAGAGCAGGGTGCTAGGTAGGTATTGTAGCCCCTGATCCTTTAGGCTAGCCCCTGGTGGTGTGGAGATCTGAGTCCTATGAGTATATGAAAGTGGGCTGGGCAAGAAAGAAAGGAGAGCTGGGTGAGGTGGTACACACTTATGTCTGAGCACTCGGGGTTGCTGTAAATTTAAAGCTAGCCTGGTCTACCTACCAAATTCCAGGCCAATTGAGACTGCTTAATAAGACTCTGTTTCAATACAAACCAAAACTGGCAGTAGCTGAGTTGGCAAAATGCTTGCCTTGCAAGCACGAGGGCCTGAGTTTAATCCCCAGAGCTCATGTACAAATACCAGGCACAGTTGCACCTGCTTGTAATCCCAGCACTGGGGAAGTGGAGCCGGGAAGATCCCTGGACCTCACTGGCCAGACAGTCTAGCCCAATTGCAAGCTTCAGGCCAATGAGAGGCCCTGTCTCAAAAAATGGTAGACAGTGCCTGAGGAAGTACACCCACATGCACACATACGTGGACCTCCCACACAAACATGCATGCACACACATACACACGTGCATTTTAAAAAACAAAAAACAAAAACAAACAAACAAAAAAACCCAACCCAGCAAAGAGAGAGAAAGAGTCCCTAGGAAGATAGGCTTGAGGCTTCTTTAAAAAAAAAAAAAAAAAAATTGGGCTGGGGAGATGGTTCAGTGGTTAAGGCACTTGCTTGTAAAGGCCAGGGTTCGATTCCCCAGGACCCACATAAAGCCAGATGCACAAGGTGGCACATATATCTGGAGTTTGCAGTTGTCTCTCCCCATTTTTCTAACTCTCTCAAATAAATAAATAAATAAATATTTAAAATTTATTATTTACCCAAGAAACAGAGAACAAGCATGAGCACACCAGAACCTCCTGCTGCTATAAATGAGCTTCCAGACGCGTGCGGCGCTTTGCGCACCTGGCTGTAACGTGGGTACTGGGGCCTGAAGCCAGGGCCTGCAGGCTTGGCAAGGAAGCAGGCACCGTCAACTGCACAGCCTTCTCCCGCTCTGGCTTGGAGCTTCTTGTCCTAACTGTGGTCGTTCAGTGTCTAGAGCATCTTGTTAGTAGTCCTCTCAGTTACACATGGAACCTAAGTGTTTTCAAATGACAATCCAAAGTAGAAGAAGGTGTGCGTGGCCTGCAGAGTCTGAAATGGCAAGTTTCCTTCTTGGCCTTAGCTGCAGGGAGACCCTCAAGCCAGAGTTTTGCTCTTTTAACAGCTATGACTTGTGGATTTCTTTATAGTTCTTCTTCTTCTTTTTTTGTCTGCTCTCTTCGTTTTTATGGCTCTCATTTGGATGTCTTTTTATGCAGGCTTGTTCAGTTTGGGTAAAGGCAGGTTATGCATATGTTCCATAAATAAATGGGTAGTCTCTGGCCCTTTGGGGTGAGCGCCGGAGCAGGGAGAGCCGCCAGCTCCAGGAGGCGGGGAGGCGAAGGCTTTGTTAGAGGTGAGCGATGCCGGGCCGCCACTCTCCCACATGTCCCCACATTGAGAGTTTGTGTTTATGAGGTTCTGAACGTAGTCTAATTTTTTCCTATCTGGTTTGGTTCATCTCTACCAGCTGGTAAATAGGAAATGTTCACGGTAGGAAGCCAATACTCCGCAGAGTGTAAACAGATGGAATCGCTATAAAGTGACAAGTTAGACTGTGCGGCTGAGAACACGGAGCCAAGACTCCGAACATAACCGTCAAGCGACTTATTCCGTTCCAGTTCATTTAGCCCTGAATAGCTTCATATCTGCACAGCTGTGTTGTTCTTTCCCCTTCCTTTCTTCTGGGTTGATAATGACAATCTCAAAGAAAAAACTTTAATTAAAGATTTTATACAAAATAGCCAAAAGTAGAATAATAAGGAAAATGAGCATTGATGTGTTTATTGTAAGAGAAATCCTTTTTCATGGTTTCATTTAAAAATGTTCACTTCTTCCATTTCAAGGGGGTTTAGTGGTGGTGACAGGAAAAGGTGGCAGACGACAGCAGTGGTGCTGAAATCTCTTCTAAGTTGCCACAGAGCCAAGACGAGGGGCCGCAAGAAGCTCTGAGCCTTGGGGCTCAGTCTGCAGGAGAGATGGGGGGGGGGAGAGAGAGAATACGCGTGTGCACATGCGCATGTGCACAGCTCCTGATCCTTTTCTGCCAGAACCTGGTGGGAAGAGGTGGTTGGGGGAGAGGATTTGTGCCCAAAGCAGGCAGAGCTGGGAAGCCTGGAACTGCAGGAGAACTAGGCTAATCTGTGGTTATGCTCTGGGGGGGTCTCCCAAACCCTGCAGGCTGAGCAGGAAGGCTATACTCCAGAGGAGAACCTTGGGCCTCTGGTCTCTGCTCCTGTAAAGTCTGGGTAGTCATCAGCTCTCTTCATGGAGCTCAAAGTGCCATCTTGAAGTCAAGCCCCGCAGAACAGCGATGCAGTCACTGGTGGCAGATTGTGGATCCTTCTGAGCTCAGGGGAACATATAAGAAATAGTTGGGTTTTCTTCTCATACTTCTCATACTGCCCAAGGATGCCTTGCACAGATCTCATGTAGGTATGGGGCTGACCTGTGCAGAGGCGGGTCAGTTTGATGGCTCCATTACCCATTGCTTTCTCCTCTGCTGAGCTTCAGATCCACCACTTTGCACTTAGGATACTCCCTTCCCCAGGCCATGGGATCTAAGCCCAGGAGGGGCAGAACCTGGCACCTCCCTCCCTTACCTGATGACCTCTCTGCTTGGGGCCCTCTGCACTATGTGGGTTCCTGACAAGGATGGGCTCTGACTTGACCCTCTCCAGCCTCTTCAGCTCCTATGCCCAGTGGTCCACCTGTCAGTCTCCAGCTGCGGGGGTGCCCCTACCTGGTGAGCACCCCCTTGAGAGCAGGAGAGCACAGCTGTCTGTCTTCCCTGGGTCGTCTCAACCCATAGAAAGGTCCCGTGTTTTGTCCATGCCACATGGAGGATGCAGAGTGCATCGTATCATTTGGTCCTCTGGTCTCACCCAGCTGTCTGTCCAGATCTCCCCTCCTCTCCCAGGAAGGTGTTGAGCAGAACTCTGAGTCCACGGGAGGTGAGGTGCCTGGCTGCCTGTGGCTACTGCTGTGTAGGGTGTTCCTTGGGTGACCGAAGCATCTTCCTTGTGAACGCTGCAGCCACCTGTCCACCACCCATCATTCACCCGTCCCTTTATCATCCACCTACCTATGTATCCATCCATTTACCCATCCATCCAGTCCACCCGCCAAGCCACCACTTATTATCAATACATCAGTCCATCCACCTGCCTCCATTTTCAACCATCATCTACCCATCCCCCCAGTCAACCAGCCATTTTCCATCAGTTCATCTATCCATCCACTTATCCATACATTTATCTACACATCCATGTGCCTGTCCACCCACTCACCCAGCATCCATCAATCCACTCAGCATCAATTCAACCACTCTTTCTCCATTATCCATCTATTCGTCCATTGCTCCTTCACCCAGGCTCTGTTCTTGACCTGGATTCCTGCCTACTCTTTGTCTCTCGGCCTCTGCTCCATTGGGCTGGGCAATGGGCAGTGTGGGAACGGAGTAATGAGGTTGGGCATGTCATGCTCGTCCAGCACCTTGCTGCTCCTGGCCTGAGTTATGGTATTTGGTTACTTAGGGCTCTGTCCTCCACCTTCCATCCCAGTCAGCACTTCTGGATGCCCTGCTATGCTGGCGAGGGAGGGGTCCAGCTTAGAGCAGGTTCAGACTTGGGATGAGGCAGGTGCCTTCCTTACTCCATCTTGAAGGGCAGGCAGCCTCTACCTCCTGTGCCACTACCCTTCATAAATCTTCCACATACTTTCCAGAAGAGTGAATTTTGTTCCTGTTGCTTTAAAATTTGTTTACTTCCTCGTCTTACTTTATTCTTATGTGAAACAGGGCTTTGTTTTAACAATTGGGTTAAGGGGTCTTGGTTCATGAAGCCTCATTTCAGTCCTCTGAGGCTCTCTCTGATGAAGAACCCAGGGGCTTTAGTAGGTCCTTCTTAGGGTCTCTTTCTTTAACTCTGCCTTGGGCTCCAAGGACACAGACAGGGTCGGATACTGCCTGGCTCTCGGGGCTATCCACTGTTTTCAAGAGCCAGCTAGGAAATGGAAGGCTGGGTTATGGGATAAGCTGAGTGTCATCCAGGCAAAAAGTGGTACAAGGCATAGGGTACAGGGTGGGCTGGGGTGCAGTGGGAGGCTGGAGGGCAGCGCATACTATAGGCCTAGTGTGTGCACAGCTTCATCCAGGCCTCAGCAAGCTGCACTGCGGGCTGGGGCTGGGATGAGGCCAGTTTCTACTGGATACCCAAGGTGAGTGAGTGTGATACTTCTAAGGCATCTGTTGTCGTTACCTTTGAGTTGCTGGGACAAAACACCCAGCCAAAAGCAGCTGATGGGAGGTTTAAAGGGTTTCTTTTGGCTTACAGTCTTGAGGGGAAGTTTCATGATGGCAGGGAAAGATGGTAGAGCAGAGGCTGGGCATCACCTCCTGCCATGGCAGGTGGAAACCAGCAGGAAGACAGTGAACTGAGCTAGCACTGGCAAACTGGGAGCTAATCAACCTCAAGGCCTGTTCCCTTGTCCTCAGAGTGACACCTCCTCCAGAAAGGCTCCACCTGCTGGGGACCAAGCCTTCAAAACACATGAGTATATTATGGGGGACATCTGCTGCAAGCTAGCCCAGCGTCTTCTTTGGAAAACCTCTCAAGCCTATTTCCTACCTTATGTACCTTTAAGTTAAAGTCATAACTAGCTATGGTTTGGGTTTTTGTTTTGTGCTTTTTGAGTCAGGGTTTTGTAGCTTAGGTTGGGTTCAGATTCACTGTATAGTCCAGGATGACTTTGAACTCTTGATCCTCCTGCCTCCACCTCCCAAATTCTGGGATTACAAACATGAACCACCATGAACAGTAAAAAATGCTACTGACTTTTTTTCTTGAGAGAGAGTCTTGCTTTGTAGCGCAGACTCGCTGCCCTCAGCCACCTCAGCACTGGGACTGCAAGCATGCCCACCATGCCTGGGTTCCAGGGTTCTTTTTAAGTCCTCAGGCAATCCCTATTTGTATGCATACAACTCTGTCCTGCCTGCCTGCTGACTGGGCCTTGGTAGTGCAAAAAGCAGCAGCCCAGGCAGTATGTAAATGAGTGGGCGTGGTTGTATGCCATTATGTCTATTTGTGGATATTGAAATTTGAAATTCACATAACTTTCACATGTCATGAAACACAATTCTTCCCTTGATCCCCACCCCCCATCCCAACCATCTAAAAACTTTCTAAAACCATTCTTAGCTTCCTAGGATATCAAGTGAGTGATGGTAGTGGTTGATGTCACTTGAGGGTTAGGTGTGTCCATTGGGGAGGAGGGATTTGGTGAGGAGGCCAGCCTTCCTCAGGCCGAAGGCTCGGGGCAGGCATGAGACTATGGCCAGGTTTTCTTTTCTGTGAAGCTGGTATTGAGGTGGGTGGAGTAAAGCAATACTTCCTGTAGGGAACCGTGCCCACCCTCCCCACAGGGGTAGGGGTTGGGAAGGGAGATTGAAGAGCAGGCTTTCCAAGGGGAGGCTGGTTACCAGGTTCCAGCCAGAAACTAAGATGCCCAGGTCAAAGTCATGGGAACAGTGATGGATAGATGGTGATGAAACAAACAGAGAGAAGGTTCCCAACCCTGTCCAGGGTGGACAGTAGTGGACAAGAGAAGGGCATCTTGGCTGCAGCTACAGTGTCATTGTCACCCACTGAAAATCTTACACCAGGCACTTCTGAGCCTCAAGGACGCAGCAGTAGACAAGAGCAAGGGCCTGCTCCACAGGGAAGAAAGCCAGTGGAGACAGAAACACAGAGCAAACGGTCCAGAGTGGACTAATGTTAAGAAGAAAAATGAAACAACTGGTCAAAGCATGTGCCTCAGCTTCCACCTCTGCGCAGGTAGCAGTGACAGCCCTGAGTGAGTGCCCGTGGGATCACCTTGCAGGCCCAGCTAGGACTTTGCAGCCTGTGGGAAGCGCCCACTATGTATACGTGAATATTCCAAGTCATCCAGTGTGCTAGAGCCCAGGGACCCTGGTGGGGCAGGACTCAGGCACTGCTGCTGGGCCCTCAGCTGTGTTGTTTCTTGTCGCTGTTATCTTCCCTCCTGCCCTGCACCAACCAGGCCTGCCACCAGAGTCCTCACGTTGCTGCCTCTGATAAGCTTCACCATCTGCGGCTCCTTCTGCGGCTCTTGCCAAACTTGCATCTGACAAGCGCTCAGACACTTGGAGACGCACCTCCGGTGGGCGTGAGCTCTGTGCCAGGTTTGGGCTTACAGCCCTCCACGCTGGGGACCCATATGGGTGACTGTGGGCTTGTAAAGTGAGGCATTGCTCTTGTCTTCCTCTGCATCCCCAGAAGAGGTGGCAGGATTTGGTGACAGACAGGCTGCCGTGGTTTTTCTTGGCCACAGGAGCCATTGCTCTGGGCTTAGGGCTCCATCGTTAGACCCCGTGGCAGAGCAGAGGACGCATGGACTCGTGGTGCCAGCCTCGTTGAGTCACCTAGGAGATGGAATCATGCTGGCATATGTGCTCTGCTGTCAGAAGGGCGTGGAATTTAGTATGGGGGTTTCTCACCAATAGTGACCCTGTGGTGGTCGTCATGATCACATTGATGTCACGTGAGTGGTCCTGAGCTGCTGGAGCCCCAGTCTGTTAGAGGATGCTTTTGCAAACAGATCACAGGGTCTCCTCAGCCTGTGGCTTCTTTGTCAAGTGGGCGGGTCGGGGAAGGAGGCAGAGCCAGCCATTCATTCCAGCAAATATTTCTCAAGCATGCATGTTGTGCCCATGTTGCTCTGGACTGTGAGGAGTTAACAGTGAGGGAGTGGGGAGCACAGACAGGCCTCGTCCTGTTAGCTGCTCACGAGTGAGTGCCATCTCTTCCCATGCTCAGGAAGGCCTGTCTGGTCAGGTGACATTGAGGCCGTGTCCTGACTGAAGGGAAATTAGGAGCTAGAGGAGCAAGGAGGAGGGGAGGCAGAGCAGTGGCGGGGCGGGGGATGGACCGGGGACAAGGCAGAGGCTGGAGAAGACCAGGGGAACAGGGACTTGAAAGCTAAGTCAGAAAGAAAGCAGGCCGCAGGCCTCGGCAGGCACAGCAAGGTGAGGATGGAGGAGTGGCAGTTGGGTCTGGGGCCTTTGGTTTCGCAGACAGGAACAGTTTTGTGCAGTGGTAAGGACAGAAGTGACTGAGGCAATTTTGAGAGATGACACAGAGCATTTCCACTAAAGGACTGGGGACTGGTGGGGGGGGGTGCAGGCAAGGACAGAGGCAGGAGCCCGCAGTGACCCACCTCAATGAGAAAGCTCCTCAGGAAAGACAGTGAGGACAGCCATCCTGAAGGGGCTACAAGAGGGGCTCCCTTGCCTAGTGGCCAGGCTCGATGAGCCTAAGACAGCACATGGCATGCTGGGAAAACGTCAGGATAAAAAGAATCTACCCATCATCTGCCGGTTCTGCCCCCAGGCTCCCAGGAGCTGGTCTTGGTTTCATTCAGTACCCCATAGAGAATCAGACACTCCAGCATCCAGCCTTCCCACTTCCTCCTCCCTTTGCACTCACGTCTCCTGTCCCTCCTGTTCCCATTCTGTTAGTCCAGTTACCCCTGATGAGTCAGATGCTCCTCTCTGAGTGCCAGTACCATCACACCGTGTGTGTGTGTGTGTGTGTGTGTGTGTGTGTGACAGAGAGAGGAGAGAGATTCGTGTGTATGTGCTCATACAGCATCTCACGTGCTCACTGCCCTGGGTGAGCTCTCCTGCTGAGACTAGAGCAGAATTTCAGGTGTCCCGCTCTGTCCCTCTAACCATTCTTATTTGAGCCAGAGTCTCTTAAGGACCCCAAGGCTTGCCATTTTTCCTCAAGCTCCAGCTGTTTCTGTGGGTCCCCAGAATCAACCCTGCTTGCGGAGGAAACGCTCTGCTGATCCATCTCTCCAACCCCCTTACCTGACTCTTACTCCCACACTCCGTTTGGTTAATGATGTGTTCACGTATCTGGGTCTCCCTGCAAGGGATATGGGGAAAAGATAAACTCCCTGGAAGGCAGCACCCTGCTGACTAGCGGTGGCCCTGTGGGATTACTCATGAGACCTGCCCAAAACTCTGAGTTTCCAGCTCTAGAAACGCAGACGTGGTGGGGTGGGAGCGTTCACTCCCGGGCTCCTGCTCACATGAGCCCCGACTGACGCCATTCATGAAGACTCAGCTCCTCTCCCTTCTGTCCTCTCAGGGCCATGCCAAACACCTCATGTTCTTTGCCCCTTATATCTCATGTATTTGGGAAAAGTCTCTACAAAACTTTTGCTTGGTGTCTTTAAAAAAAATTGAGGGGAGTTGAAATATACAGTCATTTCCCAGCTTGTAGTAAAAATAGTTTGCATATGGCTATGAAAAACCAAAATCGTACAAGTCCAGCTATGCCAGAACTGTAGTTTTTAAAGCATCAATTAACAAAAAAGAGTTTTCGTATGGCCCTAAAAGGGAATGAATTGTGTATGAGACTTACTGCTTTACATTAGAAAGTTTTTTTTAACTTACTAAGACCATTTACTGAGAAAATTGCCTTGACAACATTCAATAAATGCAAAGTGTTCTTTTTACTCCAAAGACATGTCACTTTGCAATGTGCACCACTGAGAATCTCTGAAAACATTTTGTTTTACAAGAAGTATTAAAAACTTGCACATTTTTATTACTATTTGGGTTTTCAGCCCTGGATCTTTTGACTTTCCTGAAAGCACTTTTTATATGTAGGTTTTCAGAAATATGAAGACCATTATCAAAGCCTTTAAGCTCGTTGATGTGAACAACACTGGCCTGGTGCAGCTGCAGGAGCTAAGGCGGATTCTGGAAGCCTTCTGCCTGAAGATGAATGATGAAGAGTACAAGAAGTGAGTGAGGCGGGGAGGGGTCTGGTGTGCCCTCAGCCCAAGGTCACATGACGCTGGAAGACTTTGGGTCCTCCCTCCATCTTTATCCTCATACCTTTGTGGGCATTTTTCCTGGGTTTCTGAGGCCATGAATTCTCAAAAGTAGAATCTAATGGTTCTCCTTCCTTGGGCACCCTGGGATGGGTGTGGTCATGAACATGCCAAGTTGAACCCACTATTATTGCCTGCTCCATCACCAGGTGCCTTTCTTTCCAGTGCTCCCAGTGCATTTCCAGTTTCCAATGAGTTTGACTTTGGGCCTGGGGTGGGGAGGAGAAGAATCAAGGCTTGCAGTGGCCTCACACTCCTGCTAGATAGCCTTTGAGGACTGCTGCGGTGGGACAGCAGGCTGTGATGGAGGATGGGGTTATACAGGACAGTCAGCTGCTTCATTGAGCTTGTCGGCAGCTACCACCTGCTCCTGACTCAGGATTGTGTGCATGGGGTGTGTCTGCTGCCTGGGACCTTGGGACCATTTAGAAAAGGCCAGACACTTGGCTCCCACTTGATGCCTGAGTTCTGAGTGGAAGCCGTGGAAGGAGGCCTTGTTGAGTTTTTTATGACATGCCAGCTGAGAGTATGCCCTTCTTCCTGCCCTCTTCTACCACATGGCTAAACATAGAGCCACCTTTGGCCACAGTTCTGCTTCTTAGGGTGTCAGTGTCACATGGTTACCAGTCCAATACTATTCAATGGAAGATTCCAAGAAACAATGATACATACAATTTAAAATTTATTTTATTTATGGGAGAGAGTGAGAAAGAGAGAGAATTGGCATGCCAGGGCCTCTGGCCACTACATTCAAACTCCAGATGTGTGTGCTATCTTGTGCACATGTGTCACCTTGTGCATCTGGCCTTTGTGGATTCTAGGGAGTTGAACCTGGGTCCTTAGGCTTTGTAGGCAAGCTCCTTAGCTGCTGAGCCATCTCTCCAGCCCAATATGTACTCTTTTTTTTTTTGTTTTTTCAAGGTAGGGTTTCACTCTAGTCCACACTGACCTGGAATTAGTCTCAAGGTGGCCTCAGACTCACAGCGATCCTCCTACCTCTGCCTCCCGAGTGCTGGGATTAAAGGCGTGTGTCCGCCCCCACGCCCGGCTCCAATATGTACATTTAAGTAACTTATTATGCACAGCAGTCTATTTTAATTTTTCTATTTTATTATTATTCTTGTTAATCTCTTCGTGTACCTTTAAATTATTATTGTGAGATGCATGTATGAGAAATCACACACACACACACACACACACACACACACACACATTGGGTGCTTGGTGTGGTTTATCACATATATATGGTTCAATGTCACCCATAGTTTCAGTCCCACTCACTGTGGGACTTTGCTGGTGTCCCTTGTGGTTAACGGGACGATTGCTCCCTCCAGGCCATTTCCATAGCAATGAGCCTTACTTTATCCAGAGGCTGAGAGTTCACACTGCCCTGGAGCCATCATCTGCTGTCCTGAGGGTCACTGAGCTCCTCACACATCTCAAAGACAAAGTCACTGCTGTGGCAGGAGAGAAGCAGGCCCAGGGCAGGAGGACATGTGACCATAGCTTAAATGTCACTAACCAGGGACTTGAAAAGACAGGGCTGCAGAGATGGTTCAGTGGTTAAGGCACTTGCCTACAAAGCATAACAACCAGGGTTCAATTCCCCAGCACCCACGTAAAGCCACATGCACAAAGTGGTGCAAGCATCTAGAGTTCGTTTGCAGTAGCTAGAGGCTCTGGTGTGCCCATTCTCTCCCTCTCTGTCTGTCTCTGATTGCAAATAAAGTATTTTTTTTTAAAAAAAGATAGTTCCCACCCTTTTGAACATTTTCTTTTTTCCTCTTTATAACCTACCTCACAATATAAAAGACACAATAGAGTTTTAATTTTTACATCCTTTCTGTCTGGGAAAGTGTCCAGTGTAAGATCCAAACAAAACAGATTAAATAATTTTGTGCGGGCAATTACAGCCCAGAGGCAGCACACTCCTAAAACAGCGATCAAAAAACAAAGCCGTGTTTTATTTGACAATAAACCTTGTGTTTGGCACGGCAGTCTCCAGCCTAATAAATCTACATAAAAAAAAGTTCCTGTCTTTTCCCCATCTCTTAAGTATTGAATAATAAGGAACCCACAATTTTTTATTCAAGATTTCTTTTAAGCCTGAAAAACAATGCTGTTTTCACACCAGGGCTGGAGAAACTTCCCATAATAGAGTTGCTTCCTGAGACCAACACACAGAGGACCAAAAGGAGGCCAGTTCTCTAGGTGTTTTCATGTTCTCCTCATCGACGAACACGAAGACACCATCTGGGGAGCAGCTTCCATAATAACTGTGACTTTTTCGTTTTGGAGCCGGAATCCCAGTGCATTCTGAATACTTTAATCTCGAGGCTTTCTGTTTAAGATCCATGTTGGGCATCTGGTGAGATGGAAATGACCAGGCTTTGAAGCCAGGCACACATGGGATCAGGACATCAGGAGGTGCCTGGGTCCCACAAGACTGCATAGGGTGGGGGTGAAGATGTGTCACAACATGTATGGCATGCCTGTGGAGTGTCTGCACACAGCAGGTGTTCTGTCATGGCACAGTGCCATTGGAATTGTGATCCCAGAGCCGTGGCTCTTCTTAGGCTGGGAAGCCCCATCCAGCCCATGCAAAGCACAGTCCAGTGATGGAGTCAGCTCCATTAACACTGCCCGCACCCATCTCACTCCATCCCACCCGCCATCTCTCTCCAGGCCAAGGTCTATGTGAAGTCATTTATATGACCAGCCTGTAAACAAGCAACCGCTGAAGGTGAGCCTGCTGCCTGAATCATTGAAGGTTCTTTCTAGGCAGTGATGCTAAAAACAGTTCATGGGCTCATTGCATTTATTCCTTCTCCCTGAATCTGGCCTCCTGGACAGCACCATTTGCCTGCTGCTTTCTGCAGGCTGTGAGTTTCCCTGCCCAGAGCTTGGGTCCCTGGGATGGTGGCCCTGGTGGTCATGTCTTAGGAATGGTCTCATCTCCATCCTTTCTTCCGTAAAGCATTTTGAGGCCATGTTTTTTCTGTGCTGTGCTGAGCTTCATCTCTGAAGGCTTTTCTGCAGGACACACTGGCATAGGGTTCCATCTGTCCTCTACAAATGTAGACAGGTCCCCGAGTGCAGGCATACAGGGACTCAGCACCAGCCATGGTTCTTCTGTGTGCAGAGCCCAGGCTAGGTGGATGCTGTTCACCACGGAGCCTCTCGGCAGCTCCTGGCTCTGCAGGAGCAGCACACTGGCCCACAGTGCTAAAGGCTCAGACTCAAGGAAGAACTGGCAGATGCCATCTTCTGGGGCTGAAGCTGACAGCCTGTTTCCACGGCATCAGGAGAAGAGAAAAGCTGGGGCTGTTTCGAGAGTTATTTTGTTAACATCTGGCAGCTGTCATCTCCCAAGATAATTGTTCTTATCAGAACAATGGGCAAGCTTCATCTCGGTGGGAAACAGGTATGCGATGAAAGTGAATAAATGACATGATATTCTGTTAAATTTGGAAAACAAAAAAATAACAAATACTTTAAGTAATCACTAAATTTTTAGAAAGCATGAAATTAGATAATTATAGAAACTAACACATATGGAGATAAAATAACCAAACATTTAAAAACTGTGAATTTTTTTAGAAATATAATAAACCAGAATCATCTAGAAAAACACTTATTAAATGGCAGATCAGAATAATAGAAAATCTGTTTAAAGAATCAAAACATTCTATTTATCTCAATATATTTTAGGGATAGCCAGGTGGTTTATGTATTTTAAAATGAGTTGGGAGTGGGGCCCATGCCCACAATCCCAGCACTCAGGAGGTAGCTAAGGCAGGAGGATAGCAAGTTCAAGGCCCGTCTGGGCTACATAGCAAGACTGTATAACAAAACAACCAAGAATTTCTCTGCCAGACTAGCAAGACTGTATATCAAAATAAACAAAAATGTTCTCTGCCAGGCATGGTGACACACACCTTTAATCCCAACACTCCATAGGCTGAGGCAGGAGGACCTTTGTGAGTTCCAGGTCAGCCTCAAACAAAACAACTCCTTGTTCCATGGAAGCATCACCAGTGGTCTGAGAGAGACCAGCTGCCTCTGCCATTTGCTGTTTTGAAACTGTGTTCCCTCTGTGGGCCCGCTTTTCCTACAGCGAAGTGATGAACTACTGTCATTGAAAGATCACCTGTGAGCCATTGTCTTTCCCTCCAGCTCTGAGGTCCATGGCTATGGAAATGCTTTGCTAACTGGCTCACTGCCCAGGTCCCTGTCCCCCTGCTTCTTACAGGAAGGTGGCACTGCCTCTGTTGTCTGGTGGGGAGATGGCTGCCTGGGCCTTGGGTCCCCATATTCCGCCCCCTTCCCACCTGCGTGGAAGGTGTGGCCTGGCATTCCTCAGAAGGGCCTGCATGTTCCATCTTACTCTGCCTGTGCATCTCTCTGCAGGCTGAAGTAGTCTCTTTCCAAGCATCTGCATTTTAAAAATGTGTCAGTAACATTTCCCAGGTATACATTGTCAAGCCAGAATTAAACTTATGGGCCGGGGGTATTGCTCAGTGGATAAAAGAACTTACTATGCACACTCACTCAACAACCAGAACTCAGAATCCAAGTAAACCCAGATGCAAGTAGTGCATGCTTCTGTAATCCCAGTGTGCCTATGGCAATGGGAGGTGGAGTGGGAGAGTCCAGAAGCTTGTGGGCTGGCTAGTCTGTTGTTCCCAGTGGTGAACAACAAGAGTGACCCGTCTCAAACAGGGTCGTGAGGAATGGTCCCTCCACAGACGCACTGTCATGCACATGCCACCCCCGCCAAACACACACGCACGCACGCACGCACGCACACACCAGCCTCAGTATAAAGGACACCTTAGGAACAAACGTGCCTCCTTTTAGATTTGCCACCCCCACATGGAGTTTCTAAAGAGCGTGTGTGTTTCAGGTTTTGCAAACACTACAGCATTGATGAGGGCACCGCGGTGGACTACAGTGTGTTCTTGAAGAACCTTGGCATGAGCAATGACATCAACTCTCGATATGGAATGGTCCAGCCAGGTAAGGACTTCCTCAGTCCATGGCTCGAGCTTTTGGTGTCTTTGGCATGGTCCTTCCTCTTCTGAGGGTCTTTCCGAAGGACACTGTTCAGATGTGGCAGATGCATCAGTGTGAAGCAGTCACGGGGCCACTCTTTGTAAGAAACATCTATGGGCTGGAGACATGCCTCAGCAGGTGCTGGCCTATGAAGCCCAAGGACCCAGGTTTGATTCGCCAGCACCCACATAGTCCAGATGCACAAGGTAGTGCATGTGTCTGGAGTTCATGTGCAGTGGCTAGAGTCCCTGGCACGCCCATTCTTTCTCTGTCTTTCTTCACTCTCTCTCTCCCTTGCTTGCAAATAAATAAGTAATAAAATTAAAAAAAATAAACATCTATATGGTAAGCAAAAGTGTTGAGGCACCATGCACAGCCACAGGCAGTGTGCAAAGCTGGGAACAATGATTCCTACAGAGTTAATGCCAATGTAGAACATACATGTGGACTCGGCACAATCAGGAAATGCCCCCACATCCCAGATTGTCATTGACTGAACTATCTCTGGGGACTTCAGTGTGTCTGAGCACTACTTATCCTTCTCTCTGCTGCTGCTGCTGAATTTCAAAAACTTGGTTTGTTTGTTTTTTGAGACACAGTCTCACCCTAACCCAGGCTGACTTAAAACTCACTCTGTAGCCTAAGCTGACCTCAAAATTATGGGGAGATTCTCCTGCATCAGCCTCCCTGAGTGCTGGGGTTAAAGGTATATGCCACCACTCAAGGCAGAGAAAGAGAGAGAGAGAGAGAGAGAACACCAGGGCCTCTAGCCACTGCATATGAACTCTGCACACTTGTGCTACTTTGCGCGCCTGGCTTTAAGTGGATGCTGGGGAATTAAACTTGGGTTGCTAGGCTCTATAGGCAGTGCCTTAACCGTTAAGCTATCTCTCCAGCCCAAGTTTTAAAACTTTATTGACAACCTTCTTACATATAGACAATATACCATGATCATAATCCCCTCCCACTACCTTCCCCTCCCCTTCCTGAGTCCTTCCTCCACTGAACCCCTTCTTTTCAACTTGTCTCTCTTCTATATTGATGTCATAATTTTCCCCTCCTACTATGCAGGTCTTACAAAGGAAGAGTCAGGCACTGTGAGGTCATGAACACCTAGGCCACTTTATGTCTGGAAGACAGTATTGCAAAGTACTTATTTTGGAGAGATCTCAGCCCTGTTCTTGAGGAGAATGTATGAGTAATGTAACTGGACACTCTGTTTTCCTGGCTTCCATTCATCTTCTTGGCCTTTAATGGGGTTTCTCCTTAGTGGTCTCCTGCCTCAGGGGTTTACCACCCATGCCTGGCACTGTCTCTTTCAGCTCAGTTCACTTCAGCAAACATGAGCAGCAAATAGAAGAACAGCAGATTCAGGTTCCAGCCTGCTTTTGCTTGTGGGAGACCCGGGACTCTGCTTTTAAAAGACACCCGTGCCTGGCACTGTCACTTCTTTTCCCATTCCCTGCAGGTCTTGAAGCCAGGACCCGTACAGACAAGTAAGAGCCTGAAATGAGCCACCGAGCCAGTCCCAGAGTAACTACTGCCAGCCCCATTCCTGGCATGTTCCCATGTTCTGTTCTCTCTCCCAGAGAGAGAGAGAGAGAGAGAGAGAGAGAGAGGGAGAGAGGCAAGAGAGGGAGAAGGAAATTCTCATGTAAAAATGAGTTCATGGAGATGCTATTTTATATAACTATTTACTCTCAATCAAGAGTATCAGAAGAATAGAAATTACAGTGAAACTCAAGGAAACAATGTGAGTGGGAGTCAGGTAGCTTTGTGAGGGTTAGGGTGACTGAGCCCCTGAAAGTACAAAGGCAGGAAGGTCTGCACTTAACTAGGAATCAAAGGATGGTCTGACTTCTTATCTCTTGCCTAGTTTCCTAGACCTGTTTTTCTATACCTGAGCCCCTCCCTGGGAGGGAGGTCTGTTCTAGAATGCTGACATTGTGGTTGGTCAAGAACTTGGTGTCATGGCTGGTCTCTTCCTGAGACAGCCCCTAGCCCAGACCAACCAGCATTCTCTCTCTCTGGCTTACCTGAGCCAGAAGGTGAACCCCCCCCCACAGTAAGGTTATAAATACATTTTACCAGGAGAAGGCAATCTCTCTCTCTTTCTCTGGGCTGTCTGACCACTGGTGAACCTCCAGCTTCTGGTGAGTGTCTTCTCGTCTTAGCCCTGCAGAGAGCCCCTAACCCCTAACTTTCCACACACGGGCTCCATATGGCAGGAGCTCTCTGTACCTTCTCTTCTGTCCCCTCCACGGTTTGTCCAGGCCCACCACGTGGGCTCTCAGGCCACGTGGGTGTATTCATTTTCCTTCCCTTGGTTCTTTACTTCCCTCAATAAATATAATAATTTAATAATTATCCTTCTCAGTCTTATTTTATTCAGTTCTTTGGTTAAAATTAGACACGAGTCCAGGGTTTGGGGTTCAAGGACCTTTCTGAACCCCTAACACCCTGTTTCAAATGAATACAGCTTGCCTAGATACAATATGCTATACAAAAGGTTACACTTTTTCTTTTTTTCTTTTTCTTGGTTTTTGGAGGTAGGGTCTCACTCTAGTCCAAGCTGACCTGGAATTCACTATGTATTCTCAGGGTGGCCTTGAACGCACAGCAATCTTCCTACCTCTGCCCGAGTGCTGGGATTAAAGGTGTATGCCACCACACCCAGCTCACTTTTTCTTTTCAGAATGTCACACACTCTGACCCTGGCCTGGTGGAGAAGTCTGAGGCCTGCTTAATGTTGCCCTTCTTGGTGTTTTATAACAATGTGCTCAGGAATCAGGAAAGTCCTAGAACCCCAAACCCTAGTTTCATTTCTAATTTTTAATATATATACATATATAATTTATTTGAGAGAGAGAGAGAGAGAATGGATGCACCAGGGCCTCTAGCCACTGCAAATGAACTCCAGATGCATGCACTTCCTTGTGCATTTGGCTTACATGGGTCCAGGGGAATCAAACCTGGGTCCTTTGGCTTTGCAGGCAAGTGTCTTAGCTGCTAAGCCATCTTTTCCAGCCCTTATTCCTAATTTTAATCAAAAAATTGAAAAAAAAAGACCGAGAAGGATAATTATTAAATAATTACATTTATTGAGGGAAGTACAGAGCCGAGGAAAGGCACCTACATGGCTAGAGATCCCACATGGAGGGCCTGGGGAAAATGTGGAAAGAGAAGAGAGAAAAGAAAGTTCAAAGAGCTCCTGCTATGTGGGGAGGTAGAGGTGGTAAAGAGCCTGTGTAGACAGTTGGGGCTGGATGTGGGGCAGCTGGGCCAAGCCGGGGAAGAACTCACCAGCAGCTGGAAGTTCAGGAGAGGTTAGGCAGCACAGAGAGCCTGCCCTCCTCTAGCAAATGTATTTATAAACTTCTGGTGGCAGGCCACGCCTTCTGGCTCAGGTGAACCAGAGGGACAGCTGGTCAGTTAGGGCTAGGGGCTGTCTCAGGAAGAGGCTAGTCCTGACACCAAGTTCCAGGGGCTGAACTTGACCAACCACAAGGTTTAAATCCTAGGAAAGACCTCCCTCCCAGGAGGGGCCCAGGTGACTTTTGGACAATCAGGTCTAGGGAAGAGATAAGAATTGTAGCAAGTGCAGACCATGCTGTGTGCCTAGTTCAAGAAACTACCTAACTGCCTGCTGTGGAGCCCACTGCAGCTCAGCTTTCTGTGGCCACGTAGAGAACGTCTTCCCTCTGAATTGCTGAAGCATGCCTGGCATGTGCCTGTGTCAGTGCTGTGCCCTCCACAGCAGTTTACCTGAGCACAGGGCATTAGCAAATGCAGTTCCTTCAAGGTTTCTTTTATATCTTCAAATAAAGCTTGTACTTTCAAGATTTTTTTTTTTTTTTTTTTTTTTTTTGGTTTTTCGAGGTAGGGTCTCACTCTGGTCCAGGCTGACCTGGAATTAACTATGTAGTCTCAGGGTGGCCTCGAACTCATGGCAATCCTCCTACCTCTGCCTCCCAAGTTCTGGGATTAAAGGCGTGCGCCACCACGCCCGGCGCTTTCAAGATTTTTAACTTGAAGGATACAAATTATCCTTTGTTTCCCATTGTGGACGTGCATGTGGAGGAGGCCAGCCCTGCGCTTTGTTCCTCTAGAATGCAGTCCATCTCTTCTGAGACGGGATCTCCCTTTTGCCTGGAACTCACCAGTGAGGCTAGACTGGCTGGCCAGACATCCCCTGCCCACCTCCCCAGTACTGGGATTACAAGTGTGGCATTTTCAGGCATTATGAGGATCAAATTAGGTCCTCATGCCTGCAAGGCAGACACTTCATCACCTGAGCATTGTCCAAGCCCTGTTGGTCATGGGTCTGTTCATATTTTGCCCAGAGTTTGGAATTGTTATCTGGTCACAACCGCGAGTTACATGGGTTACATGAGCTACTCCAGCAAACTTTGTGGCTGTTCACATGAACTGTTGTTTTGTAACTGTGGTAGTTGGTTCTGACTGTCAACTTGACAGTCCTAGGGTCACCGTGAGGGATTACCTAGATCAGGCTAGCCTCAGGGCAAGTCCCTGACGGATTATCTTGATTAGGTTCACTGAAGCCCATGGTCCTGGGCTGTATGAAAAGAGAGCGCTGGCTGAGCAGCCGCCTTCACTGCCCTCTGCTTCCTCACTGTGGGCTGAATGTGACCAGCTCTGCTCCAAGCTTCTGCTTCCATGCCTCCCCTGCCATGGTGAACTGTATCCTGGATCTGTAGGTGGAAATAAACCCTTCCTTTATTCAACTAATCGTCAGGTGTTTTGTCCCAGCAATGAGAAGGTAACTAACATATTAATTTTTAGTTATTTTCCTTTTGACAATTTTATTAGGTATTTTAAGACTTGAGTTCTGTAACAGTTTGAATTGTAACATGGAAACCACCCCCTCTCATTTTATCAGCCATCTACAGCAAACGTTTTTATTGATGGTGCATAAAATAATGATGCATCTTTCAAAGGCGATTTGGTCCAACATCAACTGCCCCTCTCACCCTACTGCATGCCCCTCTCTCCCTCCCCGTGCGATAATGTAAGTTCCTGTTGTTGCCTTATGACTGGCAGTCCAAGTTTACAACACAGGCCTCTAAAATCTGTCTTCCATGCCTCAGTCACAGAGATCACCTGGAAAAATATGCCTGCCATCCCAGTGAATACCTATTCTGTAATGTTTATAGCTGGATTCAGATCCTTCTGTCAGAGGCACAACTTTTGTTCATTTATTTATTTGAAAGAGAGAATGAATACACCAGGACCTCTTTCCTCTGCAAACTCCAGGTGCATGACCACTTTGTGCACCTGACTTTCCATGGTACTGGAGAATTAAACCTGGGACCCCAGGCTTTGCAAGCAAGTGCCTTTACTGCTGAGCCGTGTCCCCAGCCCAGAGACACAACATTTGTTGGTGTTCTAAGTTAACTGGAAGGTAGTCAGGGCTCCAAGCATATCACATCTGAAGAGGCCTGCAGCAGGCTGGGGGCATCACTGTCCCACGGCCGTCCTATCAGTTCATAATCCTCAGCCTACATGTGAGCCTCATGCTCTCACTGAGTGGTCGTTCTGGGTGGGGTTATGACAGACATAGTTGGACTACTTTGAATCCTCATCTTACTCATTTGGGGAAAAGCCAAGGAATGTGGACAGGCCCAAGCAACAACCAAACAAAGTCAAGGTCTGCCGTCTCGAGCTCTCCAAGGCCACTGCCAGCTGGTTACCTTCCTTCTAGCTCTCTCTTGCTTTCTAGTTGACCCAGCTTCCACAAGATCAGCCCAGTGAAACTTTGATCGTATTGCTGTTGTTTCTGTTTACTCGTTTATCTCCCAGCCAAATGGCTCTTTAAAGCTTATATTTCTAGTAGATTCCTTAGGAAATGTCCATGGAAATGATAGTCTCAGAATTTTTACTTGTTCACAAATTTGCCTATGACCTTAACACTTGAAAAGTCAGTTTTTATAGATATAAAATCCTGGGCCTCTCATTCTTCTGTATCTTAAATATCTTCATATATTGTCTGATGACATAAAGTTTTGCTGAATAAAAGTTTGATGACAACCTGATTTTAGTTCCCTATTCATAATTTGACCTTGTAGTGGTTTGAATAAAATGTCCCCCATAGGCTCATGTGTTTTTTTAAATTTCCATTTATTTATTTATTTGCAGAAAGAGATAGAAGAGAGACAGAGACTATTGGCATGCCAGGGCCTCTAGCCACTGCCAATGAACTCCAGAGCATGTGTCACGTTGTGCGTCTGGCATCATGTGGGTCCTGAGGACTAGAACCCAAGTTGTCAAGCTCTGCAGGCAAGCGCCTTAACCACTGAGCAATCTCTCCAGCCCTTATGTGTTTTTAAAAATATTTTTACTTATTTGAGACAGAAAGAGGCAGAGAGGGAGGGAGAAACAGAGAGAATATAGGTGCTCCAGGGCTTCCTGCCACTCTGTGCATCTGGCTTTACATGGGTGCTGAGGAATCAAACCCAAACCAACAGGCTTTGGAACAAGCACTTCTAACCACTGAGCCATCCTCCACGCCCTGCTCACCTGTTTTGATAATTTGGTTCCCAGTTGTCGGCAATCTGGAAAAGCAGTAGAGTCTTCGGTTGTGGAGCCTGGTGGAGGAGTGTGTTTTGGGGCAGACATTGAAGTTCATTTAGTCCATGCCCACTGGGAGTTCAGAGCTAGCTCACTTAGTCACCTTCCTGCTGCAGTGACAAGATGTGACATCCAGCTGCCTGCTCTGCCTTGCTTTCCCTGCTGTGATGAAATTCCCCTCAAACCTACAAGCTGAAATAAACCTTTCCTTCCATCAGCTGTTTTTGGTTGGGTTGTTTAGCCCCAGCAACAAGAAGGTAGCTTTGCTTTTCTTTCTCTCTTCTTTCTTTCTTTCTTTCTTTCTTTCTTTCTTTCTTTCTTTCTTTCTTTCTTTCTTTTATTTCTTCCCTCCTTCCTTCCCTCCCTCCCTCCTTCCTTCCTTCCTTTCCTTTCCTTTCCCTTTCCTTTCTTTCTTTCTCTCCCTTCCTTTCCTCCCTCCTTCTTCTTCCTTCCCTCCCTCCTTCCTTCCTTCCTTCCTTCCTTCCTTCCTTCCTTCCTTCCTTCCTTCCTTCCTTCCTTCCTTCCCTCCCTCTTGTAACCCAGGCTAACTTGGAATTAGTCTCAGACTGGCCTTGAACTCACAGTGATCTTCCTACCTCAGCCTCCTAGGTGTGTACCACCATGCCAAGCTGTTTTTTTTTTTTTGTTGTTGTTGTTGTTGTTTTAATTTTGAGCTGCTCCATTTTTGAGTGGATATTGAGAGATTAATACTGTATTTTGTATTACTTACTATTTTGTATTAGTTACTATTCTCATTGCTGTCACCAAATAATTGACAAGAACAACTTCAAGAAGGAAGGGCTTGTTTTGACTCATGATTTGAGGGACGCAGTCCATCATGGTGCAGGAGGCAAGGCAGCAGAAGCAGGAGGTGGCTGGTCATGTGGCGTCCAGTCAGGAAGCAGAGAGAGGTGAGAGCTGGTGCTCACCCGGCTTTGCCGTTTTCCCCTTTTTATTCAGTGTTGGATCTCCACCCACGGGACGGTGCTACCCACATTCAGTGTGATCTTACCTCTTCAGCCAAACCTCTCTGGAAACACCCTTACAAATATACCTAGAGGTTTGTCTCTTACGTGATTCTAAGTCCATGCAAGCTGACACATTAACCAGCATAAATACAACCCTCGTCAACTTGACACCTAAACATGTCACATTTCAGTCATAACATTCTATCCCTGGGCCTTAAAGGCTCATGGACATCTCATAATGGAAAATGAAGTTGATCTCCTGCTTAAAGAGTCTTCTAGTCTCAACACTGATCAACAGTCCAGAGTCTCTTCTGGAACATGAGGCAATCTCTTAATTGTAAAATCAAAACATGAGTTACATACATATAGAGTTAACACCCTCATTTTAGAGAGAGGAATGGAAGGATAGTAAGGAAAGACTGGATCAAAATAAGCTCCAAAACCAGCAAGGAAAATACCAAACTCTGCAGCCTCATGTCCAGCATCTGACACTTAGAGTAGCTTATCTGGGCTCCGATGAGGTTGGACATCCCTCCCTTCCAGTTCTGTCTTTCTCTTGAGACAACTCCACTCTGCACCTGTTGCATTTCTCAACAGCTATATTGTGGTTCTGGCATCTCCAACATTCTGGGGTCTCCATGGCAACTTTGGCTTCGCCTTTATAGTTTCAGTTAAGGGCATGACTGAGTCCAGGCAAGGGAGGTGTAAGCCTCCATGGCCCTGTGACTCCTGGCCTTTTCAATCTAACAAAAGCCAGCACCATGTGGTCAAGGCTACCATGTTCTGCTGCCTGCGGGAGAGGTAGTGTTGCCTGCTGGACCTCAGCTGTTGTGGCCTCTGTGCACCTTGGAACTAACCTGATGACAACACTTCTCTAGGCCACTGTTTCTAAGCAGGAAGGCCTTCAGTGGCATGCTCAGTCCAGTCTCTCTCCTTTAAGGGGAATTTGCATCTTTACAGACTAGATCTTTGATTGGCAAGTCCTGTGCCTGACACGTCTTTCCTGCCTCTTAATGTAGAGTCATTCTAATCATGTCTGCTCAGTGGTGCTGGTGATCTCGTTAACAGTGGCAGCTTTCTCTGCTTTCTCTGCACTCCTTTCCACAAGTTTAAGCTTGCTCATGCTCCTTTCCTCTTATAGACCATACCTTTTCCACATTTTAATAATTCTCTCTCTCTCTCTTTTACTGTAAACCTAGGTAAGAGCAGTGAGCAGTAATCATACCACAGCCTGAATACCATGCCTTGAAAGTGCCTCTGCCAAACAGCTCATTGCTTTTGAATTCAGCTTCATGCAAACTGTTAGGGCATGTATAGAAAGCAGCCAGATTTTCCCCCAGAATGCAACACAAAAGGCTTTTAGTTCAATTCCTGATAAAGTCTGTTTGTTCCCTTCTGAACCCCATGAGTGCAATCCTCACCATTTGAACATCTGTGTACACTTTGATCTTTCAAGCTCACCCCAGCACCGCTCATCAGGCTCTGCCTACAGCATTCTAAGATGTCTCAGCAACAAAGTCTCCAACACTCCTCCCACAAACCCTCTCCAAAGGCCTGCAACCACGTGATAAGGTTTGCTGCAGCAGGGGTAAATTTTCTGTACCAGTTACTTTTCTTGTCACTGTGACTTGACAAGAAGTAACATAAGGAAAGAAAAGTGGGCTTTCCCCTTTGTTGTTTGTTTTTGTGTGTTTTTTTTTTTTTGAGAGAGAGACAGAGAGAGAGGGAGAGGGAGACAGATAGAGATGGGCGCACCAGCAGTCTCTCAGCTGCTGTGAATGAAATCCAGATGTGTGCGCCCCCTTGTGGTCAAGTGCGGCATTGCCCCCTTTCGTCACTTTGCATCTGGCTAAACGTGGGACCTGGAGATTGGAACCGGGTTCTTAGGCTTAGCAGGCAGGCGCCTTAACTGCTAAGCCATCTCTCCAGCCCTGTTTTTGTTTTTAGTGCATGATTTGAGGGGATACAGTTTATCACAATGGGAAGCTATGACCACAGAAGTGTGAAGCAGCTGGTCATATTGTATGTGCAGGCAGGAAGCAGAGAAAAATTAATGCTAGTGTTCAGCTGGCTTTCTCCTTTCCTCCCTCCTTTTGTGTATATATTGTGTGTATGCATATGCATGCATGTGAATGTATGTAGAGGCCACGTAATAACCTGGGATGTCATTGCTCAGGAACACTGTCCATCTTTTTGGAGACAGGATCCCTCACTGGAATGCACAAATTAGGCTAGACTGGCTGGTAATCCTCCTGTCTCCACCTCTCTAGTATTGGATTAACAAGAGCATGCCACCATGCCCAGCTCTTCACATGGGTTCTGGGTCCTTCTGCATATACAGCAAGCACTACTGGTTGAGCTATCTCCCCAGTCCTCTTTTCCCCTTTGTTTAGTCTGAGACCCCAGCCCATGGGATGGTGTTGCCCATATTCAGGGTGGGTCATCCCCCTCAAGCCCCTCTGGAAACACCCTAACAGATCATGCCCAGAGCTGTGTCTGCTGGGTGACTCTAAATCCAGTCAAGTCAATAATAAGATTCACCAGTAATTTTGCTAGTATATGCTCTGGCATTAGACACTTGGATTGACGTCCTAGGTAAATTATGTAATATTTGAATTTGTAGATTTGGGTCTTTTTATTTCAGGAAAATTTGTTGAATTGTAATCTTTAGTATTCCATTGTTTAATTTTCTTGTCAGCTACTCATGTTACATGCCATGTGGATCTCTTTTCTCATCTTCTAAACCACTTGTTTCCTCATGTCTCCCTCCCTTCCTTCCTTGACATAATTTTATCTCAGTGTCTGTTATGTTACATGTTTTTGCTCTTGTGTTCCTTCTGGTGTGTCAGTCACCTTCCTCTGTGCTGTGACCAAACACATGACAAGAAGCCCTTGAAGGGAGGAAAGGTTTATGTGGTCCGTGGTTCAGGGAACACATTCCATCAAGACAGGCAGGTGAGGTTGAAGAGGCTGCGTGCTCCCCTGCAGAGGGAAGCAGAGAGAGGGCAGTGCTGGTACTCAGCAGACACCCTCCCTTCCCCCTTCATGTAGTCTAGGCCCACAGCACATGGGACGGTGATGGTGCTGCCCACGTTCAGAGTGAGTCTTCCTTCCTCAGTTAACCCTCTCTGAAAACACCCTCACAGACTCACACAGAGGTGTGTCTCGTGTGTGATTCTAAATCCAGCCATGTTAACAACGAAGACTAATTATCACCATTTATTTCTAGCTTTATTTGGGTATAATTAACCAATCTATTAAATAATGTACACAAGATGATGATTTGATACACCTATATAGTGTGAAATGGTTGCCAAAATCAAGTTAAGTCACACATCTGTGTCCTCACATAGATATCTTGCGTGGTGTGTGGGGAGAACACTTGATATCAATTCTTTCAGCACATTTCATGGTGGCCACAGTTCATAGCTCTGCATTTTGTACTGGGAGTGATTCTTTTCTAATGTGCACCTGAGTTCTACTGTCTCGTCCCGAGTTCACTTCACTGTGGTGATTATTCTTCCGTTCTCCTGTAGTTAGAGAGAGGCCTCTTGTTAACTGTGTCTGTTGAGAGGCCACAGGAGCCAAGCACTCGTCCCCATCTGCTCATTTGCGCTGAGGGCAACTCCATGGCCTGGGCATTCTCTTCTATCTAGGAAACAGAATTATGAAGCTTCCTAGCTCAGGAGGTCAGAGCTGCTGGACACATCCAGGTGGCTCTTCAGAGCCTATGCAACTCCCAAGTCCTGTCTGTTACTGACATGGGAACTCCTTGTGCATTTGCTTTATGTGGGTACAGGGGGATTGAACCTGGGTCCTTAAGTTTTGCTGGCAAGCACCTTAACCACCAAGCAATCTCTCCAGCCCTTATCTGTTAATTTTGTCTGCACTGCATCTTAACTGGCCATCACTAGCTTGCTTGTGAAGGGCACTGTGTATTTGGGCACATGGACCGTCACACTGGGGGAGGGTTTGTTTGCTGCACTTAGGCTGACCCCAGTCTGCTTTAAGCTTTAAGTTTCTTCTTTATGCCGTTCCAAACAGCAAGAATCCTGCCAAGAGGGGCTGGTGTGTGCCTCAGTGACAGGACATTGCCAAGCATAGAAAAGAGTGTCAGTTCTATCCCCAGCACCACAAAAAAGAAAAGGAAAAAATATTCAGAAGAAATTGTGGGAAACTAGAGGTCATGGTTAGAATGAGTCCTACAAAACTGAGGTGAGAGTGAGTCACTCGTGATGGGTCACAGGCCTGCCGACAGATAGGAACTCCGAGGCTGGCCTCCGCCTCATCCACTTCTCCAATCCCCAGCCAGAGCCCAATGGGTTGTTTTGCCAGGAGTATGTGTGGGCTGCCCTGGCTCTATGTGTGCCTGAGTGTGTGTGTGTGTGTGTATGTGAGCATGCCTGTGTGCTCCATGTGTGCATGAGTGTGTGTGTGTGTATGTGAGCGTGCTCGTGTGCTCCAGTCCCAGCATTCTGGAGCAGAGAACGGGATGAAGTGTCAGGACTCTGGCAGGAGCCTTAGGCCAGCTTTGTCAGGTCAGAGACCCCCATGACACCAGACCCCCAGAGGACTGGCTTTGTGTTTTATTTACAGTATAGCCCAGAGGTACCCACTGTGTGTGGAGGGGTGGAGGGAGCTTTCTTTTCTTTTTCTTTTTCTTCTTTCCCTCTGCGCTAAGAGCTAGGACTCCAGATGACTGGCAGTGTGTCAGCTACCGCTGAATTTGGCTGAAGCTTATTTGCAGACATTTTAAGAAATAAATCTGGGAAACCATTTGTGATTCTTCACAGTCAGCTTTGGGGAAGAAATGGCTTTACTTTAGGTTTATTTCAGTCTCCTCTTGGGAAAGGAACACGGACACATCTGACAAAAGCCTGGAAGCATCAAATACAAGCCATCAGCCCCTATGACCCCTCTTAGCCCTGTGGGCACCAGGGCTCTTGCCGCAGGGCTCTCCCAGGTGCACACTTAGGTGGGTGGATGAGTAGACAGGAAGAGAGACAACATCAGTGTTAAAATGAAAATTGAATTATGTCAGTTGCCCTTTGCTCAATCACCAATTTATCGTGAAGTTGTCCCGTTCAGGAGTGTGTGCCCGCATCTCTGTGCAGAGGCTGACGTGCCGTTGGTTTATGACTCCTCCTCTGTTCGTGGCGTCTAGAGAGCCGCAAGTTCATGTTCTTAGAACAGCACAGAAACTGTCCTTCTCCATACGCATTTGTTGAGTGGTTCTGTTGTTCCAGAAGTGTCAGGAAGTGAAGAGGATCTGAGTGTTCACACACTGATTATTTCCCATACAGAGCAGAGCTAGCTCTTTCTCCGTATTTATCATTCTGTTCAATCCCTGCCTACAGACAAACAGAAAAATATGTGAACTTGTTCTAGGCGTGTTTGAATTACCAGAGAGCATCAGCACCTCTCATGTATTTATTGGATTTTTTGTAGTTCCTTTCATGTGAGTTCCCTGTCTCTAACCCAAGTATTCTGTTGGATATTTACATTTATCTTATAGACTCAAAGAACTACATGTATATTATGAAAACAAACATACATTCCTCATGTATATTGTGTGTATGTATATGTATATTGAGAAAGGATCTCACTATATAGCCCAGGCTGGCCTTAAACTCACAAACCTCCTGCCTCAGCCTCCCAAGTACTGGGATTATAGGCGTGCACCATTCCATCAACTTAATTTTTTAACATTTTGTTTATTTATTTATTTGATAGCAAGAGAGAGAGAGAGAGAAAGAGAGACACAGAGAATGGGTGCATCAGGGTCTTCAGCCACTGCAAACAAACTCCAGACACATGCACCACCTTGTGCATCTGGCTTACATGAGTACTGGGAATTGAAGCTGGGTCCTTTGGCTTTGTAGGCAAGTGCCTTAACTGCTAAGGCATCTCTCCAGTCACTCTATTTATTTATTTGAGAAAGAGAGAGCAAAAGAGAAGAAGAAAGAGAATGAGTGTGCCAGGGTATCTAGCCACTGCAAACAAACTCCAGATGCATGCACTACCTTGTGCATCTGGCTTATGTGGGTCCTGGGGAATTGAACCTGGGTCCTTTGGCTTTGCAGGCAAGAGCCTTAACTATTAAGCCATCTCTCCAGCCCTCAATTTTATTTTTCATGCATATATGAACAATAGTTTTTCTCTCACTGTTCCTTGTAATATTTATATCATCAGACTATCCATTATTTAAATAATCTCTGGCTTTAATGTTTTCCTTGGAATTCTCACATGAAGGTGAAGCAGTCTGTAAGGGGCTTCATGATTTTCTTCTACCACTTTTATGGCTTTAATATCATATTTTGTGTATATTTCACTGTTTTGGTTTATCATAGAATATAATAATGTAAAGAAGGCTAATTTTATTTTTTTCCAAACTCATGCAAGCATTTCACAATATAAGGAGATATGCCTCCTTTTCCTGGTTGGCTCAAGTCTCCATCTTTCCAGAATGGGTGACACCAAAGTGGACAGCAGCCCATAGGTGGCGTGAATAAACAGAAGCTGTTCTGTTTCCAGGGTTCTCGAGGGAGAATCAGCAAGCCAGAGATGTCAAGAGGGAGCACTTGCCCAGCTCTGCGTCATCTGAAGACATCTGGAAGAGCTGCAGTTTAGATGACCTTGAAAGAACCTTTTCCCAGGAGGTAAGAATGGCTTCCTCAGCCACAGCTTTCCGAAGTGAGCACAGCAGGGGAGATGGGCCTGGGGGCTCAGTCTGGATAATGCCTCTGCACTTTGTTTAGATTCCACCCCAACAAACAGGCCCTCCACCTCCCGACAGCAATGCACAGATACTGGTGGCGGTGTCGGGAAGTTCATTGTTAGCGCGTCCTCTGTGCTGCTTGCCCACGAGTAAGTAACACGTAGAAAACATGTACTTACCCTCCATCTTGGTTGGGTGACAGAAAAGGAAACATAAATCAATGCAGAGGTCTTTTCAAATTCCTGATTGGACTTGGATTTTGTGTGTGTCTTGAAATAGTGCATAGAGGCCATGTGTCACTATGCTCCCATGGAGGGATAATAACTGACACGCGCAGGGCTGGCAGGTGTGTGAACTTGCGATGAACTTTAGAGGAGGGTTGATGCTGGTCAAGTGTGATTGTGAATCTGCATGTTACACGAGGCGTTGCAGCACTGCACAGCGGGGTCAGGGAGTGGATTGTTCAGTGATTATCATTGGGTTAATTCACTAGCCAGACATCTAGGGGAGCTTACTACCTTCTTTCTACTTTTCCCCTAAACCACTTTTTTTTTAAAAAAAAAAAAATTTTATTTATTTATTTGAGAGAGAGGCAGAGAGAAAGAAAGAGAGAAAGAGAATGGGCACACCAGAGCCTCCAGGCACTGCAAATGAACTCCAGACACATGTGCCACCTTGTACATTTGGCTGACATGGGTACTGGGGTATCAAACCTGAGTCCTTTGGGAATCGAACCCGAGTCCTTTGGTTTCACAGGCAAGTGCCTTAACCACTAAGCCATCTCTCCAGCCCTCCTAACCAAATTCCATGTATAGCAACTGTCTTGAGTCTAAAGTGAACAGTGTGGGTTAGCAGTAATGTTTGTGGTATTGGGCTGTGAACCATGTTCTCCGCTTCCAAGCTATAATCTCAGCCCAGGTGAAGACATTTGATCCTGAAGTCTAACATATCCTGTAAAAACGAAGTAAAGCCCAAAAGCCGTAAAGGAAAAGATGAAGTTTGCATAAAAATAAAATTTATATAGCAAAACTTTGTATAAACATAAGATAAACTTGTCAAAATGTATGCAACAGAAATGGCAGATGAGTAATAACTAAAATGCACAGAATTTCTACAATGTATTAATATGACCTTCTCAGTAGGAAAATCTCAATGAGAAAAACTCTAACAAAGCTACTGTTGATAAGGATATTTGAGAAATGAGCACATTAATATCTACTGGTAGATCAACAAATTGTTTTCTCTATGTGTTTAGTGACCTGATTGTTTTCATAAAAGCACGACTATCCCCAAAAGTGTGAGCAATTCTGAAAAGCACAAGGAAGAAAGCAGTAAATTATTCATAATCCACACAGTTAAAGCAGCATGTGGCGGCCATAATCCTCGACTTTTCTCTATGCTCTGTTCACATATAAAAGAATGGCTGTATCAGTGGGGTGGTGAAAGATAGAAACAGTTTTATAAAATCACAGCTGGGAGGAGGTGCTCAGCATTGGGATTGCTGAGGCACAAGGCTCTGAGTGCTAGGCCAGTCTGAGTTATATAGGAAGACTTATTTTAATGCGAGAGAGAGAAAGAAAGAGAGAGAGAGAGGATGAAAAGGGAAGAAAGAAAGAAATCACACTCCTAAAAATATAGAATGTTCAGTTTAAATACCCTTGGCTTTCCCAGAAGGAAAACAAGCCTCATTTTCATATGACATCACAACTAGCCCTTCTCATGCGGCTTCCCATGGGCCAAATGGTGCCCCATTCAGTCCCCACAGTGGCTCATGATGAGGCGTTGTTCATCTCAGTCTTAGGGAAGGATCCTGAGGCAGGAGGGTGGAGGACTTGCCAAGCTTAAGGAAGCAGAGCTCCTCAGCAGCTCAGCTGTTAGCCCTCCACACAGTACTGGCCACCCCAAGGTGACCTGGCACACTTGGGAACTTTGGATTCCCGTTTCCCACATGACATAGTAAGTTCCTGAAGGGACGTTAACACTACAGAAGAGACCAAGATAGCAACTGCGAGCTGGAGAAGTGATGATGTTTCTGAAGGACGTTCTCACTGCAGACACTAGGGCTGGCTGCCTGCCATGGAACTCAGTGACAGTGACAAGTGACTGGCACTTGTGCGTTCCTCCCTGCCCCTCCTTCTCCTCACAATTTTCACTGTTAATGTTGTCTTCAGAGAGTTCAGAATAGTGGCATTCTGTGCAGTATCATAATTTTCCCAGCCATTTTGCCTTTGTTTTAGACTTAGATGAATTTAATCATATCCCTGTACTCAATGCTGACCACACTTCATCTTTCTTCAAGTTCTGTATTTTGATTTATTTTTGCTTGGCTGGATTTCATTGTCAAGTAATTTCTCAAGAAAGGCTCATGGGTACTCTGTTCTCTTTGTTTTCTCCACTTCAGAGAGAACGCGCCTGTGCCTTCAGACTCCAGCAGGACTAGCCTGGGGTGACTCCGTCTTCTTTCTTTCCTTCACAGTGTGGGAAGTGCTTTGCCATTGGTTTTTGGCCTGGGGTGTCACTGGGAAGAGCCTGGACTCAGCCCAATTTAAAAAATTTTATTGTTATTATTACTGTTATTATTATTACTATTATTACTGTTATTATTAATGAGAGAGAGAGAGGCATATAGAGAGAGAATGGGTGCATCAGGCCCTCTAGCTGCTGAAAACGAACTCCAGATGCATGCGCCACCTTGTGCATCTAGCTTTATGTGGGTCCTTTGGCTTTGCAGGCAAGCACCTTAACCACTAAGCTATCTCTCCAGCCTTCCAAAGTATTTCTTTCTTGATCCTTGAAATTTACAGTCAGACTAAGCTGTGTTCTCACCCAGAGCAACTTGGTGAAGTGATCTGGAATGCAGGATGTTCTTTTACATACAGATTCAGTTCTTCAAGAATCTGTGACATCCTGTGCCAGATTAATACTAAAATCATGGCCTCCTTACCTTGTGTGTAGGGGGTAGGTAGGGATGTGGTGTGTATGGTGTACATACATACGTATGTACAGATGCAGGTGTGGTGTGTCTGGTGCATGTACATACGTATGTACAGATGCAGGTGTGGTGTGTCTGGTGCATGTACATACGTATGTACAGATGCAGGTGTGTTGTGTCTGGTGCATGTACATACGTATGTACAGATGCAGGTGTGGTGTGTCTGGTGCATGTACAGATGCAGGTGTGTTGTGTCTGGTGCATGTACATGCAGATGCAGGTGTGGTGTGTCTGGTGCATGTACATACGTATGTACAGATGCAGGTGTGGTGTGTCTGGTGCACACATGCAGGTGCAGGTGTGTCTGTCTGGTGCATGTACATACGTATGTACAGATGCAGGTGTGGTGTGTGCATGTACTGGTGCATGTGCATACATACGTATGTACACATGCAGGTGTGGTGTGTCTGGTGCATGTACATACATACGTATGTACAGATGCAGGTGTGGTGTGTCTGGTGCATGTACATGTATGTACAGATGCAGGTGTGTTGTGTCTGTGTACGGTACGTATGTACAGATGCAGGTGTGGTGTGTCTGGTGCATGTACATACGTATGTACAGATGCAGGTGTGGTGTGTCTGGTGCATGTACATACGTATGTACAGATGCAGGTGTGTTGTGTCTGGTGCATGTACATACGTATGTACAGATGCAGGTGTGTTGTGTCTGGTGCATGTACATACGTATGTACAGATGCAGGTGTGTTGTGTCTGGTGCATGTACATACGTATGTACAGATGCAGGTGTGGTGTGTCTGGTGCATGTACATACGTATGTACAGATGCAGGTGTAGTGTGTCTGTATGTGCAGGTATGTATGTACATACGTATGTACAGATGCAGGTGTGGTGTATGTACAGATGCAGATGCAGGTGTAGTGTGTGTACAGATGCAGGTGGTGTGTATGGTGCATGTACATACGTATGTACAGATGCAGGTGTGGTGTGTCTGGTGCATGTACATACGTATGTACAGATGCAGGTGTAGTGTGTCTGGTGTATGTACATATGTATGTACAGATGTAGGTGTGGTGTGTATAGCATATGTACATATATATGTACAGATGCAGAAGACCCATGCGCATGCATATGGCCGCTAGAGGAGAACATTGGATGTGTTCTGTCACTCTTCCACATTGTTTCCCTGACACAGAGTCTCTCACTGAACCTGGAGCTGCTGATTGCAGTCTGACTGGCCTCCTCTTGTCTCCAACACTGACAGCCCTTGGACTGACAGGCCCAAGTATGGCCAAGTCCAGCTTTTCATGTGGGTGCTGGGGATGGTACTCAGGGCCTCATGCTCACCTAGCAAGTGCTCTTACCCACTGAGTCCTCTCCCCAGCCACCACCCAGCCCTTCCTTCCTCAGTGGTATTCCCAGTTAGCCTTGTGTTACCCGCCTTGTCTATCCGTGATAGCCGTCATCTGCTCTCAAATTGCTTTAATCCTTTTGTCCTATTTCTCTGCCTTGAGATACTTTCAAGCCATTCCTTTAATGTTTATTTAAAACCCCATCCTTCTTCTTGCTGTTTATAATTTTATTAGTTCCTGTAATGATGTTATTTTTATCTTCTATTTCCTTAGTGCTGACATATCCCATCCCATCTCTTTCATTGTTTTATAATTTTCAGGATTTCCTTTCAATGAATTCATATGTTTATTGAGATCATTTTTACAGCATGAGACTTGTGGGGGTGTGTTTAAATCTTCCTCTTGCTTTTCTCACGGACTGGGTTCTTTGTCCTTTGCCTGACACTGGCTTCCTGTTTCTGTGTCTGCCTGTGTGTCTTGGTTTCTGTAGTATGTTCGTCTTGTTGCAAAGACCTTTGTTCCCATCCTGTGGTGCTTAGTGGGAGCCATACCTCATCATAGATGCAGCATGGACTCGTAGCCTCACGGCAGTGTCCTCTCTGTCCCTACATCCCGCACGAGCCTTGTCCATCGTGGGTTGCTGCTGTTGTGGTGCTGGGCCTGCCGCAGTGCTGCTTCTCACTTAGGTGGGTGTGGGAAGATGCTTATGGAGCAAATGCATCAAAAAGAAAATGCACATGGCTTTCCCTGGTCCCTCAGCAGTGTCATAACAAACTCACCTCTTCCCCATGTACTAGGTCTTAAAGGGAAAGTTTCAAGACTCATTGTTAAAGAAAGAAAGCATCTGTCAAATCTGAAAGTGTCATATGATTCCACTTTCATAAAACCACGTTGCTGTAATTGGGGGGTGGGCTTTCAGAACAGCATCTACAGAACGGGGTCTGGTAAGATGTTCAAGGATCCCCATTTCCATCATATGGTTTGCTAATTGCTTGCACTTTTCTTAAGCCTGGGACTTGTTTTATAAACAAGGTTGCCCATGTCTTTGCTCTTTCTTTTTCACTCTCCACTCAGGTTTTCAGAAAGACATTCCTGAAGACCAGATGCTATTAAGATATTAAAATGGGGCTGGAGAGATAGATGACTTAGAGGTTCAGGTGCTTGCCTGCAAGGCCAAAGGACCTAGGTTCAATTCTCCAGGACCCATGTAAGCCAGATGCCTAAGGGGGCGCACACATCTGGACTCTGTTTGCAGTGGCTGGAGGCCCTGGCATGCCCATTCTTTCTTTTTCTCTCTCTCCCCTTCTCTCTCTCTTCCTGCCTATTTCTCTCAAATAAATAAATAAAAATAAATAAATAAATATTTTTAAAAAGATATTACAATGAGTTTTATTGCACCATTAAGTACACAAAGACCCCACTCCATGCTGGAATTTTGCTTCTCTGAGTAAGTTTTCCTAAACATATCAGATGCAGTTTCCTCCCTGAAAGACAGGGGCAAACCCAGATGCATGTTGGGTTAATTTTCTTCAACTTTCTAAGAAGCTGATATCCTTTCTCAGAGACTTGGGTCTTTTGAAAGCTCTCCAGTATGGCTGTGCACACTTGGGACCACGTCTTAAACATGCCTCTCCCTCCTTTGGTGGATGGAGACACTTGCATGTATGTCCATATTTCAGAAGATTCCAGAGACAGTCAGTCAACTCTTACACCAAGCTGGTGGCTTTTTTCTTTATCATCTTAGCCCAGTTAGCACACAAAACTGAATTAAAACACACTGGGATAGCTGGAAGTATTGTAGAATATTGGTATTTCTCAACAATAAACAGCAGGAGAGCCTTTGAAAATAAAACCAGTATTCATAGTGTTTCTATTATGAGTTATATAAAAACCAATGGTTAGCCTACTTACTTAACTATGTCTTAGAAATCCCATAGGCAAAGCTCATTAACCTGGGTTCTTTGTACTTCCCTCTTTTTAAAGAAAATAACAATTTAAGAAGTATCCAAAGTTTATATGTTTATGCAATCCTTATATTAATAAATTTCCTTACCACAAAAGCTACTTCTATTTTTAATACAATGCCACCAGCTCGTGTGTTTGATTGGCCTGACTTCATCAGGAGACGCTTTGCGTGGGCTCACAGTGGGGAACGGCTGGAAGTATATTAAGAAAGATGTATCAAACTGGCAGAGCCACTGAGTATTTTTAGTGCTGAAATTCAAGGTAGATCCATTGTTGGTTCTGTTTTTTTTTCCCCCTAAGAAACATGTCTGTGTTGTCAGCTGTGAGAAGGAATGAGATTCTGTAGTGAGTTCATCAATTAAACATTTGAGGTTCAGTACATGCCACAGTAACCTTTTTGATCAGTTTTTGGAGAGGAAAACTATGAGGGGGTTTTGGTAAAAATGAAATGGTTGAGTGGCTCTGGGCTGTTGATTCTGATGAGTGCGACACTCTCATTTTAATTCATTGCAGCTTTCGAGGTCGTTTGAAAAGATTGAAAAGGCCCTGAGTGCAGGGGACCCCACCCAAGGTGGCTATGTCTCTTTGAATTACCTAAAAGTTGTCCTCGACACCTTCATACACCAGTTACCAAGAAGAACTTTTATCCAGCTAATGAAAAGGTAAGATTCCCACTGCTGCCCTGACAGGCCTCCCCAAACAGCAACTGTGAGAACTAGGAAGAGCTGCATTCGTTTTTTATTAGTGCTTTAAACCTTGTTTTTACTACTGAAAATTTCCAACATAGACAGAAGCAACAAGATAAAGATGGCGAAGCCACGTATGAACTCACTGTCAGCTTCAAGAGTCCAGTCACTGGCCAGTCACTACTCTTTGTCTCTGCTCATGTTTCTCAGCCCTGGTGTTGTGACGTGCACATCAGGCACCATGGTTCTTGTTGGTGTCCTTCTGAAAGATACAAACTCCTTTTAACACCAAAGCGAAAACACAGACTTCAGACCAAGGAGAATTATCAATGCTGTGAAGAAATATCTGGCCAGGATTCCAGTGTGGCTGCTTGTCTCCTGTTGTCTTCTGTTAAATTATCTGTGTCTCTGTGTGTTATGTATGGATGTGGGAGTGCCACAGCATGTGTGTGGAGGTCAGAGTTTAGTCCTCTTTTTTTTTCTTGAGATAGTGTTTCAATTGTTGTGCCACTACATAGCTGGTCTGCAAGCTTCCAGATGCTCCTGGTTCTGCGCAAGCCATATTGTGTTGGGTTCTTGGTCACGTGCACTACCTTGCATCCAGCTTTACGTGGGTGGTGAGGACTGAACTTGGATCAGCAGGCTTGCAAGCAAGTCTCCTTCACTGCTGAGCCATCTCCCCAGCCTCTCCCGTTCTCTTTTACAGTATCTGTGGGTCTGGATCCACGTCAGGCCTGTATATTGCTATTGTTTAACTTACCCATACTTCCCCTTTGACCTAGAGGCTTCAGCTCTAACAGTCAGCTTTAGAAGTCATCTGGATTGTTCTGTGGAGTTTCTGACAACCTGGATTTGACCATTGCCACGCAGAGTGGCATTGCACCTCTTCCCTCCTCTCCCTTCCCCAGCTGCTGCCCTGAACTGGCCCATGTACAGTCCCGTGCCCTGGCTGTGTCTGTCCACTTTAGGCAAGAGTGCTTCATGGATGGTGGTGAGTGGGGCTGTGTACTGGTATCTCCATAATGGTAGTCGTCATTGTTCAACGCAGAGCCACGGGCTCACCAGAGGCTGTGAGAGTCTGCCACTTCTTCCGCTGTATCTGGAATGCTTCTGTAATGAGAGCTGGTCCTCTCCAACTGTCTGACAACAGTGTGGCCCAGTCAGGATAAGAAAGGCTGGAGTGGGCTGGGGAGACGCTCGGTGGATAAAGTGCTTGGCTCATAAGCAGAAGGACTTGAATTTGATCCCCAGCACCTCCATAACATCACTAGAAGTGGTGGAGCATGTCTGTAATCCCAGTGCTGGAGGTGGAGATGGGAGGATCCTGGGCCTCCCTGGCCAGCCAGTCTAGCCACAGTTGACAAGTTACAGGCCAGTGAGAGACGCTGTCTCTAGAAGAGGTGGACTGAGTTCCTGAAGACACCTAAGGATGACTTCTGGTTACCACATGCCCACACACAAGTGCACACGCACCCTCACACACACGCACATGCATGCACACATGTATAAAAAGAAAGCCAGGATGTCCTTGAACTTGCTTCAGCCCTTCATTGGCTGCTTTTTTTTTTTAATATTATTTATTTTCAAGGGGGGAGAGAGAGTGCATGAGAATGCGCACACTACGATCTAGTGTCACTGCAAACAAACTCCAGTCACATGCACTGCTTTGTGCATTTGGCTTTACATGGGTACTGGGGAACCCAGCCCAGGCCTTGAGGCTTTAACCACTGAGCCATCTCTCCAATCCATCAGCTGCTTTTCAAACCAAGGGATTGGTTCTCTAGCATCCTTCACAAGGGAGCACTGGGTGTTTATCTTATCTACTATTCCTAATAATTATTATAAACGCATGAATTTAAGCATACTTGATATGTTTCCATCCATTACAGTTCCCCTCTTCCCTTCTGCCCTCTCTTTCTTCCTCCTTCCCTCCCTTTGCATGTTGTTCAGACAAGGTCTCACTGTGTAGCTTAGGCTGGCCTTGAGCTTGACATCTGATTATAGACGTGCTCTACCAGGCTATTACTGAGTCTCAGTTACTCTACCTTGGCCAGCAAGGGCCTTTTCGTGCTGGCTCCTGTGTCCTCGCTGTGGCCCCAGTGGTCTTGGGTGACTTCTTGCTTTCTGATATGAGAAATGCTTCAGGCACATCTTGTCCATCCCGTGCCTGAGACAAGAAGCAGCCATCTCTCCACGATCCATGGTCCTGTTCAGTGGGAAATATAGCATATAAGATCAAATTCCAGGCCAGAAATACCCTGTAATTTACCTGATTTTCAGTCCTAGTAAGTCAGAGAACCTTCTCAGGGGAAGTGAGGTCGAAGCTAATGGAGGCCGTCCCGTGGAACTCTGAGCCACTGCTAACAAATTCCAGACACATGTGCCACCTTGTGCATCTGGCTTATGTGATCCCTGGGGAATCAAACCTGGGTCCTTTGGCTTTGCTGGCAAATACCTTAACCACTAAGCCATCTCTCCAGCCCTCCTTTCTTCTTTTTTGATGTGGCATTGATTATGTTAAAGTTTCCTCTTAGGCCGGGTGTGGTCACGCACTTCTTTAATCCCAGCACTTGGGAGGCAGAGGTAGGAGGATTGCTGTGAGTTCGAGGCCACCCTGAGACTACATAGTGAATTTCAGGTCAGCCTGAGCCAGAGTGAGACCCTACCTTGAAAAAACAACAAAAAAAATTTTTTTTAAGTTTCCTCTTAGACCTGCCTTTATTACACCCCACATGTTTTGGTATGTTGTTTCCATTTTCATTTGTCTCAAGATATATGTATATTTTTTTAAGTTTCCCTTTTATTTTCTTCATTGACCAGTGTTTGTTGGGCGTGTGACAGTTAATTTCTGTTTTGTGAGTTTTCTGAAGCTCCTCCTTCTCTTTGAGTGAAGCAACTAGGCAGGTTGTGGGGTCCAGGGTGGGAGTGAGCTGCTGACGGGTTTGGCTGTAGCTGCTGCTGTGCTCAGGAGGAATGCACAGGTTATCGATGGCTGCCTCTGCAGTGCCTTGGGGTAAACTCTGAGGCAGGGCTGAGGACTCTTGGGTATGGCAGGCGTAGCCCCTGCTGTTTGTCAAAACTTGCTGGGGTGGCAGGGTAGACTGGTAGGAACCTTGATGGTCACACCAACTGCTGTTGAATGCCTGGGTATGGTGTAACCACTATGGTTGTGTATGGAGGGTCTGTTCCAAGGCTGCCTGGAAGGCTGGTCATCTAGTGATTCTAGCCAGGCAGACATTCCCTTTACTTCATGGGAGTGGCCAGCTCAGCTGTGTGGGTGGGGGAATGGTCCCTCACATGGTCAGCATTGGTAGGAGTTACCTTCTCACTGAGACAAAACAGATGTAGCTCATGGAAGGGGAAATTTTATCATGGGAAGACTTGGCATGAGCAGACAGCCAGGCTTCACACCTTGTCACATCAGCAGGGAGGATACAGCAAGAGTGAGTTCTGCTAGCACAGGCAAGCAGGGCTGGACCATAGAATATCAAGTCCTGCCCCCAGGGACACGCCTCCTGCAGCAAGGCTCCACCTCCCAAAGGCCCCTCCAGCTAGGGCCTAAGTGTGAGGCTTAGTCACAAACATGAGGCTATGGCGGGCTCTCCACATTCAAACTACCGCAGCACTGCTGCCAGGTCTGCAGGCTCCTCCCACACTCAGTGTGTTCGTTGCTGTGGGCTCTACCCTTGCTTTGTTCTACCTGACCACACAGCCTGGCTGTGCTGTTCCCTTCTTCCCTGTGAGCTGAGAAAGGAGGGCTGTCTGGGAAGGGTCTTGGGATGCTGGGGAAGTGGGTGTGCACCCTAGTTCTGTGTTCCCTGGCCATCCTCTCTGTGTGGTGCTATGTTGACTTGGAGGGGGCAGGCAGGCCATACTATCCATCAATGGGAGGGCCTTTCTTTTATATTTTACATGATTTTTTCTTCTTAAAATTTTTTTTCATTTCATGGATGAGGACAAAAAAAAAAACAACACATCAAAATATAAAAGGGAATTGTTGAAAAGAAGAGGGGATTCAGTGGCAGGAAAATGGAGAAGGGGCAGAAAAAAGGGTGGTAGAAGGAGGTTATGTACGTGTGTGTGTGTGTGTGTGTGTGTGTGTGTGTGTGTGTGTGTGTGCATGTATGTGGCGCTGAGCACATGTAGAGGGCAGAGGACAACTCCGGGGTGTTTATCTTCTTCTTGAGACAGGTCTCAAGTGCTTTCGGATCATCCGGGCTCTGCCTCCCACTGCTGTAGATGCATAGGGATTTCAGACATCTGTGCCACATTGCTCTGGCTTTACATGGGTGCTGAGGCTCAAATTCAGATCAGCAGCAGGCTTACAAGTAAGCACCTTTAATCACTGAGCCATTTCCCAGCCCTTCTTTTCTTTTTCTTTTAAGTACATGTGTGTAGAGTATGTGTGGTGGGGTGTATGTGTGAATGTGTGCAGATGCACATGCCTGATGCATGCTCATGCAGAGGCCAGAGGAGAACATCAGGTGTCCTTTTCTGTCACCCATTGTGATGGTTTGATTCAGGTGTCCCCCATAAACTAAGGTTTTCTGAATGCTTGGTCCTCATCTGATGGAAATTTGGGAATTTTTCATTTCATGGATGTAGTATATTGTTGGGGGCAGGCTTATGGGTGTTACAGCCAGCTTCCTCTTGCCAGTGTTTGGCAAACTCTCCTGTTTCTGTTGTCCATCTGATGTTGGCCAGGCGGTAATGTCAACCCTCTGCTCATGCCATCGTTTTCTCCTGCCATCATGGAGCTTCCCCTTGAGTCTGTAAGCAAAACTAAAACTCGCCCCCCTCCCCCACAAGTTGCTATTGGGTGTTTTTTTTGCCAGCGATGAGAACCTGACTGCAACCACAAAGTTGGTACTGAGAAGTGGAATCATTGATGCTAAAACCTGACTGTGTGGCTTTGGCCTTTTGAGACTGCTTTGCAGGAAGAATGTGGATGGATTTGAAGCCTTGGCCCAAGAGATGCCATGCAGTGCTGTAAGTACAGCTTGATGGACTATTCTGGTCAGAGTTGGAAGACCTGAATGTAGTAAGAACTATGGACTGTGAGGTTTGGCTTATGAGGGTGAGAAAGAGCTTTGCCTGGACTGGGCTAGGAGCAGTTTTGTGTGAGAGTCTGGCTGTTATGCCTGTGCCCTGAGAACTTGTGCAGGGTTGCATTGCATAGAAATGGACTGGTGTGAGCAGAGGGATATGGCACAGAAATGAAATCTTTGTTCTGAAACTTCTACCTGTTCAGCGTCAATTGTATGAGAAATTATAATAAGATTGGGCCATCTAACTTGCATTGAGACAACAGGAAAAATGCAGTCTTTTGAAGGGGTCTGAATGCTGAAGGAGTGTCCTGTTCTTCAAAGTCTGCTTTATTCCCCAGTCTTAACAATTGGCAGCCCACCTGATACTATGGAGTATAACAAGTGTAAGAAGGAGAGGGTCATTAAATTTGCAACATGGTTTTATATTTTGGAAATAGCCATGGGCAGTGTGAAGCAAGCTTGTTGGATTACCTGCATGGAGACCTGATGGAGCCATGAGGGTGGACCATGGGTTGCAGTGGAGACCCAGTAGAAATGTCAGGACTGTGACATGGCTGCTAAGGAGAGGTGGCAGCACCAGATGAAGTTTTCTGGGACTGTGAGTAATTTAGCTGAAGGGGTGGAATTGGAACTCCAGAGACTTGGTGCTGGTTAGAATTATCAGACTTGGAGACTTGTCATTGACTAGAGTTGTTGGAGTTGGAGCTACAGAGTTTGATGTTTGCCCTGGTTGGTTTAAATCTTGTATTGGTTGAATATTTGTTTGCTATGCCCAATGCCATCTTTTGCAGTGTGAATGTTTATTCTGTGCCATTATGGTTTTGGGGGGATTTGGGGTATTATGGCTCAATTAAAAGACTTGGATTATGGGAATGTTTGAACATCATTAGGATTGATGAAAACTATGGGGGCTTTTAAGTTGGAATGAATGTATTGCATTTTACATTATGTATGCTTATCAGTTTATGGGGCCAGGGGCAGAGAATAGTGGTTTGATTCAGGTGTCCCCCATAAACTTAGGTGTTCTGAACGCTAGGCCCCCATCTGATGGCAATTTGGGCATCCAAGCCTCCTGGAGGCAGTGTATTGTTGGGGGCATGTTTATGGGTGTTAGAGCCAGCTTCCTCTTGCCAGTGTTTGGCACATTCTCCTGTTGCTATTGCCCATCTGATGTTGGCCAGGAGGTGATGTCCACCCTCTGCTCATGTCATCATTTTCCCCTGCCATCATGGAGCTTCCCCTCGAGTCTGTAAGCCAAAAAAACATTTTTTTCCCCACAAGCTGCTCTTAATCAGGTGATTCCTGCCAGCAATGTGAACCTGACTGCAACACCCATCCACATCTTTTCCTTGAGATGGAATCTCTTCCTGAACCTAGAGCTGCTGTGGGAGTCAGACTGGCTGTCCAGCAAGCCCAAGAGCTTCTCTGGTCTCCACTCCATGCAGGCCTGGGGTTCCAGGTACGCATGGCCATGGCCTGCTGTTTATGTGGTGCTGGGGAATGGAACCCAGGGCCAGTAAGACCCGCTCAGGCCCTCATGCTTGAGCAGCAAGTGCTCTCGCCTGCTAAGCCATCTCCCCAGCCTCCATGGACCATGCCAGTGAGTCAGGCTTGTCATTATGTTGGGGATTTTCCCCAAGATGAAATAATTGTGGAGAGTTGCTAGTTGAGCTCTCTGTGGGGGCAGGGAAGCCTTGAGCCACCTATTCTTTGTGATTTGTACCACGTGCTACTTCGGTGATTTTCATAATGATTGCCAAACTGTTCTCTCAAATCTAGCAGCTATCAACACACTGTGAGTATTCCGGGTTCACAGGCTCCCCAGCATTGCATATTAATGTTGTTTTACATATCGATAACCTCCTATGAGGTGTCAAGTAGTTCCTGCTATTGTTTAAATTCTTATCTCCTGGGGTGATGCTGAGGTTGAGTGGCTCGAGGTGCCCATGCAGTGACTCTCTCCCCCTTGGTGTAAATCTTCTTCATTTCCTAATTGGCTAATGGCCCAAATGGATGGTTTTTAAACTTAATTTTATCACCTTTTGGCTTAATGTGGTATAATTAGATAACTGTTGAAGATGACCCTTTTTGTCATGAATGCTGCGAGGACTGTCCCCAGCCTGCTGCTTCCTGTTCTTTAGCATGGTCCTCACTATTTTCAAGTTTATATTTTAATATAACCAAATGCATTAATCTCCTTTTGGAATTTCTTCCGTTTATAAAAATCTATTAGTTCACCATTCTTACCAAGGCTTGATTAAAAACTCCATTTTTATCCTACTTGTTTGTCTTAGTCTTTAAAATGAAACATTTTAATCCATTGTAATATAAATTGAATATCCACAACTAAAATTGCATTTGAAAATGCCATAAAGATACCTAAAACTCTGAATGCTAACTAAACATTAAAATATAATAATGAAGACTTGGAAATCCAAATTAAAGGAAAACTTTTTCCCCAACTAGATAACCTATTCCCCTGCCATTTATCAAATAATCCCTTCTCTCCCTGTGGCTTTTTAAATTAATTTTTGTTTGTGTGTGTGTGTGTGTGAGAGAGAGAGAGAGAGATGAGAGAGAGGGAGAGAATGAGTGTTACGTGCGTGGTATGGTATGTGATGTGCATGTATTCACATGTGTGTGCAGATGCGAGTATATGCAGAGGCCAGAAGAGAACAGCGGGTCCTGCTCCTGATCCTCGTCTCGCATGCGCTTCCTGGAGGCAGGGTCTCCCTTGACGCAGAGCTGCTGCCCCTCTGCGAGCCCGAAGCATTCTCCAGTCTCCGTGCCCTGCAGACGGCTTACAGATGTCAGTGGCCATTTTGTGGGTTCTGTTGAGTCAAACTTGGCAGTGTCAAGCCTGAAAGGCCCCATGCTTTCATGGCAAGCACGCTTCACTGCTGAGCCATCTCCCAGCCCCCCATTATTTTGATGTCTGCTTTGCCATGTGTTGGGGTCCCCCCCAAGGCCAGCTCAGGAGGGACGATAGGGTCTCTGCCGAATTGGGGTGAGCAGCGCGGAGTCACGACACAGACTCCGGGAGTTGGGTGAAAGTGGGAGCGAGAACCCACAAACTCGTTTATTCAGGAAGTGTACATGGGTTTTAAGGGGCTGTTAATCCTTGTATGGGGCGGTCCCCTTTTGGTGACCAATGACAGCTTGTCTCTGGACAGGACATCTCGTAGTAGGCTTCTCGCGAGCATGGGGCTGTAACTGTTGTCACATCAAGCCTGCGCAAAACGCCACTTTTACAGAAGCCACTTCCTATTGTCTTTTGCCATGCGGTCTGGCTAGGACCAGGCCTGTATTGTGCCATACAGCCATGTATTAACTTCATCATCTGGTCCAATTTGTATTTCCTTTTCTATCATCAATCTAGAGTTCTACTGTATAAGATCTGTCTACCATGGTTCATCCATTGAATCAAAATAGCCTTTCTAGTTTTTGTTATGGCTTTGGAGAGCTTGAGCTCCTTACACTGGCACAGTTATTGGTTCTGAGCCTGTTTTTGAAGCTAGGTGACGGTTGCCAAGGACTTAGCACTACAGACATCATCTCCTAACAAGGGAGGCCCTGCTAGCTTCCATCACGGGCCCAGCAGCCTGGACCGGGCCTTGTGAGTTAGGTAGAGAATTGTTGAGTGTCTCTAAGGAGTAGCACTGGGGGGATCCTGATCCAAGGGGTAACTTAGAGGACCTTCTCTCTTTTGTGCTTCTCTCTGGCCACTGCAAGAGAACTCCATATGCCTCTGCTACTTTGTACATCTGACTTTATGTAGGTACTAGGGAATCGAACCGGGCCATCAGGGTTTAACTTCCATCTCCCCAACCCTGTTTTGTTCTCTCAAAGCCCCATACAGCTCGCGGAGAGCATCCTTAACCACCTTCTACCCTTCACTCAGAAACTTAGGACTCATATTTTTTATTAGTTTCCCAGGATGAGTGTCTGTTTATATTAGGCAGACCTTGTCTGACTGTGGTTTAAGTGTTTACTAAAAGTCTGTCCATGGGTATTCATGGCTGCTCTATCCACAGTCACCCCAAGTGGGGAACAACTGTAGAGCAGCCCAGCTGGAGAGCAAATAAACAAACTAGATGGGATTCCACACGATGGGATATTTTCAGCCCAAAGAGAACGAGCCATGGATATGTGCCGCACGGATCTATCTCAGAAGAGAACGAGCCATGGATATGTGCCGCACGGATCTATCTCAGAAGAGAACGAGCCATGGATATGTGCCGCACGGATCTATCTCAGAAGCGTTATCAAAGGGAAAGAAGCCAGGCTCCGAGGCTGCTGCAGAAAGGTGCTGTCTGACGTTCTAGAAGAGGCAGAAGGGACGGGCGGGGATGGAGGACAGAGTGGAGATTGCCAGGTCAGAAACGGAGAGGCATGTCTCCACAGGGGCAGCATGAAGTTTGGGGGGGGGGGGCGGTGATCGCCTGTTCTATATCCTGAATGTAGGAATCTCCATGAAGCCAGACACATCAAAACTTCTAAACCTGGGCTGGGAATATGGCTCAGTGGTAGAGTGCTTGCCTTGTAAGCATGAGGCCCTGGTTCAATTCCCAACACTGAAAAAAAAATGTAAAATGTGCATTGAAGGAAAACATTTCTAATGCATTTCATTTTAATCTAAGAGATAAAATTTAAATCATTTATCCTTTTTTTTTCTAAAGGTTAAAACTACAAGAAAGAATCAAACAATAAAATCTAAATTCTCCTTCCCGGCCTAGTGAAATGATTTGAGAAATTACTCTTACTGTCCCATTAAGAATGGGTAGTACAAGTGGGGGCGGGGTAGATGGCTTAGTGGATAAAGTGAAAGTGTGAGTATCTGAGTTCGGATTCTCAGACCCCATGTAAAGCTGATACTTACGCATGAGGGTCCAAGAAGGCCTGAGACTCCCCCAAATTCCACTCCTCAGAACCTACAAAAAAGCTGGGCATGGCCATCCACATGTGTGTCCCCAGTTAGGTGTGGGGTGTGGAGGGTTGCAGGGTCTCACTTATAAAAGCAGCCCTTCCAGTCGAAGGAGAGAAGAGCCTGTGTCTAGAAACAAGCATGAACAACAGAGAAGGATCCTGAAGTTCTCCCCTGGCCTCTGCGTGCATGTACATGGCAGGCACACTTCTCACACCACACCACACACACCACACACACACACACAATGCTGGACGTGTGTGTGGTGAGATGGAAGGCAGACATGGGAGAATCTCCTGGAAGCTCAGGGAACAGTGAACCAGAGACCCTACCTCAAACTAGCTGGAAGGCAAGGACCAACACCTGAAAGTGGTCCTCTGACCTGTACACTCACATTGTGGCACACACAAACTCACATTCATGAACATACACACACTAAAGGAGAAAGCCAGCTAGACACCTTTTTGCGTTTATTTTTTAAATGTTTAGTATCTAGAGCTTACATTAAAACCCTAACAATTTGGTAATGAGGAATAAAATCTTGATCTAAATAGCATTTAAAAAATATTTTATTTTTATTTATTTATTTGACAGAGAAAGAGGGAGAGAGAGAAAAGAGAGAGAGAGAGAGAGAGAGAGAATGGGCAAATGAACTCCAGACGTATATGTCCCCTTGTGCATCTGGCTTAAGTGAGTCTTGGGGAATCAAACCTGGGTCCTTTGGCTTTGCAGGCAGACACCTTAACCACTAAGCCATCCCTCCAGCCCCTAAATAACATTTTGAGACTTTAAAAGCCTTCCATATATGTGTGTATGTGTCTATGCATATGTGTACATATGCATCTGTGTTTGTGTGTGTATTGTAATGAAGTGTTAGACTTTAATTGAACAAATAACCCAACCAAAATACCAGGCTTTTTAGTGTCACCTCACCTTGTATATAAGACAGCTATCAAACATAAGCTGGTGTCTACGCATGAGGAGTCTGGGGAAGAGCTGAGAGGTGGGTACCCACTGTCAGCTGGCACTGTGTCCCCCATCACGAGAGCAGAGGTTCTAGTCAGGAGCAGCTCCTGGTCTCATTTGTGCTGGTAGCAGAGACACAGGTCACTCCTCTGGGATCAGATCGTGGTGGTTTGAGTGTGAAATGTCACCCACAGCCTCGTGTGTTTACAACTGAGCCTCATGCTGAATCTCCAGCTGGTGCAGCCTTTGGGGGGTGGAGCCTTGCTGGAGGAGGGGTGTCACTAGGGGCAGGCCTTGGGGTGCTATAGCCCAGCCCCACTTGCTCCTCATAGTTCACTGTTTCTCCTTCCTTCCTTCTTTCCTTCTTTCCCTCCCTCCCTCCTTCCTTCCTTCCTTCCCTTCCCTTCCCTTCCCTTCCCTTCCCTTCCCTTTCCTTTCCTTCCTTCCTTCCTTCCTTCCTTCCTTCCTTCCTTCCTTCCTTCCTTCCTTCCTTCCTTCCTTCCTTCCTTCTATCCTTCCGGGTGGAGATACAATCAATGCCTGTCTGCCTGCTCCTGCCATAGTGAAACTTCACCTCAAAACTGTAAGCCAGAAATAAATCCTTCCTTCCATGAGCTGCTTCTGGTCAAGTGTTTTGTCACAGCAATGGGGAGTAACTGCTACACAGATGAAGTGTGGAAGCCATGCACTGGCTTGCACTCTCAGCTGTTGCTAATCCCTTTGGAGCCAGTGAGAACAAAACCCAGCTATTTCTGCTGAGTGGCTGTTGGAAGTGCAGAGAAGTCCAGGCCAGAGTGTCATGTGAGATCCCCAGCATCCAGACCTGCCTGGCTGGCTCAGCAAGCTGGAAGTATGGACAAGCTTGCCCAGAGCAACAGTGGGTGGAGAAGGGGCATGAGGTGGGAATAAGCCTTGGGCATCAGTTGGAGGGTGGTTAGCCAGTGAGGCCCCAGTTCCCCTCCTTTTGTACCCTCCTCCCCTTAGCTCAGATCATTGCCATTTCTTCGTGCTGCAGTTATGCCCTGGACCCTGCGCCCATCTTCCTTGTGGGCCTCCTTGGGCCTGTGTCTTGTGACTCCTGCTCAGTGTTTGTTGTGCATCCTATATCTGTAAATTTGTAACGTTAGTCAAATTTGAGGAAATATTGGCTTTTCTTTAAATATTTTGTTCTTCTCCATTCTCTCTCTCCTTATGTGGCTCTAGTAATATGTGTATTAAATTTCCTGGTATTACATAAATTATTATATATGATTTTCAATTCATTTTCTAAATACATGTTCTAGCATTCATATTAGGTAGTTTCTGTAGGTCTATATTTAAGTTTACTTACTTGGAAGTATTCCATTTTTTTAAGTCCAGTGAAATTTTCATTTTAGATAGCACATTTTTCTCTTCAGGAATTTCATTTAGTTCTTTCTTTCTTTACTTTTTTTCTGGAATGAGACAAGAGTGCTCCTTTTCTCTGCTTAAAAATAGTTTTTCAAGGGTCTCGCTCTAGCCCAGGCTGACCTGGAATTCACTATGTAGTCTCAAGATGGCCTAGAACTCATGGCAATCCTCCTACATCTGCATCCCAAGTGTTAAATTTCTTCTTAAACTCAGAAAAATTTATGTAGCTTGGGCTGGAGAGATGGCGTAGTGGTTAAGGCACTTGCCTGCAAAGCCAAAGGACCTCGGTTCAATTCCCCAGGATCCACATAAAGCCAGATGCATAAGGTGACACATGCATCTGGAGTTTGTTTGCAGCAGCTGGAAACCCTGGTACACCCATTTTTTCTCTCTCTCTCTCTTTCTTTCTGCCTCTCTTTCTCTCCCTCTCAAATAAATAAAAATTAAAAATTTAAAAAATTTATATAGTCCCCTCTGCCCACCTCCTTTGTCCTCTCTCCCTATCCCCCTCCACTAAACCCCCTTCTTCTTTTCTAGCATTTTCTCTTCTAGTCTGATACCTTTTTTCATTTTTTTTAGAGAGAGTGAGAGAGAGATAGAGAGAGGAGAGGTAGAGAATTGGTGCCACAGGGCCTCAGACACTGCAATTGAACTTCAGACGCTTGTGCCACCTTGTGGGCATGTGCAACCTTGCGCTTGCCTCATCTTTGTATGTCTGGATCTGGAGAGTTGAACATGGGTCCTTAGGCTTCATGGGCAAGCGCCTTAACCACTAAGCCATCTCTGCAGCCCTAGTCTGATGTCTTTTTATTTCCCCTCCTCCATTATCCATGACAATATGCTAATGGACCCAATCACATACAGGTCTTATGCAGGTGACAGCAGCTGCTGTGAGGTCATGAATGGAACAACCACTTTGTGTCTAGCAGACAGCATTGTCAGCACTCCTCCCCAGCCTCTGCTCTTACATTCTTTCTGCCACCTCTTCTGTCATGGTCTCTGAGTCCTGGAGGGTGTGATAGAGCTGTCTCAGTGCTGAACACTCCACTGTCACTTCTCAAGGAAGAGCCATGTGCATTTTGATGTCTTTGGCCTTTTTTTTTTTTTTTTTTTTTTTTTTTTTTTCGAGGTAGGGTCTCACTCTAGCTCAGGCTGACCTGGGAATTCACTAAGTAGTCTCAGGGTGGCCTTGAACTCACAGCAATCCTCCTACCTCTGCCTCCCGAGTGCTGGGATTAAAGGCATGCACTGCCACCACACCTGGCTTCTTCGGCCATTTTTATGTTTGGCAGCACGTCATGGGTTGTTTTAACCAGCAGTTTCCCTGTTGTGCTAAAGGAGAACAGAGGCAATTCCTCCACTCTGAACCTGGAGCCCCCACTCCTTCCTGTCCTCGCTCCCTCTGCCCTTTCACTGTGTAGCCTCTACCATTCCCTTTTCTTCTCAGGCTGACACAAATGAGTGAGAGCACATGGCTCTGTCTTTCTGGGGGCAGAATCTGGGCATCCCTCCCTAGCTCTTTTGGCTGGCTGACCAGCAGTTGGGTTTCTAGTTTCAAAGGTGATAAAAGCTCCTTACAAACACTATGCTGCAGAGCCTATTGGTGGCTAGAATGGAACCGCTCCCCCAGCTCCACTCCTCTTCCCAGTAGACTTTGCCATGGAGTAGGGTGTCCTCAGCAAGCTGCCTCAGGTTACTGAGCTAATCCCAGTTGTCTGCAGGAGGGCTGGTCAACCGCATCTGACTGCACCTTTACTGGAAGTGAAACGGGGTGCTAGGGGTTTAGGAAAGTCCTTGAACCCAAATTTGGGGTTTCTGCTTTCATTTAACCAAAGAATTGGGCAAACCAAACTGAGAAGGCTAATTATTAAATTTTTTTTTTATTTTTATTTTCTTGGTTTTTCAAGGTAGGGTCTCACTCTGGTCCAGGCTGACCTGGAATTAACTATGTAGTCTCAGGGTGGCCTCCAACTCATGGCAATCCTCCTACCTCTGCCTCCCGAGTGCTGGGATTAAAGGAGTGCGCCACCACGCCCGGCAAATTATTATGTTTATTGAGGGACGTACAGAACCAAGGGAAGGAAAATGAATACACCCACGTGGTCTGAGAATCCACATGGTAGGTCTGGAAAAGCCATAAAAAGAGAGTTAGAGAGGAAAGAAAAGTACAGTGAGCTTCTGTCATGTGGAGGGCAGGAGGGGTAGAGACCCGGTGTGGGAGTAGGGGTCAGGGGTCAAGATGAAGGGAAATTCACCAGAACCTGGAGCTTCAGGAACAGCCCAGGGAGCTTGCCTTCCCCTTATAAACATGTTTACAACCTGACTGTAGTGAGCTTCACCTTCTGGCTTTGGTGAGCCAGAGAGACAGCAGTTTGGTCTGGGCCAGATGCTGTCTCAGGAAGAGGCTAGTCATGATGCCAGGTTCTGGGGGCAGAACTTGACCTACCACAATGTCAGGATCAGATTTAAATCCTAGCAAAGGGGACCTCCCTCCCAGGAAGGGGCTCAGGTGTGGGATCTGACCAGATTTGCATTTTGCGAAAACAAACCAGGCTGGCAGGAGGAAGGAAACACAGTGGAGGAAGGCAAGATCCCCAGGAGAGGCCTGTTGGAAGATTGCTGCAGACTGAGAGAAAGATGAGGAGGCTTGCTCTACTCAACACAAGCAGGGCTGGAGAGCTGGCTTTGTGGTTAAGGCACTTGCCTGTGAAGCCTAAGGACCCAGGTTAGGCTCCCCAGAACCCACGCCCAAGGTGATGCATGCGCTCAACATGGCATGCACAGCTGGAGTTCGATTGCAATGGCTAGAGGCCCTGGCATGCCAATTCTCTCTCTCTTGTGCGCTCTCTCATAAAAAATAAGAATAAGGGCTGGAGAGATGGCTTAGCAGTTAAGGCATTTGCCTGCAAAGCCAAAGGATCCTGGCTCAATTCTCTAGGACCCACATAAGCCAGATGCACAAGGGGGTGCATGCATCTGGGCACATGCATCTGGAGTTCATTTGCAGTGGCTGGAGGCCCTGGCATACCCATTCTCTCTTGCTCTCTTTCTCTCTCTCTCTGCCTCTTTCTCTCAAATAAATAAATAAAAAGTTTTTAAAAAATAAAATAAAGAGGTAAAAAAAAATGCAAGTAGGCAAGAAGTAGCTCTTATATGATTTAGACCTGGGCCCTTGAATGGCAAGTGCTTATGGCTGGGCTGATGGACTTATAGCTCCACATCCTGAGAACAGAGGCAGAGACTTGGGCTCTCGGTGCTCAGGGTGAAGCGCACTGCCCTGCCTGGGCTTTGGTTGCCAGTGGCCCAGCACACAGCACACAGCACTCAATACCAGCTAGTGTTACAGTCCAAGCTTGGGGTTGGGACCCTGAGCGCTTGGGGCTCCGCAGCTCCCTTCAGTGCACCAGTGACTGAAGTCTGTAGCTCCTCATTCTAGGATTTCTACAGCTTTTGGCTTCTGCTCTCTTGGCTCTCCACCCTTTATACTCCACTGCGTTTAATCTCTGCTGCCTTCCTCACTTCTCCTCCTCCTGCTGTCGCTCTCGGTGGCTTTACTGCTTGCTGCTCCTGTCTCCTCCTCATAGTGGCTGCTCAGCCTGCTCTCCCCATAAAGATCGCAGGCACGCGAGAGAAGAGCACTTGGGAGCCGCCTTCAATTCAGCCTAATGTCTGCACCAGGAACCAGAGGAGGATGTCCCTGGGTGACTCAAAAGTGTGAGGGGTGGTTTGGTAATATAGCCACAAGTGGGGTGTGGCATGAGGGTAGCATGGAAGTGCAAGATTGTAGTTTACACCGAGCACAGCACAGCTTCCAGCCCCACAATACACCAGTCACAAGCCTTTTGTCCGAGTCAGTGGGGCAGCGCCCCTACTCACCCCTCATGAGGGAGAAGAGCTTCAGGGTGAGCAGGAGACCTCGAGTTCAGAACTCTGCATGGCCACGCGGCTGTGGGAGCGGCTCGTGGCTGCAACAGAGCCATCTGGGCAGGGTCAGGGCTCCAGTTTTACAGCTGGAGTGGTGTTCCTCAGAGTGGCAAGAGAGGATTCTAAAGAGCGGGCTGTCTTGGAGACAGTGCGGTTCTTTTCCCAGTGGCTGCTGGGCAGTAGAAGAAAGTTTTCTTGATGACAGCTGATCAGAAGAGGCAGGGATCCTTCCCTCAAGGGCCATCTTGCCAGGAGGCGGGGTTAGGGGCAGTTTATACAGGAGATTGGTGACCTCATACTGGTGGGCACCTTGTATCAGTCACCTCAGTCACCTCGTCACAACATGCTTCCCAACCCTGCAAGTCTAGGAACAAAGTCATTATTTCCTCAGATTGTTCTTATCATTGATGAATTTGCCCATGTGTGGTTCCTGACATGTCACACAATGGACAGGCTAAGTGTAGCGGTCCCCAGGTGCTCTCACTAACCAGCACACTCGTGGAAATGAAGGAAGTCACACTTCACCTGAGAACTGTGAAAGATTAGGGTCAAGAAATTGAAATGTCATGCACGAGACCTGGTCCCAAGGCTCAGCTTCGGAGCTACAGCCTCCTGGGGGACAAGGACCTTTCCCCCCATTCTCTGTGCTGGGTGGTGGCAGCATCTTTCCCATTGCCCTTTGTGCTGGGGGGGGGTGACAGCATCTTTCCCTCCATTCTGTGCTGGGGGGGGTGACAGCATCTTTCCCTCCACTTTGTGCTGGGTGGGGGGCAGCATCTTTCCCATTGCCCTTTGTTCTGGGGGCTCAGGGCTTACAGCAAACCTAGCATTTTCTCCAGAAATCCCTTTCTTCTCTATTTTCTGATCTTTCAGTACCTTCAACGTAGGCTAAGAATTTGCCTATACGGTTCCCATGCAGCTGTCAAGTATTAGTGAAGGGAATCAGCCTGTCCACGCTGGCTTTGGTGCTCCATGTCTGCCTCCAATCACTTTTGGTCACAGCTTCTCCACTTTTCAGACTTCACATGACTGGATTGGGCCACCTGCTGACACAGACCGTGCACTTCCATGCCCATCATTTGTTGTTGCTGGGGATTGAATTCAGGGCCTGTCCCATGCTAGGCAAACGCTCTACCACTGAGCTGCATCTGCAGCCTTCAAGGTCACCGTCAATCACATGCACAGTCCTCCTTGCTAGGGAAGGTAGGCAGTTAACAGGCCCCACGGATTAAGAATGGATACTTTAAGGGCTATTGTTCTGCTAACCACAATAATTGAATTCTTAAAAATAATAAGTTTGAAAAAGTTGTGTCAGGCTGAGGAGATGGATTAGTAGGTAAAGGTGCCTGTTTGTTAGTAAAGCCTGATGGTTCAGTTTGCTTCCCCAGTACCCACATAATGTGGCACATATGGAGTTAGTTTACATTGAAAAGAGGCTCTGGCATGCGCATTCTCTTTCTCTCACATACATACATACATTTAAAAAAATACATTCATGGACTGGGAAGATGGTCTGCAATTTGCCTACTGGCAAAGGTTGGATTCAGTTCCCCAGCACCCACATAAAGCTGGATGCAAAGTGCATATGCATCTGTGGACCCCCATGACAATGGGAGGTGGAACCAGGAGATGCCAAAGCTCCAGGGCTGGCTGATTTTACATTAATTTGCAGCAGCAAAAGACCCTGTCTCAAAGTAGGTGGGTCACAGACACCTCTAAGTCGTCCTCTGATCTCCACATACATTCATGAAATACATGCACATAATAAAAAAAACCATATATGTTCAGTCAGGCCTGGTGAATACCTATATTTCTCACACTGGGGAGGCTAAGGTAGGAGGATCACCATGAGTTTGAGGCCATCCTGGGATAGAGTGAGTTCCAGATCAGCCTGTGCTAGAATGAGACCCTGTTTCAGGAAAAAAAAAAAAAAAGCAATCTCATGGACATTGGAATTTTAACCAAACCCTTTTATAATGACATGGGCATTTGCCATCATTTCGATTTTCCCTTGCATTAAAAAAAAATTGCAGTGCTTTTTTACTAAATGACTTTGCTTAGTTTTGAAACTTCACCTAAGCTTATTGCTGCCAATTTCACTTCAATATTAAGGATGTAATCCACATGGCATTATAGAGAAAATTGTTTAAAATAGCATTTTTGTTTTGTTTTAATCCAGATTTGGACTTAAAACCACCACTAGAATAAATTGGAAGCAATTTTTAACATCATTTTGTAAGCGTCCAGAGGTGGAATCACCTAAGACTGTTCCCCCGAAGAGAAGTAGGTAAGTGAAGAGCCTGTGGTTTCTATGAGTCATTCATATGTAACAGCTAGAGCATGTGTGAGTCACAGTATGTAACATGCTAGAGCACATGTGAGTCATAGTGTGTAACAGGCTAGAACATGTGTGAGTCACAGTATGTAATAGACTAGAGCATGTGTGAGTCACAGTATGTAACAGGCTAGAACACGTGTGAGTCACAGTATGTACAGGCTATGTAATAGTCTAGTATGTAACAGGATAGAGCACATGTGAGTCACAGTATGTAACAGGATAGAGCATGTGTGAGTCACGGTATGTAACAGGATAGAGCATGTGTGAGTCACGGTATGTAACAGGATAGAGCACGTGTGAGTCACGGTATGTAACAGGCTAGAGCACGTGTGAGTCATGGTATGTAACAGGCTAGAGCACGTGTGAGTCACAGTATGTAACATGATAGAACACGTGTGAGTCACAGTGTGTAACAGGCTAGAGCACGTGTGACTCACAGTATGTAACATGCTAGAGCACATGTGAGTCATAGTGTGTAACAGGCTAGAGCTCGTGTGAGTCATAGTATGTAATAGACTAGAGCACGTGTGAGTCACAGTATGTAACAGGCTAGAGCACGTGTGGGTCATAGTATGTAACAGGATAGAGCACATGTGAGTCACAGTATGTAACAGGATAGAACACGTGTGAGTCACAGTATGTAACAGGCTAGAACACGTGTGAGTCACAGTATGTAACAGGCTAGAGCACGTGTGAGTCACGGTATGTAACAGGCTAGAACACGTGTGAGTCACGGTATGTAACAGGCTAGAACACGTGTGAGTCACGGTATGTAACAGGCTAGAGCACGTGTGAGTCACAGTATGTAACAGGCTAGAACACGTGTGAGTCACAGTATGTAACAGGCTAGAGCACGTGTGAGTCACAGTATGTAACAGGCTAGAGCATGTGTGAGTCACAGTATGTAACAGGCTAGAGCACGTGTGAGTCACAGTATGTAACAGGCTAGAGCACATGTGAGTCACAGTGTGTAACAGGCTAGAGCACGTGTGAGTCACAGTATGTAACAGGCTAGAACACGTGTGAGTCACAGTATGTAACAGGCTAGAACACGTGTGAGTCACAGTATGTAACAGGCTAGAGCACGTGTGAGTCACAGTATGTAACAGGATAGAGCACGTGTGAGTCACAGTATGTAACAGGCTAGAGCACGTGTGAGTCACGGTATGTAACAGGCTAGAGCACGTGTGAGTCACGGTATGTAACAGGCTAGAGCATGTGTGACTCACAGTATGTAACAGGCTAGAGCACGTGTGAGTCACAGTATGTAACAGGCTAGAGCACGTGTGAGTCACAGTATGTAACAGGCTAGAACACGTGTGAGTCACAGTATGTAACAGGCTAGAACATGTGTGAGTCACAGTATGTAACAGGCTAGAGCACGTGTGAGTCACAGTATGTAACAGGCTAGAACATGTGTGAGTCACAGTATGTAACAGGATAGAGCATGTGTGACTCACAGTATGTAACAGGCTAGAGCACGTGTGAGTCACAGTATGTAACAGGCTAGAGCACGTGTGAGTCACGGTATGTAACAGGCTAGAGCACGTGTGAGTCACATCATGTAACAGGATAGAGCACGTGTGAGTCACGGTATGTAACAGGCTAGAACACGTGTGAGTCACAGTATGTAACAGGATAGAGCACGTGTGAGTCACAGTATGTAACAGGATAGAGCACGTGTGAGTCACAGTATGTAACAGGCTAGAGCACGTGTGAGTCACAGTATGTAACAGGCTAGAGCACGTGTGAGTCACAGTATGTAACAGGATAGAGCATGTGTGACTCACAGTATGTAACAGGCTAGAGCACGTGTGAGTCACAGTATGTAACAGGCTAGAGCACGTGTGAGTCACGGTATGTAACAGGCTAACAGGAGTCAGCATGTAACAGGATAGAGCACGTGTGAGTCACGGTATGTAACAGGCTAGAACACGTGTGAGTCACGGTATGTCAGGCTAGTATGTAACAGGCTAGAGCACGTGTGAGTCACAGTATGTAACAGGATAGAGCATGTGTGACTCACAGTATGTAACAGGCTAGAGCACGTGTGAGTCACAGTATGTAACAGGCTAGAGCACGTGTGAGTCACGGTATGTAACAGGCTAGAGCACGTGTGAGTCACAGCATGTAACAGGATAGAGCACGTGTGAGTCACGGTATGTAACAGGCTAGAACACGTGTGAGTCACGGTATGTAACAGGCTAGAACACGTGTGAGTCACGGTATGTAACAGGCTAGAACACGTGTGAGTCACAGTATGTAACAGGCTAGAGCACGTGTGAGTCACGGTATGTAACAGGCTAGAGCACGTGTGAGTCACGGTATGTAACAGGCTAGAACACGTGTGAGTCATGGTGTGTAACAGGCTAGAGCATGTGTGAGTCACAGTGTGTAACAGGCTAGAACACGTGTGAGTCATAGTGTGTAATAGACTAGAACACGTGTGAGTTACAGTATGTAACAGTATAGAGCACGTGTGAGTCACAGTATGTAACCGGCTAGAGCACGTGTGAGTCACAGTATGTAACAGGTTAGAGCACATGTAAATCCCTTTTTTTCATTTATTGAATGGCCAGTGTCTCCATGGAATAACTCAACTTTCCCATAGTGAATTATGTTTTATACTTTTTATAAAAATTTTTAATTTTTCAATTTATTTTTGAGATGGAATGGATGTGCCAGGGCCTCCAGCTGATATAAATGGACTCCAGATGTATGAGCCACCTGTATATCTGGCTTACATGGGTCCTGGAGAATCAAACCTGGGTTCTTAGGCTTTGCAGGCAAGCACCTTAACCACTAAGCTATCTCTCGAGCCCTATACATTGATTTTCATTCACCTTTTAATTTAGAGTTGCCTTAAACTAGTAGGCTTTTATTATTTCAATTTCTAGAAAAAAAAGAGTGTCAGAGAACTCAACGTGGCCATGTGCTTGGAGCACTGTGCACTTTGCAAAGGAGCCTGGGGTTCCTGGCCCACACCACTGTCTGCTCCCAGGACTCCCAACATGAAGCGAGTTCCTGTGAAATTATGCACAAACACATGTGTGTCTAAATAAGGAAGGTTTGCAGCAACCTGTGCCCAGTCACTCTGCTGGTGTAGATGTGCTGGTCATGAGGTTATTGCTGAGGGCCTCAGTGTTGGTTTCATTGGAATATCCAGTCTCATTTAAGTTGCAGTGGGAGCCCCAAAGTAATGGCATGACATTTTCAAATGCAGACGTCTGCTCTAAGCACTCTGTTTCTGATGCTGTGTGTTCTTTGCTGGTCGCCTCCTATGAATCTTAAAGAGGAAAACAGGAGGCTTTTATTATCTCATCACCTGCTCCATTAGAAAGGGAGACGCGCTGCCGAGTCCATTGCTGTCTCACCGGTTCCCATGCCTGTCTCGGGGTTTAGGGATCTGAAATGACTGCCCTGGTCACCAGCCTTGCAGATGTCCCGGGCCCTGCCCTGTTCCTGGAAGGCAGCTCTGAGCTCATGTCTTAAGTAATGCTACTTTGGTTTCATTGTAATTTTCTTGTCTGATAGCACCCTGTCCAGAGCTGTCCAAACTAAGATTAAAGTTTTACTTATTTATTCTTTTTTTTTTTTTTTTTTTTTTTTTTTTTTTTTTTGAGATAGAGTCTCATATGTCCTAGGCTGGCCTTGAACTCTCAATCCTCTTGTCCCAGCTTCCTGAGCACTGGGTGGGATTCTAGGTGTGCATTACCACACTCAGCTTCTGGGTTTTATTGCCTTTAAAATAGTGGTTCTCAACTGGGGGCAGTGTTGCCTTCCAAGAGACTCGTGGCAATGTCAGGAGACGTTTTTGATTGTTACAGTGGGGACAGCGCTGTCTAGTGAAGTCTGTGTTATGGGTGGGGAGACAAAGGATGTAGCCCAGCACCAACAGTGAGTGAATCCCCCACAATGGAGACGCACCCAGCCCAGCAGCTGAGCCAAGGGACAAGCAAGCACTTGCCTGTGTAGTGTCAGCTGGCTGCACGTGTGTGAACTTTAGAGACACTCACTTCCAGTGGGTCACGTGAGCCACCCAGGCTCAGGGAGCCATAGATAGTATGTCTCTGAAAAGGGCTGGGGGCTGTGCACTCAGGTCTCAACATTTTAAAAACATTGCACAACTGGCAAATGCTGAGACAGCTATATAGATAGCCGCAAGACCTCCAAACAGGTGTACAAATGGCTCTGCAGGCCCACGGGTCACGGATGGCTCTGTCACCCACTATGTGGTGGGAAAGGTATGTGTCTGTTGAGCCTACACTTAAGTTGGTTCATATCTCCAGGGTAGATGACCACGGCCTCCAAGGACATGTGCGTGGACGATGGAACATGACTCAGGGTAGAAAGTTGGAGGCAAGAAGGTGCCTGAGGGGACAGATGGGGAGAGAAGGGGGCAGCCTGTGAGTCCATATGCCCTCAGCTAAGCAGACCATGTGTTACAGCCTGCCACCTGCCCGCAGGTCCTGGTGGTGGTCCGGGGTTTCTTCTCTGGTCTGTTTTGAGATCAAAGCCCTGGATCTACAAGATGGCTGACCAGAGTTGGGGCAGGATGGCACAGCTAATGGACTGCTAGGTGTCACCTCGACTGAGTGACAAGCAGGCCCACTCCCATACCCTGCGCCTTCTGGAAGACGAGCTTCCACAAAGACGGTGCTGGGAGAGTCGGGGGCACTTGCATGTTGCATTAAGACTGAGCAGAATTAAAGAGCAGAATCTTCATGTCTTTCTCCTAATCCTCTTTGTAGTGTTGACTCTAGAAACCTGGCCCGTAAGGAAAACATTATCAAAAAGTTGTTCCTGCGATCAGAAGACGGCCTTGCGTCACTGAAGAAAGCGTTACTGGTCATAAGCAGTGTAAGCTTCTGAACCTCCTCTCGAAAGACACTTAGTGAGAAAGCGCCACTCAGAGCGAGACTCCGAGAACTCCTTCTTCGTCCACTTACCCACCCAGCACACAGTTTGTGAGCTCCCATTAGATGCTGGGAATTGTTCCAAGTGCTTAGGGATACAAGGCCTCACCTCAAAGGTAGAGTCTAGTCTGATGTAGAATTAATTGCACTAAGTAAGATAAATGCCCATTATAGTGTCAATGTGGGGCAATATGGTTAAAATGGGCTGGTGAGTCATTGTCCGCTGTTTAATCCACAAATAACCAGGCTGGTGGAAACTTCCCCACCCTGGCCTAGAGTTTATCAGTTCAGAACCAGCTCGCTGCCCAGAGCAGGAACAGTCTTTCACTTCCAGAGCACCGGTTTCATTTTCTAACTGGGCTGCACAGGCAGGCAGTTCATGGCTCTGCAACCTGCTTTCTCTCTTTTGAAGCGCTAGCTCCCGCCTCCCTTTCCTGTTTGTCTTTGAAAGTGCTGCTGGGATACCAGGAAGCGTAGCGACAGTTCTCAAGTCTGCTCCTTCTGAACACATCCACACACTCGGTGACTGAGTCGCTGGTAAATAAGGAGCACGGAGGATTGCTTGTCCTCAGACTCCAGCGGGACCACGGACACAAACAGATGAGAGAGAGAGGAGTTCCTCAGCCCAGCATGGGCAGCAAGGGGCAGTCTGGACTCCCGGGCATGCTCTGGGCATCCTGGGAGGCCAGGAGGAGGCTGACAGGCTTGCAGTATGTTGTCCATGCTGTGGACCATGGCTCCCACCTATGTCATTCCATGTTTGATATTTCCAAATACATTGTGGACAAGGAAATGTGAGGCTCCATGCTCTGGGGGGCCAAAAGTGTTCCCCTTTTGTCCATGAGAGATAGCTGCCATGGATGCCTGAGATCCCAGAGTGCTGAGTCCATTACATATCCGTTGCTTATGCTGGCCACAGGTGGATCACAGTATACCCAAAAGTATTTCCCTCAAAAGTTAGAATGAATATTGCAATTTGGAAGGTGACTTCAATGTGTTATGAACATGGCAGAATGTGCCTGCCCAAGCCTGGAAAGACAGGCTGGAACACCTTGACTGTATGATGCAGCCTATGTGTCCATCACTGACCAAAGTGGCAGGATGGTATGTAACATTGTTCCTATGTACATCCCCAGGATGAAGTTTAATGTTTGAGTTAGGCCAGTAACAGATTAACAAAAAAAACCCTAATGACAAAATAGATTCATTATCATAATCTACTGTAATGAAAGTTGCATGAGTGCGTGCACTCTGCCCCTGTCTGTGACTGTCTCTCTCTCACACACACAGACTACTTGATGGTTGTTTTGTGTGGACCACAGTTGGCAGAGGGCACCTGAAGCTGTAGAAGGTGAGGCCGTGGATCGAGGGAGACAGTACCATCCATAGGCCTACAGGACGTGGCCCCTCTGAGTGAATAATAGCAAGCATGTAGCGTGTAGCTCTGTCTTAACCATGCCCATGTGTACACCTGGTGCCTTCCCTCTGTGAGGTACATAATTGTCCTCTGCATGAAAGAGAAGGAGCTGGGACGAGGTGGCCAGCCCAAGCCCAAAGCCCAAAGCCCGAAGCCCTCAGTTAAGTGGATTCAGCTCCTAGCAGGCTACATGGATCCTCACAGACATCTACCAGCCCTGGCAGAGCAGCTGGGGGTGTGCTAAGTGAGTTGCCAGGGAAAGACCATGGGAGCTAGCTTACCTGGCCAGGGCGCCATTGCTATATGGAAGCATTATTTTAATTATAAAACGTGGAATCTTTTTTCCTGTAGTGAGGACAGTGTTGTAATTATAAAACATGGAGTCATATTTCCCGTCGTGAGGACTGTACTGTGTCAATCACTCCAAGTACTGGACCATTTGAAAGTGATTGTTGTCCTAAGAATTGAAGACCAAAGGGCAGGGGATGAAACTCAGCTGTTAAGAGTGTCAGCCTAGAATGCGTGAAGCTCGTGTTCCATCCCAGCACTGAATCAACTGGATGTGTCAGTTCAGACCTGTAAGGTCATCTTTAAACTGGAGTGTCAGCCAATCATCTTTAACTACAGCTTGGGGCCACATAAAAAACCTTGTCTCAAACGTTTTTTTTTTTTTTTAAATTGAAGACCTATCCCATGCCAGACCTCATGCTGGGCAGCTCAGACCAGGCACACATATGGGTAATGCCAAGTCACTGCCATTAGGGTCCTCACCCCTGGAGTACCACACAGTAGCAGTGATGATCGAATGCCTTCAAGTTGTGCCAGTTCCCACCCACCACCATTCCTAGGTCTCGACCACTTCTAGAAGGTCATAGAAAGGACTAGACAGGAAAGCGGAGGATGGCAGCAAAAGCCAAGCCGGGCTGGGCGTCCTGCCTGACTGCCCGTGCGGCAGTGGCATCAGCCTCACTTCTGTGTGCTTCACCTCCAAACTCTGTGCCACCTCTGTGCATGGACCCAGCATGTGATAACTTCCATGTAGGTCACATGTGGCTTCCTTCTTCTTAGCTGCTCTGATTCCTGGAGTTATTACCTGCAAACAACATGATTTTCCTAACAGAAAAACCACAATGATCCCCCTTTAGAATTAGAATCAGTGTTAGAAGTTGGAAGGTCACTAGATACAAGATCAATATGAATGGTGAATAATGCATATTTCTATAAACAGCAGTAAACGATTAGGAGAAAGGAACGCTTCAAGCACCAGTGCTGATAGCACATAAAAATCAAGTGCCTGGAAGAAGAGCTAACACAAGTGCATAGGCTCTGTTGAAGACTCAAAGATTGCTACAGAAAGACAGTGTCAACCAACCCTACAAACTCTTGTTCTATGAGGCCGGCATTACCAAATTTAATCAAGCCTTTCACATGCAGATCAATGTCCTTCGTGACTATAGACTGTCAAGAAGAACATCACTATATAACAAGGAGTAAAGCTGTAAAGATGACATTCAGCCCTGGATTACAAAGCTGGCTTAACTCCCCCAGTCAACTGATGTACTATCTAATAGAATTAAGGAATAAATTTCGCCGCCATCACAATAGATGCAGGAAAAGCATTTCAAAAATATAGTACCCAAGCCGGGCGTGGTGGCGCATGCCTTTAATCCCAGCACTCGGGAGGCAGAGGTAGGAGGATTGCCGTGAGTTCAAGGCCACCCTGAGACTACATAGTTAATTCCAGGTCAGCCTGGGCCAGAGTGAGACCCCACCTCGAAAAACCAAAAGAAAAAAAAATTTCATATATATATATATATATATATATATATATATATATATATATATATATAAAACCCATTCTTTTTTTTTAAAAGTATTTAATTTAAAGCCAGGCAGGGTGATGCATGCCTTTAATCCCAGCACTTGGGAGGCAGAGGTAGGAGGACTACCAAGAGTTGAAGGCCACCCTGAGACTACATAGTGAATTCCAGGTCAGCCTGAGCTAGAGTGAGACCCTACCTCGAAAAACCAAAAAAAAATTTAATATAATTAATTTATTTATTAGAGAGAGAGAGAAAGAAAGGAGCAGATAGGAAAAAAGAGACAATAGGTATACCAGGGCCTCTAGCCACTGCAAAGAAACTTCCAGGTGTATGCACCACCATGTGCATCTGGCTTACATGGGTACTGGGAAATCAAACCTGGGACTTTAGGTTTTGCAGGCAAGTGCCTTTACCACTGAGTCATCTCTCCAGCCCCCCTATTCTTGATTAAAAAATTTGGGGCTGGGAGATAACTCAATGGTTAAAGATACTCTTTTGCAAAGCCTGTCATCCCAGGTTCAATTCCCAACACCCATGTAAATGAAGCCAGATGTGAAGTAGTGATGCCACTGTGACCCCAGTGCCCCTATGAAAATGCAAGGTGGAGCAGGGAAACCTGAAGCTTGAGGACCACCTAGTCTGACACTCATTTGCAGTCTGGCAGATCTTTTACAGTGGTGAGAGACCCTGTCTCAAAGCATGTAGAACACGGGTACCTTGAAGTTGTCCTGGACCTCCACGCACACAGCATGGCATGTGCCCCCATATACACCTCATGCCCCGTACACATATACAAGCACGTTCACAAATAAAAAATTCCACAAACTTGAAGCAGAAGAGAAATTCTTTAACCCGATGAAGGGCATTTATGACAAACTTATGTCTCCCAGCATATTGACGGGGAGATACCGCAGGCTCACCCGGTGAAGGCATCTCTGCTATGCTCAGGAAGCAGACTAGAGTGTCAGCCTTTGCGACAGTCAGCGTGCTGCTGGAACTCTGGATCATCCCTCAGAAAAGATGAACTTAAAGCCATCTTAATGGGCAAACAAGGAGGGAGCTGTTCAAAACCAGCATGATCTTACATGTGGAAAATTCTAAGCAACACACACGCACACACATCTAGAACTAAGAGTTCATAAAGTTTGTAGGACATAAAATCGTTATGCAAAACTGAGTGATATTTTATACACTATAATGAGCAATCTGAAAACGGACTTCAGAAGGCAACACCACTCAAATTGCACTAAAAAATAAAATGGCTAGGGATAAATGTAACAAGAAGTCCCAGAGCTGTACACTGGAAATTACAACCTCTTTCAAAAGAAATTAGAGGGGATATAAGTAAATGAAGAGGCATTCCATGCCCATGCGCTGGAAGACTCAGTAGTACAGAAGGGCAGTTCTGTCCAAATGAGTCTGCATATCCAGTGAAATGTGATCAGATCTCAACAGGCTTGCTTTTGGCAATTGAGAAAATGATCTTGAAGTTCCTGGGGAAGAACGAAGGAGGTGGAATAGCTGAGATCATTTTAGAAAAGACTCTCCCTGACTTGCATCTTGTAAAGCCACCCCAATAAAGACTGCATGGTGCTGGGAATGTGGCTCCCCTGGTAGAGTGTCTGCCTAGCATGCCGGAAGCTCTGGGTTCCATCTCCCAGCACCTTATAAGCTGGGTATGGTGGCACGCACCTGTCATCCTAGCCCTCCTGGAGGGAGGAGGATCAGAAGTTTAAGACCATCCCCAGTGACATAGCAAGATAGAGGCCAGCCCGGGATGCATGAGACCCATGAGTCTCAGACATGAGTCTCAGAAAGTGGGGGGAAAGTATGACTGTGCCAAAAAGACAGAGGCATGGATCAATGGAAGAAAACTGAGAATTTATACACAAAGTCACATAGTTATGATTAACTCTTTTGACAGACCCAATAGGGGAAAGTGTAGCCTTTTTTTTTTTTTTTTTAATAGTGCTGGGCCGGAGAGATGGCTCAGCAGTTAAGGCACTTGCTTACAAAGCCTAATGGCCTGGGTTCAATTTCCCAGAATCCACATAAATCCGCATGTACAAAGTGGCACATGTACCTGGAGTTCCTTTGCAGTGGTTAGGGTTAGGGTTAGATGCCTTCCTTATGCCATACACAAATATAACTTGGTGTAAAAGCTAAAATGATAAAACTTTTAGAAGAAACCCATTTGTATAAATCTTTATAATTTTGCATTAAATAAACATTCCTCACATACAACATTAAAAGTAGGGATGATCTATAAAAGAAAACATTGGATTTTAACAAAATTAAAAACTCTTAAGGCTAGAGAAATGGCTCTGCTGATAAGAAAATTTACCATGCAAGCATGAGGGCCAGAGACTGCCTGAATTCGTGACTCAGCACCCATTAAAAAGAAAGCTAGGGGCTGGAGTGATGGCTTAGTGGTTGAGGCACTTGCCTGCAAAGCCTAAGGACCCAGGTTTGACTCCCCAGAACCCATCTAAGCCAGATGCTGGCTGGAGGCCCTGGTGCACCCATTCTCTCTCATAAATAAAAAGAAAGAATGAATGAATAAATAAATCTAGGTATGGCCACACACACCTGTGACCCCAGTCCTGTGAGGGGGGGTGTGGAGACTGGAGAAACTCAAGCGCTTACTGATCAGCCAGCACCAGTGGGAGACTCTGTCTCACAGAAATAAAGCTGAAGAGCCATCGAGGAGGACGCCTGGCATTCTCCTGTGCTCTCCACACGTAGGTGCACACACCATACACATACACATATAAAAAATCTTGTAAGCTGGGCATGGTGGTGCAAGCCTTTAATCCCACCACTCAGGAGGCAGATGTAGGAGGATCTCAGTGAGTGACTGAGACTAACTCCAGGTCAGCCTGGGCTAGGCCAAAACCCTACCTCAAAAAAACCAAAACCAAAACAAACCAAAAAAAAGCTATTGTACCTCAAAAGTGGTGTGGTTTCTTTAAAACTTAATAATGTGCTACATAACTCAGCAATTCCACACATAGGTATGAGCCCAAGAGAAATAACAGTTGTATACCCACCCTGCAGACCTGGTATCAATGTTCCTAGAGATACTGCCATAGTTCTGAACCTGGAACTGGTCACATGTGCACCAGCTTCTGAGCCAATGAGGACATGTGCCGTGCCCACGCAGTGCAGGGCTTCAGGAAGGAAAGAGAACAAGACGGGGCTGGGGAGGCGGCTCACAGGCTAAGCATACTTGTGACACAAGCATAAGGGCCTGAGAGGGCCTCATTCGCTCTGAGTTCAACCCTCTAGCACCCTAATTCTGTAAAGGGTGGAGACTAGAGAATCACTGGGGCTCCCTAATCAGCTAGTGTGACCGAAAATGGCAGCTCTGGGTTCAGAGAGAGACTGTGTCTCAAGGAAACCACACAGGAGAGGGGTAGAGGAGGACACACAGAGGGTGTGCGCATCTGCACACACTCATACACCACACACCACACCACACATACACACACACACACACACACACACACGTATGCACGCACCTACACTATAAATATAAGGAAAGAGTCTGCTGCAGGGAGGGTATGAGGGCCGAGGAGGAGACAAGGCAGCTACTGTGTGAACCTGTTTACAGGAAGTATGAGGAAAAGGCAATTACAGCTCCACAGACCACTTTCTCCAGTGAGCACTGATGCTGGGGAGGGACCCCAGTGCAGGAGGCTTCTGAGGGGTGATGCCAACATTCTGGTTATCAAGTTAGTAAGAAATCACCAGTGATTTTTTATCTCCATAAAGGCTGATTATCATTCCAAAACCCGAAAGTAAGCGTGCTTATGGCCCCTAATTTAATGTCCCTCAGAGACCTATATATCCTTCTCAGCTTTTGGGTCTCATAGTGATAGCTGATACAATGTATAGCTTTATCGCCTAATAAATGCTTTTGTCTCATTAATATTCACAATTTCTCTCTCTGAGGTGGGCTTCTTCATTTCCTGTCTTTCCAGTAAACAGGATCTCTTAATTTTCATATTTAATTTGCTTATTGACAGTTTTTTATTCTGTGGGTACAAACTTGCCTCGGAGTATTTTTCATGTTTCCTTTATGCAGCATGCCTGAGATTTTTCTCCCTAAGTAATTGTCCATTTAAGTAATTGATGAGGTCTCTGGGACCCACAACAAGTGTAATTAATGTTCTGAGTAAACTGGCAAGTTCTACTGGAACTGCTGGGAAGCTCTGAGGCACAGGTGGGGCTGGGGCCAGAGGACTAGCCACATTTTTAAGGCCCTTGGGGGAAGGAGGGGTCCATCCAGGTTCCAGAAAAGGACCTCCTGCGAGCCATCTCCTGCCCATGCCCCATGCCCCGATAGGAACGTGTAGGAAGTGCGCTTACAAAGGTCCAGCGCCCTCTCCCATGCTCCACTGCTCTTGTTACGTGTGTATGTAACGGTTACTGACGGAGGCATTATCATTTCGACGCATTATTTGGCCAAAGCTTGCTCTTTACTGAGGCTAAACGTATGTAATGCTTTTCTTACCTTCTTGTGTGTTTTTAAAATTTCCCCAATATGATCTATACTGTCATGCTCAGAACCTGGATGGACAGGTATCTCGGGAAGAACTGCGGCATATTCTCCACTGCACGGTCACCAAGTTGAGTGATCCAGAGTTCAAAGAACTGATGCAGACGGTGGATCCCGAGGGCACCGGCATGGTGAAAGTCAGCTTCCTCCTGGATGAGCTCCAAGAGAGCCCCGAGGTAGGTTTTCAGCCAGCCACCTGGGTTTCTCTTTTAGCGGGAATTTTAAATGTTCCTAGTAAAATAGTACATGCAGGGAAGGGGCTAGGGCGATTCGTAGGTGGTTAAAGGTGCTTCTTTGCATGCCTGCCAGCCCAAGCTAAATTCCCCAGCACCCACTTACAGACAGCTGCAAAGTGGTATGTACGTCTGTGATCCTGAGGTGCCTATGGCAATGGAAGAAGAAGCAAGGAGGTTCCAGAAGCTCATGGGCTAGCCAGACTGGTACATAGACAGCAGAAAAAAATCCAAGGGGGCCCCTGCCTCAAAAAGAAGGTGGAAGGAAAGGACAAACACCAGAAATCGTCCTCTGACCTCCACAGCACATCCCCACACGCGGATACCATACACATGCACAGTGCACACACACCATACACATGCACAATGCACACACACCATACACATGCACAGTGCACACACACCGACAGTAATAATGATTAATAGGTGCAAGTAAAGTGTGATGTCAATAAACTAATGACATCACTTTCACCTGAATTAACTTTCATTTCAAATAAAGTTAAGTGACTAAATTACTTGGTTTTGTTTTAGTTTCTAAATCTTAGCAAAGGATGGCAGTTGACGCTTTTGAAAATTGTCCATAAATGGTATGCCCTCAGGACCAGGATGTAGTTTCTCACTCTAGCCCAGGATGACCCTGGAATTCACTAAATAGTTTCAGGCTGGCCTCGAACTCACGACGCTCCTCCTACCTCTGTCTCCCCAGTGCTGGGATTAAAGGCATGTGCCACCATGCCAAGCTTAGGCTGTAATTTTTTTCAAGGCACCTGGCAACATTCCACTAACAGCCACAACTTGCAAAAGATTATTTGGGAGCCAGAAATGGTGGTGGCTCACTCACCCCTATAACCCCAGCACTCAGGAGGCTGAGGGAGGCTGCCCACAAGTTTGAGCCACCCTGAGCTACCTCCTCAGATGAGACCTGGTCTAAAAAGCAAGACAAAATAAAAAGTGTTTGAGAAGAGATCCCAAACCCCATGTTGACTCAACTTTTGAAGTAGCTGTTTGTCACCTCTAGTGAAAACAACCCAAACTACAAAAAGAATGATCACGTCCCGAATCCCAGCATCCAGAGACTCTCACAGTGAAGATGGACACCTCACAGTCTTGGTGTGAGCATGGATTTCTTAAAGCACGGCTGAGCTGCCTGTTCTAGGACTTTCGCATTTCACCCTTTCTTCACTGTTATAGGAGAAGTGGTTTCCTATCTGCCCACATCACCGAAATAGTCCCACAAGCATGCTTTTGGTGGCTGATCAGGAGCCGTGCGTGCGCAGCCTTGCTGTCTGTCGGCGCATGTGGGCGGTGGAATTGCTGTCACCGTGGAGGGAAGCAGTGTGCTGAGCTTCTCTGTGCAGTGACCTTCAGCGATCAGCTCTTACACCTGCAAGTTTCCTTCCTAGACTGGGGCGGGGGGAAGACGTACTTGGTCAAAGCTATGGGCATTTTCATGGCTTTTCACTCACACACACACACACACACACACACACACACTCCTTTTAAACATGAAAGATATAGAAAATGGGTGGACTTTGGTTGCGCCTATACCTGTCCACAAGCATCAGGAGGGGTGGGGACTTGTGGATCTTGGCAGTGGCTAACATATGCCCTGACTCAGTTTACCTGGTGTTTCTGAGCAAGATCAAGTGAGGTTGTGGGATGGAGAGGCCAGAGTGAGAACCTGTGTAGACGGCATAGTTGCACCTCTGTAGGACAAATCTGGTGGAGATATTGGACCTTTTCCTGAAATCCTAGGTCCTTGTCTGTAAAACAAGATGGATGACAGCCCCATTCTGTAGGGTTGCTATGGAAATCCAGCGGGATAACATGTTTAAAGTGTGTAGACTCTAACGGGCATGGTGGCGCACATCTTTAATCCCAGCACTCGGGAGACAGAAGTAAGAGGATCACTGAGTTCAAGGCCACCCTGAGACTACATAGTGACTTCTAGATCAGCCTGGACTAGACCGAGACCCTACCTGAAAAAAGTGTAGAATCTAAATATCTGTTAAGTTTTAGTCATCATTTTAATATGGTTTCCCGAGTGTCCCTTGCACAGGGGTGACCATGTCCTAGCCCTTGTCAGTTAGTCCTTGAACCTTAATTCAAATGTGAGTCGTAGAGCCCTCTCCCCCACAGAAATGAGTCATTGCAGCGTTTCCGACCCCCACGTAGGGCAGAGCTGTGGTAGGTCTGGGAAGAGGACACTTGGGAATTGTTACTCTGGGCGTCCCAGCAGCCCTGCACATCTTGAAACCCACCAAACCAAACCACAGGCATGGAAACAACACGTTCTCCATGCGGCTGGGGACATGATCTTTGCTTAACGTCATCAGACCACGTCAGCCATGCTCAGACCCCTCTGATGGCCTTTGGTGACTTTGGAACAAAGCAGAACCTCCTCACACACCCCACAGCTTCGGGCAGCCGCCCCTCCCAGGCCTTGGGCTCCCAGGTGGCCCACCCCCAGCTCTACAGTCCCTTCTGCTCCTCCTGCCTGGAGGCTTCTGCTCCAGAGCTCTGCGCCCAGCACCTGGTTAGGGCACTGTCTGACAGCTGTGGCCAAGTCAGAGAAGAGCTCCAGCTATGGCCTTGGACACCAGTAAGTCCCATGTGCACATTGTGTGGCCCTGTCTCTCTGAAGGCATTCCTGTTGTCACTATCCATGGTGGCCTGTTGTGTCACTGAACTCATAAATGAATTAGAAAAACCAAAAAGCACAGGTTTGCAAGTAGAAGAGAAAACGCACCAGTGATTCTAATAGCGGGGAAGGCGGCCCGGTTGCAGTCCTTCCAGACTGTTAAACGTGCGTGCGCATGCATGTTTCCTTTCCCAAAACAGCGTGCATGGATGTAAGTGATACTTTTTAAAATATATATTCTATTTATTTATTTATTTATTTATTTATTTATTTATTTATTTGAGAGACAGAGAGGAATAGAGAGAGGGGGGAGAGAGAATGGGTATGCCAGGGCCTCTAGTCATTGCAAACAAACTCCAGATGCATGTGCCACCTTGTGCATCTGGCATACATGGATATTGGGGAATCGAACCTGAGTCCTTAGGCTTCATAGGCAAGCACTTTAACTGCTAAGCCATCTTTCCAGCCCATAAATTATATTTTAAAGAGTGTATATGGTAGCTTCAATCAATGTCCCCATAGAATAATGGGTTTTGAATGTTTGGTCCCCAGCTGATGGCAGTTTGAGAATGGAGCCTTGCTGGAGGAGGTGTGTGACTAAGGGCAGGGTTTGGGGTGTAAGAGCCAGCTCTCCCATTTCCAGAGTTTGGCTCACTCTTGCTTTCTGCCAGCTGCTGTGGGAAGATATGATGTCCAGCCTCTGCTGTGCCATCACTGACGTGCCACGATAAAACTTCCTCTCCATACCCTAAGCCAAGATCAACCCTCTCCTCCCATCAGCTGCTTTTGGTTGAATGTTTTATCCAAGCAACAAGAAGATAGTTGGACCAATATATGAACATAGCATACATTTTGATGAGTTTGTATATGTGTGTATTATATCTATTTTATTTGAAAATAAGAGCATATGGTCAATATTTCTCATCTCATCATTTATTGACACATTACTAGTGCTTAACACTGACATTCTGCTATCTTGTTTTAAAAGATACTGAGGGGACGGGGATATGGCTCAGTTATTACAGGTGCTTGCTTGCACAGCCTGCCAGCCCAAGTTTGATTCTCCAGTACCCAAGTAAAGCCAAATGCACAAAGTGGCATATGTGTCTGGAGTTCATTTGCAGTGACAAGAGGCTCTGGTGTGCCCATACTTTCTCTACTTACAAATAAGTAATTTTTTAATCAAAAGAGACTGAAGGGGATGAAGAGATTTCTCAGTGGTTAGCACTTGTCTGCAGCACCTAAGGACCCAGGTTCAATTCCCCAGTACCCACATAAAGCCAGATGCGCAAAGTGGCGCATGCATCTAGAGTTTGTTTGCAGTGGCTGGAGGCCCTGGTGCACCCATTGGTGTGTTCTCTCTCTCTCTCTCTCTTCTCTCTGTGTCTCTCTCTGTTTGCAAATAAATAATTTTTTTAAAAAGAGGCTAAGTACTCCTGCCATCATAATCTTGGCATTTAGTGTTTTCCCTTTCATAAATTTTGCTACCTCTTGAAACCCACTCTTTTGTGTCTCCCAGATTGTTGCTTCAGTATAAGATTCTAGAAATGGAATTTAAAAAATAATATATGACAATACATTCTTAATTTGATTCATCACCTTAAAGAGCGAGGAATGTGTGTACAAAGTTCAGAACATAGTGTGTACCAGGGAACTCAGGTGGGGGTGTGGAGGAAGGCTCCTCTCGCCAGTGACAGGCTGCATCCACCTAGCATCTGTAGGTCACCCGCTTGCTTATCTCATGTTATCCACAGGTACCCTGAGACCAAGTGCCTTTCAGAAACCATCTGCCAGTTCATACTGCTGTGGCGCCAGTGTCCAGTGCTGGCAGGTCTCTTCCTTTGCCATTCTGCCATCCTGACACACAGGAACACCTTCTTCTTGTCCTTTGACACTGCACCAGTTAATTTCTGGGTGACGTTTTTCATGCTTATTGTTCTAGGGAAACAAGTGCCAGCTGTTCCAGCCCCATTCCAGACTGCAGTTGGAGGCACACTTACTTGCTGAAGGTCTCTCCGCTATTGGCCAATCAGCGCAGAGCTAGGATTCACATGCAGGCATCTGCCTTCAATTCTCCTACTGCTATTAATGAATGATTTTCATTTATGTACTTTCTCTTTCACACTTAGGTGAGAAAAATGTCCTCTTCTACTGACACCAAGAAACCTCTGTTCCTAGCTTGGGAATCAGTAAGTCACACTTGCACTCTCTTTGTGCCTGCCTGTTCACACCCAAACAAACACTAGGTTACAACTTAGTGTGTGTGTTTATTTCTCACATTAGGTGGACGAAATGGTGTGTGATGCAATTTCGAGGAATCTCCGAGCTTTCTATACCATGCTGCAGTCATATGACCTTGGAAACACAGGCTCCATCAGTCGAAGTAATTTCAAGAAAGTTATACTTATATTCTGCCCATATTTAACAAATGAACATTTCATAAAGTAAGTTTTTTGGTTATAAAATTAATTTGTTCCATCTTTTTCATCAGGTCTATGTTTTCATTAAACCTTTTCCTGTGTATTTTTATAACACTCCTGGGAAATATTGGCAGTACCTAGCATTTGTTGAGTCCTAAGTAAGCACTGGGCGAAGTGTTCACCATGGGATTGAGCCTTACCACTGCCATGTCAGAAGGCTAAATGGAGAAGCCGTGCTCCTACTCCAGGGCGCTGGAGTGGGAACCGGTCTCCATTCGGGTCTCTAGGACTCCCCATTGCTCCCATAACTTTGGTCAAGCAATATCTTCCTTCATTTTTTAGTGATGTCTTACAAAGCATTTACTGTCCATGAGGCACCTGAATGCCTGTTGGGTTTAGATAGTCCTTCTGCTTAGCTGCTCTAGTTGAATATGCCAAGTTTTGGTCTTCAGGGCACTCCCAAGACTGGAATGTGGAATTAAAATATGAAATCTTGGTTATAACAATTTAAATGAAATCAACTATTGGCTTTGTAGGGGCAGACCAGTCATGGTTTAGTCATGGAAAACTTCTAGGCATTTCTTCTCTGGGCTGAGCAATTGGACAATTGTGCCAACCTCAGATGGTGGTCAGCTCAAGGTCAAAGTAACAATGTGATGGATGTCAGTGAGGTGACAGAAATTATAGCAGGTTCAATCAAAGAGCTCAGAAGCCTCCGGGCGTGGTGGCACACTCCTTTAATCCCAGCCCTCGGGAGGCAGAGGTAGAAGGATCACTGTGAGTTCAAGGCCATCCTGAGACTCCAGACTGAATTCCAGGTCAGCCTGAGCTAGAGTGAGACCCTACCTTGAAAAAAAAACAAACAAACAAACAAACAAACAAAAAAAAAAAAAGAGCTCAGAAGCCCCAAAAAGAAACCAAGCCAATTTCCAAATGCTCCATGCTGCCAGCCTGGCCAGAAGCTGCAGTGGGTGGGAAGATGAGAGCCTCTTTCCTTCAGGGGCCAGCACAGATGGTATCTGGATTTGTGCTTCTGCAACCCTGTAGTTTAGAACTTACTTTGTGCTGGAAGAGCCAACACTGGAAGGGGCCAACCTCAGATGGCTAAAGGAGGGAAGCAAGACGGAAGAGAACAGCTTCTTTAGGTTCCTCCTGGTCTCCTCTGGGGCCTCTTTAACTTTCCACACGAGTCCTGGAAGGCCTGGGTTTCCTTTTGAGGAAGTTCTCTGGAAGCCTGACTCTGCAGAGGATGGTGGTCCCCCTTTCCTCCTGCTGTCCTGTGTGGTGCCCAGCGGCTCTCAGAGCCAGGAGTTGGGCTCAGAGCTGGCCCGGCCCAATGCTTCCCAAGTATGTGTGATGATTCTCAGAGGGAAAAGATATTAATTCTCTTTCAGAAGCTCTGATCGAAATGTCAAAAATCATGTGTGTTGATTTTGTGCCCATGACATCGATTTACAGTATTGAGTAACCCAAGCTTATGCACTCGTTACTGACCGAGTCTCAGTTCTGTGAACATTTATAAAATGTTCATAACCCATCTCTAATGTGTTCTTAGGAAAAGTGTCAGAAGAGGAGGGTAGCGTCTGTGTTTTTGACTCGCTGGTGAACTAAGACACATAGATACAAAAGAACACATCTTACATCCCTGGGGCTGGGGCTGGGGCACACAGGGACACTTCCCAGGGATGTGGACCTTGAGATTGGCCAAGGAAAGGCCAGGAATGTGGTCATGGCTCGTGAGCTGTTGAATGAGAGAAATCCAGAGCACTGAAGCGGGCGTCTGGGTACTGGAGCTGCAAAGCTCTGCAACCCGATCTGCAAGCAAATCCACGTGTCATCTGCCTCCAGTTGAAACCTCACCACACTCAAACCTGCTTACAGCACACTGGTGTCCCATGACATCAGAAAACAAGCTATCCAGACGTCATCACATAGCTCAACCTCCCAGGCCAATCACGACAGTCTCACCTCTCCAGAGCTTGGCTCTGTAACCAGACTGCCTGGGTTCAAATCCAGCCCTGCCCCAAACTAGCCGTACTCATGGGCAGACTCCTTCACCTCCGTGAACTTCCACCTCCCCATGCAAGCGTCCCCTCGTGGAGTCACAGCAAGGATCAAGTGAGATCGTGTACCTGAGACCTTTGCTCAGCACCGTGTGTTCTTTTCATGCTCGTTGCTGGTCGTGGCTCCGCTAGGTTCCACTGTTTTGTGTTCTTGAAAACATTGGGCTCTATCTTGCCCTGGTTTATTTCAGCTATCTTCCCCTCAGTCTCACTTGACAGGAGCTGCGTGAGGTTCTGACTTTCTACTTCACAGATGTAGCCAGAGTACTCAGCACAACACTCAGTAGTCACTGAAGCAATGACCACAGTAGCAAGTACCACCAGTGCTGAGTCTCCCTTGTCTTAAGCACCTTCTGCCACTGCTGCTGATGTACTGCGTGGAGCACGCCAGCCACCCCAGGATTGGCCCACGGCCCTCTCAGCCTTTCAGGAAGTCCTCTGTGACAGTCGTCCACCGTCTGTGTTTCCGACGAGGCCGTGAAGATCAGATAAGTAAAGACCAGGGCCCAGGCTGGCACTCTCAGCACTTTGCTCCCATGGCCCTTTCATGCTTTCAGAAAATCACCGAAGTCCTGTTTTGGTCACTTGAAGTAGAACCATCATCATGAGTTATCTGAGAAATTAAAACACATTTAAAAGGAGTGGTTGCATACCACAAGCATACTTGGTGTGTTTTCACACAAGGCTTGGGGTAAAATCATGATTTGCTGGATGTCACTGATGCGACAGAAATTACAGCACGTGGGACCAAAGAGCAAGACTGTAGAACCTGCGTCTCTGAACACCCCCAACTTCCCGGTCCTTCCCTTCACCTGCAACCAAAATGTGAGCAGGCCTGGACCACACAACACATGTTCCCTGGGGTCCAAGCAAAGTCACAGCTCGTACACGTACACATGGCCTCTGGAGCTCTGCCAGACACGCATGTGCGAAGCTGTACATAAAACGCAAGCAGTGGCTTAGTATCCACATCCTGGAAGTGTCCCCAGATCACAGCCCGGGAGCCTCCTGCCTTTCAGCACTCAGTACTGCCGGCACAGAGCTCGTTCCAGGCCCCCGTCCATCACCACCGTGCTTTGCAGCCTGGTGACTATTAATGACTTTGTCTTCCTCCTTGGACTTTCTTGAGCTTGCTACAAAGAGTGTGTGCAACTGCTATGACTGGAAAAATAGTAAACAAAATATTGATAATCAGTCCTGGAGCTCGGGGTAACCAGTGGCAGAGTTCTTGCCCCCTGAATTTGATACCTGGCATAGGGAGAGAGGGGAGGAAGGGAGGGAGGAAGAGAAAAACAAAGTCCCACCGTATTAATAGTTTCCCACGTTTTATTAAAAAGTTACGTAAGATAAATTCTAGTGTAAGTACTTAAGTAATTTTATACCAGATTTCTAATTTTAGAATCCTCTTGTAAGAGTATTTATTGTGGTATACTTTTTATGTAATAGGCTCCTCATATTTAAATGATATAATTTGATGAAGTCTCTCATATATCTACAGCCATGAAATTATCACATAAGATCAGATATTCCCATCACCCCAAACTTCCTTGTGCCTTTTTGCAATTCTCTGTGATCTCCCCTCCCCCACCACACACTAATCTGTTCTCTGCCAAATAACCTGTGGGTTATTGTGCATTTTCTAGAACTTTATGTAACTGAGAGCATACAGGGTGTTCTCCTCTTTGTCTAGTCTGATCCACTGACTGTAATACTCAGATACATTCATGTCGGTACATATGTCAGTAGGTCAGTCCTCTTTGTGGCTGAGTGATAGTCCACTGCATAGCTTTGCCAGTTCTTGCCTCCACTGGTTGGTAGACACACAGTTTGCTTCCAGTCTTTGACTGTTAACAAATGAAACTTTAGAATCACTACTCTCTGTATAAACATTTGTATTCCTCTCGAGTAAATGCCTGGGGCTGAACGGCTTAGCATCTCTGGTAACTGTGTGTACCGTGGCTGAACTGTCTCCAAGTGGTTGTACCCTCTGCACTCCCACAAGCGGAGGGTGAAGTTAGGGTTACACACATCCTCGTCAACACTTGGACAACGTCTTTTTAATTTTAGCCTCTCTAACGGGTGTGCTGTGATGGTGTTTCAAATTTAGAATCTTCAATAAGTTTTATGATTCCGTTTCCGGAAGAGTCCTTTATAAGAAGCTCTTGGCATGTTTGGGAATGAGCAGCCCACCTGCTGCATCTCCACTGCTCGGGTCAAAGGATCAGCTCAGTGGCGGGTCAAAGGATCAGCTCAGTGGACAGTTTCAAAAAGAGGGACAAGGACAGCCACGCCTTCCTGAAAGGTAAACTAAACAGAGGGAAAGACACGCTACAGCACAGAGACTGGGTGCTCGGTGTACCTGCCGACAAGATCAGTTTGGAGTAGGTTTTTAAATATTATTTATTTATTTATTTGCGAGAAAGAGGGGGAGAGAGAGAGAGAAGGAGAGAATGGGTGCGCAGGGTCACAAGCCACTGTAAATGAAGTCTAGATGCATGTGCCCCTTGTGCATCTGGCTTACGTGGGTCCTGGAGAATTGAACCCGGATTTTTGGCTTTGCAGGCAAACGCCTTAACCACTAAGCCATCTCTCCAGCCCCTAGTTTTTTGTTTTTGTTTTTGTTTTTTGAATTTTAATGAGAGAAGGGTGCTGCATGCCTTCAATCCCAGCACTAGGGAGGCTGAGATAGGGAAGACCTCTGTGTGAGTTCAAGGCCACCCTGAGACTACATAATTAATCCAGGTTAGCCTAGGCTTGAGCGAGACCCTGCCTCAAAAACAAACAAACAAACAAAAAGAAACCTAGAGAAAAGACGCACAGGGCATGCGGTAACTAGCGTGGGGAAGGGGGCAGGAGCCACTGCATCAGCCTGCTAACCTTTGAAATGGGAGCGCTGGGGACTGGAGAGATGGCTCAGCGCTTAAGGTGTTTGTTTGCCTGCAAAGCCAAAGGATCCCAGTTGGACTCTCCAGGATCCACGTAAGCCAGATGCACAAGGTGGCGCCTGCATCTGGAGTTCGTTTGCAGTGGCTGGAGGCCCTGGTGCACCCATTGTCTCTCTCCTCCTATTTCTCTTTCAAATAAATAAATAAAATATATTTTTAAAAAAAAAAAAAAAGAAATGGGAGTGCTGTGGTGTGAGAGGTGAGGGACTTGCCAAGGTCAGTCTTGAACTTAGTGGTTGGCAGGAATGGTCAACGGTTCTGCACCAGCACTCACAGCTATGCTTTTCCAGAAACTTCATATTTATTGCAACACACACTCATTAAGCCAGTAGACATTTTCTTATATGGATGGTGGAATTATTTAAATGATTGGCAAATGGAATTGTGATAATAAAACACTCAGTAACCCTATAAAAGAAGTGGCCTCGTGAATATTCTGATTCCTCTTCTTCTTGAAAAAAATGCAAGTTTAGCCTAATGAAAAGATATTATTTTAACTGGCTTGTTCATAGCTTAAGCATAAATCCACAGGAAAGGTTGAAATCTTGCAGACTCCACTTGTCATATCTTTTTTAAAGTCCTTAAGCACTGGGTGTAGGGAGGAGCCCAGTGATCTCCAAAGCATGTAACGATTTGCTAATGAAATTTGCATAGCTGGCTCTTTAGTACAAGCCATAAGTGGGCAGAAAGATGGTATTTTAAGAGAAAGGTTAAATATTCAGTGATAAGATACATCTGCTTCTTAAAGCCAGTGAAAGAAAGAAAGGTGACTAAGCCCTGTTCTAAAATGTAGGCTGCTCGGAGCTCTCATAAAAGGCCCAAGTGGAGGAGGAAATGGAGGCCACGGCGAGCTGCTGTCTGTTCTGTTCTTTCCTCAAGGGGCCGGGAGCAAAGTGTCATCCTGCAAACCTCGTCCTCACTCAGAGCACACCCCAGCACAGTGACATTTTGTAAATCAAGTTGCTTTCACAGATTAACTCAGGACAGCTATGGCCTCCCTTCCCACCATGCGTTCCTGATGGGACCTGACTTTAAATGTTCTCAGTTTATAAAAATGTCTCTTTTAGGTGGGGCTGAGGCAATGGCTCAGTGGGTGAAGTGTTTGCTACATAAGCATGAGGACCCGAGTTGAGACCCCCAGCATCTGTGTGAAAGCTGGGCATGGTGGCACACGCCAGTAATCCAGGCAGGGATGGGGTATTCTCAGTGCAGGGTGGCCAGCTAGTCCAGCAGAATCAGGGAGCTCCAGGCTCAGTGAGAGACTCTGTCAAAAAATAAAGCAGAGCTGGAGAGATGGCTTAGTGGTTAAGGCGCTTGCCTGCAAAGCCAAAGGACCCAGGTTTGATTCTCCAGTACCCACGTATGCACAAGGGGCGCATGCATCTGGAGTTTGTTTTCAGTGGCAGAAAGCCCTGGTGTGCCCATTCTCTCTCTATCATCTGTCTGTCTGCCTATCTATCTATCTATCTATCTATCTTTCTTAACTAAATAAGTAAAAATAAATTAAATATTTAAAAAAATAAAATTAAAGCAGAGCTGGAGAGATGGCTTAGCATTTAAGGCACTTGCCTGCAAAGCCTAAGGACCCATGTTCAACTCTCCAGATCTCACATAAGCCAGATGCACAAAGGTGAGGCAAGCGCAAGATCACACATGCCCACTAGTTGTCACAAGTGTCTGGAGTTTGATTGCAGTGGCTGAGGCCCTGGTGTGCCAATTCTCTCTCTCTCTCTAAAATAAAAAAAATAATAAAAATAATAAGAATAAAAATAAGGAGATTTACATCAATCTCTGACTCCCCCCCACACATGTGCATCCATACATGTACAGACAAGCATTCACGCCAACCCAACATTTTCAGCCACATGTATCCAGTCCGTGCATCCTGGACCTTGTCCACCCAGCTTCTAGCACAATTGAAAGTGCCTCCTGTCCCATGCCTGCCTGTCCCCATGCACAAGCCAGCAGGACCCTGTCCATGGACACCATGCTGTTGACCACCCGTTCTGGCTCTGTAACTTCCAAGCATGGGAAGTGCCTTAGCCCCACCCTGAGCTCTCTGAGCACCCATCCGCCCACGTGTGACCGGATGATAAACCTGCTGTCATGGCATACACAGTGAGTGTTCTGTGGGTGTCATCTGGTACCTGCTTGTCATTTCAGAACCCCAACTGCCAAGGACACACCCACCAGGACCAAGACCATGACCAAAGAAGAAGTCATTGAAAAGCTCAAGAATTGTATCCAGCAGCAGGACCCAGTGTTCAGAAGGCAGTTTCTTAGCATTAGCCAGAGGCCTGACAGGAAGATCAGCATGCGGGACTTCCGGAAGGTAGGAAGACGGATTCTCCAAGGGGCTCTCTTCCTGCCCAAGCCCACTTGTTCTGTTCTATGAGTACACATTTATGTTTTTCTTGTTCTTTTCATTTTATTTTGTGGTGAGGAAAGGGACTGGTGGGTGGTGAAAGAATTAACCCTTTAGACCATGCAGCAGAAAGGAAGGTTTATCGATTACCCTGTGAGGGGCAGCGGGCTGGGCAGTCCCAGGCATGTTGCCTGATGCCTGCAGTATATTTGGAGGAGACTCAAGTCAGGCGTGGCGTATTCCAGGTTAAAGCAGCTCCATTTCTAGCATCATTCGACGATTTCAAAGGATTCTCTGGGCCAAAAATCATCTTTGGCAAGGTTCTTTCAAGAATAGTTCCAATCTGGGCGTGACTTGGTTTTGATATTTAAGCCTATGTGTTAGCACCCAGCCTTCCTTGGAGCTCTGTCTGCCTGCCCACCATCTACCTGGCACTGCATGTGTGGGGCTAACGTGGGGGTGGAAGAACAAAGCTTTGCAGGACCCTGTGTGACAGTGAAGAGTCCCCATGAAGCTGTCGTTTCTTCCTTTAGAAACTGAAGAAACAGAAAAGCTGTGATGGCACCTGGCCAGGCAGAGTGCTGGTTCCTGTGAGCGAGCTTATGGGAGCTGGCAGTGTGCGCCAGAGAGGGCTCTGCTTGAAGGGCTAGTCTGCTCAGACTTCTCAGGAATTAGCTGAAATGGTTGCTTAAAATTCCTACAACAATCCCTCCAGCTAACTCAGCTTTGGCCATGGTTAAGGAAATCATCCAGTTAATACGATGTCCCAGTGTCCTTCTGTGTGAGCAAATTCAGAAGGCAATGGCCCGTGGCTCAGGTGCAGGGTGACCATTTGCTACTTACCTGCCACCAGCCCTGGGCCAGGCTCCTGGCGTGCTCCCATCGAGGGGGCAGGCTGTGATTAGAACAGGACCAAGGAAGGCCTTTTCTGCCCAGTGGTACAACATCAACTCTAAATGAACTGTGCAGTGTTGGAGAAGCCCAGGAGAAACTACAAAAACATGATACCAAGAGGCCAGCAAACATATCACACGTAGACGTAGAAATGTGACAGTTCTGTCCGAAGCTCCCAAGTCACTTTGTAGTAAGTGGGCTTGGAAAAGCTTGGGTCATCTCATCATTGGGTACCTGCCACTCTTGACTCGCTCTGTGTGTGTGTGTGTGTGTGTGTGTGTGTGTGTGTGTACATGTACCACGGCATGCGTGTGGAAGCTGAGGGCAACCTCAGATATCGGTCTTCACCTTCCACCTTATTTGAGGTAGGGTCTCTTGTGAACGTTCACCCGCTGAACAGGAGGTGATTCAGCCATTCTGGGTACATTTCTTCAACAAAAGCCTGGCACCAATTCCTTGAGATGTCAGGCTCCCAAAGAAGACTCAGCCTGCCATTGAAGTCATGCCTCGAAGATGGCAGAAGGTATTATTTAGAACGTCATGAAACAGACTTTCAGGGGAATGCCTCCCAGACAAGACAAGGACAAGGCTGGAACGGAGGAACCATTTTCAATCCGTTCATGGCGTTGTGCTTGACCATGTTGCACTGTGAGTTGCGTGCAAAGATTGGCGTTAGTCGACCGGGTCTGTTGCTGTGTTGATCTCAGACAAAAGGAGGTGCAAGGAGAGCCTTAGGGGAGGTGCCTGAGACTCTTGGGTTTACAGAAGTCATTGTGGCTCTCCTGAGAAGCTTGCTGTCTGGGCTGTGTATGCTCTGTGACTGTCAGGGACTGCATGTGGGCCTGCTGGCTGGGCTGCTTAAGGCTTCGGCTCCGGTGCTTCACGACCCTCCAGGCTGGGAAACATTTGCCTACAGACACTTCCTTCATCTCTATCACATATGTTTTTGTGAAAGGACTAAGCAGAAGGAATTTGTAATGAATAATTCATGTGTAATTGTTTTCAAAATATGAAGTTATTTTTTCAAAGCAAGCAACTCATCTACTCATTTCTGAGACCCATCGCCTCTGGGTGCTGTTTGTGTGGGCCACAGCTTTCTATCTAAACACTCGCCCCACCCCATGCTGGGACAGTCTCCTCTGCAGAGCTGGGCCCTAGAGCACATGTGAATGTGCAGATGGCATGGGATCCCCTGTCACTCAAGGCCTGCCCAAGTCCCCAGGCGGGCCCTCCGGCTGGCCTTGGAGTTCAGCAGGACTGCCTCTGAGCTCAGCAATGCCTATATTCTTCTCTCAGGTGGGATACCACCCATGCCATGGCATGCCCCCTGTAGGTCCCACACACATTCCCAGACCAGGCCAGTCCCAACTCATAGCTCCAGAAAAGATGCATCAGCCTCCTTTGTCATTTACATGGAGGAAGGAAGACAGTCGTAGCTGCCAGCTCCCTGGGTCCTCTTCCTGCACACCAAAAAGGATGGGAGAGACCAAAACAAAGCTGTGACTTGATTTTTGAGAACCAAATTCAGGCTGTGGCCAAGTGGTTCACAGTGTGCAGCTGGAGTCTGACCTGTGTTTGTTTGTTTATTTATTTATTTATTTATTTATTTATTTATTTATTTATTTATTTGAGTCAGAGAGAGGGAGAGAGAGAGAGAGAAAGAAAGAGAGAGAATGGGCACACCAGGGTCTCCAGCCACTGAAAACAAACTCCAGATGCATGTGTGCTGCCATATGCATCTGGCTTATGTGGGACCTGGAGAATCAAACCAGGGTCTTTAGGCTTCACAGGCAGGCGCCTTAACCGCTAAGCCATCTCTCCAGCCCTGACCTGTGTTAAGTCCAAGTCTTCCCCATCCCCTGAAAGACTCCCCCCCCCACACACACACCAATATCACACTCCTGAAACAACCCTGTCCATTCCCAAGGTTCCAGCCAAGCCAAGGAAGCCATAGAAGCCAGCCAGGGAGGCCACATGGTCACGTTCAGATAGAGCTGACCCCTCATAGCCTGACATTGCAAACTGGTGACACTTGTGGAGCACCTGCTTTCTGTTCACACACTGTGCCAGCTGCTCTTGGGAGACAGAGCTGGGTACATGGGGACAGACGCAGCCCCATGGATCCCCATCATAAACCCTCTCCCTATGCTGACCGATGTGGAGCGCTGTGGAGAGGATAAGGGCAACTTGTGGTGTGGCCAGCTGGTGCCCTGGACCTCCCAGGCAGTACTATTGGTCCCAAATGACTCCTTATGCACTGTCCCTGTCAGTAAGTCTCAGTGACCCTTATTCTTCTCATGCCACCTCCAGGCATTCTCTTCATTCTCAGCCATGCACCCACCACTCTAGTACAGCTGAGCTGTGGACAGGTAGTACACATGCCCAGTCTCTTCCCCCACAACCCTCAGCACAGCCTCCAGCAAGCCTCAGTGGCTCAGCCATCACCCTAGGTGCACAGACCCGATGGAGGCTGTGGTCTTTACTGGAAGAATAGCCCTGTTTTCTCATTTGGAGTGTGATCAGGAGACGTGTGGCAGGGATGAAGTGTGCTGTCTTCCCATACAGACCTCAGCACCTCTGGGCAAGGCTCCCCACCCCCCAGCAGGCAGCTTCTGGGCCACTGAGTGACTGGCATGGAGGAGAGAGCTCATCTGTGCAGAAAAGCCCAACTGCTCAGTGTCTCCAATGAGAGTGGGCTTCAATGGTTGTTCCCCAAGATCTACAGCACAGGGAAGTGTTTGCTCTGCTGCCCCCACATACACAAAGGAACAGAAGGTATATGTGTTGGGGTGAAGGGGTTGTCACTTTCAGCAAGTGGACTAGCACAGGGAGAGACAAAAAGGTGCCTGTGTGTGCCCTCCCCCATCAGACCACACAGCTTTCCATTTGAACTGTGGGTCATGATGAAACTTCAGGGGAAAACTTTTTAAAAACATTTTTATTTATTTATTTGAGAGAGAGAGAGAATGGGCAAGCCAGAGCCTCTTGCTGCTACAAATGAACTCCAGACACAAATGCCACTTTGTGCATGTGGCTTTACATAGGTATTGGGGAGTTGAACCTGGGCCATCAGGTTCTGCAAACAAGTGCCTTTAACCACTGAGCCATCATCTCTCCAGCCCCTGGGCAAATCATATTTTCCCCTCTCAAAATGTCCGGCTTATTGTGTGTATATTTCCTGGAATGTATGTGAGTGAAAACGTCATTCCTGCGACTCAGCAGCCCCTAAAGGGCTGTGTTGGGCCGGAGAGATGGCTTAGCGGGTAAGGCACCTGCCTCCTAAGCCTAAGAACCCTGGTTCCAATCTCCAGCGTCCAATCTCCAGGTCCCACGTTTAGCCAGATGCAAAGTGAGGCAAGGGCACAATGCCGCACTTGACCACAAGGGGGCGCACACATCTGGATTTTGTTCACAGCAGCTGAGAGACTGCTGGCGCGCCCATTCTCTATCTGTCTCCCTCTCTCTCTCTCTCTGTCTGTCTCTCTCTGTGTCTCTCTCCAAAAATAAAAATATATTTAAAGGGGTAAGTGTGACCTTGGGTGTCTCTGCTGAGTTGCCCATGCCTGAGTGCCACGCTGCCTGCACCCTTTCTTCACTCACACACTCAACAGTGAGGCGAAGCCTTCACAGGAGCCAGGGGTACAGGAGGCTGGCCCCGCCCCTGGCAGCCATGGGCGGGGCCGACAAGTAACAATGTGCCTGGGTCCTGTGGCCTGGCATGAGGCTGTCCGGTCAGCAGGGCTGCACTACACCTGGGAGAGGCTAACACCTCTCTGTCTCCCTGTCCTCCCGGCCAGGTTCTGGAGGACAGCGGCATGCCGACAGACGATGTTCAGTATGCTCTGCTGACAGACAAGCTAGGATACAAGAAGGAAGGGATGAGTTACCTTGACTTCACCACAGGATTTGAAGGTGAGCTAATGGCCAGGTGTACACACCCTGCCAAGGTGGGGCTTGCTGGTACCACAAATGTTTCTTGGCAGTGCCATCAGCCTGCCCGGGTTGTAGTAGCCTCGAGATGCTGAAGCAGTCACTTTGTGCTGTGGGACTGGAAACACATTTTGACTATTCTTGTCTGTTTTGGCCCTTCTCATCAAGTTAAGCAAAGTCTTCCATATGGAACTTATCAAGCGTCTCCTACAAACTTAGAACACAACAGCTCCAAGAGTGTACCCCAGAGCCGTCTCCTCAAACACACCTCAAATCCGCTAAGATTTTTCCACCCGAGGAAATGGTCATCTGTAATCAACAATGCCACACACAGGCAAGGCAAGAATTATTCCCCTTGTTGGCTGATGGAGATGCAGACATTCTAGAAGATTCAGGGATGTGCCTACCAGCCACACCCCCTCCCATTCCCAACAGTCCGTAAGAAACTAGGAAGTGTCTTTCATCCTGAGGTATGGCAGGGCGTACCCTTGGCTCCCCAGGAGTTGAGGGTAGACAGGGTACCCCCCAGGAGGGCTGGGGGAGCCGGACCTCTGGCTGGAGGTGCTGGTGCTGTCACCTTCTCTCTGCTCTCATTCTCAGACAGTCCATGCTCGGGGTGCTAGGCATGCCCTTTCTCACCACAGTGTAGCCCTGGACATGTGCCCTTCTCCTAGCACTGGCTCTGGCAAGTGACTGTCTCCTCTGGAGAGTCTGTTCCAGGCAGTTCATCTGCCCACGTCAGGCCCAAGGTTGCCAACCAGAGACAGATGCTTCTTTGGTGGGAGAAAAAGACACTGGACAACTGGGATATCTCTGATGCTGTCACTGTCTGGTGTGTGTGTTGACACCCTCGAAGGAAAACACAGGAAGGAAAAGAGCTCATTCTATGCTGGCCTGGGTCCACCCTCCTCAGGGGCGGGGAGCAGATCCCTGGTCCACTCCTTCCTATAACCTTCCCCTAACCTCTGTCCATCTGAGCAGTCTGCTCACCCTACAAGTCTGCACAGGGCCAGGCTACACACCAATCTTGACACTGTAAGGGTGAGGTCTTCCAGGCAGTAAGCAGTCCCCATTGTTAGCTGGACCAGATGATGCTCATGAGCTCTGAGTTCCCTGCCCTACCCACCATCTCCTGTAGATCCCACATGTGAGCCATGTCCCAGGGCTGGTTGCCCAGCCTGAGGCAAAGCCACACTTAGATGGTCCCAGGCTGGTGGGAGCACATTGAATTTTCAGTACAGGACATAGGTCTTTTCTCAGGGGAACTGAGGGAGTGGTCAAGATGTCATCACTGACCGGGGAGCTCTGGAAGCTTCAGGCCTAAGGTCCTGAGCACTTCCAAGGGCAGCCAGGGACCCCATGAACCCCATGAACCCCATCGCCTCCACTGTGAACACATACAATGTGATTCCTTTTGTCTAAAGGGGTTGGAACACGGTCACCTGTGATACAGTGGTCTCAGGATCCATGCACCCATTCCCTTCCACTCATTCCCTCACCAAACAAGTATCACACACCCACCAGAGACTGGAGTTTATGGCAGACGTGTGCTCTGTACTTCATCAAGATACAGAACTATAAGAAGGCTCCCGACATGCTGTCTAATAGAAATGCTTGCTACAATAGTGACCAGGGAATGAATTACACCTCCTGCCTTCAGCACATGATCTTACATTCTCAGGAGGTGAGCAAGGACAGAGGGTGAGACAGACATGTGAAGGGCACCAAGGGCAATGTGTCCTTCCAGTCTGGGGATTGAATTCCTCTGCAGATCCTAGGAGCCTTTCTAAGACTCATGAGGCAGGGAGATAGAGCAGAGCCCGACAGTGCCATGCTGCATGCAGCAGGAGACGCTCACCACGTAGACCCTTAACAGGGTCTGAGAAGGGGGGAGATGTTTAAAACAGAAACGGAGAGGGGGTGTGGCGCTCATGGAAGTCTCCTGCCTGATGTCCTTTCAGAAACAAAACCAAGTGAGCCCGACAGGAGCCCACCACAGACCGCTGCCTCTTCAGACTCTCCCGTGGACAGCTGCTTTATAAGTGCCGAAGAGTGCCTGAGACTTTTCCCCAAGAGGCTGAAGGAAGCATTCCGGGTAAAGTGCAACTCTGCTGCTCGGCTTCTCTGGGCGTCGCTGCCAACCCCCACCCTGCAGCCCACACGGGGGCAGCTCTAGTGTCCACTCTGGCCTTATCGCCACCCCCCCCCCCAGAGGACATGCCACTTTCCTGGCAGACTGTCATATAGAGAGAGGCTTGTCTTGTGAGACCTGGCTCTGAGACTTCTTCCCCACAGCCCCCACCAACACTGACGGGGGAGCGCTAAGAAGCCCCTCTTCCCAGAGGATACAGTCACCCGTGGAGCAGCGCACTTAGGACCCATGCACCCATTCCCTTCCACTCGTCCACTCAGTCACCAAATGAGTGTGACACTGATCATGAGCAGGAATCAGTGCCAGGTGCTGGCCATGGCAGGTCTGTGCCCTGCCTGGAGCTCACTGCAGTCCAAGACACAGAGCATGAGTGGCAGTTCATAGACACAACGGCTGGCTGCTGAGGAGGCATCTGAGGTGTGGCCTTAAGGTGAACTTCCTAGAGGAGGCATCTGAGGTGTGGCCCTAAGGTGAACTTCCTAGAGGAGGCATCTGAGGTGTGGCCCTAAGGTGAACTTCCTAGAGGAGGCATCTGAGGTGTGGCCCTAAGGTGAACTTCCTAGAGGAGGGGTCTGCACTGACTGTAGCTCCAGTCATGTTGGCTGGAAAAGGAGAGGAGCTGGGTGGGAACAGACAGAGATGGTTCTCAGGAATGCAAAGGCAGGGAGTGGACGGAAGCATGGACTGAGCACACACATAACAACACGGAAGAGAGGGCCAGCCACCATCAGAACGCAGAGCAGGGACAGAGGGGCCTGAACTCTGCTGAGAGGCAGGAGGTAATTAGAGAGGAAAACAGGCTGAGTTGAATGAGTAGGTGTGTGTGAGGGTGGGAGACCGAGTGGGGGCTAAGATGCACCTCAACTTGGAAGGGAGAGGGACAGGTGGAGGGACAGCCCAGAGCCAGAAGGCAGAGGGGCACAAGGGCAGGATGTGGGAGCTGGTAGCAGAACTAGCCTCTAAGGACAGTGCTAGGTTGGGGTCAGGATTCTGAACCATGTCCCACACTGGTCACCAGCTAGAGTCCCGCCGTCTTGGCCATCCCAGCCATGAAGCTCCTGTTGTAAGATCAGTGTGTTTGGGAGACAATCGAGTGAGGCCCCAAGGTGGGTCTGACTTGGACTGCTCTGAGTGATCAGCAGCCCACGTGCCTTGGTTTGTGCTTTGAAAGGTGATGGTCACCTTGTGCATATGTGAGGAGGAGAAGGAGACCTTGGGGCCGAACCCACCCCACCAGCAGCCATGAAGAGCTCTTTGAGAGTGGGTAGGCATGGCTGAGCATGGAGGCTCCAGGTCCTGAGAGGTAGCGTCACAGCAGAACGAAGTCAGCAAGGTGGGAGGCAGTGGCCACTGGAGGAACAGAGAAGGGTGGGAGCCGACATTCTGGGCGCCATTCCCTGGTGAGGTCCTCCCTAGCTGCCCTCCTCCAGGGCTGCCTATGGACCATGGCTTGATGGCTGTGGCACTCACCTGCCCATCACTGCCCAGGCTCTGTGCTGGCCTCTCGTCTCTCAGCTGCCACAGTAGGGGAGCAGGAACCCAGCTCTAGGCTGACAGTCATCTTCCTTCTGTCTGTATGACGAACTTAGCTATATCAGACATAAGAATTCCATTTTCTAAAAGGATCTTTACTTGAAATAACCAAGGAAGCAAGCCAAGAAAAGTATTCAGCCAACACCCTGTCTATTCTGCCAAGGAAAGTATAGTGGGTAAAATAAAGGCGTGGCCTCTTGTCACCATTGGGTGAGGCTGGCCAGGGCATAGGTTACATCCGGCTTCCTGGGGCTGTCTTATGTCCTCACAGGGTCACACAAGTGAATGCAGCAAACATCTCCAGACCTTTGAATAGGAAGGGATGGCTCCTATCTTAGTCACCCGTCCTCGTCAGTACTGAAGGGAATGAGTTTTCAGATGCGCTCAGAATCTGTCGTGGCATTCTCAGTGTCTTTGTCCAGCCACACTGAAACCAAGTGAACTGTGTCTTCCCTAGTCAGGACTGCTGAGCATGGCGACGCTGAAGGGGTCTTTTACATAATGGCAGCCCAGGTGACGGTCCGGAGCCACTGGTGGTGAGGAAGCAGTGTCTGAGACCCCTGGTGGCTTGGGGACATGTCCTGGTACAGAACCACATAGAGGTTCTCTGCAGCCCCTGGGGGATGACCTTCAAAGTGGGGGCTCATCTGGAGGCATGGCCAGCCAGGGCACTAGCCTCAGCGTCCTTCTGCAGGTCTCTCAAGCTCCAGGCATTTGCCCCTGCATCCTGTCCTCGGAAAAAATGCAAATGCAAGATGAAACAGAGCCATGGATGGGGTCCCTGTGGCTTTTCTTTACTTCATCTTTCACCCTACGGCCCATCCTGGGCTCCTGGCCTTGCAGGATGGTCGCTGGAAATCCATTAGCACATTCCTGAGGGATCCAGTGGCCATCGGGGAAGTTGATTAAGGCAGAGGGAGGGACATGAAGGGAAGATTCCAGATACACTCTGTAGGCACCAGTGATGTGTGACATATTGGACATGGGATAGTAAAGCACAGAATAAGGATCTGAGCCACTGGAAAACACAAGCTTCCCACTACAGGGGGTGAGGGGATGGTGGACCCTAAGGACGGGGTAGGGCAGGAGCCTAAAAGACCCCTGCCTGGAGCTCTGCGTCCAGAGGGTGAGAAACCTACAGTCAAAGTTAGAGGGAACCAGGGAAGATGGGCCTCTTGCCCACGAAGCCCTTCAGTGGGCACCTCCAGATGGCTAGAAATCCTCATTGCCCACTGGGTGGCAGTGACTGAGTGGCAGGGCCAGCATCGGCAGAGCTGTTCTCCACAGTCTTAGCATGGTGACACGGTAATGTCTGGTGAGTGAATCACCGAATCCCAAGGCATCTGGCTGGACCCTTGAGTTAGTGGGCCTGGGGCTGGCTCTGTGCTCCAAACACCCTTCTCCTTCCCATGGGGGGCTGGAACCTGAAAGAACAAGTATAGCGTCTCCAAGATGCCAGACAAACTCCCGCGGAGGCTGTCTCAGGGAATCACAGAAACGAAAGCCCTCGGCAAGCCCAAGACACACATGCGCACTGTAGGGAGGAGGGGGCAGGTGTTGGCCCAGACACCGACTCTCACTCGCTGTCTGACTTTAGGCAATAGAACAGGTCGGAGCAGCATCTCATAGACTTACAAAGCCACCCAGCCTTCTATGGGCTCCCACACATTGTCATTCCACTCCTTCTCACAGCCCAAAGAAGTGCAGGGACTCAATTATCATGCCCATATTACAGATGAGAAACTGCAGTCTGGCAAGGTCAAATTTCTTGTCTGAAGTTATACTGCTGGTGCCTAGAGGAGCTGAGATTTGTGACTAAGCCACCTGCCTCTAGGGGTGTACCCTCAGACAAGTCTAAGGGCCTTGGGACCTTTGGGCTTGTTTAAAATGGGCATCTTTGTGCCCTCCGGCAGCACCATGGGCAGAGCAAAAGGCCTGGGCAGGGTCCTGGCTCTAGGTGGTGGTGGGTGAGAAACCCAGCACAGGACTTAGTCCTCTGCAGATGAAAGCAGCCAAACACTGCACACACTCCATAAGGACATGGGGAGATGGCTCGGTCAGGACTGAACTGACCTGAACTGAACGGAACTGAGTTCAATCTCTAGTACCCACATAAATGTCATGCATGTACCTGTAATCCCAGTGTGGGGAGTGGAGGCAGGCAGATCTCTGGGGCTCACTGGCCAGCCAGTGTAGCCTCGTTGGAAACTCAGTGAGAGACCCTATCTCCTATAAATAGACGATGTTCCTGAGGATGACACCAGAGATCGTCCTCTGCCATCCATATGCACGTGCATGCACGCATATCCACACACAGGCACGTGCATGTGTGTGCACATACACACAGATGCAAATGATATGGAGAAAGACTTTTTTGAGGCAAGCCCAACAGACTGCTTTTTTTGGCCCACAAACTGTCCCCACCCTCCACCTTCTCACCTTGAAAGAAGAACCTGGCCAGGCCTGGCAGCACACACCTTTAATCCCAGCACTCGGGAGGCAGAGGTAGGAGGAGTGTTGTGAGTTCGAGGCCACCCTAAGACTACAGAGTGAATTCCAGGTCAGCCTGGGCTAGAGTGAGACCCTACCTCGAAAAAGAAAGGAAGGAAGGAAGGAAAGAAGGAAGGAAGGAAGGAAGGAAGGAAGGAAGGAAGGAAGGAAGGAGGAAGGAAGGAAGGAAGGAAGGAAGGGAGGGAGGGAGGAAGGGAAGAAAAAATAAAAGGAAGAAGGACCTGGAGTACTTCCAGGAGAAGCAGCTAGGGCCAGGACTCCAGAGAGCACTGACTGAGCGGCCCATGGCGTGCCCAGTGAGTCCTCAGGGGTGGTTGTGAGCGGCGTGCAGGCACCGAGGGGAAGTGCACTGACGTGTGCGTTTTGTTTTTAGGACTCCTACTCTGCATTCTTTAAAATAGACACTGACAGGGATGGCATAATCAACATGCATGATCTTCACAGATTGCTACTGCAGCTTCTGCTTAACATGAAGGACGAAGAATACGTGCGCTTTCTCGGCCTCCTGGGCTTGAGACTTAGCGTCACTCTAAACTTCAGGGAGTTTCGAAACCTGTGTGAGAAGAGACCCACCAGAACAGACGAGGCGCCACAAAGGCTTATTAGGTAAGAAGGCGGCCAGAGCTATTAGTGATGTGTCCCCAGGAAGGTGAGAAGACTTTTTATGACCACAGTGGGACACAAAGGACACTGGGTTCCTTTTATTTTTTTCCATCTGAGTTCAAGAAAGAAATCACATAAGGTAAAATGACCAGGAACTGTACCATTATGTCCCTCCCTAGCTTCCTGGCTGTCCTTCAAGTCCTCTCTCAGTGCGCGTGAATGTATGCATATGCTTCCGTGGCCTGTTCCTTCATCTGAAGTCACATGTGCATGTTGTGTGTGTCTGCACAAGTGCATGTGGACAAGTGCATGTGGAGGTTAGAGAACAACCTCCAGTGTTGTTCCTCAGGCATGACACTCTTTTTTTTTTTTTTTTTTTTGAGACAAGGTCTCTCATTGTCCTGGAGTCAGCAAGAAGTCTACACTGGCTGGCCAGTGAGCCCCAGGGATCACCTGTCACCGTGGCTACCATTGGTAGTTCTCACATACTGGCATGTACATGATATAGCACGCTAGGGCAGCTCCTATGTGGTGCACGTGGCCCCAGAGGATCCAGGAAAGCACCCCTTCTACCTGGGCAGGTGGAGCCCCAAGAAGCACCGACCCCTATACTAAAACATTGGTGACCCTTACCAAAGCTCAGTAGACCTTTTGACCTTGTAACCTGTTTAATGGCTCCCCTGAATTCCTAGGTTTTATTTTAGTTGATACTGAAAAAAAAAAAAAGCAAGAAAATGACTGTAGTATCTTTGTAAGCAAAATGATCATGTGGCACCTGTGCTGGCCACTGCATGCCATTATGGCTCAGGTTCTGAGGAGCTTTGCTGTGACACTTGATTGCTTAACATGAAATAGAACAAAAGAAATCCTTGTGAATTTTATGGACAATGTGTGCAAGACAAACATGGGAAGTGGCAGCCGCAGAGCACAGGCATGCTCTCCCCGTGAGACAACCTCAGGGCTCGTATCTGCCTTGGATGTTTGCAAAGGGCTGACTCTGGGCTGTACTGCCCTGGGACTCAATGATGCAAAGATGAACAGAGGGTGGTGCCCCTTGGGGGTTCAGGGTGGAGTGTGAGACAGGAGCAAAAGAGCCACTCCAAATACAAGGGTGACTGAAAGCTTACACAAGCTTAGGGAGGAAAGAAACAGGCTGCCTGAGGTACCCAGGAGAAGTGGACACACTCAAACTGGATATTGAAGTATGAGTGAGTCTTCCAGCTTCTAGAGGGAAGGTTATTTAAGGATGGAGAGTTTTGCAAAATTGCAGAATACCCAAACCTACCAAAGCAGAGATCCAGAAGCTCCTAAGAGCTCATCACTGAAGTAGACTTAAAACTCACCCACCATGGCTCAGGGAATTTTGCAGAAGATGGGGCAGGAACACTGTAAGAGCCACAGGTTGAGACATCATGCCCAGAGGCCTTCCCTCCCCCTCAAAGTAACTGACTGCTGCTCCCACAACACATAAACCTCAACCCCACGGGAATACCTGCAGCCCCACTGAGGAGGGTCCTCAACGGAATGGGGGCAGGGACAAGGGAAAAGAAGGTACCAACACATGATGTATCCATATGAAATGTGTCGTGAACAAAGACAATAATAATAATAATTGCAGAATAGGGGACACTTTGAGGAGATGGGAGAGAGTGGGGGTGGGCCCTGTCCTGTCTTACTTTTCATTCCATATCCCGTAGCCAGTTGGGAATGAAGTAAGAATTCTGAATTTTCAGCTGTGCTTTTGAAATCTAACCCCACAAAGTGGTGTTGATGCTTTCTTAAAGCCACAGTGAGCTCTGCAGCAAGAAACTGGAAGAGACAACGGCTAGTCGGTGCTCATGTTAGTGCTCCTTCCTCCTGCCAGGAGGCCCCGTCACTTCCTGACTTCTCCTTATGACTACTGTGTCTTTTCATAGCCTAGTTGAGAACCATTGATGAGCACTGCCTGTTTTAGGATAGTGAAATAAACAGTCAAAATCGGTATTGTGAAAAGCCTCGAGTGTATCAGAGACATATAGGAAATGGTGCCCACTGCCTGCTGGCCTTGGTGGCTATTGAGACACCAGTAAGAACACTCCCACACACACACACACTTCTCTTGTGTGTAAGGTGCTATTTTTCTCAGGAGACTTACAGCAGTTTTTTCTTATCTTTTATTTTCAATATTTTGAGCACAATATGTTTAAGTGTGAGGTTTTTGTTGTGGTGTTTTTTCAATTATTACTTTGGAGAGTTTGCTGAAATTGTCAAATATATAAATTTATGTTTTACCAAATCTGGAGAGTTCAACTATTATTTCTTAAAATATATTTTGTGCCAATCCTTTTTTTGCACTTGAGGTCTTCTCAGTGACAGAGCTTCAACCTTCTGTTTTGCAGCACAGGTTCTGAGAATGAGGGAGTTTTGTTTGCTTTGTTCTTAAAGTTTCTACTTTGGTTCCCTCCCTCCCTCCCTCTGTATTTCTTTGCTCAGAACATGCACGTGCCAGCCTTTCATGAGGCCTCGCTCTCAGATGCTCTGCTCTTACTTCACTGTGACTGCGGCTGCTGTCTGATGTCGTCAGCAACTGGCTCACCTCAGGGCATGTCCTTTTCTCTTGGCAGTTGTTGATGTTCCTATTTTTAACAAAATTCTAGATTGCATCCTAGGCATCTACAGACTTTTGCTGTGAGACTCCAAGCCTGCTAGGATCCTCTCCCGGGTTTTGATACGTCTGTCAGTCTGTTTCAGCAGTCCACTGGCTTAGTTTCCATTGAGAGTCCTGGCCTGCCTCCCATGACTGTGTCATCTGTCTATCAAAGCCACCGTAGCAAGCGCCATGCAGGGTACTGCACTGCAACCTGAGAGAGCACGCGCCATGCAGGGGTACTGCACTGCACCCTGAGAGCCCTCTCAGTGGCCCAGTATCGGTCCTCAGAACCACTGCTAGGCCACCAGGTGCCATCAGAAAGGGACCCAGACTTGTAGCACATGAGGCGGTCCCTTTCCCACCTCTCCCTTCTCCCTAACTCCCCCCACACTCTGCAGCCCCCAGGTGTTACTTTTTCTGTCTAGAAAATCTTGCTTTAGCATCAACACCACTTTGTGGTGCATTGTCTTTGTCCCATGCCAGAGCTGGCTTTAGGGTAACTCAGTGACAGAGGGAGGAAGGGAGAAGAGCAGTGTGAAGACCTCAGGGAAGGAGAGAAAGAAAAATAGTGTGGACTTCCCAGATGGTCCTTGGACCACAAGAACCTCCAAGCCTTCAGTGGGGCACAAGCACCTCAGCTTTGACACTTCCTGGGCCACTGCAGGGCTGACCCCATCCACAGCACAGCCTCAGGCCCGCCTGGAAGAGTGACAGAGACAAGGCTTCCCCGTCCCGCTGCTTCAGGAGCCTCCTCCTGGGTCTTTGGACAGAAAGACGGACTGTCATGTGAGTCTGTCCTATGTGCACCTGCTGCACAGTTGCAGGGCTGGGCTCAGCCCTTAAGTCTAAGCTGGGCATGGGTGAAGAGGAGGCTCACAAAGCTTGTGACTGGTCGTTCACGTTCGCATATCTGTCTGCTAGTCTCTTTACTTCGCCACATCCCAGAAAGTTAGATAATGTTTTCTGTGCCTGGTTTTAGTTATAATGAGATGGAAAGAAGCGTAGCATGGGCCTGCTCCATCTTACACCCCAGGACCCTAGCACAGCCTAGAGGGTCATGCAAGATCTTCCTGTCCTGAGCACCCCAGCTCCTGCTGAAGGGCCTACAGTCTTCTTTGTCATTCTTGAAGACACTCGGTGTCCGAAGTTACCTGATCAGTTATTTTTCCAGATATTTGTGGTCGGCTCCCCTCGGCTCCTCGGGGGCATGGACTCTTTACTGGTCGCGGAGTGTTCAGGTCCGTGGTGGTGCGGGATGAGCTCTCGTTAGTGGGTGACTGGCTGGCCAACAGGATGGCTGACCTGACCTAAGGAGTCAGGCTGCAGGAGAGAACTGAGGTGCTGGAAATGGCCAGTCAGAAAGCCCATCTCTCCAGAGGGACAAGGGACAAAAGTAAGATTCAGCCTGGGTAGCCAAGGACACCATGCCACCTGAGAGCTGCTTGGTCATGTGTCATGTGGGAAGGTTAGGGACGGGCTGTGCCCTTGGGGCTCTAGGCAGCACATCTGGGGAGGGCAGGGTGAGTTCTCTGCATGCAGCCGCCATGTTTGTGTCATCCCATAGCTTCTGAATTTACACAGTGACAGTCCTCAGGCTCCACCAGTGTCATTGGCTCTGAGCCACCAAGTACTCCTGATTTCACTCAGCTCTTGTCACCATCAGCAGACAGTGGGTTTTTCATTCCAATCATTTTTTATTTGATTTGAGATAGGGTCTCATTGTATAGCCCAGGCTGGCCTGGAACTCACTATCACCAGTTCATGATTTTCTTGCCACCACGTCTCAAGTACTGGGATTACAGACGTGCATCACCACACCCAGCTTTTTTTTTTTTTTTTTTTTTTTTTTTTAGTTTGTGAGAGACAGGGAGAGAGAGAGAGAGACAGGTAGAGAATGGGCACACCAGGGCCTCTCAGCCAATGCGAACGAACTCCAGGCATGTGCACCCTTGTGCGCATGTGCAACATTGTACACTTGTGTCACTTTTGCGTCTGGCTAAACGTAGGTCCTGGAGATTCGAATGGGCGTTCTTAGGCTTTGCAAGCAGGCGCCTTAACCACTAAGCCATCTCTCCGGCCCCACACCCAGCTTTTATTCCAGTCTTCATTACTAATGTCAACTCTAAGAGCACACACTGTCTTCCCACGGTAATCTATATGCACAGGCTACGGAGCAGCTGTGGAAGTATTAACAGGGCATCAGTCCCAAGGGGCCACACTGGAGGCTCGGGAGCTGGTAGACGCAGGGAAGTCTCTATGGAGGACAGATAGGTTCACCAGCCTCCCCATAGAGCTTTCCAGAGCATAGAGTCACCATGTGCAGGTCAGGGTGGCAGGTCCCTCTGAGTGTCAGTGAAGAGGGTCACATGTCATAGCAGAAGAAACTACAGTTGAGTTGGAGCGGGGCCCCTCACTGTGACAGTTTTTCTGGGTGAGACTTGTAACGAGTGACCAGGTGGCCGGTCAGTGTGTCTGCCACGTCTGTTTTGGGGTCCTTGTACTTCATAGTCCTAAGGTGAGGGGTACATCTGTGTGACTGTGCCTGTATTTGACACGACTTCATTTCCTCACAGGTGTCATTCTTTATTAGCACAAATAAAGTGTTTATCAGTGTGTGCCTCCTGGCGAGCTGGCAGATGGTAGTTGTTTACATGTATAAACAAGACGTAGAATCATTCCATCTTGGCACTTAAAACAGCATATCTCAGGTCAAAACTGTTGCTTTATAAAATGAAGTAACCTGGTGCTTGGGAGAGGGCTCCGTGGGTAAAGTTCTTCTGTGCAGGCGTAAGGAGGTGAGTCCAGAACCCCAGGACCCACATAACATGCTGGGCACTGAGTATGTGCCTGTAATGCCAGCACTGAGGAGGTGCAGATCTCTGGGTCTTGCTGGCTAACTAGTGTAGGCACACACAAACGTGCGCACGCGCACACACACACGCAGAAGAAATGGAGTAACTCATGTCAAAGTGCAGCCTGAAAGCTGCCTTCTGACAGTATAGGGTCTACACCCCCAGGACTGGCCCAGCCTGCTCTCCTCAATATCTCACTGCACTTCCATTCTGCCAAGCCAAAGTGGAGACAATGTGACGTGATCCTGCCAATCTTGCCAGCCCTTCATGAGTGCCACAGCCATGGGGGATGGGAGGGCAGACCTATGGATCCTTTTCCCTCGTTGAGATTCCGTGGTTCTGAGGAGTCCGGTAGGCAGTTGGAGAGAGATGGCACAGAAAAGTCGGTGAGGCCAGGCACTGGTGCCCCACTGTGTAGGGAGGCAGCATCCAGGATGTATCTGGGGATACTACAAGGGGAGAGAGAAGTGAGGAGGGGCTGGGCCAGGGGCTGCACAGAGGGCACCTAGAGCAGGGCACATTCACCAAAGACTGGCACTCACCAAGCCAGTGGACTTCACCAGTCATCCCGCTTCCCCAGTCTGGGTTCTGAGCACCCCCATCCCTCCAGCCACAGCGGCCCCTGGGCCTCACAGAGGCTCCCCAATGCCAGCAGCACAGAGTCCTTTTTAAGTGTCCTGAGTTCCTCATCCTGAGGCTAAATGTAACGGAAAGCTGTGTCTTTGAATCCCACAAGCCTTTGCAAACAGGCTGGGCAACCCATCCGCCACACTCCAGCTGAGTCTGTTAGTTGCTTGAGTCTGCTTCTCACTCCAGTTACAAGTTCAGAAATACAAGTTGCAGGTCATTTCTTTCCTAAGATACTTAATGTTATCTTATACAATACATTATATTATGTTTTCCCCTCTGAGAGCAAATGAGGCATGTGAGTTTTGTGTACTGCAGGAAAAAAAGTTGGATAGCATTTATCTGAAAATAAACAAAGGACTCTTACAACATTTCAGAAGATTTCCCTACCATGCAGCTAGGGAAATAAGACTGTATTTTAAGAATTAAGTTAGACCAGATGTGAAATAACAGACTTTAATGGTATTTTTTTAAACAAACGGGGGTAGGGGAACCTCTTGGGAAATTCATAAATCCATTAAATTTAAAAATAGCTATTTATTACTTTTTCTCTTTTAAGGCCCAAACAGAAAGTTGCAGATTCAGAGCTAGCCTGTGAGCAGGCTCACCAGTATCTGGCTCTCAAAGCCAAAACCAGATGGGCAGACTTATCTAAGGTAAGGAAAGAATCATTTCCTTAAAGGGGAAGTAAGCCAATCTCCATGTGCAGAGGCTGATTCAGCTGCTTCAAACCAGTGTGAACACGCTGTGAGGGGAGGGCAACGCCATGTGCCCAATTTGTTGACTCCTCCTATTCTTCAAGGACTTTCCCCAACTAAACCCTCATTGTCAAGGACAATTGGTGGCCAGAAAGATGAGGAATTGTAGTTGTGATATGGAGACATTCCTGGTGTTATCATAGGCCTGATAAGAATTAAAAATTTAAATGAAAAATATGAGAAGCTGCCACTCCTAATTTCACACAGTTATAAACATACATTTTTTAATTTTATTTTTTTAATATTTTATTTTTAATTTATTTATGTGAGAGAGAAAGATATAGAAATAGGCAGCTAGAGAGAGAGAATGAGTGCACCAGGGCCTCCAGCCACTGCAAACGAACTCCAGATACGTGCACCCCCTTGTGCATCTGGCTTACGTGGGTCCTGGAGAATCAAGCCTCGAACCAGGGTCCTTAGGCTTCACAGGCAAGCATTTAACTGCTAAGCCATCTCTCCAGCCCTAAATTTATTTTTATTAGATATGGACATACTTAGTATGTAAACAACACATGTTGGCACCATCCTTTCCCTCCTCCCTGCCCCTTTTCTGAAGAGGCCCTCCTCATTGGGGATGCAGGTCAACCCCATGGGGATTGTGGGTCATGCATTGTGGGAGCAGCCGTCAGTTATGGGGAAGAGGCAATGTCTCTGAGCAAAATGTCCCAATTTGTAGCTCTAATGATCTTTCCGCCCCCTCTTCCACAAAATTCCCTGAGCCGTGTTGGGTGCATTTTAAGTCTACTTCAGTGATGAGCTCTTAGGAGCCTCTGGATCTCTGCTTTGGTAGGTGTTGAGTGTCTGTCTCCTTCACCCTTGTGCTGGTATCAGGTTCACTGAGAAAGTAGCACCCTTACTCATTTCCCCAATTCCTCTGTGGTTTCAGCTGGGGCTGGGGTGGAGTGTGCTGAGTCATTTATCTCCTCAGATCCTGCTCCCATCTGAAAAAGAGAAGCAGATTCTCCAATGGAGAGTGAAGTCAGTACAGGTTAAATGGCATAACCATTATTAATTTAGAGAGAATTTAAAAGGTGTGGACCCTCTTATAGCCCAAGATTAGTGGGAGCTTGACACTGGATAAGGTTCTGACTTGCTTCCCAGTTCCATATATGGGTTCCTTTCCACTGAGCGGGTCTGTTAGCCATTCCAAGAGCAGTTGGTTACCCGCCATGGCTGTGTGCCACTATTGCACTTGTGTGAGCATCACGTCAGGTTGTTTGCTTCTGAGTAGCTTAGACCTCGAGTTGCTTGGACAGATGTTGGCCTCTTTCCCCTGGTAGCTCATGTAGCAACTTCCAGCAGTAGATGGGCTAATTGTCTGGGGACTGGCTCTCTTCTGGATTCCAACCAGATCTCTCCATGGTCCATGCTGACAGCGTATGATGTCTTCAGCAGTAGGGTCTTACCATTAACCTCTGGTGGGTAATCAAGTGCTCTGACAGAAGCCCATCTTGTTTGTTTTGGGAGACCTTTAGGTCTCTCTGATCAACAGCTCATTGTGGATGTTAACCACATCCTGGCACAGGGAATTACAGGCCAGCACTAAGGGAAAAGAAAAAAAGAAAAAGATAGAAAGGAAAAGAGAAACAGGAGAAATTTTAAGGTTAGGCTTCATCTCACCCTCTCCATGGGACCGTCGATTCAGATGCTCCCCCTAAGGTCCTATTGAGGATTCAGCCTTTTAGTCTAACTTCCAAGATACAGGATTCTATGGTACCAGTTCAATTTGGGTTCAGTTTTGTGTCCTGTTATCCTTCCCCCAAGCCCTACCCTCTCTATTGTCCAAGCCTCGAGATGCCACGCAGGTATGTCAGCAACTCGGGCTGATCCAGGTTAGGAACCGCAGATGAGTGAGATCATGCGACGATTGTCTTTCTGTGATTGTGTGAGTTCATTTAGTATGACCTGTTCCATGTTCAACCATTTTTCTACAAATTTCATTGTGTCATTTTTTTCTTACTACTGAGTAGAATTCCATCGTGTAGATATATAACATTTTTGTTATCCATTTATCCATTGATGGGCACCTGGGTTGATTCCAGTTCTTAGCTATTATGAATTGAACAGCTATAAACATGGTTGAGCAGATATCTCTGAACTGAGATGTGGAGCATTTAGGGTAAATTCCCAGAAAGGGAATAACAGAGTCTGTTGGTAGTTCTATGTTCATCCTTTTCAGGAGTCTCCATATTGATTTTCATAGTAATTGTACCAGCTTACAGTCCCAGCAACAGTGAATGAGGGTTCCTATTTCTCCACAGCCTTGCCAACATTTGTTTTCACTTGATATTTTAATGATTGCTATCCTTACTGGGGTAAGGTGGAATCTCATAGTTGTTTAATTTGCATTTCCCTAATGGTTAGGGATGTTGAACATTTTCTTTTTTGTCATTTTATAAACACTTATTTTTAATTATTTATTTATTTGGGACACAGAGAGGGAGAGAGATAGAGTGAGTGAGAATGGATGCGCCAGGGCCTCTAACTGTAAACGAACTCCAGAGGTATGTACCACCATGTGCATCTGGCTTATGTGGAACCTGGAGAATTGAACCTGGGTTCACAGGAATGCACCTTAACCACTAAGCCATCTCTCAGCCCAAACATTTCCTTAAGTGTGTGTTAGCCATTTGTAGTTTTTCCTCTGAGAACTCCCTATTCAGTTCTCTGCCCCACTTTTGGAGTGGGTTGTTTGATTTTTTTATTGTTTAGTTTTTTGGTTCATTGTAGATTCTAGCTATTAGGCTTCTGTCAGTGGTATAGCTGGCGAAGATTTTCTCCCACTCAGTGGGTCATCTATTGGCTCTGCTTGTGATACGTTTGCCTCTGCAAAAGCCTTTTAGCTTCATGAGATCCCATTGGTTGAGTGATTGTTTAATTTCCTGGGTTACTGGGGTTTTGTTCACGGAGTCTTTTCCCAGTCCCATATTGTGGAGAGTGCCTCCTATTTTTTCTTTCAGTACTTGAAGAGTTTCAGGTCTTATATTGAGGTCTTTAATCCATTTGGACTTGATTTTCTTGTACGGAGAAATGAGTGGGTCTAATTTCATTTTTCTACATATGTTCATCCAGTGTATCCAACACCATTTGTTGAAGATGCCGTCTTTTCTCCCGTCTACATTATTGGCACCTTTGTCAAAGATCAAGACCTAAGGGCCTGAGTCATCAACTCTGTTCTATTGGTCTATGTTTCTGTTTTTATTCCAGCACCGTGCTGTTTTTGTTACTATGGCTTTTTAATGTAGCTTTAGACTGGGTATGGTGATATCTCCAGAGGGTTGTTTTTTGTTTGTTTTTCTTTCTTTCTTTCTTTCTTTCTTTCTTTCTTTCTTTCTTTCTTTTCTTTTTCGCTGAGGATATGTCTGGATATCCAAGGACTGCTACCATTCCATATGAATTTTCAGATCATTTTTTCAATCTCTGTGAAGAATGATGCTGGCATTTTTATTGGTATTGTATTAAATATGTATATTGCTTTTGGTAGAATTGCCATTTTCACAATATTAATTCTACCTCTCCAGGAGCATGGGAGGTCTTTCCATCTTTTCAAGTCCTCCTCTATTTCTTTCTGAGTTTTTTTTAAATGTTTTCATTTTATAGGTCTTTCACATCCTTGGTTAGTGTTATTCCAAGGTATTTAGTTTTTTGTTGCTATTGAAAATAGGACAGCCTCACTGATTTCTTTCTCTGTATATTTGTCCTTTGCATATAGAAAAACTACTGAGTTTTGTGCATTGATTTTATATCCTGCCACTTTATTGAAGGAATTAATCACCTTTAGAAGTTTTGAGATGGAGACTTTGAGGCCACTTATGTACAGGATCATGTCATCTGCAAATAGGGCTAACTCGACTTCTTCTTTTCCAATTTGAATCCCTTTTATTTCTTTCTCCTGAGTCATTGCTTGGGCTAGGACTTCCAGTACTAGTTGAAGAGCAGTGGTGAGGGTGGATACCCTGTCTTGTTCCTGATTTCAGTGGGAACTCCTTGAGTCTTTCCCCAATAAGTATTATTTGGGCTTTAGGTGCTTTATATATAACCTTTATTGTGTTGAGATATAAACCCTCTATGCCTGTTCTTTCCAGCATTTTGATCATGAAGTGGTGTTGTATATTGTCAAAGGCCTTCTCTGCATCAATTGAGATGATCATGTGGTTCTTATGGTTCAGTTTATTCATGTGGTTTATTATGTTGACTGATTTCCATATGTTGAACCATCCCTGCACCCCTGGAATGAAACCTACTCAGTTAAGGTGGATAATGCTTTTAATGTGTTGTTGAATTCGGTTTGCAAGGATTTTGTTCAGGATCTTTGCATCTAAGTTCATCAGGGATATAGGCCTATAGTTTTCTTTTCTTGTTGTATCTCTGTCTGGTTTTGGTATTAGGGTGATGCTAGCTTCATAAAAGGAGTCGGGGAGGATTCCCTGGTCTCCGGTTATGCGAAACAGTTTGAGAAAAATTGATTTCAGTTCTTCAGTGAAGGTTTGATCTTATTCAGTTGAGAAGCCATCCCGTCATGGACTTTTCTTTTTGGGAAGGTGTTTGATTACCTTTTCAATCTCCATGGATGTGAGGGTTTGTTTAGGAGATTGATCTGCTCCTGGTTTAGTTGGTAGGTGGTATGAGTCTAGGAATTTATCTATTCCTTCCAGATTATTCAATTTTGTGGAGTAGAGGTTTTGGAAGTATGCCCTGATGATTCTTCCAATTTCATCGATATCTGTTGTGATCTCTTCTTTTTCATTTCTGATTTTGTTAATTTTTTGCTTGATAAATTGTCCAGGAGTTTGTCAATTTTGTTTACTTTTTCAAAGAACCAGCTCTTCATTTCATACATTTTTAATTGTTTTCTTAGTTTCCAATTCATTAATTTCTCCTCTAATCTTGATTATTTCTTTCCATCTGGAGCTCTTTGGGTTGGATTCTTCTTGTTTTTCCAGTGCCTTTAGGTGGACACTTAGGTTATTGCTTTGGGGTCTTTCTGTCTTTGTAATAAAGGCATTTAACTCTATGAATTTTCCCCTAGGACTGCCTTTCATAAGTTTTGGTAAGTTTGTGTTTTCATTATCAATCAATTCTAGGAATTTTACAATTTCTTTTTTGATTTTTTTCCATGACCCATTCATTGTTTAAAAGTGAGCAGGGAAGCAGGGGTCTGGCCTACTCACTCCATGCCACCATGCCTGCCTGTACACAGTCCAATGCAGGGAACCCAGACCTGGGAGTTGGGAGGAGCAGGGAAGCAGGGGTCTGGCCTACTCGCTACGTGCCTGCCCGTGTACCCTCCTGCTCAGGGAGCTGGGAGGAGCGGGGAAGCAGGGGTCTGGCCTAGAATAAACATACATTTTTAACGAGCCACTGCCCCCTGTCTTGCCAACATTATAGGAGGCTCATTTATAAGGCAAACACCCTCACTGTGCAAGCATACGAGTTGTGATTATGGTTCGAGTTGTGGCCATACGAGCTGACAATGACAGTGATGGCTGTGACTATGGTGTAAGAGGAAGAAATGTGAAAAGGGGGCTCATCCTGAAATCTAGCATGAGGGTCACTGTTTTATCAAGCAATGAGGACACAATGACTTCACCCCGAAACTGCACGCGGAAGTGTCCTCTCACTCTTTGAAGAGTCTCTTCTCTGTTTCATCTTACCCCTTTTCCTCGGCTCTGCCGTGGTCTGTGCTGACTACAAAGCTCTGGGGCTACGTCTTCTCTGTCCTCGCTCTTCCTGGGTGGGCTCACAGAGCAGGTCAGGCCACTGGGGCAGGGCCTCACCCTCAGATGGACACACTGTCAGCTGAAGCTGCTCTGCTCTTGGGGCAGTTTCTGGGTCCTGGCTGCCAAGTGCAGTACTGGCCATTGGGTTCTCTTAGATGTCTCTTACCGACAGAAGAGCTCCTTTCTCACCGTTTTTCAGTACTGTCATCAACAGGGTTAGGTTGTGTCACAGGCTCTTTCTGCATCAACTGAGATGATCATGTCATTTTGTTGTTGTTGTTGTTGTTGTTTTGAGGTAGGGTCTCACTCTATAGATCCAGGCTAGCCTTGAACTTACAAGCAATCCTCCTACCTCTGCCTCTGCCTCTGCCTCCTGGGATTAAAGATGTGTGTACCACTATGCCCAGCTGACCATGTAATATTGTTCCTTTTCTCTGTTGATGTGATGGCTTTTTAAATGTTGAACCAACCTTGTACACCTGAGAAAAGTCCCACTTGGTAAAGGCATGCAATTCCTCTGCTACATGGTTGATTCCAGCTTGCTAACGTTTTGTAAAACACTTTATTGGGGCTGGAGAGATGGCTTAGCAGTTAAGGCACTTGCCTGCAAAGCCAAAGGACCCAGGTTCGACTCCCAGGACCCACATAAGCCAGATGCATGAGGGGGCGCAAACATCTGGAGTTCTTTTGCAATGGCTGGAGGCCCTGGCGTGCCCATTCTCTCTCTCTCTCTCTTTCTGCCTCTTTCACTCTCTCAAATAAAATATATTTTAAAATATTTTGTTATGTATTTATTTATTTAAGAGAGAGAGAGAATATTGGCATGACAAGGTCTCCAAACACTGCAGACAAACTCCAGACACATGTGCCACCTTGTGCATCTGGCTTACCTGGGGAATCAAACCTGGGTACTTTGGCTTTGCAAGCAAGCACCTTAACTGCTAAGCCATGTCTCCAGCCCAGCTTGCTGACATTTGGACGAGGGTTTTACAACATGCATTCCTGAGAGCTGGGTCCAGAGTATACTTGTCAGGTCTTTGCCTGGTTTTGGTGTTCACATAATACTGGTCTCACAGGAAGAGTTAGGAAAGATACTTCAAGCTGCGCCCTTCCCTGTGTCCCCTCTAGTAAGCTGTGGCTCTCTGCTGTCACCTATGTATTAGTGGCTTGCCCGCTGACCTCACATCTTGTATAGATCTAAGAAGTATCATTGATTATTCAGTTTGTTTGGGTTTTTGTAAGCAGTTGATACAAAGCACTAACCTCCAAAATTCCCACATGCCCCACCTGCTACAATAATGTTAAAGAGACTTTGAAGTCCTGTAGCATTCATTTTTAATTTTTAAAAATATTTATTTATTTATTTATTTATTTATTTATTTATTTATTTCAGAGAGATACAGAAATAGGCAGGTAGGGGGGGATGGGCGTGCCAGGGCCTTCAGCCATTGCAAACGAACTCCAGATGTGTGTGCCCCTTTTGCATCTGGCTTACGTGGGTCCTGGGAATCAAACCTGGGTCCTTTGGCTTTGCAGGCAAACACCTTAACCGCTAAGCCGTCTCTCCAGGCCAGCATTCATTTTTTAAACCGTAGTCATTTTTAAGTTGTGACTCTGCTGTGGAGTATACGAAATGCAGAGATCCAGTTTAAACAGATGTGAAGGGATTGCTGTGTAGCCACATCCTGATGGAGAAGAATCTCATCAGTACCTTATGTAGCAGCCAGGCTCTCGCTGTGGCCCAGGCTGACCTGGAAGTCACGCTGTAGTCTCAGGGTGGCTGTGACCTCACGGCGATCCTCCTACCTCTGTCTGCCGAGTGCTGGGATTAAAGGTGTACGCCACCACGCCCAGCTCAGCACACTTTTTGAAAATTTTATTCTATATATATTACAACAGGTTATACTCTTATCCCTTTGTCATTGCTCCTTTTAGCCTGGGGGAGCTCCTCAGTGGGGTTATGGTATTCACTGTGGGGTCATGAAGGCCTTAATCAGTCCCTGCGGGCTAGCAGGGGAGCCATGCCTCAGGGTATTCCTACCCACTCTGAGGCTCTTACAATCCCCTGTTTTGCAGTGTCCCCTGATCCATGACAGGCCTGTTGGCAGTTTGATTTAGTGTTGAGTTCTCTGTAGCCTCTGAATTTCTGCTTTCATGGGTTTTGATTGATCAGTGTGCCTGTCACCGTCACCCAGGAACGGGTTGTCAGGACAGCAGTGAGAGCAGTGTTCATGTCACTGCTTCCTTCCTCTGCAGTTTCTCCTGGGCCCTGGCAGATGTGACAGAGGTGGCACATCTCATGGTGGGCAGTCACATATTTTATTGTCTTATGAGTAAATCTTAGTACTCCTCCATTTTTTCTGTCATCTGTAAAATAAGACACATTCTCCACCAAGAGTGAGATCAGGGTTGAAGAGATGGTTTAGCAGTTAAGGTGCTTGTCTGAAAAGCCAAAGGTTCCAGGTTCAGTGCCTTGGGACCCACATAAGCCAGATGCTCAAGGTGACCACATGTGTCTGGAGTTTGTTTGTAGCAGTTGAAGGCCCTGGCATGTCCATTTTCTCTCTCTCTCTCTCTCTCTCACTCTCTCTCTCAAATAAATAAAAATAAAAATATTTTTAAAAAAAGACTGAGAGCACTTGGGTTAAAGGGGGTATGCAAAGTTATTTGAGAGATATTTTTGTGTGCAAGCCCACTCTTCTTACTCAGAGAGCACTGGGGATTCTCTCAAGTCTGAATTTCCTGACCATAGGATTTTGACTTCGTTTCCAGTCTCACCTGAGTGGCTTCCCGTCCAATCAGAGAACAGCTGGTTACCCACAGAGGCTGTGTGCCACTATTACACAAGTGTGTACTTCTTGTCTCGATGGTTGATTTCATAGTCTGCAGGGTCCCCTGCTTATTCATGCTGTTGGTGACCGTTGTCCTCCAGCAGCTCCCATAGGGCTCTCTGGCTCTCTGAGGACTAGCCTGGACTGAGCTAGTTCCCTTTCCATTCCAGCATGGTAATCCAGTGTCCTGTGACTTTGGCCTCTGGTGCCTTCAGGAATAGGGTCTGGCAGCTAATCAAGTGTTTTAGCAATGGTCTAAACTATTTTGGGGGCCTCAAGGGTCTCCTTGGACAACAGCTCACTGTGGGGGGCATTCCAATTCTGGGTCTGGGATTTACCTGCCAGAGTCCATGGCTTTAAGTTTAAGCATTTTCCACCTTCTGTCTGGACAGTCTCCTCTACACACTCTTTATTGGTGGTTATATCTTAGAGAAAGCACTCCATCACTGAGCTACATACTTCTCCAGTCCACTTTTTACTTTGTATTTTGAGACAAAGGCTCACTAAGTTGTTCAGACTGGCCTTGAACTGTGGAGCCCAGACCATCCTTAAACTTACTATCCTCCTGCCTCAGCCTTCCTAGAAGCTGGCATTATAGGTCTACACCACCAGGCCTAGCTTAAGCCTTTCTTTTAATGTGGTCATACTTACTCACATTTCTCTGCAGAAGTTGTAGAATACCGTCCTTTCTTGACTCCATGAAGACATTCCCTTCAAGGAGCTTAGCAGTTTCAACTTCCACCTGCAGGTCTTGAGATAGAGACTAGATTCTTGAGGTGCTGAGAAGCAGGGCTCAAGTTCATTTCTTCTTCTGCATGATATCCAGGTGGCCCTGGGTTTCACTGCAAGTCCGGCTTTGCCCCACTACCCTGCAGCACCATCTCCACCCTACCCTGGCCACAGGTCCCTGTCCCCCATGCTGAGTAGTGGTTAGTTCACTGTCCATCCTACCCCAGGCCCATGATGCCCCATGCTAACCAGAGGTCAGTTTGTCTGTCCTGACACTTTTACGGCTCCTGTGTGCTAGAACTTATAAAGACACTTAAGAAAGTTTGTGATCCTGAAAATTTACCCCAGGTCTTGTGCATGTTCAGCCGCTGAGCTACATCCCCAGTCCTATGGGCACCATCTTCCTTAGCTGGTGGCAGCTCCTTCCAACTTGTTCTTGAAGAGCTTTTCAATCATTTTGTCAATTCAATTATTGAGAAGTTTGGAGAAACATTTGACGTTTTCCCAGGCAAGTCTTGTATTCAATGATCTCATTTGTTTTGCTCTTTTCTTCTTCATTTCTTACGTCTTCCAATGAGGTCATCGCCTTTTCTACATTGGGGTCTTGCATACCACTTGTAGATTTATTCCTAGCAATATCCATGTCTGATGCTGCTGTGAATGCTTTGGAATTTCATTTTCTATATCAAAACAAGACTGATTTTGCCTGCTAATACTGAACCCAGCCCTTCTGGGCCTGGGCCTGTCTTGTATGGTTCTTCGGAGTCTTGTGTTCCCGTCTGCATGGTCACGCCATCTGTGAGTGATGCCGACTGCGTGTCTCTGCCCTGCTCGTCAAGGCTAGTCCTTTCTTTTGCTTAACCCAACCAGTTGAGCCCAGCACGTTGTTGACTCAAAGGTGACAGAGACACTCTCCTCTGTTCCTGATCTGAGGTGTGTCCTGACTGTCCCCACTAGGAACAAAGCCTAAAGAAGACTTCGTACCCATGTGTCCGCTCCATGGTGCCCATGTGAGGAGGTTAACCATGAAGACTCCATGGTCCCCCATGGTGCCAGGAGGTTAACCATGAAGACTTCATACCTATGTGTCCACTCCATGGTGCCCATGTGAGGAGGTTAACCATGAAGACTTTGTACCCATATGTCCACTCCATGGTGCCCATGTGAGGAGGTTAACCATGAAGACTTTGTACCCATGTGTCCGCTCCATGGTGCCCATGTGAGGAGGTTAACCATGAAGACTTTGTACCCATGTGTCCACTCCATGGTGCCCATGTGAGGAGGTTAACCATGAAGACTTTGTACCCATGTGTCCGCTCCATGGTGCCCATGTGAGGAGGTTAACCATTTACACAAACAGTTAAAAGCTCTGAGGACTAGCCTGGACTGAGCTAGTTCCCTTTCCATTCCAGCATGGTAATCCAGTGTCCTGTGACTTTGGCCTCTGGTGCCTTCAGGAATAGGGTCTGGCAGCTAATCAAGTGTTTTAGCAATGGTCTAAACTATTTTGGGGGCCTCAAGGGTCTCCTTGGACAACAGCTCACTGTGGGGGGCATTCCAATTCTGGGTCTGGGATTTACCTGCCAGAGTCCATGGCTTTAAGTTTAAGCATTTTCCACCTTCTGTCTGGACAGTCTCCTCTACACACTCTTTATTGGTGGTTATATCTTAGAGAAAGCACTCCATCACTGAGCTACATACTTCTCCAGTCCACTTTTTACTTTGTATTTTGAGACAAAGGCTCACTAAGTTGTTCAGACTGGCCTTGAACTGTGGAGCCCAGACCATCCTTAAACTTACTATCCTCCTGCCTCAGCCTTCCTAGAAGCTGGCATTATCGGTCTACACCACCAGGCCTAGCTTAAGCCTTTCTTTTTAATGTGGTCATACTTACTCACATTTCTCTGCAGAAGTTGTAGAATACCGTCCTTTCTTGACTCCATGAAGACATTCCCTTCAAGGAGCTTAGCAGTTTCAACTTCCACCTGCAGGTCTTGAGATAGGGACTAGATTCTTGAGGTGCTGAGAAGCAGGGCTCAAGTTCATTTCTTCTTCTGCATGATATCCAGGTGGCCCTGGGTTTCACTGCAAGTCCAGCTTTGCCCCACTACCCTGCAGCACCATCTCCACCCTACCCTGGCCACAGGTCCCTGTCCCCCATGCTGAGTAGTGGTTAGTTCACTGTCCATCCTACCCCAGGCCCATGATGCCCCATGCTAACCAGAGGTCAGTTTGTCTGTCCTGACACTTGTACGGCTCCTGTGTGCTAGAACTTATAATGACACTTAAGAAAGTTTGTGATCCTGAAAATTTACCCCAGGTCTTGTGCATGTTCAGCCGCTGAGCTACATCCCCAGTCCTATGGGCACATCTTCCTTAGCTGGTGGCAGCTCCTTCCAACTTGTTCTTGAAGAGCTTTTCAATCATTTTGTCAATTCAATTATTGAGAAGTTTGGAGAAACATTTGACATTTTCCCAGGCAAGTCTTGTATTCAATGATCTCATTTGTTTTGCTCTTTTCTTCTTCATTTCTTACGTCTTCCAATGAGGTCATCGCCTTTTCTACATTGGGGTCTTGCATACCACTTGTAGATTTATTCCTAGCAATTTCCATGTCTGATGCTACTGTGAATGCTTTGGAATTTCATTTTCTATATCAAAACAAGACTGATTTTGCCTGCTAATACTGAACCCAGCCCTTCTGGGCCTGGGCCTGTCTTGTATGGTTCTTCGGAGTCTTGTGTTCCCGTCTGCATGGTCACGCCATCTGTGAGTGATGCTGACTGCGTGTGTCTGCCCTGCTCGTCAAGGCTAGTCCTTTCTTTTGCTTAACCCAACCAGTTGAGCCCAGCACGTTGTTGACTCAAAGGTGACAGAGACACTCTCCTCTGTTCCTGATCTGAGGTGTGTCCTGACTGTCCCCACTAGGAACAAAGCCTAAAGACTTCGACTGTGTCCGCTCCATGGTGCCCATGTGTCCTTCATACCTATGTGTCTCCATGGTGCCCATGTGAGGAGGTTAACCATGAAGACTTTGTACCTATGTGTCCACTCCATGGTGCCCATGTGAGGAGGTTAACCATGAAGACTTTGTACCTATATGTCCACTCCATGGTGCCCATGTGAGGAGGTTAACCATGAAGGCTTTGTACCCATGTGTCCGCTCCATGGTGCCCATGTGAGGAGGTTAACCATGAAGACTTTGTACCTATATGTCCACTCCATGGTGCCCATGTGAGGAGGTTAACCATGAAGACTTTGTACCCATGTGTCCACTCCATGGTGCCCATGTGAGGAGGTTAACCATGTCATTGGGAAAGGATTTACCACAGTGCTGGTGCCCTGCATGAGCTGCCACTGAGCTCTGGGCTCCTCCTAAATGCCCACTGACCCCCAGATACTGTCACACCGTAAGAGGACGTGGAAATTGTACCATATCCTCCTGTCCTACCAGCTGAATCTAGTGTTCCCCATTTTCCTATCATGGTGAGGGGACCAATACCCTGCCATTGAGCCAAGAACTCTCACCTCCTTTTCCAGGGCTGGTTGGCCTTTGTTTCTAATAGCTGGTGAACCCAGGTTAGCAGTCAGAACGGAATTGCATGCCATGCCCCAGACAGTAGTCACTTCCTCAGAAGCAAGCTCTCTGATTCATAGATTGTTCCTGTTTTTCTCATCATCATCTCAAGAACTGATGATGATGTCAGGATCTTAGATGCAAAAGGTCATCAAGTTAGTGAGTAAGGAAAAAATACCTCTGGTCTTCTAGACAGGGCTGTGAGCCTGTGTGCCACTGTAGAACCTTCCGTGTCACTAAACTCCATCTTGTACTTTTGCAGAATTTCATAGAAACTGATAGCGAGGGCAATGGTATTCTTCGGCGAAGGGACATAAAGAACGCGCTGTATGGTTTTGACATTCCCCTCACCCCAAGAGAATTCGAGAAGCTTTGGCAAAGGTAAGTGTGCAGGCCATCTGTTGTGATTATTGAGGGCGATTCACCACCACGATCCCACAACATTCTTCATCATGATTCAGGAAAAGTCTGGAAATGCTGTTCTTTGATTGCATCAATCCTGTGTCCTGAGTCTGTGTTCCTCATTCCACATAGAAAGTGGCTGTGGTGGGTGGTCTGGTCCTCGAGGACATGGAGAACTGGGCTGTCCCCTCACCAGCAATACTGGACTTGTGAAGTTTGTGAGGCCCAAGAGCCCAGGAGTTCAGGCCCTGGCTTTCACAGAGTTAGAGAAATAAATCCCTCCCCAGAGACTTAGCTCTAACACAGTTTCTTCAGCAGACAGATGAGAGACAGGAAAAGGAAGCAGCTATCTGCTTAGAGATAGACGTGGAGCTAACAGAATCGTTCCATAGACAAAGACCAAACTCTAGACAACTTGAAGTATTTCCCAAGGGTCTCTTAAATTGAAAACAGGATCTAATGGAGGTGGTATTTTTCAAGCGCATTTGAGGGCTAGCTGTTTTAAACCATGTCCCTGGCTGTGTTCCCTGCATAGATGCCCGAGTTCTGAGGCACACTAACAAGGCGGCATGATCCTAAGATCTGCTTCCGTCTGTGAAGGACGGCCTTCTTCATTATGTACACGTGCCCTTCTAGTGGACACCCACTTCCCTTCCCCAAGCGTGTGCACCGGCCTTGCTGTCCTCTCAAAGGACACTCTTGTACACAGTGCATACCGTTTCTCAGCTCTCCACCTGTTCAAGATGGAGGATGAAATGTTGGAGGAGTTTAGAATCAGGTGGTTATTTCCCTGACAAAAGCAATGTGGGGCTGGAGAGATGGCTCAGTGATTAAGGCACTTGCCTACAAAACCCAAGTTCGATTCCCCAGTACCCGCATAAATCCAGATGCACAAGGTGATGCATGTGTCTGGAGTTCATTTGCAGCAGCTGGGGGCCCTGGCATGCACGCCTTTGAACCCATCACTCAGGAAGCAGAGATAGAAGGATTGCTGTGAGTTTGAAGCCATCCATAGCGTAATGAATTCCAGGTCAGCCTGGGCTTAGAGTGAGACCCTACCTAAAAAAAAAAAAAAAGCAATGTGAAGCTCTTATAAAATCCTTACAGGTTTTTGCATGTATGACTATGCATGTCTCCACCTGGGAACCATGGTCCAGAGGGAATCAAGGCCACCTCCACCCTGGCTGGAGCCACGTCTCAGCCAGATGCCACTAGTGCTGCCATGGCAGCTGCTGGAGTCCTCACCTGTGCCACCCAGGAGCCGTGACCACCGTCCCCCAGATGTGGCATGGGAGGCAGCAGGGCTCTACCTTCATCCTGCCACCCCATTGGACAGACCTCCTCAGAGCAGCAGATGGGGACCCAGAGGTCCCTCAGAAGGATGAGAATAGGAGCGCCACAGGGAGGGTGGTGCATTTCAGGCCTGCTGTGGCTGGATAGGCCGGTGTCCAGAAGCGGACAGCAGGGACCAAGCAGCAGAGGCCACGCAGCATGAAAAGCGTGGCCGCTGAGATGAGCGGGCCTTGTCCCGTGGCCAGAGGAGTCGTGGGAGAATGGCCTTAGAAGGCCCACACTCCAGAAAAGTCCCCTGGCTGCAGGGAGGAGGGACAGCAGAGGAGTCAGGACTGGAGCTTGGAGGTCAGTGGGAGGCTCTCAGGAGAAGACTGTGGACTTTCCTGGTGTCAGGATGACCAGAAGGATGTGAAGGTTGGGGAGAGATTCAGAAGGTTAGGAGCAGCTCGCAGCAAGGCTGAACATGGAGAAGGAAGGGACTCCTGGGATGTCATTGCAGAGAACAGCCCACAGCTCAGGGCTATGCAGGGACTTCTCCCTCAAGCTTGCCCACAGCACTGGATTCAGCTGCAGCCGTCCATCAAGTCGACAGCGTGGGCACTACACTGCAGCCGATGCAAGTGCGCAGCATCTGTAAGCAGAACACTTAGCAAGAAAAAAATCAAATTGGAATGTCCTAAGTTCACTGTGACCTCACTGCCACGCAGAAGGCTCTGGAAAGATCAGGTAAAAGACAGCAAAGCCTGGACCCTGCCCTCTCAGTAGAAAGCAAGCAGCGGGAACCTGATGGTGAGGTTTCTCCTTTTTCTACATGACAGCCTGACGTTGCTTCTTGTCTGCCCATTCCTCACCCTCCCAGCCTGCTACTCCCTCCACTGAGAGCTGACAATAGACGGTGGCAGGAAGGGCCACTGGCTACAAGTGACTGTCAGGGCACCTAGCAGCCTTCTCCAGCTACCCTAATGCCAGGCTGAACCCCAAAGCCGTGATGAGATGGGCAGTCACCACTGGCTGACCCACAGTGTGAAGAAAGCACTGTCCCCACTGTCCCCGAGGAACAAGGCCCGGAGAAGCCAGGCGGGCTGGGCCCATGCGCTGCTTGCCATCAGCCCAGGGAGTCTCAGAGAGCCCAGAGCGTGGTGGGCTGAGGCTCAGAGGAAAGTGGTGTTCTGGCCTTCTCAAAACACAAAGATTAGACAGTAAGACAAGATCTAGATGGAAAACACTTACACATCCATTATTCACTCAACACTTATTAAGAGCTGTGGAGTGCACTTGTTTAGAGCTGTGGATTATTCTGGAAGAGCCTGAGTTATGCAGTAGAAGTAAATTGCAAAAGTGACCCTGAAATCTCAGTGGTTTAGTACATCCACATTTTCTTGTTCATCCAAACTCTGAAGCATATCCTCAGACTTTTGAGGACATTTCCCTCCCAAGAAGTTGCTGGCTTTGAGGGGTGGTGGCTTCATCTTCTTGGTGGGGGCCCCAGCAAGTGGAGACAGCAGAGTAAGAGAATCACACGTGAGCATTCGGGAGTCCTGGCTCCAGAGCACCACACCTCTGCCCACAGCCCATTGCCCAGGGCTGGCCAAGGCCCCAGGTCACGGTGCAGGCACTTGCGGATGGGGATCATGGGACTATTAGATGAAGTGGCCCAAAAATGGAAGGAATAGTTCCCACTGAAACCCACTCCTTAGCTGTGAGCCCTTGGCTGGACTTGGGATCTGTCACATGTAGGCATTCCTTCCGTACATCACGCCATCAACAGGAAGCAGTAACTGTGCAGACTGGGCTGGGCCTTGGCTGGCTCCTGGGACTCTGAGTGGAAAGGCAGATCCACCCTTGGTGTCCATGCAGCAGCTCCAGTAACAGGACACTTGAATCTGAATGCCCCAAGAAAGAGTGGGGGGAGGGTATTCGATGAGCAGAAGCTTCCAGAAAGTGCTGAGGATGTACTGCTTCTATGAGAAGAGCCCGAGGGCCCAGCCGGGCCTGGCAGGGAAGTACCAGGTGGACAGCGTCACTCCATGGCACTGAGCATGGCATTGTGAACGTCTCATGTAGCCTCATTCCACCAGTCAGAATTAAGCTACTTTGAATGAAAAAATAAACTTTGCCAGAAAACTATGAAGACAGTGTGTTATTAAAAAAATAAAACATATGGACGAGATGTTCCTGGCTAGAAAGCCACCCTGTCAGGTGTCTGTGAAGGTAATTGGGTGTATAAGACAGTCAGGTGACCCTGACTAGAACCTGGGAGGTGTTGATGCTGTTAATGCCCATGGTCCTGACAGGGCTATACATTATATTTCATAGTATGATTTCTGTATGCCAGTACTCAAATGTATGTATGTATGTATGTATGTATGTATGTATGTATGTATGTATGTACATCATGAAAGAGAACCAGTGTTGTAAGCCACAGCTCATGTGAGAAAGAACCCAGGGTTCCCCATTAACAGGAAGGGGGATTTCTTCTGTTGTGAGCCAAGACAAAACCCAAAGACCCTCCTCAGAGACCAGCTGAGGGACATGTGGGGCCCACCCTTGAAATGGGAAAGGCTGGATGAGCAGGGTCTTTAGCTTAGGAAAGTAAACTGGGTGGAGAGTGTCCACGGGGTGAGTTTAGAGCGCTGCTCTGAAGGCTCACTGTGGAGGCGGGTCACCACAAGACTCCCAGTGCAGCACGGAGGCCTCACAGCTCCCTGCTGCACTGGGACCCACGGCCCCTACAGGAAGGGGTCTGTCCCTGGATAGGAGTCGCAAGAGCGGCTGTCTCACCTTCCAGGACTCTTCCCGAACTTAGTGTGCCAGGGAGCGCCAGCTTGGGCAGTTAGCTCTTTTCCATTGTGAAAAACAGCTATGTGAGCCTTCAGATGCCCTCTAAGATGGTACTGGAGAGAATTCCTCCCAGCCCAGCCTCACACAACTCCTGTGTCTCCTATGCCACATGGTCTAGGCTATGTGTGGGCACATCCCATGACTCCGATTGTGCCCTTTACCTCTGGGGCCAGTGGCATTCAAAGGCACTTCCAAAATTTATGCCAAAAATCGAGTGCCTTAACTAAGGCCTTCTCAGTAGAGCCAAACAGTCCATGTGAGCATACCCAAATGACGTGAGCAGCTCAAGGGCTATGTGCACAGTAAATGGGCAGAGCCGTCTGATTATAGCATAAATTAATGCCTGCCTCTGTATGCAAATGCAGGGTTTTATGGGGCCTCTGTTTATGAGTTCATTTTCCCTGGCACATCTGTTGCTGATCCATTTTAAAATTCAACCTTTATAGGCAAGTTGATGTTTTTTAATGTTACACAAAGGATTATATAATGAAGGGTGAGGTTATGTAAGCTGAATTAACTCTCTTATTATTCACATTCATAACAATATTTTAGTTGCAACTTGCAATCTGCTCTTCTGTGCCTTGGTGACAAGAAGTGCGTGTTTGTGATCTTTATTAATAACGTAATTGAGAAGCACCTTTTCATTCAGCCCAAGTGTCACCACAGAGAGGGGTGGCGGGGGGATCGGAGCACTGCTGCAGAAGCACACAGCCTCCAAAGGTCAATTGGCCAGTGTGCCTCCGCGCCCCGGAGCCAGGAGCAATAGCTGAGACTTGGCGGCCCCTCAGGAAACATGCTGTCCAGCAGCTGCAACCTGCACGTAGGAACTGGCAGAAGCCCATAGGTTGTAAATGACAACAAATACCAATGTGTTCCCACAACGCCCCAGACCCTGACTCGGATTCCCGTGTCCACTGACCCTTCCGTCCTCACCAGATCTGAGGACTTCAAGGGAGGCCAGGATAGTAGACTTCAGACCTGGGAAGAAATAAGGCTGAAGCAAACCTGCACTTCGGCTGGCTTTGGGGTGCAGTGGTAGTGCATCTGCCTCCAGAAAACAGCACTTTCCCCTGGAAGCTGGGGGAGTGGGGCCTGTCAATCGTAGTGGGCCCTCAACCCTTGTGTCAGTGGCCCTCCTGTCAGAACGGGAAAGCTATGGGAGCCTTGTTGTAGGGAGTTTCTCGACGTGAGTTGTATGTTGACACCACTCTGGTGACAGAAGTGGTCACGGTCCTGATGCTAGACACAGATGGAATCCTTCTGTGCGCCTCGCTGCTTTACTTCAAAGCAGAATCCTGCAGTAAAGGCAGCCTTGTGTGAAGATCGTACTAATCACACACACACACACACACGCACGCACACCTGGAAAGGTCTGGAGGACTTTTCAGAAGCAGTAGCAATAACCCCGCTGTACAGTGCAGCTGTCCCCAAGGGCTGCTGTAGCTCCTGGGAAGATAAGCCCAGAGCAGGCAGGTCCTGCTGGGCCCACAAGCTCTTGCTTTTCTTGGAGCTCTGCACCCAATGCTGCCCCCAGCAGAGGGAAAGAAATCACCTGAGCGCCCCTTCCTCACCTTAGAAGGCGGACTCCTTGCCCGAGTTGGCCTGGGACTGGAGAGAAGCTACAAAGCCACAGGGCATGGGGACCAGGAGTGGGAGAAAGGAGACCACTGCCCCAGTAAGCATGTGGCAACATGTCCTCAGACTCTTGGACACAGGAGCACACGCCACTGCCTCCACCCACGCACGAGCTCTTGGGAAAGCAAAGATTTCCCCTCCATGATAGGGTGCAGTGTGCCAAGTGACATGGGACGCTGAAGCCACTCTGTGGGAGTTCCCCATGCACCAAATAGGACAGCAGTGCCACACAGAATCACAGGCACCTCATAGTCAGCAGCATCCCCAAGGTGCCGCCGTGAGGGATAAGCTCGCAGGGTCATCTGGAGGGAGATCCCATCCTTGTAGCTTGAGTTATCTGGGAACAATCACAACTGCAAATGCCATTTGTATTGCTTAGATGTGGACCAAGATCTTTCTGTAAAAACACTTGCCTTTTCATAAAAAAAAAAAAAAAAGGAACATGGGCAAATTGCCTTAAAATTTTTATTGAAGTAATTCTATTCTATGTGAATAGCATTGGGAGATAAAAACCTCCATTATTCCCTTTTTAATGAATTAAAATTCAGAAAAACCTTGATAATAGAAAATGACATAAAAGGCACGTAGTACAATCCTTATCTGTTTTCCTTCTAGACTCTCGGGATGGGTGTAATTGGCATCTCTTCAGAGAGGAAGCAGAGAGACTTTTATATCCTCGAATCAAGTGGGCTCATGTATTCAGGCTGTGGGCTGGAATGTGCTTTCTGAAGGACCTTCTTCTAAAGCTTAGCATAGTTCCATTTACATGCAGGGGTTCAATTTAAAATGTACCTGTTGGGCTGGAGGTATGGCTCAGCCATTAAAGGCCCTTGCTTACAAAGCCTGATGGCCCAGATTCAAGTCCCCAGTACCCACATAAAGTCAGATACACAAAATGGTGCATGTGTCTGCAGTTTGTTTGGAGTGTGGTAGGAGGCCCTGGTATGTCCATATTCTTCTCTTTCTCTCTCTCTCCCTCTATCTCTCTTTCAAATAAATAAAAATATTTTTTTAATCTACCTGTTGAATGTGTGTGAAAGGGAGGTTTTAATTTCCTGTGGTCTCCACTGTGTTCCCACCAGCATGATAGGTGTTTGACTTTGGTGCATTTGTGGAGGGTGGGTTGTATGTGGGCAATCACTCTGCTCATCCAATTGTGTCTGGGAGTCACCTGGGGGTCCTGTGACATGCAGGTGCAGAGCAGGTCAGCCAGAATTGTGACTGGTCCACAGGGCCCTCTGTGTCTGGCGAGGAAATGGAGCTCTTCCCACTTCCCACAGTACAGATGTTGCTCTGGTCCTGAGAGCCCCACGCCTTCACTGCTGCTGCTAACAGGGCTGCTCTTCTCTTTGAAAGCTATGACACCAATGGGAGAGGCTACATCACATACCAGGAGTTTCTGCAGAAACTGGGCGTTCACTACTCCGCAGAGGTGCACCGGCCCTATGCAGAGGACTATTTCAACTTCCTGGGACACTTCACGAAGCCCAAGCAGATCCAAGAAGAAATCCAAGAGCTGCAGCAGATCACCAATAGGACCAAGCCAGCCAGGTGGGTTTGTCAGCATTGGGGACTATGTCAGGACCTTCTGTTCCCCCACTCACTCTTGCAGGAAGAGGTGTTACCATCATTCAGCCCAGAGATGGTGCTCTGTCTGAGAGTACAATAAAAAATAGCTTTAGGGCTGGAGAGATGGCTTAGCCATTAAGGCGCCTGCCTCCTAAGCCTAAAGAACGCCAGTTCCAGTCTCCAGCAGTTCCAATCTCCAGGTCCCATGTTTAGCCAGATGCAAAGTGACACAAGGGCACAATGCCGCACTTGACCACAAGGGGGCACACGCATCTGGATTTCATTCACAGCAGCTGAGAGGCTGCTGGCGCACCCATCTCTATCTGTCTTCATCTCCCTCTCTCTCTCTGTCTCTCTCTCAAAAAAAATAGCTTTACACCCACCCTGCCTGCAACCACAGCAATGTTGGGGTCCCTCTTAGGGCCAGCCCAGGAGGGACGGCAGGGTCTCTGCCGAGTTGGGGGTTAGAGGCGCGGAGTCACGACACAGACTCCAGGAGTTGGGTGGAAGCAGCAGAGAGCGAGCTGCCGCAAACTCATTTATTCAAGGAAGTGTACGGGGTTTTAAGGGGTTTGGCTGGCCAATCATTGTATGGGGTGGTCCTGTTTTGTGACCAATGACAGCCTGTCTTTGGACAGCTCATCTCGTAGCAGGTTTCTTGCAAGCATGGGACTGTAGCTGTTGTCACGCCAGGCCTGCGCAGAACACCATGTTCACAGAAGCCACTTCCTGGTTTCTTCTGACATGCGGTCGGGCTAGGTCTGGCTTTTTTGTTTGTTTTTATTATTGGCAACCCTGGGAGGCATGGTTCTTTGCCAAGCTATTGTTGATGCCAGGCCCCAAGGGATCATCACATGTGACAGTGCCTGTCTTAGGTTGCCCCATCTCATGGGGTCTTGCCCGTCATTGACTACCTGCCATCCTGGTGAGAAAACACAAGGGGTGTGGCCTGGTTTCTTTTAGCATGCGGTCTGGCTAGGGCCAGACCTGCATTGTGCCATACACAGCCTTACACTGCTCATGTGTTATAGGCCTCCCTGGACATTGCCCTTCTTGTTGTATATAGCAGTGCGCCTGGCCCCTCTCCTAGCACAGCTAGAATGCCAGCACCATAGGATGGCTGTTGCTGCCCCCAGTGCCTGACACCTAATAGGCACCCAATAAACAATGTTGAACGAGAGCATGCGTGAATGAATAATTGAATGGACATGCTTTAACTCACCACTTCTGCTTTGGGGACTTCGGCCCCCAGGTAACTCAGTACAGCTAAGCAATTGCAAGGAGTGGCCTGTAGTGTGCCTTTGACATCAACAAAGGAGCACCTTCCCTTCCCATGTGGAGAATGCTAAGGAAGGTGCCCTCGTGCTGCCTGATGAAATGATTGTGGAATATGCAGGAAATGTCTGTGATGATGGGTCCGGGGACAGTGAGGTTTTGAGCAATGCACACTGGGGTGGCATGTTATCAACGGCTTGTATATATGGTGGCAAGGACCAGCAGACACTATGCTCTTGTGTTTGCATGGTGTGTGATGGTTTTCAGCTTAAACCTCCTCCTGATGCTTCCAACTTTGAGAAAGTGGTGCTGCAGCCATGGCACTGATGCCCCGAGACACAGGTTCTTGGCAGGCATGCATCGGCCCTGGTTCCCAGCAATTACCACCCACACTTGGCACATGTGGCCCTGCTGTGACTCCTTCTGCACGCACCTGTGTGTGCGTGTCTGTCCCCATCTGTCATTTCGAATGGCAAGCCTCGGCTCTCATCCTCAGCACTCTGCCCAGCACCACAGCACCAGAACCAGTCACTGCTGACAATTCCTCGAAGGAACCAAGACAGTGATGGACACGGGGCAGGGATGTTGTAATGAGGTGGGTTTAAGAGGAAAGCAGGTAGAAAGCAGCCCTGAGTGACGTCCAAGTCACTGAACCACAGGACCTGCAGGCAGAGAATTGAGTCTGAGGAATTCGGCACAAATTATGCACAAGAGTGGTATAAATCAAATGTGCCATAAACTGAAGAGAAAATGGAATTTATCTTCAGCAGACAGGGCTGGCCTCATTACCCACTCGTGTCTTCCCTCCTGTCTGAGTGATGAGGCTCCTCGGCACTCCTGCACGCATGCGCTTCCTCTCCTGGTGCTGGTGGCTGTGGGGGCACGGGGGTGAGCTGAAGATGCATGCACTATGCCACCACACCTTTCTGACCATCAGGACCATTTGACTGACCCATGCTGGTATGTCCCTTGCCATGATGATACTGAGAAATGCATGCCCAGCTTCTGTTTCATCACAAGCATCAACTGTGAACATCAATGATTGCCCTTCAGCCCGGCTGCTTGTCAATGTTGCCATCAGTGGGACTTTGACATGAGCCCAAAATTCCATGTGTCCAGGATGATAGTGAATGGGTGCACCAGAGCCTCTAGCCACTGTAAACAAACTCCAGACAACGTGAGCCACCTTATACATCTGGGTTATGTTTGTACTGAAGAATCAAACCTGGGTCTTTTGACTTCTCAAGCAAGTGCTTTAACCACTACGTCATCTCTCCAGCCTGAGGATCTTTTTTTAAAATTTATTATTGACAACTTCCATAGGTGTGGATAATAGACCAGGAACATTATCACCTCCCATTACTGCCCTCGTCTCCCCTCCATTGAATTCCTGCTTCTTTCCAACTAGTCTCTCTTCTGTTGGGACGCCATCATTTTTTCCTTCCTGTTATGCAGGTCTTGTGTAGATAGTGTCAGCTACTGTGAGGTCACAAATACTGTGGCCACTTTGTATCTAGAGGATAATATTGCAAAGCACTGGCCCTCCTCTTTTGGCTCTTATATTCTTTCTGCCTCCTCTTCCACAATGAGCATTGGGAGGGTCAGGATCTTTCTTAGGTCCCCATTTATACTGAAACTTGGATCAATTAGTAGAAGAATTAAAGGGACAGAGTTTTAGAGCTAAGGAGATAGTGCAATGAATAGAGTGCTTGCCATGCAAGCATGAGGATCTGATTTCAGGTCCCCAACACACACACAGAATGCCAGATGTGGGGCACACACCTGCAATCCCAGCACTGACTCCAGCTAACGGAGTAACTGAGCTCGAGGTTCAGTATGAGACCTTGTGTCAGAGAGTAAGTTGGAGAGGACCTGAGGAAGATGCCTTATGTGAGACCTTATGTCTGAGAGTAAGGTGGGAGTGAGGGAGGAGGACGCCTGATGTGAGACCTTGTGTCACAGAGTAAGGTGGAGAGTAAGGAAGTTGCCTGATGTGAGAAATTGTGTCAGAGACTGAGGTGGGAATGAGTGAGGAGGACACCTGATGTGAGATCTTCTGTCAGAGTAAGGTGGAGAGTGAGTGAAGAAACACCTCATGTGAGACCTTATGTCAAAGAGTAAGGTGGGAGAGAGTGAGGAGGACGCCTGATGTCAGACCTTGTGTCAGAGAGTAATTTAGGAGTGACTGAGGAAGACGACTGATGTGAGACCTTGAGTCAGACAGTAAGGTGGGAGTGAGTGAGGAAGAAGCCTGATGTGAGACTTTGTGTCAGAGAGTAAGGTGAGAGTGAGTATGGAAGAAGCCTGATGTGAGATCTTGTGTCAGAGACTAAGGTGGGAGTGAGTGAGGAAGAGGCCTGATGTGAGACCTTGAGTCAGAGAATAAGGTGGGAGTGAGTGAGGAAGAAGCCTGATGTGAGACCTTGAGTCAGAGAATAAGGTGGGAGTGAGTGAGGAAGACGCCTGATGTGAGACCTTGTGTCAGAGAGTAAAGTGGGAGTGAGTGACGAGGACACCTGATGTGAGAACTTGTGTCAGAGAGTAAGGTGGGAGTGAGCGAGGAGGATGACTGATGTGAGACCTTGTGTCAGAGAGTAAGGTGGGAGTGAGTGAGGAGGACACCTGATGTGAGACCTTGTGTCAGAGAGTAAGGTGGAGAGTGAGTGAGGAGGACGCCTGATGTGAGATCTTGTGTCAGAGAGTAAGGTGGAGAGTGAGTGAGGAGGACACCTGATGTGAGACCTTGTGTCAGAGAGTAAGGTGGGAGTGAGTGAGGAGGACGCCTGATGTGAGATCTTGTGTCAGAGAGTAAGGTGGAGAGTGAGTGAGGAGGATGCCTGATGTGAGATCTTGTGTCAGAGAGTAAGGTGGGAATGAGTGAAGAGGACGCCTGATGTGAGACCTTGTGTCAGAGAGTAAGGTGGGAGTGAGTGAGGAGGACGCCTGATGTGAGATCTTGTGTCAGAGAGTAAGGTGGGAGTGAGTGAAGAGGACGCCTGATGTGAGAGATCTTGTGTCAGAGAGTAAGGTGGGAGTGAGTGAGGAGGACGCCTGATGTGAGACCTTGTGTCAGAGAGTAAGGTGGAGAGTGAGTGAGGAGGACACCTGATGTGAGATCTTGTGTCAGAGAGTAAGGTGGAGAGTGAGTGAGGAGGACGCCTGATGTGAGACCTTGTGTCAGAGAGTAAGGTGGGAGTGAGTGAGGAGGACGCCTGATGTGAGATCTTGTGTCAGAGAGTAAGGTGGAGAGTGAGTGAGGAGGACGCCTGATGTGAGACCTTGTGTCAGAGAGTAAGGTGGAGAGTGAGTGAGGAGGACGCCTGATGTGAGATCTTGTGTCAGAGAGTAAGGTGGAGAGTGAGTGAGGAGGACACCTGATGTGAGATCTTGTGTCAGAGAGTAAGGTGGAGAGTGAGTGAGGAGGACGCCTGATGTGAGATCTTGTGTCAGAGAGTAAGGTGGAGAGTGAGTGAGGAGGACGCCTGATGTGAGACCTTGTGTCAGAGAGTAAGGTGGAGAGTGAGTGAGGAGGACACCTGATGTGAGACCTTGTGTCAGAGAGTAAGGTGGAGAGTGAGTGAGGAGGACGCCTGATGTGAGATCTTGTGTCAGAGAGTAAGGTGGGAGTGAGTGAGGAGGACGCCTGATGTGAAACCTTTTGTCAGAGAATTAGGTGGAGAGTGAGTGAGCAAGATGCTGGATGTGATATCTTGTGTCAGAGATTAGGTGGAGAGTGAGTGAGGAGGAAGTGTGATGTGAGACCTTATGTCAGAGAGTAAGGTGCATAGTGAGTGAGGAAGTTGCCTGATGTGAGAACTTGTGTCAGAGAGTAAGGTGGAGAGTGAGAGAGGAAGATGCCTGATCTGAGACATTCTTTCAGAGACTAAGGTGGGAGTGAGTGAGGAGGATGACTGATGTGAGATCTTGTGTCAGAGAGTAAGGTGGGAGTGAGTGAAGAGGACGCCTGATGTAAGACCTTGTGTCAGAGAGTAACGTGTAAGTCAGTGAGGAGGATGCCTGATGTGAGACCTTGTGTCAGAGAGTAAGGTGGGAGTGATTGAGGAGGACGCCTGATGTGAGACCTTGTGTCAGAGAGTAAGGTGGGAGTGAGTGAGGAGGTTGCCTGATGTGAGATCTTGTGTCTGAGAGTAAGGTGGAGAGTGAGTGAGGAGGTCACCTGATGTGAGATCTTGTGTCTGAGAGTAAGGTGGGAGTGAGTGAGGAGGACGCCTGATGTGAGACCTTGTGTCAGAGAGTAAGGTGGGAGTGAGTGAGGAGGACGCCTGATGTGAGACCTTGTGTCAGAGAGTAAGGTGCAGAGTGAGTGAGGAGGTCGCCTGATGTGAGACCTTGTGTCAGAGAGTAAGTTGGAGAGTGAGTGAGGAGGACACCTGATGTGAGATCTTGTGTCAGAGAGTAAGGTGGGAGTGAGTGAGGAGGACGCCTGATGTGAGACCTTGTGTCAGAGAGTAAGGTGGGAGTGAGTGAGGAGGACGCCTGATGTGAGACCTTGTGTCAGAGAGTAAGGTGGGAGTGAGTGAGGAGGACGCCTGATGTGAGACCTTGTGTCAGAGAGTAAGGTGGAGAGTGAGTGAGGAGGACACCTGATGTGAGATCTTCTGTCAGAGAGTAAGGTGGGAGTGAGTGAGGAGGACACCTGATGTGAGATCTTGTGTCAGAGAGTAAGGTGGGAGTGAGTGAGGAGGACGCCTGATGTGAGACCTTGTGTCAGAGAGTAAGGTGGGAGTGAGTGAGGAGGACGCCTGATGTGAGACCTTGTGTCAGAGAGTAAGGTGGAGAGTGAGTGAGGAGGACACCTGATGTGAGATCTTCTGTCAGAGAGTAAGGTGGGAGTGAGTGAGGAGGACACCTGATGTGAGATCTTGTGTCAGAGAGTAAGGTGGAGAGTGAGTGAGGAGGACGCCTGATGTGAGACCTTGTGTCAGAGAGTAAGGTGGAGAGTGAGTGAGGAGGACACCTGATGTGAGATCTTCTGTCAGAGAGTAAGGTGGGAGTGAGTGAGGAGGACACCTGATGTGAGATCTTGTGTCAGAGAGTAAGGTGGAGAGTGAGTGAGGAGGACGCCTGATGTGAGATCTTGTGTCAGAGAGTAAGGTGGGAGTGAGTGAGGAGGACGCCTGATGTGATATCTTGTGTCAGAGAGTAACGTGGAGAGTGAGTGAGGAGGACGCCTGATGTGAGACCTTGTGTCAGAGAGTAAGGTGGGAGTGAGTGAGGAGGACGCCTGATGTGAGATCTTGTGTCAGAGAGTAAGGTGGAGAGTGAGTGAGGAGGACGCCTGATGTGAGATCTTGTGTCAGAGAGTAAGGTGGGAGTGAGTGAGGAGGTTGCCTGATGTGAGATCTTGTGTCAGAGAGTAAGGTGGAGAGTGAGTGAGGAGGACGCCTGATGTGAGACCTTGTGTCAGAGAGTAAGGTGGGAGTGAGTGAGGAGGACGCCTGATGTGAGACCTTGTGTCAGAGAGTAAGGTGCAGAGTGAGTGAGGAGGTCGCCTGATGTGAGACCTTGTGTCAGAGAGTAAGTTGGAGAGTGAGTGAGGAGGACGCCTGATGTGAGACCTTGTGTCAGAGAGTAAGGTGGGAGTGAGTGATGAGGACACCTGATGTGAGATCTTGTGTCAGAGAGTAAGGTGGAGAGTGAGTGAGGAGGACGCCTGATGTGAGATCTTGTGTCAGAGAGTAAGGTGGAGAGTGAGTGAGGAGGACACCTGATGTGAGATCTTGTGTCAGAGAGTAAGGTGGAGAGTGAGTGAGGAGGACGCCTGATGTGAGATCTTGTGTCAGAGAGTAAGGTGGAGAGTGAGTGAGGAGGATGCCTGATGTGAGATCTTGTGTCAGAGAGTAAGGTGGAGAGTGAGTGAGGAGGACACCTGATGTGAGATCTTGTGTCAGAGAGTAAGGTGGAGAGTGAGTGAGGAGGACACCTGATGTGAGATCTTGTGTCAGAGAGTAAGGTGGAGAGTGAGTGAGGAGGACACCTGATGTAAGATCTTGTGTCAGAGAGTAAGGTGGGAGTGAGTGAGGAGGACGCCTGATGTGAGACCTTGTGTCAGAGAGTAAGGTGGAGAGTGAGTGAGGAGGACACCTGATGTGAGATCTTCTGTCAGAGAATAAGGTGGGAGTGAGTGAGGAGGACACCTGATGTGAGACCTTGTGTCAGAGAGTAAGGTGGAGAGTGAGTGAGGAGGACGCCTGATGTGAGAACTTGTGTCAGAGAGTAACATGGAGAGTGAGTGAGGAGGACACCTGATGTGAGAACTTGTGTCAGAGAATAAGGTGGGAGTGAGTGAGGAGGACACCTGATGTGAGACCTTGTGTCAGAGAGTAAGGTGGAGAGTGAGTGAGGAGGACGCCTGATGTGAGAACTTGTGTCAGAGAGTAAGGTGGGAGTGAGTGAGGAGGACGCCTGATGTGAGATCTTGTGTCAGAGAGTAACGTGGAGAGTGAGTGAGGAGGACGCCTGATGTGAGATCTTGTGTCAGAGAGTAAGGTGGAGAGTGAGTGAGGAGGACGCCTGATGTGAGAACTTGTGTCAGAGAGTAAGTTGGGAGTTAGTGAGGAGGACACCTGATGTGAGATCTTGTGTCAGAGAGTAAGGTGGGAGTGAGTGAGGAGGACGCCTGATGTGAGACCTTGTGTCAGAGAGCAAGGTGGGAATGAGTGAAGAGGACGCCTGATGTGAGAACTTGTGTCAGAGAATAAGGTGGGAGTGAGTGAGGAGGACACCTGATGTGAGACCTTGTGTCAGAGAGTAAGGTGGAGAGTGAGTGAGGAGGACACCTGATGTGAGACCTTGTGTCAGAGAGTAAGGTGGGAGTGAGTGAGGAGGACACCTGATGTGAGACCTTGTGTCAGAGAGAGTAAGGTGGGAGTGAGTGAGGAGGACACCTGATGTGAGACCTTGTGTCAGAGAGTAAGGTGGAGAGTGAGTGAGGAGGACACCTGATGTGAGAACTTGTGTCAGAGAATAAGGTGGGAGTGAGTGAGGAGGACACCTGATGTGAGACCTTGTGTCAGAGAGTAAGGTGGAGAGTGAGTGAGGAGGACACCTGATGTGAGACCTTGTGTCAGAGAGTAAGGTGGGAGTGAGTGAGGAGGACGCCTGATGTGAGACCTTGTGTCAGAGAGTAAGGTGGGAGTGAGTGAGGAGGACGCCTGATGTGAGATCTTGTGTCAGAGAGTAAGGTGGAGAGTGAGTGAGGAGGACGCCTGATGTGAGATCTTGTGTCAGAGAGTAAGGTGGGAGTTAGTGAGGAGGACACCTGATGTGAGATCTTGTGTCAGAGAGTAAGGTGGGAGTGAGTGAGGAGGACGCCTGATGTGAGATCTTGTGTCAGAGAGTAAGGTGGAGAGTGAGTGAGGAGGACACCTGATGTGAGAACTTGTGTCAGAGAGTAAGGTGGGAGTGAGTGAGGAGGACACCTGATGTGAGACCTTGTGTCAGAGAGTAAGGTGGGAGTGAGTGAGGAGGACACCTGATGTGAGACCTTGTGTCAGAGAGTAAGGTGGAGAGTGAGTGAGGAGGACGCCTGATGTGAGATCTTGTGTCAGAGAGTAAGGTGGGAGTGAGTGAGGAGGACGCCTGATGTGAGATCTTGTGTCAGAGAGTAAGGTGGGAGTGAGTGAGGAGGACGCCTGATGTGAGATCTTGTGTCAGAGAGTAAGGTGGGAGTGAGTGAGGAGGACGCCTGATGTGAGAACTTGTGTCAGAGAGTAAGGTGGGAGTTAGTGAGGAGGACACCTGATGTGAGACCTTGTGTCAGAGAGTAAGGTGGGAGTGAGTGAGGAGGACACCTGATGTGAGACCTTGTGTCAGAGAGTAAGGTGGGAGTGAGTGAGGAGGACGCCTGATGTGAGAACTTGTGTCAGAGAGTAAGGTGGGAGTGAGTGAGGAGGACACCTGATGTGAGACCTTGTGTCAGAGAGTAAGGTGGGAGTGAGTGAGGAGGACACCTGATGAGACCCTGATGTGTCAGAGAGTAAGGTGGAGAGTGAGTGAGGAGGACACCTGATGTGAGACCTTGTGTCAGAGAGTAAGGTGGGAGTGAGTGAGGAGGACGCCTGATGTGAGATCTTGTGTCAGAGAGTAAGGTGGGAGTGAGTGAGGAGGACGCCTGATGTGAGACCTTGTGTCAGAGAGTAAGGTGGAGAGTGAGTGAGGGAGGACGCCTGATGTGAGATCTTGTGTCAGAGAGTAAGGTGGAGAGTGAGTGAGGAGGACGCCTGATGTGAGACCTTGTGTCAGAGAGTAAGGTGGAGAGTGAGTGAGGAGGACGCCTGATGTGAGACCTTGTGTCAGAGAGTAAGGTGGAGAGTGAGTGAGGAGGACACCTGATGTGAGAACTTGTGTCAGAGAGTAAGGTGGAGAGTGAGTGAGGAGGACACCTGATGTGAGACCTTGTGTCAGAGAGTAAGGTGGGAGTGAGTGAGGAGGACGCCTGATGTGAGATCTTGTGTCAGAGAGTAAGGTGGAGAGTGAGTGAGGAGGACGCCTGATGTGAGATCTTGTGTCAGAGAGTAAGGTGGGAGTGAGTGAGGAGGACGCCTGATGTGAGATCTTGTGTCAGAGAGTAAGGTGGGAGTGAGTGAGGAGGACGCCTGATGTGAGAACTTGTGTCAGAGAGTAAGGTGGGAGTGGAGTGAGTGAGATCTTCTGTCAGGACACCTGATGTGAGATCTTGTGTCAGAGAGTAAGGTGGAGAGTGAGTGAGGAGGACGCCTGATGTGAGACTTGTGTCAGAGAGTAAGGTGGGAGTGAGTGAGGAGGACGCCTGATGTGAGATCTTGTGTCAGAGAGTAAGGTGGAGAGTGAGTGAGGAGGACACCTGATGTGAGAACTTGTGTCAGAGAGTAAGGTGGAGAGTGAGTGAGGAGGACACCTGATGTGAGACCTTGTGTCAGAGAGTAAGGTGGAGAGTGAGTGAGGAGGACACCTGATGTGAGATCTTGTGTCAGAGAGTAAGGTGGAGTGAGTGAGGAGGACGCCTGATGTGAGACCTTGTGTCAGAGAGTAAGGTGGAGAGTGAGTGAGGAGGACGCCTGATGTGAGACCTTGTGTCAGAGAGTAAGGTGGAGAGTGAGTGAGGAGGACGCCTGATGTGAGACCTTGTGTCAGAGAGTAAGGTGGAGAGTGAGTGAGGAGGACGCCTGATGTGAGAACTTGTGTCAGAGAGTAAGGTGGGAGTGAGTGAGGAGGACGCCTGATGTGAGACCTTGTGTCAGAGAGCAAGGTGGGAGGAGTGAGGAGGACGCCTGATGTGAGACCTTGTGTCAGAGAGTAAGGTGGGAGTGAGTGAGGAGGACACCTGATGTGAGACCTTGTGTCAGAGAGTAAGGTGGAGAGTGAGTGAGGAGGACACCTGATGTGAGACCTTGTGTCAGAGAGTAAGGTGGAGAGTGAGTGAGGAGGATGCCTGATGTGAGATCTTGTGTCAGACAGTAGGGTGGAGATTGAGTGAGGAGGACACCTGATGTGAGACCTTGTGTCAGAGAGTAAGGTGGAGAGTGAGTGAGGAGGACGCCTGATGTGAGAACTTGTGTCAGAGAATAAGGTGGGAGTGAGTGAGGAGGACACCTGATGTGAGACCTTGTGTCAGAGAGTAAGGTGGAGAGTGAGTGAGGAGGACACCTGATGTGAGAGTCAGAGAGTAAGGTGGAGAGTGAGTGAGGAGGACGCCTGATGTGAGATCTTGTGTCAGAGAGTAAGGTGGAGAGTGAGTGAGGAGGACACCTGATGTGAGACCTTGTGTCAGAGAGTAAGGTGGGAGTGAGTGAGGAGGACGCCTGATGTGAGATCTTGTGTCAGAGAGTAAGGTGGGAGTGAGTGAGGAGGACGCCTGATGTGAGACCTTGTGTCAGAGAGTAACGTGGAGAGTGAGTGAGGAGGACACCTGATGTGAGACCTTGTGTCAGAGAGTAAGGTGGGAGTGAGTGAGGAGGACGCCTGATGTGAGATCTTGTGTCAGAGAGTAAGGTGGTGAGGAGGACGCCTGATGTGAGACCTTGTGTCAGAGAGTAACGTGGAGAGTGAGTGAGGAGGACACCTGATGTGAGACCTTGTGTCAGAGAGTAAGGTGGAGAGTGAGTGAGGAGGACACCTGATGTGAGACCTTGTGTCAGAGAGTAAGGTGGGAGTGAGTGAGGAGGACACCTGATGTGAGACCTTGTGTCAGAGAGTAAGGTGGGAGTGAGTGAGGAGGACACCTGATGTGAGACCTTGTGTCAGAGAGTAAGGTGGAGAGTGAGTGAGGAGGACGCCTGATGTGAGACCTTGTGTCAGAGAGTAAGGTGGGAGTGAGTGAGGAGGACTCCTGATGTGAGACCTTGTGTCAGAGAGTAAGGTGGGAGTGAGTGAGGAGGACACCTGATGTGAGACCTTGTGTCAGAGAGTAAGGTGGGAGTGAGTGAGGAGGATGCCTGATGTGAGACCTTGTGTCAGAGAGTAAGGTGGAGAGTGAGTGAGGAGGACGCCTGATGTGAGACCTTGTGTCAGAGAGTAAGGTGGGAGTGAGTGAGGAGGACGCCTGATGTGAGATCTTGTGTCAGAGAGTAAGGTGGAGAGTGAGTGAGGAGGACACCTGATGTGAGACCTTGTGTCAGAGAGTAAGGTGGGAGTGAGTGAGGAGGACACCTGATGTGAGACCTTGTGTCAGAGAGTAAGGTGGGAGTGAGTGAGGAGGACACCTGATGTGAGATCTTGTGTCAGAGAGTAAGGTGGGAGTGAGTGAGGAGGACACCTGATGTGAGACCTTGTGTCAGAGAGTAAGGTGGGAGTGAGTGAGGAGGACACCTGATGTGAGACCTTGTGTCAGAGAGTAAGGTGGGAGTGAGTGAGGAGGACACCTGATGTGAGAACTTGTGTCAGAGAGTAAGGTGGAGAGTGAGTGAGGAGGACACCTGATGTGAGACCTTGTGTCAGAGAGTAAGGTGGGAGTGAGTGAGGAAGACCCCTGATGTGAGATCTTGTGTCAGAGAGTAAGGTGGGAGTGAGGAGAGAGGACGCTGTGAGATCTGTCAGAGAGTAAGGTGGGAGTGAGTGAGGAGGACACCTGATGTGAGACCTTGTGTCAGAGAGTAAGGTGGAGAGTGAGTGAGGAGGACGCCTGATGTGAGACCTTGTGTCAGAGAGTAAGGTGGAGAGTGAGTGAGGAGGACGCCTGATGTGAGAACTTGTGTCAGAGAGTAAGGTGGAGAGTGAGTGAGGAGGACACCTGATGTGAGACCTTGTGTCAGAGAGTAAGGTGGGAGTGAGTGAGGAGGACACCTGATGTGAGATCTTGTGTCAGAGAATAAGGTGGAGAGTGAGTGAGGAGGACACCTGATGTGAGACCTTGTGACAGAGAGTAAGGTGGGAGTTAGTGAGGAGGACACCTGATGTGAGATCTTGTGTCAGAGAGTAAGGTGGGAGTGAGTGAGGAGGACACCTGATGTGAGACCTTCTGTCAGAGAGTAAGGTGGAGAGTGAGTGAGGAGGACACCTGATGTGAGACCTTGTGTCAGAGAGTAAGGTGGAGAGTGAGTGAGGAGGACACCTGATGTGAGATCTTGTGTCAGAGAGTAAGGTGGGAGTGAGTGAGGAGGACACCTGATGTGAGACCTTGTGTCAGAGAGTAAGGTGGGAGTGAGTGAGGAGGACGCCTGATGTGAGATCTTGTGTCAGAGAGTAAGGTGGGAGTGAGTGAGGAAGACGCCTGATGTGAGACATTGTGTCAGAGAGTAAGGTGGGAGTGAGTGAGGAGGACGCCTGATGTGAGATCTTCTGTCAGAGAGTAAGGTGGGAGTGAGTGAGGAGGACGCCTGATGTGAGACCTTGTGTCAGAGAGTAAGGTGGGAGTGAGTGAGGAGGACGCCTGATGTGAGATCTTCTGTCAGAGAGTAAGGTGGAGAGTGAGTGAGGAGGACGCCTGATGTGAGACCTTGTGTCAGAGAGTAAGGTGCGAGTGAGTGAGGAGGACGCCTGATGTGAGATCTTGTGTCAGAGAGTAAGGTGGAGAGTGAGTGAGGAGGACGCCTGATGTGAGACCTTGTGTCAGAGAGTAAGGTGCGAGTGAGTGAGGAGGACGCCTGATGTGAGATCTTCTGTCAGAGAGTAAGGTGGAGAGTGAGTGAGGAGGACGCCTGATGTGAGACCTTGTGTCAGAGAGTAAGGTGGAGAGTGAGTGAGGAGGACGCCTGATGTGAGACCTTGTGTCAGAGAGTAAGGTGCGAGTGAGTGAGGAGGACGCCTGATGAGAGTCCTTGTGTCAGAGAGTAAGGTGGGAGTTAGTGAGGAGGACACCTGATGTGAGATCTTGTGTCAGAGAATAAGGTGGAGAGTGAGTGAGGAGGACACCTGATGTGAGACCTTGTGACAGAGAGTAAGGTGGGAGTTAGTGAGGAGGACACCTGATGTGAGATCTTGTGTCAGAGAGTAAGGTGGGAGTGAGTGAGGAGGACGCCTGATGTGAGACCTTCTGTCAGAGAGTAAGGTGGAGAGTGAGTGAGGAGGACACCTGATGTGAGAACTTGTGTCAGAGAGTAAGGTGGAGAGTGAGTGAGGAGGACACCTGATGTGAGATCTTGTGTCAGAGAGTAAGGTGGAGAGTGAGTGAGGAGGACACCTGATGTGAGACCTTGTGTCAGAGAGTAAGGTGGGAGTGAGTGAGGAGGACGCCTGATGTGAGATCTTGTGTCAGAGAGTAAGGTGGGAGTGAGTGAGGAAGACACCTGATGTGAGACATTGTGTCAGAGAGTAAGGTGGAGAGTGAGTGAGGAGGACGCCTGATGTGAGATCTTGTGTCAGAGAGTAAGGTGGGAGTGAGTGAGGAGGACACCTGATGTGAGATCTTCTGTCAGAGAGTAAGGTGGGAGTGAGTGAGGAGGACACCTGATGTGAGATCTTGTGTCAGAGAGTAAGGTGGAGAGTGAGTGAGGAGGACACCTGATGTGAGATCTTCTGTCAGAGAGTAAGGTGGAGAGTGAGTGAGGAGGACGCCTGATGTGAGACCTTGTGTCAGAGAGTAAGGTGGAGAGTGAGTGAGGAGGACGCCTGATGTGAGACATTGTGTCAGAGAGTAAGGTGGGAGTGAGTGAGGAGGACGCCTGATGTGAGATCTTCTGTCAGAGAGTAAGGTGGGAGTGAGTGAGGAGGACGCCTGATGTGAGATCTTCTGTCAGAGAGTAAGGTGGGAGTGAGTGAGGAGGACGCCTGATGTGAGACCTTGTGTCAGAGAGTAAGGTGCGAGTGAGTGAGGAGGACGCCTGATGTGAGATCTTCTGTCAGAGAGTAAGGTGGAGAGTGAGTGAGGAGGACACCTGATATGAGACCTTGTGTCAGAGAGTAAGGTGGGAGTGAGTGAGGAGGACACCTGATGTGAGACCTTGTGTCAGAGAGTAAGGTGGGAGTTAGTGAGGAGGTCGCCTGAAGTGAGACCTTGTGTCAGAGAGCAAGGTGTAGAGGAACTGAGGAAGACGCCTGATGTGAGATCTTCTGTCAGACAGTAAGGTGGAGAGTGAGTGAGGAGGACGCCTGATGTGAGACATTGTGTCAGAGAGTAAGGTGGGAGTGAGTGAGGAAGACCCCTGATGTGAGACCTTGTGTCAGAGAGTATGGTGGAGGGACTGAAAAAGATGCCTGATGTGGATCTCTGGTCTCCATGCGCATGCATGGCCATGAATGCTGGTGCAGATACAAGCATGCACACACATGAATAAACATGTACACACACAGTATACATGCATATACCAAAAAAACGGATAGAGTTTTATATTTGCCTCTTGATCTCAAGGGAGTTATTTTTGTCACAAGCAGCCTAAATGCATGTTGAAGATGAAGCACATCTGTTTTTAGACTTACGTTGATTTCATAGACTCTGCTCTTTTCTTGCCTGCATCTCAGTTGAAGCCTGAGAATCCGGATAGTGACAGTAAAAGGCCAGCCATGCAGCCTCTTCTAGAATTCATGTGGAGGGGCCATAGGCAAAGCCAGCAGAGCCCTTAGGACAGGGAAACAGTGGGTGGCCAGAGGGGCTCAGTAGCCATGGTGGACCACAGCCATGTCCTCCTTGACCTCACATCCAGACCAAGGCCTGGACCATGACTCAGCACCGCAGTCTTGCTCGGCGTGGCCAACACCACCTCTGTTTGGCAGCATCAGTGATCTGCGCTCCAAGCCCTCATTTTCTCTGTGCACATGTTTACTCTGAAAGGGAGATCATCGCTGCCTAGAAGCCAAACCAAGAAATGCTGAATGCCTCAATTTTCTAAAAATATGTTTCTCCAAAAAATGTTTTGATTTTTCCTTGCCTTCATTTGCTTGCATTTGGAAGGACTAAGTGGTGCACAACAGTTGTGATGACAAGCAGTTGCTTTGTGGCACGGACTGAACTCAGTAACAACTGTAAGCGAATCCAAAGCTGCGGCTTTCAGTGTGCACTCCTGGGTGTCCACCATGCTCGCCTGCGTTAGGTGTTCCAGTGTCAAGAGCCCATTCCAAATCAGAAGCCAGCAGAGGACAAGAGCGTAGGCCACCAGGTCATGTCTTCCAAACACCACTCCCTTCTGCCCACAGAATGTCCCACCAGCCTGCCTCTCCTGGCTTTCTGACTTTTTGATTCAATGTTTCACCCAGGCTTGCTCCAGGAGCTGTCCTCTCCCACAGATGCCTGAGGTGATGGGAGATGTAGAAGGCAGATGTTGTGGCGAGAACTGATAACCCAGGAGTAAGCAGGCCAAGATGGCGCATGAGCCCATCCAACAAGCATTCTCTCCTCAGTGGGGTAGAAGATTTTCAGAGAACCTGGAAAGATAGAAATGGCAAAGTTTAGAGTCAGTCTGCCACGGACCTAGCACTAGGCTATTCATTTTCAGTTTCACCATGAGGGAAAGAAAGCCCACCTTCTCCTCCGCTGCCCTTGGTCCACACTGTCCAGTCCTTGTCTGTCAAATGGGCAGGAGGCTCCCAGGACTGTTGATAAAATCACATGTGAGAACATTCATGGATGCCCCAGGCGCCTGCTTGTGCAGCTGGTCTACAAATGGTGGCTGTGTTTTTAGCAGTGAACGCTAAGATGAAGTGTGGGGCTGGGGAGACGGCTCCATGGAGAATGCACTTGCTGTGCAAGCATGAGGACCTAAGTTCGGATCCCTCATATCTATGTTAATGCCAAGTGAGCATGGCGGCATACAGAGATGGGGTCCTCCCCTCCCCGGAGCAAGCTGGCTAGCTAGACCAGCAGCATTAGCCAGCTCTGGGCTCCACGGAAGCCCTCTCTCAGGAGAATACAATAAGAAACGATGGAGGAAGCAAACCCAACATCAACCCCTGGCCTCCATGTGTGCATGCCCCTACACACACACACACACACACACACACACAAAAATGATGAGGTGTCCCAACACTGATGGGATCTCAGTCTTGTCCATCCCCCTTACTCACTGCCCTCCTCCACTATTACCTCAGAGCCCTGGTAAGGCTAACTAGCATGCTGGTGTCTATTCAGCATCTGTCCCAGTGAGATCAGCCTGCCCCACCCTGCTGCACCCTACTGCTATGGAGGGTGTTCAAGGCCCCCTCCCCAGCTCTTTCCTGCCAGCCTGCTGTGCAGTGTGCACATGTCTCTAGTTCCCAGTGTTGCAATGTAGGCTCTGCTAAGAAAGCCTTTCTGAGCCCCTCGTGTTCCCAACACCTGCAGCAGCACCTGGCACTTAATAGGTGCTCAGCAAGCATTTATTGAGGGTGAAGGCATTTCACGTGTCTGTCATATGCTTGTAATTTCAAGTTCTTGACTCCATGTGTAAAGTACCAAGTATAAAGACACAGTTGTAATTCTCTAATGTGGCTTTGCTAATGAGGACACTAATAAAATGTTAATGGCATAGGCTTATAATTTTTTCTCTGGGATACCTTTTCATATAAATATTACCAAGCCTGCAAAAATATTTTCCAAGTTAGTTCTTGGACAGGAGATGAAGTCATTGCATTACAATGGTCACAGCATGTGCTTTAAAGATATACTTGTTTTCCTGGTCTTCACTATGTCTGAAGTGTATTGTCTTTCAGGGAAAAGCTGGCGGACCATTATGAAGACATCACCAAAGGGCTCAGCACACTAGAAAAGTCCAAAATGGGCTCCATCCCCCTGTACAACGTGCAGACAGTGCTGCGGGAATGTGGCTGTGCCCTCAAGGATGAGGAGCTGGCCAGCCTTCTGGACAGGTTGGTGTGGTTTGGTTTTGCTTCTGTCCAACATCCGTGCAGGAAAAACCACCTGCGGACCTGCTCCTGTCCTTCTTCTCCACTCACACAGCCTTTAACCTGAGGTGCCCTCCACGCATCCTTGGCTGGCCTGTGTTGAGTCAGCCTGAAGCAGAGAGTGTGTCTGACAAGTACAGACTTCTCTGGGGTCCTAGCAGCAGTCGTCAGTTTTTGACGTTGCCTGAATCGTTTTATTCATACACTTTGGTTGAAGCCCGAGTCCTGCGAGGCTTGCTGCTGAAAGCAGTGGCCCCTTACCCTGCCCGTGCCATGGATTCAGTCTTCAGAGTCAACAACTCCAACACTGATGGCTTTGGGCACTGAATGTCCCCATCTCTAAGCGATGGGCTTCTATCAGGGCTCCTTGGGTGTTTGCGTGTAGGCAGTATCTGTTGACTTCCGTGGAAGATACGGGTTTCAGCCCTTTTCTCCCAGGGTCGCCTGTCAGCCCATCACCCCTCAGCCTCCACCACCCCAGCACACGGAGCTCACCATCAGGGCTTCTAATGTCACAGTGTCCCAACTTGGGTGACCCACTTTACTGTGACTAGCTGATCCCTTCTCTTTTTCATAGCTCTTTCCCTAGAGTCCTAGGATTCTTTTTGCTGTTCATTTAGTGGCCCAGGTCCTTGTCACCTCTGATAAATCCCCAGCAAATTCATGCTATGACATCTCTGTCCAGTGTGTTCAGGCTTCAGTTCCTGAGATGGTTTATTTTGCATTCTCCAGTTCTCAGAGATGTTCTTGATGTCCTTCATTAATGAGTGCCTCCTCTCATTACTGGACATGGAGCTGCCATGACTTGTCTCATGGTTTTAACTCTATTTTCTGGCTGCTTCTTCTTCTTTTTTTTTTTTTCGAGGTAGGGTTTCACTGTAGCCCAGGCTGACCTGGAATTCACCATGTAGTCTCAGGGTGGCCTGGAGCTCACAGTGATCCTCCTACCTCTGCCACCCTAGTGCTGGGGTTAAAGGCGTGCGCCACCACGCCTGGCCTTGGCTTGTCCTTTTTGCTGTGTGTTCTCAGTGCTCCCAGCACTTGTGTTGAGGCCGTTGTTTCTGCTTGGACACTGACATCTCTAGTTGCAGGGTTTGGCTTTGCTCCCTGAATGGTCCTTCCAGCTTCCAGCTCTGACTTCCTGGAGACACAACAGCATTTCTCTGAAATTAAGAATGCAAATTGATTTTGTAAGTTTTCTTTGGTTTTGTGTGTGTGTGTGTGTATGTGTGTATGTGTGTGTGTGTGCATGTGCATGGTGGTGGGCATTGTGAGTGTGAAGAGTGTGGTATATGTGTGTGTGTGTGTGTGTAGCAGACAGCTTCAGGTTCGCTGAGATGAACTTCCAGACCAGGCACAGTTATGGAGGAAGGGATATTATTTATTGAAGCTTACAGATCCAGAGGAATTTCCATAACAGCAGAAGAAGCTGGCCTTTCTTCACAGGACCAGGCAAGAGAGCAAAGCCAACCAGCCACCACAGCACACAGCAGAACTACAGCCAAAAGGTCACACAGCACACTTCAGGAACTCCTGCTAGGCACATTTGCATATCTTTACAATGGACTCTCAAACCTTCACCACACCTTAAGACCAGGGCCCCCAGTGACCTTGCCTCTAGCAAGGTGATTGCAGATGCAAACTATAAGTAATAAACCACTGAATATATTGGGGGACATATATTCAAACTACCACATTCCGCCCCAATTATTTAGCTCTCCCCAATAGATTTATAACTATCACACATTGTAAATTGTACCTCAGTCCAATTTCAAAGAGTCTTGATCAACAAGCCCCAAACAAGTTAAATACTTTCAACATGTAAAGGCACAGAGTAAACATTTTTAACTGGTATAAGGTATAGCAAGGAGAAACTAAAACAATGCAAACTCAACCACCATCAGCAGTCATCAAACTTCTGCAGTTCAAGTTCAATATAACCAGTCTTCAGGCTCCAGCTGGGTTAATAGCCAGGGAAAACTTGATCCTAGGCCAACACTGCACTCCATGGTAGCCCTTTTGCACAGTCCTGGTATTTCCAAAACATCTTCAGGTCTCCATGCAAACCACGGTCCATCTTCCAAAAGGCTCTTCCAGTTAAGTTTTTATGTGCAGGACACAGCCATATTCTAAATCCACAGACAAAATAAACCATAGCCTTGAAAAGCAGGTTCCTTCTCCAGTGTCTTTCCTCAGGCATCCTCTCCATTGTTTTAATGTAAATCAAGGGCCACCTTCCTTCCACCTTCTTCAAATGTGTTGACAATCCGTAACCTTTTTGCTCTGTTTGCTCTTTCCAACTTAAAATCTTAAAATCTCAGTCCGAGATATCAAACTTTCAGATTCAGAAATTCCAGTAACCCAAAACCGTCTCAGTCCATATTTCTTACAAATTTAAGCATCAAACTTTCTGGGCCTGAAGTTCAACAAAGTCCTTCCTTTCCTTCCCTTTAGAAAGCTCATAAGCCAAGCCTCAAGTTCAATCCTATCTGCACTTAGCATTTTCAAACTCTCATCAGAATAGTACATAAAACTTGGCTTACCACTCCAGAAGGCATCTTCAGTTGCAAGCACCCCATGCCCATTCCTAAAACAAAGGTTCCAAAAGCTCTTGGATAGTTCATCTCACTCCACCTCCTCGGTACCACTTTACTGGGCTGGTTTCCCCATCCTGGAGGAAGGGATTCTCAATTCCATAAAGGCAGGAGAAGCGGCCTGCTCTCCACAGGGCCAAGCAGAGCCAACCAGGCCACAGAGCCTGGGTCAACAGCACACTTCACTCCTGCTAGGCACATTTGCATATCTTTACAATGGACTCTCAAACCTTCACCACACCTTAAGACCAGTCTTGCATTGGGTAAGTAATAAACCACTGAATATATTGGGGGACATATATTCAAACTACCACAGTGTGTGTGTGTGAAGTTTGCACACGTGCAGAGGTCATAGGAAAACATTGGTTGTCCTCCACAGCAATCCTCTCTACCCCCACCCCAGTGCTGCCTCCCAAACTCCGTTTTTGTTCTGTTTGCTCTTTCAGATATTTCAGATTAGAAAATATTTCTGAAGTTTCCCCATAGCTCTTGGATAGTCTACCCTGGGCTGGTTTCCCCAAAATCTGTGTCTGTACAGGCCATCACACTGGGCCAGCCTCAAACTCACAACAATCCTCCTACCTCTGCCTTTATATTCACACACCCCAACAGGCTCATTCACTGTCCTCAACCTTGTCCCGTGTGACAGTGAGCCTCTGAGGCACCCACCACCTTGGCCACACAGCTTTTGAGTTTGCCACTCCTGTTGTTCTTTCTGAACGTCCCCTTCTGCCTCCATCACCCATCTGTTCCTGTGTGGTGTCTGCCTTTCTCCTCACAGCCGTGTGAAAATAAACACAGCTACTTCAAATTCCCCATGGAGGGCCACATTTGGGTCTAGTAGGATGCTTCCTTTCATCAGACTGTCTTTTCCTGCCTTCTAGAACATCTTGGGGTGTTGCTGGAAGCCAGTCATGTGCATTCTGTAATAATGGGAAGGGAAGCCACCTTCCTCCTGTGTGAGGTTTTATATGACTGGCCAGGTGTTGAACTCTGTTGAATGTCCTTTGGGCCACCAGTGCCAAGGGCTGTAACTTTCTCCAGGGTCCTGTGTGCTCTGGCTTTTCTTTTTTTCATTTTTATTTTTGGAAAGAGACACAGAGAGAGGCAGACAAAGAGGGAGAGGGAGACAGATAGAGAATGGGCGCAACAGCAGTCTCTCAGCTGCTGTGAATGAAATCCAGATGCGTGCGCCCCCTTGTGGTTAAGTTCAGCATTGCGCCCTTGCATCACTGCATCTGCATCTGGCTAAACGTGGGACCTGGAGATTGGAACCAGGTTCTTAGGTTTAGCAGGCAGGCGCCTTAACTGCTAAGCCATCTCTCCAGCCTGCTCTGGCTTTTCATAGGAACTGCTTCTGAAGTAGACCGTCTCTCCAGCTCTCTGTCCTCGGTCACTCTGCGGCTGTGTGATGTGACCATGCTGGGGAAGAGAAGTGTTCTGTAACCTTGATTGAAGCTTAGTGCCTCTCAGCAGGCCTGAGGCCCTGGGCTACAGCCTTCAGAGATGTCTTTTAGCCTTTTCTGCCCCCTTAGGTAAGACAGCTTTTAGAGGAGGCTGCAGGTGGCTCCTCTGAGGTAAGCCCTGCTCAAGTGTCTTCCCTTGCACAGTCTGCAGAGGAGGCTCTGAGCACACATCACAGGACTGCTCTTGTCACCTCTCCTACTCGTGCGGTCTTTCTCAGATCTCCCTGTGACAGGCTGGGGGTTCCGGGGTGACTCCCTCTCCCCTCCAGCTAGTCCCACTAGTTGACAAGCACTGATGGCGTTGGATCCAGAGGAGCAGATGCAGGTGGAGTCTGTGTGCGTGTCTTTCCAGATTTGAGGCAAACATTTTCCCCTTAAGTTTAGTTCTCTGCTGGGCCCTCACACAGGTTACAGGCTTGTCTGAGCTTCATTGTGTTCAAGCTGAGAAGCCCAATGCGTGTGTGTGTGTGTGTGTGTGTGTGTGTGTGTGTGTGTGTGTGTGTGTGTGTGTGTGCGCGCATGTGTAGAAAAAGGGAAGGCCATTTCATCTTCAAACACTTCTGTGTTCTTTCTCAGTCTCTTCTTACAGAATCTGTTTCCAGCTGCATCAGGACTCATGTGCATTCAGTGAATAAATCATGGGGTAATCACAGCAGATAAACAATTAGCCGAGTGATTCTTAGAGCCTTGTTAAAACAGAGTTAGGCTCGCTGCTTTTATCAATGACCACAAAGGCCTTGGAATGTCTGCACCCCACTTTTCAATGGGGTGATCAACTGTTTTTTGCATGTTGAAGTCTCAATAAGGATCCATTGCTGGGCGGCTTGTTTCTGCTCAAAGACCTTGATGGAGAGCATCTCTGCTATGGTAATTAGATGTAGATTAGTCCTTTCCAGACCCAAAATAGACTTTTCTAAATCCCACTGAGGAGGTTAGCATTTGCATTTGGTTTGTGGCTGCATCTTCCAGTACCACTGGGCTGGCAGCTCCTCCCGCTGATGAAACGGCATTGATTGTCTGTTTCCTTGAGCCTCCAGCACGTGAGCAGAGCCCACGACGCGGGCGGGCGGGCGGGCGGGCGGGGCGCTCTGCAGCTGTGACTTGCCGAGCAAGGCTCTTGGCTGGCCTGCTTCAGAAGCAGAGCACCTCCAAGCCACTGGAAACTTCTCTCTCCCATTCACCACTGTCCAACCATCCTGCACCCCACTGGCACCCCATCTGCCTCACAGAAAGCCTACCACTCAGCGGCCAACATCACCCCAAGAGTCAAAGTTATGGAAGCAGGAACTTGGAAGGCAGGACACCTTCATTTGAATTACTTTACATCTTTGCTAATACGCCATGCACTCTTAGAGAACACTTGGATTTAGTCTGGTTGATTCTTTCAGAATTTAGAGGTAACTGCTTCCCTGTCGAGGCTGAAGGCAGGGGTGGGGTGCGGGGAGGGACCTCTGTTGCTGCTTGGAAGTCCTTGTGGTCGCATGTGCTGAAATAGGATTTTTATTTGAGGACAGACACGTTGAGCTTGACTGGGTTTTGCTTAGATATCTTTGAAGAGCTTTTGGCTTGACAGCCTCATTTCAGCCATGCTTGGAAGAGAATTTAGAGTGTTTCCACCTCAGCTCTCCTGTCCTAGCCACTGCCTGTGGTGGGCACCACACCTGTGCCTCAGTGTAGTCAAGGCTTTGACCATCACAGGACTTTCCTGTCCATGGCTCTGCTCACCCACTGCTGTCTGGCCCTCAGACCCCCCCAACAACCCCCCCAACAGGACTGCTCCAGTGACCCCCATCTCTGCCACTGTGCTTTTGTGTGCCCTCCCCGGGCCAGCATGTCTAAGCAGGTGGCTCTTCTGCCTTCTGCCCTCCACAGCCCTGAGCCTGCTGCTCAGCCGCCAAGCCTCAGGTCCTTAGGGCAGGACCACCTGCAGCTCTCGTAGCCCTCACCTTGTTCCCTGCTGATGGTGTTCTTGTGTGCACCTTTAAAAGTACAGCTAAGGGCTGGGGAGGTGGCTTGCCATGTACAAAACCTGAGCCCAGATCCCCAGCACCCACATGCATGGAGGCAGGTGAGGCAGCTCACCTGTAATTCCAGGACTGGGAGCAGGACGGGGTCTTCCTGGGACAAGGCGCATAACTAGACTAGCCAAACCAAGGAACTCTAGATTCACGTGGGAGACCCGCCTCAGTAAAGCCAGAAAGAGAGCACAGAACACACCTGATGTTAACCTCTGGTCTACACACACATGCGTGCTCACCCACACACATGTGAGCATACACATATGCATGTATTCACAAACAAAAACCAGAGCAGGCACCAGCGTCCTCCCCACAACTGTTTGTTGAATGAATAAGCAACATGCTTTCTCAACGAATACATTGTTTTCTTTTGCCGGAAGCTGGGGAGTCCTTGTGCATGATAATAATTCCATCAATCACCTGGACTTCTTAAAAGCTCTGGAGACCATCAAGCCACATAGAGCTGAGCCAGGAGACAGAGAAGAAAGCGCGCCAATCAACTTCTCACTGCTGAGCCTGGAGGAGCTGCTGAAGAGTGTGCAGGGGGTTGTCGACTCCTCCCAGCTGGCTCTGTCAGAGGTATGGCAGAGGGCCAACTCCAGCCCACCCCACCTCCTACAAGACCCCGCCCACCTCCCTCCATTTTCCTTGGGAATCTAATTTATGAAGATGCATTATTGATTTAAGCAAATGCACACCCATTCTTCTCTGTAAAGAGTCTGCATGGGCCAGGAGTGGTGGCGCACGCCTTTAATCCCAGCATTTAGGAGGTAGAGGTAGGGGGATCACCGTGAGTTCAAGGCCACCCTGAGACTACACAGTGAATTCTAGGTCAGCCTGGGCTAGAGCAAGACCCTACCTCAAAAAAACCAAAACCAACCAAATAAGGAATCTGCATGTTTGTGGGGATGGATGCAGCAGAGGCCCAGCAGGTGAGATTGATAAGCAACTGGTGTTCCTTGCCACTGCACCAGCACAACACAGGAAGTGCAGTGTCAGAGAACTGCATAGCCTTCTTGGCTCTTAGTTGTCTGTAACTCAGGATTTAGGGTGTCAGATTGTCACAGTCACACAAAACGTCAAAAGCCTTAAAGGGCTTTGGAGAGGACACAGGTGGATGGTCACAAGACCATCGAAGTGAGGGCTGACCATAAGCAAAAGGAAATAAGGTTAAACCAGTGGCTGGGCACCCAAGGTCCGACAATTGCCGTTACGATTACTGTTACCAGAAATGACAGGCATAACTCTGTTTCACCTCGAAGATCCAAAGCCCATGTCTAAAGCTGTTCGCCAAATGACAAGGTGGTGTCTGACATGATCTGAATCTGTTTTTGTAGATCTTGCCAAGCAGGGGAAACACTGGCAGAATTATCAAAAGTACATACACAGCATTTAACCTTGGTAATGGCACAGATGGCACTCTGAGTTGCCACGAGCACATCTAGAGTCACACTGTTGTGTACAGTTGCCTCCATCTGACCTTTGGAATTAGGAAGGGAAATCCCCTGTACTGTGTTGCCCGAGGCTTTTAAGACTTACCTCACTTTCTGGTTATGCTTTTCTGCTCAGTGCTTAAGAGCAAGTAGGAGAGGCTGTTGGGGACGGGAGGCGCTCTGTGGCTCTCCGCACTCATGCCGCTGCCGGGATGAGTGAGGGTGGCGCTGGCCATGGGGCTTCCTCAGAAGCATTAAGGGTTTCCCTCTATTCTGACTCTGCTTTCACAGACTGCACCTTGAGTGGAGTCCAATCTCTGTGACTCCAGGTCTTCCCTGCTCAAAAGATAGGCACCTGACTTACCAGAGCTGTAGGACCCTCTAGAAATGTCCTGTCATCTCCAGGGTCTGCTTGACGTGGGAACAAGGACCAAAATACTGGCTGCGCTTTTAGAGAACCCCAGTGCCTCTGACCGGCTTTGGCTTCTACACATGGTTCTTAGGCACTCGGAAGGAGTTCCACCAGTCTTGAACAAAAATATGGATTTGAAAGCACAGGTTACACATGACAACAGCCATGGAGATGATTCTTACCAATGAATTTACAAAACCTGGTAATGGTTTTGTTAAAAAGAAACAAGCAGAGAAAAGTCCTGACTGACATCTTTGTTTAAAAAAATCATGAGAAGTGTTCCCAAAGTTAATTTTGCAGCTTCAGCAATTAAGAGAACTTCTTTGGTCATGGTATGGTGGCAAGCAGGCCCCAAATTTCTGAGCTTTCTGTCTCTGCCTCTGAAATGCTGGGACTAAAGGTGTGAGCCATCACACCTGGTAGAATCCTGTGACTGCAAATAATCCCCTAAACTACCAGTTTTAAACAGAACGTCAGTTAGACTGTGAGATAGGCAGAACCAGAGTCAGAATCTCAATATATTGACCGTGATTTAAAGTCTAAGAACCAGTTTTAAACAGAACTTGACATTTTGTTAATAATGTACCTTACAGTGAGATAGAAAAAGCAAGAGAACCAGAGTCAGAATCTCAATATATTGACCGTGATTTAAAGTCTTAATAACCTTGAGTCTACAGTCTATGGATTTAGTCCCTTACATGACCTTTAATCTACTTAGAAAATGAGTCATTTATCCCAGACATGACCCTAAATGAGTCTACAGTCTAGATTTAGTCCCTAGTCCCTCAAGATCAAATGCTCCCAGCCCAGACATGACAGAATGAGTCTACAGTCTATGGATTTAGTCCCATGTGACCCTAAATGAGTCTACAAGAGTGCTGAGGTCCCTTAGGAAACAAATAGCAGTTTAGAAGACATGACCCTAAATGAGAGATTTAGTCCCTTACAGACATGACCCTAAATGAGCTACAGTCTATGGATTTAGTCCCTTATCATGACCCTAAATGAGCCTACAGTCTTGGATTTAGTCTAAGGACCCTAAATGAGTCTACAGTCTAGGATTTAGTCCACAGACATGACCCAAATTATTTCTATGGATTTAGAATGACATGACCCTAAATGAGTCTATAGTCTATGGATTTAGTCCCTTACATGACCCTAAATGAGCCTACAGTCATGGATTTAGTCCCTAACCCTAAATGAGTCTACAGTCTATGGATTTAGTCCCTTACAGACATGACCCTAAATGAGTCTATTTAGTCTATGACCCTAAATGAGTTAGTCCCTTTAGTCAGACAGACATGACCCTAAATGAGTCTACAGTCTATGGATTTAGTCCCTTAAAGACATGGATTTAGTTTAGTCCTTATAGACATGACCCTAAATGAGTGTCTAGGATTTAGTCCCTTACAGACATGACCCTAAATGAGTCTACAGTCTAGTCCACTTACAGACATGTCTATTTAGTCCCTTACAGACATGACCCTAAATGAGTCTACAGTCTATGGATTTAGTCCCTTACAGACATGACCCTAAATGAGTCTACAGTCTATGGATTTAGTCCCTTACAGACATGACCCTAAATGAGTCTACAGTCTATGGATTTAGTCCCTTACAGACATGACCCTAAATGAGTCTACAGTCTATGGATTTAGTCCCTTACAGACATGACCCTAAATGAGCCTACAGTCTATGGATTTAGTCCCTTACAGACATGAAACTATGACCCTTACAGACATAAATGAGTCTATAATGAGTCTATGGTCTATTTTAGTCCATGACCCTAAATGAGTACAGTCTATGGATTTAGTCATGACCTAAATGAGTCTACAGTCTATGGATTTAGTCCCTTATAGACATGACCCTAAATGAGTCGACAGTCTATGGATTTAGTCCCTTTTAGACATGACCCTAAATGAGTCCCTTACAGACAGTCAGACATGACCCTAAATGAGTCTATTTAGTCCCTAGACATGACCCTAAATGAGTCTACAGTCTATGGATTTAGTCCTTACAGACATGACCCTAAATGACCAGTCTAAATGAGTCCTACAGACATGTCTAAATGGATTTAGTTTAGTCCCTTACAGACATGACCCTAAATGAAATGTCTACAGTCTATGGATTTAGTCCTTACAGACATGACCCTAAATGAGTCTACAGTCTATGGATTTAGTCCTTACAGACATGAGTCTACAGTCTATGGATTTAGTCCCTTACAGACATGACCCTAAATGAGTCTACAGTCTATGGATTTAGTCCCTTACAGACATGACCTAAATGAGCCTACAGTCTATTTAGTCCCTTACATGTCACATGGCAGTCTGGATTTAGTCCCTTACAGACATTTAGTCCCTAAATGAGCCTACAGACATGACCCTAAATGAAAGTCTATGATTTAGTCCCTTACAGACATGACAAATCTACAGTCTATGGATTTAGTCCCTTACAGACATGAAACTAAATGAGTCTACAGTCTATGGATTTAGTCCCCTAAATGAGCCTACAGACATGAAACTAAATGAGTCCTACAGTCTAAATGGATTTAGTCCCTTACAGACATGAAACTAAATGAGTCTAAAGTCTATGGATTTAGTCCTTACAGACATGACTAAATGAGCCTACAGTCTATGGATTTAGTCCCTGACCCTAAATGAGCCTACAGTCTAGGATTTAGTCCCTTATGACCCTAAATGAGTCGACAGTCTATGGATTTAGTCCCTTACAGACATGACCCTAAATGAGACAGTGGACCCTAGACATGAGCCTAAATGAGTCTACAGTCTATGGATTTAGTCCCTTACAGACATGACCCTGAGTCTACAGTCTATGTTCTATCTATGGATTTAGTCCCTTACAGACATGACCCTAAATGAGCCTACAGTCTATGGATTTAGTCAGACATGACCCTAAATGAGTCTACAGATGGATTTAGTCCTCTTACAGACATGACCCTAAATGAGTCTACAGTCTATGGATTTAGTCTTGAAACTAAATGAGTCGACAGTCTATGGATTTAGTCCCTTACAGACATGACAAATGAGCCATGATTTAGTCCCTTACAGACATGACCCTAAATGAGTCAGTCTATGGATTTAGTCCCTTACAGACATGACCTAAATGAGTCTTGGAGTCCAGACATGAAACTAATGGATAGACAGACATGACCCTAAATGAGTCTACAGTCTATGGATTTAGTCCCTTACAGACATGACCCTAAATGAGTCTCTACAGACATGACCCTCTATGGATTTAGTCCCTTACAGACATGACTACAGTCTATTTAGACCCTAAACAGACATGAAACTAAATGAGTCAGTCTATGGATTTAGTCCCTTACATGACCCTAAATGAGCCTACAGTCTATGGATTTAGTCCCTTATAGACATGACCCTAAATGAGTCGACAGTCTATGGATTTAGTCCCTTACAGACATGAAACTAAATGAGTCTACAGTCTATGGATTTAGTCCCTTACAGACATGACCCTAAATGAGTCTACAGTCTATGGATTTAGTCCCTTACAGACATGACCCTAAATGAGCCTACAGTCTATAGATTTAGTCCCTTCCAGACATGACCCTAAACAAACCTACAATCTATGGATTCAGTCCCTTGCCACTGTCATTCTAAATAATACCCTGTGAACTGCATGACCTTTTCTTTCATTGCAGCCTCACATTCACACATTTGGCTTCAAAGTGTGTCTCAGCCTAAAGCAATAATTTGAGAGAGAGAGGGAGAGAGGGATGGAGAGAAAGGGAACATACCAGGACTTCTTGGCCTCGCCCACTGTTGTGCCCTTCCGTGCGGAGTTTTGGTGGTTTGAACCCTGCTGAGAGTCTGAGTCTTGTCTCCTTGTGCTTAGCAGCATAACCCTGCAAAATGGAGTCAGTCTTTCAGTTCTACAGGAGGGGAAATGGAAGCTCAGGGCAAATAAATTTGCCACCATCTGTAGGAAGCGGAGGTGAGAACATGGATTAAAAAGTGAAAAGTGGCCTATTCCTACCTTTCTTTTCCAAATCCAGAAGGTCTAAAGAATTGAAGTCTTAGCTGGGTATGGTGCCACACAGCTGTCATCCCAGTGCATGGGACACTGAGGCCAGAGCAGAGTTCAAGGCCAGCCTGAGCTAGACTCAGTCTGGGGTAGGAGAGTTGGAGGAATCGAGGAAGTCCTTAAGATCTTTCATTGGGATGTGTGTTTGTCACCCTTTACTGTGCCAGAGGATCAGCTTTAGTCTCTTAGATTGTGACAAACCCAAGGCCACGTGCCAGACCCTCGGAGCAGACCCAGGAAATAGAGGCCTCCATGTGTGAGATTATTGAAACTTGGCTTTGTAAGTCACAGAGGCAGCATGGAATCCGGAGTCCAAGAGGGAGGGATTAGTGGGGAGAGGGTGTATGAAGTGCTTCAAGCTTGGCCTCGATCCTACAAAGAAGGCATATTCTCTGTGAGGATTTAACATCTTAGGCCTTTAATTATTCCCTAAAGAAAAAATGTCTGCAGGCAGCTCATCGGGAGCCCAGAGGCTGGACCACAGTGATGGCGGCCTGGGGCGCTGCAGCTTGTCTGTGTCGTGAGAACCCGCGGAGGCTGGCTTCTGAGAGCCAGACCATCTAACTTGACTTTGACACCATCAGGATGTTTCTGAGGTGTCCAAGGGTCTCAGCAAGGAGCCTGGGGTATTGCTTCTGACAAACACTCTTAGGCAGGCTGGTTTGCACACAGACCCAGGGCAGCTCAGCTGTGGGCAGAGAGCTGTACCTACCATCACCTCTCAGGCCCTGATATCCCCCGGTCATTCTCCCCCTCAGCACAGACTGCTCGCTCGGTTTGCTGGGCTTATTGTTGAGCTGGCTGTCCTCAGCGTGTGTGGAGGTCCACCCATCACCCAGACCCATGTACTTCCAGTCAAAGATTCCCGCATAGCTACTGAGTTAAATCCACCTTGACAATGAAACAGCTGGAGTTCAGAGAGGTCAAGGACTGGGATGAGCATCTCAGTTCAGGTTCAAAGACAAATTCCTGCCCCCAAGGGGGCAGGGACAGCCCATTGCCTCCTGTGTCTTCCCGGTGAATGAAAGCTGGAAGCCCTGAGGTGCCTTCAGGTTAATTTAGTTACACCTCCGCCCCGCCCCAGGGGATGCCTAATTAGTCTGGAAGTAAAGAAGTAAAGCACAGGGGAGCTCAGCTAGGGGGTTGCAGGCACATTAAATTCTTACTTAAAAAAGGGATCTTAATCCACCACTTGATACAAATTTCCTAGAGCAATAAAAATGAATGATTTTGTTTCAACAGATGGAAAAAATGTGTGTTCTTTTTATAGCACGTTTTTGCACCTTCTCAGTTGGAGGACCACACTGCTGGATTGGAGGTGTGGGCCCACTGCCTCAGGCACAGGCCGTTTCAGTGGGGTGCTCTCCTGATGGGGGCCCCTCAGGCTCTGGGCTAGGATTGGGTGAAAAGCCTGGTGGAGAGAAGGGAGGGGTGTCCAGCCTCCTCCAAGACACGTCCAAAGCCAGACGCTAGCCTGAGAGCCCTGCCCGTACCCAGGACCGCTGTGAACCACCTCCACAAGTCATCCATGCCTGAAAGAGCTAGATCATGATGGTGGAGAGACCCTGACGCAGGCACTCTCTGTCCTCTGTATAGAGGGCTTCCTGAGAGAGTTTCCGGCAGGTTCTGGGCACCTCTTCTCCCTCCTCAAGTCCCAGTGCAGCAAGCAAGGCCAGTGTCCCCTGGAACTCAGAGGCACTTACACCACACGCCTTCATTGTCTCAGCCCTGGATTTCAGTCCGAGCTTTACACGGACACATGCACTAGACTTCATTTGCCTTCTGCAGACATGACGCCAACAGAAAATATTGTGTGAAATATTCATTTGCCAGAAACATTTGCCATATTTTCTTCTATTTTTTTTTTTTTTTTTTTTTTGGCATTTTCTGAATTGGATAAAGAGGACACAGGCTTCATAAAGCCTACAGAGTTCGGGCAAGTCCTTAAGCAATTTTGTCACAAACTAATGGATAACCAGTACCATTATCTCTTGAGGAAACTAAGAATTAATCTGAGGCCCAACATACATTGGAAATATTTCCTGCAGAACTTCAGCTCCTTCCTAGAGGAGGTAAGGGGTTGGCAGGGCAGAGCAGCTGGTCTGGGGCAAAGGAGCTAAGATGGGGAACTGATTAAAACCACATCATTATGTGAAAATTTGATATAATTCTAGAGGATCAGAAGGTTTTATTTTGGCTATAGACCCAAGGGGAAAGTATTTTATTTTATTCTGATAGAAGCCTGGGACCTGCTTTTGTCTGATTGTATTAGCTCTCTAAGGCTCTTAGATCACAGAGAAGTGAGGCCCACTGTGGCCAGGCCCCAGCTCTGTGTTGGCGGAGCCCAAGTCAGAGGGGAAATCCAGGGAGGGTTTCTTACAGGAAGGGCCAACGTCCTTCCCTTTTCCATTGCCCCAAAGACTCACTGTGGCTGCGCACACCACTTATTCGCTGGTGCTTTCTCATCTGTACATAAGCAGAAGATTCCAGCGTAGCTTCAGGGAGTGGCCACCATCCCATAAAGGGCCTCGCACTGAGGGTGCGGGGCCACATAGCTGCCACAGTCATAGAAGTGAGGGTGGTGCGGTTAGCTTTGAGTTGCTGGCACAAAGCACCCAGCCAAAAGCAGCAGGGGGAGGAAAGAGTTTATTTTGACTTAACAGACGCAATGGGAAGCTCCATGATGGGAGGGGGAACTGTGGCATGAGAAGAGGGTGGACATCACCTCCTGGCCAACATCAGCAGGAGAGTGTGCCAAACACAGGCAAGGGGAGCTGACTTTAACACCCATAAGCCCGCCCCAAATTGCCACCAGCTGGGGATCCAGCACTCAGTGTATGGGGGACACCTGACTTCAACCACCACAGTGGGGAATATACAAATATGGAGAACTCCAGAGCTATCCAGGAGCGAATCCACAAAGGGCTTGCACAAGCGTGGTGTTAACTGCCCTCTGCGCTGGCTCCCGGTGTCCATGCCAGTTGTCTGTATCCCTGTGATAGTGTGTGAACACAGGGCTAGTTCCTATAGCTGCAAGGCCTGGCTTCCGGCTCCAGAATCCTAAATATGGCTCCCTGGAGGGTTTGCTTTCCATCTTTGCCAGTTAGATGAGTATTTCCCAGCAATCTATTATGTTGCCTGCTTTACACTGTATGCCAGTGGTGTTACATGGACTGTTGTCTGCACCACTCATTTTTTCTTGCTCATTATTATGTATTTCAAATTCATTTGTGGGTTTTTGTTGTTTGTTTTTGTTTTGCTCTGCTCAAAGCAGGGTCTCACTCTAGTGCAGGCTGGCCTTGAGTTCTCGGCAATCCTCCTGATTGACGGGATTTGGGCATGAGCATTGCATGGAGCTCTCATCCAAGTCAACACATTGTCTTTAGTTCGTTCATGTCAGCAGCTATAAAAATGTAAAAATGGAAATAATCTATCCTGCTGAATGAGCTGTGTCCAGTTCCCACCTCTTGTTGAGAGCTCATGGGCTGTCCTCAGTTTCCTCCATGTTAAGAGCTGTGTCCAGTTCCCACCTCTTGTTGAGGCTGTCCTCGTTAGTTTCCTCCATGTTAAGAGCTTGTTTCCTCCATGTTAAGAGCTGTGTCCAGTTCCCACCTCTTGTTGAGAGCTCATGGGCTGTCTTCAGTTTCCTCCATGTTATGAGCTGTGTCCAGTTCCCACCTCTTGTTGGGAGCTCATGGGCTGTCTTCAGTTCCTCCATGTTAAGAGCTGTGTCCAGTTCCCACCTCTTGTTGGGAGCTCATGGGCTGGCCTCAGTTTCCTCCATGTTAAGAGCTGTGTCCAGTTCCCACCTCTTGTTGAGAGCTCATGGGCTGGCCTCAGTTTCCTCCATGTTAAGAGCTGTGTCCAGTTCCCACCTCTTGTTGAGAGCTCATGGGCTGTCTTCAGTTTCCTCCATGTTAAGAGCTGTGTCCAGTTCCCACCTCTTGTTGAGAGCTGGGCTGTCCTCAGTTTCCTCCATGTTAAGAGCTGTGTCCAGTTCCCACCTCTTGTTGGGAGCTCATGGGCTGGCCTCAGTTTCCTCCATGTTAAGAGCTGTGTCCAGTTCCCACCTCTTGTTGAGAGCTCATGGGCTGTCCTCAGTTTCCTCCATGTTAAGAGCTGTGTCCAGTTCCCACCTCTTGTTGAGAGCTCATGGGCTGTCCTCAGTTTCCTCCATGTTAAGAGCTGTGTCCAGTTCCCACCTCTTGTTGGGAGCTCATGGGCTGGCCTCAGTTTCCTCCATGTTAAGAGCTGTGTCCAGTTCCCACCTCTTGTTGAGAGCTTAAGCTGTCCTCAGTTCCTCCATGTTAAGAGCTGTGTCCAGTTCCCACCTCTTGTTGGGAGCTCATGGGCTGTCTTCAGTTCCTCCATGTTAAGAGCTGTGTCCAGTTCCCACCTCTTGTTGGGAGCTCATGGGCTGTCTTCAGTTCCTCCATGTTAAGAGCTGTGTCCAGTTCCCACCTCTTGTTGGGAGCTCATGGGCTGTCCTCAGTTTCCTCCATGTTAAGAGCTGTGTCCAGTTCCCACCACTTGTTGGGAGCTCATGGGCTGGCCTCAGTTTCCTCCATGTTAAGAGCTGTGTCCAGTTCCCACCTCTTGTTGGGAGCTCATGGGCTGTCTTCAGTTCCTCCATGTTAAGAGCTGTGTCCAGTTCCCACCTCTTGTTGAGAGCTCATGGGCTGTCTTCAGTTTCCTCCATGTTAAGAGCTGTGTCCAGTTCCCACCTCTTGTTGGGAACCCATGGGCTGTCCTCAGTTCCTCCATGTTAAGCAGAGCACCTGCTCTGTGTCCGTCCCCTGGGGTGTGTGTGTGTGTGTGTGTGTATGTGTGTGTGTGTGTGTGCGCACACACACACACACACAGAACCTCATAATGTGAGTTTTGGGGTTGCATCACTGCATCCACAGCTGTGCGGGGCCATGGGTTGGACACCCCTGCAGGTGCTTCATGAACATTTCTTGGGTTGTTATCCATCCCCAGTGAGGGAGGCAGGAAGACGGGCTCCACGAACTCATGGAGCCACCAAGCCTCCTCAGCCAGGGGTGGCAAGGCAGAGGCCCGTTTTAGAGCTGATGGCATTGAACACACCCATCAAGATCAGTTTCACTATTTTGGTTCATTTTGGTTTGTGCAGAGTGGAGATAATATAATTTGATATCTTTTGGGGTTTTTTTTTTACTGATTATACGTGGTACCATGTCACATAATGGTTTTACAAACATCAGGTAGAATGTCTACACAGAATTCCATTTAATAACTTTCATTTAAGCATTTAGATTCTTCAGGGAACTCTCTTCTATGTAAATCTATGTTCACATTTTTAGCATATGTGCTACTGAAGCAAGCACCTATGCCCACATTTTAAAGAATCCAACAAAGAAAATACAGATCAAAGGATAGTAATATTTTATTGATATTATATGATATTTTAAAACAAATTCCTGTATTGGATTGAATTATCTGAGGTCACCATCTTTAAAGTCTTAAGTGATTGAAGATTGATAATTCGCTAAGCTCTGTGGAAGTCATTTGTGTTCCTAACACACTGTTCCACTTGGTAAAATGAGCTGCAATATCCGTACTTCTGGTATTGAATGAATGAGTTATGTGGCAAGCAAAGTGAAAGAGGAAGTGACACGTAACAGATAAAGAACAGAACATCAGGCCAAGCGCTGAACAACAGGTAGCAGAGATGGCTGGAGTAGCCTCGCAGAAAGGGGGAAGAAACAAAGAGCAAGCCACCAAAAAACAACATCAAGTCAGGGGCTCAGATTCTCCAGCACAAAGGACTGGAGTAGCCCCACAAACACCACAAACAGCTGGTGAGTCACCAATCGAGGGTCCAGGAAAGAGGTCCTCTTCTTGAGTGAGACTTCTAATTAGCAGTTCCCACCATGGGCTTTTTTTTTTTTTTTTTTTTTTTTTTTTTTTTTTTTTTTGGTTTTTCTAAGTAGGGTTTTGCTCTAGCCCAGGCTGACCTCGAATTCATCTCAGGCTGGCCTCAAACTCACAGCAATCCTTTTACCTCAGCCTCCCAAGTGCAGGGATTAAAGATGTGTGCCACCATGCCCAGGAAAGAGAGAGACAGAGAGAGAGAAAGAGAGAGAGAGAGAATGGGCACACCAGGGCTTCTAGCCACTGCAAATGAACTCCAGACACATGCATGTGCCACTGTTCATCTGGCTTTACTTGGGTACTGGGGAATAGAACTCAGGTCTTTAGACTTTACGGGCAAGTGCTTTAACTACTGAGCCATCTCTCCAGCCCCATGGGTATTTTTCTTTTAACTTTTCCCCTGGGCATTTTTATACCATGGAATAAATCATAGCTTAGGTTGTAAACATGCTTGGGTCGGAGATGGGCGGGACTTAGGAGTCCGCTCTCAGCAAGCAGCAGGTACCCATGACCGTTTGTCCATACGACTTACATGACACACTCTCCAAAAGTAAACTGAGTGTTTTGAAGTGAAGGGTGTGGACATTTTGGGGAGAAGTGTTTTCTTCCACACAGATCTCCCCGGGGGCTGCTGGAAATCTTTTGCCCTCTTGAAAGTCCTTGTTTAAACCCACACTTCATTTGGACCAATGTATATGTGCCCACAGAGGAGCAAAGCTGAGTCACTGTGGAAGACTGGCAAACAGAGATCGCTTGACTTGCCTCCCCAGTCCTGTCATGCTGGCCAAAGTCATGGCTTTGTGTTGTCGCCGTCCCCTGGGTGGCATGGTGCCCTTCCGTACCTGTCTCGTCACAGGAAGGCCTTGTTCACAGACTTGCTGTGTGATAGGTGAGGCGCTGGCTTCTTCACCCCACTCTAGGTCTCCGGCCTGCTCTCCTGCCTTCTCTCTCCCTGTGACAGCCTGGCCTCCCTGGGATCCCTTGCTGTGGAGGACAAGCATCCTTCCTGGGTGCCCTTCCACTGTAAGGTCCCTGCCCCCTCATCACACGTTCCTGTGGGTTCACAAGTACCAGGCACTGACAGACAGGCAACAGACAGACAGGGTCCCTGCTTGCCAGGGTGTGCACTCCTGCCACAGAGACAGGCTGGACATAAGGGCTAGGTTACATGCAGATTATGGAGTGTGCAGTGAGACAAATGGCAGGCTGGAGCAGAGCCTGTGGGGTAGGGAGACATGGAGGGGAGGGAGCAAGCCCAGAGACATCTAGGGAGAGACTGGATCACAGCCTAGTTCAAGGCCTGTGGTTGGTTCAAGGAACATGTCGGCACAGGCTGACTGTCCAGGGCGAGGATGAAGGCAAGGTCCCCAGAAGAGGCTATCAGAGGTGGACCAGGAGCAAGGTGACTTGGAGCACTCAAACCCATGTTAAGTGAGTAGCAGTTGAAGTTTCTGGGTCTACTCAGGCTGCCACAGCAAGAAGCCCATCAAGGCAAGGATGTGGAAGAGGCAAGGCTCACACACCAGTGACTGCATACCTGCCTCCGTGCCGCAAATGTCCTCACACGGGACTCACTGGGGGCGAATGTCGCTGAAGCTCTCCCTGTCAGCTGATGCTCTTGCACCAACTTCTCCCTGACTCTGCACGGAGTCACCTTTGCCTCTGGGTGCACCTTGCCCAGCAGTCCTTGCGGCTTCGGTAAGACCAGCCCACCAGGTGATGCAGGTGCTCGGCACAGAAGCACGGGGAGGGCGGGGACAAGGCTGCAGCGACAACCACACTGCCACCCAGCACATCCACCAGAGTTCTTAGACCTGACACTGGCCTGGGAGGATGCAGGACATCAGGCTGAGACGTGACTGAGACTGGTGACTTCAGAACCAGGATGGTTAGCTGTCCCAAGGGGGGCTGGACAGTGGTGAGACTGAGGACACCAAGCCAGTTTACTGCCTCTTGAAGCTCTGTCCTGGGGCTTTTCGTGTAAGGGCGGAGACGCAAGGAAAGCTAGGGCTCGTTAAGGCATCGCTAAGCTCATTAAAACAGATACCAGTCATCCTTTCCCTCTAGGGGACACATAGGAGGCAAGTAATTAAAAAGAGATTACCAAACTGTAATTAAGGCAGCCGGCACCTCCCTCACATGGGTGGATATTCTCCAGCCAAGCCACCTCTATTCCTGGAAAAGGGAAAGGAGGAATTGGGCTGGGCCCCAGACCTTGGGCTAGGCCCTGAGCGCAGGACGAGAGACGCTCGCTTAGGCGTTGGTCATGTTGAATGTGCATCTTCGTCTCAAACACTAGTTGACCTTTTGCCTTGTGGCCATCGTGTATGTGTGTGGAAAGCGGAGCCCTTTCCAGGGCAGGTGCCTCAGGCCTCCCCATCCCGGGTCCTGGCGTGGCCCGAGTCAAGTCTGCACTGGTTCTTTGAGCTTCTGAATCTCCACTGGAGTCAGTACTTTGAGGGTGTCCATGGCCAGTGCAGATGAGCCTGCCCAGGGCCAGGATCCACATGGGAACAGGTCTGGGCATCCAGCCTGCTGGCCATTTCTGTGCATGGCACACACAAGTGAGAGCCAATCCTGTGCCTCAGAGGCCTGTGGGACTATGAGAAGGTGAAGGTGACCACAGTGTCCTGTGCCACCCAGAACCCACCACACCTCAAAGAAGGATGAGAAACCCTGGGGCTCCCACAAACCACGTGAATGCCATGTCCACTATCCCTCTCAGCCAGGCCCCTTCTCCCCTCCAGGAAGCACTCTTTACTCAAAGTGCGCAGGGAGAAAGATAGCATATCACTTTGCTGTGAGAAAATCTCCCCTGCTCAGCATTTCTTTTAAATCTTAAAGGGCAATTTCAGGATCTTCTGTGAATATAAAAATAAGGCTCAGAGAAGAAATGGATATTTAAGACACATAGTAGAAACCCATGTGAAATCGTCCCACTTTATGGCCATGGAAATAATGGAATTTTTAACAATATACATGCTTATCCAATGCAGGATAATTATTTTGTCACATCCTATCAAGCAGAGCCAATGAGAACATGCTTTATTTTGTGTTTATAATATATATCTATATGTATACATACATATATATAATTTTTAAAGCTGTTCACTCCCATGTTAAATAACTCAAGATGATTTTCCTTCCAAGAGAGAATTAAGAACATTGTTTTCAGCTAGAGAGACTGCAAAGCATATCAAAATGTCTGTAATCTTTTATGAATACCGTAGTTATATTCGTGCTGTTTAATTTATGTTTCTTTTTATTGTACACGTAATGATGCACATGCACTTTTAATGACTATGGTGAGGATGGGGGAGGCTTCCTTTTCAGGAAGGGGCTGGAAGATGATTGGAGATAGCAGAGGTTCTTGGGAGGTTGTCATCCTGCTGTGGACTCTGACACTGGATGACAACACAGTGCGGTCCTCACGCGACCTTGTGATATACCTGGAAACGTTTTCTCAGAATGTCACTCATTGGACACTGGTACTAAAGCGTTTACTGCTGTTGTCCTGTAGACCGTTAAAGGCATGACAAGTTGTCAGTGAGTAACTTGGGCCAACCTGGACGTGCCTATGTAAAAATAATTGGCTTCCGTAGTGATGTAGCCTGTGCTTATACTCCTAATGCCTGTGAGGTAGAGGCAGGAGGGTCAGTAATTCAAGGTCATCCCCAGCTACCCTGTGATTTTGAGGCCAGCCTGAGGTACATGAGATGGCTGTCTCAACAGAAGGGGGGTTGGCTCATAATCACAGCCTTGGATGCCACCTGCTCAAGCAGGCCCATTGGCATGGAATGACAGCCGAGTGGAAGCCACGTGGACATGTATTAGCGTCCCTGCTCAGGCCTTAGAGGTGGAAAGATGGGGGCCCTGCTAGTAAGAGGATTCTGGCACCTTGGTACCGGTGGCATCTGCCTCCTCTGAGCATCAGCATGGATGCTGGCCCAGCACAGCCCAGTGCCCCTCGCAGCCTGCATCTGTGGTGGAAGCCACATGATCGGGAAGCACAGCAGGCAGAGCGTGTCTGCTAAAGAGGACAGTCTGCCTGGTGCACCGTGTCCTTGCGGCTTAGAAAGCTCTCCCGCAGTAGACAGCTTCACACTGCGGGGATGAACGTCCAAACCAGACACAGTTTATGGGAGGAAGGGATTTATTTCAAGTGTGCAGATCCAGGGGAAGAAGCAGCTGCCATTCATAATCCAAGCAGAGAGACAGCAGCAGCAGCCAGCGAACACAAAAAGCAGCAGCATGAACCAGCAGCAAGCAAGACCACCCCCCCAGCTCAAATTACTCTCTGTACCTCTGTGCTGGAATAGATCTGCCCCAGTGACACCTGCGGGCTAAACTCCAGTTTAATTTTAACATCCGAGTCAATGGGAGACAAACGTTCAAACTGCCAAGTGTCCCCAGTGCAGGATGGGGGTCCCTGCACTGCAGCTCCTCCACTCCTGTCCTGAGCCTTGGTGCAGCTTAACCCTGGGGACAGGCTGGGAACACCATGATATCGTCTTAGCTCACCAGAAAAGTGAAGGTGGCCACACCAGTCTTTTCCATGTGACCCACGTGGGGGGTAGTCACAGCTCCCTTTACCCTCTGGAGATAATCCCTTTCACACAAGACCATTTCCAACAGAAGACAGATCTGACAGGAGCCCAGCCAGCAAGGTCTGGAGACAAGGGTTCCCAAACTTTGTTTCTGGACAAATGATTGAGTCACAGGGTTTCATGCTCTCATACTCCAATGTCCTATGTGCCTAGAGGGGAAGACAGACCTGTGTACCTTTGTGCCCCACTGCAGACATAGCTCCAGTGGCAGGTACCCTGCTGAGCTCTTGCACTGCCCAGGAAAGGCCTGGGCAGGTCGTGTGGCACTGCACTGGAACCTGTTAACCTATCTGGAGTCCTTGGGCATTTCATGAACCTGCACTCCTGAGGCTGGGCTGGATCTCTCTCATGGACATCAGCCTCCATGGACACAATGCCATCAGCTTCCTTCCTGCAAAGCGAGGGCTATTTCAATGTTCACCCAATAGGATTGTTACTCAGATGAAGCCAGCTGAGGTGGAAAGATCTTCGCAGAGCCCCAAATGGAGCCAACCCCAAATGTTTGCCTTCTTCATTCTTTTCATTCTACCCTACTTCAGCGAGTGCGTGTTTAATGCTTAGTAATGACATGATTAATTGGTGTTGGATTTACTTGGGTGGGAAAATGTATTAACAGTTTCATAAACGACTTCACCCCTGAGTTTATTGAATCATTAAAGGGTCACGGAGGTGTCTGCAATGTTTCTCTGATTTCTCTGCCTTTTATGACAATTTCACACTACTAAAGGATTTGCGAGTTGAATATCTGCAGATGTTTGGACAGATTCTTTGTAAAGGCCGAACTGTGTGCTAGAGGGGCCTGGAGAACTGGCGGGGGAGGGGGGAAGGGAAGCAGAGGGAGAGGAGAGAGGGAGGGGGAGACCAGCAGGAGCAGCCTTCTGATGCGCCAGGGTCCAGAAGGAGGAGTTGAGAAGCAGCTCAGGTGGATATTGGAAGCCGGGCCTCGTAACAAACTGTAGAGCCCCAAGATGGGGAAGTGGCATACTTCAGGCATTGTTGGGGGGAAGTGAGAGATGCACAGGGCCAGCCTAGTGGGCTGGGCCACATCCTCGCTTGCCTCCCTGTGGGCATCTCTGAGCATCTTTCTCTGGGAAAGAGGTTTTGGTCTCTCACTCACGACCCTGGCATACAACCCATTAGTGTTCATGAGTTCCAGGTTTCGGTGCCAAGAGGTTCTGAGGTTCTGATCTCACGTATGGTGTGGCAGCCCAAACACTTGGCTTTGGAATGGGTCCACCCTGAGCTCTGTCACGGGAAGAGGGGGCCTGGGGACCATGAAGCGTCCCATGTTTGGGAGCTCACTCTGTGGCTTCGTCTGTAAAGCAGAGGTCTCCTGCGTGTTGGGGTGGTGGGAGGACGTGGCCCACACCTTGTGATGGTGGCAGCTCATGCCCTGTGCAGTGGCACATCATGAAACAGGCCACCAGTCCCACAGGGCCAGCCCTCAGCAAGCACTGAGCCGCCTTCACTTACGCCTTCTCAACGAGGTCCTGAAATAGTGAATTCTCCACAAGTGATTATAGTAATTACTTCTGTCACCTCCATAGCCAAATACGTAACAAGAAGCAACTTGGCTCACAGTTTGGGGGATACAGTCCATCATGGCGGGGAAGGCATGGCCACTGTGGCTCCCCAGCAGCAGGGACTTGTGGCAGCCACTTGCTCCCATCTCCATGGACCAGGGCCAGTCAACAGCAGCTCGCTTCCTCCCGCTGGGCTCCATACAGTCTCCCAAAACAGCAGCACCAGCTGGGGACAAGAGTTCAAACATATGAGTGTGTGGGGAACATTTACATGCAAACCACAATAGGAGCCATACCACAGGAAACTTAGAACAGCACCGGAGTTGTGGTGCGACCACCTCACCTGCACAGTGTCTTAGATTATTCACACCCTACCTGCAGACAGTCTCCCCTGCCACCCTAACTACCTCTCCCCACCCCAACTGCCACCTCCTCTTCTTGAGTTGCCCCTACTGCTCAAAGTTCCCACTTTATTTGCATCTGGATTTTTAAATGTTCTATCTCCTTTTTTCTCCTTGACAGGCAGTTGTGCTGCTGTTGTTATTTTTAGCATTCATTTATTCACTGTAAATACAAATGAAGATACAGTACAATTAATTTCTTTGCTAATCAAAATATTTGATCAAATGAAGCAATTTTTCAATTCTTAGAACTAATTATACCATTCTTTAAAGGAAAGTAGAGGAATTCTTTGCTGAACATTTCTAATTAGAATTTTTGCTACCTGCTGAGTTCTTATTATGTATGAAGTTTCAGCGTTTTCTCCTTCTTTACGAGATCGTGGGCAAAGCTATATAACTGGCTCCCTAAGTACTGAGAGCAGAGCTGACTGCAGGCACATGCAGCTGGATGGCCTGGCTACGTCATCACAGTAGATCAGTTCGTGTACAAATGTATCCCAATCTGACAGCACGAGTGACCTTGCTAAGTGTGGTAGTTTGAATATATGTCCCCCAATATATTCAGTGTTTTATTAGTTATAGTTTGCATCTGCAATCACCTTGCTAGAGGCAATGTCACTGGGGGCCAGTCTTAAGGTGTGGTGGTGGGTTTGAGATTCCATTGTAAAGATATGCAAAGTGTGCCTAGCAGGAGTGCCTGAAGTGTGCTGTGGCTTTGGGGCTGTAGTTTTGCTCTGTGTGCTGTGTGCCTGGTTGGCTTTTCTCTCTTGCTTGGCCCTGTGAAGGCAGGCCAGCTTCTTCTGCCATTATGGAACTTCCCCTGGATCTGTAAGCTTCAGTAAATAATATCCCTTCCTCCATAACTGTGCCTGGTCTGGAAGTTCATCTCAGCGAACCTGAAGCTGTCTGCAACACTAAGTCATCTTTCCTTAACCTACTGCTCTAGGGCAGGTAACTGCTGCTTTGGTCACCCTCAAGAGAGCCAGCAAGTACGTCCTGTGGAAGGAGCACTGATGGTCAAAACACTAGCTTAGGCTGGGGAGGTGGCTCTATTGGTAGAGTGTTGCTATGCAGATGAGTGTGTGAGTGCAGTGCATAACACACACGTGAAAATGCCTGATGGGGTGGTGTGGGCTTGTGTACCCAGCACTGGGAAGGCAGAGACAAGCCGATCCCCAGAACTTGCTGGCCAGCAGGTCTAGACGCCTTGGTGAACTTCAGGTCAGTGAGGGACACTGTCTCAGAGAAGCTGGATGGTGCCTGAGAGACGCAGCAGACATGTCCGATTGTCCTCTGGCCTCCATATGCACTCGTGCACATGGACACACATACGACATGCACACATGTACATCAAAAAGCTACTTATGCCAGGTGTGGTGGCACACGCCTTTAATCCCAGCACTCGGGAGGCAGAGGTAGGAGGATCGCTGTGAGTTCAAGGCCAGCCTGAGACTACATAGTGAATTCCAGGTCAGTTTGGCCTAGATAGAGACCCTACCTCGAAAAACCAAAAGAAAAAAAGCTACTTGTTAACTTGTTTGTATTTTAAGCTCATCCTCTTTTATTGCTCACTAAGTAGAAATTTAGAACTGTACCATCAGCTATTGCTGTGGAACAGAGCACAGAACCTCGGCTGGGTAACATAGTAGGCGGTCACTTGACATCTGTGGGGTGGCTGGGCGAGGCTGGCCTCAGCTCTGGGCAGCTTGGCTTGAGCATCTCTTCCCCATGTCTCTGTCAGTGGGCCACTTCAGTAGCAGGGCAGGTTTTCCCAAGGCTGTGGCCTTGACATGAAAGGGCTTGGTATGACAGCTAGCAGGTGCTTTCTGAAGCTTGCATCACCTGATATAGCTCGTCCTTGCCTTTCTCAACTTTACCGTGGTGAACAAGCTGGGTGGGTTGTAAAGAAACCATGCTTCATATTTTGAACTTGGATATTTCCTGATATTTCTGGTCAGCAGCAGTGAACCATAGCTCAGTCAGCCCTGGTCACAAAGGGGACGCCACGGTGCTCCAGTGTGCCACGTTACTGAAGGAGCCCCAGGCTAAGCGCACTCAGTGTGTCTTCAGCGGCATTTCCTGTTGACGGGATTCATCAGGACATAACCACGCCCTTATTTATTTGTTGTCTTTTGAGTCAGGGTCTCATAGACTAAGCTGGCTCTGGAGAACAAGGCCATATGAGTGAGCATCTTTCAAATTCTTCACTCAGCCTCCCCCCGGGCTCCTGCCTCCTCTCAGCACAGTGCTCGCCACCGCCAGCCTGCTGAAAGCCCAGAGGCACTTGGCTGACAACTTCTTCCCAAAGGTCTGCCCTGGGCCTCGGCCCCTCCGGCGGCTCTCCTCTTCCTCCTGTGCTGACCCCATGTCCCCAAGTGTACAGTGGTTAGTTTTGGAAGGCATTTGCATCTGAACATAGTGCTACTTTTCCAAGACAACCATTTCTCCTAGTTATTTAGAAAGCAGTAGTTCTCGCATTCAGATGGGACAATCACAGGAGGAGTGCCAGGGATACAAAAGCGCCAGACCAAGAGCCATCTGTTCTTCCCTGGCGCCTGCGGGCCCTCAGCAAGGCTGGCGGTGGCTGAGCAGCTCTGCAGAAAGGCAGCAATAAGCCGGAGCCCAGAGAGCTATGTGCAAGGCCTAGGTGGAGGCCCAGTTCCGCCCTGCAGAGCCTTACATTACTATGTGTGCATGCAGGCCAGCTGCGCCCACTGTGGTCAGTGGACCTCACTTTTTACACTCTCTTGTGCCTGGGCCATGGAGTTAGCTTCTCTTTGGACACTTGGGCCTATGGTTTTGCCTCTCCTCTCTGTCCTAGCCCAGCAAAAGTGTGAGGTGTCACCATCACAGTGGCCTGGACAGCCCATGGACAGACGTGTCAGGCCATGGACCAGCAGTCACAACAGAATGTGAGAGACACTTATCATCAGCTCTGTGTCTTCAGTGTGTCTGGAATGACTGCCACCTGCCACCACCTGCCAGAACCATGTCCCTTCGGAGACTTGGCCTCCTTCTCCTCTGCACAGGCTCTAGGCAGACCTAGGCAGAGTCTGGAGAACCACTCCTCACCTGGGGCCCCAGCTGGATCAAGTTGTTGCCTGTCACAACCTCGGGTCCCCTGGGAGTTCATCCTGGGAGGGCAGCTTATGCTAGTGTGTCCCCCATCCCCGACTCTGGGACTCAGTCATTCTGACTGCTGCTTTCTGGAGGAGGCTGCACAAGCAGAGAGTAGGGCATCCGGGACCACCATCTGGGATGCTGTCAGGAGCCCCAGCCACAGGGAACATGTTGACGCTGGTGTGTGCACATGAGTGTGATCATTCGTCTTTGCTCACTTATGACCCTTCACGTACTCCTGCATCACAACATTCCCATGATGAAGTTTCCCTCGAAGCCTTCTAAGCAGCTGCCTGGAATCCCTGCCAGAAATGCATGCTCGGCTCAACCCTGGCCTGTGGTCAGACAGCCAGCTCATTGCCAATTCTTTGTTCTTATAAATTCTGTTAATTTTTTAAAATTTAATTTATTGACAACTTCTATACTTACATACAAAAATGCATGATATTTTCCTCCCCTGCCCCCATTCCCCTTTAGAACTCCAATCCCCTCCCTCTCTCTGTTAGTCTCTCTTTTAATTTGATGTCATCATCTTTTTCTTCTATTATGAGGGTCTTGCGAAGGTATTGCTAGGCACTGCAAGGTCATGGATATCGAGGCCAATTTCTGTCTGGACAGTTGCATTGTAAGGAGTCGTACCCTTCCTTTGGCTCTTCCATTCTATCCGCCCCCTCTTCCGCAATGGGCCCTGAGCCTTGGAGGGTGTGACAGAGATGTTTCAGTGCTGGGCACTCCTCCATCCCTTGTTCTCAGCACTATGTTGCCTTTTGGGTGATCCCAGTGGTCATTGCCATCCGAAAAGAGAAGCTTCTCTAACCAGAAGTGAGACTAGCGTTAATATGTGAATATGAACATTAAGTGTAGCGCTTTCAGGGCAGCTTGGTGGGATTAATATATACATTTAGCCAGACAAGAGCAGGCTTTATACCCCTAAGGCTCATGACCTCCCCTGCCATAGACTTTTTTTTTTAAACTTTTTATTTTTTATTATTTTTTTTGGAGAGAGACACAGAGAGAGACAGACAGAGAGAGGGATGGAGAGGAAGACAGGGATGGGCGCGCCAGCAGTGTCTCAGCTGCTGAGAACGAAATCCAGATGTGTGCACCCCCTTGTGGTCAAGTGCGGCATTGCGCCCTTGCATCACTTTGCATCTGGCTAAACATGGGACCTGGAGATTGGAACCGCCGGAGATTGGAACCAGCGTTCTTAGGCTTAGGAGGCAGGCGCCTTAACCCCTAAGCCATCTCTCCAGCCCCTGCCATAGACTTTTGCTTAGGTTTTTCAGTACCAGGTATGTACTCCCTCCCATAGAGAGGGCCTTCTGTCCAATTATGGAGCAGTTGGTTACTCCAAGAGCAGACATGCCACTTTTGCACCCGTTCGGTCATTGGGCCTGTATGGCCAAACTTGAATATTCAGTGTCCACTGTTTTCACTGCTGATGACTTCTGTCTCCCATACAGCTGCATGCAGTGCAGCTTTTTCCAGCTTTCAGTGGCTGGTCTACAGGGAGAAGGTTTTCCGCTCAGCACCAGCTTGCTTCCTCAGTGACCTTGCCTCTCAGGCAAGAGATGTCTTCAGCAATAGGGTCTTACTATCTGTTTCTCAAGGGAAACCAAGGGCTTTGGCAAAAGCCTTTAATGTTTTGGAGGCTACCGGGACCTCCTTGGCCAACAACTCACTGGAAGGTATCCCATCCCAGGTACTGAAAATTTTCTACTAACAGTCTACAGCTTCTAGATGTGCCATTATTCAAAAAAGTAGGTTTACATAAGTCTTATTCACACTATCTTGAATTTTGATTGACCCTCCCCTGCCCTTCTTTTACTCATTCTCTTCCCATGGCCTCGCTTAGGCCTTTCCCCTCCCTGTAATTTGTTCTTCTACTTACATATGTGCAATACCTTACACTTAAGTCCTTCCCTTTCCTCCCTCCCTTATAGCCTTTTACCAGCTTACTGGTTTCTGGTACTGATTTTTGGTTCCAGTTCACACACAAGTTTATACATTTGTAGCTAGGATCCACATATGAGAGAGAACATGTGACGTTTGGCTTTCTGGGCCTGGGATACCTCACTTAGTATAATCCTTTCCAGATCCATCCATTTTCCTGCAAATTTCATAATTTCATTTTTCTTTACCGCTGAATATAGAACTCCATTGTGTAAATGTACCACATCTTTATTGTCCATTCATCTGTGGAGGGACATCTAGGCTGGTTCCATTTCCTAGCTATTGTGAATAGAGCAGCAATAAACATGGTTGTGCAAGTATCTCTAAGGAAGTGAGAAGAGTCCTCTGGATATATGCCTAGGAGTGCTATAGCTGGATCATATGGTAAATCTATTTCTAGCTGTCTCAAGAACCTCCACACTGATTTCCACAATGGCCGGACCAGATTACATTCCCTCCAGCAGTGTAGAAATGTTCTTCTTTTTCCGCATCCTCACCAACATTTATTGTCATTTGTTTTCTTGATGGTAGCCATTCTACAGGAGTGAGATGGAATCTCAAAGTGGTTTTAATTTGCATTTCCCTGATGGCTAAGGATGTGGAACACTGTTTTAGATGTTTATATGCCATCTGTATTTCTTCTTCTGAGAACTCTCTATTTAGTTCCATAGCCCATTTTTTAACTGGGTTGTTTGATTCCTTATTGTTCAGTTTTTTGAGTTCTTTGTATATTCTGGATATTAATCCTCTGTCAGATGAATAACTGGCAAAGATTTTCTCCCATTCTGTAGGTTGTCTCTTTGCTCTATTCACAGTGTCCTTTGCTGTACAAAAGCTTTGTAATTTCATGAGGTCCCAGTGGTTGATTAGCGGTTTTATTCCCTGAGCAATTGGGGTTATATTCAGAAAGTCCTTGCCTATGCCAATATGTTGAAGGGTTTCCCCTCCCTTTTCCTCTAGCAATTTCATAGTTTCAGGTCTGATATTAAGGTCCCTGATCCACTTTGACTTGACTCTTGTGCATGGAGAGAGACAAGGATCTATTTTTATCCTTTTACATACAGTTATACAGTTTTCCCAGCACCACTTGTTGAAGAGGCTATCTTTTCTCCAATGAATATTTTTGGCATTTTTGTCAATAATCAGGTGGCTGTAGCTGCCTGGATGAATATTTGGGTCTTCTATTCTGTTCCATTGATCTACCTGTCTGTCCTTGTGCCAGTACCATGCTGTTTTTGTTACTATGGCTTTGTAATATAACTTAAAATCGGGTATGTTTATACCACCAGCCTGATTTTTGTTGTGCAAAATTGTTTTGGCTATTCGAGGTTTTTTTGTGTTTCCAGATGAATTTTAGGGTTGTTTTTTCTATTTCTGTGAAGAATGCTATTGGGATTTTAATGGGGATTGCATTAAATGTGTAGATTGCTTTTGGTAAGATTGACATTTTCACAATATTGATTCTTCCAATCCAAGAGCATGGGATGTCTTTCCATTTCCTTGTGTCTTCTGCAATTTCTCACTCAAATTTTTTAAAGTTCTCATTGTAGAGATCCTTCACTTCCTTGGTTAAGTTTATTCCAAGGTTTTTTTTTTTTGTTTGTTTGTTTGTTTGTTTGTTTGTTTTTGTTTGGTTTTTCGAGGTAGGGTCTCACTCTGGTCCAGGCTGACCTAGAATTAACTATGTAGTCTCAGGGTGGCCTCAAACACTCAGTGATCCTCCTACCTCTGCCTCGCGAGTGCTGGGATTAAAGGCATGTGCCACCATGACCGGCCTTTTTTTGTTTGTTTGTTTTTTTTTTTTTTTTTTTTTTTGAGGCAATTGTGAATGGGAGAGATTCCCTGATTTCATCCTCTGCATGTTTGTTGTTAGTGTATAGAAAAGCTACTTATTTCTGTGTGTTTATTTTGTATCCTGCTGCATTGCTAAAAGTGTTTATCAGCTCTAACAGTTTGCTGGTAGAGTCTTTAGGGTCTGTTATGTATAGAATCATATCATCTGCAAATAATGATAATTTGATCTCTTCCCTTCCAATTTGTATCCCTTTTATGAGTCTCTTGCCTTATTGCTATGGCTAAGACTTCGGACACCCTTGTCTTGTTCCTGAATTTAGTGGAAAAGGTTCAAGTTTTTCCCCATTTAGTATTACGTTGGCTGTAGGTTTGTCATAAATAGCTTTTATTATGTTGAGATATGTTCCTTCTATTCCCAGTTTCTGTAATACTTTTACCATGAAGGGATGTTAGATTTTGTCAAATGCCTTTTCTGCATCTATTGAGATGACCATGTGATTTTTGTCCTTCAGACCATTTATATGGTTTATTACATTTATGGATTTGCGTATATTGAACCATCCCTGCTTCTTTGGGATAAAGCCTACATGGTCAGGGTGAATAATCTTTCTGATATATTCTTGTATTCTGTTTGCCAGTTTTTTTTTTTGAGAATTTTTGCATCTATGTTCATGAGGGAGATTGGTCTGTAATTTTCTTTCTTTCTTTCTTTCTTTCTTTCTTTTTTTTTTTTTTTTTTGGAGAGAGACACAGAGAGAGACAGACAAGAGGGAGAGGAAAACAGATAGAGATGGGTGCGCCAGCAGCCTCTCAGCTGCTGCGAACGAAATCCAGATGCATGCGCCCCTTGTGGTCAAGTGCGGCATTGCGCCCTTGCGTCACTTTGCATCTGGCTAAATGTGGGACCTAGAGATTGGAACCCCTGAAGATTGGAACCAGCGTTCTTAGGCTTAGGAGGCAGGTGCCTTAACCACTAAGCCATCTCTTCAGCCCTGTAATTTTCTCTTTTTTGATCTGTCTTTGTCCAGTTTGGGTATCAGGGTGATGTTGGCTTCATAGAAGGATTTTGGTAGAATTTCTTCCTTTTCTATTTTATGGAAAAGTTTGAGAAGCATTGGTGTTAGTTCTTCCAGGAATGTCTGGTAAAATTCAGCAGTGAATCCATCTGGGCCTGGGCTTTTTTTAGTTGGGAGACTTTTTATAAATGCTTGAATCTCTGTAGTTGTTATAGGTCTATTTAAATGGTTTATCTCATCTTGATTTAAATCTGGTAGGTCATATGAATCAAGGAAATTATCCATTTCTTTTAGGTTTTCAAACTTAGAGGCATATATATTCTTAAAGTATGTCCATATGATTTTCTGAATTTCTTGGGTATCTGTTGTGGTGTTGCCTTTTTCATGTCTAATTTTATCAATTTTTGTCTCTTCTCTCTTTCTTTTGGTCAGATTTGCTAAGGGTTTGTCAATCTGGTTTATCCTTTCAAAGAACCAACTCTTTGTTTCATTGATTTTTTTTTTTTATTGTTTTTTTGGTTTCCATTTCGTTAATTTCTGCCCTGACCTTTATTATTTCTTCCCGTCTACTGATTTTTGGTTTGCCTTGTTCTTCTTTTTCCAAGGCCTTAAGGTGAAGCATTAAATTGTTTAGTTGTGAACTCTCTAATTTCTTAATATAGGCACTTAGAGCTATAAATTTCCCTCGTAGGACTGCCTTCATTGTGTCCCAAAGGTTTTGGTATGTTGTATTCTCATCATTATTTGATTCCATGAATTTCTTGATTTCCTTTTTAATTTCTTCAATGACCCATACATCATAGTCTCTATGAATTTCTGTATGTTCTGTAGTTTTTCTTGTTGCTGATTTGCAGTTTAATCCCATTGTGGTCAGATAGCATACAAGGGATTATTTCAATTTTCCTGTATTTGTTAAGATTTGATTTGTGTCCTATCATATGGTCTATTTTAGAGAATGTCCCATGTGCTGCTGAGAAGAATGTATATTCTGCAGCATATGGATGGAATGTTCTGTATATATGTTAGGTCCATGTGTTCCATGATATCATTTAATGCAGAATGTCTCTCTGTTTATTTTTTGCTGGGTAGACCTGTCAAGTGATGAGAGTGGGGTATTGAAGTTACCCACTACTATTGTGTTAGGAGTTATCTCTGACCTTAAGTCTAATAGTGTTTGTTTGATGAAATTGGGATCCCCCATGTTAGGTGCATATATGTTTAGGATTGTAATGTCCTCCTGTTGGAGTGTTCCTTTAATCAGTATAAAGTGACCTTCTTTATCTTTCCTCGCTAATGTTGGTTTGAAGTCTATCCTGTCAGAAATTAGGATAGCAACCCCTGCTTGTTTCCTAGGCCCATTTGCTTGAAATACCTTTTTCCAACCTTTCACCCTGAGAAGGTTTCTGTTTTTATTGAGAGGTGAGTTTCCTGGAGGCAACAGATGGTAGGATCCTGCTTTTTAATCCAGTCTGCAAGCCTGTGTCTTTTGGTTGAGGCATTGAGGCCATTGATATTAAGAGTTATTATTGAAAGATATGTATTTATTCTCACCATTCTTCTTGTTTGTAGTTCTTCCTGTTTTCACTTTACTCACTTGTTTTAACTGTTATTTGAGTATGGTTTATTTTTTCCTATTTCCTGCTGTGTGTGTTTTGCTTTCTCTTCAGCATGAATGATTCCTGCAAGTATTTTCTGTAGAGCTGGTTTAGTTTTGCCATAAATTCCTTTAGCCTGTTTTTGTTATGGAATATACTTATTTCTCCATCAATTTGGATAGATAGCTTTGCAGGATAAAGTAATCTTGGTTGACAGTTTTTATCTTTCGGAACTTGGAATACATCACTCCAAGCCCTTCTGACTTTTTAAGTTTGTGTTGAGTAATCTGCTGTGATCCTGATGGGTTTCCCTTTGAAGGTCACTTGCTTTTTCTCTCTAACTGCTTTCAATATATTTTCTTTGGTTTGCATGTTTAATAGTTTCATTATAACATGGCAAGAAGAGGATCTTTCTAGGCTTTGTCTGTTTGGTGTTCTAAAAGCTTCTTGTATCTGCATTGGCATTTCTTTCCCAATATGGGAAATTTTTCTTCTATTATTTTTGTGGAAAATGCCTACTAAGCCTCTGGATTGAAACTCTTCCCCTTCTGCTATACCTTGAATTCTTAGGTTTGATCTTTTCATAGTATCCTGGATGTCTTGGAGTTCCCATTCATACCTTTCTATTAGCTTGTCTTTCTCTTTGTTGGACTGATTAGGTCTGCCACCTGGTCTTCTAGTTTAGATATTCTGCCTCTCCCTCATCCATTCTACTGGTGAGACTTTCCACAGAGATTTTTTATTTCATTGACTGTATTCTTCAGAGCTAGGATTTCTTCAGTATTTCTATTTCCTTACTCATGTCCTGTAATGACCTTTTTTATTTCATTAAGCTGGTTTTCTGTATTCTCTTTCAAGAGTTTGTTTTCTTCTTTAATTCCTTTGTTTTCTTCTCTGATTCCTTTCATTTCTTCTTTCATTTCTTTGAGTATAGATAACATCATTCTTTTGAAATCTTTGTCAGGAATTTCATCTAAAACAGTCTCATTGGTGAACAATTCTGATGGATTTGTAATTTTGGGGGGGGATTGCATTATCTTGATTTTTTGTGTTTCTTGTATTATAATGTAGTGACTTTTGCATCCTGGATTGATTTGATGCTTAGGTTTTCTATTTATCTGCAGTGTTCTTAGATGTGGTGATCCACCTTTATATACTTACAGGATATGAGTTTAAGGTGCCAAGTGTAGCACTTGTACCCAAATCCAAGCTCAGAAGTAATTCTAGGTGTTGAATTTGCTTGTTAAGCAATTATTGTAATGGACTGGTGGAACAATTTACTGGCAAGTTCTAAACTTCAACTGAGCAAAATACACATTCAATTAAAACGAGCACAGAGTATACCAGTGTGGGGATTAAAACAAACAGTCTTATAAGGTCAAAATCCCTAAGGGTGTGTGTTGCTCTACACCCTTAATCCTGTCAGCTAGGAGATAGAAGATTTTGTTCTGAATTGGGTTCCAGGTCAGCCTGGATCTGGATCAGACCCTGCCCCCAATAATGACAAAAGCAAAAGATAAAGGCCCTATAAATCTAAAAGTATTAACGCAGCAATATTCAACACCCCATGTTCAGCTTATTTGAAAATGGTAAGGCCAACCACAAATATGTAACCCATAACCTGCCCTGACCTGGAATTAGCACTTCCAATGCAGGCCTATGTGCCTTTTTTTTTTTTTTTTTTTTTTTTTTTTGTCAGCCGGCCTTATTACCTTTTGGTGTGGCTTCCAAACTCACCAATGCTGAGTGCCCACCTCGTTCCCTGAGCTGTGGAGCTTGAACTCAGCTCAGGTGTGCTGGATGCGCTGCTGGTGGTGTGGGGTGGAGCTTGAGCTTGGCTTCGCTGTGCTGGATGCGCTGCTGCTGGGAGCTGAATGCTGGCGGTTCCTGGTTCTGATGGTTGGGGGATGGGCAAGTTCAGGAAGCCTGTAGTTGCTCATGATGTTCCCCTGTATCTCTTTCAGTAGCTCAGCAGACTTTTTTTTTGATTTCTGGGCTCAGCAAGGAGACTGATAAGGTTGGAAAGTCCCCTTCTTTGGTCTCTATTGTTGCTGCTAGGCATGCCTAATGGCTTGGGGCCTGGTTACTCTGGGCCGCTGTGGACCCGGCTGCCGCGGATCGGGCCGCAAGCTCCACAGTGAGATTCTGGCCATCTCCTGCTTTTCTGCTGTTTCCCAGAAAAAATATTCTGCACTTTTCAGAAGAAGAAGAGTATAGTTTTGCTTAAATCCTTCCCTGATCTGGTTTGGTGTGGTTCCTATGCTGCCATCTTACCTGGAAGTCCATAAATTCTGTTAATTTTATGAATGGCCCTACAATGATCATAACTCCATGAGCTTTTGTTTATTTCTTTAAGGAAAACCCTCAAGAGACAGTGCTAAGTTGACATATGAGAGCTTTTCTGGGTTCCTAAAACCTTATTTCACCTTCCGGCATGGGGGGGGGATCAAAGCTGGCCAGTTTGTTAGTGCAGAATCTTGTAATTGCCATTTCTTTGCATCATGACAGTAGACCCAGGGCCACCACCAGAGCCAAGCACATGACCTGCCACCTGCCTCATCTTGCCAGTTAGGACCCCGTTGTGCCCCGGCTGCTCTTCTAATCCCGTGTGGTTCGCTGGGAAGTGGGGGTGGAGCCCTTTCCCGACCATGAGCCTTATTTTCCGTCAGCATGAGAAAGACAAGAAGTGAATGGAAGGTGGATGAGAAAATGAGTGGGGACAGGGACAGTGCTGTATCAATTACTATGAGTGGAGATGGGGACAGTGCTTGTATCAGGTTCTTGTCTTGTTACTGTGACCAAATACCTGCCAAGAAGCATCTTAGGGTGGAAAGGTTTACTTTAGCTCACAGTTCAGGGAAGGCAGGCCGTCCTGTGGCAGGAGCAGAAGTAGGCCTGTCACGTTGTCCTCATGGTCAGAAAGCAGGGAGAAATGAGTGTCCAGGCCCAGTCTGTCTCCTTTCCATCCAGACCAAGACCCCGGCCAGTGGCATGGTGCTGCCAAGGTGAGGGCGGGTTTTTCCACTTCACTTAACCAATCTAGCAACTCCTTGCCAGACGTGCCCGCAGGTGTCTCCTAGCTGCTCCTTGAGCCAGTCATGGTGACACTAGAGATTGACCTCCACATGGTTCAGAGAAGCTGGGGGAAGAGCGAAGACAGCAGGTACAGAGGCCTGAGGCGCTGGTGCCTGTGGGCAGGGGGTAGAGTCACAGAGGTGAGGTCAGTGTGTGTCAGGAGGGCCATTGTCAAGCCAAATGAGGGTTTGCACATCTAGAAAAAGACCCTCCTCTGAGGAAAAGGACCACGGTGAGAGCAGGAGACGGGGAGAGGGGCGTGGAGCCATTGGGGTGGCTGGTTCAGGACATGGGGGACAGAAAGTGGTGTCATGGTGACCCAGGGCCTAAATGACTGAATGGATGCCTCCACATGCTGACACGGAGACCACAAGACCACTGTACAGCTCAGCTCTCAGGCAGAGAAGAATCGCCCTTCTCCAAGACTGCCTCTCTCCAAGACCACACTGTTTGCTGACATGACACTGCAACAAACAGACCTTGTGGCTCGTGGCTTCCTGCGGGGGAGGGGAGGCTGACTTCCCACCTGCTGTTGGGCGAAGCCCCTGCCTGCCAGACCTCTGTGACTGTCTCAACTGAGCCCTGCCAGCTTTAGTATCCGTCTTCTAAGTCAAAAGCTTTCATTACTGCCTTTTCTAAAGATTTCGTGACATTTATATAGTTATCATTAGCAATATCAATGCCAACATGTCTAAGGACCCAACGACTATCCAGTTCAATCTCGTAGTGTTTGCAGTTTATTTACAAATGGTGAAAGGCTTTGTGTTTTCAAACTGGGTTTTTATATCCAAGAACATGACCTGTGTGTTAGTTACTTTTCTCATTGCTGTGACAAAATAACTGACCAAAAATGACAAGGACCAGGGCGTGGTGGTGCGCACCTTTAATCCCAGCACTCAGGATGCAGAGAAGGGAAGATCGCTGTGAGTTTGAGCCAGTCTGAGGCTGCAGAGTGAATTCCAGGTCAGCCTGGCTAGAGTGAGTCTCTACCTTGGACACCTCCCCCTGAATAAGACTTAAGGAAGAATGGGTTTGCAGTCTGAGGTCACAGCCCAGCGTGGTGGAAGGCCCGGCAGCAGGAGCTTGACGCAGAGCTGGTCTCGTTGTGTCTAAGGCTGGAAGCACACAGTGATGGACGTGGTGCTCAGTGCAGCTCACATTCTCCTGTTTTTTTTTTATATTTTAGAGAGGGAAACAGAAGGGGAGAGAGAGAGAGAGAGAGGATTGGCATGCCAGGGTCTCAGCCACTGAAATCAAACTCCAGACACTTCCACCACCTAGTGGACATGTGTGACCTTGCACTTGCCTCACCTTTGTGTGCCTGGCTAATGTAGGATCTGGAGAGTCGAATATGGGTGCTTAGGCTTCAGGAGCAAGCACCTTAACTGCTAAGCCACCTCTCCAGCCCAGGTTCTCCGTTTTTATCCAGTCCAGAACCCCAGCCTATGGGATGCTGCTGCCCACATTTAGGGTGGGTCTTCCCACCTCATTAACCCAGTCTAAAACCTCCCTCATGGAAATGCCTAGGAATTTGTCTCCTCGGCGATTCTAGATCCTGTCACGTTGGCAGCTGTGCATCTCTGTTGATCCCACTCTCTGTAAGTGCAGCGTGGCTCGTGGAGGTTTCTCTCCGGATCCCATCCCTGCGTGTTCAGCAGCCTGGTTGTTAATGTGATGGCAGAAGTTTCTGCAGTTCAACTTGTAACTACTTTCAGTTACTGTTCGTTTGTTGTTTTCAAAAATAAGGACTGCCTCTTTGTATTTTTCATTTGGATGGGACCACTTTCCTAAATTGTCATGAGATTTTCTAGTCATTCATTCTTATGTAAAAGTAAAGATATTATTTTCAGTATTTTGCTCTTTCATCTGCTTGTCTTATTTCAAGAGGTAGATCAAGAATGTGTTTAATAAACCAGGCATAATGGTACATGCCTATAATTACAGCACTGACATGTGGAAGGCAGGAAGTTCAGGAGTTCAAGGTCAGCTTCCGCTCCATATCAAGTTTGAAGCCTGAGCTACATGAGACCACCCTGTGTCAAAACCATTGTTTAAATTAATTTTTAAAGCGCATATAGTAGAAGTAACAGTGAGCAGGTGTCTAGGGCTTATTTCGTGTGTATACGTGTTTGTTCATATGAGCATGGGCACACGTGTGTGGGGGCACATACAGGTGTGTGTGGATGGTGTGGAGGCCAGAGGACAGTCCTGAATGTTGTCCTCTGGAATGCTGTCCACTTCTTTTTGTGACAAGGGCTCTCACTGGCCTGAAGCTTGCCAGTCAGGCCAGACTGACAGAGCAACAAGCTCCAAAGAGCCACCAACGCTGCCTCCCAGTACTGGGAAAACGGCATGTGCCACCATCACAGGCATTTTCTGTGGTGGTGAGGATCTGAACTTAGATCCTCAAGCTTACAGGGCAAGCACTTTGCCGATTGAGCTGTCTTCCTGGCCCCCATGCTTCTTGTTTTAATGCTTTAATGTTTCACCCATTTAACTGTGCATGGTGTAAATGCCTGCAATCCTTACACCCAGGAGGCTGAGGACAGAGGACCATGAGTTTGAGACAAGTTAGGCTACACTAAATCCTGTCTCCTAAAACAAAACAAACAGTTAAAACTCACCTGTTTAAGAAGGATTTGCAGGTAGGAAAGGACCTCGTGTTTAGGACATGCATTTTATTTGGACATAGTTTTTCTATTCTCTATCATTTTTATCAGGAGTGGCTGCTGAATGGTTGTCAGATGCTGTTTTGCAACCTTTTCATAGGCCCTCTATGGGGAACGTCAAGATTCGCGGGTCCTTGGAGCATTCCTAGACCCGGAACTACCGCTGTGCGGTCTTGGTGAGCCATTGTGAAATAGGGCGTTATCGTTATGCTGGTTTATGGGGAAATGTCCCACACAGGCTCACGGGTGGACTACTTGGTCCCCAGCTGGTGTCACTGCTTGGGAGGTCATGGATCCTTTAGGAGGTGGAGCCTTGCTTTGTCTGGACTAAGTGGGTCACTGGGGGTGGCCCAAGGTTTTATAGCCCAACTCCACTTCCTGTCACTCTGTGTCTGGATTGCAGACCCAGTGGGACCAGCCACTTCACATGCCTGCCAGCATGACAGACTGTATCTCTTCGTAAACTATGAGCCAAAAGAAACCCTTCTTTTTGTTTGTTTGTTTGTTTGTTTGTTTGTTTGTTTTTCAAGGTAAGGTTTCACTCTGGCCCAGGCTCAGAAACCCTTCTTTTACGTTGCTTTTGTCAGGCATTTTGTCACAGCAACAAGAAAGTAATGAATATAGCTACTAAATGTTCTTAAATTTTATTTTAGAATTTTTGCATTAGCAGTCATAAATGAGCTTGGTTTATACTTACCTTTATCACATTTTGCTATTGGAGCAGTATACAATGATCATAATCCTGCATACCTTTTTCTGTGTGCTGGAATAATTTGGCTAATGTAAACATTATCTGTTCTCCAGCAGTACCACAGAGCCTGCCTGTAAAACCATCTCGGTTGGTGCCTTGTTAATGGTAGATAGTAGCTCTGTTTGACGTATTTTGCTAGAAATGGATTCCATTTCCTCTAGAGTTTTAAAGCACATCAACCTAAGGTCACACTACATTACAGAAGCCCCTCTTACTGCAATTGGAACAGCAGTCTTGCCCCACTCACTTTGGGCTTCAGTACTTTCAAGGCATGTTCACACTCCTGAGCTCAGATGAAACTTCATTCCTCCTGGATCAGTGAGCGAACTGAGTCAGAAAGCAGGTGAGCGGCTTAATGTAGGGCCTTGCAGCCAGACAGAGGAGGTCAGGCCTCAGACTCAAGCCTGTCTCTGTCTCCCAGTTCTGAGCTGTCCACTTGTGCCCACCACTTCCCAGTCCCACCTGTCCTCCTAAGGCCTGAGAGTGTGACAGTGTGCAGGGTGTGGCTGCACTTAGAAGCTGGTTCCAGGGTCTCCAGGGACCCTTAGCTCCCTGACTACCAACTCTGTGCAGGAGGGTGGGGAGACGTCTGGCTGCTGAGCTCTGGAAAGTGTATTTTCACTGCTTGAATTCTGAAAGCGCATAAAACGCACCAGTAATATCACTTTGATTTTCTGAAATGAGAGGAGAATAGCACACGGTTACCATCCAAATGCCTTCAAATGGACAGACCGGAAAACTCCAGTAACCTGTGGGTGGTCGGGGATGTGGTGGGTGTGATGTGAGTGAAGGTGCGTGTGCTGGTGTGTCTGAGGACAGTCCCAGCAGCATTGTTTGTTTGTTTGATTCGGCTTCATAAAGAATGGAACATTCGCTACATCGTGCAGGCTTCTCTGTGCTCTTAGGATGCTCAGAAGAACATGTTTGTTTCTGTGGAATTGCTAAAAAATAAGCACAGCCAAGTAAGTTGTAATGCCAGTCTTAATGCTAGGGGCTGATGTCATAATGTGCAGGACACAATAGAGTGCTGACACACTGTAAGAACTGTTACAGAAGCAAGGGTCACAATGGGGACCCATCATCAGAATCTGCCTGGTCCAGGCACATTGGCCCCTTGGATTCTGATGAAGCCAGGACTCTCTCTTCCCTCCAGAGCTTCACTTTCTCACTCAGCTGGCTTTGGACCTCAGCAAGGAGGTACATGTCAGGGATGCTTCCCTGACCCCACCTACTCCCTCTGCCCCTGGCCTTGCAGGAGGTGAGGACTCAGCTACCCCCCTAACTTGACTCCTTGGGCCCGTTTCCCAGCCTGGCTGCAGTATGGCATCCAGTGTCCCTGGCCACCAGGAGTAGCTTTCCCCAGCTCACTACTCCTCCTGTCCACCCGACTCCCACAGAGATGAAGAGGAGACACTAAGGTGGGGTACACTCCTACTCAGGCCCCCACAGCCACTTGCCAGCACAAAAGCGTAAACATAAATGACAAAAAAGATCTTTCTGCTGCCGACGCTTCCTGACTGGTCACTCACGTTCCTGACTGGTCACTCACGCTCCTGACTGGTCACTCGCGTTCCTGACTGGTCACTCATGCTCCTGACTGGTCACTCATGCTCCTGACTGGTCACTCACCTTCCTGACTGGTCACTCACGCTCCTGACTGGTCACTCACGCTCCTGACTGGTCACTCATGCTCCTGACTGGTCACTCACCTTCCTGACTGGTCACTCACGCTCCTGACTGGTCACTCATGCTCCTGACTGGTCACTTGCGTTCCTGACTGGTCACTCATGCTCCTGACTGGTCACTCATGCTCCTGACTGGTCACTCACGCTCCTGACTGGTCACTCACCTTCCTGACTGATCACTCACCTTCCTGACTGGTCACTCACCTTCCTGACTGATCACTCACCTTCCTGACTGATCACTCACCTTCCTGACTGGTCACTCACCTTCCTGACTGGTCACTCACCTTCCTGACTGCTCACTCACCTTCCTGACTGCTCACTCACGCTTCCTGACTGCTCACTCACCTTCCTGACTGGTCACTTGCGCTCCTGACTGGTCACTCACCTTCCTGACTGCTCACTCACCTTCCTGACTGCTCACTCACCTTCCTGACTGCTCACTCACGCTTCCTGACTGCTCACTCACCTTCCTGACTGCTCACTCACCTTCCTGACTGCTCACTCACCTTCCTGATTGCTCACTCACCTTCCTGACTGCTCACTCACGCTTCCTGACTGCTCACTCACCTTCCTGACTGGTCACTTGTGCTCCTGACTGCTCACTCACCTTCCTGACTGCTCACTCGCGCTTCCTGACTGGTCACTCACCTTCCTGACTGGTCACTTGCGCTCCTGACTGGTCACTCACCTTCCTGACTGGTCAGTCACGCTTCCTGACTGATCACTCACCTTCCTGACTGGTCACTCACCTTCCTGACTGGTCACTCACCTTCCTGACTGGTCACTTGTGCTCCTGACTGGTCACTCACCTTCCTGACTGGTCACTCACCTTCCTGACTGATCACTCACCTTCCTGACTGCTCACTCACGCTCCTGACTGCTCACTCACACTCCTGACTGGTCACTCACACTCCTGACTGCTCACTCACCTTCCTGACTGCTCACTCACGCTCCTGACTGCTCACTCACCTTCCTGACTGGTCAGTCATGCTTCCTGACTGGTCACTCACCTTCCTGACTGCTCACTCACGCTCCTGACTGGTCACTCACCTTCCTGACTGCTCACTCACACTCCTGACTGGTCACTCACCTTCCTGACTGGTCAGTCACGCTTCCTGACTGGTCACTCACCTTCCTGACTGGTCACTCACGCTCCTGACTGGTCACTCACCTTCCTGACTGCTCACTCACGCTCCTGACTGGTCACTCACCTTCCTGATCACTCACGTTCCTGACTGGCCAGTCACGCTTCCTGACTGATCACTCACCTTCCTGACTGGTCAGTCACGCTTCCTGACTGGTCACTCACCTTCCTGACTGGTCAGTCACGCTTCCTGACTGGTCACTCACCTTCCTGACTGGTCAGTCACACTTCCTGACTGGTACTCACATTCCTGACTGGTCACTCACATTCCTGACTGGTCACTCACGTTCCTGACTGCTCACTCACCTTCCTGACTGCTCACTCGCATTCCTGAGTGGTCACTCACATTCAGCACAGCGAGGAAGGAGAGGGAAGGATGCTGGCCCTCAGCCAGTCTCTTCTTTTGAATTCGGTCAGGACCCTGGCCCATGGAATGGTGCTGAAGATGGGTCTTCCCACCTAAATTAACCTAATCAAGTTAACCCTTCACAGGCATGGCCAGAGGCTAATCTAACCTAGGCAGTCCCTCCCAGGGGACTCTAGCCACCACATGGACAGTCAGTATAAGCCGACACCACAGGTAAGCCAGGCGTCCTCGCAGCTGGATGGGCCTGACATCGAAACTGGGTACATCGGTGTCGGCTTCCTCTTCCTCGACCAGAGACAAGTGGTATTGACTACTTACCCGGGGATCGTTTTTCATTCTTTCTTGTGCAGACTGCGGACGAGTGGGCTGAGAAAATGCCCGAACTCTCACCTCCCAGATCTCCCAAAGACACAGCCAACAAAGACATCCTGGCACGTCTGCACAAGGCGGTGACTGCTCACTACCACACCATCGCCCAAGAGTTTGAGAACTTCGACACCATGAAAACCAACACAGCCTCCAGAGATGAGTTCAGAGCTGTCTGCAACCGCCACGTGCAGATCCTGACTGATGAGCAGGTGAGCTGCCTGGCCCTCCCCAGGAGCAGGTTGGTGGAGACCCCAGAGGGTCCAGCACGCACTCTGCTGTCAGTATGCTTAAGGTCTTCCTTGTCTTTTTTTTTTTTTTTTTGGGGGGTGGTTTTCGAGGTAGGGTCTCACTCTGGCCCAGGCTGATCTGGAATCAACTATGTATTCTCAGGGTGGCCTTGAACTCACGGCGATCCTCCTACCTCTGCCTCCCGAGTGCTGGGATTAAAGGCGTGCACCACCACGCCCGGCTTTCCTCGTCTTTTAAGTTATTTCTTAAAATAGTTTTTCCCTTTGGTTTTTCGAGGCAGGGTCTCGCTCTAGCCCAGGGTGACCTGGAACTCACTCTGTAGTCCCAGGCTGGCCTCAAACTCACAGCAGTTCTCCTACCTCTGCCTCCGGAGTCCTGGGATTAAAGGCATGCGCCATCATGCCCTGCTTGGGTGTGCTGCTTGCTAACGCACCTGGGCTCCCTCCAGGCTTGTGCACCTGTCCAGCTGTGTGGCTCGGACAAGTTCCTGGGCTGAGCACATATCTTCCCCCATGAAGTGAAATACATGGTGCTCCCCAAGCTCTTCTCTGTGCAAGCTGCCTTCTCTACCTCTGCCAGTCCCTAGCCCCCATATCTCACGGTCTGCTTCTTCCAGACCCTGAGTGCACCTCCACCTGGAAGAGCTGGCCACACCTCACTTGGCTCTTCCTGCTCTTTGCAGCTCCCCACTTCTGTCACCCCTGACCTTGGCCTCTGCATCACTGGCTGAGCCCTCAGGTTGCTGGCTCTTGGCTGTCTTAACAATGCAGTGAGCGTCCACAGGCAGTGTGTACCATGTATCCGGGACCCCAGTGACAGGGCCTGGTGTCACCAGGGAAGGACATGAGACATCAGTGGAGCAACATTTAGGAACAGACTGTGCCTGATGTGAAAGGACATGTGGGAGCTGAGAGAGCAGGGCAGGGCCTGGCCTGGACAAAGGTGGTCATGTCCCTGAGGATATGGAGACAGAGCAGTCTACGGCCATTCCACCCTGACCACGCCGAATCTTGGTAGCTGCGTAGGGTCAGGCGTGGTTAGTACTTGGATGGGAGATGAGGAGACAAGACAGTGCAGGCAGGGATGTCCCCGATGCTGTCCTCGTAGCTGTGCCAGAACTAGCTTGTCTCACGGGGTCTATGTCTTTTTGGGGGGTTAGGCAACAAATATACTAAGTAAAATCACCTTAGCCAGTGGTGATGTGATAGATGGGAATGCAGCAGAGGTGACAGACAGAGCTGGGAGGTCACTTGTCACTCAGGGAGTTGGGGGTGTTCTCAGAGCAGGAGATGTTGGAGACCTGACAACCAGGTGGGTGGCTGGGAGCAGAGCATTCTCAGCTAAGGGCATGTGAATGACAGGGACATGTGAAGGGGTTGAAGCACTGGGAAAGCCAGTGCTGCTGAGGGTGAGCAGTGGGGACTGGGCTCCAAGCGTACACCCATCACACAGACAGGAGCCAGTGGGAAGACTTTGCACCTGTATTATCTCTTTAGTAAGTCCTTGCTAAATATATAATTTTCTTTCTCTCTCACCTCACATTATCTTTCTCCTGGCTTAAGTTGCAAGAATTTGCCTTTTTTTTTTTTTTTTGCGAGGTAGGGTCTCACTCTGGTCCAGGCTGACCTGGACTATGTACTATGTAGTCTCAGGGTGGCCTCAAACTCGGCGATCCTCCTACCTCTGCCTCCCGAGTGCTGGGATTAAAGGCGTGCGCCACCACGCCCAGCTAAGAATTTGCCTTTTAAAAAAATATTTTACAGGCTGGAGAAATGGCTTAGTGGTTAAGGCACTTGCCTACAAGGCCTAGGGACCCATGTTCAACTCTCCAGAGCCCACATTAGCCAGATGCACAAAAGGTGAGGCAAGCACAAGGTCACATGTGCCCATTAGGTGGCACATGTGTCTGGAGTTCGAGTGCAGTGGCTGAGGCCTTGGCACGCCAATTCTCTCTCTCTCTCAAATTAAAAAAAATTTTTTACTTTGAGAGAGAAAGAGACAGAGATAGAATGTGTGCACCAGGGCCTCAGCCACTGTAAACAAAGTCCAGACCATGTGTTACCTTGTGCTGGCTTACACGAGTCCTAGGAAACTGAACCTGGGTCCTTTGGCTTTGCAGACCAAATTCCTTAACCACTAAGCCATTTCTCCATCCCAGAATTGGCCTTTTTTAAAATTTAGTAGGAATGATGTGAGTATATGATGTGTTTGCGAGTGCAGACGTGCACACTCAGACACACATGTATCATGCCATGCATGTGGAGATCAGAGGGCAACTTGGGGTCAGTCCTTGCCTTCTGCCTCATTCTGAGGCAGGGTCTCTCATTGATGCCCTCTCCTTTCTCGAGCCTCCAGAAAATTTTCCTGCCACCCTTCTTTTTTTTTAAAAGATTTTATTTTTATTTATTTATTAGAGACATAGAGAGAGGGGTAGAGAGAGAGAGAATGGGCATGCCAGGGCTTCTAGCCACTGCAAACGAATTCCAGATGCATGCACCACCATGTGCATCTGGCTTACAAGGGACTGGAGAATCAAACCTGGGTCCTTAGGCTTCGCAGGCATGTGCCTTAACTGCTAAGCCTTCTCTCCAGCCCCTGCCTCCCCTCTGTGGTAAGCCCATCACAGCTTCCAACTTTGAAGTGGGGTCTGAGGATCTGAACTTGGTACTCAGAATTCTGCAGCAAACATTTTATCCACTGAGGCACCTCCTCAGCTCAAGAACTTGCCTGTTGTATTGTCTTTTCAAAGGACCAGCTTCTGCCTCTCACACTATTTCCTGCTTGCTTCTGCTCCTTGGCATCCTCCTTCTGTCCTGCTACAAGCTGGGCCCAGCCTGTGGCTTCAGTTGTTCTCCCTCTTCAATGAGTATTTAAGCCTGTATATTTCTTTCTAATTCTTATTTCATCTGAATTCAGTTCTCAGTCTTCTTTATGTCCATCTTGATTCCCCCCTACATCCACAAAACACTTGGAAATACGATGTTTTGTTGCTGAGTGAATATGTTTTAAAGAGTTACTAATTTAAAAGTGAACGTGACTGTAATTAGACACTATAACTACACCTGCCATCTGGTGTGTGGCCCTTTTTCGTACGTGGTCCATTGTAGTTGGATGGTGGATGTAGGATGAAAAGTCTCTTAGTTATTGTGGATATTCTCCATTTTTAGTGAGACTGTTATAAATCATGCATGAACAGAGTCTATGAATTAGGAACATACCACTATGAACTTACCCTTTTGCATTGTACAATTACCTTCTTTATGCCTAGCAAATCATTTTTGGCTTAAAGTCTCTTTTGCCGTGGAAATGTAGCCGCTCCAGCTGGCTGTTTGCTTGGTGTAGTTATCACTGTGTCAGTCTTTGACCCTCTGGCACAGTTTTGTATGTGGATAATGTGAACACATGTAAGTGAGACCTTAGAAACCCTGTCTAATAATCTCTGCCTTTCATTTCCATGGGTGTTTGGTCCATTTACATTTATTGAGAGTGGTGCTTGCAGTCAGGTTCACATTACTGGTAAAAATCTCCCGACCAAGAGCAGCTTTGGGGGAAAAGGGTTTATTTTGGTTTACAGACTTGAGGGAAAGCTCTATAATGGCAGGGAAAATGATGGCATGAGCAGAGGGTGGACATCACCTCCTTGGACAACATAAAGTGGACAATAGCAACAGGAGAGTGTGCCAAACTCTGGCATGGGGACACTGGCTATAACACCCATAAGCCCACCCCCAACAATACACTGCCTCCAGGAGGCGTTAATTGCCAAATCTCCATCAGCTGGGAACCTAGCATTCAGAACACCTAAGTTTATGGGGGACACCTGAATCAAACCAGCACAGAGGTCACTGGTGTATATATTTACTCTTGTCTTCACTACTGTGTTTCTTTCTTTTTAATATCCATTTATTTTACATTGTTTTGAAATTTATATATCCTCTTTTGAGTCATGCTTTTTAAAATTCCTTTCTAACCATCTATCTGTTTAAAAATTACATGTCCTATTTCTGTTCTTTTAGACAACAATAAGTAGAAATCGTCTTTAAACTTATGTGTCACAAGGCAAATCCCAGGGTCAAAGCCCACTGCCCTGTGGCAGTCAAGGACACTAAGCTGTCACACGCAACAGTCTCCTTGGATTTCATGTCGGTGTTACTTATTACTTTGGATATCCTTTTTCTCTGCAAGTCAAACCCAGAGTGGGTTCACTGCACACTGCTGGGGTCTGTTCAGTGCTGCCTTCTTGACTTAGTACTTCTTACACCTTTCTTTTGCTCATATTTTTTCCTTCATGAATAATCACCTTTGGTTGTGATCTGTTGATGATAAATTTATTTATTTGCTCGTGTGTATATATGTGTATGTGTGCGCACACCAGATTCTCACTGCAAATGGAACACCAGACACACCACTTTTAAAAAATATATATTTCTATTTATTTATCTCAAGCAGACAGAAAGTGAAGGGAGACGATGGGTGACCAGGGCCTCTTGCCACTGCAAATGAATTCCAGATGCATGTGCCATTTGGGGCATCTGGCTTTACGTGGGTACTGGGAATCGAACCTGGGTGGACAGACAAGCAAGCATGTGCCTTTAACTGCTGAGCCATCTAGCCCTCCATACCACTTTTTGCATCCAGCTTTGTGTGAGTGGCTGGGGAATTGAACCTGGGCAGACAGGCTTTGCAAGTAAGTGCCTTTGTCCTCTGAGCCATCTCCCCAGCCTCTATTTTTGCCATCTTTAAACAGGTAGTTTTTCTAGGTGGAAATTGTGACTTGACAGTCATTTTCTCTTAAAAGCCAGCACTCCACCCACCGTCTTTTGGCTTCTGTGAAAGCTGCTGTGTGGAATGAGAACGCCTCAGCCAAGCGGGCCCAGCAGGCTGTCTGGACGAGTGTGCGGCGCTGGGGCTGGAGAGCCTTCGAGCTCATCAGTGGTCCCAACTGCGCCGAGTCTGTTTTCAATCCTCCCTGATTGTCTGCAATTTTTCAATCACTGAGAACCTCTCAACTCCAGGACTCTGGCCTCCTCACATGACTATGTTTCTTTTTCTTTTTCTTTCTTTTCTTTTTTTTTTTTTTTTTTTTTTTTTTTTTGTTTGTGGTTTTTGGTTTTATGATTTTCAAGGTAGGGTTTCACTCTAGCCCAGGCTGACCTGGAATTCACTATGTAGTCTCAGGGTGGCCTCGAACTCATGGCGATCCTCCTACCTCTGCCTCCCAAGTGCTGGGATTAAAGGCATGCGACACCACACCAGCTGACAGTCACTTTTAATTGGCTTTTGGGAAGCCCCAGTGGAGACCCAAAAGCAAATTCAACTTCTGGTGAAAGTCTACACTTCAGGGGAAAGTGAGTGTTGGCCCCCAGGTCTCCTCTCTGGAGCCACTTCTCCCTCAGCCTGTGTTGATAGCTAGGGCTCCAGCACGCGGTTATGCCAGAGCTGTGTCTGCTTCTGGGCCCTGTGAACACTCCCTGCTCATATTAGTGGCTTGTTCAGGGTGGTATCTTCCCAGCAGTGTGCGGCTCCAAGCAGCCTGTGGCACCCAACAGCACCCGCAAAGCCATACACTTCTCTCCAGTTTTCCAAATACTTCTTTTTCATCTTGTTGGAAGACAGTTCTTGCCCTTAGGGTGAAATAAATCGTGGCTGCAAAGACAGCAGCTGAGGGCTACAGCGCCTGGTGAGCTGTTTGCAGACTCAGGTGTGCCAGACAGCTGAGAAATGAGTCAGGCCCGGTTTCCCTGGGACCAAGGAGGCTGGGGCTTGGTTTGCCTTTCCTCCTAAAACGTTTTTATACACTGCAGCTCAGTCACTGTGACTAATCACAAGATTTAATGGCCTTAAACTGCTCACTAAGGACCCAATTCAATTAAAAAATGTCCTGCGGAAGCCATGAATAATCCTCCTGTCTTGCTTCTTCCAGCCTTCCAGAGGCTTCCATCCAGCAGAGGCCAAATGGATTTTTGCTTTCTTGATTTTTTTATTAACATGGGCCCTGGTCCTGTTACCACCCGTCCCCAGACTTCTCCCACCACCTTGGGCCGCTTCTCCAGGGCGGGGCACCTCTGAGACTTGATTCCTGCTCCTCCACGGGACTGACCAGCGCTGCTTCTCAGTTTGACAGGCTCTGGAGTGAGATGCCCGTCAACACCAAGGGGAGGCTCAAGTTCCAGGACTTCCTGAGCAGGTTCGGTACAGAGAGAGCAGCCTCAGCCACAGGGGACTCAGTGGCCGCCCAGAGAGGGAGCAGCGCCCCAGAAGTTTCTGACGGAACTAGATCTGCCAGATCCTCACCCCTTCGGGACCAGAGAAAGGGACTGAAATCGCGGAGTCTCCCGGGTGTGAGTTCATAGCCTGCCAAGGGCCCCACGTTGCCACCTACCCGAGTCCAAACACCTATGGGCCCAGGCAGTAAGTGGGGCTGGCCCACTGTTCCTTCCCAGGATGTGGACTCCTGAGAAAAGGGGTGCGTGTGTCTGGGGTACGGAGCCCTAGAGTCTACTTCCTTAGAGAGAGAGAGAGAGAGACTGAGGAAAAGTGGAGATGAGGAATACGGTAGGGAGGGGAGACATGGCTAGAAGGGAAGAACAGGGACAAGGTGGGACAGAAGGAGAGGTAAGGGCTGGGGGCTCTGTTCTGCTTCACGGTGGACAGCCCTAGCTAAGCACTGGATCACTGTGGCAGACAGCTTCAGGTTGCTGAGATGAACTTCCAGACCAGGCACAGTTATGGAGGAAGGGATTTATTAAAGCTTACAGATCCAGGGGGAAGTTTCATAATGACAGAAGCTGACCTGATTTCACAGGTCCAAGCAGAGAGAGAGAGAAGCCCCAAGCCAAAAGCCACACCATACAACACACTTCAGGAACTCCAGGTGGAACTAGGCACTTTGCATATCTTTAGATTGGAATTTCAAACCCACCAGCACACCTTAAGATCCGCCCAGTGACACCTCCTCCAGCCAAGGACGAACTAATAAAACACTGAATATACTGGGGGCCACCTACTCAAACTACCACAGTCACCAACCATTTTAACCATTTTATAGCTGAGCTTGGCAAGGCCCAGTGATGTCCTCATGTGCCCCAATCCTTAATTTGGCATGGAACTCAATGCCCTGGGTTGTGTGTCGCTCCAAATGACAAGGGCAGTTAGGTTTCTGGACAACTGAGATCTGGACAGAGATGCCAGCACTCGAGGCTCAGGGTGATCTCGGGGGCTTTAGATGGGGATCACGAAGAAAGAGGGCAGTGTTAGGAACCTGTGCTTGAGTAAGGCTTCAACTGATAGCCTTTGAGGACAGAAGGTCCCCAAGATGGGGAATGTCGGGAGTCATTGGAAGTTGAGAAGGACAAGAAGATGGATTCCCCCCAAAGCACCCAGGTGCCTCCATCTTAGTTTGGTGACCTCTGGAATAGTCAGCACGTTTGAGCTTCAAGCCTGTCATCCCGTGGCCATCTGTCACAGTAGAAGTAGGACAGGTGTGCAGACCTGAGTGTCCTCAGAAGGACGCTGGTGTCCACTGTGCGAGCAGAGTGATGTGACTGAGAGCTCTGAAGACCATTCTGCAGAGGGTCAACGTGGCGGAAGGGCAGACGTGGGGGGCTGAGAGCTTCCAGCAGGGCAGTGGAGGGGAGCTGGAGTAGGGTCAGGCCCTGCAGGCAGCTTCCAGGGACACCCAGAAGGCTTTTTCCTGATAGATTGACTGTGAAACGGAGCTGGCAGAATGCAGGATGACTTAGTTGTCAACCTGGCTGCCTGGAGAAGAGGTGTGAGGCTTGACCTTGGGAGAGGGGACATGGTGCACTGTGTGGGGTAAGTTGTTGTGCACCTAGACCCACAGCGTGGAAGTGTTTAGGAGAGAGCTCCGTGTTACACTGAACTAGTGCCCCCACTTCCAGCTGGAAGGCACCACTGTACAGAAAGGAACTACACCCTGTCTCACTTAATTTCAAAGTAACACATGATCTGTGCTCACAGGATTGTACTATTGTATGTGACAAGTAAATCCTTTTTTTTTTTTTTTTTTTTTTTGGCTAAGACCCTCAAGTGAAAAGTACATTATGGTCATTCATCACACACACACACACACACACACACACACACACACCACTAAGCATTTGAACCTCAACTATATCTTTATTTCCAGAACTATTCTCGTCCTTATGGGTTGGCTCTCTGGCAGAAGTCAGCTTGTGGGATACCAGTGTCAGTTTCCTTCTGAGCTAATGCTGACTACAGAACTGACCCTCAGACCCCACATCTCGTGTAGCTTTTGTGGGTGTCCAGTGAGATCTCGAGTTGAGAGAATGCCTCTCTCCCTTCCTGCAGACTCCTGTGGGCACCCCACCCTTACAAAACCTGGAGCCCATCGAGAACAAGCTGCGCAGACAGATCCAGGGCTGCTGGCGCGAGCTTCTGAAGGAGTGCAAAGAGAAGGACACGAACAAGCAGGGCACCATCATGGCCCCCGAGTTCCTAGGTCTGTCCTGGCCCCATCCCTACTATCTGCCACCCCCTCTGGGGACACAAGTCCATTGGCCAAGGGAGAGGGATGGGAGCCCACCTGGTGCTTCCCGAAGCGGGCAGGCCCAGCAGGCATAAGAGAACAAATGAATGAGGAATGAATGTATGAACTGTCACCAACTGCATGGCCATTTTTGTGTGCAGCTCTCGTGGAGAAGTTCAATCTGGACATAAGCAAGGAGGAGAGCCAGCAGCTCATCGTGAAGTATGACCTGAAGAACAACGGCAGGTTCGCCTACTGCGACTTCATCCAGAGCTGTGTCCTGCTGCTGAAAGCCAAGGAGACCTCACTGATGCAGAGGATGAAGATCCAGAACGCCAACAAGATGGTGCGCGTGTGTGTGCGTGCGTGTGTGTGTGTGCGCACGCGCGTGTGTGTGTGCGCGCATGTGTGTGTGTGTGTGTATATGTGCGCGCATGTGTGTGTGAGTCATCCGGGGCGTCCCTTGCTTCACAGCAGGGACCGACTTGGACTTAAAGGCTTCTCAAGGTCTGCTGGCCAGAGCCCAGCCCAGCTCTGCTACCAGCGACCAGGACTCAACTGCTAGATGTCCCCAGCCTCACTGCCAACTCCCTAGACCCCCTCAGCTCTCTGGATCTACAAGATATGTTCTGGCAAGGTCTTGTCCTCCAAACTTCTCCGTTACCCAAAGGCTTGGACAGACAGATGTGCAGAGGCCAGATTCTTGGCAGGTGTCCTGACACACCCTGGCTAGACTATACTGCCCCCTGCTCACCTAGCTCAGAATGGGTCTCTGTCCTCTTCCTCTGGATGGAAAGGCCTCCCAGCAAAGAGAGGGCCCTGTGCCGTCCTGGCCAAAGTCTGTATTCAGTAGCTGCCTCAGCCTAAGCTCAAAAGCCCATCTGCAGAGAGAGAGAAAGAGAGAGAGAGAGAGGAAGAAGGGGGGGAGATCCTTCTGCAGCTGTAGCTGGTTGGAAGTTTTCTCCCCAGCTCCCTTCAGCAGCAGAGGCATCCTATGAGGTGTGGTGGAGGCCTCTGGCTGGGTTGGCTACCCTGTGCCAGGCATGGACTTCGTGTGGGTGACTCAGGGAGCCTGGAGCTCCTGCCCCTCTAAAAGGCAACTCCCTGCATTTGAGCAAATTGGCAGCTAGCAAGGCCACATGGGACGCTGGGGGCGTCTCTGTAGCAGGTGCTAAGTCATGTACAAACTGAAAGCAATTTAACCACGCTAATTTGTTTTAGAAAGTGCTTTGTTACAACTAAGCTTTGCCACGATGTGTCACACATTACTGCCTGCAGTTCACCTCTGTGACATGCAGACATGTGTTGGCGCAAAAACACTCCAAACACCCTGTCTGCACCCATGGCCCTAATGCCATAAGCACAGTGTAGCCTGCTGTCCGATGACTACAGGTAATTACAGCTCTGGTAATTTCCACAATACTCTGTCCTACGAATCTAAGAACCTGCTAGAAAATCCAGTCCAAATCTCCCATCTTTCCTCAAATGACTTTGGAATTGGCCTGGTGTCAGCCTTACCCTGTCCTTACAAGACCTGGGAGGAGACATGGCCCTGCTGTTTACTGGACCCAGCCAAGATCACTGCCCCTCCTTCAGCCTTTGGGTCCCCATCTGAGAAGTGGGGATACATGATAGTCTCCCCAGGTTGGGGGGAGCGGGAAGCATTCCTGAGATGGGGTTTCTGTTGCCCAAAGGGACAGTGAGGCAGTCTACCCACAGAGAGAAGAGAACCCAGTCCAGGACGGCCTCATCGTTCCCCTGCCACCTGCTCCATTCCCAAACTCCTGCCACTCTTGCTTTTAGAAAGAAGCTGGTGCCGAGTCGTCTTCCTTTTACTCTGCCTTGCTGCGCATCCAGCCCAAGATTGTGCACTGCTGGAGGCCCATGCGGCGCTCGTTCAAGACCTATGATGAGGGCGGGTCAGGCCTCCTAAGTGTGGCCAACTTCAGGAAGGTGAGAGCCTGCTTGGGACAGGAAACAGGCAGGAAAAGCCATCTTGGGGGGTGGTCAAAAGGAACCCTGTACACACCTGCAAAGGTCCAGGCCCTGCCCACTGCCCACTTGCCTTTCATCTGCAGAATCTAACTTCTCCTCCTCCAGAATTTCCAGAAACCTCCATGGTCTGACCCAATCCTAATGCCTTTGCCCAAGCCTAGCTTCCCTCTAGCACCTGTATCCAACCTTTTGTTGTTGTCACATGACACGTGACACATGACCTTGTCATCTACAAAGCTTATGCTAGAAAACATGCAGTCAAGTTACAAAAAAAAAAAAAAAAAAATCCCCAAACACTCTCATAATGGGTTAAGTTTCCATTCATAGCTATCCTTGGTCACATGTGGCCAGAGGCCTGCAGGTTGGACAAGCCTGTCTGTCCCTACTCCCAGAGCCCTGGCCACACCTGGACCCCTGTGTCCTTGGGTCTCTGGACATGCCCAGTAGCATGTGTCTGAGGCAGGCCCATCTTCACAGGGAGCCCCTGCCCCACAGTGCACCTGTACTCGGCCCATCCTGGGGTGCCCCACCCATAGCCAAACTTGTGCCCTGCAGTGGCTGTCCAGCATGCTTGGGGCCAAGCACCACCAGCGAAGGGATCTGTCACTGAGAAGGGAGGACAGTTGCTGGTGGGCAGTACTGGCACAGATTATGTATGTGTACCAGTCACATCAGGGTCCCTCTGCACCTTACACCTGCAGATAGGAGGAAGCAGGGAGAGACAGGTGTGGCTACTAACTGGCTCCCCTGCCCCCAGCCTACACAGTTAACAGCCCTCCTGCCCCCTAACACACACACTGTTAACCAGCCCACAGTGTTAACCAGCTGTTGCAGTCAGGTTTGCATTGCTGGCAGAAATCACCAAGAGCAGCTCATGGGGAAAAAGATTTATTGTGGCTTACGGGCTCGAGGGGAAGCTCACAATGGCAAGGAAAACGATGGCATGAGTAGAGGTTGGACATCACCCCCTGGCCAACATAAGGTGGACAATAGCAACAGGAGAGTGTGCCAAACACTGGCAAGGGGACACTGGCTATAACACCCAAAAGCCCGCCCCCAACAATACATTGCCTCCAGGAGACATTAACTCCCAAATCTCCATCAGCTGGGGACCTAGCATTCAGAACACCTAAGTTTATGGGGGACACCTGAATCAAACCACCACATTCCACCCTGGCATCCATATACTGATAACCATCCATGATGTAAAATGCAATGCATTCAGTTCAACTTTAAAAGTCCTCATAGTTTTTATCACTCCTAATGATGTTCAAACATCCCCATAATCCAAGATCTTTTAATTAAGCCATAATACCAAAAAAATCTCCAAAACACCCATAATGGCACAGAATAAACATTCACAGTGCAAAAGATGGCACTGGACATAGCAAAGAAATACCCTCTTTCCTGCATTTCTTATGCTCCACAACACCAGATAGGGTGCCGATTTGTTAATCCAGGGGGGAATAAAGCAGACTTTGAAGAATAGGACACTCCTTGAGCATTCAGGCCCCTTCAAAAAACTGAGTTCTTTCTGTTGTCCCAATGCAGGTCAGCTAACCCAGTCTCAAAGGTTGTAATCTCATACAATTGCAGCTGAGCAGGCAGCAGTTGTGACCTAAAGTTCTGTGCCATATCCCTCTGCTTACACCAGTCCATTTCTACGCAAAGTAACCCTGCACAAATTCTCAGGACATGGGCATAACAGCAAGCCTCTCACACAAACTGCTTCTAGCCCAATCCAGGCAAAGTTCTTTTTCACCCCCATAAGACAAACCTCACAGTCCATAGTTCTTACCGCATTCAAGTCTTTCAGTTCTGACCAGAATAGTCCATCAAGCTGTACTTACAGCACTGCAAGGTGTCTCTTAGGCCAAGGTTTCAAAGCCTTCCAAATTCCTCTTGAAAATCAGCTCCAAAAGGCCAAAGCCACACAGTCAGGTGTCCAGCAGCAAATGACACCACTCCTCGGTGCTAACATTGCTATTGCAGTCAGGTTCACGTTGCTGGCAGAAATCGCCCACCCAAGAGCAGCTTGTGGAGAAAAAGGGTTTATTTTGGCTTATAGGCTCTGGGGAAGCTCACGGTGGCAGGAAAAATGATGGCATGAGCAGAGAGTGGACATCACCCCCTGGCCAACATAAGATGGACAATAGCAACAGGAGAGTGTGCCAAACACTGGCAAGGGGACACTGGCTATAACACCCATAAGCCCTCCCCAGCAATACACTGCCTCCAGGAGACATTAATTCCCAAATCTCCATCAGCTGGGGTCCTAGCATTCAGAACACAAGTTCATGGGGGACACCTGAGTCAAACCACCACACCAGCCCTCCCGCCCCCAGGTGCTGCGGCAGTATGGCATCAATCTGTCGGAGGAGGAGTTCTTCCATCTGCTGGAGTACTATGACAAGACACTGTCCTCCAAGATCTCCTACAATGACTTCCTTCGGGCCTTCCTCCAGTAGGCGCCCCTGCTGCTGCCAAGGGGACAGCCTGAAGACTAATAGAGCCATAGAGTGGAGCGTTGTAGTGAGTTTCCCAGAACCAGCCCAGCCAGCTCCTGCAATGGAAAGACTCCTGCCCCTGCAGTCGGGGGTCCAGGTTTCTCTGGGAGGCCTACTCGTGCCCCTCACTCACTGGTTTGAGCAAATAAAATAGTCTTTGCAGGAAAATCCCCGTGACTTTAAAAGAACTAGTAGTGATGCATACCTAAGACAATGTGCCTGCCGGAGCGCCTCTTCCTGCCCACGGTCTGGTTCCTTTCCTGGTGCCCACAGCCGCCTCTGCGTCAGCCCCGGGTCAAAGAAGAGCGGCACACTGCCTCACTGCTTGGCCTTGCTCAGGGATGCTGGTGGGCCAAGCCCTATAGACGAGCTCACAGGTACTGCCCTGAGGCGGAGTGTTCCTGAGCCTGCCCAGAGGCAGCTACTGCGCCCACCGCAGCCTTGGAGGGCTTTCTTCTGTAAACACTGTTCCTAGGAGCTCAAGGAGGGCGGAGGAGCTGAACAGACTGCTCTCCCACCCCAGAGACCCACCCCGGGAGGGCCTCCCCTGCTGAGCCCTGCTGCTGGGCTGGAGATTGGAGGAGGGTGTGACTGGAGATGGGGGAGGGTGTGACTGGAGATGGAGGGAGGGTGTGAGGAGATGGAGGAGGGTTTGACTGGAGATGGAGGAGGGTGTGACTGGAGATGGGGGAGGGTGTGACTGGAGATGGAGGGAGGGTGTGAGGAGATGGAGGAGGGTTTGACTGGAGATGGAGGAGGGTGTGACTGGAGATGGGGAGGTGTGACTGGAGATGGGGAGGGTGTGACTGGAGATGGGGAGGGTGTGACTGGGATTGAGGAGGGTGTGACTGGAGATGGGGGGATGGGGAAGATGGAGGGAGGAGGGTGTGACTGGAGATGGAGGGAGGAGGGTGCGACTGGAGATGGGGGAGGGTGTGACTGGAGATGGAGGGAGGAGGGTGTGACTGGAGATGGGGGAGGGTGTGACTGGAGATGGAGGAGGGTGTGACTGGAGATGGGGAGGGTGTGACTGGAGATGGGGAGGTGTGACTGGAGATGGAGGGAGGAGGGTGTGACTGGAGATGGAGGGAGGAGGGTGCAACTGGAGATGGAGGAGGGTTTGACTGGAGATGGAGGAGGGTGTGACTGGAGATGGGGAGGGGTGACTGAAGATGGAGGGAGGGTGTGACTGGAGATGGAGGGAGGGTGGTGACTGGAGATGGAGGGAGGAGGGTGCAACTGGAGATGGGGGAGGGTGTGACTGGAGATGGAGGGAGGGTGTGAGGAGATGGAGGAAGGTGTGACTGGAGATGGAGGGAGGGTGCGACTGGAGATGGAGGGAGGAGGGTGTGAGGAGATGGAGGAAGGTGTGACAGGAGATGGAGGGAGGGTGTGACTGGAGATGGAGGGAGGGTGTGAGGAGATGGGAGGGAGGGTGTGACTGGAGATGGAGGAGGGTGGAATGGAGATGGGGGAGGGTGTGACTGGAGATGGGGAGGGTGTGACTGGAGATGGAGGGAGGAGGGTGTGACTGGAGATGGAGGGAGGAGGGTGCAACTGGAGATGGAGGAGGGTTTGACTGGAGATGGAGGAGGGTGTGACTGGAGATGGGGGGAGGATGTGACTGAAGATGGAGGGAGGGTGTGACTGGAGATGGAGGGAGGAGGGTGTGACTGGAGATGGAGGGAGGAGGGTGCAACTGGAGATGGGGGAGGGTGTGACTGGAGATGGAGGGAGGGTGTGAGGAGATGGAGGATGGACTGGAGATGGAGGGAGGGTGCGACTGGAGATGGAGGGAGGAGGGTGTGAGGAGATGGAGGAAGGTGTGACTGGAGATGGAGGGAGGGTGTGACTGGAGATGGAGGGAGGGTGTGAGGAGATGGAGGGAGGGTGTGACTGGAGATGGAGGAGGGTGTGAATGGAGATGGGGGAGGGTGCGACTGGAGATGGGGGAGGGTGTGAGGAGATGGAGGGAGGGTGTGACTGGAGATGGGGGGAGGGTGGGAGATGGGGAGGGTGCGACTGGAGATGGGGAGGGTGCGACTGGAGATGGGGAGGGTGTGACTGGAGATGGGGAGGGTGTGACTGGAGATGGAGGGGTGTGAGGAGATGGAGGAGGGTGTGACTGGAGATGGAGGAGGGTGTGACTGGAGATGGGGGATGTGACTGGAGATGGAGGGAGGGTGCGACTGGAGATGGAGGGAGGGTGACTGGAGATGGAGGGAGGTGCGACTGGAGATGGAGGAGGGTGCGACTGGAGATGGGGAGGGGTGCTGGAGATGGGGAGGGGAGATGGGGGGAGGTGACTGGAGATGGAGGGAGGGTGTGAGGAGATGGAGGAGGGTGTGACTGGAGATGGAGGAGGGTGTGACTGGAGATGGGGGAGGGTGTGACTGGAGATGGGGGAGGGTGTGACTGGAGATGGGGAGGGTGACTGGAGATGGAGGGAGGGGGTGTGACTGGAGATGGAGGGAGGAGGGTGTGACTGGAGATGGGGGAGGGTGTGACTGGAGATGGGGGGAGGAGGGTGTGACTGGAGATGGGGGGGGGTGCCTGGAGATGGGGAGGGTGTGACTGGAGATGGGGAGGTGTGACTGGAGATGGGGAGGGTGTGACTGGAGATGGGGGAAGGTGTGACTGGAGATGGAGGAGGGTGTGACTGGAGATGGGGGGAGGGTGTGACTGGAGATGGAGGAGGGTGTGACTGGAGATGGGGAGGGTGTGACTGGAGATGGGGGAGGGTGTGACTGGAGATGGAGGCAGGAGGGTGTGACTGGAGATGGAGGGAGGGTGTGACTGGAGATGGAGGGAGGGTGTGACTGGAGATGGAGGGAGGGTATGACTGGAGATAGAGGGAGGAGGGTGTGACTGGAGATAGAGGGAGGAGGGTGTGACTGGAGATGGAGGGAGGGTGTTAGGAGATGGAGGAGGGTGTGACTGGAGATGGAGGGAGGAGGGTGTGACTGGAGATGGGGGAGGGTGTGACGAGATGGGGGAGGGTGTGACGAGATGGGGGAGGGTGTGATGAGATGGGGGAGAGTGTGACTGGAGATGGAGGGAGAAGGGTGTGACTTGAGATGGGGGAGGGTGTGACTGGAGATGGGGGAGGGTGTGACTGGAGATGGGAGAGGGTGTAACTGGAGATGGAGGGAGGAGGGTGTGACTGGAGATGGGGGAGGGTGTGAGGAGATGGAGGAGGGCTTGGCTGGTGATTGATAGTGGATGAGGGAACTGGAGGTCAGAGAAGGGGTGCTATTGGAAAGCAGGACTGGTGAATAAAGGGGACTGGCTAGTGATTTGAGGGAGGTGGGTCTAGGGGCATCGCCTCTTTGTTTTCTCCATTTTCTCTAGAGACCTTACTTGAAAAGATGCCAGGGTTGGCTGGCTTAGCTATTAAGGCACTTACCTGCAAAGCTAAAGGACCCAGGTTCAATTCCCCAGGAGCCACCTAAGCTTGATGTACAAAGTGGCATATTCATCTGGAGTTCCTTTGAAGTAGCTGGAGACCCTTGGTGCACCCATTCTCTAATTCTCTCTCTCTCTCTAATACATAAGTAATAATAAAGTAAATAGAAGATGCCAGTACAGCAGGCAGTTGTGCTGATTCTTGTGCCAAATGTTGGCCCAGGGCTTTAGCCCGCGTGTTCCTGCTCTAAGGTGGTGTTGTCCGGGTCTCCGTGGGAGGCACCACTTAGAGAACTGAGCACATGACCCAGAGCAGAGCCATGGGGTCCTCTGTCCTCCAGCTCCCTGCTCCCATCAGGACTCTGCCTTGGCCACTCACCATGGAAGGCGTCCAGTGGTCACTTCAGAAACCATGTGAGCCCCCAGACTATACCAGCCTGCAGACCATACCAGCCACACTACCCCAAGGGTGTCTCCACCTACTACAGAAGAGTCAGAGGGACAGAACAGGGCTGGTGTCACATGTGCATCAGACCCTTGCTCAGAACTCCTTGTACATTGTCACTTTGGCTCCTGCTTGTATCCTAACTTGCCAGAAGAGGAAACCGCACTCAGGAGTTAACGGCTAGGACTACAGGACAGTAGGTGACTGTCCAGGTCAGTGCTAAGGCTGAGGTCCCCAAAGGCCTACATGCTGAAGGCTTGGTCCCCAGCTTAGCGTCAATAGGAGGTATGGAACCTCGAGGAGATGAGGCCCAGCAGGTGTTGAGATCCCTGACAGCTTGCCTTTGCAAAGGGCCAGCATGACCTCAGTCCTTCCTCATTCTCTGTTTCTCTCCCCCACCATGGGCCTCACCCCAGCACCACAGACCTGGGGCCCTCATGGGGTCTCCTCTGCCCTCAGGAGCACCCACAGGTGGGGTGCAGCCTCATTCCTTTCTACAGAGGGACAGGGAGGGATTTGAGGGACCAGCTAGAGGAGGGATAGGGAGAAGTGAGGTCCACTCCTCATCAGACCCTCCAGCCAGATATGACAGTCTGAAATAAAAAAAACAGTTCAACCCAAATTCTGTAGCCCAGAAAGATCCTTCCGAGAGAGGGACCTTTCGTTGCTGTCGTTTGTTTTCAAGGTAGGGTCTCTCTACTCCAGGCTGAGTGGGAACTCAGTCGTAGTCCCAGGCTGACTTCTAACTCACAGACATCCTCCTACCTGTGCCTCCTGAGTGCTGGGATGAAAGGCGTGCACCACCACGCCCGGCACTTTTAACATTATTTTGTATGCCTCAGAAGTTCTCACTGTGTGTGGTGGCACACGCCTTTCATCCCAGCACTAATGAGGCAGAGGTAGGAGGATCTCTGAGAGTTCGAGGCCACCCTGAGACTACAGAGTGAATTCCAGGTCAGCCTGGGCTAGAGTGAGACCCTACCTCCTAAAACAAAAACAAACAAACAAACAAACAAAAAAGCCGGGCATTGTCATGTACACTTGAAATTCCAGTATTCTGAAAGGTGAGGCGGGAAGATCATGAATTCAATGCTAGCCTGAACTACACTGTGAGACCTTGGCTCAAAAAAATTTTTTAGCTGGGTGTGGTGGCGTGTACCTTTAATCCCAGCACTTGGGAGGCAGAGGTAGGAGGATCACTGTGAGTTCGAGGCCACCCTGAGACTACATAGTAAATTCCAAGTCAGCCTGGACTAGAGCAAGACCTTACCTCAAAAAAAAAAATTAATTATTACAGAAAGCCCCCCCCACACACACAAACACACAAAAAACAGTAAAGTTCTACAGGCAGAAAGTGTATGATTGGATCAGAAATCTGGGGCTGGGGAGATGGCTCAGTAGGAAATGCACTTTGCAAGCCGTACAACCTGAGTTCGGATCCGCAGAACCCACTTAAAGCTAGACACAGCTGTGTGGAGCGCAGCTGAAATCCCAGGCCTCTGGGGCAGGATGGAAGGGGGAGGCGAGTTCCCAGAAGCTCCCAGGCCAGCTAGCTTGGAGTGCGCACCACGGGAGAATGAAGAAGAGCCCCTGTGCGAGCAAGGTGGAAGCCGAGGCCTGACCTCCACACACGCTGCGGCACATGCACGTCCACACTCAGATACATCAACACACAAAGATAGGTTTTGAAATGTGAAATAAATCTAGATCTGTCAAAGATAAATGAAGGTAAATAAGGGTTCAAGTGGCAATTCTGAAGCCGTGTATGTGTATGTGTGTGGGGGGGGGGGTTGGGAGCTAAAGAAAGAAGGCTAAAGTGTACTTCCTAGCACTGCCCCTGAGAGCCAGCACATCACACAGTGACTAGTACCTTACACAGTCACCAGTACCCTGCCACTCAGATCTGAGGCCCAGCACGGTATTAGAGGGAATGGGGAGTGTTGAGGGTGGTATGACCACAGACAAGCAGCTTGTAATAATGACGGCCGGTAATCACTAACCAGATCAGACAAATCCCAGACATGCCCAGGTGGTAGAAGCTGGGGCGTTTGGGATTCTAAGTACAACTTGATTTCTGGGCAAGTTGCTGATTTCCTGGACCAGGCGAGGAAACCGTGAGGGGCCTTCCAAAGTCAGGAAGTAAACAGACCTCTTCGTGTGTCCCCTGGTGACCGCCAGCTCAGGGGGCCCAAACAGGACTCCATGTCCTTCCTCAACCCTGTTTTTCTTGCTCCCATACTCCCCTCTGCCTGGCAGCCACCACTCATGATCACCCTTGGTCCTCTGTGGCCCATGTTCTCACGTCCACCCTCGCCAGTCTTCCCTCCTAAGTTTGTCACCTCACCAGCAGCCAGGCCCTCAGGAGGTGCTCAGAGAATGTTTAAGCTGTGCATGGATAGATGATGTTTGATGAACGAGGGGGGAGGTGGGTGGATGGATGGAAGAATGGATAGATAGATGAATGGATAGCTTCATGGGTGGTTGAGTGGAAGGATGGATGGATAGCTTGATGGATGAATGGATGGACATTTGGAAAGATGGGTCCATGGGTAAGTGAATAGAGGGATGGCTATAAATGGCAGAATTTGTGTAGCTTGAGGAGTGCTTTTCTCTGGACCTTGTTTGCCATGGGCTGGGCCCCTTCCAGGACAAGCCCAAGTTCATGTCAGATCAAGGTACCCTACTGTGTGGGAGCAGAACCCTGCCTGCACCATGGCCTCCAGAGCCCCTGCATCCAGAGGATGCCAAGGCAAACATGTGAAGGTCTTCCACTTCCAAATTCTGTCCAGGCCTCGGGGCTTCTCCACCTTCTGCCCATGTAGCACCCAGAGACACCCACAGCAAGAGCAGCCAGGTGGACTTTGTTTTCTTTTTACAAAGACTTTATTGTCTGACATGCTTGACAAAAAAAAATACAGCCACAATCAAGTTATGCCAAAATGATGGAGGAGTGCGCCATCACCTTTCAAACCTCGAGGACTTTTAATGAATTTTCTCTTAAAGTAACAGCTGCCTTCATAACTTTTCTTTTCCACATAAAAATACACCATATTCTGAAGGTACCTTAGGAAAAAACTTATTTTTTTTTCTAGTTTATAGGTCTTGGTCCACATAGAATTTGAGGAGAGGAGACACTTCACAGACAGCATGTAGGTGTGTTTTCTCTGCCCCAAATACGTCATCTGAGGCACCAGAGAGAGACCTTGTAAAATGTCCCTGGCCACCAGGAGCCACTTGGCCCAGGCAGGACTCTTATCTGCAGAAAGCAGCTGTTTTGGGCAGCGCAGGGCACCGTGGGGCCCCTGGGAGTGTTCCTCGCCTGCAGTAACCCAATGAACCCTAACCTCACCAGCTGGGAAGGAGCTCATCTCGCAGGAGGCTGGGATGCTGGGCTCAGATCTCAGGATTCCCTATGGCTCTCCGTAGAGAATGAACTGGAGACGATTTCGAACAGAACCCTGCAGAAATAAGCAAAAGCCTGGCTCCATGCCTTGCCTTGAAGGACGAGAACTCTGATGACAAAGGCCATGAAGTTGAAGACCGACCGGCATTCAAATTCTGATGCTTCCCCTTCTGCACTGTGCATCTTGAGGCAAGTAACCTCAATTGCCACATCTCTATAATCAAGAGCAATACTAACTACCTTGCAAGACTGCGGATAAAGCAACATTATATCTGCAAAAGGCTTCCAAGAAAGCTGGTTTCTGAGACTGGGGCCAGGCCACAGGAGTGAGCATTTTCTCAGGCGCATAATATAGGGAATGTAAAACACCAGGACAAATAATACTATTTTAATCGTATGTCACTAAAAATGAAAATGAGTGCAAAAGTCATCCATGATGAACGAAGAGCGTTGTAAATCGGGACAGCCGCTGACCCGCCACCCGCCGACCCTGGCCCGGACCCTGCCACTCTCCCCACCTTACAGCTGGGCTCCCCCAGCCCAAATTCAAAGAAAGGACGCTGCCCAGGGCCCACTCTGTCACTGTGCCACCTCCCGGTAACCGCTGGTGCTGATCAGCAAGCATCGAACCCTTTAGACAGACATCGGCAGGCCTAGCAAACAGAACCTCACTCTGCAGGGAATCCCATGAAGGAAGGAGGGAACCCGCTGCGCAACAGTCATGAGACTCATGTTCAAAGGAGTGTGTGTACATCACACACAGGCACACCCACACACATGGGGTGCGTGGGGCCTCAGCCTGCCAACCTCATGGCTGCTGCAATCTACAGAACAGTACCGGGGGACCCAAGGCACCCCGCTCCGATGGGGAATGCCCTCCAACATGCTCTGGGCACTGGGATGGCACATTTCAGAGAGCCAATCTCCTATATCCAGGCTCTGAGCTCATAGCTGGGACACTCGGACACTGTTTGTGTCAGTAAAAGAGCCCAAAGGAAGGAAAGGGGAACAAAGCCAAAGCAATGGCTTGTGGGCCTGGCCAGGAGCAGTGGGCATTCCTGAGATACCCCAGAATGCTCTCTCTCCCAGGGCCTGCTGCACCAGCAAGACTGTCTCCTCTACTGGGCAGGAGAGGAAGAGCTGTCTGAGCCCAGGCCACATCCCCAGCCCTCCAGCCCTGGTGCTCACAGCCACAGGGATGCTCGGGCAAGGGAATGTGACGGGTAAACACTTCCAAAACCCGTCCAAGGGCAGTGGTGGCTTCTCAAACCAGGAGTGTCCAACTGGTCAGAGTGATTTGTCCATCATTCCCCAGATAGGACGGGGCTGTGAGCCTGTTAGTCACTTCAAAGAAAGACACATGGAAGTACACGCAGAAAACAGACATGAGAACGGTGCCCCTGACAAGGCTACACAAGGCTCCAAGTTCAGGTGGCAAAAGGCTGACAGTCAAAGGTGATTTCCTTTATCCCAAAGAGCCGACTCATCGCTGGCTGGTCCCATGGCCAAATGGGCTGTCTGGCTGTTCCGCATGGAAGGAAATGTGCTGGGGACTCGGAGCCTTCAGCCGGTCACTCAAAGCTAACGTAGGCAGACAGAGCTGGGGCAGCAGGGAGCAGTCAGGAGTTCCGAGGTGTAGGCAGGTCAATGACGATGGGCGGGTTCACGGGCTGGTAGTTCACAGTGCACACAGACGCATTCACGTAGGTGGTCGTTCCATCTGCCATGACGCCATACCCTGGAAAGGAAGGATGCACAGTGAGGGAGGAGCTGGAGGGGAGGGGCTCCACTGGGTGTGGCCGTCACAGGTTCTTGCCCACTGTGGGCTGCATGTGTCTGCAGCAAGCGGCCAAACCCAGTCTTCATCTGCCACATGGTAAGTGGTAGTGACAGTCAATCCTGAGCCTGCCAGGAGGACCAGTTGAGGTCACCGACCATGTGCAGTGCTTAACTCAGCCCCTGGCACATGGAAAGGACCCGGAAGTCATTATCATCAAACGCCCTCCCTGCCTGTGCCTCTTTCTTAGCACCAATGCCACCATCAGCATCGCCGTCACTACCGTGACATCATCAACATGAGCCCCGTGAGCATCATCCGTGCCACTGTGTCCTCACTGCCATCTCTATGACCCCCTTCCTCCTCCTCCCCGTCACTTCACACCATCAGCATCCATATCTGCGTCCTCACCACCATCAGCATCATCACCCTCACCACCACTCAGGCACGACACAATCCCTGTCCCTACCACCGTCAGCATTGCCATGACGTCATCACAATCATCGCCTTGACAACCCTCCTCATCCCCATCCATAGCGTCATCACCCCCACCACCACATCACTAGAACCACGATCACTGTCATCGTCCCCTCATCGTAGACTATATACATGATCAACAGCCGCAGCATCACCACCCCGACATCAAACCCAATATCAGTGTTACCGTGGACACCATCATGCTCACCAATATCTTCCTCACCACCGCTGTGACCACCGGCACCCCTTGTGGCCATAATCCCCGTCACCACTGATGCGGTCTTCTCTTCCCGCACCACCACCTGTAGGAGCCCTTACCGTGAGCTCAGGTCATACCCACACAAGAAGAGACATCTCCCTCTCTCTCCTTTCCAGCTCTCCTTTTTTTTTTCTATACAATTGCACAGGCAACTTAACATGTGATGGCCTTGTAAGCACACAGGACAGCCAAAGGAAACGACAGCCAACATATATGTCCCATAGCACACAAGCTGTCCTACGCCCTTCTGATTCTGCATCTGATTGGCTGGTCTGCTGCTAACAGCCTGTGAGCTTCCCCGCAGCCAGTGCGGCCCGCTCTCCCGCCTCAGGAGACCTCCCTGCAGAGACGCTCAGGGAACCCTTGGTGCTTCTGAGCTGAAAAATGAGCTGATGTGGATCAGGCAGTGTGCAGGCCCAGAGTCCTGGTCCAACCACAGACAGAGGCTCGACAGGCTGAACGATGCCACTAGGGGAGACCACATATGTCCTCACCTCACCCCCAGCAGCCAGTGGACTTCTTGTCTGGGATGGGATTCGAGAGCCCTTGGACAGCTGTGTTAAACATCTCAGCAGAGCAAAGAGGGGGCTGTGTGAAACTACTAGAAGAGAGTTCCAGTGAGGATAAGGAAGGCGGGTATGCAAGGACAGGCTGGGTGGTGGTGTGGGTGAAGGGGATTGAAGCCACCCTGCCCACTCCCCACAGTGTCAGGGGACGTTCCTGCCACCCCAGCAACATGGCTTCAGTGCGCAAGGACAGTTTGGTGTGCTTGGTGGTGACATGTGTCAGGGGTGTGGTAGGCATGTCACCAAAGCTTCTCAGGCAGGCAGTCCCTCTGCACTGATAAAGCACCTATCACGTGCAAGGTCCTAAGGATACAAGCAGCCAGACAGGACGGCTAGCCTTAAGGAACTCAGTATGTCAATTCCATGTCACAGTCTAATGTTCTTCCTCCAAACAGCCTCAGAGACTCCCCAGACTAGCGGCGAGGCAGAGTTGAGGACTCTGCACAGATCTGCTTGTTAACATTTCTGTGCCCGCTAATGGGAAGGCAGACAGTGGATGAGGTGCCTGCAATGTGAGCAGCTGACGGAGCAGTTTCTCTTTGGGATGAAGACAGCAGGGAAAGAGCTGGTGACCAGGGCCAAATGGGGGCAAGATGGTCCCTCTGAAGGACCAGTTAGGAGCTTTGGCATGTGAATTCCCCTCCCCCCGTCCACTGACCTTCATGGATGTGACCGAAGACGTGAAGCCGTGGCTGGACACGCCTCTGGACTGTGTTGAGCAGCTCCACACAGCCCACACGCTGCATCTTCTTAGGGACCCAGTCCAGGAAGCCTTGCAAGAAGATGATGGGAACAATGATGGGGTACAGGGGCATCTAGCCCCCTGCACCCCAAGCCAGCTGGCACAGCCTGGGTCCCAGGATCGAACTCCAGGCCCTGCACAGCTCAGCTCTGGTGCAGCAAGCTCTGGAGCCCTGCTTGCCTCAGCCCTCAGGGTGGAAGCCAGCTGCGGAGGGCCCACACCAGGGACTGGCGCTTGAGCTGAGAGCCTCTGTGTAAAAGCTGACCATAGACCAGGGACCCGAGGCCAGGTGTGCATCCTGGGGGTGGCATCCACGGGGTGCAGAGATAAGCAAACTGAGCCCAGAGCACCCCAGTGGTCAATGGCAGAACAGAGCCTGCACACTGACTGGGAGTAAGGTTTCCATTCCAGAAACTTCTTCCACAAAACCTCACAGAAGCTGGGGGATGTGGCAGCATGCATGAAGCCCCGTGCTCCATCCCCAGCACTGCAGACACAGAGCATAGAGCTGCATGCCTGTAAGTCCTGCAGGTGGAGGCAGGAGGGTAAAAAGTTGAAGGCCAGCCTGGGCTACAGACAGAGATACAGAGAGAAAGACAGAAAGGGAGAGAGAGATTTCTCCATCATTGTGGGTGGCAGTTCGTGCCTGTCTGCTGGTGGCCAGCCTCCCCTAGCCGCCCATATGGCTGGGACTTATTATCCTCACATGGCTACACAAATGAAGAATAATTGATGACTGTACGAGCAATTAGGTTTTTCTCAGCCCCTCTCTGGTTGGGTGGGCGAGACAGGTTCCCCAACTACCAGAAAGAGGACAAGGGAGCCTCAAACCAAAGCACCAGGCAGGCTGCAGGAGACAGACTTCAAGATGAGAGACAGACAGACTGACGCAGAGGCTGAGACACGGGAGAAACGGGGGTGGGGAGTGGAGAGGAAGGAGGAAATAGGTGAGGACCGACACACAGTGGGGTGAGATCCCAGGCCCTGCTATGCCTGTGACCTTGGACAGCGGAGTTCACTTCTCTGCGCCTCAACGTCAACTAGCAATTAGAAGTGCTGTCTAGGAAGTGGACACCAGGCCTGTCCTCATGCAGCAGGGTGTGCTAGAAGGGGGCCAGCATGGGTTCTCCAGCACCTCAGCCAGCCTGGCGTCTATGGTGTCCAGATGAACTACGTGCCCACCTGATGGAATGTCTGGCACACAAAGGCTACAGCACGTATGCTATGGTTGGTGCGGGGCACTGGGAGAGCAGGAAGCCAAAAGATGTCACTTCTGGAGGGGGTGGAGGAGGAATGGATAAAGGGTAGATAGATGGATGATAGAGGATGCATGGATGGATCAGAGGGAGAAATGGAAGGGGAAGGAAGAGGAGAGGAAAGGAGGAAGAAAAGAGGAAGGCAGGAAGGAGGCAACTTATAGAGAAAAGGAGGATGGATAGAGAAAAGGGGGATGGATAGAGAAAGGGGGATGGATAGAGAAAAGGGGGATGGATAGAGAAAAGGGGGATGGGTAGAGAAAAGGGGGATGGATAGAGAAAAGGGGGATGGATAGAGAAAAGGGGGATGGATAGAGGAACGGGCAGAGCCACACCAACCCTCAGATGACACTGATTGTCAAGGGACTTGGTCAGCAGGCCCTGGGATGCAAACCTCATCATATACTGTGCTGCCTAACCCCCAAGGGCACCTAACCTCAGGGCCTTTCCCGCTGACAATGGGGCTAAGGATCCCCGCTTGCAGCGATTCTGTAAGCAGCTTCCGTGCGGGGCGTGCACACTGGGTTGGGCAGCAGGCAGTGAGAGCATCTTTCCGCGGTGTGGCTGCCCTCGTCTTCCATGCTTCCTCTGGACCAGACAGTCTATAATGTCATGTATCACGAAGTTTCCAGGCATCCCCTAAGCATTAAAGGAGCCTCTGCCTGCACAGTTTTTCTTAGCTATGAACGTTTCCCTCTGAGCTTGGCCAGGCCTGAACCCTTTGCATCCCTGAAGCCTCTCTAGGCAAGCATCACATGGTGCTGATTCTCACCCAGAGTCCCCCAGAACAGAAGCCTACTCAGGTAGGGCTGGTGAAGGCAGCCATGGGAACAAGACGCCATTAAAAAAAAATTTTTTTTTAATTTATTTTTGGAGAGAGACACAGAGAGAGGAAGAGGGAGACAGATAGAGAATGGGCGCGCCAGCAGTCTCTCAGCTACTGTGAACGAAATCTAGATGTGTGCGCCCCCTTGTGGGCAAGTGTGGCATTGCGCCCTTGCGTCACTTTGCATCTGGCTAAACGTGGGACCTGGAGATTGGAACCATGTTCTTAGGCTTAGCAGGCAGGCGCCTTAACCGCTAAGCCATCTCTCCAGCCCCAAGACGCCATTTTGAGGCAGAGTACTGGCAGTTTGCACGTCATTGTAAAGACGAAGCAGCCATGAAGGTTACAGAGGAATGGCATGGCGTGACCAACTACACAGCAAACAAATAACTCCCTACTGATGTGAGGAACGTGGACAGGACTCAGGGTCAGGGGGCTAGCGAGGAGGCCACAGGCATCCAAAGAGAAAGAAGATGCTGGTCTGGATGGTGGCAGACCAAGAGAAGGGAAAAGAAGAGGAAAGAGATAGGCTAGAGGGAAAGCAGCAGGTAGATGGGTTGTGGGGTCCCAGCCGGAAGCCAGTGGGGTGTAGGAAGTTGTAGAGGCAAGAGTGGGGATGGGGAAGGCAGGGGAGATGTCTACATTGAATTATTGGCAAGGGTGATGGGTTAGAGCTGGATGAAACCCACAGCAGACTCTTAGGACCCTTGGGACAGGGTCTGGAGTGCCACGTCCAGCTGTATAGCCCGAGTCCACCTTGCTCTGTGGGACATGGCAATGACCCTGAGCTGTCTGCCTACCAAGGCTAGTGGTCCTCGAGGTACACAGCAGACACCTGGGAAGTACAGGGACAACAGGGCCAGTCATCCCCAGTGCCCCAGCAATCAGATCCAGACCAGGGCTCCTTTGGACAGGCCAGGTGACCTCAGCTCGCAGCCCCAGTTACCCCCAGCCCTGCCCCCAAAGCTTACCCAGCCGAGGCAGACGAGCCTAGGTCAGTAACTTACCCAGGGGTGGTCCATGTGTCATTAGAATGTCGACACCTTCGGGAATGAGATTCCATTTCTCCAGAAGGGCTTGGCCTCGTGGGAGGTTAAATCCCCAACCATAGAACCAGGGCTGCCTACAAGAGAAAGTGGGTGCTTCAGGGGGAGCCATAGGAGCGTGAGGCAGAGAAGGATGCAGGCCACGGGGCCAAGCAGCCACCAGGACCTGTGTGCAATGGAAGTTCACCTGATGTGAAAGTGAGGATTTACAAAACATTTTACGAGAATGCTGACCAGCTGCAGGACAGCATGCCAGCCCAAGCCAGGGTAGACTCCAGGAGGACACTCTACTCAATTAACAGTCCAAAACAGGCCAAAGTCTCTCCTACTCCATCATGGGGCCATGTGGACCAGACCATAAACATGAACCAACTTTCTATTTAGTCCAATCTAGCCATTCCCTCAACTGGTTCATTGGTCAGCATGGGGCCTAGATTCTCATGAGAGGGAATCTCAGATATTTCCTTCAGTGATCAAAACAGCAGGAACTACATCCCTATATACAAACCGGTGAGGTTTTAGTCTTGGGAGCTATCAGAAGCTATTGGACATGATTTTTAGTCATTTGCAAAAAAATCCTGACTAAAAAATCAGACTCACCAACACAGCCTCTTAGTTAGCATTTATTAAAGTCACCATCATCACCACCAGCACCCCACAACCTCCATCACCACTGTCATTACAGTCATCTCCAACACCATTATCACCACCATCGCTACAGTCATCTCCAACACCGTTATCACCACCATCACTACAGTCATCTCCAACACCATTTCACCACCATCATTACTACAGCCATCTCCAACACCATTTCACCACCATCATTACTACAGCCATCTCCAACATCATTATCACCACCATCATCACTACAGTCATCTCCAACACTATTATCACCACCATCACCATCATCACTATAGTCATCTCCAACACTATTATCACCACCATCACCATCATCACTACAGTCATCTCCAACACCATTTCACCCTCACCACCATCATCACTACAGCCATCTCCAACACCATTATCACCACCATCACTACAGTCATCTCCAACACCATTTTACCATCACCACCATCATTACTACAGTCATCTCCAACACCATTATCACCACCATCACCATCATCATCACTACAGTCATCTCCAACACCATTATGACCATCATCACTACAGTCATCTCCAACACCATTTCACCCTCACCACCATCATTACTACAGTCATCTCCAACACCATTATCACCACCATCACTACAGTCATCTCCAACACCATTTTACCATCACCACCATCATTACTACAGTCATCTCCAACACCATTATCACCACCATCACCATCATCATCACTACAGTCATCTCCAACACCATTATCACCACCATCACCATCATCATCACTACAGTCATCTCCAACACCATTATGACCATCATCACTACAGTCATCTCCAACACTATTATCACCACCATCACCATCATCACTACAGTCATCTCCAACACCATTTCGCCATCACCACCATCATCATCATCACTACAGTCATCTCCAACACTATTATCACCACCATCACCATCATCACTATAGTCATCTCCAACACCATTATCACCACCATCACTACAGTCATCTCCAACACCATTATGACCATCATCACTACAGTCATCTCCAACACTATTATCACCACCATCACCATCATCACTACAGTCATCTCCAACACTATTATCACCACCATCACCATCATCACTATAGTCATCTCCAACACCATTATCACCACCATCACTACAGTCATCTCCAATACCATTTCGCCATCACCACCATCATCATCATCACTACAGTCATCTCCAACACTATTATCACCACCATCACCATCATCAGTACAGTCATCTCCAACACCATTATCAACACCATCACTACAGTCATCTCCAACACCATTATCACCACCATCACTACAGTCATTTCCAACACCATTATCACCATCACCATCATTATTACAGTCATCTCCAACACCATTATCAACACCATCACTACAGTCATCTCCAACACTATTATCACCACCATCACCATCATCACTACAGTCATCTCCAACACCATTATCACCACCATCACTACAGTCATCTCCAACACCATTTCGCCATCACTACCATCATCACTAAACTCATCTCCAACACCGTTATCACCACCACCATCATCACTACACTCATCTCCAACACCATTATCACCACCATCATTACTACAGTCATCTCCAACACCATTATCATCACCATCACTACAGTCATCTCCAACACCATTTCACCATCACCACCATCATCACTACAGTCATCTCCAACACTGTTATCACCACCACCATCATTACTACAGTCATCTCCAACACCATTATCACCATCACCATCATCACTACAGTCATCTCCAACACCATTATCACCATCACCATCATCACTACAGTCATCTCCAACACCATTATCAACACCATCACTACAGTCATCTCCAACACCATTATCAACACCATCACCATCACTACAGTCATCTCCAACACCATTATCAACACCATCACCATCACCATCACTACAGTCATCTCCAACACCATTATCACCACCATCACGATCATCATTACCATCAACATCATCATCTTCCCACCATCTATACCACAGTCACTACCACCACCATTATCATTACCACCAATACCAACACCATTTTCACCATCACCACCGCCCCCACAACCATACTCACCACCACTGCCACCATCATTATCACCCGTGATCACCAATGCTATGACATGAAGGTCTGTGTCCCTCTAGCATTCAGATGTTGAGACCCTAACCTCAGGTGTCATCAGGGGGTGAGGTCCCCATGACCTCTATCAGTGCTCCTCTGAAGAGGTTGGAGAGAAACCCAGGAGCCCTTCTACCATGGGAGGAAGTGAGAGGGGGCCCTTGATAGTCCTCATCAGACACAGAGTCTGTGGGAACCTTGACCTTGGACTTACAGACTCCAGGAGAGTGAGAAAGAAATCTCTGTTGTTCATAAGCCACCCAGCCTGTGGTGTTTTGTTACAGTAGCTGACAGACTAAGACAAACATCATCATCACCATCCCCACTGTCATTATCACATTCCCCTCCACCTCCATCACTGTCACTGTCTCTTCCATCACCTCCATTATCACCACCAGCATCTCCACCATCAGTTCCATAGTCATTATCATCAATCACATCCACCATCATCACCCACATCACCTCCACCACCACTGTCATCACACTCACCACTGTGGACCCTGCTGAGAGTTACCCACAGAGGCCGGGTGCCAAGCTTTGTGGTTTTGGTGGCTGGCAACAGCACTGTCCAGAGCGGGTGGGACAGGGACCCTCAGAATACATCCGCAGAGGAAAAGATACTTCCACTGAGTAGACTTCCATCTAAACAGATGCCCAGTTGGCAGGTCCCATGTCACAAGGTGAAATCCTTTTCCTGCCATGGCCCTGATGGACACCAACAACTTTCTAAGGACTCTTAGGGCTATGGACCTGGGCTCTGCAATGTCTGAACCTGGTCACAGGAGCCTTCAAACCACATGGCTGAGGGGGGTTGTAGGGATGAGTTGGGGTATTCAAAAAAGTCTACAGCAGCCGAGAGGCCACTGAGGAAGACAGACCCACATATGCCTGGCACCAACTTCCAAGCACGGGCTCCATTTTTCCAAAATCTAATCAAATATTTACAAGATTGGATGAGGCCTCCTCAGGATGGAGAGAAGGTGTTTGTTAGTGCTTGGGGCCACCACAGGGGATGCTTGTTTACAAGAGACATTCAGAACCACATCAGAGATTCCCATGGACCCAGCAGCCTCTCTACTGGCACCTTCACCCAGCAAGGAGACTCGCTCTGGAACAACACGTGACCTGGGGTCCTGTGGAGTTGGGTGTCCTTTCCCTCACAGGGTGGGGCAGGGGCTACAGAAGTCAATGCAGGGTCAGATGCCTGCAGGGAAACGGGGAAGCCATCTCTGAGCTGGCTCAAGTGGGAGTGCTTTCTGGGCGATGGACAGCGGCTGGGCTTGTGCAGGGCAGACCTCAGTGGGCCTCACTCCTTGAGGACTTTGGGCATCCAGGGCCTGACAACCAGCCACCCTGCACTGTCTCCCTAAAGTAAAGGCTGGACATTGTGGACCCAGGAGACAGAGAAGGGGCCTCCTAAATGTGCAGGCTGTGCTGCCACCCCCAGTATACCGTTTAGGGGAACACTTCCCCTCCACTCTCAGAGAGTCCTGGCGTTAGAATCCAATCACTGGAACTGACCCTTAGCTGCCTGGTGCTTCTCAGCAAGGACAGGGCGCTTGGGCTGGGTGGGAGGCGCCTGTTCCCCAAGCTACTCCAGCCTTCACCATTACCTGGCAACCCATGAAGGTCTGAGTGGTGATACTGGGATATCCCAGAGCCATAGGCCCAGTTTCCAACACCACTTCCCTGCCAGCCAGGAGCCCTGCCTGCCCGCCAATCACCTCGCCAGCCAGGGCACCTCCCAGCCAAGGAGGCACCGCCATCAGAATTGTGACTGAGCAAGGGAAGGCAGCGTGATGTCCTGAATTTCTGTCTTTCTGTTCTAAAGTAACCATTGGAATAATTTTCTTACAGAATGATAGTTGCCATGGTAACCAGAGCAAATTTTCCTTTTTGAAACAGATGTCTCATTTAGTTGAAAATTAGAATGTGAACAAACCCATGGGAAAAATTAATTCAAACTTTAACAGAGCGCTGAATACAATGTAATCTCTTTGAGGTTAACCCCTTAACAGCTTTTCTGTGCGCTTCGGGTAACCTTTGGATCGAGCCTAATTAGGCCCGCTTAGTCAATACAAATGACCTCCTCGTGGCCAATCATTGCAGGGCTCCCCTGAAGCATGAAGTCGCTCTCCCTGATGCCAGGCGGGGAGGGGAGATGCTGGGCCACAGCAGAGCCTGCCAGCCAGGGTTTCTGCTTCCCTGGGGAAGTCGCTCAGCCCCAGGGTGGGCATACCCCAGGAGCCCTTTCATTAGCTTAAGGTTTAGTTGGGGTACAGCCACCCTTGGCTGTAGCCATTTCCTGGGCCTTGGACCTTGGGTGGCGGATGGAGGCCCAGGGGATTCCTGAGTGGGAACTGACCCCAGGGTATATCCAGGCCCAGGGGACAATGCTCATGAGTAGATAGTGGGGGCTCTTCCCAGACAGAACCCCAAAGGATACTAAAGGGACACCCAAGTGACACCCACAGAGGCACGGCTGCTGTCCAGTCTGGCCACACTCAATCCTCACACTCATCCCAGGGGTGCGGCTGCCATCACGTTCTCAATTTTCAGATGCAGGTGGTACAGCCACGACTCACACGCAGAGCTCTGATCCAGGGCAGGCTCTCGCTTCCAAGCTGGGAGGTGGAAAGTACGGCCCTTTTTGCTGCCTCAGACAGCCAGTCACATCTAGTCCCTCAGCTAACCCTCAGAACAAGATGCCTGACACGCATTACACACAAAGAAATGTTAGGAGTGGGGACACGGCTTAGTGGGAAAGTGCCTGCCTCTCAAGTGTGAGGACCAGAGCTCAAATCCCCAGGACCCACATAAATGTCAGATGGGCCTGCTGAGCCACTCATAACCCCAGTGCTCAAGACATGGAAAGAATCCCCACCCCCACCCCCGGGGACTAGCTGGCTAGTTAGACTGACCGAGTGAGCATGCTCCGGGCTCTGGTGGAGGACCCTGCCTCCGTACCACAAAGAGAATGGCAGGAAGATCCCGCTGTCCTCTACACATCGACACACCACTCTCTCTCACATACGTGTACTGCTTACCACACAGATACACACGCAAAAAGAAATGTTAGCACAGAGAAGGCGAGCGAGCCATTTGATGACACACAGGAAGCAAGAGAGGCTTGGACCACGATTCCAGGCTCCTGAGTCCTGTGCTCAGGGTGGTGGCTAATGTAAAGGACCTCCGGGGGTGGTCAGGCCCAGTGGAGTGGCTTCATGCCTGCCTCACTGAGCAGCTTTTGAATATTCCCTGGTAGACCTCCGCCTGGCTCTTCCACAGCTCCCTGAAGCCTCCAGGACAATCCTAGATGTCGTGGCCTGGAACACAGAGTCCTCAGGACCTCCACAGCCAGCGGTCAGACAACGCTGCCAGCATCCCAGGACGTTCCCCCAACAGCCTTGACCTTCTGCTCCTAAGCGCCGGGACCTTTCCCTGCCAGCCTTTGGTTCCTGCTGTCCTCACATCTGAAATGTCCTTCGCAGCTTCTCTTCATTATCCATGCCCATATTCCTCTTCCAGGAGTGCCTCCCAGACTGGGCATGCCCTTCCCACCTGAGAGCCCCATGTCGGCTGGCTCCTCGGAGACAGGGGCAGGCTCCAGTCAGATCTTCTCCTGAGTTATTATTATGGCCAACAAAGGTCTGGACCCAAGTGGGCTTCAGGGAGGGTTTGCTCAAGGAGTGAATGAATGAAGAGGGAATGAGAAAGCTGGAATAAGCCGGCAGGTGCACTCCCTGGTGGCAGATATGAGGACCTATGGTTTTACCACCCACCCCATCTTTGCTCCTTCCTGGCATGGCAGGAGCTAACAGTTAAGCCCATCTAAAACAAAATCAACAAGAATGCCATGGAGGGTGCCTGCCACCTGCTGAACTGCCTGCTCTCTCAACCTCCTGGGAACTGCCCAGGTGACATTATGTGCCCATTTCACAAGTGGGGTCTCAAAGGTGAACCCAGACCCCAGTGTTCACCCTCCCTTGTACCATGATTCCCAGAAGTCTGACTCCCCGGGGACCCTCCCTACTTCCATGGTGGGGCCCCAGGGCACTGAGGCTACCCCCCCTGGTGTCTCTACCCTTTGGGAGGGGGAAGTTGCCCCTCAAAGCAGGAGAGTGACAAAGTGACATGTCCCAGCCTGTGGTTGAACTCTCAGAAGACCAGCCCCCACCATGTCAACCTCTCAAGAAGCCAGGCTTTCTTGGGCCACTTTCAAGGAGCCAGCCACTGCCAATGGGAGCGACTCAGGTGAGTGTGGTTCCTATCACTGGCCCATGTCCCTCCTCCAAGCCCCCAGCATTCCAGCAAGGCTATACCCCACTTCTGTGGCACAGGAAACCAATTCTTAGAGAGGCTAGGCCAGGCCTGCAGTCCCTAAGCACTAACACCAGACTGCTCTGTACAGCCTGCCTGTCTGTGCGGGACACCCTGCCCCACATGAGACACTCTTGCATGGTTGGTCCTCTGAATCCCCAGGACTGGCATGCCAAAGCCAGGGGCTAAGAGAGTTGGGTAGGTGGTGGGGGCCAAGGCTGCTGAGACGGGGCAGGGCAGCACCAGCTGCAGTGTCTTGAAGCCCGTCACTCGCACGCTTTGCTGGGTCCAAACCACAGCCAGAAAGTCAGCAGAGATGCGTGGAACCGTAGAACGGGTCCTTTGCTGTTCCTAATTAATTTCCCCCACCCTTCCAATGTGTGGAACCGTTCATCTTTTGTTTTGCTGGGACTCTGCGGCGGGCAAGGGCAGATGATTGTCTCAGATGCTAATCTCACGCAGGAGAGCGAGCCATGCGTGCAGCAGCCTCTACAGAGAACAGCCGCTGAATCGGGAGTCACTCATTCCTGGACAAGCGGATGAAGATAAGGATAGGAAATGGAGAAACAAACGCTCTGTGTGTGCGTGTGTGCAACTGTGTGGTTGTATATCATCAATGTTCATGAGCACGCAGTGGTACGTGCATATCATGAGTGTGGGCACACAGGGATGTGTGCATATTATGAATGGTCACATGCACGCAGGGATATGTCTTTCACAAGTGTGCGTGGGCATGCAGAGATGTGACTAACATGAGTGTGCAAGTGCATGCAGGGCTGTGTCTGACATGAGTATGTGTGTATGTAGGTTTGTATTTGTCATGAGTGTGAGCATTATGCAGGGATGTGTGTCTGTCAGGAGTGTGTGTTCATGGAAAGCTGTGTGTTTATCATGATTGTGTGTGTGTGTGTGTTTTGTACACAGAGGTGTGTCTGTCATGACTGTGTGTGCTACAGTGATGTGTGTCTGTCACGAGTGTGTGTGTGCTACAGTGATGTGTGTCTGTCACGAGTGTGTGTGCTACAGTGATGTGTGTCTGTCAGGAGTGTGTGTGTGCTACAGTGATGTGTGTCTGTCAGGAGTGTGCATCTGCTACAGTGATGTGTGTCTGTCAGGAGTGATGTGTGTCTGTCAGTGCTACAGTGATGTGTGTCTGTCTGTCACTGAGTGTGTGTCATGTGCATGCTACAGTGATGTGTCTGTCTGTCACAGTGAGTGTGTCTGCCTGGATGTGCTACAGTGATGTGTGTCTGTCAGGAGTGTGTGTGTGTGCTATGTGTGTCTGTCAGGAGTGTGCATGTGCAGTGATGTGTGTCTGTCAGGTGTGTGTGTGTGTGTGTGTCTGTCACAGTGATGTGTGTCTGTCAGGTGAGTGTGTGTGTCTGTCTGTGTGCTGTCAGGACAGTGATGTGTGTCTGTCAGGAGTGTGTGTGCTGTCATGTGTGTCTGTCAGATGTGTGTCTGTCAGTGAGTGTGTCTGCTACAGTGATGTGTGTCTGTCACTGTCAGGAGTGTGTGTGCTACAGTGATGTGTGTCTGCATCTGCTGTCAGTGATGTGTCTCTGTCAGGAGTGTGCGTGTGATGTGTGTCTGTCAGTGATGTGTGTCTGTCAGGAGTGTGTGATGTGTGTGTCTGTCAGGAGTGTGTGTGCTAGTGATGTGTGTCTGTCAGTGTGCGTGTGCTAGTGTGCTGTCAGGAGTCTGCTACAATGATGTGTGTCTGTCAGGAGTGTGTGTGTGCTACAGTGATGTGTGTCTGTCAGGAGTGTGCATGTGCTACAGTGATGTGTGTCTGGAGTGTGCATGTGCTGTCAGGAGTGTGTGTGTGCAGTGATGTGTGTCTGTCACGTGTGCTACAGTGATGTGTGCTACAGTGATGTGTGTCTGTGAGGAGTGTGTGTGATGTGTGTCTGTCAGTGATGTGTGTGTGTCTGTCTGGAGTGTGCGTGTGCTACAGTGATGTGTGTGCTACAGTGATGTGTGTCTGTCACAGTGTGTGTGTGTGTCTGTCTGTGCTACAGTGATGTGTGTGCTACAGTGATGATGTGTCTGTCTGGAGTGTGCTGCAGTGATGTGTGTCTGTGCTACAGTGATGTGTGTCTGTCTGTCTGGAGTGTGTGTGATGTGTGTCTGTCTGTGTGTGCTACAGTGATGTGTGTCTGTCTGGAGTGTGTGAGCTGTGATGTGTGTCTGTCAGTGATGATGTGTCTGTCAAGAGTGTGATGTGTGTCTGTCAGTGTGCTACAGTGATGTGTGTCTGTCTGGAGTCTACAGTGATGTGTGTCTGTCTGGAGTGTGATGTGTGTCTACAGTGATGTCTGTCTGTCTGGAGTGTGCTGCAGTGTGTGATGTGTGTGTGTCTGTGTGTGTGCTAGTGATGTGTGTCTGTCTGGAGTGTGCATGTGCTACAGTGATGTGTGTCTGTGAGGAGTGTGTGTGTGCTACAGTGATGTGTGTCTGTCAGGAGTGTGTGTGCTACAGTGATGTGTGTCTGTCTGGAGTGTGTGTGTGCTACAGTGATGTGTGTCTGTGAGGAGTGTGCGTGTGCTACAGTGATGTGTGTCTGTCAGAGGTGTGTGTGCTACAGTGATGTGTGTCTGTCACAAGTGGAGTGTGTGTGCTAGTGATGTGTGTCTGTCAGTGATGTGTGTCTGTCAGGAGTGTGTGTGCTAGTGATGTGTGTCTACAGTGATGTGTGTCTGTCAGGGTGTGTGTGCTAGTGATGTGTGTGCTACAGTGATGTGTGTCTGTCTGGAGTGTGTGTGCTACAGTGATGTGTGTCTGTCAGGTGAGTGTGTCAGGTGTGTGCTACAGTGATGTGTGTCTGTGTGTGTGCAGATGTGTGTCTGTCAGGAGTGTGTGTGTGTCTGTCAGGAGTGTGTGTGCTACAGTGATGTGTGTCTGTGATGTGTGTCTGTCAGTGTGTGTGATGTGTGTCTGTCAGGAGTGTGCGTGTGCTACAGTGATGTGTGCCTGTCACGAGTGTGTGTGTGCTACAGTGATGTGTGTCCGTCTGGAGTGTGCGTGTGCTACAGTGATGTGTGTCTGTCAGGAGTGTGTGTGCTACAGTGATGTGTGTCTGTCAGGAGTGTGATGTGTGTGTGTCTGTCAGTGTGTGTGTGCTAGTGATGTGTGTCTGTCAGTGTGTGTGTGCTACAGTGATGTGTGTCTGTCAGTGTGCATGTGCTACAGTGATGTGTGTCTGCTACAGTGATGTGTGTCTGTCTGGAGTGTGTGTGTGTGTGCTGTCAGGACTGTGTGTGCTACAGTGATGTGTGTCTGTCACTGTCAGTGTGTGTGTGCTACAGTGATGTGTGTCTGTGTGATGTGTGTCTGTCAGGAGTGTGTACAGTGATGTGTGTGTGTGTCTGTGAGTGATGTGTGTCTGTCAGGAGTGCTACAGTGATGTGTGTCTGTCACAAGTGTACAGTGATGTGTGTCTGTCTGTGTGTGCTACAGTGATATGTGTCTGTCAGTGAGTGATGTGTGTCTGTCAGATGTGCTACAGTGATGTGTGTCTGTCAGGGTGTGTGTGCTACAGTGATGTGTGCTGTGCAGTGATGTGTGTCTGTGTCTGTGACAGTGATGTGTGTCTGTCAGGAGTGTGTGTGTGCTACAGTGATGTGTGTCTGTGAGTGATGTGTGTCTGTCAGTGTGTGTGTGCTACAGTGATGTGTGTCTGTCAGGAGTGTGTGTGTGCTACAGTGATGTGTGTCTGTCAGGAGTGTGTGTGTGCTACAGTGATGTGTGTCTGTCAGGAGTGTGTGTGTGCTACAGTGATGTGTGTCTGTCAGGAGTGTGCGTGTGCTACAGTGATGTGTGTCTGTCAGTGATGTGTGTCTGTCTGGATGTGTGTCTGTGTGTGTGCTACAGTGAGTGTGTGTGTCTGTGATGTGTGTCTGTCAGGAGTGTGCTGATGTGTGTCTGTCAGTGATGTGTGCCTGTGTGTCGCTAGTGATGTGTGTGTCTACAGTGATGTGTGTCTGTCAGTCTGTGAGTGTGTCTGTCAGTGTGTGTCTGTATAGTGATGTGTGTCTGTCTGGAGTGTGTGTGCTACAGTGATGTGTGTCTGTCAGTGATGTGTGTCTGTGTGCTACAGTGATGTGTCTGTCTGGTGCTACAGTGATGTGTCTGTCAGTGTGCTACAGTGATGTGTGCCTGTGTGTGTGCACGTGTGTGTGTGTGTGTGTACAGTGATGTGTGTCCGTCTGGTGAGTGTCTGTCAGTGTGCTATAGTGATGTGTGTCTGTCTGGATGTGTGTCTGTGCTATGTGTGTGATGTGTGTGCTACTGTGAGGTGTGTCTGTCAGAGTGTGTGTGTGCTACAGTGTGTGTGTGTCACGAGTGTGTGTGTGCTAGTGATGTGTGTCTGTCTGGATGTGTGTCTGTCAGTGTGTGTGTGCTACAGTGATGTGTGTCTGTCAGTGATGTGTGTCTGTGCTACAGTGATGTGTGTCTGTCTGGAGTGTGCAGTGCTACAGTGATGTGTGTCTGTCAGTGTGCTACAGTGATGTGTGTCTGTCAGGAGTGTGAGTGTGCTACAGTGATGTGTGTCTGTCACAGTGCTACAGTGATGTGTGTCTGTCAGGAGTGTGTGATGTGTGTCTGTCAGGAGTGTGCTACAGTGATGTGTGTCTGTCAGAGGAGTGTGTGTGTGTGTGCTACAGTGATGTGTGTCTGTCAGAGTGATGTGTGCGTGTGCTACAGTGATGTGTGTCTGTCAGGGTGGAGTGTGCGTGTGCTACAGTGATGTGTGTCTGTCAGGAGTGTGTGTGTGCTGTCAGAGTGTGTGTGTGCAGTGCTGTGTGTCTGTCTGTGATGTGTGTCAGGAGTGTGTGTGTGCTACAGTGATGTGTGTCTGTCAGGTGTGTGTGCTAGTGTGTGTCTGTCACGTGCTACAGTGATGTGTGTCTGTCAGGAGTGTGTGTGTGCTACAGTGATGTGTGTCATGTGCTACAGTGATGTGTGTCTGTGTGTGCTGTCAGTGAGTGTGTGCTGTGTGTGATGTGTGTCTGTCACAGTGATATGTGTGTGTCATGAGTGTGTGTCCATCACGCTACAGTGATGTGTGTCTGTCAGGAGTGTGTGTGTGCTCAGTGATGTGTGTCTGTCAGTGTGTGTGTGTGTCTCAGTGTGATGTGTGTCTGTCAGGATGTGTGTGTCACGTGTGTGTGCTACAGTGATGTGTGTCTGTCAGGATGTGTGTCTGTCAGTGTGTGTGTGCTACAGTGATGTGTGTCTGTCAGGAGTGATGTGTGTCTACAATGATGTGTGTGTCTGTCAGTGATGTGTGTCTGTCACAGTGTAAGTGATGTGTGTCTGTCAGTGATGTGTGATGTGTGTCTGTCAGGAGTGTGTGTGTGCTCAGCATCAAGATGGGCTCTGAGGACTGAAAGAGAAGAGTTGACAAGTAAAGCCAGCGAGCTACAAGGCTGCTCCTCTGCAGAAGAAAGCAGGACCCCAGGTCCCAGACTTGCTGCAGTCCCCAGCCCGTGAGCCTATGCAGGGCAGGGTGCCAAGAAATCCACAGGAGGTGTCCCTGCTGGATGTTCCCACAGACTGAGGCAGACACAGTCCCTCTGAGCTCTCAGACCAGGCTATACCTTAAACTGGGTTAGGCACTCCAACAGGGTCCCCCAAAGTCTTCATGGATGCCCAAAGCATAACCCCTGAACACACGGAGAGAATTACTGGAGAGATACCCCAAAGCAAAGGGGTTTAAAGACAGGAGATATTTCCTGAAAGCAAGAGCAAAGGGCTGTGGGTCAAGAGCTGGACACCATGTGGTGGACCTGCCCATCACTCCCACAAGGAGAAGGAAGTCCCCAGGCCCGAGTTCTGCAGAGGAAGGCAGCCATCCACATCACACTCCCAGGCCTTCCTGAACAGGATGCCATCACTGGGCAGCCTTGAGGCTAGGTGGAACATGGCCACACAGGGCTGGATGGGCACAGTGGCAGCAATGGCTGGGTTGGCAGGGGCTGGCTCTGAGCAGCAGGATCCCCTACCCAGGCAGGACTCTGGGATACCCCACCCCCATGTCCAGGATCTCCACCCCATTGTGGTGAGAGGTTTGGAGGCAGCAGGCTCATAACAGCACCCTATATTGTTCCCTCCCATGAAAGACACGTCACAGGGTGCCTCACTGTGGCACTGAACCTGTGCGTCCGACCAGGATCTAGCGCCCCTCGATTCCCAACAAACCTTCCCTCCACAAGTTGCTTAGACTTCTCATCTGTAGAATGGGGACACGAGAGGAGGACTCACTGAGCACTCTGGGGTCGGAGCTGCTGAAGTGTGGAGTCCGGGGCAGGACAGACGTTCTTCAACATCCCACTGACTCAGAGCCCTGAGCTCCTCCCAGGACACACTCAAGATTCCCGGGCTGCCTCATTCCTGCCCCAGCCTGTGTGACGAGCCAATGTATACAAATTTGGGGGGAGGGTGCCAAAGGCGACAGTCTCCCGGGGCCACCAGCCACTGCTTTGCACCTGATTAGGGAAGCCCTGCCCACGGCTGTATATTTGCCATCCTTACCAATCCTGCCCCCAACTCTGGGTGATCACAGCGCGATGGGAATGCAGTTACATGCTAGGCAATGTCCACACTCAGCCTCCTTGAATCCTACGGACACAGGGTCTACCTGGGCCACTTCACAAAAACCACAGTTCTGCCCACAGCCATGCCACCAGCACTTGCCCAACAAGCCAATCTACCCTTACAGAGTCTCTGGCTAGTATCTGAGGCCCCAGCTTCTAGAGAGACGTGAACACCTCCCTCTCTCAGACCTTGGGGTCCGGTGCTACCAGGAGGCAACCAAATCTCTAAGCCAACAATCGGAGAATCCGGATCCCAGCCCAGCCGCCCAGGCACAGGCCCGGCAGCCACTTCTCAAAGTTTAATGTCTCAGCAGGTTTAGATTTCTTCTTTGAAAATACCAGAAGTAATTAGAGCAGATGGGCTTAGCTGCGTGCCAATTTCACTCTCTCCCTCCTCACTCCTTTTTTTTTTTAAATCAAGGCCGTTTTCAGTTAAATGAGAACAAAAAAATGCATCCAAAACCCATAAATGAATAGGGTATGTATGCGGTATTTTTTTTTTAGCACTTGGGTTTTGTATCAGCTTCCTCTTCTCCTGCAGTTGGTTCCGGCCTCTGCCGGGGCCAGTCTCAGTGACACCCAGGCTGCACCCTAGGGATACAGAAAAGAGCAGAGGCACTCGGAGCCCAACAGAGTCATGGTGTCTGGGTGGGGGAGGCCAAACACGCCCTCAGTAGACTTCTGTTCCTTCCTTGCTCAGCCAGCCGTGCAGAAGGAGCCCACGCTGAGGAAGGGCAAGCCCAGGTCATGGGCATGGGGAAAGGACATCTGGCCTTCAGCCTAAAGGGGCTGCAGAGGGAAGACAGCACAGTCAGGCCATGGAGCAGAGTCCAGCTCTGAGGCCAGTGAGCAAAGAGCTGATGGTAGGCCTGGAAAGCACAAACACAGAAAACGTGGGCCAGGGGCTTTTCATGGCGTTCCATAGCCTGGCATGAGTCAACCTGGTCATTCGTCCATTCAAGTATTTATCAAGATAAGCCATGCACTGCTTTGAGCTCTGGAGTTGGAACTAGAGAGATCTGAGTCCTTGGTCTCAACTGGTCACATAAGGAAAAAGGATTTTACAGAAACTGACTAGAATAATTGAGATGCCCAGTCCAGTCCCGAAGGAATCTGGAGTCCAGGAGAGTCCAGGCACACCCGAGTGCAGATGAAGTGGCAGTGCCAACCAGGCAGCCACCTCTACAAAGCGGAGGACACACTGTGCCAATACGGGGCCAGCCAAGCAGTGTCCACATGGAAAACCCCAGACGGGATCCCTACCTCCCACCATCAACACCACCGTTCGCAGCAGATCTCACACCCAGGCTTGAAAGGCATGCGACAAGGTTCTGGAAGAACAAACAGACACAAGTCTTCATGACTTCAGGGGAGGAAGACATCTTCGATGGGACAGAAAAAGCATGTCCCACGAAGGAAAACAGGAAGACATTTGATCACACCAAAGCGAAGGGCTTCTGTTCATCCCCCAGCCCTGCTGAGCGAGGGGAGGACAGACGACAGAGGAGGGAAGGCAATCTGCAAAGTTACAACCGGCCAAGGGCTTGTGCTAAGTTAGAACCCTTGAAGAATCGCTATGAACAAGACAAATGGGGATCCGGGCTGGGATGGAGTGCAGAGGCAGAACGCTTGCGTAGCATGCACAGGCCGTGAGCGCCCTCCTCACACTACCAAACCAAGAACAAGCCGGACCACCTAACAACAGTTTTTCAAAGTTTTTTTGTTTTATTTGAGAGAGAGAGGAAAAGACAGACAGAGAGAGAGAGAGCGAATGGATGTGCCAGGGCCTCCAGCCACTGCAAACGAACTCCAGACGCATGTACCACCTTGTGCATCAGGCTTACGTGGGTGCTGTGGAATTGAACCTGGGTCCTTAGGCTTCACAGACAAGTGCCTTAACCACTAAGCCATCTCTCCAGCCCCTAACAACAATTTTGATGGGCAGAAGACTTCAGAAAAGAGAAAACCCAGGTGGCCAGTAACCATGAGAAATTCCCAGTGCCCACCCACCACAGTGAGTAAAATGCAAAGCCCTGTGATACCAAGCACTGGCAAGGGTGGAGATGAGCAAGTGCTGGTGGGGACAGCACTTAACAACGCCAGTTTGAGAAGGAGCTTGGCATTAGCTCCACTCAACAGAGGGCACACGTAATCCAACACCTGGCTCTTCACTCCCGGGGGAGGGAAGTGCATGCACGCGCGTGCACATGTGCTGTATGAACTTCCACGCAGAAGAACGTCCCTAGCAAAAGCCTCTCCCATAGCTTCAGGCCAGTGGCAGTTGGGTTTGGGTAGATGGATAAAGAAACTGCACTGTGTTCATTCAGTGGGATCCTACCCGGTGGTGAGGAAAGAACCCATTCAAACTGCACATCACAATTTAGAAGAATCCAGCCGGGCATGGTGGCGCACGCCTTTAATCCCAGCACTGGGGAGGCAGAGGTAGGAGGATCGCTGTGAGTTCGAGGCCACCCTGAGACTACAATGAAAAAATTCATTCCAGGTCAGCCTGGGCTAAAGCAAGACCCTACCTTGAAAAAAACAAACAAAAATTTAGGAAAATATTCAACTATAATAGAAGTGAGGCTGGGAAGATGGCTCAGTGGATAAAGGTACCTGCTTACAAAGCTTTCCTGCCTGGTCTCAAGTCCCCAGTGCCCACATAAACCAAATGCAAAGTGGCACAAGCATCTGTGATCCTCGTGTGCCTGTGACAACAAGAGGCAGAGCCAGGAGAATCCAAAGCTCACGAGCCAGCTCGTCTGACATTCATTGCCCAAACACACACACATAAATTAATTAACTGATTAATTAAAAAATAATATAAGCCAAACAAGCCACATAACCCAGATGGTGTGTATCCCCATACAGTCAGTGTCCATTTTCCCAAAACTCAAAGGACAGACAGGCATGGGAATCCATGGAGAAATCTCGGTACCGTCCACTCAGTTTTGCTGCAAACCAAAAACTGCTCTAAAACACAAAATCTCACTTAAATTTTCTTTAAAAAGAAAAGGTAAAACAGGCAATCCAAACTATCTCAGGCTCTAGGCTACCAGAGGAAATAGAGTGTGCCCAGTTATATTTGAAGTCTACATAAAGAAGGAATCTTTTTTAGAACCAATGTGCCCCAAATGTTACAGGGGACTTATTTGTAGTTAATGACTCTCGCTCTGCCTCTCACCAACTCCCACAGCCTGATCTTGGTGACAGAGGACCCCAGGGGCCTCTACAGGGACTGAGCTAAGACACACAGACAAGCGCTGCACGGGGGCCCTGCTGGACACGGGCTTGGTGAGCACGAGGCATCCATCACTCTGGACCCCGCCCAGGCCTAGGCATCTGGACAGCAGGACCATACTGGATCTGCCCTGGGGTCTCCTGAGCTCTACACAGATCCTGGCACCTGACAGGCCATGGCGGACTTCAGGACGTCAGACCCTTCAGGCTCTGCAGCCGAACATCCCTCGGTGGTCCTCCTCCTCTTGCCCAGCTTACACCGGACAGTTCTCAACGTTAAGGACAGACTGGTCACTCTGCTGTCCTTTCAAGTGCAGTAACAAAACAGGCTCCCATGAGCATGGTGCCTGCAAGCAAGGGAACCATGCCCTCCAAAGGGCAGCCACGGGAGGACACTCCGGGCCTCTGCTCCCATGTCCCTTAGACAGGAAGCTCATACTTCAGATGCAGAAGAGCCCCTCTATGCAGGCCAGCTACCATGTCCAGGGAGGAACAGCAGAAGGGAAATCTGCGTGTGCAGGTCTCTCCTCCAAGTTGAAACACCCCCTCTCAGAGGAAGGTCCTTAGGACTCAAGAAGTGAAAAAACCGAGAGGTTTTCAAGATTTTCAAGATTCTCAAGGGCCCCGTCCCAAGGTCCCATAAGCAGTAGCAGCTGCTGGCCACACGGGACTCCCTCCCACCAGGCAGCTGCTACGAGGCATGCAGTGTGCTTGGGGGACACAGCTCTCTGGAGAGTCACTGGTGCTGGGGTGAACCTTGCAGGGACATACACTCCTGTCGTCGCCCCCCCCCATGCTCCTGTGAGTAAGTAACCTCCATAAACTCCCTGGTTCTCTAAGCTACACGGGTGTAACTGTTTCTTTGGGCCATCTGAGATGAAGAGGCGTTCATTCATGTCTCTTCAGAAAAAGAAAAAATTCACACGACGCGCCGAAGTCAATAACAGTCAGATGTCCCCACCTCTGAACAAGCTGACCTGGGGGCAGGTGACCGGGGCAGGTGAGTAAAGGACACCCCACCCCCACTCCCCAGGCCGGGAGGATCTTCACTATGTGCACATTTTAAGGGCTTCTAGCATTACTGGGCCACCAGCCCTGAGGGCCTACAGGGGAATGCCTCACATGACTGGCCAGAAGCTAGGGCTTAAGGAGGTTAACAAAGCTTGACAGGAACACTACAATGGAAGAGCTGGACTTCCTGAGCATGGAGCATGCTCACCAGGCTAGGGACGTTGGCAGGGGCATGACCACTGTTACCAGTGCTCCCTAGAAACCGTAGTGTGCACTCCACAGCAGCAACATGGCTTCCCGGGAGTGTGTCCGCACTGCATACCCACATGCATGCACACAGAGTGGGGCAGGCTCCACACAGCTCTCCCAGAGGGAGCCACAGGGAGGCTGTGCTCCAAACCCACCCTTCTCTGGTTCTCATGCACTCCATCTCTGACAGGACCCTGCTAGAGGCTGCTCTGCAAAGCCTGGCTCCCAGAAGCAAGTCAGGAGCTAGGGCATGGGTGCTGGTCCAGGATCCGGGGGTTTTGACACCGTATAGTGGGGCAATACATCACAGTGAGGGCTCTGGGCATGGTGCTAGAGATCCAGCTTCCCTGGCATGCAGGTTCCAGAAGGGGAGAACAACCCTCGGAGGAGGGGACAGCCCTCAGAGGAGGGGGGGACAGCCCTCAGCAAGAATTCTGTGCTACCACAGAAGCAGATGTATGCTGTTAGTTCACAGCAGTTGGACCTGGGGTGAAGTGAGGCCAGTGAATGGGGCCAGGTGTCACCTCCTGTCACATGCTCCCAGGTCCAGTCAGGCCTCTGAGAAACTAACAGGGTTCCATACACAGAATGGCACTGGGACGGTCCATGTCACCAGGCCAGACAAAGCTGGGAGGTGCTGCTCATCCCTGACTCCGTGCTGCAGGAGCGTCTCCTCCGTGCCTCGGCCTCCTCTGCCTTCCCTCTTCCAGTGACTCCTCCACACCTGGCCTTTCTCTGCATCCAGGCCTCCTTTGGCCCCAGTTCCATAGTACCCACCGACAGGAAGCCTTTCTAGATCTTACCACACAAGTAACAAGGCCTGCCTGTTTGCACTGCCCGTCACCCACAAGCCTAGGGAGCTGGTGTGTAGTGGGGTTCTGAGGAGCTCACTGGCACCAAAAAAAAAAAAAAAAATCAAAAAAGCCTGCTCCAGGAGGAAGGGGTGGGATCCTGAGAGACCCTGTCTGTTCCCTTCCCCACCCCCACCCTTTTCCTGGGCCATGTAGGAAAGGACAGTCCTGTAACAAATAAACAGAATAGCAGATCCATTCTCCAAGCACTGCAGTGACAGGCACCAGACTTGGGTACAAACCTCAGTGGAGGAGGCACACTGGCACTGCCATTCTGCAAGGGAAAGAGAGGTGACCTGACTCACCCAAGCCCCCCAAAAGGTGAGACTTCTGTTCAAGTTCAGCCAGTCTGGCTCCTGAGCCATATTCTTAACCTTTAAAGGCAACTTTTAAAAAGAGTGTGGGGAAAAAATAATAATAATAAATAATAAAATAAAATAAAATAAAATAAAAAGAGTGTGGGGTTAGAAAGATGGCTCAGCAGTTAAAGCATAAGGATGCTGGTTCTATTCCCCAGTACCCATATAAATACAGATGCATCTGGAGTTCATTTGCAGTGGCTAGAAGCCCTGGTGCACCTATTCTCTCTATATAGCTGCCTCTCTCCGCCTCTCTCAAATAAATGAATAAAAATATTTCTAAGTGTGTTTTTTGGGTGGGGGGCGTAAACCACTGAGCAAAGAGATCCAGTGTTGATTCTTGGCCTCATACCCACAGCCTCCACCTCTCACCCCATCAGCTCCACTCTACCTTTGCCCTGCTCCACCTGAATTAGGCTCACACCAGCCCCTTCTCAGCTACTACCTAAGCAGATACTGCAGGGTCGACCTCCATGGCCTGTCACAGACTCTCCACCTCATATCTCATTCTGCATCACAAGCTCATCACATGCTTGAGTGTCCAAAAGGCCTTCACAGGCCACAAGAGGACTTGTGGAGACCCAGGCAGAAGCTGCAGACTCGTCCTGAGGCAGGGGAGCTGGGACAGCCCAGCACCTCCCCTCACTCTTCTCTTTGAGATGGGGGCAGGTCCTCAACCCTCCTTAGCTTCCAGCTGCCAAGAGGCCACTGGGGAATCAAGCAGGACAGTCCAGGACTTCCTCAGACATACCACGTCTCTGCAGCTAGCTGGAGACCCCTCCACCCACACAGGTCCCTGTGTCCCCAAGTAGCCCCTCAGCCTCCTTGCATATGAGAGCTCTCTCCTCTCCTTTCTTGAGTCTCAGGTCACCTCTCCTCCAGGGAACTTTCTGGATCACACAACCATGAAGCATATGTGCGCTCTCCCTCTGTGTATGTCCCCCTTCATTCTGCTAGCAGGTGACACCCTCTGATCACTGGTGGCTATGCCCTTGAGAACCAATCACTCTGCCTGCAGAACAGGGCTAAGTTTGGAAGAGAATGGTTCTGGAGTCTTCTGCCAGGGTCCAGCCACAGTCAGTAGGCTCTTAGAAACAGTATGCAGCACAGCCACCATCACTGTCACCATTATCCTGGTCACCACCTGATTATCACTACCATCACCATCACCACCACCATCACCACCACCACCACCACCATCACTATCATAATTATCACCACCACTATCACTACCATCATCACCATCACCATCACCATCATCATCATCACCATCATCATTATCATCATCATCACCACCATCATCACTATCATAATTATCACCACCACCATCACCATCATCACCATCATCACCATCACCACCACCATCACCATCATCACCATCATCACCATCACTACCATCATCATTATCATCATTACCACCACCATCACCACCATAATCACCACCACCACCACCACCACCATCACCATCATCACCATCACCACCACCATCACCATCATCACCATCATCACCATCATCATCATCACCATCACTACCATCACCATCATCATCATCACCACCACCATCACTATCATAATTATCACCACCACCATCACCATCATCACCATCACCACCACCATCACCATCATCACCATCATCACCATCACCATCACCACCACCATCACCACCATCACCATCACCACCACCACCATCACCATCACCACCGTCACTATAATAATTATCACCACCACTATCACTACCATCATCACCATCACCATCACCATCATCACCATCATCACCATCATCATCATCACCACCACCATCATCACCACCACCATCACTATCATAATTATCACCACCACTATCACTACCATCATCACCATCACCATCACCATCACCATCACCACCACCATCATCACCATCACCAGCATCACCACCATCACCATCATCACCATCACTACCATCATCATTATCATCATCACCACCATCATCACCACCACCATCACCATCATCACTACCATCACCACCATCACCATCACCACCATCATCAGCAGCAGCAACAGCAACTGCATCACCACCACCATCATCACAAAGCTTCCACAGACATACTGTCCATAACACAGAACAGTCTTGACAAACTGTCACCTTGAGTGCCACCCAGCCAGCCAGGTGAGCTCAGAGAGGAAATGATCAAGGTGTGCTTAATTTTTTAAACAGCTCTCATCCCCATACAGTAAATAAAGCAGCCTTTGGCCCATCGGCAAATCCCGACTGTCTCCTCAAGCTGACCGATGGCTTGGCCCCCATCCATGCACTTTTCTATGGAAGGAATAGAAGACAGGACCTGGAGAAAGATTCCTATTGCCACAGGCCAGACAGCTCTGCCCCTTCCTAGCTGCATAATCTTTGGCAAGATCTTGAACTGTCTCTGTGCCTCAGTTTCCTCATCTATAAAATGGAGATGATGGCACCTGACTTGTGTGAGACAACATATAACACAGAGAACATAGCTGATCGTACCCTTCCTCAGTCCATATGGGGAAACTGAGGCCCAGAGGATGACAGTGACCTGCCTAAGGTCAGACAGAGGGGGGATGAGATCAAATCCAGCTTGTGTGAGCCAGAGCTTCAGCTGCTCCTCCCAGCCCCCCTGCCCTGACACTCAGCCTCGGGTCCTTGTCCCCAGCACATGGTCTTGCCCAAGTTTGTGGTGAGGATAGGTGTGGGGTGCACTCACCACGGGGAGCCATAGATCCTGAAGCCGCGCACAGTGACCTCCGAGTCCTGCAGGTAGATGCAGTTGGTCAGCAGTGACTGCACGTTCTCATAGTTCTCCGGCTTCAGCTTGGACACGGACGGGAAGTAGTAAAAGTCCTGCTTGATGAGGTCAGCCATGAACTCCTGGTCAAAGGTCAGCTCGTGGTTGCCGGCGATCACAATCTTGTACTCATAGGGCAGGCTGCCTGCAGGGTGGACGCACAGACTCAGGTTGGCCGTTCCGGAAGCCAGAGGGCCCCTAGGATGGCAGCCAACCCGTACCTTGGTTAGAAGAGGCAGCAGCCCTGTTACTATCTCCCTGATAGCGCCTGCCCAGGCCTCTGCTGACCAGGGAGAGAGGACAGGGACGTTCCAGGTGTCTGAGCTGCAAGGCACCTGGACTCCTGCCAGGGACTTCTCTGTCTCCCTTTCTTCTGTCTTCTCCTGGAAGCCCTGGATCTTCCCCAGGACCCCAGCCCCACCTGCCACCAGCTTTGAGGGCCCAGCTCCCACCACCTGTGGTCTTGGGCTCTCTAGCCTACACATTTCAACAGAAATCACAAGTTCTTTGCAGAGCTCAGCTCAAGCCTTCGCAAACCCTGTACTCAGGAAAAACCCCCATGCCTACCAGCACCAGCAAGGAGCCAAGAGGAGTAACCAAGAATGTCGACGTGACAGCGCACCACGCTTAAGGCCTGCGTGTGTGACCGCGTATGGCTGTCCTCCTTTCCTAGATGTAAATACAACTACAGTTTTTCTGGGAATCCCAAAACCAAGACTATAAACTTTACCTATACTAAAAACCTATTTGAGTTCCCCTGTGCAACCCCTGTGACCTAAGGCTTCACGCAGCCGTGACCCTATCCAGTGTATAGGGACCACACACACACACACACACACACACACACACACACACGCGATCTCATTACAAAAAGAGAGAGGGTGAGCCGGGCGTGGTGGCGCACACCTTTAATCCTAGCACTCGGGAGGCAGAGGTAGGAGGATCGCCGTGAGTTCAAGGCCACCCTGAGACTACAGAGTGAATTCCAGGTCAGCCTGAGCTAGAGTGAGACCCTAACTTGAAACCCCACCCAAAAAAAAAGAGAGAGAGAGAGAGAGGGAGAAAAGAAAACAGGTCCCTTAGACATAATTTCAGAAGCCTGTGTTTGTGGCTATTGTAAAGACCCTGAAGGGAAAGTCTCTTGAGAAGCCCACACCACCCTTGGGTGCATAGTGTCCTTTTCCTGAGGGTGTCTCCAGTGTAGCTCTCTAATTATAAGTGCTCCAAACTATCTTTAAATCTCCTCTTGGGGTGGGGAGATGGCTCAGCCATTAAAGGTGTTTGCTTGCAAAGCCTGCCAGCTTGGGTTCAATTCTCCAGTACCCACGTAAAGCCAGATACACAAGGTGACACGTGTGTCTAGAGCTTATTCACAGCAGCTCACCCATGCACACACAGTCTCTCTCTCTCTTTCTCTTGAATGAATGAATGAATGAATGAATAAATGAATATCTCATCTAAACTCCAACTCTGGGTGATACTAATGTCCTTAAATTCTTTTCTGCAGTGAAGTCAAGAATTCCAGCCTCGCCTGAGTGGAGGCCTCTGAAAAGGACGATACAGGTTGCTTCAGGTGGCAGCGTGGAGCTGTCATCAGCTCCTATTCCCACTGTGACCAACGGGGCCATCACAGCAGAGGCCAGTGACACTTCTGGACACCCGCCCAACTAGGACCTGCACAACCTATCCAACAGCCAAGGCCTGGTCACAGGTACGAAGTGGAGGAGGCAGAACACAGTGGCACATGACACCCCAGTCTCCACCACTCATAGGCCTCTGGGCATGTTTAGCAGCTCCTGAAGGTCATGGGGAAAGGACAGACCTGGGTCTCAGACCCAGTCCTGCCACTAACCCACTGAATGACTCAGCCCCCGGTGCCTTAATTCCCTCATCCCTAAGATGGAAGAAGTTGTTTCTGCCTTGCAAGACAGCTCTGATACCACAGAAGAGCTTGAGTGGAAAAGTACAGGAAAAAAAAAAAAAGTCAGCTTCCCTCGCCCAAAATTTGCAAACTGGAAGCCTGCAGACCAGCTCTAACCACAGACATATTTTGTTTAGCATTACTGTTTTTTGTCCCAAATTGAATTTGTTGCCAGCATAAAAAATTGAGAGATTCCCAATAAAACTTGATTCTTTCTGGTTTCTAAAAAATAACTAAATAAAATTTAATATTTGACAGTCCTGGCCCAGTCAGGAAGTATTGAGTATCTGCGTTTCTTAGACAAGAGGGAAGTCCCCACTTTGTCCCAATCTCTACTGCTTCACACAGAGTCCAATTCACTCATTTTAAGGTACTGCCCACTCTGGGCAAGCATTGAGGTTTCTGCCCCTTCAAAGAACTGTTGCCTCTTGATCCAGGGAGCTTCCAGTGAGGCGACAGGGGATGGTCTTCCGTGTCCATCTGCCTCCCTACCTTCCTGCCCTCCTGTGGTTCTGTGGTTCCTATAAGAGTCCCAGGAACACAGGAGCTGTTGGCTTCACCTGCCCTGTCCCCAGCAGGCACCAGCACTATGGTGAATGAAGTCACCAACAAAACCACAACAAAGCCCTTTCCTCATGTCCAGGCAGGGGAGGGCAGGGGAGTTGAGCAACCAGACGGCCTTCCCTAGGGCCTATGGTGGATGGTCACTTGATGGGGCTGAGATCTGTTTTCCACTGACCCTTCCCAGGGAGAGCCCATTACCTCCACTCTGAGCCCACCATGGGGCTCCAAGGCCAAAAATCCTGTAAGCCCCACAGCGCAGGTGCAGGCATGATGTCAGACAGTGGTCCAGCCCCATCCCTCTGGGCCAACAACCCAGACTCCTTCAAGGCCACCAGGACACAGAGTTGGCCTGAGAGCCTCACGGGCCCTCCCCAAGCACACTGCCCAGGAGGCGGCGAGAGAATCCAGTGGGATGGGTGAGGTGGCTGTTGCCCGGTGCCTGTGGTTCTGATTCATCCGGACTTCTGCATCCCGTCTCCCATCCATCCATTCCCAGTGCTGCCCAAGCTGGGGGGAGGGGTGGAGCTGCACTAATGTATTTCTGTCATGTCTCTGACTGGGGGGTGTTACTTAAGCAAATCAGCAAATTACTCCAACAGTACAGTTCCATTTATTTCTGCAATGCCCAAGTCCCAGGGGTGTGTAGGAAGCTGTCAGCTCTCCCCATCCCGAGGCCTCCCACCTTGGCAGAGGAGAATGAGGGAAGGTGGATGGGGCACAAAGAACTGGCTTCCGTGCCCAAAGCCAGGCAGCAGGACAGGAGCTGCACCTTTCTGCAGTGACAAGCTCAAATACTGTTTGGTGTCTCCATCAAGGTGGGTACCACATGGCTGGCGGGGGGGGGGGCACAAAAGGTATGTCCATTTCCAAACCAAACAACCAGCACCACGCCCCTGCACTGAAGGTCTAGCCACAAGCAGGGCTATCTGAATGCTGTACATGACAGTTCACCAGCTGCATGTGACCTCAACAGATGTCTAGTATCACTACCCGATTTTGCACCTGGAGAAAGGTCGCCTAAGCTCGGTACAATCCGACAAAATGGAGGACAACTGACACCTGGCACACGTGGGATGGCATCCTGAAGTGCATTCTGAGCCATGGTGCCACCTTGTTTCTCAGTAGACGGACAGAGGAATAGAGGGAAGGAGGAGGAAAGGAAGAGAGGGAGGGGGAGGGAGGAAGGGAGGGAGGGAGGGAGGAAGGGAAGAAGGGAGGAAGGGAGGGAGGGAGGGATGGATGAGTGGGTGGGTGGGTTGGTTGGTGGGTGGATGGATGGATGGATGGATGGATGTGTGGGTAGATTTATGGGAAGGTGAGTGAAGCAGGTATACACAAGGGCATAAATGGATTATAGATGCATGTATGCTTACATGGGTGGGGGATGGGTGGACAGAAGGCAGAAGAATACATCTGTCAATCAATCCAGCTCTGACTGTCTCTCTGGATCCCTCTCTTCCCTCCAACTGTCTCTGCCAGGGCAGAGCTTTCTGACTCACCTGGCTCATCCACAATCCTGACTGTCCATCTCTGAGTCTTCTCCAACTGGACCTGTTCTCTAGAATGAGTGCTAAGGCTCTGGGGTGGCTGGACCATGCTTGCGTGGGGCAAAGTCCCCTGCTGTGCTCTAGAGCTGCTACCTCTGTTGTTACCCCTAAGGCTGCCCTAGTCTTCCAGTGTTCCCATCATCCTGATGCTCTTGCCAACCTGAGGGTGGGTATGGTGCCAGGGAGCAACTGTTAGGACGTTCTTACGTTCTCCTTAGCACCACCTTCGCCAGCCTCAGTCTGGGAGTGACGCCCACATGCTTGCACACAGAGGGCAGCAGTGCTGTTTCCTCCGTTATATCTTCCACCCTTAGCTGCTGCACCCACCGTACCCCACAGCAGATCAGAGGGCTGACAGCAACAGTGCCCAGTCAGGAGCAGCTGTCCTGAGACGTTGCAGAGAGCCCTGACCCCAGGCCAGGGGAAATCTCCAAGCAGGTGTGGAAGCAATTACACAGCATCAACCTGAGACCATGTCACACAAGGGGCGAATGTAGGAAGCCGGAAGAGGCAGCTGTCTGAAGGCCCTGGCTAGGCTCAGGAGTGCAGCTCCAGTGAGCGGGAGCTATGCTGGCTTCTTGGACAGGCTCAGAGGGGGGCAGGTGAGTCCAAATGCCTTCTCCTTGTTTTAAATTTATCCTTATTTTTATTTATTAGCGATAAAGAGAGAGATAATGGGTGCACTGGGGTCTCTGGCCACTGCAAACGGAACTCCAGACGCCTGTACCCACATGTGCATCTGGCTTATGTGGGTACAGGGTAATTGAACCTGGGTCCTTGAGCTTTATAGGCAAGTTCCTTAGCTGTTAAGCCATCTCTCCAGCTTCCAAATGCCTTTTCTTAAGCACCCACATTTACCAGTTGGAAGTCAACCTTCCCATACCCGCCAAGCTGGAAGTTCACATTCTTCCCTGAAGTGGACTCTTCCAGAAACCCCAGCCCTGGCCTCTCCAAAACACTGGGTGGACACAGGCCATGCTAGAGACGCTGAGTGGGGCTCTGTTGGGGGCACGAGGATGAGCAGGGCACAGTCCAGAGACCCACAACTTTTATCTGATCCCCTCATGGACAAGAGCAAAACGTGAAGTTCAGAGGGGGCTAAGGAGATCCCCATGTCACACAGCAAAACGATGGAGAAGCAGGACTCTCAGCCTGGCCTCCTGCTTGAGAATCCTCTGCAAGGACATGCCCATGAGATGTTCTGGGGAACTGGAAAAATACAAGATAACCAGAAAGAAGGGGGGCAGTGACCTGCCAGAGATGTGCCAGGTGGACCCACAGGGTGGGACAGTATGTTTATCTCCGGGGCTCTCATGGGATGCCAGGTCCTCAACCTCGAAACCAGCCCACTGCTCCTCTCTTTTTGACACTGGTGGACACACCATGCTGCATCTACATGGTGACTCTCAGGCCCTTTGTCAAAAAGCTTTCGCCCTTCCAGCCAGCTTATTTGAGATGTTGGCATTTTCTAGCTATGGACTTCTGGGTGGTAAAGAGGCCATGAACCGTTCATCAGAAGAGCAGCAGAGGGGGACAACCCTGTTGTTTTCACCTTTCATTTGCCAGATACATGAAACACACGAGTATTCACAAACAGACTCCCCGGGGTGGCCAGGGTGGATGAGATTCTGTTCTGTCTATGCTCCCTGAGATTAATCTCCCTCCCGAAGGTTAGCTAACACGCGCAATCCATTTCACGGGGAGTGCCGCCTCCCAACTGCGCGATCAGTTACACTCAATGAGAGATGGCAGCTTCTGCATCATCAATGCCGGTCCCGGAGTGGCGCATTGCGCCCGACAGGGTTTTAGTGTGCTCTAAATGCAGTGACAATCAGGAAAATGCCCACTTACTGCTTCTTCCGCCCATTCCCATCTCCCAGAACACAGCCAAGGGGCGGGGGGATGACGAGACATAACGATCTCTGATTGCGTTTTTAGTGCGTCTTTGACAGTTCTGTGTTTAAACACTTGCCAATTCTGGGAGGCCCGCGTTAGCAGAATTTTGAGTATGGCGCACGGTCTGGGCAAGCCCTGGAATGGAAGCTCTGAGGGTCAGCTGCAAGGCACCATGGGGTGTCTGTGCAGGTCAGACACATTAATACCAGCCATGGATTGCAGGGCCACACACAGGGAGGAGATGTTCAGAGACTGAGCTAGAGAGACCTGAAAGGCATTACAGAGTGCCTGCACTGGAGTCCCCAAGCCACATATTCGATGAATCTAGATACCCTTTGTAAGCAAGGCCTGCTGTCCCCAGGGAGAGCCAGTACCACGGAGGTTAGAGTGACAGCTATGGCACGCAATCTCATCCCAACTTCCCAGTGGCTGGCTGGTCAGGATGGGAGCCTCAGCCTCCCCATTGGTAACGTGGAACGCTTATGTTCATCGCTCATGAGTAAAGACATGCAAAGCCCAGGCTGGCCTCGGCCTCGGCCTTGTTTAATGAGCCACGGATACAGAGATGTTCATTCACAGTTCCCCAGAGGAGGAGGAGGCATGCCTGGCCACACAGGGACCCGTGGGGAGGCCTCGCTGGTCAAAGGGCGAGGTAGAAACATGGAGGAGAGCTTTGGTAGTGGTCCCCCTTGGAGACAGGGAGGTGAACAGGCTCAGGGCGGCCAGTCTGGGTACTCTGGTGATTCCAGGGCACAGGAACTGCTCTTCACCATCTGGTAACCGGGGACATGCCAGGTGGGTTGTGGCCTCAGCCGAGAACTTTGTAAAGGGACTAAGGGCTGTGGGCTTGGTGGTTTGCCTGTGGAACGCACAGCCCCTGCAGCCAGCGAGACTACAGAAAATAGGCAGGCATAGCACATGCTAGACCCCAGCCGTTTTCATGCCATTATGGCGCTGTTTGGAAATCTCCATGCAGTTATCTACTAAATAGCCCCAAAATGAGGCTGGGAAGCTAAAACTCAGGAAAATAAAAAAAAATAATAATAAGGTCCCATTACTGTCCCAAGGTGCATAGCAGCTCACTCCCTGCCACAACCCCTGAGGGACTGACAAATGCTGGGACAGCAGAGCCTCCTCTGAGCCGCAGGCCAGCCCCGCCTCCCGCCTGCTGGCTCCTGTGGGTCCCGCGTGGGAGACTCCTGGATCCACGAAGCCACACTGGTGCCCATATTTAAAAGGCAAATGTGATTTTGCTTCTGTTCCATCCTAATAGCCCAAATGTTTAATTTTCCAACATTTGTTTTTCCTGGGAAATGTTTTCCAAACAGGGACATTCCGTCCTCACCATCTTCAACTGCTCTCTTCCGCTGCTACTGCAGAGCACAGTGGCTTCAGGCTGAAGGGTGTTTGGGGTTTTTTTTCACCCCAAAAATGAGGGCCGCCTTCAGCCAGGAGACTGCCAAAATCCCCCAGGAAGCCAGTCTGGCAGAACCTTACATGGTCACAAAAGGACTCTGGTGGCATCAGGATGAACCCACCCAGTGACAATGGCCTTTGCCTGCGTGCAGTTACCCCTTGTGGGCACACTGCCCTCACTTATCACCACATGGTCTTCACCGCTCTGGGCTGCCTGCTATGTGCTGAGCCACATGCTGGGGACACCTTTCCTGGCCCTGGCCCTGGCCCTAAGTCAACCCCAATCGAACTCATGCTTTGTCTACCAATCCCAGACTGGCTTCCTCCAAGATGCCTTCCGTGTGCACCCCACCAATGAGATGAGATGAGGCTGCCCCCCAAATGATCTAAAATAAGCAGGTTGTCAGGCTGTGTGTTGCCCTGAGGAAATCCATTTTATTAGCGACTTTTCATTCCATTGGAAGGGTAGAGGAGGATTCTACTCCTGGGTGAACATGTGAACAGCACACCTGACACCTTCCATGTGGCACAGACTAAAAGATGACTTACTCCTGGGAGTAGCAAGGGTGACACCCAATAAATTAGTTGAGGTGAACTGGACTATAGGAGCATTTGGGTGTGTTAAAATCCTATCAGGGGCTGCAGAGATAGATAGCAGTTAAGGTGCTTTTCTACAAAGCCTAAGAACCTGGGTTTGATTCCCCAGGACCCGCATAAGCCAGATGCACAAGATGGCACATGTGTCTGGAGTTTGTTTGCAATGGCTAGAAGCCCTAGCACACCCATTCTCTCTCTCTAATAAATAAATTAAAAAATAAATTAATCCTGTTGGGAAAACCAGGCCCAAGAGCTATCAGACACACCAGCCTGGGGGATGGGTGTACCGTCCTCACCTGGACCCTAGAAGTGGACAGCTAGCACATCAGTGATGACGGTCCCCACCAGCCTGTCACGTGATCGCTCCATGTGTACATAATCAAGAAACTGCTGCAGGGTCTTCAGCTCAGCTCAGTCCCCACTATTGACACGGCCTACTCAATTACCATCTGCCCATCCACCTGTTCGCCTGTCTGGACCTGCTGTCCATCTGTCCATCTGTTGGTCTGGACCGGGTCCTGCCCATAGCTTCACCTGGCTTCTGCAGATCAGCTCTGACTCTACAGAGCCAGCTGCTTCCCCAGCTTCTCCTCCAGCAGTTTACCTTACTCATAGGACCTCGTGTTTCTATCTGTTTTTCAGCTCTGGTCTCTCAAGCCTCTTTAAAACTCTCGGCCTTTTTAACTCTTGATAGTCATTCTGTAACCTCCATATATGACTACACACAGATATATTTACTGTGTGACATGTAATGTGTGATTTGAGAGTAACACTAACAATTTGGACTGGAATAAAGGCAGCCGTGTTTGCCTTGATCAGGGCTATCAGCGAAAGCAGGCATATCTGGCAAATCGCTGCCATTGAGGGCTGGGGAGATGGATCAGTGGGTGGGGTGCTTGCTGTACAAGCATGAAGACTTCAGTTCAGGTGTCAGCGCTCACAGAAAATATGCCAGGTGTGGTGGTGTGCACCTATAATCCCAGGGCTGGGGAGGCGGAGACAGGAGATACCCTGGAGACCTTGTCTAGCTCAGACAGTGGATTCTGGGTTCAGTGAGAGACCCTCTGTCATACAAATAAGGTTGAGGGCTAGAGGGTTGGCTTAGCAGTTAAGGCACTTGCCTGCAAAGCCAAAGGACTCAGGTTCAATTCCCTAGAACCCACGTAAGCCAGATGCACAAGGTGATACATGCATATGGAGTTCATTTGCAGTGGCTTAAAGCCCTGGCGTCCCCATTCTCTCTCTATCTGCCTCTCTCCCAAATAAATAAAAACAAATAATAATAGATTTTTTTTTAATTTTAAAGGGCTGGAGAGATGGCTTAGCGGTTAAGGCACTTGCCTGTAAAGCCAAAGGACCCAGGTTCTATTCTCCAGGACCCACATAAGCCAGATGCACAAGGCGGCACATGTTTGCAGTGGCTGGATGCCCTGGTGTGCCCATTCTCTCTCTCTCTTTCTCTCTCTCTCTCTCTGAAATTAATAAATAAAAAGAGAATATCTTTTAAAATAAGGTTGTGAGCAATACAGGAAGACAGCTTATACATACATTGACCTTGGCACCCACATGCCTGGGGAACACGCATACACACACATGCAAAAATAAGTGAAAACCATAAGCTTTTTAGAATGCTGCTGCTACAATCACCGGACCTTGTCAATTTATTGTTAGTCAATAAATTCTGATGTTGTAGAAAGACATAGCATGTTTGTCTATAATTCTGACATTCTACCCTCATGACGTCCACTTTAGCCAATTCGAGCTGGGCAAACACCCAGTCCCACGTCTCACCCCTTTGGTGCTGTTCCCTGATCTGTTTGTCTCTCTCTGCCCAGTGTGGGGCTTGGCAAGGGCCAGAAAGGCCAGGTGACGTAGCTGAGATCTCCTAAGCAACAGGACGGGGACAGCAGTGGTCACAAACAGTGAGCATGACCGCTAAGAAGAAGGTGGCCCTTCCAGAAACCATCATGATTTCCATTCTCTGGGCAGGCAGGAGAGCCCAGAGCATGAAGGTCTGTCTGCAGCTGGCTCTGGGAAGCTATGAAAGAGTCCTGGACTGGGGGGGGGGGGGGAGGTGGTTAAAACTCAAGGTCAGGTGACCTCTGCTGCTCTCTTACCACGTAACCCAGGATGAGGCCTTGCCTCTCTCAGGGCCTCAGCTTCCTCATCTGTCCCACAGGAAGTGGTATACCTGAAGGTGCTTAGCCCTGAGAGACTTCTCAACAACCTCAGGGTCTCTAAGCAGCTGAGTATGTGTAGCAGGGTGGGGAGGCCTTGGGGCCATTAACAGGGTCAGATGGTGGGAGCACATGGACCCTTCATTAGGACAAGGGGCTGTGACCACCCATGTTCATCTCTGCCTGTTGATGCCCCCCAGGAGCTCCACAGGAAAAAGAAATGCAAAGACGAGCCCTCTGAGGGCCTTCATTTGGGAGCTAAAAAGGTGATTGAGCTAAGCTGAGAAAACTGAAAAGCAAGCAGGAGTCCAAAAACTACTGGCCGAGCTGAGGCCAGAGCTCCAGGGGTACCTAGTACCTGAATGGAGGCGTCAGGAGACAGTGCAGGGGATCCCAAGATGATCAATGGATCAGCCCAGGTGGGAGCAGGCCCCCGCGGGCTCCAGGCAGAGGGTGAACAAGGAAAGTGGACTGAGAGATGGCCTAGCACATATGACCACACTTCCCACGAGCGAGCTCCACCACTGGTGGTGGTTTGAGTGTAAAGTCCCCATGGCCTCGGGTGCTTGCGTTCTGCTTAGTCTCCATCTGGTGGGGTCTCTGGAAGGTGGAGCCCCGCTGGAGGCAGTGTGTCACCAAGGTCGGACCTTGGGGTCGAGTCCAGCCCTGTGTGTTCAAAGCAGGCTGGAGCTCTGGCTCTTCGTTCTCTCTCTGCTGTGGATGTGTGGGGAAGTGAGATGGGTTTCCTCCACCATGAAGAAGCTTCTGGAATCTATAATCCTGAAATAAACCCTTTCCTCCCATAAGCTGCTTCCAGCCAGGTGTTCTCCTCAACAACAAGAAGGTAACTACAAGTGGGTACACAGAACAACAAGCAAGAAGACCAGCAAACCAATTAGCTGCACTAAGAAAACCAGTAAGCTTACATGAATTTTCCACCAAAACCTGTGATATCAAAGAAGTGTGTGGAGTGGCTGGAGTGGCTGGGTCTACGTCTTCATTCTTCATGGGAGGACATTCTAAAGTAATGTTTGAAACTGGAAAGGCAAAATGTAGCAATATCAGGTTGTGCCATAAAGACACAGGTGTGGACAACAGCAGGTCCCAAGTTAGATTGGGAAGGGGTTCAGGGGTAGGGAGAGGGTACTGGGGTTGGGAGGGGTCAGCAGGGTGGGGAGGAAGCCTTGGAGTGTGACTTATGATCAAGTATTACCCAAAAGAAAATACTGTTTTAATTAAATAAAAGGAAGGCCCGGGACTAGATAGACGGCTCAGTCACTACAGTACTTGCAGTATAAGCACGAGGTATGTGAGTTCAGATACTTATCACCCACACTAAAGCTGGGTGTGGTTGTGTATGCCAGTAAAGGCGCTGTCCTTTATAAGAAGCGGGAAGGAACTGGAGGTGATTGCGCTAAGCAAATAAGAGACTGTCAGGGAGACAGAAGGAGACATGGGGGAGGCAGGGGAGGGGAGGACAAGAGAGGGAAAGACAGCAGATCCACTCGAAGTAGCAGTTATTCACGACTGGAAATATCACAGCGAAACTCACTCGCTTGTACGATCAATGTGATTTTAAAGTTTTTTAAAGACATCACCGCAGCTGTCACTTGCTGAGGTTGAGACACACCCCCTTCCCTAGTTCTCCTCACAAGAGTCCCACAAAATGGGCCGTGTTACTTGGCAGATGACACTGGGCTTTGGTGAAGCTGGCTACCTGTGCAGAGGAAAGGCAGAGAACAAGGAATTTGAACCCAAACCCAACTGAAGCTGAAGCCCTTGTTTCCCCCTCTCTGGCACAACACCTTGATATTATACAAGCTTGGTTGGTTTTTTTGGTTTGGTTTGTTTTTGTTTTGTTTTTTTTTTGTTTTGTTTTGTTTTGTGTGTTTTTTTTTCATTAACAACTCCTCAAAAAGAAAAAAAAGAAAAGAGAAGTTGTGGAAATGGCAAAGTGCTCTCCGCGCAAGCATGTGGATCTGAGTTTGGCTGCCCACTACTCTGGGTATGGGGGCGAGTGCTGGGGAGGCAGATGCAGGGATCGCTGGAGGCTCGCTGCCTGGCTACCCCAGCTCGGTTGGTGAGCTCTATGTTCCGCAAGAGGCCCTGTCTTGAAGAACAAGGTGGAAAGCAACTGAGGAAGACACCTGACATCAATCTCTGGCCTTGAATGCAACACACACGCGCCCTTACCCATGTGAACCCGCATATATGCATGCACAGGGGAAAAGAGAGAAAGAAGAAAGGAAGCAAGACAACAAAAAGAAGAGAAAGGAAGGAAGCTGCCTGGTGTATGTTTGAGTCTCCACAGTGTCTTTCGTGATGTGGAGCTTGACTTTCTTATAAGGAATGAACCCTGGGGAAGCACAGAGGCCCTTCACAAAGGAGGAGGCAGCATCCTTGGGCATATACTCCTCACCAAAAACAATGATGTCAGCTAGCAAAAGTTGTCACAATCTGTCTGGTTTTTTTTTGGGGGGGGTGGGGTATTGTTATTGTTGTTTAGAGTTCTGTTTTGCTTTTTTTTTTTTTTTTTTTTTTTGAGGTAGGTTCTCATTCTGTGGTCCAGGCTAGACTAGAACTCATGATCCTCCTGCCTTAGCCTCCCACTGGAACCCACTGGAACTGCCAGTGGGTTACAATCAAACTCAATTACAATCCACTAGAAATTACCAAATATTTTACAGCAATCCAAGGAATACATATTCAAGGGAAAAAACCGCAGTGCTTTGCAGCCTTCTGCGTCCTCTCTGCAGCACCATGGTAACCTGCAAGCCACCAGCCTCAGAGTGGCGGAGCTGTGTAACCTGCATGTTAGGGGCCACTGTGGCTCCTGGGGATCATGCTTTTGAGCACACTTACCCGGGAAAGATCTGAAGGGCTCCCTGGCAGCTAAGCTTGAAGCTGAGCATGTGTGAGAAGTGTTAGCTTTGGAGAAGTGCTGGAGTATTAAAAGTTATAACCCCAGAAAAGGCTGGGAGCCATTCAGTCATGATGGGAGACATACGTGCTCAAGGTCTGGAGGGAGAGCTCTGTCCAGTCCTTAGATGACCACTGAACCAACCAACAGATGCAACAAAGAATACAAACTTCCTAGGCATTCCAGCAAGACCAATAAATGAATAGTGATGGCTGGGACAAAATACCTGATTTTTAAAAATCAGTTTAAGGGCTGGAGGGATGGCTTAGCAGTTAAGGCATTTGCCTGCAAAGTCAAAGGAGCCAGGTTCTATTCCCCAGGACCCACATTAGCCAGATTCACAAGGGGTGCACACATCTGGAGTTCATTTGCAGTGGCTGGAGGCCCTGGCGTGCCCATTCTCTCTCTCTCTCTTTCTCTGTTAAATAAATAAATAAATATTTTTTAAAAATCAGTTTAAGGGAGGAAGGGTTTATTGTGGCTTACACTTGGAGGTCCCAGTCCCTCATGGTGGGGAAGGCATGGTGACAGGAGCATGGAGCCCTGGGTCTCACCACATCCACAGCAAGGAGGTAAAGAGACATGAGTGCTGCTGTTCAGCTCACTTTATCGCTTGACGTAGTCCAGGACTCCAGCACATGGGATGGTGCCACCCACTTTTAGAGAAGGTCTCCCCACCTCAGACAAGACTGGACACATTCTGGGTGGTATGGCCATAAACAAGTCTCCCTATCTCAATCTAATCTAGAAAACCCCTCACAAGTATGCCCACAGATTTGTTTCTATTATGATTGCAAACACTGTCAAACTGACAACCAGAGATTAACCATCACAATGGTAAAATACTTGTGCAAAGTTCTTGGTTCAGTCAGTCCCCAAGGCCAATAATAATAATAATAATAAATAATAATAATAAAATGACTCTAGGCAAAATAAACTCAAAGGCTCCCACATCCACATTCATCATAGGCAATCTGTATAAAAGAAAAGAAAGAGATAAAAGAAAGAAATATTCCTCACCACACATAAATAATACCCAGTAAGACAAACAGCTAACTTTTCATTGAAATCATGGAAGCCAGGAGGAAATGGAATGACATGGCTGAAATGCTGTGGAGAAAAGACTGTCAAGTTCTATATCCAACAAAACTATCACTTAAAATTAAAGAGGACATTAAGCCACTCCTGATCAATGAAATCTAACAGAATGTGTCACCAGCAGATGCTCTCTACAGAAAACGCTAAAAGGAGCCCCTCAGGCTAAGAAGAAAAAGTGCAAGATGACAGCTCAGATCCACACAAAGGAAGAGCAACATGAACAGAAACTACATGGGTAGACATAAAAGACAGCCCTGGTGTATTTCTGTTTGCAATGCCTTTGTTCCCCTACCTGGCTTAAAACAAAACTGTCTCAATGAGTTTATAATGCATAAAACATAATTTGTACAACAATCATAGCACAAAGGAGAGGGGAGGGAATAGGGCACTTACAGTACAGTGTGTGTATATCAATGAAATTAAGTTGCTATTAATGCAAACAAGATGATTATAAGATAAAAAGATTAATTATAATCCCCAGGGCAGTCAAAGCCAGCCTGGGCTGCCTGAGACACTGTTTCGTGCACTGGCAGCACTGGTGAACACAGCTGCCACTCAAGACATCCAGTAGATGCCTGAAAGCACAGAGAGTTCATGCTGTGCATACATATCATTATAAAGCACATACACAAGTTGTAGTAAGACATTGACAATAAGAATCAAGCGGAAAAACTTATAACCATATGCTTTAACAGAAATTGTACAATGAGCTCTCTGTACGTCTCTCCTGGTATCTATCTAATCTATCTCAAAATACCCTGTTAATATGGGACACACCCTTCTCCTCATGATGATGTGAGATAACATGGCACTTAGCTGATGGGATGGAGTGGATGACTGGCTCAGGTGCTGTGATACAGTGCGAGTTTACTGTAGACATTTGGTGACTCATCAGAAGGGGACCACTCAGCCATAATGATGATTCCTGACTGCAGGTATGTGAAACTAAGGTGAGGGGGACTACTGTACCATGATAAACTAGAAAACACCTGTTTAACACAAACGAAGGCACAAGTAGAAAAGAGGGGCAAAAACGGCGTAAGATAAAGAAAACAAAGAGCAAAATAGAAGATGTAATCCCCACCTTGTCACTGATCATATCAACAGTGTCTAAACATCATAATCAGGGCTGGCAAGATGGCTTAGCAGTTAAGGTACTTGTCTATGAAGCCAAAGGACCCAGGTTCAATCCCCCAGTACCCATGTAAGCCATATGCACAAGGTGGCTGCCACATGTGTCTGGAGTTCATTTGCAGTGGTGAGAGGCTCTGGCACACCCATAATTCGTTTAAGGGAGGAAGGGTTTATTGTGGCTTACACTTGGAGGTCCCAGTCCCTCATGGTGGGGAAGGCATGGTGACAGGAGCATGGAGCCCTGGGTCTCACCACATCCACAGCAAGGAGGTAAAGAGACATGAGTGCTGCTGTTCAGCTCACTTTATCGCTTGACGTAGTCCAGGACTCCAGCACATGGGATGGTGCCACCCACTTTTAGAGAAGGTCTCCCCACCTCAGACAAGACTGGACACATTCTGGGTGGTATGGCCATAAACAAGTCTCCCTATCTCAATCTAATCTAGAAAACCCCTCACAAGCATGCCCACAGATTTGTTTCTATTATGATTGCAAACACTGTCAAACTGACAACCAGAGATTAACCATCACAATGGTAAAATACTTGTGCAAAGTTCTTGGTTCAGTCAGTCCCCAAGGCCAATAATAATAATAATAATAATAAATAATAATTTAAAATGACTCTAGGCAAAATAAACTCAAAGGCTCCCACATCCACATTCATCATAGGCAATCTGTATAAAAGAAAAGAAAGAGATAAAAGAAAGAAATATTCCTCACCACACATAAATAATACCCAGTAAGACAAACAGCTAACTTTTCATTGAAATCATGGAAGCCAGGAGGAAATGGAATGACATGGCTGAAATGCTGTGGAGAAAAGACTGTCAAGTTCTATATCCAACAAAACTATCACTTAAAATTAAAGAGGACATTAAGCCACTCCCTGATCAATGAAATCTAACAGAATGTGTCACCAGCAGATGCTCTCTACAGAAAACGCTAAAAGGAGCCCCTCAGGCTAAGAAGAAAAAGTGCAAGATGACAGCTCAGATCCACACAAAGGAAGAGCAACATGAACAGAAACTACATGGGTAGACATAAAAGACAGCCCTGGTGTATTTCTGTTTGCAATGCCTTTGTTCCCCTACCTGGCTTAAAACAAAACTGTCTCAATGAGTTTATAATGCATAAAACATAATTTGTACAACAATCATAGCACAAAGGAGAGGGGAGGAAATAGGGCACTTACAGTACAGTGTGTGTATATCAATGAAATTAAGTTGCTATTAATGCAAACAAGATGATTATAAGATAAAAAGATTAATTATAATCCCCAGGGCAGTCAAAGCCAGCCTGGGCTGCCTGAGACACTGCTTCGTGCACTGGCAGCACTGGTGAACACAGCTGCCACTCAAGACATCCAGTAGATGCCTGAAAGCACAGAGAGTTCATGCTGTGCATACATATCATTATAAAGCACATACACAAGTTGTAGTAAGACATTGACAATAAGAATCAAGCGGAAAAACTTATAACCATATGCTTTAACAGAAATTGTACAATGAGCTCTCTCTGTACGTCTCTCTCCTGGTATCTATCTAATCTATCTCAAAATACCCTGTTAATATGGGACACACCCTTCTCCTCATGATGATGTGAGATAACATGGCACTTAGCTGATGGGATGGAGTGGATGACTGGCTCAGGTGCTGTGATACAGTGCGAGTTTACTGTAGACATTTGGTGACTCATCAGAAGGGGACCACTCAGCCATAATGATGATTCCTGACTGCAGGTATGTGAAACTAAGGTGAGGGGGACTACTGTACCATGATAAACTAGAAAACACCTGTTTAACACAAACGAAGGCACAAGTAGAAAAGAGGGGCAAAAACGGCGTAAGATAAAGAAAACAAAGAGCAAAATAGAAGATGTAATCCCCACCTTGTCACTGATTATATCAACAGTGTCTAAACATCATAATCAGGGCTGGAGAGATGGCTTAGCAGTTAAGGTACTTGTCTATGAAGCCAAAGGACCCAGGTTCAATCCCCCAGTACCCATGTAAGCCATATGCACAAGGTGGCTGCCACATGTGTCTGGAGTTCATTTGCAGTGGTGAGAGGCTCTGGCACACCCATAATTCTCTCTCTCTCTCTCTCTCTCAAATAAATAAAATATTTTTAAAAATAAAAAATAATCAGGGCTGGAGAGATTGCTTAGTGGTTAAGGTGCTTGCCTGTGAAGCCTAAGAACTCATGTTTGAATCTCCAGGTCCCACATAGCCAGACGCACAGTGACTCAAGCACCCAATATCTGCTGCAAAGGGGTGAATGTGTCTAGAGTTCGTTCATAGCAGCTGAAGGCCCTGGCGTGACCCATTCTCTCTCTCTGCCTCTTTATCTCTGTCTCAACATAAAAAATAAAAAATAAAAATAAACTTTAAAAATTTTTAAAAATCAATCAATTTTGGGTGTGGTGGCACATGCCTTTAATCCCATGCATGCACGAGGTAGAGATAGGAGGATTGCTGTGAGTCTGAGGCCACCCTGAGACTACATAGTCAATTCCAGGTCAGAGCTGGGCTAGAGCAAGACCTTACCTCAAAAATAAATAAATAAATAAATAAATAAATAAATAAATAATTTTTTAAAATCACAATCAAAAGGAACTGAGGCCTGGAGAGATAGCTTAGCAGTTAAGGCACTTGCCGGCAAAGCCTAAGGATCCAGATTCAATTCCCCAGTGGCTCCTGTGTCTGGAGTTCATCTGCAGTGGCTAGGGGCCCTGGCGTGCCCATTTTTTCTCTCTTTATCTCTCTTTCTCTCTCTCTTTCGCTCATTCTCATTATCTCTCTCTCTCAAAGAAAGAAAGAAAGAAAACCATTTTAAAAGGAACTGATTTTCTTTTATAAAGAATATAATTACAGGCTACTTATAAGAGACACTATTTTTTTTTCTTTTCTTCCTTTTTAGTGATAGAATCTCACTATGTCACCCTAACTGGCCCCAAACTCAGGGTAATCCACCTGCTTCAGCCTCCTTAGTATTGGGATTATAGGAATGAGCCACCATGCATGGCTAGAAGACGCACTTTCAGTGCAAAGACAGGGGTTGGAAGTAAAAGGATAGAAAAAAGACATCCATCAGTAACCAGAGTGTTGTAAATGGCTGCACCGAAATCATGAAATAGGCCTTGGGACAAAGAGTGTTACTGGAGAAGAGGAAAGATAGCGTATGAAGATGCCTAGCCAAGCTCCAGATGGCTTCACGGGGATTGCTACCACGTGATTCAAGAAAAATCAAAACCAGTCCTTGACAAAACCCTCCAAAAGAAAGAAGGGAAAGAGGCTCTTTCCAACTTACTGTGAGGCTCTGAGACCAAAACCAAAGATGTAACAAGAAAACCACAGACCCATATTCCTTGCAGATACACATGCAAAATCCTCAATAAATTGCTACCAAATCAAGTCCAGCAATACACACAAAAAAGCATTTCATACCAGGACCCAACATTTCCCAATCAATGTTATCTATGATAGCAATAAGGGGGAAACCCCATATGATCACTTAAATAGTCACAGAAAAGTAGTTGACAAAATCCAGTGTTCTTACATGATAAAAACACTTCAACTACGAGTCACTGAAGGGTCCTTCCCAACTTGCTGAAGATCAACCCCAGCAATCCTGCAGCGAGCGTCACACTAGAGGAAGAATTCTCTGGAGATCGGGAAAAGGACAAGCAAGGGTGACCATGTATTTGCCACGCTGCACTTGGGGCTTCGGCAGAGCAATTCAGCAAGAACAAGAAATGAAAGCACCCAGACGGGAAAGAAGGAAAGTTGTCCCTATTCACACAGAACAGGGTGTTGTCGTGACCACAAACAAGGGAGCCAAGATCAGCAACAGCCACCCGAGGCTGCGAGGGGTACAGCCTTGTCCCACCCGAGCTTCAGGAGGGAGTGTGGCTGACATGGATTTCAGATCATCAGTGTCCAGAACAGGGAAAAAGTCCATTTCTGTAGTTGCAAACCAACCAGTTTGTGGTCATCTATTACAACAGCCTCTGCAAACTAACACCTTCAAAGCAGTTGAAGGTTTTGAAGAAGGACTTGTGGTCTTTCAGAGAAGGCCTGGCCAGCAGCACACCAAACAGGTGCTGGCAGAGGACAGGATGGACCTCCACAGCTACAGTGCACCAGACCAGGAAATGCTGTTCCCCAGACACTGCAGCCCGGGCAGCCAGGACGTGTTCTGGAAGAGCATGCTGGGAAAGAGAATGGCTCTCAAGGGCCAAGGAGATGGGCCAGCAGTTTAAGGTGCTGGTTTGCAAAGCGTCACGTGCACCTGGAGTTCCTTTGCAATGACAGGAGGCCCTGGCATGCCCATTCTCTCTCTCTCTCTCATAAACAAATCATATTTTAAAAAGAAAGAAAGAAAAAAAAATGGCTCTAGAGATCTAGAGATGGTACCAGCCTCTATCACATGCCAGATTATACCACACCCATTCATATGTTGAAGCCTTAAACTCCAGGACCTCAGAGTATATTAGGAGATAGGGTCTTTTTTAGTGAGTGTGTGTGTGTGTGTGTGTGTACATGTGTGTGTGTGTGCATGCACACATGAACATGCCATGGTGGATATGTAGAGGTCGGAAGAAAACCTCAACGTTTGGTCCTCTGCTCCCACTTTGGTTAAGACAGGTTCTGTCCTGTTTGCTGCTGGGAAGGTCAGACTAGCTGATCCACGGGCCTGGGATCCTCCTGACTCTGCCTCCCATTGCCATAGGCACACTGGGCTTACAGATGTGTGTGCACCACTTTGTGTCTGGCTTGATGTGAATGCTGGGGACCTCAACTCCAGTCGGCAGGCATGTAGAGCAAACGCCTTAGCTGCTGAGCCATCTCCCCAGCCTGTGGAGATAGGGTCTTTACAGATGTCAGTAAACAGGGCCCGGGTGATGGCTCGGTGGGTTAGAGCGCTTGTTGCATAAGCCTGAGAGCCTGAGAGGGTCTGATTCACCCTGAGTTTGATTCCTCAGAACCCACATAAACAGCTGGGCATGGCCACACACACCTGTAACCCCAGTCCTGTGGAAAGCAGAGACTGGAGCATTGCTGGGACTCATTCGTCAGCCAATGTGACCAACAATAGCAGCTCCAGGCTGAGTGAAAAACCCTGTCTCAGCCAGGCGTGGTGGCGCACGCCTTTAATCCCAGCACTCGGGAGACAGAGGTAGGAGGATCACCATGAGTTCGAGGCCACCCTGAGACTGCGTAGTTAATTCCAGGTCAGCCTGGACCACAGTGAAACCCCACCTCGAAAAACCAAAAAAAAAAAAAAAAAAGAAAAGAAAAAGAAAAAGAAAAACCCTGTCTCAAGGAAAGTACAAGGAAGGATGAGAGAGGAAGACACCCACCATTCTCCTCTGGCCTCCACATGCGTGTGCATGGGCCACATACATCTGCAACCACATGTGCATATACCATACACACACTACACATATTGCACACCTGCATACACACAAAAAAGGAGCTTTTATGGTAAAATAAGGCTGTATGGGAAAGCTCTAATCCCATATCACTAGGACCCTTCTAAGAAGAGGACAGGATGGAGAGATGGCTTAGCAGTTAAGGTGCTTCTAACCCCAAGGACCCATGCTCGACTCTCCAGATCCCACGCAAGCCAAATGCACAAGGTTGCACATGCGCACAAGGTGGTGCACATGTCTGGAGTTCTATTATAGTGGCTAGAGGTCCTGGTGCACCAATTCTCTCTCTCTCTCTCCTCTCTCTCTCTCACACACACACACACACAGGCCAACACTGGCACTCAGGAGGCAGAGGTAGGAGGATCAACATGAGTTTGAGGCCAGCCTGAGACTACATAGTGAATTCCAGGTCAGCCTGGGCTAGAGTGAGACCCTACCTTGAAGAACCCCCCTCCCCTCAAAAAAAGGCCAATCTAGCCGGGCGTGGTGGCACACGCCTTTAATCCCAGCACTAGGGAGGCAGAGGTAGGAGGATCGCTGAGAGTTCGAGGCCACCCTGAGACTACATAGTGAATTCCAGGTCAGCCTGGGCCAGAGTGAGACTGTACCTTGCAAAACCAAAAAGAAAAGAAAAAAAAAAAAAAGAAAAAAAGGCCAATCTGCTAGGCTTACCCTCAAAAAAAAAAAAAAAAAAAAAAAAAAAGAAAGAGAGAACAAGATATGGACACACTAAGAAACACATGAGAATACAGCAAGAAGAGAGCCATCTCCGAGCCCTGGAGAGAGGAGTTAGAAGAATCTAGCCCTGCTGAGACCCTAACATGTTCCAGAACTGAGGGACATAGCACAGGAGCACAGGAGCCCAGCCTGTGATGTTCTGAGACGGCAACTCCAGCAAATAGCACCGTAATGGGGAGATGACCCAGTGGCTAAGAGCACTTGCTGCTTAAACATCAGGGCCTCTTGGGAAAATTCCTCAAGGTTTCCATGGGCAGAAGGCAGGGCTGCAGGGCTGGCTTCATGGCCCTGATGCTACTCATCAAAGAGTGTTCAAAAAGCTTTCATAGGCCGGGCGTGGTGGCACACGCTTTTAATCCCAGCACTCGGGAGGCAGAGGTAGGAGGATTGCCAAGAGTTCAAGGTCACCCTGAGACTACATAGTGAATTCCAGGTCAGCCTGGGCCAGAGTAAGACCCTACCTTGAAAAGCAAAAAGAAAAGAAGATGAAGAAAAAGAAGAAGAGGAGGAGGAGGAGGAGTAAGAGGAGGAGGAGGAGGAGGAAGCAGCAGCAGCAACAGCAGCAGCTTTCACACTTTCCTTCTGGCTACAGACAGCGTACTTAAAGGATAAAAATTTAACCCAAAACAATGTCCTTTTGCAGTAACAACTGAAATAATTATTTGAAAGTGACTAAGATTAATGGTTTTGTGTGTGTGTGTGTGTGTGTGTGTGTGTGTGTGTGTGTGTGTTTAGACCAAGTGCCTTTGGGCTGAATAACCACTGTGGGCAGTCCGGTACTAACAAAACCATCTTCCCTTTGTCCAGTCTGTCCTTCCACACTCTTTCTCTTGGTCCTCACGGAGACCACCCTGCAAGGACAGCAGAAAACAGGTCCCACCTTGGCCTCTATTCCTGGGGATACTGTGAGGGGCCATACAAACATTTGGGGCCTTTTCATGTCCATGGGGGTGGGATGGTCCGTGAGGCCAATCATAGTGACACAACGGAGTAGAATTAAGGACCAAGGACAAGCAGTAGATCCCCTGCAGATGACAGGGTACCCCCAAAAAGCAGCTCACTCAAGCGAGGCAGGAGGTGGGAAACAATCAGACAGGGCAGGAGAGTGGGCACAGATCTGTAAGGGACAGTAAAGGTCCTGCAGAAGTGAGGGGGTGACCACCACAGAAAGAGCCAGGACACACCAGAGAACGTCCAAGGAGTCTCAAGGAACGTGCAAGGTTCTACGCAAAGAAAACGGTTCTCTCAAGTACGACAACGTTCGTTTGGAAAATGACTATTCTGAGAGTTTGGGGTGTCACCAAGCGAGCCCAACTCTGTCAGCTCCCCGCTTCCCCTTCAGCACGTCGACCCAGCGCAGAATTAGCTCAGAAAGGCCCTGTGTGCCCAGATCCTCATTAGCTTCACACTTCCTCGGAAAGGTGTGAAATTCTTCCTAAGAGAAATCAAAGAAACAAACCTCTGCACTTAAAATATCTGCTTTTCTTTGAAAACAAATTTCAAAGAACTAAATTCTAACTTTTAAATGTTTGATTGAAAAAAAAAAAACTCCCTTCAGATGGTACTAGTAATTAACATGACCATCATCAAGGGGGCAGAGACGGTGCCAGGCTTTCTAGATATACACATAAAACCACCGCGGCACTCCTCACTTCCGTTATGATGTTCCTGGCCCTTGCCAACTCGTGCCAAGCCCAGACCACCCACCTTCCTGACCTGTCCAATCTCACCTGTGTATGGGTGTCAGTGTGTGTCCATGTGCGCATGCACGTGGAGGTTAGAGGTCACCATCAGGCACCTTCCTCAATCTTCACCTTATCTTTTTGAGATGGGCTTTCTCACTGGCTCAGCTAAAATAGAAGGCTGGCAAGCCCAGAGACCCTATTGTTGCCTCCTCCCCAGCACTGGGATTAGGGAGACATGCTACGGACACTCAGCTTTGCCATGGGCGTAGGGATCCAAACTCACTGCATCGTGCATATGCAACTCCATCCACTGAGCCATCTCCCAAGCCCCTCCGGCCCCCTTTACAGAGGAGAAAACAGGCTCAGAGAGGGGACAGGACACTCCCAAGGCAACATACTGAGATTAGAGCTGAGATCTCTGGGGAGTTAAACATTTAAACACACCCCAGGCTCACGGTCTCACTCAGTCTTCACAACAGTCCACAAAGCAGGGGCATCACTGCAGGTTGGTGATGTAGTAGACACCGAGGCAGGGGGATAATGATTTTCTCAAGTCTGTCCAGCAGGCATGGAGCTGGGGGGGGGGGGCTGACAAGGGGTCTGCACAGCCTATTCCACGGGGCTGCCTCATTTCAGGAATGAAACAGAGCTGGACTGTGGCCATGGTCACATTGTGCCCCCAAAACTCAGGCAAGCCCCATAAGGTAGGGACTCCCCGGGAGCCCAGGCTCAGGGAACAGAGAGTAGGAGGGAGGGCAGCTGTCTCCCAGAGAGGACTTTCAGACCAGCTTCTTATACGGACTTTTCTGGAAGCCAAAATCTCAGACCTAAGCAGGCTATGACTGGTCTCGTTGCACTAGAGTGCTAACCCTTCCTCATGTACCCAGTCTCCAGAGCAGTTGCTGGTACCCCTGGGAAGGCCCTGGGGTTCTGCTAACCACTGCCACCTGGCTGGACCGCACTAACCCACCCTACTTGCTGGGTAGCTGCGGCAGATGCCATCCTTCTTCAGCTCCCAGCTGCAGCCACCGTCCCCACCTTTGAAATGCATCACTCTCAGAAGAGTTGGAAACGATGGAGGGCTCACCTCCCACCTGCCTCAACTTCCGTGGCCCCACGCTGTCTCATTCAGCCCTCGCCAAGACCCCATGAGAAACGTCCCAGAGTGCTCCCTTTTATAAAGAGAGAAGAACTTAGGTCCGGGACTGGAGGGATAGTTCACTGGCTAACAGAACTTGCATAAGCATGATAAACACAATTCAGATCCCTGAACCCACATAAAGCCAGAGGCATGTACAATCCCAGCACACCCGTGGCAAAGGGAGACAGAGTCAAAAGACTGGCAAAAAAAAAAATATATATATATATATATATATATATATATATATATATGGACAGCAAGGACCAACACCCTTTACACACATGCACTTTGACATACACACACTACACACCACACACACACACACCCTTGAGGTCAAGGGAGGCTATGTCACCTACCAAAGGTCACACAGGAAGGTTGCAATGCACGTGTGTAAGCCTCAAGGGCCGCTGCTCCCTGCTGGTGGATGGAGGTGCTTCAGGGCCTGACAATGGAGGAAGGCAGAGGGGACACGCAGCACCCACAGGCTATGGAGTAAGGAGACAGGCGCATTCTCTTTTTATTTTTATTTTGTGTGTGTCCATGTATGTATATGTTTGTGTGGTGTGAGTGCAGACACAAGAAATTTCTAGGTTGCTCCACAGCTTCTGGAAAATTCTCTTGTGTTTTTTTTTTTCATTTATTGATTTTTTTAAAAGATAAAAAGGTTGCACACATAGACCCTCTCTTCCCTGAGTGTCTTAGGTGGGGTTACTGGTATTCATTGTGGGGACCAAGAGGCCTCAGTCAGTCTCTGCAGGGATGGGGGAAACAAGGTGTCTCAGCTATTCCCACCTACCCTGAGGCTCTTAAAATCTTTCCTCCCCTTCTTCTGCAATGCTCCCTAAGCCTTGGTGGGCAAGATAGAGAGCTGACTTAGTTTAGGTTTGAGTGACCACAGTGTCTGTCACCATTTCCCTGGTTCTGGTTTTCAGACTAGCTGTGAGAGCAGTGCTGCTACTTCCCCTATAATGACTCCTGGGCCCTGGTAGATGAGGTGGAGGTGACCCATCTCCTGCTAGACAGTCAAGAGAGAGCTGACTCTCTGCCTCCTACCTCCCCATCAGCATACTGGGATTACAGAGGCCCACCAAGGCTTCTGGATTTGTATGTGGGGTCTGCAGACAGAACTCCAACTTGAGTGGCACGTGCTTTATCCACTCAGCCATCTTCCTCGGCTCTATTCACTTTCTAATTTTTATTTGTGTGTGTGCATGCGGGTGTGCGCATGTATGCGAGAGGGGAGGGGCACACGTAGGGCCATGCAAGGATCTCTTGCTGCTGCAAACGAATATCCATTTGTCTTTATGTGAGTGGCTTGAGAATTAAACCCAGGTGGCAGACTTCGCAAGCAAAGCACCTTCAACTGCTGAGCCCCGGCCCCAGCACATGCCTGATTTGACTAAGAACACCTAATCCCTACTGAGGCCAGCACTGTCCATGGTCCTGAAGATAAGATGTTGGATAATTAAGACCCTGACCTCCAGGAGACCCGGCCCCACCCTGGGTCTCAGTCACCTCATCTGTACAGTGAGAACAGCGCCACTCAGGTCCCAAGTTGTTGGTGACAACAGAGAAGTGAGAAGCATAAGCCTGCCCAGGAACCAAGATGTCACTGTGAAGTTCCCACAGGGCTTGGATAGGATCTGTAGCAAAATGTGCTTTACATTAAGAAATGCACAATGGCCGGGCGTGGTGGTGCATGCCTTTAATACCAGCACTCGGCAGGCAGAGGTAGGAGGATCACTGTGAGTCCGAGGCCACCCTGAGACTCCATAGTGAATTCCAGGTTAGCCTGGATCAGAGTGAGACCCTACCTCGCAAAACCAAAAAAAAAAAAGAAAAAGAAAAAAGAAAAGAAAAGAAAGAAAGAAATGCACAGTGGCCGGGCGTGGTGGTGCACGCCTTTAATACCAGCACTCAGGAGCTTTAATCCTAGCACCAGGAGGCAGAGGTAGGAGGATCACTGTGAGTTTGAGGCCACCCTGAGACTACATAGTGAATTCCAGATTAGCCTGGGCTAGAGCGAAACCCTACCTCAGAAAAAAAAAGGAGAGGAATATGGTGGCATGGGAACACTTATGAGTGTTCGAGTAAAAAATCATCAGCAAGCCAGGCATGGTGGCACACGCCTTAATCCCAATGCTCTTGGGAGGCAGAGGTAGGAGGATTGCTGTGAGTTCAAGGCCACCCTGAGACTACATAGTGAATTCCAGGTCCACCTGGGCTAGAGTGAGACCCTACCTTGAAAAATGAAACAGAAAAAAACAAAAAAAATGGAAATTCTTGTATCCTAGCATCAATTTCAATGTGATTTGGTTTTTGATAAACCAAATACAATAAAACAGTATTCCTTAACAAATATCAAAACTAGGGTGGAAAAGAAATTTGCTTGTAGAATGGGCTGGAATTTTCTAGATACACAATAAGTAATTCTCATATTTTAAAAATGCCACTGTGCTGGGGAGACGGCTCAGTGAGCAAAGCACCTGCTGTGCAGGCACAAGGAGGACTTGCACTCAGCTTCTCAGCACCCATGGAAAAGCTGGGCATGGCGGCTGGCACCTGGATCCCAGTGCTGGGTGGCAGAAGTAGGAGGATCCCTGGGATTTACTGACCAGTTAATCTAGATGAATCCATGAACTTCAGGTTTAATGGAAGACGCTTGAGGAAGACACCCAGGGTTGATCTCTAGCCTCTATGCACACACACACACACACACACACACACGTGTGTCCATACACATATGCGTGCACAGCACATACAAAATTTAATACACAAACACATACAAAAATTAATATAATAAAAAGGTCACCTGGGGTAACAATTTTTTAAAGCATATGATAATTTTTAATGTATTTATTTATTTATTTATTTATTTATTTGACAGAGGGAAAGAGAGAGAGAATGGGTGCACCAGGGCCTCCAGCCACTGCAAATGGACTCCAGATATAGGCACCACCTTGTGCATCTGGCTTATGTGGGTCCTGGAAAATCGAATCTAGGTCCATTGGCTAGATAGAGAGAATGGTGCGCCAGGGCCTCCAGCCACTGCAAACGAACTCCAGATGTAGGCATCACCTTATGCATCTGGCTTACATGGGTCTTGGGAAATCGAATCTAGGCCCATTGGCTTTGCAGGCAGGTGCCTTAACCACTAAGCCATCCCTCCAGCCCAGCATATGATAATTTTAAAGAGAACCTGACCTTGGGTCGAAATCCCGACTCCACTTCTACTGCCGTATGACCTCGAGCAAGTGCCTCCCCTTTCAAAGCCTCATTGCTAAAGTAGAAAACAACATCCATCCAGACTCATCTCCATTACGCCACAGCGCAGCGGTGAACTCCTGGCGCTATTCCGTTTCAAGCTGATTACAACAAAGAAGAATGCAGAAGTCGGTTTTCTCAGTCACTCAGGTGTTTACTATACAGAAAGCTAGTACCTACCACGCTGGCAAGCACAGGTATAAGGATTTCTACCATCTCAGAAAGTTCTGGAAAGTACTGATCTTGGTACTCAAAATGTGGAAAATAAAAATGGCATATTTGGGGGCTGAGGAAATGGCTTAGCAGTTAAGGCATTTGCTTGCGAAGCCTAAGGACCCCTGTTCAATTCGTCAGGACCCGTGTAAGCCAGACGAACAAGGGGGCATTATGTGTCTGGAGTTTGTTTGCAGTGGCTGGAGGCCCTGGTGTGCCTTTCTCTCTCTTTCTATCTGCCTCTTCCTCCCTCTCTCTCTCTCTCTCTCTCTCAAATAAATAGATAAATAAATTTTTTTAAATGGTGTCTTTTGGGTATTTGTAAGACATGCAAAATCTCCAGCCCACTGGGAACTTGCCCAGCAAGAACTGGCATGTTAACATGCTCCCCTGCCCCAAATAGCCTTACATGTTTGAATAGATGGCCCCCAATATATTCAGTGTTTTATTAGTTTATAGTTTGCATCTGCAGCCACCTTGCTGGAGGCAGTGTCACTGGGCGGATCTTAAGGTGTGGTGATGGGTTTAGGATTTCAACATAAAGATATGAAAAGTGTGCCTAGCTGGAGTTCCTAAGGTATGCTATAAGGCTTTTGGCTGTGGTTTTGCTCTCTGTGTTTGGTCCTATGAAAGCAGGCCAGCTTCTTCTGTCATTATGGAACTTCCCCTGGATCTGTAAGCTTCAATAAATAATATCCCTTCCTCTATAACTGTGCCTGGTCTGGAAGTTCATCTCAAAGAACCTGAAGCTGGGCTGGAGAGATGGCTTAGCGGTTAAGGCGCCTGCCTGCTAAGCCTAAGAACGCTGGTCCCAATCTCCAGTGGTTCCAATCTCCAGGCCCCACGTTTAGCCAGATGCAAAGTGAGGCAAGGGCGCAATGCCACACTTGACCACAAAGGGGCGCACGTGTCTGGATTTCATTCACAGCAGCTGAGAGACTGCTGGCGCGCCCATCTCTATCTGTCTCCCTCTACCTCTCTGTCTGTCTCTCTCTCTCTCCAAAAAATAAATTAAAAAAAAAAAAAAAAGAACCTGAAGCTATCTGTACACACACTATGGGCTGAGAAGGGCTGATAGAAAGCTGAAATGAGAAACCAGAATCCAGGCACTGTAGGGCATAACCAGCTAAGGCAAGAGGATCACAAGTTTGAAGCCAGCCTGGGCTATATAAAAGACCCTGTCTCCAAAAGAAAAAAGAAAAAAAAAGGCTGGGCGTGGTGGCACACACCTTTAATCCCAGCACTTGGGAGGCAGAGATAGGAGGATCGCTGTGAGTTTGAGGCTACCCTGAGACTAATAGTGAATTCCAGGTCAGCCTGAACTACAGTGAAGCCCTACTTGAAAAGAAAGAAAGAAAGAAAGAAAGAAAGAAAGAAAGAAAGAAAGAAAGAAAGAAAGAAAGAAAGAAAGAAAGAAAGAGGGAGGGAGGGAGGGAGGGAGGGAGGGGAGAAATAAAGACGGAAGGAAAGAAGGAAGGAAGGAAGAAAGGCAGGAAGGAAGGAAGGAAGGAAGGAAGGAAGGAAGGAAGGAAGGAAGGAAGGAAAAAGAAACCCCACAAGAGACCATAAGGGGAAAAACTCCACCTCAAGAAGAGGCACCTCTGTGTTGGGGACAATGACGTCAGCCCCTGCCGCTCGCTCTAAGAGGCAACAACATTCTCCAAACCAAATCAGTCCCAGAGCTTCTGACAAGGTTTATGGCGAGCACAGGTGCGGGAGGCTGGCGGGGGAAGGTGGGAGAGACAGGAAGTGTGGAATCTTCCAGACATGCAGCTCTTTGTGCACACAGGGATAGAAGATGTTAGTTCCGTGCTGGCCAGGATTCCCTGGCTTGTTGATTATTCCTGTGCTGAAATAAAAAAATCCAGCATGAAAATGACATTTGAAAAAAAAAAAAAAACCCACAGGTTTGTTTCACATCCAAACACTTCTCTGCACATTTCTGAGAAGAAGGACGCAGCAGTGATGTGCCAGCACAACGATCCTGCTTCCCCAGTCCCTGAGTAACCATCGGCTCAGTCTCCTTCCACAGGGATGGGGGTTTACCTTCATCGTCAACTTGACTGCATCTAGAATCTCTGAGGAGACACACCTCTGGGCATGGCTGTGGGGATGCTTCCAGAGAGGTTTCTCTGAGGAGGGAAGACCCATCCTAAATGTGGATAGCACCGTTCCATGGGCTGGGGTCCCAGACGAAATAAAAAGGAGAAAAGGAAGCCAGGCGTGGTGGCGCATACCTTTAATCCCAGCTCTACAGGGGCAGAGGTATGAGGACCACTATGAATTAGAGGCCACCCTGAGACTACATAGTGAATTCCAGGTCAGCCTAGACTAGGGTGAGACCCTACCTTGAAAAAAAAAAAAAAAAAACAACTAAAAATAAAATGGAGAAAAGGAAGTAAGCCACAGCACTCATCTCTCTCTGCTTCCTGATGGTGGTTGGTGGTGCAGTGGAACCAGCTGCCTCAGGCTCCCACTGCTGCACCTTCCCCACGGTGATGGACTGTACCCTCAAACTATGAGCCCAGTAAGCCCTTCCTTCCTTAAGTTGCTTCCTGTCAAGTCACAGTAATGAGGAAAGTAACACACACACCCTGAGAACAGAAGCTGCTGAGTGAAGCTTGAAGGGGAAGAGGAAGGCTCAGAGAGTCTGGAACAACCCAATGCCATCCACCCAGCTGCCACCCAGGAGGAAAGCAAGTCCTCCGTCGAAGAGCCATGCCACTGCTCCCGACTCACACATCACCTGGAGGGAGGCGACATGTTAAGCCTGGATGGTCCAACCTGATCCCAGGCTGTGGCTTCACCTGCTCTTGAGAGGGAGTACAGGTGGGGTGACTGGACCCCTGAAGGCAAAAAGCGCAGGAAAGTCTGCACTTGCTAGAAATCAAAGATGATCTGACTTCTTATCTCTTGCCTAGTTCCCTAGACCTGTTTTTCCACAAACAACCAGGACCCCTCCTGGGAGAGAGGTCTTTCATAGGATTTAAACATTGTGGTTGCTCAAATTCAGCCCCCGGAACTTGGTGTCAAGGGTTAGCCTCTTCCTGAGACAGCCCCTACCCCTAACCAACCAGTTGTCCCTGTGGTTCACCTGAGCTGCAAGACAGCCCACCACTGTAAGTATTATAAATATTATAAATATTTATATATACATATAAGGATATTTATATATTTATATAATATCTATTTAATAGTTGTTATAAATATAAATGAAGGTATTATAAATACCTTTGCAAGGGGAGGGCAGGCTCTCTGACCACTTGGGAACTTCCAGCTGTGGGTGAGTTTGTTTCTCGGCTGGGGCTGGACATCAGCCCAGGCCCAGTCCAGTTGAGCAGAGGGGAGGCCCCCCTAGCCCTTACTCGCCACATGGGTTCTTTAATCCAGCTCCCCACATGGCAGAAGCTCCTTGAACTTTCTGTTCTCTCTCTTTTTTCCACATTTTTTTCAGACCCTCCACGTGGGATCTCTAGCCACATGGATGCCTTTCCTTGGCTCTGTACTTTCCTCAATAAATGTAATAACAATAATTATCCTTCTCAGTCTTTTTTATTCAATTCTTTGATTAAAGTTAGAAACAAACCTAGGGTTTGGGTTTCAAGGACTTTCCTGGCCCCCGAGACCCCCGATACACTCCGTCCCATCATTCCCTTGTTTTTATGACTCTTAGGTGGGAGTTTGGGTGCATTCCTGCCCACTGTTCCTCAGGCATCTAGCGCAGACTAGAGCAATCAGGCATTCCCCAGGTAGAGGACCACAGGCCAGCGGCAGGCAGGAGCTTCAGCCTCAGCCTTAGCCCCACCCCCATGAGCTGGAAGACTCTGCGCCCACCCTTCACCCATCCAAACACTACCCCATGTGCAAGCCCACCCCAAGAGCCACTTACTGCATGAAGCTGCAACCATCTGGACATGGTCCCACCCCCATCAGGCCTCTGTTCTTCCCAGCCACTCCTTCACACACATGGACACCCAGTCCTCCTGCCTGTTCATAGCTGCTGCTTCTGCGCAGGATGTCCCCACACGGATTCAGCTAGTAATTTCCGTTCTGCGCCACCTCAACGAAGGCTTGTAACAGGGTGTTAGGGGTCCGGGAAAGTCCTTGAACCCCAAACCCTAAGTCTGTTTCTGATTTTAGTAAAAGAATTGAATAATGGGCTGGAGAGATGGCTTAGTGGTTAAGGTGCTTGCCTGCAAAGCCAAAGGACCTAGGTTCGACTCCCCAGGACCCACGTAAGCCATGTGCACAAGGGGGTGCATGCATCTGGAGTTCGTTTGCAGTGGCTGGAGGCCCTGAGGTGCCCATTCTCTCTCTGTACCTGCCTATCTCTGTAGCTCTCTCTTTTTCTCTCTCTCTCTCAAATAAATAAATGCATCATGCTAATTTAAAGAATTGAATAAAAAAAGAAGACTGAGAAGGAGAATTATTAAGTTATTATATTTATTGAGGGAAGTATAAAGCCAAGGAAAGGCACCCACATAAGTAGAGATCCCACGTGGAGGGCCTGGGAAAACCGCAGAAAGAGAAGAAAGAAGGGAAAGTTCCAGGAGCACCTGCCATGTGGGGAGCTGGAAGGGATAAAGAGCCCATGCAGAGAGTAAGGGCTGGGGGGGGGCTCCCCTCGGCTCAGCCCTCCCCTACCACCCATGCGCGCGTTTCCTTGAAACAGAACGTCTCACTGAACCCAGCAGAGCTGCTGTTTTCAGTCAGACTGGCTGACCAGTGAGCCCCAGGGATTCTTCATTCTTTGCTCTCCAGGGGACTAGAATTGAGGGGGAGTCAGGCAGTTTGGTTTTGCACTTAGGGTGACTGGGCCCCTGAAAATAAAAAGCAGGAATGTCTCTGGGCTTTGCTAGTGATCAGAGGGGAAGGAAGCTGGCTTCTCCTCATCTCTTGCCTAAAGGAGTTCCCTAGACCTGTTTTCCCACAAACAACCTGAGCCCCTCCTGGGAGAGGGAGGTCCCCTTTCCTAGAATTGAAATCCCATCCTGACATTGTGGTTGGTCATGTTCAGCCCCCCCCAGTTCACTTCTTCCTGACTCAGCCCCACGCCCAGACCAATCAGTGCTCACTCTGGCTCATCCACGCCAGAAGGCAAAGCCCAAGACAGTAAGGTTATAAATATGTTTATGAGGGGAGGGCAAGTTCTCTTGGCTGCAGGTTCGTCAGTCCTGAACCTCCAGGTTCTGGTGAGTCTCCCCAGCTGGGCTGAGAGGAGGGGAGAACCCCCTGACCCCTCTCTTCCCCCTCCTGCCCTCCCCATGACAAGACCTCTCGTACTTTCTCTTGTTTCTCTCTAAATCTCTTTTCACGTTTCTTTTAGGCCCACATGGGCTCTCAGACCACGCGGGTGTATTCATTTTCCTTCCCTTGGTTTTGTACTTTCCTAAATATATTGAATAATTACCCTTCTCAGTTTGGTTTGACCACTTCTTTGGTTACATGTAAACACGAACCTAGGGTTTGGGGTTAGTGGACTGTTCCTTGAATGTGTCAGAATGACAGGTGCGTGTGACCACACCCAGCTGTTCACGTAAATGCTGGAGAATTAAACTCAGAGCACATCGGGCCCTCAGGTGTGCACAGCGGCGTTTTTTTTTTCTTACCTGCTGCGGCATCTCCCCAGCCCCCTGATTAATTTTAGATGGTGTTAAGTCAGATACACATATTAAAATTTTATGACTAACTAGTAAATGGATCAAAAAAGAGTACAGAATTTCCAAATCAGTAGAGGGGAAAAAATGAAACTTCAATCAATCCAAAGAAGGCGGGGGTGGTGTGGAGGACAGGAAGCCTAAATAATGACAGAAATGGACATGTTTTATACACTGGGAAACACTAAACAAGCAGTTGTTGTTACTCAAATAGGAAAAACTTTTGCCAAGACCCTCCCATAGAGAAAGAACAGAGGTGGAGTCTTTGAAGTTAGCCCACAGCTAAATGAGATGGGCTTCAAACACACCCCAGGGGATGCACGAGCCAATCGGAGGAGCTGACACACCTCACAAGCAACAACAACCACTAGTAGCCCTGTGGTCTCCTTTTTTTTTGCTTTTTATTTTTTTATAATTAATTATCTATATAATGTGCACAGAGCCATGAAGGTACCATACGATCATTAGCCTTCTCCCTACCTGCCCCCCTCGGAGATTGTGGGTCTTGCATTGTGTGGATAGCCATCAGCTATGGGGGAGAGACAATGGTCTCCCTTTTAACTTTGCCCCCCAGGATGCTCAGGTCCCATTTCCCACTCCCACAGCCCATGTAGTCCTGGGTGTTGATATTCACCTCCAAACTAGGCCCTCCCTCCAAAGTGTAAGTGGATATATACGTGTGTGTGTGTGTGTGTGTGTGTGTGTGTGTGTGTGTGTGTGTGGTTTTTCCAAGGTAGCATCTAACTCTAGCCCAAGGTGGCCTGGAACTCACTCTGTAGTCCCAAGCTGGCCTAGCACTCAAAGTGATCCTCCTACTTCTGCCTCACAAGTGCTAAGATTAGGCAACATAGCAGGCTAATTTGTATTTCTGACCCACCACCAACACTGAGAATTCTGACAGAGCCCAGGACTTGCAGAGAGATGCATGCTTGCCTTGTTTAAACACTACTTGAATATTTTTAAAATCTAAGGCAGACATATTTTGGTCTGTAATCTTTTTTTAAAAAATGGAAAAATGAGGGCTGGAGTGATGGCCTGGTGGTTAAGGCACTTGCTTGCAAAGCCTAAAGACCCAGGTTCGATTCTCCAGGTCCCACATAAGCCAGATGCCCATGGTGACACATGCATCTGGAGTTCGTTTGCACTGGCTAGAGGCCCTGGCGCACCTATTCTCCCCCCCCCTTCTCTTTGTTCTAAATAAATAAATAAAATAAGCCAGAAAAAAATTTTTAATGGAAAAATGAAAAAAATACACTACTGTAGAATATGCTTGAAGAGTGTACACACACACACACACCAGTGAGTCTCATTTCCAAAGCCATTCTGTTGTAAATAGATAATTACCACTTTCGCACACCTTTCAGGGGGTTTCTACATTAACATGAGAATACTGTAATTATGGCTGGCCAAAATCACTTGACTACAACCTCCAATCTTAGATTTTTTTTCATCTTTATTAGGAGTTAATTTTCTCCCTTTTAGCCCCTAAACACAACTTGGCTTTGTGCATTTTTTGTGAAGAATATAGAAAATTAATTTTTAAATGAATCCCAAAACTCGGCCGTATGAGACATTGCTCTTTAGTGGGGCACAGATTCCTGCTCACATGCCCTCTGTGTGCCAGGCACATTGGCAATGATGGCTATACGGAATCACATTGCAGCCCACCAAACAGCATCTGAGCACCAGAAATGACAAGACCCCAGTGCTAAATAAATAAAGAGTGGTATGTGGGCTGGAGAGATGGCTTAGCGGTTAAGGCATTTGCCTGCAAAGCCAAAGGACCCAGGTTCGATTCCCCAGGACCCACGTTAGCCAGATGCACAAGGTGGCACATGCATCTGGAGTTCATTTGCAGTGGCTGGAGGCCCTGGCGCCCCATTTTCTCTCTCCCTCTTTCTCTCTCTCAAATAAATAAATAAATAAAATTAATTTTAAAAAAGAATGGTATGTTCAAAATACATTATATACACTCATGAAAATGGTACAATAACCCAGAACAATAAAAATTTAAAATCTATAAAGGAAAATAAATAGTAAGAGCCAACTATAAAAAAATAATAATAATAACATTCAATCCTGAATGTGCAAGAATAAAGATGTGCCGGGCGTGGTGGCTCACGCCTTTAATCCCAGCCCTCGGGAGGCAGAGGTAGGAGGATCGCCCCGTGAGTTCAAGGCCACCCTGAGATTGCATAGTTAATTCCAGGTCAGCCTGGGCCAGAGTGAGACCCTACCTCGAAAAACCAAAAAAAAAAAAAAAAAAAAAAGAAAGAATAAAGACGTGATCCTGAACATTCCAGAACCCGGCCACTGCTCCAGCAGAAGCGCAGACCAGCCACAATCCATTTCAAGTACATGCGCAGGCCGGCAAGTACAACTTGTTAGCTTTCAGGAGGGAAAACAATTGGTGGATTTTTTTTTTTTTTGAAGTGACCATGTCACAGACTATGTCTTTCTCATTCTCTTAAATACCTGCCTTAGGGTCCTCATTGGTCCTTGCGAGTCCCAGGAAGACCACCCTCTCTCCCCAGGCCCACCCAGGGCCGCCCCGCCCCATGCGGCCCACCAGCCAATCCTGTTGATTTGACCTAGTGCTCTCAGTGGCTCAGAGACAACAGGTAGGGCAGGTAGAGGCAAGGGGGTGGGAGGGGCCTGGTTTCTTTGCCAGCTTGGACTCCAGCCTAGCTCAGACCAGGGGCCCCCTGCCTGGGGTGATCAGTCTCCACCCAACAACCAGATGCACCTTGTCCAGACCTGTCCCTCCCTCACAGAAGCCCTCAGGTGGCCTCTGTAACCTTCATGTGCTCCCTGGTCAGCAGCCCAGAGTACACAACTGGGCCTTCTTCCTCCCCAGATCCTGGCTGGGTCTCTGCTGTGCACCAGGCAGCTCCTGGCTGGGTCTCTCTCAGCTCATGCCCCTCTCTGGGGGGCCTTTCCGGCCTCCTCCCACCCTAGTCCCTGGCACTTCACCCTGTGCATAGATCCGTTTCATCCACAGAGCACCTCAAGCAATCCTGTCCACCCATCTGATGTACTGAAACCACCAGTCACAGCCATATTCTTGAGCCCACAGGACAGAGACAGCTCTGTGTCACTATCACTGAACTGCCACACCAAGAGTACAGCAGACTTCCAGAATATGTGTCCACCGTGCTGAGTGCAGACTCCTGCCCCATCCCCATCCCCATAGCTGGGGAATATGATACCAACCCATGCCAAGACTCTGCCATGGTGATGCCTGCAGACCCACAGGGCAGCTACACTAGGCAGAGTCTAGATAACAAAGACTCCCAGAGCCAAGCTTCATTCAATTGAAGGACACCCGTGAGGGGAAATGGGAGGTCACCTGGCAGACAAGGGCATAGCCAGAAGTGGCATCACGTACCCTGGGTGGGACCTGACAGGGATCATCATAAGGCGTGCCAGGTTGTCCCTGCCCATGCAGCCTGACACCATGGCCATGTCCAGGAAACTTGCCCGTCCACCCACACTGCCCTGCCCACATGGGCAACAGTGCAATGACTCTGCCACTCTGGCAGGGCTGGTGACACCCACACACCTTTCCCAGACAGTTACAGTTCCATCTGCCTTCAAGGCCTAAGCCCTAGCTCTGATGTCCACAAGAAACTCTGCCACAGTCCTCTGTCACAAAGGATAGCTACGTGAGGAGCTCATGAAACTGGACAGTGGAAAGAAGCTGGGCTGAGGCACCAATGTCCAGGCCAGACACCCCCTCCCCACCAACCAGCAGGAGAAGGGGGCACATTCACGTCCTGGCAGATGGTAAGGATAGGGTAAGAAATAACGAAGGAATGAGACACGTGGGAATTTGCCTAACTTCGGGGGACAGAAGACCATGAATCATGGCACTCCTCCCATCCCAGTCCAAGGTTGGCCTCTCCTAGATGCAAAGGGCAGTAGGGACAGCCCGAAAGGGACAGGAAAACATGGGGTGGGGGGTGATGGCTCAAAGGATGTGGTCAACCACCAGCTACATCTGAAAAAATGTTTTCTTGGGGCTGGAGAGATGGCTTGGCAGTTAAGACACTTGCCTGCGAAGCCTAAGAACTCAGGTTCAAATCTCCAGGTCCCACGTAGCCAGAAATACAGTGACGCAAATGCACACAAGGGGGTGCATACATCTGGAGTTCATTCACATCAGCTGAAGGCCCTAGCATGCCCATTCTCTCTCTCTCTCTCAAGATAAAAAACTTAATGTTTTCCTCAAATAATCATTTTCTAGACCACCAGCTGCCCCACGTTCTTGCAGGGCAAAGGCTAGGCCCCCTGCCACTTCCTGACCCCTCACACAGGCCAAGAGGCAGAATCTGCAGCCCAGGGCCACTGACACCGAAACACAGTGCACATGAGGCAAGACCCACACCCCACCTTGCAGTGAGTACTGTGCTCCCCCCTCCTCACAGATTTTAATTAAGGGTTTACTTGCAAAAGACTGAGCTCTGTTTAACTAAATCCTTGGACCCTTTTTATATTGTCTTCTATATCATTTTATGCTAGGGCGCCAGGAAAAAAAGTTAATTATAACTTCTAAATACTCCATTAAGGGTCCCTGCCTGATTTTGTGAAGGGCAGTGCAGCTAAATGAACTAGTTCCTCAAACACCTCCCAGATCTTTCCCTGCTTTCTTCCACATGTCTAACTGAGCAGCCCTGGGGGAGCTGACCTAGCCCGGTCCCCATCTTCAGCCACTCAAGGGCTCACATGTGATCCTGCAGGACAAAAGGCAGCCAGGTGGGAGGGCTCACTCAGGTGTTCATGCTGGCTCCATAGGTGAAATAAGTGACTGGGCAGAAGGGGTCAGCAGGCCATCAGATGAGATAACATGTGGGCAGGACTAGACAGGTGGCACTGGACATCAGCTTCCATGGCTAGGAGAGGGGCCACAGGGGTTCAGGTTGGCATGGTCTAGAGTGCCACCTGGGGAGCTACAGTTTACTACACAGTGTCCAGGGATGGGTCAGTGTGGGGTACAACAAACCTGATGCCCTGAGGGCACCCTTGAGGAGAGGCAGGGGTGATTCTGAACCATCCACTGGCTGTGGAGAGAGCTGGAAGTGTGCTGCCCTGGATGGGAGACAGGGTTTGGGAGTGTAAGTGATTGTCATGTGGGATGAAGGCAGTTGAGAGGGGTAAGCCTGAGACAAGCCTTCCTCATGAGGCAAGAGGATGAGGAGCAAAAGAGGTGACCGAGAAGGCCGAGGGGGGACACGGGAGGCAGGGAACAGCACTACAGTGCCGTCAGGAGCCACAGAGCAAAGGCCAGAGAGAGGGCTCAGGAATGAGCTGTTTGCATCCTCTGTTGTCCTGGAACACTCAGAGGCTGAGGCCTGGACAAAGGCTTTACAGCCATGGGTCCCCAGGCAGAGGAGACCTGCTGGCACTTGCCAATCACAGATCACAAGCTTCCTGGTGTCCTGTGAGTCCCAGCTGTGAGCTATGGTTCTCACAGAAGGGCAGCAATTGCATGATGGTTGGCACTGCTGCCCAGAAAAAGTGTGGAGGGTGGGGCTAGGTGCTGTGCCCAAAACTGTCACCCTGGGCTATGGGGGTCACTGGGTGCTCAGCATCTCCCCAGGAAGCCCTAACCTAGGGGGTGGATGCACATCTTCCTGGAACCCCACCTCCTGGAACAGCCACTGCACGCAGGCTTCACCTCCTGGGTCTCCTGTACACTGACCGTGAGAAGGAAGGGGTCTCCTGTACACTGACCACGAGGAGGAAGGGGTCTCCTGTACACTGACCATGAGGAGGAAGGCGTCTCCTGTACACTGACCGTGAGGAGGAAGGGGTCTCCCGTACACTGACCGTGAGGAGGAAGGGGTCTCCTGTACACTGACTGTGAGGAGGAAGGGGTCTCCTGTACACTGACCGTGAGGAGGAAGCGGTCTCCCGTACACTGACTGTGAGGAGAAAGGGGTCTCCCATACACTGACCGTGAAGAGGAAGGGGTCTCCCGTACACTGACCGTGAGGAGGAAGGGGTCTCCTGTACACTGACCGTGAGGAGGAAGGGGTCTACTGCACACTGACCGTGAGGAGGAAGGGATCTCCCGTACACTGACCGTGAGGAGGAAGCGGTCTCCCGTACACTGACCGTGAGGAGGAAGCAGTCTCCTGTACACTGAACGTGAGCAGGAAGGGGTCTCCTGTACACTGACCGTGAGGAGGAAGCGGTCTCCCGTACACTGACCGTGAGGAGGAAGGGGTCTACTGCACACTGACCGTGAGGAGGAAGGGGTCTCCCGTACACTGACCGTGAGGAGGAAGGGGTCTCCTGTACACTGACCGTGAGGAGGAAGGGGTCTCCTGTACACTGACCATGAGGAGGAGGAAGCGGTCTCCCTGCACACTGACCGTGAGGAGGAAGGGGTCTCCTGTACACTGACCGTGAGGAGGAAGGGGTCTCCTGCACACTGACCATGAGGAGGAGGAAGGGGTCTCCTGTACACTGACCGTGAGGAGGAAGGGGTCTCCTGTACACTGACCATGAGGAGGAAGGGGTCTCCTGTACACTGACCGTGAGGAGGAAGGGGTCTCCTGTACACTGACCATGAGGAGGAAGGGGTCTCCTGTACACTGACCGTGAGGAGGAAGCGGTCTCCTGTACACTGAACGTGAGGAGGAAGGGGTCTCCTGTACACTGACCGTGAGGAGGAAGGGGTCTCCCGAACACTGACCGTGAGGGAGGAAGGGGTCTCCTGTACACTGACCGTGAGGAGAGGAAGCAGTCTCCTGTACACTGACCGTGAGGAGGAAGGGGTCTCCTGTACACTGACCGTGAGGAGAAAGGGGTCTACTGCACACTGACCGTGAGGAGGAAGGGGTCTCCTGTACACTGACCGTGAGGAGGAAGGGGTCTCCCGTACACTGACCGTGAGGAGGAAGGGGTCTCCCGTACACTGACCGTGAGGAGGAAGGGGTCTCCCGTACACTGACCATGAGGAGGAAGCGGTCTACTGCACACTGACCGTGAGGAGGAAGGGGTCTCCCGCACACTGACCGTGAGGAGGAAGGGGTCTCCTGCACACTGACCATGAGGAGGAAGGGGTCTCCTGTACACTGACCGTGAGGAGGAAGGGGTCTCCTGTACACTGACCGTGAGGAGGAAGGGGTCTCCTGTACACTGACCGTGAGGAGGAAGGGGTCTCCTGTACACTGACCGTGAGGAGGAAGGGGTCTCCTGTACACTGACCGTGAGGAGGAAGGGGTCTCCTGTACACTGACCGTGAGGAGGAAGGGGTCTCCTGTACACTGACCGTGAGGAGAAAGGGGTCTCCTGTACACTGACCGTGAGGAGGAAGGGGTCTCCTGTACACTGACCGTGAGGAGGAAGGGGTCTCCTGTACACTGACCGTGAGGAGGAAGGGGTCTCCTGTACACTGACCGTGAGGAGAAAGGGGTCTACTGCACACTGACCGTGAGGAGAAAGGGGTCTCCTGTACACTGACCGTGAGGAGGAAGGGGTCTACTGCACACTGACCGTGAGGAGGAAGGGGTCTCCCGCACACTGACCGTGAGGAGGAAGGGGTCTCCCGTACACTGACCGTGAGGAGGAAGGGGTCTCCTGTACACTGACCGTGAGGAGGAAGGGGTCTCCCGCACACTGACCGTGAGGAGGAAGGGGTCTCCTGTACACTGACCATGAGGAGGAAGGGGTCTCCTGTACACTGACCGTGAGGAGGAAGGAGTCTCCTGTACACTGACCATGAGGAGGAAGGGGTCTCCTGTACACTGACCATGAGGAGGAAGGGGTCTCCTGTACACTGACCATGAGGAGGAAGGGGTCTCCTGTACACTGACCATGAGGAGGAAGGGTATCCAGTACCTTCTCTGTTCCTAATTAGCAGGTTTGGTGTTATCTTTCTTTCCTGGACAACACATCTTTAGACACTTTTTAACTACTGCCTGGGACAGTGTCAGGAGAAAGAGGACTATTGTGGCCCTCAACCCAGTCCCCACCTAATGACCCTGACAGAGACCTGCAAATTGGACAGTGCAGCATGCTAACAGTCCAGGGCCCATGTAAGGTCTTCCATGCAATTCTGGGCAGGTGCCAAGCAGGTCTTACTAAGGGTCATTACTCTTTAATTTCTTGTCTATATGGAGGTGGCCTGGAATGTGGCCTGAATGTGACCCTCAGATCAGAAGGGGAAGAGCTACCATGTGCCTGGAGACCTTGGAATGCTGAATGACCAGGAGGGATCCTTTGACATACTGACCACCCCTCCTAGACACACCGCACTAGACATCAGGAAAGTCACATTTCCTCAAAACCATGCACATTGCCTTTTTTGGCACCAGAACAATACACATTTCACTTCCTTTAAGTATTCGGGTAGAAAGAAGAAAACAATTCCCCCAGTTCTGCCACCCAGACATCAAATCTAGACCCTTCTGAAATCTTGACCTACAATGATGTCTCCACTCTGACCCTACCATCCAGAACAGCATTTAGAAAACACCGTGTGTGTGTGTGTGTGTGTGTGTGTGTGTGTGTGTGTGTGTGTGTGTGTGTGCGCACACGCTTGCACGCACGCACATGCATATGTGTGTATGCATGTGTTTGGACATGCACCTGTGCATGTGGAGGTCAGAGGACAACCTTAGTCCACCTTTTTCTGAAGCAGTGCCTCACTGGCTAGAGCTCATCTATTTAGACTGGCCTCGCTGGCCAGGGATCCGCAGGGATCAACCTTCTCCATCTGCCAAGTGCTGGGATGACAAGCACGTGCCACCAAGCCTGGCATTTTTACATGAGGGAAACACTTTACCAATTGAGACAAAGAAAACTTTTAAGGATATTCTCTGCTGAACCTTCTGGAAGGGTCCATCCCTCTTGGCATCAACCTCCAACTCCTGCTCATCTCTCCTCTCTGGGCACGCTCTCTCAGTCCCACCTCAGGGCTTATGGAGCCACAATGCTTTTGCCAGGAGGACCCCTCTGGGTTCTGCATAGAGCTGCCCCATGCTCACCCACACACCTGGCTCTAGGTCACTCTGAAGAGTGCCCCTTAACCATCCAGCTAAGGAACCTTCACTGCCACAACCCTGGGGTCCCCAGATCCTCCAGTCAGTCCTCAGCAGAACTCTGCCATTCTCTTGCCAGTTCTTTTTGTTTGTTTGTTTTAAATACAGGTTTTTAAATTTTATTTTTATTTTTTGCCAAGAGAGAGAGAGAGAATGGGTGCACCAGGGCTTTTAGCCACTGCAAACTAACTCCAGACACACACACCACCATGTTCCTCTGGCTTACATGGGACCTGGGGAATCAAAGTCCTTAGGCTTCCCAGGCAAGAGCCTTAACCACTAAGCCATCTGTCCAGTTCTTACTGCTTCTGTGTGTACCAGTCAGGCCACTGTCTCTGGCAACCAGGCTGAGCAAGGTCCTATGTGCTCACCCCTGCTGCCCAGTGCCTGAGACCTGCCTGGCACTGGGTTCTTGGGAAGTGTACTGAGTGAACGTTTCCTTCCAGTCTGTTCTTCCAGTCTGTGTGTGTCAGCAGGGACAGTTGATGACTGAGGACACGAGTCAACACCGTCAGATGTTTATACACACAAACACACAGACACTCTATAGCTGGCTCCACAGGCTCAACCCTGCTACTTGAGTGCACACTCTCCCTCCTGTGGGGCCACCCCACTCTGGTAGGGGGAGCCCTGGTCTGCCAGATGCCACAGAGGCACCAGTCACATGAACACTACACTTAACAGTCAACAAATCGTGGTTGTCTCTCCCAAGCGAGCAGAGCTTCGAATCTGTCTCTGGAGTCCAGCAGGGGAAAGGAAGCTGGTCATCATGTAAATGAGGCTGCTGTTGCCAGAGACGGGGTGTGGCTGACCGAATCACCCAGGCAGACAGCATATTCGACAGCCAAGTCCATACCCCTACTTCATCCTCAGAACAGGAGAAGCAATGGAGAGCTTGGTTCCAGAGTGCTACTGCACAGGTTTGAATCCCACCTCTGCCACATCCACGCATCCACTGTGTGAGCTTGGACGTGTTTCTTCGCTTCTCTGGGCCTTGCTATTCTACCTTGTCAAGGGACTCTGACAATAGCTGCCCCCTCGAAACAGAGTCAGGATGAAATGAGTTAGTGGTACACATAAAGGGCACTGAACTGTGGCTGGTATGTTACAGTGCTCGTTCAAATGCAAGCTCTGGGCTGGAGAGATGGCTTAGCGGTTAAGGCACCTGCCTCCTAAGCCTAAGAACGCTGGTTCCAATCTCCAGCGGTTCCAATCTCCAGGTCCCACGTTTAGCCAGATGCAAAGTGACACAAGGGCACAATGCTGCACTTGACCACAAGGGGGTGCACGCATCTGGAGTTCGTTCACAGCTGCTGAGAGGCTGCTGGTGCGCCCATCTCTGTCTGTCTTCCTCTCCTTCTCTCTCTGTTTCTCTCTGTGTCTCTCTCAAAAAAAAAAAAAAAAAAAAACATGCAAGCTCTGCACACACACGTGCCTGGCCAGGTGTGCCCAACAAGCCCACATCCCATCTCTCAGCTAGAACCTCCAAGCCCCAGGCACTTGGGTCACCAGCCCAGGACCATGAGTGTCCGTGCAGTGTGAGAACTGCCACAGGGCAGCTGCCAATGGGCTTCCACAAAGACAGTGCAGTGAGTTCTGCTCTCACGCGCAAACTACCAGCCTGGCCCAGGGATGGAGGGCAGCTCCCGGCTCCTCTGTAGTCCATCCCAACCAATGTTAGCCTTGACCTGCAAAGGCTTCCTTCAAGGCAGCGAAAGAGAGAGGCTTGGGGAAGGGAAGCTTCAAGGAGGTCACACTTTCCACCAAAACAATCTGGCATGCAGCAGCCCTCCCCAACCACTCTGTAAATCATACTGCCGGCCTCTTCCAGGACCCCCGGCTGCAAGGTTGCTAGTGGAGATCTTTCTAAGATGCCACCTCCCTTACCTGGCCAAGTGGGACCACCTGTCTTTCAACAGGTGGGACAAGAGCCACCCTGGACCAAGAGTCCCCAGAGAGAAGACAACCCATAGGGCTAGAGGCAGTGTGGCCAAGTGAGCAGCCTGGAACAGGCAGCTCTTGTCCCACTGGCTGTCACTGGCCTTGGCTCAGCCCTCTCCAACACTGGCCTTCATGTATTCCAGCCCAGCGGGACCAGGATTAGAATTTCCCGTTTACAAAAATCAATATTTAGAGCACCAAGCCTGCCAAGAAGAGGAGAAGCCTTGCTTGTAAATATTTGTCTCGGCTGGCAGAGCCAGGCCTCTTGCTCACCACGGTACCCGCCTTGCAGCTGACCCTCTGCTCAGCAGCTCCCCCGCCAACAGCACTGCAGGACGCCCTGGGGAGGAGGAGGGGACCGGCTGGCAGCCACAGGGGCCAGTAGGCAGAGGTAGGTAGGCAGCACCCACATTTGTGTGGAAGGCCGCCCAGGGCCATCCATCTGTCCCCACGGAGAAACCAGAGATGCCTCTCTGTGAGGTTCCTCCGGATCTGAACACGTGAATTCACCCACAGGGACACCAGGTTTATCTTTCTTATCTTGGAAAAAAAGCACCGAGACAAACCCCTGGAAGCGTGCCTGCAAGTCATCTCCCACCGCCACCCTGCGTGGACCACACTCTCACACAGTAGCTGCCCACCAGAGAAACTCACCTATCTGGTGGGTCCACGTGGGCACCAGGGGCTACCGAGCAGGTGTCCCCTCACTGGAGGCTGAGCTGGTACAAACAGGTACTGACTAAGGACCTGATTTGGTATCACTGCTTCCAAAGTCATTCATTCATTCATTCGTCCACTCAGCCATTCATTCACTCACCGATTGTTGGCACCTGTGTCAAGCACTCACGGCTACATACAGGCAGCCCTATGAGCAAAGTACCTTTGTGGGAAGGGGGTGATCTCCCAGAATAAAGGAGCCTCTCACAGACAAGTGAGAGGTCACAATCAACACAGGCTCCTGGTGGAGACAGGAAAGGGCTACAGTTCCAGCTGAGAGACCAGAGAGGGCTCACCAGAGCAAGTAGACAGGACAGGACCCAGGAGGATGCTGGGTGGCACTGGGAGGAAAGACCACTGGGAGGAAAGGGAGAGGGCAGTCTCAGGAGCCAAATCTTACTGCCTACCCTCCTGCCCAGCTCATGTGGACCTACCCAGCCATTCGTTGAACTTCTTCACCTCACTTGGAAGCCCCAGCTCTGTGAAGTCCCCGGCATGGATGAGCACGCCACCATAAGGCATCTGGATGGGATCTGTCCTTGAGTGGGTGTCAGACACACAGACGAAACGTGTGTAGCCTGGTGGCTTGGGAGCATCATGCGGTACCGGGTCCACCCTGTGGGAAGAGGAGACACCGCAGGTCACAAGGGCTGTGGGGCCGCGAGCCTGTGGGGTGGTGTGTCGCCAGGATGGAGCCAAAGCTGCAGCCCATCAACTCAGATCCCACCCAAGTAAACATGGGACAAGGGTTCAACCTTCAATGTTCTTTGTTCCTGTGCCTCAGTTTCCCCTCTGTACCATGGTGTGATGGCTCATCTTTGTTGTCACCTAAACAATATTTAGAATCACCATGGAAACACAGTTCTGGGTGTGACTATAAAGATGTTTCCAGGTTTAACTGAGGAAGGAAGACCCACCCCAAATATGAGACAACATCCCATGAACAGGGTCCTGGAATTAATAAGAAATTCTGGGGCTAGAGAGATGGCTTAGTGGTGAAGGTGCTTGCCTGCAAAGCCAAAGGACTCATGTTCGACTCTCCAGGACCCACGTAAGCCAGACACACAAGGAGACACAGAGAGGCTTGGGGAAGGGAAGCTTCAAGGAGGTCACACTTTCCACCAAAACAATCTGGCATGCAGCAGCCCTCCCCAACCACTCTGTAAATCATACTGCCGGCCTCTTCCAGGACCCCGGCTGCAAGGTTGCTAGTGGAGATCTTTCTAAGATGCCACCTCCCTTACCTGGCCAAGTGGGACCACCTGTCTTTCAACAGGTGGGACAAGAGCCACCCTGGACCAAGAGTCCCCAGAGAGAAGACAACCCATAGGGGCTAGAGGCAGTGTGGCCAAGTGAGCAGCCTGGAACAGGCAGCTCTTGTCCCACTGGCTGTCACTGGCCTTGGCTCAGCCCTCTCCAACACTGGCCTTCATGTATTCCAGCCCAGCGGGACCAGGATTAGAATTTCCCGTTTACAAAAATCAATATTTAGAGCACCAAGCCTGCCAAGAAGAGGAGAAGCCTTGCTTGTAAATATTTGTCTCGGCTGGCAGAGCCAGGCCTCTTGCTCACCACGGTACCCGCCTTGCAGCTGACCCTCTGCTCAGCAGCTCCCCCGCCAACAGCACTGCAGGACGCCCTGGGGAGGAGGAGGGGACCGGCTGGCAGCCACAGAGGCCAGTAGGCAGAGGTAGGTAGGCAGCACCCACATTTGTGTGGAAGGCCGCCCAGGGCCATCCATCTGTCCCCACGGGAGAACCAGAGATGCCTCTCTGTGAGGTTCCTCCGGATCTGAACACGTGAATTCACCCACAGGGACACCAGGTTTATCTTTCTTATCTTGGAAAAAAAGCACCGAGACAAACCCCTGGAAGCGTGCCTGCAAGTCATCTCCCACCGCCACCCTGCGTGGACCACACTCTCACACGGTAGCTGCCCACCAGAGAAACTCACCTATCTGGTGGGTCTACCGAGCAGGTGTCCCCTCACTGGAGGCTGAGCTGGTACAAACAGGTACTGACTAAGGACCTGATTTGGTATCACTGCTTCCAAAGTCATTCATTCATTCATTCGTCCACTCAGCCATTCATTCACTCACCGATTGTTGGCACCTGTGTCAAGCACTCACGGCTACATACAGGCAGCCCTATGAGCAAAGTACCTTTGTGGGAAGGGGGTGATCTCCCAGAATAAAGGAGCCTCTCACAGACAAGTGAGAGGTCACAATCAACACAGGCTCCTGGTGGAGACAGGAAAGGGCTACAGTTCCAGCTGAGAGACCAGAGAGGGCTCACCAGAGCAAGTAGACAGGACAGGACCCAGGAGGATGCTGGGTGGCACTGGGAGGAAAGACCACTGGGAGGAAAGGGAGAGGGCAGTCTCAGGAGCCAAATCTTACTGCCTACCCTCCTGCCCAGCTCGTGGGACCTACCCAGCCATTCGTTGAACTTCTTCACCTCACTTGGAAGCCCCAGCTCTGTGAAGTCCCCGGCATGGATGAGCACGTCACCATAAGGCATCTGGATGGGATCTGTCCTTGAGTGGGTGTCAGACACACAGACGAAACGTGTGTAGCCTGGTGGCTTGGGAGCATCATGCGGTACCGGGTCCACCCTGTGGGAAGAGGAGACACCGCAGGTCACAAGGGCTGTGGGGCCGCGAGCCTGTGGGGTGGTGTGTCGCCAGGATGGAGCCAAAGCTGCAGCCCATCAACTCAGATCCCACCCAAGTAAACATGGGACAAGGGTTCAACCTTCAATGTTCTTTGTTCCTGTGCCTCAGTTTCCCCTCTGTACCATGGTGTGATGGCTCATCTTTGTTGTCACCTAAACAATATTTAGAATCACCATGGAAACACAGTTCTGGGCGTGACTATAAAGATGTTTCCAGGTTTAACTGAGGAAGGAAGACCCACCCCAAATATGAGTGACAACATCCCATGAACAGGGGTCCTGGAATTAATAAGAAATTCTGGGGGCTAGAGAGATGGCTTAGTGGTGAAGGTGCTTGCCTGCAAAGCCAAAGGACTCATGTTCGACTCTCCAGGACCCACGTAAGCCAGACACACAAGGAGACACAAGCGTGTAAGGCTGCACACGTGCACAAGGGGTGCACACATCTGGAGTTCAATTGCACTAGCTGGAGGCCCTGGCATGCCAATTCTCTTTCTCTCTCTCTCCCTCTCTCTCTCTCTCTCATAAAAATAATAATAAAAATGGCTGGAGAGATAGCTTAGCGGTTAAGGCACCTGCCTCCTAAGCCTAAGAATGCCCGTTCGATTCTCCAGGTCCCACATTTAGCCAGATGCAAAGTGACACAAGGGCACAATGCCATACTTGCCCAGAAGGGGGCGCACGTGTTTGGAGTTTGTTCACAGCAGCTGAGAGGCCACTGGTGCACCCATTCTCTTTCTCTGCCTCTTCCTCTGCCTCTTCCTCTCTCTCTCTCTCAAATAAAAAAAATAATAACAATAATAAAAGAAGAAAAATCTGGGCTAGAGACCCTACCTCAAAAAATCAAAAAGGAAAAATAAGCTAAGCACCAGCACTGGTGACTCTGTTTCCTCACTGCAGATACAATGTGACCAGCCTCACATTCCTGCCACCATGCCTCTTCTGCCATGATGGACGACATCCCTTCTTAAACCTTGAGCCTTAAAAATAAGCCCTTCCTCAGGACTGCTTACAATGTGCTCTTCCAGATACAAAATGGCCTGTATATACATGACCTCACAGTGCCTGGCACTATCTACACAAGACCTTCATAAAGAGGAGGGAAAGCTGGGTGTGGTGGTGCAGGCCTTTAATCCCAGCACTTGGGAAGCAGAGGTAGGAGGACCGCCATGAGCTCGAGGCCACCCTGAGACAACATAGTGAGTTCCAGGATAGCCTGGGCTAGTGTGAAACCCTACCTCGAAACACCAAAAAATAAAATTAAATTAAATTATAAATAAATAAATAAATAGGAGAGAATATGATGACATCAAAATAAAATAGATTAATTAAAAGGGAGAGGGGATTCAGTGGAGTGTAGATTGAGAGGGGGAGAGAATTATCATGGTTTATTGTCTATACTGATGGAAGCTGTCAATAGAAAGTTAAAAAAAAAAATAAGCCCTTTCTTCCTTAAGTTGCCTTGTCAGGTATTTTGTCACAGCAACAAGAAAGTAACTTCTGGGCTGGAAAGATGGCTTAGCGGTTAAGGCGCCTGCCTGCTAAGCCTAAGAATCTGGTTCCAATCTCCAGGTCCCACGTTTAGCCAGATGCAAAGTGACGCAGGGGTACAATGCCGCACTTGACCACAAGGGGGCGCACAGATCTGGATTTCGTTCACAGCAGCTGAGAGATTGCTGGTGCCCATCTCTGTCTGTCTTCCTCTCCCTCTCTGTCTGTCTCTCTCTGTGTCTCTCTCCAAAAATAAATAAAATAATAAAAATAATTAAAAAAAAAAAAAGAAAGTGACTTCTACATGTTGAACCTCAGAGGGCCCCAGACACCATGCCCATGTGCAGCCATTTTGTTGCAGCCATGTTGTTAGAGCCGACCTGCTCTGCCCAAAGCAGGACTTCCCAGGTTTGTTCATCACTGCAGACCCCATGCAGTTTATTTATGTATGTATGTATGTATGTATGTATGTATGTATGTATGTATGTATGTATTTGTGTTTATTTATTTATGTGCAAGCAGAGAGAAAGAGAGTGATAGAAGAGAAGCAGACAGAGAGAGCATGGGCTCACCAGGGCCTCTAGCCACTGCAAACGAACTCCAGATGCATGTGCCCCTCTTATATCTGGCTTATGTGGGTCCTGGAGAATCGAACCAGGCTCCTTTGGCTTTGCAGGCAAACATCTTAACTGCTAAGCCACCTCTCCAGCCCCCAGTTTTATTTTTTATTTTATTTATTTTAGAGGGAGAAAGAGAGAATGGGCATACCAGGGATTCTAGCCACTGTAAACAAACTCTAGATACATGTGCCACCTTGTGCATCTGGCTTATGTGGGTACTGGGGAATTGAACCAAGGTCCTTTGGCTTTGCAGGCAAGTGCCTTAACCACTAAGCCATCTCTCCACACCCCCCCATGCAGTTTTAATACCACAGAAACAGTGTCTGTCTATCTTTGTGCTAACTTTCTGTTTGTCTATGCTTTGAATAAAAGTCAGATTTTTTTTTCAGCCTCCCACAAACTAGCTTTCACCCCTGGGGGGTGCTATTGCCCCACTGAGAATGTGTGGCCTGAAGTCCATAGAAGAGAACAGGCCAGGAGCTGAGCAGAGAGCCACAGCTTAGAGGCCCAAGGAGCTCAGCAGCGTAGGAAGCCAGGTAACAGTCTGTAATAAAAGCACTCAGACAGCATGCGATTCTTCAAACCTGACATAATCTGATGTGTTGAGACCAATAGCTTTCTGGTTGTGTAAGACAGCACCCCTGGAATCAGAGGACCAGGGCCCCGAGCCTGTCACTGAGGCGTGACCTCAAGCAAAACACACAGCCTGGGTTGTTAGCACATCCCTGAAACAGCCATCTCCCTAGGCAGAAATGGTCCGGAAATGAAAAGGAACAGCACAAATGAAGATCCTTGTTCTCAGGAGCCTTCATGCCCCATGGCCACTGTGTCTTCTCCAGCAGATAGCCCAGTTCCCCCAGGGCATAGTGCAACCAGGGCGGAGAGCCTGGCTCTGGGCGCTGGGCTGCTGGTCCCGTGCTCTTCTCAGCACACACCACCGCCTCCTCAGCTAAATGACTTCACCAGGCTCAAAACGCTTAAAAACAACGCAATGACATTTCAACAAGCAGCTCTCTCCAAATGAGTATGCCGCTCGAGGAGTTGTGTTTAAATCTAATTATGCGGCAAACCAAACGCAGTACCATATCAGTTACATAAATACTTTTAAAGACATCTTTCTAATTATCCTTTTTTTTTCAGACAATATACTTCGAAGAAATTTAATTAACACCTTATGAGAGAGTGGGTTCAGCATGCTAATGTGAAGGAGCATCGACGCTGGGTATGCGCGCAGAAGGAGGCGCCAAGCCAGCCTCTCCCTGCTCCCATGGTATCATGGGATGGGACAGAGAGCCTGTGGCCACCTTCTGGAGGTTATTAAGCCACTACAGAAAACCAAAAAGTCAAGGTCGGAGCTGGGCCAACTAGGAAAATCAAGAGAATCCCCTGGCTAGGGAGATGGTTTAGTCGATAAGTACTGGCCCCCAAGCATGAGTGCCTGAGTTCAGATCTCAGAACCCACATAAAGCCAAATGATGGAGCACCAGTGTCTGGGATCCCAGCATGCCCACAGGGAGACAGAAGGATCTACCAGAAGCATGTGGGTTAGTTAGCCTGACAAAGGGAATGGTTTAATAAGAAACCCCGCCTCAAACGAGGTAGAAGGCAATGACTGACACCTTAAAGCTGTCCTCTGACCTCCCTCCACATGCTCGCACCCACTCTCATACACATGAGCATGCGCACACAAAAAAGAAAAAAGGAAAATTCCCTAATGAGCCCAATGATGATGACCAGCCAGGAAGACCCTGACGCTGTCCTCTCTCCATCCATCGATCGATCCATCCATCCATCTATTCATTCGTTCATTCAGCAGATCACATCCTGAGCGTCCACAGTGCTCTAGCCCAAGTTCACCAGGGCCCCAGAGATGACCGTGCTCGGCCCCACCCACTAGGAGCTCATGAGTTAACAGCATCTAGTTTTGTCCAGACAGGGACCATGCAGCGTCCAGCTGCAACAGGACAGCACAGACTGGGGACCAGGAAATGCCCTAACCTGATCTGAGTTCCTGGAAGCTCCCAGAAGGAGGCAATGTGTGAGTGGGTCTAGAAGCTAAACCTGCCAGCAATTCCCACCTCTCCCGTATTCTGGACCTCTGGCACCTCTTCCCCAAGACAGTCTTACAGGTAGCTGGCAGGGCTCCCCCAGTGTGCTCTGCCCGTCCCCGACACAGCTCATTGGACCAAGGGTAACCAATCACTACTGGGCTATCAGTCTGGCACAGGAATTCAGGCAAGCCAATCAAATCCACTCGTTCATTCACATTCATACCTTCATATTCATTCTCTCTCTCTCTCTCACCTGCAAAGTGACAAAGACCACATCAAAAAGAGAGGAAGAGGAAAAAGACTGCACGTATGATGTAGACTGGGCCTGGCAGTCTGTCCTTGAGAGGCTGACGGGGAACCCCAGCGGCCCCAGCTCCCACCACCACCAGGCAGCCAAGGGCTCTTGTGGCAGAGCTGCTATTGGAGCCAGAGCTCTTTAATTAACTCTGCCTTATTTCCCTGCACCCCGAGGCTTCTACCACAGTGAAGATGCAAACCTGGAGATCCCCAGAGGAAGAACTAAAGCCTCTTATTTCCACACTCAATCCTCCGGCGATCTGGATTGTAACAAACGCTCAGACTTGAAATGAATTTGCTGGTTCCCAGGCACCAAGCACTCTGCATTCACCCCAGGCTGGACTATCTACATCCAAATGCCCAGATGCCAGACACCTGCCAGGTGTGAGGGATGCACCTGGAGAGGGGACACTCAGAGAGGCCACCCACGGGAGCACTAAGAAACCTGCCAGTGTTTAGAAATAAGGGGAAAAACCACAAGAGATACAGGGACAGTGTATGAGAGGGCATCACAGGAGTCCTTGATCCAGCTGTGCCTGGAGCCAGACCTACACCGGAACTTACTAGCTGAGTTGGCCGGGTACTGGAGCCAGCAGACGCCTTTCCATCACTAAGGCAACTCAAATTACATTGTTGACAACAAACCGCACAACAGCCCATGGACTAAGCAACTATGGTCTGGAATGGTAAGTCTCAGGCCCAAGGTCCCAATGAAAGGGTAGAATTTGAACCCAGAGCCTCACAAACAGGAATTGAAGCATCTAATCTCAATGATTTCTTGTGATTAAAAAAAAAAAAGGGCAAAGCCGGGCGTGGTGGTGCACGCCTTTAATCCCAGCACTCGGGAGGCAGAGGTAGGAGGATCGCCATGAGTTCAAGGCCACACTGAGGGCCAGAGTTAATTCCAGGACAGCCTGGGCCAGAAGACCCCTAAAAAAAAAAAGGCAGAGTGCTTGCCTACAAATCACAAGGGCCTGGGTTCCATCCCCAGCACAAAAATGGAAAGGAAGAGGGAGGGAGAGAGACAGAGAGAGGGAAAGAGAAAAGAGGAAAGGAGGAAGGGTGGTGGGAGGGAGAAAGGAAAGAAGGTAGGATGGAGGGAAAAAAGGAAAGGGGGAAAAAAAACAGAAGAGGAGGGAAAGATAGATTATTTTTCAGGGACATTCTATACAGACCAGACATAAGGTATTGAAACAAATGGTCTTTCTTTCCTGGAGCCAAAATCAACTTCCCTGAGGCTCCTGCCTGCTGGGGTGGCTCACAGCCCCCAAACCCATCCCGGCCTCCCACCAGCCTAGTGCTCAACCATCCCATGGGAATAAGGACAGCAGAAACTACATGGGCAAAGACCATGGCCTCAGGTGCCCAGACCCAGGCTGGCACTGGGCTCAGTGACCCTCATTGCACCCACCCTCTGGGGCTCCAGTCCACTCTGCAGGGTGGTTGTGAGTGGGGAGAGGGTGAGGAAGTCTCATTTTCTCCACTCAGAACCCTGATGCCAACAGACCACATTGTCCCCTGCCTTTGGCTCTCTGGCACCGAACACCCACACACGTGTCAGAAACCACTGCTGTCCTCCAGTCACTGCAGTCTTGGAGAAACGGGCCCTCGAAGTCCAAGATGCCTACAGCACGTCCAGCCATGTGACCAGGCATTAGCAACATTGTTTAAGGCTTTTAGAAACGGGAAAACTGGGCTGGAGAGATGGCTTAGCGGTTAAGGCGCCTGCCTGCAAAGCCTAAGAACGCCTGTTCGACTCTCCAGGTCCCACGTTTCGCCAGATTCTCCAGGTCCCACATTTAGCCAGACGCAAAAGTGACACAAGCACGTAATGTCGCACATGCACACAAGGGGGCGCACACATCTGGAGTTCGTTCACAGTGGCTGAGAGGCAACTGGTGTGCCCATTCTCTCTCTGTCTGTCTCTCAAATTAAAAAAAAAAAGACAGGGAAACTGAGGACTGTGGACAGGCAGTGGCTGACTGGCTTCATATCACACCCCTGCCCCCAACTCACTGCCCTGCGCTCTTTCTAAGAAGTACAGATTCCAAGGTGACCCTGGCCACCCTGTGCCTCTGTGCCCCAGCCTTTGGTCTGTCCAGCCAGCATGGCCCACTCCACTTGCATTAATACTGCTGGACCTCCGAGCCCAGGACCCTCCTGGATCCCAATGCTCTTTCTGGGCTTGCTCTCTGCCTGCCCACCCTTCCTTTTCCTTCTTCCCATTTGCTGGGCCAGGGGCCAGGCATGGTGGAGGGCAGAGGCCTAGGAACCCACCCCACTTTTGAACATTTGAGCAGGACCAGTAAATATGCCAGCAGGAAGATGACTCGAAGAATCTAGAGCTGGGGCTGTGTCTTGTCATGGAGGTCAGAGAAGGCTTCCTGGGGAAGTGACCTCACAGAATAAGTACAACCAAAAATGCAGAGGAAACAGGACATGCAAAGATGGGTCTGTGGCAAGAGGCCAAACGGAAGGTTCTGGAAACCGGAAGCAGCTACTGTGTCTGATGCCCAGGGATGCAGGGCAATGCTGAGAGCTACATGTTCCCCTAAGCTTGAGTCCTCCTGCATTGCCTCACCCCAGCTCCAAACTGAGCCCACTGGCGCCGAGCTTTTCAGGAAGTAGTCAGGCAGAGATACTGACAGTGCCAAGTGAACGGCCCCAGCTCATGTGCTTTGCTTCCAACGTCTCAGTTTCCTTCTTTGGGGAGGGCCAGAGTCAAGAGCAGAAGGGTGCCTCCTAACCTGACCCTCCTGGCCCTCTTCCTGCATTCTCTGGCACCTAAATACAGCCTGGGGAGCCCAGAGGGTCTTCCAGGGGCTGACCCATGTCACCACAATGACTCCTAAAGGGCAGGCAGCAGGAGGAGCTACTATGCCCAACACCAAGTATCCCCACTCCAGGCACCTCCATGGCAGACACCCCATAACCCTGACACTTAACACTCTCACCACCCACCACCACACCTGCCCATTCTGAAGCCTGGTGTCTGGAGGGCTCTTCTGAGCCCCTTTCCCCAGGTCTCTCACGGGCCCATGGCCAGAGGTCCCAGCCGCAAAGAATCATCACCCAGGCAAAGGATTGTCCCTCACTTCACCCCAGGGTCTCAGGGGCAACCACGTAAATCATACCACTCAATCACAGGCCACGTGTGGACTGTCACTGTTGTTATTAAATACAAATTGTGGATTTATTAAATAAGGCCCCCTTGCTCCCTCACCCCAGAGACAGAGCTCAGGGCAGCAATAAATCACATGACGGGGATGCATCCAACCCACATGCCTCTTCCAAGGATGCAGCAGAGAACTTGCCACCAAAACCTATTCAGCCAAACCCAGCAGCCCACTGGCCACCTCTTGTTCAGGGCTGGAGTCTGAATAGAAGCGAGTGGGTGGGGAGCATTTTGTGTCAAACTAGAAGTATTTTCTCCAGAGTCCTTCCTAGACCACCCAAAACAAACAGAACCTCCTCAACCCTTCGCCCCTCTATCTTCCCACCTCCGTGGCTCTTTCTTTCTGCAGGCTCTCTCACTACCCATGACAAGTCTGCATGGTAACAGTTCTAGGGCTGGGCTGCTCAGAAAGGGGTGTGCACACAGTGACATAATGCTCTGTCTGAAGACCTGGGTTCCTCTTCTACATATTCCTGCTGGACAGAGTTGATCCCAGCTTCCAGGACTTGGGGCTCCATCACCTCCAATCCCACCAACAAGTGACAGAGAAAGGGAGACCTCCACCTGTAGCACCCCTGCCCGCTGTGAAGTCCCAGAGACCTAAGACCCAATGCCTTCAGAATGCCCAAATCCATCAATGTGCCCCCAAAAGACCAGAGGCATTTATCCAGATGGAAATCCACCAAAAGCAGCTTCTGACAGGGCAGGATGGAACCCCCAGGGAAATAAGTATCACCCAGAATGGGAACTTCTGAGAAGATGGGGTGTCACACTGATGTCCACACCACACTTATAACCCTTCAAGTCTGTCTTCCACTGAACCTTTTTTTTTTTTGAGGTAGGATCTCACTCTGGCCCAGGCTGACCTGGAATTAACTATGTAGTCTCTGGGTGGCCTCGAACTCACGGTGATCCTCCTACCTCTGCCTCCCGAGTGCTGGGATTAAAGGTGTGCCTACCACGCCCGGCTCACTGAACCACTCTTTAACAAGCCTGGGGCTGACAGACGCCACACAGGAAGGAGCAGCCGAACACTGCCAAGCCATCCCTGCAGGCCTCGGGGTCTCCCGTGGGACCTTCCCCAAGCTGTCATGACAGCTTCTCATGTCACCGAGGGACAGCAGCAGGGATTGTATGTGAATTTGCTGCCAAGAGATGGGGTCACCAGCCCTAGAAAAGGCCAGAGGCCTGCACTCCCATGAGTCATCTGATGGTGCGGCAGGTGGGAGGGGCCTCAGCACTGGAATACACCTAACCTAGTCTGGCCTCTGCCTCCTTGCACGGTCATGAGACTCAGCAGTGTCCACGCTCCTCAAGGATGTAACCATGACCCAATCCCAGCCATAGGCAAGCACTGGGGTGCCAAGAGAATACGCAGAACTAGCTGCACAGGCCTGACGACGTGAGTTCAGATTCCCAGGACCCCCACTTATCCGGACTCAGTAGCACACGCATCTGTTACTGAAGCTCACCTACAGCAACCCAGGCAGTGGAGGCAGGAGAGTCTTCTGGAAGCTTGAAGGCCAGCTAGTCTGTCCTATGCAACGGTGAACAAGAGACTGCCTCAATCAAGACAGAAGACAACCAACAAGACCTTCACACACATGCACCACACGAACACACATGAGCACACACGATCATACACATGTGAAGAGAAACCACTGAGCTCCCTGGACCTTTTGGTAGATCACAGGGTCCTGGTCAAAGGGTTGGGAGACAATTGGCCCAGGATGAGGTCCTAACCTGCCACAGAGTCTGTGGCAAGACCCTTCCGCTCTCTGAGACTCAGTCTCCCCTTAGTAAATCAGACCAATGGTCACAAACCATTTTCTCTGGGGCTTGGGGTAACCAGGAGTTCCATGAACAAAGCCAAAAGCCTAGAGTTCTCTATGCAATCACCTAATTCTTAAATATCTGGGAAACATTCTCCAAGTCAAAAACAACAACAACAAACAGGATGAGGGGCAACCAGTCCGCAGCCCTCGTAACTCCAGCCTCAGCGGTTCAGCAATACAGAATAGATGTGGTCAAACCCCGAGTGTGTGTTCACGTGTGTGCCCAGAAACCCATGCCCACCCGGTCCTCAGAGCCCCACACTTACATCTGCACGTGCGGCGGCTGGAAGCGGCCCTGGTTGATGTTGTAGAAGGTGAAGGCCTGGGTGGGGTTGGAGCTATACTCATCCACTTCAATGATGAGCCGGCCATGCTGGTGTCGCCGGGGGGCCATCACATGGGACTGGGAGAACGCCATGCCCAGGCCACAGGGGAGCAGGGCCAGGGCTTCGGCCTTCAGGACGCCAGCATCCCACCTAGAGCGCCACATGGACTTCCGAGGGCCACCCGGGCATCTCCCACTGCCCCTGCCACCGCCGCCACCGGGCCCCCCGCCAGACCTGCAAACAGACTGAGGAGACAGAGCAGAACCGAGAGACAGTTAATCTGTTTGGGATTTGCTTTATTTAATGTCAGATGAAGATTTAGAAGGGGGGGGAGGAGAAGAAAAAAAAATACAGTCGTAGAGCTCAAAACTCATTACAAATCTTTCCAACTCAGCAGTTTGATGAATCTACTTTGGTAAAAAAAAAAAAGGGAAGGGAGGGAGGGGGACCAGGAAAAAAAAATCCTCAACGCCGCGGATGGATTGCATGCATGGTCCAACATGTTTAAATACTTGACATTTTTTTTTTTTTTTCATCAACAAAATCCTCAGGAGTCCAGAGGGTGACAGTGAGGTGGGGGCAAGAGGAGACAATGACTGGTGTTTTGTAAACAGGGAAGGTAAGTTTTATTTTTCTGATTTGGGGGGCAAGAAGGATTCCTCCTCCAAGCCCCTCCTTCCATATAGCCTCAAACACACAAAAAAGGCCACACCCACTGCCCAGCAAGCCTGAGCAGGTGAGGACAGCAGGGCGAGAATTCTTTCTTCAACATCAGTTTAGCCTCAAGGTATCTTTCAGAGGTGCCCAGAGGAGGTATCCTCCTGGGGAGGGGGTGGCCATGCACCTCCCAGCTGAGGTGAGATGGTGGCCGTGGGGAAATAGCAAGAGGCAGAAAAAGCCCCTCCCCAGTCCTCACCCTGTCCCATTGAGGTCTCAGGAAGTCTCCTGTTCAATGCTCCATGAATCCACTTAAATCATGGCATGCGGGGCTGGAGAAATGGCTTAGCGGTTAAGGCACTTGCCTGCAAAGCCAAAGGAACTCAGTTCGATTCCTCAGGACCCACTAAGCCAGATGCACAAGGTGGTGCATGCATCTGGAGTTCATTTGCAGTGGCCTATTTTCTCTCTCTCTCTCTCTCTCTCTCTCTCTCAAATAAATAAATAGAAATAAAAATATTTTAAATCATGGCAAGCAAGTGCTAGAAGCTTCTAAATTTTTCTTGCATTGAAAAAGTGCGGTTTGGGGGCTGGAGGGATGGCTTAGCGGTTAAGGTGCTTGCCTGCAAAGCCAAAGGATCCAGGTTCGATTCCCCAGGACCCACATTAGCCAGATGCACAAGGGGGCACATGCATGTCTGGGTTTGTTTGCAGTGGCTGGAGGCCCTGGCGCACCCATTCTCTCTCTCTATCTATCTATCTATCTCTCTCTCCCCCCTCCCTCCTTCTTTCTCTGTCAAATAAATATAAAGTATATTTTTAAAGTGCAGTTTGTATGTAGGTTTTACTGGACTAAACGTCCCTTTGACAGATTCCAACCCAACCCAGCTACATGCAATGCCAAGAGAGGCAGACAGACTGGCCAGTGACATGGCCCTATCCTACTGCAAGCTCTCAATGCTGCAGCCAGTGGAGTTACCAACACCATGAATTTCCCTGGCTCTTTTGCATAATTATTTTTTAAACTGTGTAAGTAGGCAGTGACTCAAAGATTTTTTTTTTTTTTGTCCTTGCTGTTTTCAGTTTTTGTTCACTTAAGCGCCTCCGACAATTCCGTTTGCACTGTATTTAACCAAGGAGAAAATACTGTAATTTAAACAATTCCTGGACAGTTGGATCCCAATCCCATTAAAGCAAGAAACCCCCTTGCTTTGCACTTGGAAGCAGAGTCAACACCCTCAGAAAACAAATTAGATTAGGAAAACGATAAAAATCGGAAGCTACAGAACATTTTATGTGCAAAGGAGAAATAGGTTGTTAATTTTTAAAATAATCTCAATCATCCCCATATAATATAGTAATATCCTCCTCCTCCCACACACACCCCCTAAAACACCGAAAGGGACATTCTCCCACGTATGATGGCACATAGCTTACTCAAGAGGCTGAGGCAGGAGAATTGCCCTGAGTTTCAGACAAGCCAGAGCTGCAGTATGAGATGTAGTCTCCAAAAGGGTGGGGGAGGCAGGCTCCATTGTCCCAGCACCCAGAAAATAGAGGCAGGGGGAATTTGAAATTCAAAATTATCCTTGGCTATTATATTAGGTTCAAGTTTGAGGCTAGGTTGGGCTACATGGGACCCTGACTCAAAAAAAAAAAAAAAAGAAAGAAAGAAATGAGGAAAGGAAAGGAAGGGAAGGAAAAAATATATATGATATAGGAGAGTGGAGGAGGCATCTCTATCACCCCTCCCAAGCTCCAGAACCACGACAGAGGAGGTGACAGGAAGAACATAAGAGCCGAAGGAAGGGGAGGAGTGCTAACAATACTGTCTTCCAGACACAAAGTGGCCATGGTGTTCATGACCTCACAGTGGCTGACACTACCTACACAAGACCTGCATAACAGAAGGAAAAAAGATGACATCAAAATAAGAAACAGAATGGAGAGAAGAAGGAATTTAGTGCAGATGGGATTCAGGAGGGGAAAAAGGAGGATAATGGGAGGAGATTGTGATCATGCTATATTGGCAATAAAAAATTTGTCTGTGGGCTGGAGAGATGGCTTACTGGTTAAGGCGCCTGCCTGCTAAGCCTAAGAACCCGGTTCCAATCTCCATGTCCCACGTTTAGCCAGATGCAAAGTGATGCAAGGGCGCTAGGCCGCACTTGACCACAAGGGGGCGCACACATCTGGATTTCATTCACAGCAGCTGAGAGACTGCTGGCACGCCCATCTCTATCTGTCTCCCTCTCCCTCTCTGTCGCTCTCTCTCTGTGTCTCTCTCCAAAAATAAATAAAATAATAATAAAATTGTTTGTTTATTTTTTTTAATTTATTTATTTGCGAGCAACAGAGAGAGAGAGAGAGAGAGAGAGAGAGAGGGAGGGAGAGAATGAGCGTGCCAGGACCTCCAGCCACTGCAAACGAACTCCAGATGCATGCACCACCTTGTGCATCTGGCTTACGTGGGTCCTGGAGAATTGAGCCTCGAACCGGGGTCTTTAGGCTTCACAAACAAGTGTTTAACCACTAAGCCATCTCTCCAGGCCCCCCAAAAATTTTTTTAAAGAAAGAAAAGAAGGGCTGGAGAGATGGCTTAGTGGTTTAGGTGCCTGCCTACAAAGCCTAAGAATGCCTGTTCGATTCTCCAGGTCCTATGTTTAGCCAGACACAGAAGTGAGGGCAAGCACGCAGTGTTCATTCACAGTGGCTGAGATCGCTGGCGCGCCCATTCTCTCTCTCTCTATCTCTGTCTCTCTAAAATTAAAAAAGAAAGAAAGGAAGAAAGAAAAAAAAAGAAAAGAAAAGAAAAGAAAAAGAAGAAGGTGGAGGAGAGACCTAGCCCAGAGTCACACCACGAGTGGGTGGCAGACCTCGGCCAGGCGTCTGCCCAGCCCACTCCTCCCATTGGGTCACAGCATCCTCTCCCACTGGCCACAGCCACTCACCCGTCACCTCTCAGGAGACAAGTCCCTGATCACGGACCCTTGTTCTGGGGTTCAGCGAGGAGCCCAGGTGTCTGCTGAGAGCAGGACCCTAGGACCCTTTACCAGCTTTGTGACTCTGAGCAAATGGTTTAGGCTCCCAGGGTCCACTTCACGAGCCACAAAATGAACAGAGGACTAGTCATGACGAATCATGAAAAGTGGGGCGGTGTGTAAAGGTCAGAAGGCCCAGCACACAGCCAGCGATGAGTAAATGCAGCCTGCTCTGGGGCTCACATTAGACTCACTCCAGGGTATTCACAGGTGCTGGATATATGGATGGAGGGATGGTCAGAGGATGGATGGATGGATAGATGGACTGACAGTGTCTAGGTAAACTCCTTTCCTAGCGCCCAGCACAGACCTGGCAGAGTGTGGGTGTCTGGGCAGCTCAGCACCAAGTCTGAAGAGCCACCATTCTCTGCCCTTCACCTACCCATCAGTGCAAGGACCCCAGCCATGCCAAGCACGGTGTGGCAATAAAAAAAAAATCAAAACACAGGAGCACCCAGGGCCCACCAAGGCCTGCCCAGGGAAGCAGGTGCCAGCAGAGGCACCACAGCAGGAGAGCTGCTCCGTGCCAGGGGACCCCCGGTGGAGTGGAGACAGCAGCAGTCCCGAGGCGCTAGCTCTGCGGTGCCACGCTGAGCTTCGCATAAAGGAGGTTCGCCACAGGTCCTGCTTGCAGAAACCAGGGAAACCAGGGCCCAGAGCTTCCTTCTACACATCCATTTCAGATTTATGGAACTGCAGCTGCAGCAGCCCGTCATGAGCACACCGCATTCCACGCTATGGTCCACCGAGAGGGAGCCGCGTCTCCTAGCAAATGGCTTTCAGCTGGGAGGCGCTCACACCTGGTCCACAAAGCCGCAAAACCACACAGCTCTCATGTGCGCTGGGGACTTTGGTGCGGGAGAGCCCAGCTTGCATCCTGGCTCCCCTGTCCCATGACGTGACCTTGGGCACGTCAAAGGTCCCGGCGGGGATGCTCTGGGGGTGGAGACCGCCTGCAGAGAGAAGCGTGGCAAAATGAATTAATGAATTAATGAGTGAATCTGCTCATTCAACAAAAAAATTCCCAGGGCCCTGTTCTCTGCACCACAAAGAACACTGGAAATGAAAAGAGGGCATGCCCTCAAGGAATAGGGGGCGGGGCAAAGGGAGGTAAATGCGTAAGTGAACAGAAAAGGTGCTTTTAGATAAGAATATGCACTTGCAAAATAAATTTTAGAAAAAAAAAAAAAAAAAAAAACTTGAAGGGCTGGAGAAATGGCTTAGCAGTTAAGGCGCTGCCTGCAAAGCCAAAGGACCTCGGTTTGATTCCCCAGGACCCATGTAAGCCAGATGCACAAGGTGGCACATGCATCTGGAGTCCATTTGCAGTGGATGGAAGCCCTGGCACGCCCATTCTCTCCCTCCTCCCCCCCCCCATCTCTGCCACTTTCCCTCTCTTAAAAAATAAGTAAAAATAAAATAAAATAATATGCACTTGCAACAAGACAGAACTCAGAGATGGAGTTACAGAAAATAGGAGTAAATTGGGTGATTAAAAAAAAAGACTTATCTGGGGGCTGGAGAGATGGCTCAGAGGCTAAAGGCCCTTGCTTGCAAAGCCTGACAGCCTGGGATCGATTCCCCAGTATCCACATAAAGTCAGATGCAAAAAAGTGGTGCATGCATCTGGAGTTTTGTTTTGTTTTGGCTTTTGTTGGTGTTTGTTTTGTTTTATTGAGGTAGGGTCTCACTCTAGCCCAGGCTGATTTGGAACTCAACTCTGTAGTCCCAGGATGGCCTTGAACTCACAGCAATCCTCCTACCTCTGCCTCCCTAGTGCTGGGATTAAAGGTGTGCCACCATGCCAGGCTCATCTGGAGTTCATTTGCAGAGGCAGGAGGCCCTAGTGCCCCAAATTGTTCCCTCTCTCTTTAGCTAAAATAAACAAATATTTGCTTTTAAATAGGCTGGAGGAATGGCTTAGCTGTTAAGGCATTTGCCTGCAAAGCCAAAGAACCCAGGTTCGATTCCCAGGACCCACATTAGCCATATGCATAAGGTGGCACATGTGTCTGGAGTTTGTTTGCAGTGGCTGGAGGTTCTGACGTGCCCGTTCTCTCTCTCTCTCCTCTCTCTCTTCCTTTACCCTCTCCCTCTTGCTCTCTGTCAAATAAATAAATAAAAATAAAAATAATTTTTTATAAAAGAGCTGTCTAGGGCTGGAGAGGACCCACATTCTACTCTCCAGATCCCATGTAAGCCAGATGCACAGGTGACACATGCACACAAGGTGGCACACGTGTCTGGAGTTTGATTACAGTGGCTGGAGGCCCTGGTACACTAATTACCCCTCCCCTCTTTCACACTAAAAAAATAATAAAGGCCAGTCTGAGGGCTTGCCTCAAAAAAGAAAGAAAGGCCTATCTAAAAGGAGATGTTGCCTCACAAGAACGACCCAGGAAAGAGAAACAAGGCTGACGTGACAGAAAGTTCAAGGGCCCAAGGCAAAGGAGGCAATGGTCTCCACACCCAGACCCAGGGAAAGAGAAACAAGGCTGACGTGACAGAAAGTTCAAGGGCCCTGGCACAGAGAGACAATGGTCTTATTGCTGCCCACCAGCAAGCTTCTGAAACGGAGAGGTCAGAGGAAGGGAGTTCAAATTCAGTGTCAGGCACTGCTGTGCTGGGTGACATTGGCTAAATCATTTAACTTCTCAGCTCCCACTTCCTCACTGATTCCTTCTGGAGGTGCGGAGGGCATGGAGAGGCTTTGTGCCCTCCACAAAGACCCAGGGAGCTCCACGGGAGGTTCCAGGCCTCCCTGGCCCTGCACTGGCGAAAACAGTCCCGCCATTTTCAGCTTGCCTTTCTTGAGTCTTATCCCCTTGGTAAACCTAGTTTCCTCTCACAGGAGCCTGGGTGTTGATCAGGACACCAAAGGCAGCCCTGGGACACCCACTGTACATGTGTAATGTGAAAAGATCAGACCCCAGTACCCCCTAACTCTGCCCCCAGCTTTGTCTGGTCTTCTGTTGGATTTGGCCCTCTGTCCAGGTCCTATGTTTAGCCAGACACAGAAGTGAGGGCAAGCACGCAGTGTTCATTCACAGTGGCTGAGATCACTGGCGCGCCCATTCTCTCTCTCTCTATCTCTGTCTCTCTAAAATTAAAAAAGAAAGAAAGGAAGAAAGAAAAAAAGAAAGAAAAGAAAAGAAAAAGAAGAAGGTGGAGGAGAGACCTGGCCCAGAGTCACACCACGAGTGGGTGGCAGACCTCGGCCAGCGTCTGCCCAGCCCACTCCTCCCATTGGGTCACAGCATCCTCTCCCACTGGCCACAGCCACTCACCCGTCACCTCTCAGGAGACAAGTCCTGATCACGGACCCTTGTTCTGGGGTTCAGCGAGGAGCCCAGGTGTCTGCTGAGAGCAGGACCCTAGGACCCTTTACCAGCTTTGTGACTCTGAGCAAATGGTTTAGGCTCCCAGGGTCCACTTCACGAGCCACAAAATGAACAGAGGACTAGTCATGACGAATCATGAAAAGTGGGGCGGTGTGTAAAGGTCAGAAGGCCCAGCACACAGCCAGCGATGAGTAAATGCAGCCTGCTCCGGGGCTCACATTAGACTCACTCCAGGGTATTCACAGGTGCTGGATATATGGATGGAGGGATGGTCAGAGGATGGATGGATGGATAGATGGACTGACAGTGTCTAGGTAAACTCCTTTCCTAGCGCCCAGCACAGACCTGGCAGAGTGTGGGTGTCTGGGCAGCTCAGCACCAAGTCTGAAGAGCCACCATTCTCTGCCCTTCACCTACCCATCAGTGCAAGGACCCCAGCCATGCCAAGCACGGTGTGGCAATAAAAAAATCAAAACACAGGAGCACCCAGGGCCCACCAAGGCCTGCCCAGGAAGCAGGTGCCAGCAGAGGCACCACAGCAGGAGAGCTGCTCCGTGCCAGGGGACCCCAGTGGAGTGGAGACAGCAGCAGTCCCGAGGCGCTAGCTCTGCGGTGCCACGCTGAGCTTCGCATAAAGGAGGTTCGCCACAGGCCCTGCTTGCAGAAACCAGGGAAACCAGGGCCCAGAGCTTCCTTCTACACATCCATTTCAGATTTATGGAACTGCAGCTGCAGCAGCCCGTCATGAGCACACCGCATTCCACGCTATGGTCCACCGAGAGGGAGCCGCGTCTCCTAGCAAATGGCTTTCAGCTGGGAGGCGCTCACACCTGGTCCACAAAGCCGCAAAACCACACAGCTCTCATGTGCGCTGGGGACTTTGGTGCGGGAGAGCCCAGCTTGCATCCTGGCTCCCCTGTCCCATGACGTGACCTTGGGCACGTCAAAGGTCCCGGCGGGGATGCTCTGGGGGTGGAGACCGCCTGCAGAGAGAAGCGTGGCAAAATGAATTAATGAATTAATGAGTGAATCTGCTCATTCAACAAAAAAATTCCCAGGGCCCTGTTCTCTGCACCACAAAGAACACTGGAAATGAAAAGAGGGCATGCCCTCAAGGAATAGGGGGCGGGGCAAAGGGAGGTAAATGCGTAAGTGAACAGAAAAGGTGCTTTTAGATAAGAATATGCACTTGCAAAATAAATTTTAGAAAAAAAAAAAAGCTTGAAAGGGCTGGAGAAATGGCTTAGCAGTTAAGGCGCTGCCTGCAAAGCCAAAGGACCTCGGTTTGATTCCCCAGGACCCATGTAAGCCAGATGCACAAGGTGGCACATGCATCTGGAGTCCATTTGCAGTGGATGGAAGCCCTGGCACGCCCATTCTCTCCCTCCTCCCCCCCCCATCTCTGCCACTTTCCCTCTCTTAAAAAAATAAGTAAAAATAAAATAAAATAATATGCACTTGCAACAAGACAGAACTCAGAGATGGAGTTACAGAAAATAGGAGTAAATTGGGTGATTAAAAAAAAAAGACTTATCTGGGGCTGGAGAGATGGCTCAGAGGCTAAAGGCCCTTGCTTGCAAAGCCTGACAGCCTGGGATCGATTCCCCAGTATCCACATAAAGTCAGATGCAAAAAAGTGGTGCATGCATCTGGAGTTTTGTTTTGTTTTGGCTTTTGTTGGTGTTTGTTTTGTTTTATTGAGGTAGGGTCTCACTCTAGCCCAGGCTGATTTGGAACTCAACTCTGTAGTCCCAGGATGGCCTTGAACTCACAGCAATCCTCCTACCTCTGCCTCCCTAGTGCTGGGATTAAAGGTGTGCCACCATGCCAGGCTCATCTGGAGTTCATTTGCAGAGGCAGGAGGCCCTAGTGCCCCCAAATTGTTCCCTCTCTCTTTAGCTAAAATAAACAAATATTTGCTTTTAAATAGGCTGGAGGAATGGCTTAGCTGTTAAGGCATTTGCCTGCAAAGCCAAAGAACCCAGGTTCGATTCCCCAGGACCCACATTAGCCATATGCATAAGGTGGCACATGTGTCTGGAGTTTGTTTGCAGTGGCTGGAGGTTCTGACGTGCCCGTTCTCTCTCTCTCCCTCTCTCTCTTCCTTTACCCTCTCCCTCTTGCTCTCTCTGTCAAATAAATAAATAAAAATAAAAATAATTTTTTATAAAAGAGCTGTCTAGGGCTGGAGAGGACCCACATTCTACTCTCCAGATCCCATGTAAGCCAGATGCACAAGGTGACACATGCACACAAGGTGGCACACGTGTCTGGAGTTTGATTACAGTGGCTGGAGGCCCTGGTACACTAATTACCCCCTCCCCCTCTTTCACACTAAAAAAAATAATAAAGGCCAGTCTCAGGGCTTGCCTCAAAAAAGAAAGAAAGGCCTATCTAAAAAGGAGATGTTGCCTCACAAGAACGACCCAGGGAAAGAGAAACAAGGCTGACGTGACAGAAAGTTCAAGGGCCCAAGGCAAGGGAGGCAATGGTCTCCACACCCAGACCCAGGGAAAGAGAAACAAGGCTGACGTGACAGAAAGTTCAAGGGCCCTGGCACAGGAGACAATGGTCTTATTGCTGCCCACCAGCAAGCTTCTGAAACGGAGAGGTCAGAGGAAGCGGGAGTTCAAATTCAGTGTCAGGCACTGCTGTGCTGGGTGACATTGGCTAAATCATTTAACTTCTCAGCTCCCACTTCCTCACTGATTCCTTCTGGAGGTGCGGAGGGCATGGAGAGGCTTTGTGCCCTCCACAAAGACCCAGGGAGCTCCACGGGAGGTTCCAGGCCTCCCTGGCCCTGCACTGGCGAAAACAGTCCCGCCATTTTCAGCTTGCCTTTCTTGAGTCTTATCCCCTTGGTAAACCTAGTTTCCTCTCACAGGAGCCTGGGTGTTGATCAGGACACCAAAGGCAGCCCTGGGACACCCACTGTACATGAAGCTGATGTGTAAGGAAAAGATCAGACCCCAGTACCCCTAACTCTGCCCCCAGCTTTGTCTGGTCTTCTGTTGGATTTGGCCCTCTGTCATCATGGCCACTCCACAGCAGCCTCCACAAGGAACATCTTAAACCTGCCGGCGACACTTTCTCTGAAGTGACTGACTTTCTCGACATACCTACTGCCCTTAGGGAGAGAGCCCATTGCTCTGGACGCTCCATGCTCACTCCCAGTCCAGCATCCCCTCACACTCCTCAGGCCCAGCTCCACCACTCCTGTCTTCCCTGGCAACAAGGAATCCTGCACAGAGCCCCAGATCACTCTGCCTCTGCAATTGTCCACCCATTTCCTCAGCTCAGGACCTGACAGACATTTTCCTAGGCCTCCCTACGCTGCATCAGAGCCTCCATCTACAACCCCTGGCATCTCCCTTACCAAAGCTCCCAATACAGTGCCGGTTCTGGTTCTGAGCGGAGTGAGAAGCCAAAGAATAAAACAATGGATGGGTGGGTGAGTGGATACATGCAAGCATGCATAAATGCATGGATATATGGGTGGGTGGGTGGGTGGGTGGGTGGGTGGATGGATGGATGGATGGATGGAACAAACTTCATAGACCTTTGAATCTGACAGCCCAGATTTAAAAACAGCTTTAGCCTCCCCACACCTGGGATTTTCATCCACAATGTGCAAACCTCCCTCCCATGGCTGGCCGAGATGAAAGGACAGAGGGGATGCGAAAGCACACTGCGAGCACACAGTAGACACTCTGTAAGTGTTTCTTCCACTCAGGTAAGACTGGTCCAGTAAAGCCCAGAGTTCTACAAAGGAACTTTTGAGAATTCAGCCAATTTTCACAGCTTATTTTATTTTACTTTTATTTATTTGAGAGAGAGAGAGATACAAAAATAGGCAGAGAGAGAGAGAGAGAGAATGGGCGCACCAGGGCCTCCAGCCACTGCAAACGAACTCCAGATGCATGCACCACCTTGTGCATCTGGTTTATGTGGGTCCTGGGGAGTTGAACCTGGGTCCTTTGGCTTTGCAGGCAAGCGCCTTAACCACTAAGCCATCTCTCCAGCCCTCAGTCAATTTTCAAATGGCCACACCACTACCACCACTAGTCTGACTCTTCCTCCTTCACCTCCTCTTCCTCCTCCTCCTCAGCCTAGAACCCTGGGACTCCCAGGTCCTCTCCTATCTCATCACTGGGCAAGCTGTGATTGTTCTGTTTCTGGGGGAGGGGGGCTGGGCACACCCAGGACAGCCAGCCCTTAACTAGTTTTTCTAGCCCCACAGGGGACACTAGTCAGTCCCTGGAACCCTGCTGCTTTTTCTCTGGGCACACCCTGTTTGGGGACCCAAGTGCTCCAGGTTTGCATCCGGGCCACAGATATGGCTCCCTGGTAGAGGCTTTACCTAGCAGGCAGGGCCCTCCATTCAATCCCCAGTGCTGAAGAAAAAGAAGTCTCAGGGGCCAGCAGGAGCCGCCAGGCCCATCAACAGAACAAAAGATTCAACGGACCCCCCCTGGAACTCGGAACTCGGGAGGAGGGACTGTGGCCTGAGAGAAAAGTCCTCACCCAACTGTATTGCCAAGAGGGCTTAGAAAGAAGGGTCTTGGCTCACTCTGACCATCTCTACCATATGTGGGTTTTGGGGATGAGACGTCAGGTCACCTAACAGTCCGAATCAGAGGAAAAGATGTTGGGGTAGGCCACTGGATTGGCGACACATGGGTTCTGCGCACCATGCTGGATCTGCATGGCCTCTGACAGTGACACTACCTATTGTCCCCGTGCCACAGTTACCAGCCTCTTCCCACACTCTCACATGTGTTCCGATTTGGAAGGTGAAGGTCACCTGGGACCAAAAAGCAAGACAAGGCCATTAAGTCACCCACCACCAAAAGCCCCAGATACTTCTCTTCCACTCACTGGCATCTTTAACAATGACCGAGGCAAGGACAGTACTGTGGTACCCTAAATCCAGAACTCGGGTGACAACCAATGGCCGCACAGGGACTGCTGTCAGATTAAAACATGTGAAGGTGCTAAAGCCCCACCCTGCTGTAGCATCTACCAAGATCCCAACTACGTCTCTCTTCACCCTATGACTGCAAGCAGGGTGGCCTGAGCACCCCAGCATCTCTAAGTAGCCAGCCCCAAGTACAGCCATCTTCCTCGGGCTGCTGGCTCAGAGCAAAGCCCGAGAAAGCCAGCTCTGGGAAGACACTGCTTACAGGGGCTTTTGTTACAATGTAGCAAAATGTCACACAGAAGAAAAAAGAAAAGAAGCATGCTAACACCCCCTGTATTCCCCACAGGCGAAAATATAGGAGATAACACTGAATAAAAAAAGGATCAATATACAGAGGTTTGGGGAGAATTCTTTTACAAACTATGCTTTCCATACAAGCTCAAAAAAATCACTTTTAAATTTTATTTTTTTTCTTGTTTTGCTTGTACATAAAAATATGCATTGGCAAATCAAGAGTTGAAAACACCATAAAGGGACACACACATACACACACACACACATACAAACAACAGAGGAACTCAAAGCAAAAGAAAATAGGCCTGGGGGTGGGGCGGTTGGTGTCAGGCCCCGTCCCACAATGTCCTAAAATGATGGAGCCTACGTGTGGCCGCTCTGTGTATCCACTGTGGGTCTCTGTGGCAAAGAAATCTTGGCCAGCAACTGGCACTGGCAGCCCAGTGGGGTGAGCTGATGAACTGAGTACATGAAGGGATTCACAGATACGAGGGAAAATGCGACTGTCTTCCCTGAGAAAGGCTCAACCGCAAGTGACTTTAAAGCATTCGCCACTTAAAACCCTTTTAGCCGGGCCCATTTTGAATTATGAGAACATTATTTTAAATTACACTTTCTAATTCCTCACACCACCCCACCCCTTGCAGTCGCTTCATTTTCCAATTATGTACTTTTATTTCAGAATGATGAAGAGTGCTACTTACTGGATCATGTCCTGTCTGCCACAAATAGCTGCTCACTTATTCCCTGAATTTGAGATATGAATGCAGTCGGCTCTTCAAATCCCAAATATCTTCTGTTCCCAGTGCATGGAACGAGACCCAAGGTGGGCAAAAAACCCACAGGGCTCGGACAGAGAAACACGTTTGCACACTCGTGCTCCGCTCCATGAATTATTATAATTCTTGGTGCTGTCTTTGTCCATCTAGCAGGTCGGCAATCACAGGAATAATAGTGAGTATGCCAATTTTTCCTCTGCAGAGTGCTATGTGCTACTTTTGAAAATAAAGCTCTTGGAGGTCCGCGTATGGAGCTGCAGAGGGAAGCTGCTCAGACAGGCACACAGGCATGCCCACATGCAAAAGGAAGTGAGTGGTAAGCGTGTAACATTCTATACTTCACCTCCTCCCCACAGGCACGCCGACTCCCACTGGTCACTCAAGACGGTTGGGAACCTGCATGGCTGAGGTAGAGAGGGTTTTTTGCTCAATGTTTAAATATAATCTGCAAAGAAAGTAAGTGTGGCTTTGCGGCTCTCGTGGTAATCTATTAAACACACATCACCGAAACAGCACCGCATTGGCACTGAGGAAATTCCACGCTGAGTCTTGAGTGGGGTTTGGCTATTTGTCTGCGATCAGCTCAAGTGTTTTTTTTTTTTTTTTTTTTTTTTTTTGTTTTGTTTTGTTTTGTTTTTTTACGATCACAAGGGAATTTGCAATGAAGGATTAAACCCACAAAGTCTGGTCAATTAACTAATGTGCTTCCATGGCAAACTTAGAAAAACCAATTTTCATTCTCCTCCCACTCACTGTGTGCTGAACCCAGGGCAGGTTGGGTGGGGAAGTCTATATTGACCTTTTTCATAGATGCCAATGTGTCAAAAAGTGCTTCGTTATTGAGGGAAGAAAAGTGGCATGCATGTCTCAGATAGCCAGTGCAAAAATAGATCACACAGCCTGTGGGCTGCAGTACTATATAGAAAACACAGAAGGATGAAATGGAGGGAGGCGATGAGTGTGTTGGAAATGAGAAGCAGGCATTATTTTCTTCATACAGGATGAAATTAGCCTGGGCCAGGCCAAAAGTCTCCTCGTGTGGATTAATGCTACACTTCCAAACCTTCTTGGAAGGAGGGGACAGGCCTATGAAGGTGGCCACAGACAAGTTCCACTATAGAAATACACTTGCAAGTGTAGACCAGGGTGGTGGGAAGAGGGAGCTATTTCTGCCTGGTTCTGAAATGGCAGCGGATCACACGCAGAGGGTAGTTTGTCTGTGACTTTGACCGCGGCTGCTCCTGTCTGTGATAAATAATTAGGTCCTAACATCATGTAGGCCAAGTGCATGTCCAAGGAAACTCCCAGAAAAGGAATTCACAAGAATGGGCCCAGCAACATCTCAAGTCACTACATGAGTTCAAAACAAACACACCTGACCTCAATTTGTTAAGTTTCGTAAATGAAATTTGGCTGCCTCATTAGTGTTTTAAATGGAAATAGAACATAACTAAGTTTTGTCTCATTAGGGGGAAAAGCAGTCAAAATAAAACATTTGTGTTGGTAGCTATCCACTCACTCGGGTCACCAGGGAGAGCCATGGTGAGCCAAACTAACTGGAAAACCTTCTCATCTTCCACCCAATGCCTCCTCCAAAGAGAAGCTTCCAGTTTGGTTTGGTTACTTCTTTTGTTTGTTTGTTTGTTTGTTTGGTTGGTTGGTTGTTCAAGATAGGGTCTCATTCTAGCCCAGGCTGATCTGGAACTCACCATGTAATCTCAGGGTGGCCTCGAACTCTCAGTGATCCTCCTACCTCTGCCTCCCAAGTGCTGGGATTAAAGGCGTGCGCCACCATGCCCAGCTAGGTTTGGATATTTCTTCCCCCCTCCCCCGAGGTTGTTTTGGCTTTTTCACGTCTTTGCCACCTCTGCAGACCCAAACTGAACAATTTCAGTGGCCATCTGGAGACAATGGTAGCTGATGGTATCATGACACAGAGACAGCCACATACCAGCAACACAGACAGCTACAGGGAGTTGCCCTCACCATGCCTGGCACAGCCCTGTTCAGATGGCCCTTGTTTCAGGAAACACATCTCTCGCCCACCCAACTCCCTGACTCCCGCATGTCAGATGCATCTTGCTCTAGACTGTGGCATCCGGGGTAGAAGGAAGACCCCCACAAGCAAGCCTGCCTCTCATCTGAAGGCTCAACTTAGCTCTGTGGGTCCAGACAAGCCTGAGAAACTATTTCTAACCCTATGGGCTAGAGGAGCTGGGATCCCAGAGCCCTCCACCCCAGAGGTTCAGACAAAGATATCTCGCGTTGAAGGGAAAGATCTCAAGGAGAATGAAATGGAGGGTGATGCAAAGACCCTTTGTGTTCCTGGTGAGGGAGGAACCATGGGAGAGACGTGTCACATTAAGACTGACAGACAATTCGGGGATAAGGCAAGAATTCCACCCTTAGCTGCAGCTCCTGCGACTTGAAAAGCGTTCAGTAACCTCCACTAATTGCATGTTTTTCTGTACGTCATGTTTACTTGTGAAAAGTCTTCGCCCGGCCAATTCATTTCTTCTGCCCTACTATTTGTGATCAGTCACAGGTCTAAAATTGGAAGAATGGAGGTATTTGGGTAGATTAAAAGATGACTGCACTGGAGGGAGAGTCTCCTTTTTACCAGAAGTCCAGAACCTGCCTCCACCATGCAGATGTTTCCCTGAGCCATCCTTAATTCTTCAGACAGCAGAAAGAGACGAGTCCTGTGTGCAGCCAGCATACAAGAGGCCATCATCCCCCTGGGTGGGAAAGCCGGCAAGTTCAAGGGAGAATGAATGAACTTAAAAATTACTTTGGATGGATAAAGGTGCCATACTTCCATGGGTGGTCTGGGAAAGTTTAAAAAGCAGGTTTTCCTGAACAATGTTCTTTCAGCCTGTCTGTGTGTTCCTGCTGCAGTTTGGGCACTAAGAGGAAACACATTCCAATTCCCACCTTTCACCTAAACCCAGGCGCCCTCTGTCAGTCCCTGGATGTGGGGCATCGGTTGACCGTGAGTGGTCCCAAGCACACCACAGTGGTCATATCCAAGGTCCTTCATCCCACGTGTGGAGAGTTGCAGTCTACCCAACCTCAGCATGATGGGATCTAATTCAATCCAGGCCTTTCCAAATTCCCCCCGGGGGCTGAGGAATAAATCAGAAGGCAGCCCTACATGGAACCACTTCCGAACCCACGATTAAACCTGCGGGCCTGGAGTATCGCCTTTTTGACCAGCCATCAGCCAATTAACGTCCGTCCCACTCTCAAGCGCTGGAAGACACGGAACCATTTCCCCGAAATCCATCTTGAGCGAAAAGATTTTACAAGTGTTGAGGGGCTGCCACTTGGAAAGCCAATTTGCAGGGAGCCGGGCGGTGCACAGCCGTTTATTATGCATGGCTCCCACACAGCAGTCCCCTATAGACTGCGCCTTACTCCAGACATTTCCCTGTCACCACCCGCTGCAAAGCCTGGTGCTCTCCCCTGCCTCAGCCCCCTCCCCAGATGGCCTCCTAGGGCTTAGACTTCCAGCTGGGGTATAGCAGTCACTCTGCGGCCTCTCCAGCTCCCCTTAAGGCATTTTTAGCCATGTGCCAAGTACTTATGAAGTTGATTTAATTTCCCTTCGACCAAGGCCAGTCAGAGAATCGACCAGGTTAGTGCCTGCCTGACCCACCCACGCCCCCCTAAAAAGGCACCAGACCCCTCTAGCAAGTCTCCCTGACCACCATACATGCCAGCGAACAGCTCTCAACCATTCAAAGGTGCCTCACTTTTGTTCCCTCGGTTTAATTTCATAATTGTTTGCCAGTTAACAAGCTCTTCCCCGGGTCATTCGGAAGAGCCATGGAAATGGGGGGTTGGGGGGGGCAGCTGCTCTCCAGCAGGGATGCTGGGAAAGAGAGGAAGAGAGGTCAGCTGGACAAGGGTGTGGTCCAGTTCAACAGTGAAGCCTCCTGATCCCCGGGTACTTCCCAGCCTGAACCCAAAGGCGTATGAGGGGATGGACAAGGATGAGACCCTCAACCTGAGCCAGGTCTCCCAGGCCCCTTGGACACATGGACAGCTCTCCTCTGACCCTGTCTGAGAGCCCAGGGAGGCCGTGCCTGAGTTCTCTCTCTTGTAGAATGTCCCAGAACAAACACATGAGAGGGAACTGCTTTCAGCAGGGGCAGCCCATGAAATACTGCCTGTTGTGGAGGGCTAGGACCTGTCTGATTAGTCATTGAATGCGCCCCCCCCCCCTCCGCGGGGACCAACAGACAAGCAATAAAAATGTGAATGAGGGACGGAAGGATGGATGGATGGACGGGTGGATGGACGGGTGGATGGATGGATGGGTGGATGGATGGATATGAAGTTCTCAGCAATTACCAGCCAAAGTGGTCACTTGACCAGCATCTGTCCCCCTCCTCGTCCCCGTCACTAAGTACCAGCAGGGGCTGGCAGCGCACAGTAGGCTCTCCACGTCCGGGGGGGTGGCTATTGTTAACCACCACCGTCATCTTCACTCGCACCCCACCGGCCCGCCTGTCCCCCCGCAGCTACTCCGCCCGCCAGCGAGCAGCGGCAGCGGCCGGCGAGCCGAGCCGGCGAAAAGTTTCGCTGACCGCGCGGCCCCCCCGCCAGAGTCCCGCGGCCCGGCCCGGCCCCTTCCCGCGCGCACGGGCTCGGGGGCTCGGCCGGCGGGGCGGCGGGGAGGGCGGGTGTCCGGCCGGGCCGCGCGCACAGGGCACGGGCGGCCAAAGTAACTTTGAGGGCGGCCGGCCGGCCGGCGCAGTGGGCACCCCCCACCCCCGGGCATGGGCACGGGGTTCCCGGCCGCGCCCCCTCGGGGTCCCGTGCCCCGTACACACACACACACACACGCACCCTGCACCCCACGGCCCGCGGCCCCGGCCGGTCCTACCTGGCCCCGGGCTCCTCTCCGGCGGCCGCGGCGGCCGCGAGCAGCAGCGCGCGCGGAGGGCGGCAGGGGCCCGGCTCCCGCGAGGGCGGCGCGCAGGGGCGGGGGCTGCTCCGGCGGCGGCCGCCTCGCCGCGCGTCCGAGGCTGCAAGTGGGCGCCAGACTCCTCCTTCGGGGGGCGGGGGGTCCCCGCGCCCCCTCCTCCGCCCCCCGCCGCCGCCGCCGCCGCCGCCGCCGCCGGGCTCCGCGCCTCCCCGGCCCCGCGCGCCGCCGCCCTCCGCCCTCCGCCCGGCAGGAGCGCGCTCTCGGCTTCGGGGTCCCGGCGGGATCGGCCGCGCCGCGCTCCTCGGTCCTCGCCTGGGCCCGGAACCCGCATCCTACCGCCGCCAACGCCGCCGAAGGGACTGCCAACCCGGGAGGCAGCTGGCCCGGCCCGGCCCGGCCCGGTGGGGAGGAGCGCGGCCCGCGCTGCGGAGAAGAAGGGGAGCCCGCCGGCTTCTCCGCGCTCTGCGTCCCCGGCCCGGCGAGGGGACGACGGGGACCCGGAGCCGGGCAAGTGAGGGGCGCCGTTCTCACCTCGGGAGCTGCCGCACCGCAGCGGGCACCGCGTGCAGGGGCATGCGTGCCTCCTTCCCCGGCTCCCAGGTTCCTGCCTGCGAGCCGGACTCCCTCCCGAGGCCACCGGGGCGCCCTGTCCCGTGCCTCTCCCGCCTCTCTTCTCCAGAGATGGGGACTCCAGCTTCAAATAGGAACCGGCCCTCCTGCTGCTCAGCCCCCCATCTCTTCTCCACCGGTGCCCCTGGCCCGCAGTCCCGTGGGTGACCAGAGGCGACCCCCCCCCCAGAGTCCCCAAGCTGACAGGTAAGCAAGTCAGGACCTCAGAGAATCCAGATTCAGGGAAAGCCAGGCCTCCCTGCGGAGAGGGGAGAGGTCTTCCCACCTCAGGGAGTTTGACAGGCTGTTGATGACCCCTGACCCCTTGGCCTGGTGGGGAAGGGGTCCAGAGACCTTATGTGGGCAGAGTACACAGGCCATCTAGCCTGGGCCTCCATGGCAGAGATCAGAAGGGATCCTTGTAAGGCTCCTCAGCCAATGTCTGCGAGCCCTGTTTCCCCGACCCACTCACAGGTCACATGGAGCCTCCCAGCCCTTGCGGACGGTCAGCCACAGTCCTCCAGAACATGGTGGGCATTTCAGGCCTAGGTTGCCCTCCGTGAGAGCAAGATCTGATGGGAGTGACAAAGGGACACACAGACAAGCAGAGAGACAGCAACTGAGGGTGGCTTCCTGGAGAGAGAGAGAGAGAGAGAGAGAGAGAGAGAGAGAGAGCCCAGTCAACAAGAATGGGCCAAGGAGAAGAGGGTGGGGAAAGCCTCCCAAGGAGAGGACTGTTGCAGGGCCTCAGCCAGGGTAGGGTGGTGAGGTCAATGGAGTTAGTGAAAAGGGGGATGCAGGAAAGGAAGAGGGAAAGGCAGTAAGGAGTGTAGCGTCCAGAGAGGCAAGCTTGGACAGTTGGCTAAGTCCACGGACTTCATGGGGGCAGTAGCGAACTATTGAAGGTTCTGAGCAGGTACATTGCCAGGGTCAAGCTTGTCTTTTGAGAGCCCGCTCTGGCATCCCTGACAAGAAGGGGTCCGCAGGAGGAGAGACCTGGTCTCTGGGCCTCACTTCTGTCCCCATGCTCACACTAGAACTCCTTTCCAGGTTGTGGGGAGGGGGGATGTGGCAGACTTCCTGAGCACTGACTGTGACCCGGATGGGGAAAAAAAAAAACTGTCACACCTGTCTAGGAGACAAGGCTTGGGCCCAGTGTGTCAGCCAACTCCACCTGCTGCCTGCCAAGGACAGGGTGGCAGCTGGGTAATGGCCTTTAGCGCAGAGCTTGCCCTCCTGGTCTCTAGGACAAGAGCAGAGACATTAGATACCCCTGTGACCCCTTCCCTCTAAAGAGGAGCTTCCTTACCACCTGATTCCACCACAACTCTCCTCAGCTCCCAGAATGCCATCTCTTCGCTCCCTAGAAGTGCATTTATTGAGCACCTACTGTGTGCCTGCACTCTGAACCTCCTTTGGATCCAAGCACGCACTCCTCGCCAAAGGCCAGCCATGATTACCCACCGGGCCCAAGTCTCAGTCACTGAGCTCTGAGCCGCTGTCGCAGGTAACCCCTACTCCTACCCTGGTCTGGGATGCACCCCAGAAGTGGGACCCAAGAACCCGAAGCAGAAACCATGAGTCCTGGGGCTCAGTAGATGCTGATGAATCGCTCAAAAAGACAAGAGGCGTGTGGGGTGGGCAGAAAAGACCCGCTCCTAAAAGAGCAAACCAATCTGAGCAAACACAACAGACGGTCTGCTTTGGGAGAAGTTTAATAACACAGTGGTACTTGTTCACGAAGGCTCATAGAAACCCCGAACTGCCAAAACAGCCAGGGACCTTGCTCTGCTGGGAAGGGTCTCCCAGGCGTCTACCACAGGCTGTGGACCAATGGAGAGGAGAAGGCGGGCTCGGCCCCAGGAGAGCCCGGAGGTCCTCGGATGCAGCTGAGTGTCAGGGGAAGAGCCACGGGTGAAGTCCAGGGCATGTCAGAGGTGCTGTGTGCACCCTGGAAGAATGAGATCTTATGATAGAGGAGAGGGCAGCCCAGCAAAGGATCAGCCTGGGCTCTAATGATGTCCCCTAGTGGAGAAATTCAACTTCCAGGAAGATGTCACAGGGCAGTGACTGCCAACAATAGCTATGAATGGGAAGCAACCTAAATGGGATTGGCTTTTTTTTTAATGTAGTTATTGGGCTGGAGAGATGGCTTAGTGATTAAGGTGCTTGCCTGTGAAGCCTAAGAACCCATGTTCAATTCTCCAGGTCCCACGTAAGCCAGGCGCACCACGTGGTACAAGCACACAAGGTCACACATGCGCATAAGGTGGCGCATTGTTTGGAGTTTGATTAAAAGTGGCTTGAGGCTCTGGTGTGCCAATTCTAACTCTCCCTCTCTCTCCCTCTCTCCCTCGTGTGGTCATGCATGTGAAGGCCAGAGAACAATCTCAGGTGTTGTTCCTCAGGTATGCTAGCCACCTTTTTTTGTTTTGTTTATATTTTTAAATATTTTATTTATTTATTTATTTATTTGAAAGAGTGACTGAACATGCCAGGGCCTCCTAGTCGTTAAAAATGAACTCTAGATGCATATGCCACCTTGTGCATCTGGTGTTACATGGGTACTGGGGAATTGAACCCGGGTTCTTTGGCTTTGCAGGCAAGTGCCTTAGTCACTAAGCCATCACTCCAGCCCTTGTTCATATTTTTATTTTTTTTATTTGAGAGAGCGAGAGAAAAAAAAAAAAGAGGTAGACATAGAGAATGGGCACACCAGGGCCTCCAGCCACTGTAAACGAACTCCAGACACATGTACCACCTTGTGAATCTGGCTTACATGGGTACTGGGAAATCAAACCCAGGTCTTTAGACTTCTCAGGCAAGCACCTTAACTGCTAAGCCATTTCTCCAGGGCTTCTCCTTGGCCTGGAGTTTGCCACACACACTAGAATGGCTGGCCAGAGGCTCCGCCTGTCTCCGCCTGTCTCTGCCTCCCCAGCACTAGGATTACAAGCATAAGCCGCAGCCCTCAGCTTTCTCTGTGTTTAAATGGGTTCTGGGAACAGAACTCTGATTCTTATGTTTGTAGGGCTGGCACTTTATCATCCGAGTCATCTCCCCAACTCTAGGACTGACTTTTCTTTTAGTGATAGCCACACTATATTGCTGAAATGTGACATGGCAGGAAAATGATGTCCCTGAGCAGCACACGACTAGTGAATGTGTGAAGCAGGTCACATGGGTGCGTGTCCAATACTCCAGTTTTTAAAAATATATTTATTTATTTGAGAGAGAGAAAGAGGCAGAGAGAGAGAGGGAGAGAATGGGCATGCCAGGGCCTCCAGCCTCTGTAAACAAACTCCAGATGCAGGCATCCCCTTGTGCATCTGGCTTACGTAGGTCCTGGAGAATCGAACCGGGATTCTTTGGCATTGAAGGCAAACGCCTTAACCACTAAGCCATCTCTCCAGCCCCCAATAGTCCATTTTTGAAAAATGAAAACTAGAGGTAAGACTGGAGGAGAACAGCAGGAAGTAAGTACAGTACAGCATCCATCCCGCTGGTAAGACGATGGGTGATTTTTTTTCCCAATATTTCTTACAGGATTCGTTTTTCTGTGGTCTTCAGAAATCATGAAGGATGGGGAGCATGGGCCACTCGGGGTGGGAACAGGGCATTGATGCATTCAGGGCACAGGCTGGAGTAGCTGGTGCTATAGGCGAGGCAGGTTACAGAGGGCTTCCAGGGGCTGTCAGCAGCAAACTGAGCTCTGCTACCTGCCTCAGCCCCTCTCCAGAACCTGGTGCATGTCAGAGGGACTATCGCTCACCCTGGGTGTCCCTGAACTTGCTAGGTCCCAGGAATCTCCATGGGAGAGAAGGCCAGAGTCCAGGGGAGGTGGGTATCAGCTGTGGGTTGGGAGAAGGTACTCGAAGGACAGATCCCACTTCATGTGTTCACCATAGACCTCCTCTAAGGACTCTTCCTGCTAGCCCAGGTCTCTCTGGATCCTGACACAAACCCAAGGTGGGGTGACCTCCTTGCCCCACTATCTGGCGTGGTCCTTATCCCAGACCTTACTTACCTCAGCCCCAGAGGCTACCGTGGAGATCCACTCCTAGCCGCAGGTCTCGGGCTCCACCCACCTCCAGCAGCCTACAGTGACGCCTCCCTAACTTGAACCATGTCCTGACCCCAAGCTCAAATCCTGCCTCTTCCACTTACAGTTATAACTCTGAGTCTCATCTCCTCCTCTGATCAACAGCCTCTATCTCAAGGCCAGGGCACCTAGAGCACCTGAGATGATTTTGGTGTTTAGCAAGTGGTGGCACTCAGCATTATCGCCACGCCTGAGGATCTGGATTTTAACCTCAGTCTGTCACTGACTTTCCCAGGACCTTGGAACATTCTGATGTTTCTCTGAGCCTCGGTTTTCTCAGCTGAAGAGAAAGGAGGTTTGGCAGCTCTCCCACGCCTCAACTTGCTCACAGGGACAGGGCATGGTGAAGAAAGATCTCAGAAGCACCCTGCTCCCACCTCTAGCTGGAACGTCATCCAGTCACACGAGCCCCTTTAGTGCCATGGCACCCTGCATGGTGCCTCACTGTTGGCTTAGTCCCCATGAAAGGCTGTCAGGGACTCCAGTGAGGGGCAGCCTTCCCCACAAAGGGAAACTGAAGCCTCAACTGATGGATTCAAAACAGGTTCGTGGGTGCTGGAGAGATGCCTGAGAGGTTAAGGCGCTTTGCTGGCAAAGCCAAAGGACCCAGGTTCCATTCCCCAGGACCCACGTAAGCCAGGTGCACACGGTGGCACCTGTGTCTGGAGTTCCGTTTGCAGTGGTTGGAGGCCCTGGCACACCCATCTTCTCTCTATCTGCCTCTGCCTCCCTCAAATAAATAAATTTTAAAAATTAAAAAAGAAAGAAAGAAAACAGGCTCCTGCAAAGCAGACCTTGTAAGTTGGAAGACACAGCTGGGATTCCAGCCCTATATCTAACCCTCTGATCTTCCACCTCTACAAGGCAAAACAGCTCCAAAGATTTCAGGACCTGTCCAGCCAGGATGTAGTAGGCCAGTCTTCAGACTGCAGACACCTGCTGTCCCCTCTATCCAGCCCAATAGTCAGGCAGCAGGCCAGCTTCTTACACACACACACACACACACACACACACACACACACACACACACACACACCAGACTCAGTGGGACTCTGATGAGCTGTCCAGGGTCCTGGCCATCCCAACATCCCAGATAGCAAAGAAGTGAAGTGGAAGCAGTGAAGCTGGGCCTGCCTAGGGCTCCTGTCCCCACACTGTCCATGTGCCCTGACAGCTCTGGCCACCACACTTCAATGCTAGGGGCCCCGGTGGCCTTTTCTGGAAAGTAAGTGCCTTGTGGGGCCTGGAAACTTAACAGTGACCACACCCTGCTGACCCTGGTTGGGAAAGAGCAGTAGGGACAAAGGAAAGGTTGGACAGTGCCTGGTGACAAGGGAAGAGAAGAGGGTAGAGTTGAGAGGCAGAGGTCCAGGGAGGACAAGAAGGCTGACCACAAGGAGACCCCAGGAATGCTCTGTGACCCAAGGACAATGACAGCTAACCCTTGCTAAGCACTTCAGCCCTGAGCAACATGCCAGGCCAGACACGTCATTGTGTCATTCACTCCCCTGGCCCATCCTGCTGGTTCAGCATGGACTGGAGGGTGGTAGTGGCCCACCATGTCCACAGGTGCCACAAGCCTGTCACCACAGTGCACAGAATCCCAATGTAGAGGTCAGGCAAAAGTGTCACCTGCCTCCTGGAGCACTCGGGAGGCAGAGGGGAGGATCACACAGTTCAAGGCCACCCTGAGACAGCCAGGACAGCCTGGACCAGGGGACACTTTAAAAAAACCAAAAAAAAAAAAAAAAGTGTCACCTGCCTCCTGGAGGGCAGTGGGGGTCAGGTCTTCCCCGGGTCCTCTCCTAGGGCAGTCCTGGAATCTGCTTGACCCCGCTGTCTTCTCTCTTGGGCTCTGAGACTGCAGGCTCCAGAGCTGCTCACCCCGAATCACTCTCCAACACCACTGCAGCACCCGTGGAAGGCGCAGGTGCCCAAAGCAGCAGCACTGTGTGCAGGCCAGTGGCCTGACCCAGGGTGATACCAGAGCCACAGGGGGAGGGAGAGGGGGACAGGGGGAGGGAACAGGACAGGAAGCCTGAGAAAGTCCTGGCGCAGGCTGTAGAAGCCCAATCTGGACACTGCTTCCCCTGTACTAGAGAGGTCTGGTGAGGAGTTCCACTCGGAAAGAGCCACTTGGCCCTGGGTCCCAGCGTGAGAATCTGGCCAGGAGATTAGCGAGTCAGCAGGAGCTATAAGGTAGGCACAGGCGCTGGAGAGAATGTGGAAGGAAAGTGCAGAAATGAGGACGCCCACCCGGCACCAGCCCAGAGCAGCCCCTCCTTTAAAGAAAGCAGGATCTGGTGTCCCACACCCTGGCTCCGTGAGAAAGCACCCCAATTCTTGTTCACCTGCCTCCAATCTCTCCTGCTGCCCCCTTTACCTGCCTTGGGCTCCCTGCTCATGTGTTCACCTGTTCCCTACCAGCCGTGAGGGCGTCCCAGCTCTGCTTAGCATTTAGTGGTTTCCATTGCTGTCAAGGTCCCATCTTTCCTGAAGGATGTACTGCTTAAGCTAGCGTCCCCTCCTGACCCTCTAGAAGACTCTAGTCACTCTTCCCACCTCCTTGACCCACAGCCAGCAGTGCAGCCTTAGCCTGTGATCCTGGAGTGGAATTGGGAGCAGAGGAGGGAGCTAGCCAAGGCTGGAGCCAGTCCTACAGCAAGCAGAGCCTTGCCTTGCTCCTCTCTTGCCAGAGGTCCTTCTCCTCCTCCCAGCCTTCGTCTCCTGGGAGAGGCAATGCAGCCAGCTAGGGACAGGCCAGCCTGAGATGTCAAACAGGCCTGAGCCTGTACCTGGGTTTTGGGGCAAAGCATCCAACCTGCCACCACACGTGCACAGTGAGGGCAAAGATGCCTGCCTCAGGCTGTGCTGGCTCGGCAGAACAAGGATTCCAAGCTCCTGTGCATTCTGGATCCTTAAAAGTACCAGGGAAGGCTCTGGAGAGCCCACAAGACCCATTCATCCTTTCCAGCCACAGTGGCCCCATGTTAGTCCCTGTTGGGCCCCTATCTCCATCCCCTCCACCAAGCAGGTACTCAGGGAGCTCAAAATTCATCAGAATGATGCCTAGTAAGCACCCCACTTTTATGAGTGCCTGAAGTCTCTCCACTGGGCAGCCATTGTCCCAGATGAGAGGTCACATCCCTAAGAGGTAGACAAGAGAGCCGAAGGAAGGTGGAGATGCAGCTGAGCTGGGAAGACCAGAATCAACTCCTGAGGCTGCCATCAGCTCCCTTCTTCTCTGCTTTCTTGCAGGACCTGCCTACGGTAGCTTCCTCTCCCACTGCCCATCCCCTCCCCAGACCTGTCTGGGGGACTCTCTGAGCCAGCCTGTGGCTCACCCCACACCTGCCCCTCAGCTAGTCTTGCCACACACCCTTTGTCTATGTCTGCCTCCTCCAGGGAGCCTCAGGATCTTGCTGAGAACAAACACAGCTATTAGGTCGTATCCAACCCAACCACGTCACATAAGGCTTGGTCCTGGCAGTCACCCACATCCTTGCTCAAAGGCGTCCAGCCCTTTCCTAGCAGCAGGCTTGAGTCTGAGTGATCAAAGTTAGAGCAGGGGCGGGAGAGGAAAATGTCCTATTCCAGCCTCAAGCTGTCCCCATTGCACAAATAGGGAAGTGGAGGTGCAGGTTAAAAAAGAAGCACCAGGGCTGAAAATATGGCTTAGTGGTTAAGTTCCTTGTCTGTGAAGCCTAAGGATCCAGGTTCTATTCCTCAGTACCTAAGTAAAGCCAGATGCACAAGGTAGTGCATGCATCCAGAGTTTGTTTGCAGTAACTACAGGCCCTGGTGTACCCATTCTCATTCTCTCTCTCTCTTAAATAAATAAATAGCACTATGTCCCCAATGAGAAGGAAGGAAGAGTGAGCCCTGGGGAGATCAAGGGCATTGGGGCGGGACTAAGAAGAGATGTGTGTTTTCTCTGCCCAAGATTATCGATGCCTCATCCTCAAAGCCTCGGAGGCCACTGATAACCCAGCTGCTCTAACTATCTATGAGGAAAATGAGTTCAGAGTGTTGAACAACACAGCCAAAGGGGAGGCTGCAGTCTCCTAACCCCAACCTCTGTGTATTCCCCTCCTTGGGGCTCTGGCACCTGAAGAAAGAGAAAGTGGGGGGGGGTGTACAGGGGCATCCCCAAGGTCACCTCACCTCAAGGAGACAGGGCTCACTTGGCGTCCCTCCTGCCTCCCATCCCAGAATTCCCTGGTATCTTGCTGCACAAGCATCCTTGAGTAGACAGACCTTGAACCCTCACAACCATGGGAAAGGTGGCATTATCACTTCCAGGTTGTAGGTGACATGCTGGGCCTGAGAAGATGGACTTGCCCGCCCACAGCCACATCCTGGATTACTGGGTTGCCTGGAGTGGAGCCCAGTTCTGGCACCACCCTGTCTTCTGGCTTATAGCTCTGCTGCTTCCTAGGCTAGAGTGGGAGAACCCAGGCAGGGGTCTTCAAAGAAACCGCTTAACTCGGGAGGTAGGGGTGGGGCTCCATGGTACAATGCTAGCCCAGCCTGCAGCAAGCTCACTGAAGAAAAAGAAAAGAAAAGCTGGGAGGAGGAAGGGAAAGAGAGGGAAGAAGGAAGGAGGAGAGGGATAGAGGAAGAGAAGAAGGAAGAGAAGAGTAAAAGAGAAGAAAGAAGGGAGGGGGCTGGAGGGATGGCTTAGTAGTTAAGGCGTTTGCCTGCAAAGCCAAAGGACTCAGGTTTGATTCCCCAGGATCCATGTAAGCCAGATGCACAAGGGAGTGCGCACATCTGGAGTTTGTTTGCAGTGGCTGGAGGCCCTGGTGTGCCCATTCTGCCTCCCTCTTTCTCTCTCCCTCTTTCTCTGTCAAATAAATAAATAAAAATAAAATATTTTTAAGGAAAGAAGGGAGGGAAGGAGGAGGAGAGAGGGAAAGAGAGAGAGAAGGGAAGGGAGGGTTAGTATAAAAACAAGCAGCTCAAGCTGTACACTTACCTGATGCGCCTGCACCAGACAGCACTAATCGATCCTGAGATTCTCCTGTTAAGACAGAAAGCAGCAACATGATGTTCTTTCACAGGGTCCCAGGCAGCCACCATGAGGGGCTGATCGTGGAAATAGTGTCCACTTGGCACCTTGTGCAGGATAGGGCTCTCTGGAGCCACCTGACCATTCCACGCTTGCCTTGTGCACCTCCTCATCTGAATCAGACCAGAGCTGGCCCAGAATCTTAGAGCGCTGGGCGGGAAGGACCCTTTGACAACCTGCCGTCATAGAGCTAGCAAGCTGACCTATGCCAGGTGCACAACAAGCTGTACCCCAGACCTAACCTGGAGTTCCCAAGTCCTGACCCCAAAATGGGACCTTTGGAGTTTGCCCGCCTATCACAGGTCCCCGCCCCCGCCGACCCCATGAGACTTCCCACAGACCCGGAGCCGCTTATTCCACCTGTACAGATGTAGAAACTGAGGCACAGAGAAGTAAGGAACTGCTGAGACTCTCAGTGGCTGTGACGTGGGCTCCAGCCACTATACTCACACCCTGCTCGGCCTCCCTGCGAATCTGTCACTCCCAAACCCTGCGCCCCCACCACACCCATCCCCTCAGTCACCCTTGCGAGTCTAGCACCCTCCACGTCTTGTTCTGCTCCCCAGAAGGCCCCTCTTCCCCATCCCGCCACCTGGCTTCCAGCCCAGCTGCTGCTTCCTTGAGAGCCACTGCCAAGCTCTCAGCTCCTGTCATCACCTCGAGGTGGCCAGTGGGAGCTGGTGCAAGCCCACGTCTGCCTGCTTCACAGCCCCGGGCCAGCAGGGTGGGCAGCCAGTCCTGGTCTATGGCTGTGGAAGGAGTATGCAGAGACCGTGCCCTGTCCATCTTATATCAGTTAACAGGTTGGGAGAAACCCTTAGATTCAGCTACGCAGCCTTGGAAACTGGCTAACATTGGAAACTGGAACCAGCTGGAGCTGCTCAGAGGTTGCAGGGTAGCTTCCTCCATGGGGGTGCCGCTTCCCCAGCTCAACTCCGCTTGGTGCTTCCAGCATCCACCTAAGTGTCCAGTCTCCAACTGGCACAGCTGAGCACTTCAGAGGTAGGGAGACTGAGGGGCAGGGGACAGGGGCGTCCTGGACTCTACTATTATCCACTTGAAAGTGCTGTTGGGCACCTGCTGGCTCTTCCTGTTTTGTTTTGTTTTGTTTTGTTTTGTTTTGTTTTGTTTTGTTTTGTTTTGTTTTAAGGTAGGATCTCACTCTAGCCCAGGCTAACCTGGAATTCACTATGTCGTCTCAGGGTGGCCTCGAACTCATGGCTATCCTCCTACCTCTGCCTCCCAAATGCTGGGATTAGAGGCGTGCGCCACCACACCTGCTCTGCTGGCTCTCCCTAATGGCTCCATTTGGCTTCTCATGTCCCTGTTCTGATTTTGACCTCCAGAGGCAGCTGGGGACTGGTCTGGAAAACAGAGACCCCCAGGGAGCTCAGGAAACTCACATGGCCTCGGCAGTGAGGTGAGAATGAGAAACTAGAGTGGGCTCCAGGGTCACCTCTTCCATTCCCTCCCTGTCGCTGAGCTGGCTCTTCGTGCTCAGGGTAGAGATACGTAGTAGGAGGTGAGGATGGGCCCCCTTCCTTCCACACCGCCTGCTTCCCCCCTTCTCAGCGAGAAAGCAGTGAGGAGCCCTTAGAGGGAGGCAGGCTGCCCAGCACCCTGGCTGCAGCCCCACGTGCATTTGGCAAGGCTCCTCTCCGTCTGCCACTTTGGGTTGTGATGAAGGAACATGGGAAGTACTAGGACAGGCAGTGCCAGGATGGGCAGCCTGTGGGAGCGGGCTAAAAGCCCCCGGAACCTGCTAGAGGGGGCTGTCTCAAGCTGGCCCTGGGCCTCACCCTGCAGTAAGGGAGGAAGGCAGGGTAACTGAGCCATATGCTTGAGTGTACGGGGTGGGGGGAGGTGAAGAGGGGCGTGGTAGGCTGGAGAGATTGCTTAGTGGTTAAGGCACTTACCTGTGAAGCTAAGGACCCAGGTTCAACTCCCCAGATCCCACGTAAGCCAGATGGGCAAGGTGATGCATGCACACAAGGTTGCACGTGTATACAAGGTGGCGCGTGCAATTGGAGTTCAATTGCAGTGGCTGGAGGCTCTGGTGCACCAATTCCCTCTCTCTCTCTTTCTCTCATAAATAAAATTTTTAAAGGGGGGTTGCTTTCTGGGAAAGCAACGGCTAAAAGAAAGGGGGAGAAAGAAGCGTGTGGAGGTTAAAGAGCCACAGGGCTCTGAGCGACCACAGCTGTCAGTAGCCAGGCTATATGGGACTTCCCTTCCTGCTTCAGAATCCCAGGAGAGAATCCCGCTGGGCCACGCTTAGGTCAGATGTTCAGACTGGGGCCAGTCAGCTCAGTTATGAGGTTGGGGCCCCATAACACAAAGTGAGCCTGGTCAATCCCAGAAAAGGGAGACTCTGTGGGTGGGGCTTCCTATTTTACAGATATGGGGTTGACAAGACACCCACGAAGGTCCTTGGTAGCATGTCTCAGAGCCCTTGAAGCATCCCGGATAAATGTGGTATGGTGGGGGGAGGGGGCCAGGTGTGTCCTGCTAAGGAGGAGGGCAGAGAGGTGGAATAGGCTCCCAAGGGGGAGGGCAGGACAGGCATGGCTTCCTGTGTGAGCAGTGACAAAGGGCATGTGTCAGAGGATGGCTGGGAAGGGAGGGAGTGGGGGGAGAAGGCGAAGGGCTTGATGGGGAGCTGATGAAACAGCTGAACAAAACGCTTGCCACACAAGCGTGAGCGCCTGCATTTGGATCCCCAGAACCCAAGTAAAAGCCGGGCATGATCCCAGCACACCTAGGACAAGAGGAAAGGTTCGACAGGGGAATGAAGTGGGAGGGTCAGCAAGCCTGGCCAGCACAGCTGTGATCAATGGGAGACCTTACCTCAAACAAGGTGGATGGCAAGGACAGACACCCAAAGGTGTCCTCTGACCTCCAATGACCCACACACATACACGCGCGCGCGCACACACACGCGCACACACACCTGGGCCTAGGCCACTGGGGGAATGGAGGAAGGGAAATGCTGGCCAGCACTCCAAATACACCTAACGGCTCATGTGTGAGGTGTAGGGTTGAGGCATGTGGGAGAATGAAGTGCTCTGTTGGTGACCTCCTCAGAAGTGGCTCCAGAGAGCAGGTCACCAGAAAGCATCTAGAAGAGAAAGAGATCCAAGAGCTGGGTACCAAGAAGGAGTGGTAGGCAGGAGAAAGCAGATGGGGGCAGGATCAGGAGGGTTCCACAAATGAACTCGGGAGCCAGGTACCACAGCACACGCCTAGAGTCCCAGCCACTTAGTGGACTGAGGCAGGAGGATCACTTGAGCCCAGGAGTTCAATATAGGCTGGACAAAATAATAAGACCCTAATTCTTTTTTTTAATTTATTCTTTATTGATACTTTCCATAATTATAGACAATAACCCATGGTAATTCCCTCCTTCCCCCCACTTTCCCCTTTGAAACTCCTCTCTCCATCATATCCCCTTCCTCCTGTCAATCAGTCTTTTATTTTGATGTCATGATCTTTTCCTCCTATTATGATGGTCTTATGTAGGTAGTGTCAGGCACTGTGAGGTCATGGATATCCAGGCCATTTTGTGTCTGGAGGAGCACGTTGTAAGGAGTCCTACTCTTCCTTTGGCTCTTATGTTCTTTCCACCCCCTCTTCTGCAATGGACCCTGAGCCTTGGAAGGTGTGTTAGAGATGTTTCAGTGCTGAGCGCTCCTCTGTCCTTCTTCTTAGCACCATAGTGCCTTCGGAGTCATCCCAAGGTCACTGCCATCTGAAAAAAGAACCTTCTCTAACCAAAAGTGAGAGTAGCATTAATATATGGGTGTGGACATTAAGAGAAGTGCTTACTGGACAGTTTGGTGAGCATAGTATATACATTTAGCCAGACACCAGCAGTATCAGGGATGTATTCCCTCCCATGGAGCGGGCCCCCAGTCCAATTAGAGAGTGGTTGGTTTCCCCCATAACAAACATGCCACTATTGCACCTGTTGGCTCATTTGGCCAAATTTAAAGCTTGCAGTGTTCACTGTTGAGTATCTTCACTGGTGATTTCTCTCTCTCCCATTGAACTGCATGCAGTGTAGCTTTTTCCAGCTTTCCGTCAGCTGGTCCACATGGAGGAGGCTTTCAGCTCAGCTCCAGCAGGATTTCCCAGTGACCTTGCAGCCCAAGTATGTGGAGTCTTTAGCAATAGGAAGGCCCTAATTCTTGCAAAAAAAAAAAAAAAAAATGTGGATCTGAAACTTCACAACCCACAGGTCATAGGGTGCCTAGGGGCCTAGGAGGGGGAGGTGAGGACAGACACCCTGAGTTGGAGCATCTCTCTAGCCTCTACACTTTAGCACTTGGGTGTGAGACCCCGTTATATTGAGAGCCAAGATCTCAGTATCCATCGGGGGCAGAGGTTTCTGGGGCTAGAGAGGGTCAGTGTCTGGAACGGGTGGAGTAATTGCACTATGTCCCCAAGGTCCCTAGCAAGGCCAAGGTTATTCTCCTTCTGCAGGAGAAGAGACGAGTGGACACAGCTCATGGAGGCATTGCTGCAGGTCTGCAGCAGAAAGAGACCCAGGTCAGACCCTCACGGGGCCATCGGTCCTCCAGACCTGTGGTGCTGGCTGTGAATGCCACGGCCACTTTAGAAAAGGTCAGTGTTAGTCTCCTACTCCTCCCAGCTGAGGCTCTGCGTCCCCAGTGCCTTCTTCAGACAAGCCTGGTGAAGCCAGGCTGCACGCCAGCCTTCCGGAGCCCCTCATAGGAAAGCCTCAGCTGGGTGTCGGTCCCTGGAAAGCCCTGGATGCTCTGAGTCAGTGTCAGCACCCAGACTCCAGAAGACAGCTACCCGGAAGCTTCAAGGATTTTGCCAACCCCTTGCCTGTCCCTGCACCACCTATGCTGGCTTGTCACCTTGTTTTTACATGTCACCTTATTGTATTCCTTTCTGGCTACACTCACCAGTGCCACACAGACAGCCATGTCTTACCCACAACCAGACATCCATAGGCCTAAGAGGCAGAGGAAGCCAAGCGGACCCCCCACTGTGCACCTGGCACCACAGGAGGCCAGGCAGGACCACCAGCCTCCTATAGGAAAGCTTGTGTTTGTGTTGCAAACAGAGGCTGGGAGGGATTGCCACACATCCAGCTTGGGGGGGGGGGGACACAGACACCCAGGAACCAGGCCTGGTTTCCCCACTTCCAGGGCTCCTGCTGCCTGAGCCCAGAATCCAGATAAGCTCAATTTGTCCTGCAGCACACTGTGTGTGGGTGGCAGGATCAATAACAAGATCTCCAGGCCAGGGTGGCACCCAGCCCAGCAGCTTCTTCCTGTCTGGAATCCAGCTGGCACAGGAACTGCCACCAAGTCTGGCATGCAGGATGACCCTGTTCCTTGCCTCAGCCCTGCCTCAACTTGAGGCCTCCCCATCCCCAGACTCACCAACCCTCACACCCTCTTTCTGGGGTCTCCTCTGCCTATAGCATCATCCCCTAATCACTGTGCCTCACTGAGCCACAGCCCATCCCCTCCCTTCAATCAGTGGCACCTACACCCGACCCTAGGCTTGGAGCCTGGGCCTGGCTACAGCACATGAGGAGAATGGAAGCCACCAGGAGAGGCGTGGAGGATGGGCTCTGGAGTGCCCCAAACCCTGCTCAAATCCCACCCCCAACAACCAGGCAGCGAGTCATTGCTTTGCCGGGCCTTGTTTCTTCATCTGTAAACTGTAGGCTTGACCAGCGAGGCCTGATGAGCCATTTCCAGCACACTAGGCCTAACTTCCAGCTGTTTAGACGAATTGTTGAAACCTATTGCCATCATTGGACCCAGTTCAAAGAAGGGGATGGAGGGATGGAGGGAGGGAGGGAGGGAAGAAGACAGAACTCTCTGTCAGATTCATAAAATAGAAGAGGAAAATGGGCTTACTCTGTGTGTGGCCTGGATGACACAACACACACTGGTGGCTAAGATGGGCAAGGACAAGGAGAGGCAGGACGCAGGCCACTGTTTCTTAGCAGGTAGCCTCTGGGAGCCTTCCTAGGGCTGACCCAAGTGTCTATAGCTCTTGAGAGGCTAGCAGCGCTTTGACCTCATCTCAAACAGGGCTAGCAACTGTCCCATTCATTGGTCCATAAGACCCGGCTGTCCTCCCGCCAAGGGGCTCCAGTGCCATTAGAAACCTCAAGCAGGGCTGGGCCTGTGCTGGGCAGGCTGGAGACAGCACCCACGTAGGTACTTGCCCTCAGTCCCTCTGGAAATTCAGTCTGGGTAGATGTCACCAATGCCTCTCATGCAGAGCAGCTGGAGGAACACAACCTTAGGAGACCTCAATCACTCAGTCCTTGCCGTCCAGCTGGGAAGGATGGTGACTCTTTGAACGGGCAGTGGTAGTGAGGAAAACTGCTGAGCCAAGGCTGTCCTGGCCTTCTTTCTGGGAACAGCTCAAACCCAGCTCCAAAAGCCAGGGGAGCCGGGCGTGGTGGCGCACGCCTTTAATCCCAGCACTCGGGAGGCAGAGGTAGGAGGATCGCTGTGAGTTCGAGGACACCTTGAGACTGTATAGTTAATTCCAGGTCAGCCTGGGCCAGAGTGAGACCCTACCTCGAAAAACCAAAAAAAAAAAAAAAAAAAAAAAAAAAAGCCAGGGGAGACCCAGGCCATGACCAAACTCCCCAAGCTTCACTGGGGCTGGGAGAAGGCTCAATGGTTTAAAGTGTTTGCTGCACACGCGTGGGCACTGGAGACTGGATCTCTAGTGCCCACGCAGAGCCAGACGCAAGTAGTCTGTGCAGCAGTTACTTTCTCGTTGCAGTGTATGGAAGGAAAGGGCTTATTTCCACTTACCATTTCTGGGGGAGTTTTCCCCATGGCAGGGAAAGCATGGCATGAGCAGGCAACCAGGTGTCTCTTCTTGTCACATCAGCAGAAATGAAGCAGCAGGGGTGAGCTAGCTATGAACGCCCAGTGGAGTTAGCCTAATAAACATCAAGATGTGGCCCGAGTGGCACCTCCCATAGCGAGGCTCCACCAACTGGGGACTAAATGTGAGGCTTAATGAAAACACATGAGCCTGTGGGGGACATTTTACATTTAAACCACCACAATCTATAATCCCAACACGCTTAAGGCAATAACTGACAAAGCCATGCCAGCTAATCAGGTGTTCACCGAAGCAAAACAAGAGATAGCCTGTCTCAGACGAGGCAGAAGGCACGGACAGACGCCCAAGGCTGTCCTCTGATGTGTGTGTGTGTGTGTGTGTGTGTGTGTGTGTGTGTGTGTGTGTGTGTGTGTGTGTACACACTTAAAAAATGCTTTGTGGGGTCTGGATAGATGGCTTAGTGGTTAAGGCGTTTGCCTGCAAAGCCAAAGGATCCCGGTTCGATTCTCCAGGACTCACATAAGCCAGATGTACAAGGGGTCTCATGTATCTGGAGTTCGTTTGCAGTGGCTGGAGGCCACTTTCTCTCTCAACTAACTAACTAAAAAAATAATATTTTAAAAAATTAGGGGCTAAAGAGATGGCTTAGCAGTTAAGACATTTGCCTGCAAAGCCAAAGGACCCTAGTTCAGTTCCCAGTACCCATGTAAGCCAGATGCACAAGGTGGCACATGCATCTGGAGTTCATTTGCAGTGACTAGAGGCCCTAGCATGTCCATTCTCTATTTCTCTCTCTCTCTCTCTCTCTCTCTCTCTCTCTCTCTCTCTGTGTGTGTGTTTGTCTCTTAAATAAATAAAACTTTAAGCCAGGCATGGTGGCGCACACCTTTAATCCCAGCACTTGGGAGGCAGAGGTAGGAGGATCACCATGAGTTCAAGACTCATGAGACTTGAGAATGAGACTGAAACTACATAGTAAATTCCAGGTCAGCCTAGACCAGAGTAAAACCCTACCTCGAAAAGCCAAAATAAATAAATAAATAAAATAAAATAAAACTTTTTAAAAAGTTTAAATACTTTGTCGGTTGGAGAAATGACTTGGTGGTTAAGGCCCTTGCCTGTGAAGCCTAAGGACCCAGGTTCAACTCCCCAATAATTCTCACATAAGCCAAATGCACAAAGTGGCACATGCATCTGGAAATTCATTTACAGTGGCTAGAGGCTCTGGTACTCCCATTCATTTCTCTCTCTCTCTCTCTCTCTCTCTCTCAAATAAATAAATAAATAAATAAAATATTTTTTTAAAAAAAAATGCTTTGTGAGAGGGTCATGAAGAAAGGCAGAGCTAGGAGCAGAGAGGGTCTGGCACCATAGGAAAAGGCCTGGAGCAGGGTAGAAGGCACGTGTGGACTGGAGTGATGACAGGAGAGATGGGCCACCTTAGTCATATTGCTTAACATGAGCAGCTTTGCAAGACTTCATAGGGAAAGGAGCACGAAGGAGTCGAGGAGATACCTGCATATAGTAGGAGCTAAATCAATGTCAGTTTCAGTAACATGTCACTCCTTGAAAGTGTGGGCACTGGAAAAACAAGCTCTTTCATGGGCTTATCCACCTCCCTCCACCCTCCCTTCTCAAAGCCCTGACTTGGAGCAATGCCAATTCCCATGATGTTAATACGGACACCAGGTCAATCCCAAGCCACCAACCCACAGGCGACAGTGGAACAACCAGGCCCTAAGGGTGTCATGACACTGCATGTCCCCACAGCCACCACCCTAAAATCCTGGAGGCATGCCTTCAAGCTGTCTCATCATCCGTGCTTCTGGAACTAGACCTGCCAGGTGTGTCCCAGCCTCCGGACCGTTGTACTTGTGTCTTCTGCCTAGTTCCCAGTTCCTGCCTGGCCCACCATCCTTCCCACCTGCCAATTCCCCTTAGCAGCAGCCCTGCATGGCAGAAGCCCCCCGTCACAACTCCCGCTCTGCCTGGAACACGCTGCTGGTTGTGGCATGACCAGAACTCAGCTCAAAGCTTCCCTTTTCTGAGACGCTTTTCCTGACCACCTTATGAACAAGGTTGCTTCCCTCCCACACACCAAGTTGATTTGTCCTCAACTTAAAAGTGTGACTCATGGGGGCTGAAGGGATGGCTTAGCAGTTAAGGTGTTTGCCTACAAAGCCAAAGGACACAGGTTCGATTCCCCAGGACCCACGTTAGCCAGATGCACAAGGGGGTGTACTCCTCTCTGGAGTTCGTATGCAGTGGCTGGAGGCCCTGGAGAGCCCATTTCTCCCTCTCTCTCTCTCTCTCTCTCTCTCTCTCTCCCCCCCTCTCTGTCAAATAAAGAAATAAAAATAAAAGTTTAAAAAAAGTATGACTCATAGGCTGGAGAGACGGCTTAATGGTGAAGGTGCTTGCCTGCAAAGCCTAAGGTCCCATATCCAGCTCTTCAGATCACATAAACCCGATGCCCAGGTGTCTCAAGGTTGCACATGTGCACAAGGTAGCGCACATGTCTGGAGTTCAATTGCAGTGGCTGGAGACCCTGTGCACCAATTCTCTCTCACACTCTCTCATGTTGGAAAAAAAAAAAGACTAGTCTGTTGGGCTTACCTCAAGAAAAAAAAAAGCGGGACTCACATCTGTCTGTCACGGGTGCATTCTTATCTGTTTATTACCGGGTGCTTTGTCACTGACGTTAAGCACAGTGCTCCATCATACAGCGTGGATGAAGGCAGGAACGTCAGCAGCTACCTGGCCTGACTCTCCTGGGCCTGTCTGGCCAGCCACCCCACCCCCTCACAGTGTACCCCCCCCAGCAGCAGCAGCTCTAATTGGGAGAGCCCTCCCCCCACCCCTTGGCACAGCCCCCTCCACTGCAGCCGTATTGTATGATCTGTAATTGCAGCCTCTTCTCCCCCACCCCAGCTCGCTCTTCAGCAGAAAGGAGCCTGGGTCCATTGTGCACCTCCTGCTAACATAGGGATGACCTCACCGCCCTCCCAGATGAGGGGGAAAGGCCTGGAGGCTGTGGCCTGGGACAAAGGGCCTGGGGCACCCTTCAGAGAGGGTTTCCAGGGGTGAAACAAGGGCGCTTTTCATTAGGGGAAGAATTGGGGGAGGGAGTTAATCCTTGAGAAAGGACCCTGAGGGAGACTGCCACAGGCAGCTATGTGCTTGAGGGGAATTTCAGAGACAGAGGCGGATAGGGGTGGTCCTGGGCCTAGAATGTGCCCCTAGGTAGCCTTGCACCAGAGATTCTCCTTGTCCAGAGCCTATAAAATGAGTTGATTATGAGGCCTGTATCTAACCATGGAGGTCAGGGGCAAAGTACCCAGTTAATACCCAAAGCAGTTATTTTTTTTCCTACCTCTTACCCTCATCCCTCTTTCTCTCTCTCTCCCTCCCTCTGCTAGCTGCTCCTCTTCTTCCTTTTCTTCTTCCCCACCCTCCTCTTCCTCTGATATGGGGTAAGGGAATTTTGGGGTGTCTTTGAGAGCACTGGAGACTTAGCTCCATTCTCGGGTGAGCAATAACTCAGGAGCTGAGGCCCTGAAAACTCAACGGTCACACAAAGCTCTCACCTTGTCAGCGGCCTCCAGATGCTTATGAATTCAAAGAACTGAAAGCACAGAGTGGAGTTCTGTTAGATTCTAGAGAGAGCTTAAGAGAAGGAAGGCAGGCAGGAAGGGCTCTTGGCCAAGGAGACAAAAAGGGATCTCCAGAAATGGAGAAGGCCCACCTCAAGATCCAGGTCGGGGTCCTTGATGTGAACCCCTGGATGGGCCGCCAGACTAGTCAGTCCCATCCTGACATCAGGTGTCTGGGACAAGGTTTTCTGGGAAAGGACTAATTCCTTCCTGTCCCAGGAAAGGAAGAGATAAGAATGAAAGCCCATACTCACCTCCTCTGCGAGGCTTTCAGGAGGTGAGAAAAAAAGCCCAATTCTCTCTTCTGACAGTTCTGAACCATGGCCAAATGAGATGGCCTACATTCTCCCCTGTCAGGCTTTAAGACATTCCTTGTGTTTATTTTCAGGGGCCCTGTCACCCCTAAACTGCCTCACCTCCTCATCTTCATCCTCCTCCTCCCTTTTTTTATTTGAGAAAGACAGAGACAGTGAGAAAGAGAGAGAGAGAGAGAGAAGGGTCACACTAGCAGCCTCTCAGCCACTGTGAACAAACTCCAGACGCATGCACCCCCTTGTGGGCAAGTGCAGCATTGCACCCTTGCGTCACTTTTGCGTCTGGCTAAATGTGGGATCTGGAGAATCGAACTGGCATTCTTAGGCTTCAGAGGCGGGAGCCTTAACTGCTAAGCCATCTCTCCAGCCCCTCCTCCTCCCTTTTAAAATTTTATTTTGAGACAGGGTCTTGCTAAGTTGCCCAGGCCGTTCTTGAACTTTTAATCCTCTCACCCCAGCCTCCTGAGTAGCTAAGATCACATGCCTGTGCTACCGAGCCCAACTTCTTGCTTTTTGTAAGACACATCTCGTTCCTCAGCTCCTGTCCCCCATCCTCAAAACTGCCCTCACCCTAACCCTCACCAGGAGCTCCCGCTGAGCCACCAGCACCACGGACTATCGGTTGCTCTGAGCTCCAGGCGTGGAAGACTCTGTGGCCCCATGAGTGAACCCAAAGTCTATCCTCTGCCTCCTTCCATCACCACTGTGGTCACACTTCAGCCCTAGGGGTGAGGAGGAGGAATGTGCCCACTCCAGGGGCCGGAACCCTGCTCCTACTCTTTGCTGTCAGACGCCTCTACCTGTGAAGGGGACAGTCATGGGGCAGGTGATGGAGCCATCACTCCTGTAGGACCACTGAGACCCTGTGCTACAAGGGGCCTAGTGGACTTAGGGGGGCAAGTGTGGGATGTGCAAGAGAACAGCACCAGTCAGGTCTCCCTGCCCAGGAAGAGCAAGCGAGCTTCGTGAAGCTCTGTGGCCCTGTGTCTGATTTCTGGGGAGACGACGTCTCAGTGACGCCCTGTGTCTGATTTCTAGGGAGGTGACGTCTCAGTGACGCCCTGTGTCTGATTTCTAGGGAGGTGACGTCTCAGTGACGCCCTGTGTCTGATTTCTGGGGAGACGACGTCTCAGTGACGCCCTGTGTCTGATTTCTGGGGAGGTGACGTCTCAGTGACGCCGTGTGTCTGATTTCTGGGGAGGTGACGTCTCAGTGACGCCCCGTGTCTGATTTCTGGGGAGACGACGTCTCAGTGACGCCCCGTGTCTGATTTCTGGGGAGACGACGTCTCAGTGACGCCCTGTGTCTGATTTCTGGGGAGGTGACGTCTCAGTGACGCCCTGTGTCTGATTTCTAGGGAGGTGACGTCTCAGTGACGCCGTGTGTCTGATTTCTAGGGAGGTGACGTCTCAGTGACGCCCTGTGTCTGATTTCTGGGGAGGTGACGTCTCAGTGACGCCCTGTGTCTGATTTCTGGGGAGGTGACGTCTCAGTGACGCCGTGTGTCTGATTTCTAGGGAGGTGACGTCTCAGTGACGCCGTGTGTCTGATTTCTAGGGAGGTGACGTCTCAGTGACGCCCTGTGTCTGATTTCTAGGGAGGTGACGTCTCAGTGACGCCCTTTCTGGGAGGTGACGTCTCAGTGACGCCCTGTGTCTGATTTCTGGGGAGGTGACGTCTCAGTGACGCCCTGTGTCTGATTTCTGGGGAGGTGACGTCTCAGTGACGCCGTGTGTCTGATTTCTAGGGAGGTGACGTCTCAGTGACGTGTCTGATTTCTAGGGAGGTGACGTCTCAGTGACGCCCTGTGTCTGATTTCTAGGAGGTGACGTCTCAGTGACGCCCTGTGTCTGATTTCTAGGGAGGTGACGTCTCAGTGACGCCCTGTGTCTGATTTCTGGGGAGGTGACGAGTGACGCCCTGTGTCTGATTTCTAGGGAGGTGACGTCTCAGTGACGCCCTGTGTCTGATTTCTGGGGAGGTGACGTCTCAGTGACGCCCTGTGTCTGATTTCTAGGGAGGTGACGTCTCAGTGACGCCCTGTGTCTGATTTCTAGGGAGGTGACGTCTCAGTGACACCCTGTGTCTGATTTCTAGGGAGACGACGTCTCAGTGACGCCGTGTGTCTGATTTCTAGGGAGGTGACGTCTCAGTGACGCCCTGTGTCTGATTTCTAGGGAGGTGACGTCTCAGTGACGCCCTGTGTCTGATTTCTAGGGAGACGACGTCTCAGTGACGCCGTGTGTCTGATTTCTAGGAGATGACGTCTCAGTGACGATTTCTAGGGATGACGTCTCAGTGACGCCGTGTGTCTGATTTCTAGGGAGGTGACGTCCCGACGCCCTGTGTCTGATTTCTAGGGAGATGACGTCTCAGTGACGCCGTGTGTCTGATTTCTAGGGAGGTGACGCCAGTGACGCCCTGTGTCTGATTTCTGGGGAGGTGACGTCTCAGTGACGCCCTGTGTCTGATTTCTAGGGAGGTGACGTCTCAGTGACGCCCTGTGTCTGATTTCTAGGGAGGTGACGTCTCAGTGACGCCCTGTGTCTGATTTCTAGGGAGATGACGTCTCAGTGACGCCGTGATTTCTAGGGAGGTGACGTCTCAGTGACGCCCTGTGTCTGATTTCTGGGGAGGTGACGTCTCAGTGACGCCCTGTGTCTGATTTCTAGGGAGGTGACGTCTCAGTGACGCCGTGTGTCTGATTTCTAGGGAGGTGACGTCTCAGTGACGCCCTGTGTCTGATTTCTAGGGAGGTGACGTCTCAGTGACGCCCTGTGTCTGATTTCTAGGGAGGTGACGTCTCAGTGACGCCCTGTGTCTGATTTCTGGGGAGGTGACGTCTCAGTGTGTGTCTGATTTCTGGGGAGGTGAGTCTCAGTGACGCCCTGTGTCTGATTTCTGGGGAGGTGACGTCTCAGTGACCCCTGTGTCTGATTTCTGGGAGGTGACGTCTCAGTGACGCCCTGTGTCTGATTTCTAGGGAGGTGACGTCTCAGTGACACCCTGTGTCTGATTTCTAGGGAGACGACGTCTCAGTGACGCCGTGTGTCTGATTTCTAGGGAGGTGACGTCTCAGTGACGCCCTGTGTCTGATTTCTGGGGAGGTGACGTCTCAGTGACGCCCTGTGTCTGATTTTTCTAGGGAGGTGGCGTCTCAGTGACGCCCTGTGTCTGATTTCTAGGGAGGTGACGTCTCAGTGACACCCTGTGTCTGATTTCTTCTCAGTGACGCCGTGTGTCTGATTTCTAGGGAGGTGACGTCTCAGTGACGCCCTGTGTCTGATTTCTAGGGAGGTGACGTCTCAGTGACGCCCTGTGTCTGATTTCTAGGGAGGTGACGTCTCAGTGACGCCCTGTGTCTGATTTCTAGGGAGATGACGTCTCAGTGACGCCCTGTGTCTGATTTCTAGGGAGACGACGTCTCAGTGACGCCGTGTGTCTGATTTCTAGGGAGATGACGTCTCAGTGACGCCCTGTGTCTGATTTCTAGGGAGATGACGTCTCAGTGACGCCGTGTGTCTGATTTCTAGGGAGGTGACGTCTCAGTGACGCCCTGTGTCTGATTTCTGGGGAGGTGACGTCTCAGTGACGTTGTGTGTCTGATTTCTAGGAGATGACGTCTCATTGACGCCCTGTGTCTGATTTCTAGGGAGGTGACGTCTCAGTGACGCCGTGTGTCTGATTTCTAGGGAGATGACGTCTCAGTGACGCCCTGTGTCTGATTTCTGGGGAGATGACGTCTCAGTGACGCCCTGTGTCTGATTTCTAGGGAGATGACGTCTCAGTGACGCCCTGTGTCTGATTTCTAGGGAGGTGACGTCTCAGTGATGTGTCTGATTTCTAGGGGGTGACGTCTCAGTGACGCCCTGTGTCTGATTTCTAGGAGATGATGTCTCAGTGACGCCCTGTGTCTGATTTCTAGGGAGGTGACGTCTCAGTGACGCCCTGTGTCTGATTTCTAGGGAGATGATGTCTCAGTGACGCCCTGTGTCTGATTTTTAGGGAGACGACGTCTCAGTGACGCCCTGTGTCTGATTTTTAGGGAGATGACGTCTCAGTGACGCCCTGTGTCTGATTTTTAGGGAGATGACGTCTCAGTGACGCCCTGTGTCTGATTTTTAGGGAGATGACGTCTCAGTGACGCCGTGTGTCTGATTTCTAGGGAGGTGACGTCTCAGTGACACCTCGGTGACAATTTTTACTTGCAGGCTGGGTGTGTAGCTCAGTGGTAAAGCTTAGCATGCATGAGGCCCTGGGTTCCTCCCAAAGCTGCAAATACATGAACAATTTTCGTGTTTCTTGGGGGTGGGGCTGGAGAGATGGCTGAGTTGTTAAGGCGTTCAATTCCCCAGGACCCATGTAAGCCAGATATACAAGTTAGCGCATGCATCTGGAGTGAACGTGTGCAGCCACTAGAGGCCCTGGTGCGCCCATTCTCTAATCTGCCTCTTTTTTTGTTTGTTTGTTTGGAGAGAGACAGAGAGAGAGAGAGAGAGAGGGAGAGGAAGACAGAGATGGGCACGCCAGCAGTGTCTCAGCTGCTGGGAACGAAATCCAGATGTGCGCGCCCCCTTGTGGTCAAGTGCAGCATTGCTCCCTTCAGTCACTTGTCATCTGGCTAAAATTGGGACCTGGAGATTGGAACCGCTGGAGATTGGAACCAGTGTTCTTAGGCTTAGGAGGCAGGCGCCTTAACCCCTAAGCCATCTCTCCAGCCCTCTAATCTGCCTCTTTTTCTCTGTCTCTCTCTCTCTCTTCTCTCTCAAGTAAATAAAATGAAATAAATTTAAATTTTTTAATTGCTTTTTAAAATTTTCTTCTTTTTTGTGAATATGTGTTTGTGCAAGGGAGCATGCACATGAGTGTGTGTACATATGGAAGTCAGAGGACAGCCTTGGTGTCATCCTCAGGAACCCTACCCACGTTTTCTTCTTTCCTGAGACAGGTTCTCTCATTGGCCTGAAGCTCACCAGTTAGGCTAGTCTGACTGACCAGCAAGCTCTGGTGATTCTCCTGCCACTGCCTCCCCAGCACTGGGCTTACAGGTGTGTGCCACCACACCTAGCATTTTTTCATGTGTACTGGGGATGACACCCAGGTCTGCATGCTTGCAAGCCAAGCACTTCACCCACCAGGCCATCGCTCAGCCCCCATGTCCTTTTTTATTTTTATTTTTTATTTTGAGAGAGACAGAGAGGGGAAGAGGCAGAGAATGGGCATGCCAGGACCTTTTTAGCCCCTGTGAATGAACTCCAGATGCATTCGCCCCCTTGTGGGCAAGTGCAGCATTGGGCCCCTGCTTCACTTTTGCGTCTGGCTAAATGTGGGACCTGGAAAATCCAACAGGCATTCTTAGGCTTCGTAGTCAGGTGCCTTCATGGCTAAGCCATCTCTCCAGCCCCCCCCCTTTTAAATTTTTATTTATTTTTATTTTATGAGAGAGAGAGAGAGAATTGACATGCCAGGGCCTCCAGCCACTGCAATCAAACTCCAGGCACGTGTGCCCCCTTGTTTCAGTTCACAGTTCCAGGTTGTAGTCCTCCATGGTGGGGAAGAACTGGTGGCAGGAGCTCGAGGCAGCTGGTCACAGCACAACGAGGAGGCAGAGAGTGATGGATGCTGGCACTCAGCCAGCACTCTCCCTTTCAGACAGTCCAGGACCTCAGCCCAGGGAATGATTGAGGTGGTCTTCCCACCTCAGTTACTCAAGTTACTCTCTCAGGATGTCCAGAGGTTAGCCTAATGTGGATAGCCTCTCTTCGGGCCTTTCAACATAACCATCACAGTGGCCAAGCTGCAGGCAGTTTGATGGTAAGCACTGGACTATGACAGACATGTTAGGATGGTGATGACGTCCGTCCATCCAGCAGACTGGCTCCCTGGCTAGCTGGGGTAAGCAGCTGCCAACCTGGGGCTGACACGTTGGAGATGCAGTCAGGGCCAGGAGCTGACTCCGTGCCTTCAAGTAAGAGCCCAGAACATTGTTGGCCTTGATAAGAGCCCATTACAGAGAGGTCCCCAGCTAAGCCAAGCCTCTGGACTCCTGACGCCCCCCCCCAAACCATTGCAAAATGAACGTGCTTTAACCCTCTCAGCTCTGTGGGGTTTGTGGGGCTCATGCAGTGACAGACAGCTCACCCCTGGGAAGTGGATGAAGCATCAGCAACGAGGAATCGTGTCAGAGCCTGGCTCTGAACTCACGGGGGAAGAGAAGCTGGCTTGCCAGCACCCATCTCAAGCCTTCTGTCTCTGGTCCAACCCTCAGCCACCGCTTTCCTCCTTGGATGCAGACATCTGTCACCCAAGTGACACACAGACACAAGTGTCTTTCTGCATTTATCTCCTGGAAGCACCCTACCAACTCCCCCTGCACTTTTAATAAGCATTTAGTTCCTTGGCTGTCTGGAGGACCATTTGCTGGGGAGAGTAAAGAATTTGACTATTTCTACTTCACCTGCTGGATGGGAAACTGATTCAATTAGAAAAATCTATTGCTAATTTGAAAGTTCTGATTCTATAATTTCCTACAGGGAAGACATGTAAATTGCGTGTTATTTAACACCCTTTCATGGCAGGTGAGTTCCGTGGGGGGCAATTATAGCCCACTCTCCGCTCATCTTACAGACTCCTGACAAGGGAAAAGAGGGAGGGGGGGACATGGCGGAAGAGAACTGGAGACTATTTCGAAGCTGATCTCCGAGTGGCCACAGGGAAACTCTGAATCAGAAGGACCCAGGCAGAGATAGCTGACTAACGCCCCCTGCTTCCCACCCACATCTGCCCAGGTAAGCAGGCTGGACCCTCAAGTCCTTGGTCTGCCCTGGTAGGGAGGTGGCAGTCAGGATGTCCCATCCCACTCCAGACTTCTGCCAGGCAGCTAGCCTTCCCTCAACCTCTCTGGGTTCAGTCTCATCTGTGCAGTGGGGAGATCATAACCGTACCCCAACATGAACTGTTGGAGACACCAAACCCCTTATCACATGGCAAATGAAAGAGCAATCGTTAGTTTCTCTCCAGAGCTGAGAGAGGAGCCAGCGCGGGCAGCTCCCATCAGGATCTGACTCCATGCCTCTTCTCCTCTCCCCTGTAAATCCCCAAGGAGCCCTTTCTCTACAAGGACCCGGATTTTCCTCCCACACCATATAGTAAACAGCTCTGTGCACCACCACTCCCCTCTGTGCGTACACACACACACACACACACACACACACACAGGGTGTGGGCGGGACCTGGATATGTGCTCTGGAAGAATCTTCTAGAAACCAAGACAATAGAGTCCTCTGGGATGAGGAGCTGGAGGGATAAGAGCAGAAAGGCCTAGCTTTCATTTTATACACTCTGGCACTGTTTCATTTCCTTCCTTCCTTCCTTCCTTCCTTCCTTCCTTCCTTCCTTCCTTCCTTCTTTCCTTCCTATCTTTCTTCCCTCCTTTCCTACCATGTGTGTCCATTTGTGCCTGTGTGTGCGCATGGCTTCACATCTGTGCACGTGCAGGTGGAGGCAAGAGGACAACTTCAAATGTGGTTCCTCCAGTGCTTCCATCATTTTTGAAACAGGTCTCTCATTAGCCTGGAACTCACAAATTGGGCTAGATTGGCTGGCCAGTGAACCCCAAAGAACTTCCTCTCCAGGGCTGGGACAAGCGTGCACCATCATTCCTGGCTTCTTTTTTTAACATATATATATTTGAAAGAGAGAGAATGGGTACATCAGTGCCTCCAAACACTGCCAATGAACTCTAAATGCATGATCACCTTGTGCATCTGGCTTACATGAGTTCTGGGGAATCGAACCTGGGTCCTTTGGCTTTGCAGGAAAGTACCTTAACCACTAAGCAATCTCTCCAGCCCTCCTTTCTCTCTCTCTCTCTCTCTCTCTCTCTTTCTTTCTTTCTTTTTCTTTTTGAGGTAGGATCTCATTCTAGGTTAGACTGTCCTGGAATTCACTATGTAGTCTCAGGGTGGCCTTGAACTCACAGTGATCCTCCTACCTCTGTCTCCTGAGTGCTGGGATTCAAGGCGTGCGCCACCACCCCAGATCAGCCCCCCTTTCTTTTACATAGATTATGGGGATAAGACTCGAGTCCTCCTACTTGCAAAGCAAGCACTTTACCAAGTGAGCCAGCTCCCAGCATCCTGGTTTTATACATTTATTTTTTCTGCTCATTAAAAACAAATACACATATATCATAATATATGTAATATACATTTAAGAGAGAGAGTGGGTAGGGGTGTGCTAGGGCCTCTTGCTTCTGCAAACAAACTCCACACATGTGTCACTTTGTGCATCTGGCTTTATGTGGGTACTGGGGAATTGAACCCAGACCATTAGGCTTTGCAAGAAAATGCCTTTAACCACTGAGCAGTCTCCCCAGCCTTCATCTGTCTGTCCATTTAAAAAAATATTTTATTTATTTATTTATTTGAGAAAGAGAGAGAGAGAGATACAGAAACAGGCAGATAGAGAGAGAAAAGAGAATGAGCTCTCCAGGGCCTCCTGCCAGTGCAAATGAACTCCAGATGCATGCACCCCCTTGTGCATCTGGCTTACGTAGGTCCTGGAGAGTGGAGCCTCAAACCGGGGTCCTTCAGCTTCACAGGCAAGCGCTTAACCTCTAAGCCATCTCTCCAGCCCTGTCTGTCCATTTTTAACAAACGAAATGTTTCCCAGACTCCTCCTCCTCCTCTTGCCCTCCGCCCCTCCTTATCTCCCGCTGGCCTGAGCACTTGTGCCTGGCGCAGGTTAACCTCCGACTGGGTTCTCACTCCCCCTCGGAGCCCCCCCAGCTGGCCATTGAAAAAGAAGGAAAGTCTTAGGTTCCCCTCCGAGAACTCTTGATGCAGGATTTGGGGCCCAGGAAGGGATTACATTCCATAAAAATGCAGGAGATCCAGGCTGATGGATCCTAACTTTGAGGTCCTAGTTGACAAAGAATTAAAAACACAGACTCGGAGAGAGGTAAATTATGAATGATGAAGTTTATTTGAGTTAGGATCCAGAGGGAAGGCTAGCAGGGAGGCCCAAGCCAAGAAAGATTCTCCTTCGGCTCAGCCTGGCTAGGAAGGCAGAAGGGAGCTGGAGAAAAGTCTGGCCATGGGTACACACCTGAAAGGTAGAGCCCAAGTCAAATGATCCCTCTCACACAGGGCTTAGAAAAGAGTAAAAGAGGTAAAGGACGCAAAGCTTAAAGAGGGATCCTAAAAGCACACTTGGCAGAGCATGGTGGCACACACCTTTAATCCCAGCACTTGGGAGGCAGAGGTGGGAGGATCGCCATGAGTTCGAGGCCACCCTGAGACTACATAGTGAATTCCAGGTCAGCCTGGGCTAGAGTGAGACCCTACCTTGAAAACAAAAAACAAACAAACAAAAAATCCTCCCCACACCCACTTTCCAGCCTGGAGAGGAGACTGAGAAAGACTTACACACATGTGTCAGGAGGGAAGAAGAGAGATTTGCACACGTGGCTAGGCTCATGTACACGGGTCAGACGCAGATGTGTAAGGGAAGAATCTGATTGGTTAGTGGACTCAAGAAATCGACTAGGGGGGAAGGGGGTATCCCACAGGTGTGTTAAGCCTTGGTAAAAAACTGAAGAAGCTGGAAGTGCTGCTGAAGGGTTGCTTGCAGCCATCTTGAATGTGACTGGGTAAGTCGCAGATTCTAGTCCTGCCAGGGCAGGGAAGGTGGCATCTCCTTGGGCCTCTGTCCCTGTCTGGCTACCTATAAAAAGCTATCTCTCTTCTATTCTCTTTCACAATAAGCCGACACTCCCCAAAACACCTGGGCAGGGGACCCCTAACAACTGCCCCAACTCCCTAAGCAGCATCAGATTCCCACTGGGAGGTGGGTGGGAGATGGCGCCACCTGCTGGACACACGTGAGAAGTGCGTGCCTGGTCCTCACCCCTTGAGGGGTGTCCTGGGTCCTTCGGAGCCTCCTCCTTCTGGTGAATTCCTCCCTTCAGGCGCTTTCCACAGACGTGACATTGTTCACATCTGTGAGGTGTGTCAGCTCCATCCATCTTCATTTACTCCTTGAATGTGAAGCAAGGGCCACCTCTGTGCTAGGTAGACATCAGTGGTACAGTGGCCAGCAAGACATCCATGGTCCCTGCAGGCTCTGAGGGCTGGAGGTGACCATTAAAGAATTCCTTTCAGGGCTGGAGAGATGGCTTCGTGGTTAAGGCGTTTGCCTGCAAAGCCTAAGGACACAGGTTCAATTCCCCAGGACCCATGTGAGTCAGATGCACAAGGTGGCACATGCATCCGGACTCTGTTTGCAGTGGCTAGAGGCCCTGGTGTGCCCATTCTCTCTCTCTCTCTCTCTCTTTATCTCTGCCTCTCTTTCTCAAATGAACAAAAACAAAATACAAAAAAAAAATTTAAGAATTCACTTCACAAGGAAACATTTAAACATTTCATCTTAGCCATAATCATACATAATGCGGAAGGGAGTGCACACAGGCTCAGAGAGGCAGAGTGACTCGCTAACCATCACACAGCAAGAGAAGGTGGGGCTCAGATAGGAACCCAAGACTATCAGACCCCCAAGGGGCTACGAGGAGGTATACCCAAGCTTCAGGAATTCCCCAAAGCTGGCCTTAACAAAGTCCCGGGGGAGGAACTTTCTCCCAAGTTGGTTTCAGCTGGTCTCAGCTAGTACCAGGATTGGACCAGGCCCCGCCTAGAGCTGCATCTCAGGGGACAGAGAACTTCTAGAACACTGCGTTCTCAAACTCTAGCCTCAGAGACCACCTTCCTCAACCACACCCTCATCCCTCCCGTCAAACAAGCCCACCTGCCTTCATGGGAAAGGCCCCTGTGGTAAGATGGGATTCCAGGGCCACCTAGAAATTGCCGTCTCTTTGTGGCCTCAGTTTCCCCTCCTGCTGAATGAAAGGTCAGACTGGACCATCTAAAGGTTTCTTCTGAAGTACGATATCACCCTTCCCACCCACCTCCCTTCATCAGCAAATAAGGAGACGCACAGACATCTCAGAGGCCCCAAAGTGACCCCCACAGGAGAGACCAAAGCCAAAACAGTTTCCTGGCAGTGAAGGACCCTGATTACATGGTGAGTGAGGGGTGAAGCAGGCAATGTGCCGCCTCTCCTGGACAGTTGCAACCTGCTGACTGATGGAGGGTTCCGTGGGCCAGACCCCTGGACGACCCTCTCCAGGCTGCAGCCAGAGCTCCTTGTGCAGAAGGCTCTTGTGTCTGAGGGCCCTTGGGGAAAATCGTGTACTGTCGGGTAAGTGTGGCTGGGACAGGGTCCCACCCAGATCCTATCACAGTCACGTGCCTGTAGGTGAGACTCCCAGCTCCTCTCTGTTTCACTTGTCAGATGAAGGTCACACCAGCTGGTGGCAGGATCAGGTGAGTGACTTCTGCCGAGGGCAGAGCACCTTGGACACTCTTAGCGCTCACAGGAACAGGGCTGCGCTCCCTCCTCAACAGTGCAAGAGTGTGAGTGACATTAAATGTTTCCTTGTGAGAGGAACTCTTCAGTGGTCACCTCCGGCCCTCAGAGCCTGCAGGAATCAAAGCTGTCTTCATTGTATCACGAGTGCCCACCTGGCACAGAGCTGGCCTCCCCAGCGTGAGATGAAGCGGGGAATGGAACAGCATTGACGGCGTGCACGCATCACTTTGCATGTCATGGGCATTCCTGCATGTTATCTCACTAAACTCCACACACACACACACACACACACACACACACACACCCCCTGCTCTGACTGGGGAAATGGAGGCTCGGTGAGGAAGTGCCAATGTATCACTGGGGCATTGCGGGATTCCAATCTTGGTCTCCAGGGAAGCTCAGCTTCTTATCCCTGGATTAGCCTGGATGGTCCTGGGGGGTGTGGGGAAATCACAGGCTTAAACACATTACAGCTGGCACTTCACTATTTTGGCCACAGGAGGGCAGTAGCATCCCAGCCATCAGCAGTTTGGTGGTGAAGCCTTCTCCCTCCAGGGTTAATTCCACCCAGAGGCAGAGAGGGAAGAAGGCAGGCTGGAGGGCCACTCCAGTTCCAGCAGAGCCAGACTAAGTCCCATCACCTCCACTGCCTTAGTACAAATGCCATAGGAAGAAGACCCGGGGCTGATGGACAGGCAGGTCCTAGCTCTGTCTATCTTGCTATGTGACCCGGGCTAGTCCTTGCTGTCTCTAGCCTCAGTTTCCCTATAAAATATGGGATTGCAACCTGACAGTCCCAAGTTGTGGTTGGTCAGTGCAAAGTTTTACAAAATTACTCCTTTGGCTGCCTCCCTCCGGGGTGGCTGCAGACATTGTCTCCCCCAGTCTCTCAGTTCCAGACACAGTGTCTGTACACGTGGACAGCCACAGTTCTCCATGACTGTAAACCCCGTTTATCCCTCCTGCTGCCCACATGTCCCTGACAGGGAATTCAATTCTCTCTGCCTTTTTCCTTTGAATTTTTTTTTTTTTTTTGAGGCAAGCCCAACAGACTGGTCATGTGTGTGTGTGTAAGGGAGAGAGAGAGAGAGAATTGGCACACCAAGGGTGTCCAGCCAATGTAATGAAACTCCAGGCACATGAGCCACCTTGTGCACATGTGCAATCTTATGCACACATTGCCTTGTGAGTCTGGCTTATGTGGGATCTGAGGAGTTGGACGTGGGTCCTTGGGCTTTGCAGGCAAGCACCTTAACCACTAAGCCAGCTCTCCAGACCTCCTTTGAATTTTTAATTTGCAAAATGAGGCTGCTCCTGCATATGTGTTTATGATTTTTCAATATATAAAATTATGATTGTATTATATGCATCCACATCTATTAGAAAATAGTAGAATTCTTGGTGTATACTCAGTACTCAGATCAAAAAAACAGAGTTCTGTTTTGCTCTGAGTTGTTTTTTGTTTTTTTTTTTTTTTTTTTTTGAGACAGGGTCCCATTATGTAGCTTTGGCTAGCCTGATACTTGCTGTATAAACCAAGCTATCCTTGAACTCACAGTAATCCTCCTGCCTCAGCTCAGAATGCCTGGCTGTTCCCTGTGAGTTGTTGTTGTTGTTGTTGTTTTGAGGTAGGGTCTTGCTCTAGCTCAGGCTGACCTGGAATTCATTATGTAGTCTCAGGGTGGCCTCAAACTCATGGCGATCCTCCTGCTTCCGCCTCCTGAGTCCTGGGATTAAAGGCATGCACCACCATGCCTGGCTTCCCCATGGTTTTTTCAAGTATTATTTTTACTTGTTTATGTGCGTGCTTGTGTGAGTGCAGATGCATGTGCCCCACACACTCCCCTGTGGAGACAAGGAGAGCGTCAGGTATCCTCCTCTGCCACTCTTCTGCTTTGCTTCCATGAGGCAGACTCTGGGGTCACAGATACGTTTGACCAGGCCTGGCTTGACATTGGCACTGGGGGTCAAAACCAGGTCGTCAGGCTTGCACAGCAAACACACTTAATCTGCTGAGCCATGTCTCCAGCCCTGTTCTGAGTTCTGTGCTAAACATTTTCTTCTTTCTTTCTTGGTGTGTTTGTGTAGGATATGAGTGCACACGTATGCAAAGATGCACATGCACCATACATGTGTGTGGGGAGGCTCTCTCCTCTCTCCTTCCTTAGTTCTGTGAGACTCAAGAGCCTCACGCTGAACCTGAGGCTCGCGGTTCTCAGTCAGACTGGCTGACCAGGGAGCCCTAGCCATCCTCCTGTCTCAGCCCCCTCAGCACTGACGTTACAGGTACCTGTGGCCACATTCTGTTTTCTCACATGGGTATTGGACTCGAACTCAGGTCTGCATTTTTACACAGCAAGCGTTCTTACCCACTGAGCCATCTCCCCAGCCCCAAGCCTTGTTTTGTTTAAAGATTTACTGCCTCTCATGGTCTTGCCTGAGTTTTCAAAAAATATTTTTATTTATTTATTTATTTGAGAGAGACAGAGAAAGAAAGAGAGAGAGAGGCACAGCAGGGCCTCTAGCCACTGCAAATGAACTCCAGACACATACACCACCTTGTGCTTCTTGCTTACGTGGGTCCTGGGGAATTGAACCTGGGTTCTTAGGTCTCACAGGCAAGCACCTTAACCACTAAGCCACCTCTCCAGCCCTGAGTTTTGTTTTTTAATTGTGGTTGAAGCCACATGATATCAAATTTGCCATCTGGACTGTCTTCCAGCATGGAGTCCAGCAGCAGTAAGTCACTCACAGCGTGGGGAAGCCCTTACCGCCATCCGTCTCCAGGGCGCTTTGCCTCTGAGCTATCTTTTCCAATTACAATTTCTAACTCATTCTTGATGGCACATAAAAATGAAATTGCTTTATGTGTTTTTCTATGAAACAGAATTACAGAAATCTCACTTGGAAGAATCTATTGTTGAATCCTTTTGGCGTTTCTGTTTAAGTGATGCAATCATCAGCTGATGGCATGAGTTTTATCTTTTTGCCTTTATCTTGCTCGTATCACCTGCTGGCCAGGACCTGGACCACAGTATTGAGAGGAGTGTGTTAGAGTCAGCATTAGTTGTCTTCTGATCGCAAGCATGACACGTTTTACCATCACGTACGAGGTCACCTATAACCTGCGCATGTGTTCGTTTCCCTTTACCAAGATGAAGCTGCCACTCCCAACTGATTTGCAAAGATTTTTATATGAATGAATGTCAGATTTTTGTTATTTCATTTTGTGGTTTTTCTGGACTTGTTCTGTGTCCCAAGCTGACTTCCAGCCGGCAGTCCTCCTGCCTCATCCTCAGATGTGATAGGTTGCACCACCACATCTGGCTAATTGTGAAATTTTACTGAATAATTTGTCCCTCCATTTAAATGATTGCTTTTACTATGTGCGTGTATGTGTGTTGCATGTACATGTGTGTACAGATGTGTGTGCCCCATACACACATATGCAGAGGCCAGAGGAGATCATTGTGTGTTGTGTATCTTCCTCAACTGCTCATCTGTGTTTCTTTTTTTCTAAATTTTTATTTATTCATTTATTTATTTATTTATTTATTTATTTATTTATTTATTTATTTATTTATGAGAGAGAGAGACAGAGAGAGAGAGGGAGGGAGAGAGAGAATGGGAGCACCAGGGCCTTCAGCCAATGCAAACGAACTCCAGAAGCATGTGCCACCTTGTGTATCTGGCTTACATGGGTCCAGGGAATCGAACCTGGGTCCTTTGGCTTTGCAGGCAAGCACCTTAACCACTAAGCTATCCCTCCAGTCCTTTTTTTTCTAAATTGTTATTTATTTATTTATTGAGGAGACAGAGACAGAGAGAAGTAGAGAGAGAGTCATCTGTGTGTTTCTTTGAGATGGAGTCTTGCCCTGAACCCAGAGCTGCTGTTTTTTTTTTTTTTTTTTATTTTTAGAGGGAGAGAGCTGAGTTGCCCCTACCCCTTACCTTTCATCAATATCTTCATGATTTCTTTCTATAGTTCCTGCCTACCGTAATTTTTTTTCTTCCTTCCTTCTCTCTTTCTTTCTCTCCCTCCTCCGCTCCCTCTCCTACTCTTGGTGTTGCAGATTTAACCTGAGGCCTTCCAAGGTCCTGCACCTCTGAACTGCACCCTTGGTTACTCCTGCTATAATTTTTCTGTGCTTAGACTTTCAACAGCTCTGGGTCCCCATATTTGAGTTACATCTCTTATAAGCTGAATATAATCTAGACTTTTTTTTCAGATTATTTTTTGAGGCAAGCCCAACAGACTGGATTTTTTTTTTTTTTAATGTGTGAGAACAAGAACAAGAGTGAGAGATAGAGAGAGAGAATTGGCACACCAGGGCCTCCAGCCACTGTAATCGAACTCCAGACAGATGTGCTGTCTTGTGCACGTGTACGACCTTGCATGCTTGCATCACCTTGTGCATCTGGCTTACATGGGACCTGGAGAGTTGAACGTGAGTTCATAGGCTTTGCAGGCAAGTGACCTAACCACTAAGCCTTCTCTCCAGCCCTGATCGAGGTGTTTTTGAGGTTAGGTCTTAATATACAGCCCAGACTCCTCCTGTCTCAGCCTCCCGAGTAGCTGAGATTGCAGATGTGTGCTACCACATCTGGCTCTTGCTTTCTACATATCTTAAAAAAAAATTTTTTTTTTGAGAGAGAGTGAGACAGAGAGAAACAGAGAGGAAGAAGCAGAGAGAGAGAGAATGGGCATGCCAGGGCCTTTTCAGCCGCTGTGAACAAACTCCAGACGTGTCTGTGCCCCCTTGTGGGCAAGCGCAGCATTGTGTGCTTACGTCACTTGTGTCTGGCTGAACATGGCACCTGGAGAATCAAACAGACATTCTTAGGCAATAACCGCTAAGCCATCTCTCCAGCCCATATTTTAAATTTTTGATTCAATAAATGTCTTTGAACCAACAAGTTTGGTCCTTTTATGTGTGTAACTGAGAGTTTATTCAGATCTTTTGGCATTGTGTATTGCCTAGTCATTCCATCTCCCTGCCCACACCCCCTTTTCCCCACACCATCAGAACCGCGTAAGGGTCTATCTTCTTTTTTTCTTCTTAATTTTGCTTTCTAATTGTTCAGAAGTTATACAGTCTATAACAGATTTTTTAAATATTTTATTTATTTTTTCCAAAACAGAGAGAGACAGAGAAGCAGTGACACCGAGAGAAAATATGGGCACACCAGGGCCTCTAGCTACTGCAAACGAACTCCATATTCATGCATCACTTTGTGTATCTGGCTTTATGTGAGTACTGGGGAATCAAACCTGGGTCATTAGGTTTTGCAAGCAAGCACCTTTAACCACTGAGCCATCTCTCCAGCCCCTATAACTGATTTTTAAATTATTTATTTATTTGAGAGAGAAAGGCAGATAGAGAGAGAGAGAATGGGCATGCCAGGGCCTCTAGCCACTGCAAACAAACTCCAGATATATGCACCACCATGTGCATCTGGCTTACATGGGTCCTGGGAAATCAAATCTGGGTCCTTAGGCTTCTCGGGCAAGTGCCTTAACAACCACTTAGCCATCTCTCCAACCCTATAATTGATTTTTTTTTTAGTACTGGCTTTCAGTATTTTAATACAACAACTAACAATGTCTGTGCTTGGTTGGTATAATTGCCCTCCTTCCCAATAACTGAAAGAATTTGAAAGCTTTAATTTTGACTCTCCTCTCCCAAATTATATGGCATCGTCCATTATGTTAGCGCTGGCCCATTTCTCTCTACCATAAATTAGACGTTATTATTGTGGAATAGTGCAGTCCACACTTGTTTATTTTCTCCACAACAGTTGCCAATGTCTTTGCTTGTTACCTCTGGAATCATCTTTGTCTGCCCAAAGTGAATTAGATTGTGAGTTTTCTTCCATGGGGCTATTTTAATGCAGTAATCTCTCTCACAGTGTTTATTTGTCTGAATATGTCAGAATTTCACCTCCTTTACGAAAGGACGGTATAGAGTCTACATTGGCAGCTACTGTTTCTCACTGAAAGTATAAGCCAACCAGAGATAGTGGCATACGCCTGTCATCCCAGCCCTCAGGACGCCGAGGAAGGAGTGAGACTTGGTGGCCAACCTAAGGGTATGTAAAAAGACCCTATCCTGGGCTGGAGAGATGGCTTAGCGGTTAAGGTGTTTGCCTGAGAAGCCTAAGGATCCCGGTTCCATTCTAGAGGCCCCACATAAGCAGGTGCACAAGGGGTCCCATGCGTCTGGAGGTCGTTTGAAGCGGCTAGAGGCCCTGGAGCGCCCATTCTCACTCTCCCTCTCTCTCTTTCCCTCTCTCTCTGTCATAAATAAATAAATAAATAAATAAATAAATAAATAAATAAATAAAAAAAGACCCTATCCTGTCCATTGTCTCCCAAAATATAATTCTAATATACTCTATCTTCTACTGGTGATGGTAAAGTCATTTATAAATTTAGTTCTTTATCCTTTGGGGATAATCTTTTTTTCTCTGATGCTTTTAACATCTTCTCTTTTTCTCTGATGGCTCATCCTTTTACTCTGGTGTATCCAGATGTTTCTCTTTATCAACCTTGCTTGGGATTTGCTGGGCTTCCTGGATCTGAGGTTTGTATCAACCATTATTTCCTCCTACACTGCCTGGACCTCCAGGATCCCACTATCTCCCTGTAGAACTCTGAATAGAAACACTATTGTCTGCGAGGTTACCAGCCGTCTCTTTGGCTGAGTCACCTCTGCCGTTAGACCTGACCTTTGAGGGTCAAATTCCAAGTAGAGTATTTTTTTCATTTCTGTTTACTTTCATTTGATTCTTTCTCAAATCCGGCTCCTCTTTTCAGCCTATTATTCCCTGCTCAATCTTTCCAAATTTCTCTTTTATTTCCTTAGAAACACGCACACACACAAAGCTATTTTAAGTTCATTTGTGGCCTGCTCCATTCTACTGTTTCCCTTTCCCTCTTCACTTGCGAAGCTTATCATTTTCCCACTGTGATCTTCCCACCATCTTTGGAACGTGCCGTGAGGACATTCCATCAGGTGACAGTGTAGAGCTCAGGTCCCCGGCACGACTGGGGTGTACCTCTGCCAGTGGACTCGGGGTGCTGGCAGGCAGGGGCCCTTCAAACTCTCAGCTTCAACTTTGTTTTGTTTTTAGTTGTCACATATATATATATTTTCCTGGATCTCATAAGGACATTTTTGTACAACTATCTAATGTACTTTGACTGTGTCTTCCTACGCTGCCCCATCTCCCTCTTCTCCCCTCCCGTTAGTCCCCTATGTTCCCCTAATCAGATTTACGTCTATCTTCACATCATACACACACACACACACGCACACACACACACACACACATATATACATGATTGATGTATCTATATAAAATCCAGGATTCACAAATGAGAAAAATATGCCATATTTGTCTAAGTCTGACTTAATTCATTTAATATGATTATCTCTAGCTGCATCCATTTTCTTGCAAATAACACAATTTTGTTCTTCTTTATGGCTGAAAAAAAAAGTCCCTTTGTATATATATTCCTTATCATTGCTCTGTTGTTAGACACTGACGCTGGCTACATGACTTACTATTGTGAGCAGCGCGACAGTAGACGCCAGCGTGCGAGTATCTCTGTGGTATGTTGACCTCGAGTCCTTTGGGTAAACACACAGGGGCGGTGGAGCTGGGTCAGACCTAGGAACTCAAACTCAAAATCACACGAGAACCAACTAGCGATGCGAAATTCTCAGGGGAGATATTTTTTTCCTTAACCTTAGGTCAAGGTCAGGGCAAGCAGGTTTCAATTCTTTCCCTTCTGTGAGGTGAGATTTATTTTTCATTCTTTCAGACACTCTGGGCATCGGCCTTTGAAGGACACTGGCACTTTGAACACTTGCTTTGAAGGGGTTTCCAGTTACATCCCCCTTAAGGAAGCCCGGGCTTGGCCTCCTGCTCCTTAAACCCCAGCAGCTTTGGAAGCCGCAGCCCCAGGTCTCTGAAGACGCCTGCCTGCGTTCCATCATGGTCGTCATTTTCTTACTCACACACCAGCTCAACAGTCTGTAGGGGGAGTGATTTTTAAAGCTACATCTTATCTGGCATTTTCGTTATAACCAGGGGAGTTATTAAAGGTATCTCATCTGGCAGAGTGCCTGAGACAGCCAGTCTCCTCAAGAAACTTCCAGAACTTGCATTGGCCTTTGGCCTACACAACAGCATACCGTATCTATCTGTGGTCGTTAATGCTATTGGGGTTGAATTTCCCTTAACACAAGCTTCCCAGAGGCCGGGAGGAAATAAGGGCTCAGTGCTCTCATGCTGTCATGGCCATGAGGCAATGCAGGCACATGAGAAAGATGATGTGACGAAGGCTGACTGTCCGCTCTGTGACACAGACCTGGCTGCTAGGGAAAGGGGCGGCACTTACACAGGGCATTGGCACAGGATCCACGCTTGATCATGTTTCCCCTCTGTGCTGAGGACCACATGCAACCAGGATATGGCCACAGAAAGCTGCAAAACTGACATGGATTTTTGTTTGTTTGCTTATTTTTGTTGTTTGTTTGTACCTTAAAAAAAGAAGTTTTTGAGCTGATGAGAATGGTTCACTGGTAGCACCTGCCACCCAAGCATGAGGGCCTGAGACTGTCTGAGGTCGTTTCCCTGGGATCCACGGAAACAGCTGGGTGTGGCCACACATATCCATAACCCCAGTCCCATAGGGAGCGGAGACTGAAGAATCTCTGGACTCAAAACACAGCAGTTCCACGCCCCTGGCTAGTTCTCATAGTGCCTGAGAGCCCTATGGGAGCTGCTGGAGGACAATGGTCACCAACAACACGAATGTGCAGGGGACCCTGCAGACTATGAAATCAACCATCTAGACAAGAAGTGCACACTTGTGTAATAGTGGCACACAGCCTCTGTGGGTAACCAGCTGTTCTCTGATTGGACGGGAAGCCCACTAGGTGGGAGAGTTCATATCCAGTACTGGAAATCAAGTCAGAATCCCATGGTCAAGAAACTCAGACTTCAGAGAGAAGCCCCCACTGCTTGCATACCAAAACATCCCTCAAATAACTTTGCACACCGCCTTTCACCCAAGCTGCTCTCACTCTTGGAGAATCTGTTTTATTTTACAGAAGGCAGAGAAAGCAGAGAAGAACCAAGATCCATCAATAAGACAAAAAGATAGCCGACTGCCCCCCCATGAGACGTGCCACCTCTAACCACATCTGCTGGGGCCCAGGAGAAACTGCAGAGGCAGTGGTGACATGAATCCTGCTCTTACTTCTAGCCTGACAACCAGCTCCAGGGCAATGGCTACAGGCACAGTGATTAATTAAAACCCATCAAAGCATAAATCCAGAGGCTACAAAGAACTTCACACTAAATCAGAATGCCAACAGGCCTGCCATGGCTCAGGGAACATTGTGGAAGAGGGGGCAGAGAGAATGTAAAAGCCACAGAGTGGGTAGGAGGAACCTGTGGCACATTCTCCCCCTTCGCCCCCCACTACTCCATAGAGATGGACTGAAACCTTTATGACCCCACAGTAAACACCATAACCCCACTGAGGAGGGCCCCAGGAAAACGGGAGTAGGAGTGAGGGAAAAACACAATAATATTATAATATAAAATAATATAATAGCCGGGCGTGGTGGCGCACTCCTTTAATCCCAGCACTTGGGAGGCAGAGGTAGGAGGATCACCTAGAGTTCGAGGCCACCCTGAGACTACATAGTTAATTCCAGGTCAGCCTGGACCAGAGTGAGACTCTATCTCGAAAAATCAAAAACAATAATAATAATATAATAACATATATAATATAAAATAATGTAATATATATATACAATAAAATAATTTGGAAAAATAAAAGCAGGTTCAGAGACACTCTGTCTCATGGAACTACAAAAATGAGCAATGGAAGGGGGGCACCCAATGTCCTCCTCTGGTCTCTACACAGGCATGTACAGGGTACACACATTTACACATATGTGTATATAACATACACAACCCACACATACCAAAACTATAATAACAACTTTTTTTTTTTTTGGTTTTGCGAGGTAGGGTCTCACTCTGGTCCAGGCTGACCTGGAATTCACTATGTAGTCTCAGGGTGGCCTCGAACTCTCGGCGATCCTCCTACCTCTGCCTCCCAAGTGCTGGGATTAAAGGTGTGCGCCACCACGCCTGGCCCAATAACAACTTTTTCATGCCTAGTGACATAGGCTTGTAACCTCAGGTACTTAGGAAGCTGAGGCATGAGGCTCTCAAAGCCTACCTGTACTGTATAGTGAGTTCAAGGTCAGCATGAATAACTTAATAAGTCCCTATCTCAAAATATAAAGGAGCTTGGCCTAGAGATGGGTGGGACTTAGTAGCACTGTCCTTGCCTAGCATGTGTGAGGGCCTGGGTTCGATCCTCAGCACTGGAGCAATAAATAAGTAAATAAATAAAATGACATTTTAAAAGTTTTAATGTCACAACATGAAAATACTGCTCACCATTTGGCATCACACCAGCCAGACTTGTGACCAGCAGATCTTAGCAGCCCTAACCGAAGGGCCACAAACAATGCATGTCAGGAGCCTGATAGAGAGGAAACTGGACTGCCTGATGGAGTGCCAACGCCTCAATTCTCATCTTTCTTAAAACAGAGCCTGTCCTGCTCCCTAAATATCACCCCCCCCCCAGTCTCTGCAAAGCTCCCTCGCACTCCCACCTACCGTCACACTTCTGACTCAGAGGGAAAAATAGTGCACCAGTAATTCATCTTCTTCAAGCACTGCCCGCGAGCTTCGAAGTTTTTTTCACAGCTGAGTTATTTCTGATCTTGGTTCTGGCAGAAAGAAATATAGATCAACAGTGGCTGGGAGACGTTTGGAAGCTTTGCCAAGTCAAACAGTGTCTAAAAGTCTACAGCTGAGCCGCCGGTCCTGAGAAAGTGTGTTTCCACTTACAGAAAAACACCTCAAAGCACTCGCCATGTAAAATCAGGAAAAAGGAGGGTCAGAAAAGACTCTCCAAGTGGTCTCACACACCACTCGGAGAGCCCTGGAAGAATCCAGACACTTGGCAGGCCCTGGGCCCCTGGAGACTGCAAAGCTTGAAGCCCTGAGCGGAGAGGTGAAAGGTGAGCCTGCGTCTGACAAAATGATGTGAGGTTGGCCAAGGCATCTGGCCTGGCTTCTCCTCTCTGCACTGTAAACAGGAATGGGGCTGCTGAGGCACTTTATGGGTTGGCTCAGCCATCAAGTAAGGTTAATATGGGACCACATGGCATCACAGTGCTCAGGAAGCTCCTGGGCTTTTTTGGGGGTGAGGGGTGCCCCATATGCTTATCTACCGAGAGGCATTTGCAGGAGCAGAGCATTAGGTATTCCACTCTTCTGCCTGGTTTTGTTTGAGCCAGAGTCTTTTTTACTGGTTCTGGAGCTTGTGGGGCTCCCATGATTCTTAGGTCTCTGCTCCTCTGTTGGACTGGGATTACAGACACGCATGGCCACCATCCAGCTATTTATGTGGGATCTGGAGGTTCGAACACTGGTGGTCTCAGGCTCCCCTCAGGCCCTCATGCTTGTGCAGAAAATGCACTTAACAGCTGAGTCATCTCTCCAGCCCCAAGCATTATTTTTTATTTTTTATTTTTTATTTTTAGAGAGAGAGACAGAGAGAGACAGACAGAGGGAGAGAGGGAGAGGAAGACAGATGGAGAATGGGCGCGCCAGCAGTCTCTCAGCTGCTGTGAACGAAATCCAGATGTGTGCACCCCCTTGTGGGCAAGTGTGGCATTGCGCCCTTGCGTCACTTTGCATCTGGCTAAAAGTGGGACCTGGAGATTGGAACCAGCGTTCTTAGGCTTAGGAGGCAGGCGCCTTAACCGCTAAGCCATCTCTCCAGCCCACATTTGTTTTTATTGTTGTGATGATCATAAGATGATGATGATGATGAAGACTTTGAACATTTCTCAGGGAAGAGACAGGATAAGGCCACTTTAAAAAATGACCCACGAAGCTAGACATGGTGACACACATCTTTAATCCCAGCACTTGGGAGGCAGAGGTAGAAGGATCACCATGAGTTCAAGGCCACCCTTAGACTACATAGTGAGTTCCAAGTCAGCCTGGGCTACAGTGAGATCCTACCTCGAAAAAACAAACAAACAAACAAGGCTGGAGAAATGGCTTAGCTGTTAAGGCGCTTGCCTGTGAAACCTAAAGACCCTTGTTTGACTCTGCAGATCCCACATAAGCCAGATGCACAAAGGTGAGGCAAGCGCAAGGTCGCACGTTCCTACTAGGTGGTGAGAGCATCTGGAGTTTGATTGCAGTGACTAAAGCCCTGGTGCACCAATTCTCTCTCCTCCTATCTCTAAAAATAAAAATAAATAAATAAATAAGGTGTAAAGTGACTGAGAAAGACACCTGATGTCCACCTCTGGTGCACACTTATGTACACACACACACACACACACACACATACATGCATGCACACCGTATACACATGGGTGGAGGGGAAGGTCCATAGTGTGCTGGACATGTCAGGTTAAGACAGGAGGTTTGATGCAAGTTTGAGGCTACATAGCAAGTTCCAAGTCAGCTGGGCTACAGCGTGAGGTCAGGTCTCAACCAAAGAAAAGGTCAATAGGAGAAGTCAGCTTTGACTCCATCCTGTGTTTTCCCTTGGCCTGTTCCCAATGTTGCGGTTGTTGTCAGCACTGCTGTGAGCTGAGGTGTTTTGAAGAGCCTTCATGCTTACGCAGAGCACCCCACGTATCTCCTTGCCTCTGCTTTCCATCGGCTCTGTGAGGAAATCTGTCAACCCGTTTTTCAAACGAAGAAACCAAAATGCATAGCAATCAGAGGCTTGTCCATTTCAGTGATTTTGGGGTGGAGTTGGGATCTGAGCTGGGATCTCCCACCCTTGCAAGAGGCTTTGATCGGCATCCTGTCTCTGACATTAGTGGATGTGCACAGGGAGGGGCCTGTGTTGGCTCAGGAACTGCAAATTAATTGGAACCGCTCCTTGCCCCAAGAATGCTCACATGGAGATGGCTGGTTTAATGCCTCACTCCCTAGACTCTGCTAAAAGAGCAGGAAAGGTACTTCTTTGAAGGCTAGAAACTCAGAAGAATGGAGAGGATGAGAGAGGGGAGAACAGCAACAGAATATAGGGAGCTGAAGAGCAGAGGACTCTGTGTGCAGGCCGGGAAGCCAGTCCTAAGCTGAGGAGAAGAGAGAGAAGACCCACTGTGTTTACGCCCAGATTCTCCAAAGATGTAAGGCATGGCCTTGGCCCAAATGGGGAGCAGCTGACCAATCCCTGTTCTAGGAAGTCACAAAGCAAGCATCCTCAACAACAAAAGGCCTGTCCCTGTGAACTGCCCCCAATCTCTGGTGACAGAAGCCTGGAGTCTGTGCCTAGAAAGTGAGGCAGAGGGACCTCTGGACAAGTAGGTGGATGGCTGGATGCATGGATGGATGGGTAGCTGGATGGATAGATAGCTTAATGGATAGATGAACAGATAAATAGCTTGATGGAGAGATAGACAGACAGATGGATGGATGAAGAATGGGCGATGGGCCGAGTGTGGTGGTGCACTCCTTTAATCCTAGCACTTGAGAGGTAGAGGTAGGAGGATCGCCATGAGTTTGAGGCCACCCTGAGACTATCTAGTGAATTCCAGGTTAGCCTGGACTTGAGCGAGACTCTACCTCAAAAAAAAAAGAATGGGTGATGGGTGGATAGTTGGATGGATAACTTGATAGATGGGTGGATGGATACTGAAAATCCCACAACTCCCTCTCACCACATCCTAGAGTGCCAATTCAGGCTCTGCCCTCCAGCAAAAGATGTAGCAGGGGAGGGCTTTATGACCACCACCCAGGCAGATTCCAAATCCTCCCCGCTGAGCCACTCCAAGGCAAGCTCACCGCAGACACTTTCTACACACAGGGAGAGGCCGTCAGCTCTTGTCCCAAGAACAGACAATAAGGATCCACAGGGAGGGAGGATAGATATACACATGAAACAAACACTCAAAGGAAAGCAACTCAGAGGAAATAGAGACTACTGAAGGGAGGGGGAGGGGGAAAAGCAATGCGAAATAAGAGCAATAATAATAAGTGTTTGCAACTACATCTCTACCCAGCCAAGACACTGACCAATAGAGTGAAGATTCTTCGAGTCGGGAGCCGTCCCACACGTTCAGTCGTCACTATTAACGGATTTCATTTCTGGAGGTTCATCTGCTTGCTGAAATTTACCTGTAACCTCCAACTCAACAGAGCTCTCAAGCCCATTCTCAGGCAAGTACCCAGCAGGAGAAAATCTGAGTGACAGGCCAGGCTATCCCTGCCTTTTGTAGTACTCCCTTACCGCACACAGGGACCTGGCTGTCGTCCTCAGCATTGCAAAAAGAGAAAGTTTGAGTTCTTAGATCTGCTGGATACAGCGATGCTCTGCCATCTTGTGTTGGCTTTTAGGCTGTAAAGGAGTCCTTTTCCTACTGTACTTGGGGGTCACATTTTTTCACACATTTGGGGGTTTTGTCCATGATTTTACTACTTGACATTATGCCCAAGAGCTGTCTTGTGTTCCTGAGTGCAAGTTGCTGGGGGGACCTTAGGGAGCATGCCTGTGCTGAGTGAGCCTCACGGAGGCATGATAAAGCCCTTGATCATGAGTAGAGAGCCCATGGTGATAAGACAGTGGGTTACAGAACCCGTGGCCATGGGTGACAGAGTCCCTGAACATGGATACGGTATCCTTGGCCGTGAGTGCTGTGTTGCTGACCATGGGTGGCAGCAGCCTTGACCAACCATCAGTTACACATCCCTTGGCCAGGGATCACAAAGCCTTTGGCCATAGATACTTTGCCCTTGGCCAAAGGGTTAAGATAAGTATTAGCTGGGAGCGGGGGAGCACCGTGTGGGGAGCTTGCAAAAATGATTAGGTTTTGGCCTTATTATTTGAAGCCTTTTCCATGCTTCATATGAACCTCTAGCTGGGCCCGATGACTCGCTTCTCTAACCCCAGTACTCAAGAAACTCACACAGAAGACGACCGTGAGGTCAAAGCCAGCCTGGGCTGTTACAGAATAAGAGTTGGTATCTCAAAACCAGCAAACAAACAAAAAGCAGCCGGGCGTGGTGGTGCACGCCTTTAATCTCAGCACTCGGGAGGCAGAGGTAGGAGGATTGCTGTGAGTTCAAGGCCACCCTGAGACGACATAGTGAATTCCAGGTCAGCCTGGGACAGAGTGAGACCCTACTTTGAAAAAAAAAAAAAAAAAAAGCTATAGCTCAGCAAGCCAGAATTGGTGGTTGTCACCCAATTCACTGATGTAATTGTTCAGCATCACGAAACTCCTAAGTGACAAGGGGACAGCAGGAAGCCAAGATGGTAGCCTAAACTCCCCACCCTTCATTCACAAAGATGGCGGTGACATCATTGCAAGGCTCATGGAGAAGGCTGAGGCAGCCAGACAGCCAGATCCTCACTTCCTCAAGTGAAAAGTCAACCAACGATGCTACAAAAGGCTGTGGTCTCAGAATCACATGTTCTAATGACACAGACATAGAAACCAAAATAATCCGATAAGGAAAATGAAATAGTTAACACTGGGGAGGGCATCTTGGTGGCTGGGGGTGTGCAGTAACTGTAATGTTTATTATTGGAATTTTTATAACGATTTGTCTATATGAGGAGGCTAACTAAAATAAAAGGTAGGGGCTGGAGAGATGGCTTAGCAGTTAAGCTCTTGCCTGTGAAGCCTAAGGACCCCTGTTCGAAGCTTGATCCCCCATTACCCACATAAGCCAGATGCACAAGGTGGCACATGCATCTGGAGTTCGTTTGCAGAGGCTGGAGGCCCTGGTGCGCCCATTCTCTCTCTCCCTCTCTCTCTTTCTCTCTCTCTCCCTCTGTCTGTCTCTGTCTCTCTCTCTGTCGTTCTCAAATAAATAAACAAAAAAAATTAAAAATAAATAAATAATGCTGGGCGTGGTGGCACACGCCTTTAATCCCAGTACTCAGGAGGCAGAGGTAGGAGGATCACTGTGAGTTCAAGGCCACCCTGAGACTACAGAGTGAATTTCAGGTCAGCCTGGACTAGAGTGAGACCCTATCTCAAAAACAAACCAACAAACAAACAAATAAATAAATAAATAGTAAATATAAAGGAAAGAAATAAACAAATTTCTCTGCTCTGGAGCGAAACCTGCAAGCCAGAACATGGTCTACTGGGGGCAGGCTCACTTTTATTGTCCCTCCCCCCCTCACCCCATGAGACTCTAATCTGACCTGGAAGATACCTCTGGGCCCCACAGCATCATGGAGAGGGTGGCATTTCTCTGTTTGAGTGATGGCCCCAGGCTGGATGAAGATCCCAGCAGGGACTCACTGCCCCAAGACCCCATCTGTGGAGGACCGCCTGCCCAGACTGAAGGCTGTGATATTGATCTATGAAGTCAATGGCAGGTTGCCTTCTCTGAGGACGGCCCTGCCAGCCCATCCTCCATAAGAGAACATGCTAATGACACTGTGCTGACTGATCCCTCAAGGGACAACCACAGCACCTGAGGTCACAGAGACAAAGGAGGATTCCCCAAGGAGGCAAGGACCCTGTCCCCATCTCAAATTCAGAGGGGACGTCCTGGTCCTCTGCCCTGATCTCCCCTGGCCTGGCTCACTGTTGTGGGTGGTGGCTCTTCCTAAGGAGTCTCAGGTGACAGTCCCCAGAGCAGATGGCCTGAGGCTGAGTCCTAGGCACCGCAGCACCCTCATCAGCTCCTCTCTTCTCCAAGTCAGACTCAGCCACCAAAATCATTGCTAGCTGGAGACCATCCCCCTCCTGTGGGGATTGAAGATCCTAAAAGACTTGTCTTTCCCCCACAGTGAGGATCACAATGGAGTCTCACCTCAGGCCATCCTCACCTTCTTCTCAGAACCAAACAGACACCCAGACACTTCTCACCTTCCTCGTGAATCATGCCTGTTTAGGGAAATAAAAAGGTGAGAAGCCAAAGACTGTTTTGGGAAACACGAACAACCAGCCCTCTTGCGTATTAAAATAGATGATGAGATCCCTGAATAAATAGCATGGGCAAGGGCTGGAGAGATGGCTTAGGGGTTAAGGCGCCTGCCTCCTAAGCCTAAGAACACTGGTTCCAATCTCCAGGTCCCACGTTTAGCCAGATGCAAAGTGACGCAAGGGCGCAATGACGCACTTGACCACAAGGGGGCGCACACATCTGGATTTCGTTCACAGCAGCTGAGACACTGCTGGCGCGCCCATCTCTGTCTTCCTCTCCCTCTCTCTCTCTGTCTCTCTCTGTGTCTCTCTCCAAAAACATAATAAAAAAATAAAAAGTTATTAAATAGCATGGGCAAGAACATGGTGTCTGCACAGGACAAAAGTCAGAGAGTTTGGATACCTTCACACATATGCTGACAATAGGTTATTATAAAGCAAAGTAAACTCTAGGAAGATTGTCTAAAGTTATATGTGCATACTGACCAGATCTTTGGAGAAACGGGAAGCTTTTAAACTTTAAAAATACTTAAAAGGGACTGGGAGGTGACTCAGCACTTCAGAGTCCTTGCTGCTTGAGTATGAGGGCTGCTCAGGCCAGAGACCACCAAGTTTGACTTCCCAGAAATTAAGCTGGGCATGGCCAAGCATGTCTGTCATCCCAGTCATCCATGGGGAGAAGAGACCAGAGAATCACAAGGGCTCACTGACAGATGGCAGCTCTGGGTTGAAGAGGAGATCCTGTCTCAAGGAAGTACACAGATGAGTGATTAGAGGACGTTGCATGTTCTTCTCTGGCCTCAGCACACATGTGCATGGGGTACACACACATGCATACAACACACACACAAGACACTGAGGAGGGGCTGGGAAGATGGCTCAGTGGTTAACAGCACTTGCTGCACAAGCCAGGCAACCAGAATTCATATCCCTAAAACCCACATAAAGCCAGCTGTAAATAGACAGATGTGGTGGTTTGAATGTAAAATGTCCCCCAATGATTCGTGTGTTTGAATACTTAATCCCCAGTTGATGATGCTGTTCTAGAAGGTCGTAGAACCTTTAGCAGGTGGAACCTTGCTGGAGGAAGTGTGTCACTAGGGCACGGTGGGCTTTAGGGTGTTGCACCCCAGCCTCACTTGCTGTCTTTCTCTCTGCTTCCTCCATGCTCATGTGACAATGTGATCCTGGCTTCCTGCTCCTGCCGTGCCTTCTCCCACGTAAAGGAATTCCCCCGGAACTGTAAGCCAAAAAAAAAAAAAAAAAAAAAAGCCTTTGTCTTCCTTCCACTTCTGGTTGAGTATTTTGTCCCAGCAAGACAGCAAAGAACTTAAGTCAACAGTGGTGGAATCTGGAGCATCCTGAAGCTTTTGAGCCTGCTTGTCTGGTGCTCACAATGGCAAATAACCAGACAGTCTGTCTCAAACAAGGTGGAAGGGAAGGACCAACACCCTGGTTTTCTTCTTGCCTTCTACACATGTGCTGTGGCATACATGTACCCATAGATCCACATCCACATGCAGCTCTCTCTCTCTCTCTCTCTCTCTCTCTCACACACACACGCACACAATCACTGAGAATGTTTTTTTTTTTTTTAAAATTTATTTATTTATTTATTTATTTATTTATTTATTTGCAAGCAGAGAGAAAGAGATAGAAGAGAGGCAGACAGAGAGAGTATGGGCACACCCAGGCCTCTAGCCACTGCAAATGAACTCCAGATGCATGTGCCCCCTTGTGCATCTGGCTTATGTGGGTCCTGGAGAATCGAACCGGGATTTGCAGGCAAATGCCTTAACCGCTAGGCCATTTCTCCAGCCCAAGGATGTTTTTTAAAAATGGAAAAGAGAACAAGTTTGACTGTCGAAATAAGAACTTTGCTACAGACAAAGTGAATGGGGGGTGGGGAGTGAGGAGGGGATAGATTGACAACCAAATGAAGGGTGAATTTTTAACATCCATAACCCAAGAACACACAAACCTGGCTGGTAAGAAAAGCCTTAAACCAACAAGGTTTTTATTTTCTTTTATTTTTTTGGAACTTGACAAAATGATACCAAATTTCATCTGGAAAAATAAACACGTGAGACCAGCCAGGGAAATTGTAAGGAAAAACAAAAGTAATGAAAGAGAGCTGGCCCTGCCAGATGTTAAAACATACTGTGAACGCAGTCATCTTTAAAGTCTTGTAGCACTGGAAAAGCAGTAGACAGTTCAATCCAGCTTCCACCCTGCCCCAGAGTGCAGAGGTGGAAAGGACACACGTGGACAGTCAGCTTGTAAATAAGAAGAGGCATTTCCTATCAGAGGGGAAAAGTCAGTGTTCAAAGCAGGGCATTGAGATTGCTGGAAGTCAGCCAGCTGGAAAAAATAAAATGGAATCCCTACCTCACCCCTTATACCCAAATAAATTCCAGATGGATCCAAATTTAAACAAACAAAAAAAACTAAACCATAAAAATTCTAAAGGAAAACATAGGTGAACTTATTTATAGTCTTGGAAAGATCTCTCTAAGCAGGATACAGAACTCAGAAGCCAGGGTAAAACTTCATCTGGGGAAATAAACAGGAGAGGAATCCAAAGAATAGTTTCTAGAAGATGACGGTCACGTCCTCTGTGAGATTAAGAAACGTGATGAATAGAGGGAAGAAAGGCAGGCTTTGCTACTTAAATGATGCAGCAGATGAGAACAGCTGTGATCGGGCCAATCCAGTCCCTGTTTCCCAAATCCTTCTGAGGGAGTCCCTTCCTCTCAGTGCCCTCATCTGTCCCTATGCTGACTTTTTCTACAGGTGTGTCCTGCACACTTTACATAAAGCAAAATCTGATGTAGGAATCAGAGGTCACACAATTACCATGTATAACTTTTCATCAAAGCTTTCCCACTTGGTGAACCTTAGAGCATTTAAGAGGGGAAAAAAGGAAAAGAAAAAAAAAAGCACATTCACAGCAGCACTTTGTACGATCTCTGTCTGGAGTGTGTACGTGTGGGTGTGTGTGTGCAGAAAAAAAGAATGCAAGGAAATACAGTTCACCAAAGGGCTCCAAGATACCAACCACCTTGAACGGCCTTGGCAAGGAGATGAAAATCGCTCACTCCATGTCCAGCCAGGCACACAAAAGTGTGTGTGTTATTTTCATTTTATTTATTTATTTAATTATTTATTTATTTAATTTATTTATGAGAGAGTGCATAGGCACAGCAGGGCCTCTTGCTGCTGCAAAGGAAATCCAGATGCCTGCACCACTTTGTGTGACTGGCTTTACATGGGTACTGGGGAATCAAACCTGGACCTTTAGGGTTTGCAAGCAAGTGCCTCTAACCACTGAGCAATCTTCTCAATTCTCTATTCTTTTTTTAAAATTTTATTTATTTATTTATTTGACAGAGAGAGAAAGAGGGAAGGAGGAAGAGAAGGAGGGAAGGAGGGAGGGGGAGAGAATGGGCATGTCAGGGCCTCTAGCCACTGCAAACAAACTCCAGATGCATGCGCCATCTTGTGCATCTGGCTTACGTGGGTCCTGGGAAATTGAACCTGGGTCCTTGGCTTTTTAGGCAAATGCCTTAACCGCTAAGCCATCCCTCCAGCCCTCTCTATTCATTTTTATGTCTTTCACATTGTCTGTGGTTTATTTTCATGACTTTTGTAATCAGAAAAGTAAGAATTACATCTTAGTATCTAGGGTTAAACGGTGATAAATGAAAAATCACAAGTGAGGGAAGGTCCTGGGCAAAGATGGGTACTTCCTATTTTCCAGATGTCACCCCCACGTCCCTGGATCCCATTCTGTCTGGCATATTCCTGAAAATGGAGCCCAGCAGCCACCTTCAAGACACATCCTCAGTAGAATGAGTTTACAGCTCATATCTCATGAATACCCAACCTGGCCTTGTGGACCACCTGAGCAGTTTAGTATCCATGACTACCTGGCTGCAAGGTGGGGACTTAAGAAGTCAGATAAGGCTGGGTGTGGTAGCGCACACCTTTAATCCCAGCACTTGGGAGGCAGAGGTTGGTGGATTGATGTGAGTTCAAAGCCAGCCTGAGACTGCAGAGTGAGTTCCAGGTCAGCCTGGGCTAGAGTGAGACCCTACCTCAAGAAAGAAAGAAAGAAAAAAGCCTGGCATGATGGCTCACGCCTTTAATTCCAGCACTTGGGAGGCAGAGGTAGGAGAATTGCCATGAGTTCAAGGCCAACTTGGGCTAGAGTGAGTTCCAGGTCAGACTCAGTGAAAGTGGGACCCTGCTTCAAAAAAAACCCAATTTGCTAGGCATGGTGGTGCCCGTCTTTAATCCCAGCACTCAGGAGGCAGAGGTGGGAGGATCTCTGAGAGTTCAAGGCCACCCAGAGACTACATAGTGAATTCCAGGTCAGCCTGAACTAGAGTGAGACCCTACCTCGAAAAACGAACCAAACAAACAAAAAAAGAAGTCAGATAAACCTTGATCCCTGTGGATGCCCCATGTGAACTTGGCCAAGGGATCCCTAACTCCAGGCCTTGATTTCCCCATTTGGCCATGGAAGCACTTTCTTTGTAAACCAGGTGAGAATGAAATGAGAAAAGGAAGAAGGGAAAAATAAAACCATTAAATCTAAAGCCCAGCACACAGTAGGCATTCCACAACAAGGTGCTATCATTTGTCCATGCCATTATTGGTTACTAATTTGTTGGGGCATGCTCCAAGGCAGCAATTGGGGAGCGCCCCCCCACCCCACTTCACCCTCAAATAAGTACTTATGAAGAAGTCCTCTGGACGAAGGCCCAGAAGGCAGAATGTTAAAAGGATAAATAAAGCGTCTCGCCGCGCTGGACAAAGTCTGCGCGGGCCAGAGGGGGAAGGGGCGAGGGTGGCTCAGAGGGTTTAAGCCTGGGACAATGGGCGCCGGCGGAGCTGACCAGAGCCGCTTCTTTGAGTCGTGAGAAGAGCTATTTTCTCGCTTAAAGCCTTAAAGAGCCATTAAGTTGGGCAAATCACTGGTAAAACAGCTGGAATCTAAGTAGCAATTTAAACAGCCCATTGCCCTTCCATCCCTGGAATGTGAGCCGCTGGACAGGCGATCTCCGGTCCGTCTGATATTGTCAGACATAAGAGGATTGGGAGGGCTCCTCCCCAGGCCCTGAATGCAGTCGGCCTTTATTTAGCAAATCCACATTTCTGCCCCACCCCCTCCTCTTTTTTTTTTTTTTTTTAAGTGAGCAGAGCGAACTCTAATTTTCCCTCTTTTCTCCTGAATCGGTCCATTCTTTCCTTATGTGGAACTAATGAAGGCTTTGCAGAGTCCCCGCACAGGAATAAGGCCCTTAAATAAAAAATGTTTCATTGATCAACTTCAAAAAGTCTTTGGCGGGGCTTGGAGGTGGGAGAGGGAGGAGGTAGTTGTGGGGTGGGGGGTGGAGAGGAAGAGGGTCTCCCAGAGGCCTGGGAGGGGGAGGAGGGGTCTGCGCCTGATGTCGGAGTGACAGGCAGGGGAAGTGGGGGCCATGCATAATGTCCATTTCTGTCCCCTTAGATCCATTTGTTTGTTTTGTGGGCCGGTGATTCTGCCGGCGCCAGAGCCTCCTGCCCGAGCCCCACCATTCACCCGCAGCCGACAGAAGGAAGGCTGCATTGCTTTAAATGTGATTTTATTTTATTTTTTCTTAATCTCACCACAAATAAAAATTTGGGGCAGCCAAGCAGAGCTCTGGCCTTCCAACAATCCCCTAGAGCAATGTGGCTGCCAGCTTTAAAATTCTCTAACATCCCTTCCAGCAACATCCTCCAATCCTACAGTCCCAGGAAAGACAGCTGCAGCTCCAGGGCTTGGGCTCCCTACGATCGTGGTCGATAGATACTTAGAGAGCACCTACTATGTGCTAGGCACCTCCACTAGTTAATTGTATTTTTTATGAGTTTTCAAAGTAATCTTTAGAAATATTTAATTTATGTATTTACAAGCAGAGAGATAGAAGACAGACAGAACAGGCACGCCAAAGACTCCAATCACTGCAAATGAACTCCAGATGCATGTGTCTTTGAGCATCTGGCTTTACATGGGTCCTGGGGAATCAAACCTGGATCCCTTAGGCTTTGCAGGCAAGCGCCTTAACTGCTGAGCCATCTCTCTAGCCCTTCGAAATAATTTTAATTGCGGATGGCAAAACAGATCCATGATGCACCACAGGTGCCATAAAAAGTTAATCCCCCCATGTGAGACATGGGTTTTAGAGAGCCCTTTATTCAGGATGGTGTCCCTTAGGCTGATTAATTTCCCTAGAGCCACAACCAAGGCCCTCTAAGTCATGTGCCCCATCCCGCCCAGCCTGGCACTTCCTCCACCACCATGCATAGCTTCAAACTCAGCCTATCCTAAAATTCATATCAGTATATATTGACTGCCAGCTGTATGCAGGTCACAACACCAAAAGCTTTACTGATGTACTTGTGTGTGTGTGTGTGTGTGTGTACTCACATGTGTGCATATGTGTGTGTTTGTATGTGCAAGGGGAGGCCAAAGTTCTTGGGTGTCGTGCCATCCACCTTTTCTGAGACAGAGTCTCTAACTACCCAGGAGTTCAGTACGCTACACTGGCTGAGCAGTGAGCTCCAGGGACCATCCGGTCTGCACCTGTCCAGCCCTCGCATCACAAGCAAGTGCCACCACACCTGGCTTGACTATGTCTTTGCTCATCCCCCCCATCACTGAGCCCCTTTACACTCATTTTAATTTAATTTTTATTTATTTATTAGAGAGACAGAATAAGAACACTAGACCTCTAGCCACTGCAAATGAACTTAAGATGTATGCGTCACCATGTGCATCTGGCTTATGTGGGTTCTGGGAAATCGAACCTGGGTCCTTAGGCTTCTCAGGCAAGTGCCTTAACAGCTACACCATCTCTTCAGCCCTATACTCATTTTTTTTTTTTTGGGTTTTTCGAGGTAAGGTCTCGCTCTAGCCCATGCTGACCTGGAGCTCACTCTGTATTCTCAGGGTGGCCTCGAACTCCCGGCGATCCTCCTACCTCTGCCTCCCGAGTGCTGGGATTAAAGGCGTGCGCCACCACGCCCGGCCCTATACTCATTTTTAATGTAAGGAAGCCAGCCAAAGCTCAGAGAGGCTAAGTGCCTTCCTGAGGTCACACCAGCTGACCAAGCAGTGTCCATTCAAAGTTAACACATCTCCTATGGGAGACTTGCCATGCAGGAAGGAGGAGTACAGTACACTGGGGAGCACGACCCTCAGTCTCCTATAGAATGCACTGTGCCTCAGTGTCCCTCTCTAGACTTGAACCTGCCATGACAAGAATCAGGTCTCTTCTTCATCCCTAGTGTATGGCACAGAACTGGACAAGGGACTGTTGCTTAGTTGATGTCTTTCTAGATGGATCTGTGAGTCACTGTCACAACTGAGCCACTCCTTTTCTTCCTCAGACCCCTCTGGAGGAGGGAGTATGCCAGGGAAGGGGCCATATCATTTTCCTTGGCCCCAATTTCTTCATCTGAAAACAGGGCTTGAGACTTCCAACCTTAGCCTTTGACCTTGAGGACTAACCCAAGTACACCTTAACAGAATGCATGTGCCTGAGTCTGGTGTGCTACAGTCCTAAAAAAGTCGCTGTTGTCACTATCACAATGACCTGCCCCAGTGACATTCCAACCATGAGGTTTCTTACCACAGGGCACAACTGGCCTTAGGGACATATTAGCCCAAGTCCTTTAGTCAAGTTCTCTGTGACCAGACCCCACTCCCTAGCAAGAGCCCCAATGGCTCTACTGTGCACAGTGTTGTGTCTGTCTGTGCAGCCACAGTGACACTTTATTATAAGGACACTTATGCCCTCCTCCTTTGGTTTGGACACAGTCTTGGAGTTGAACTAGACTAGGCCTGGGGCAGAACAAAAACTGGAATCATCCATGCAAAGTGGTAAAGCAGATTTGAGATTTGAGAAAATAGCAGTAAGTTCCCAGACCAGAAGCCCTTAACTTCTTTCTGGATCCCAGAAACATGCCAGCGATGTCACCGGCCTGGACATGACCTCTTGTTTACAGATCAGGGACACGAATCCGCAGAGGGAAAAAGTCTCTGGAGGGAATACAGGCAAGAGTCGGCTAAGTAGCATGACTACTGAGACAAGGGAGGGTTCTAGGAGCAGTAGGCTAATCCAGTGTGGTCCGTGGACCTGGGCCTCACTTGATTTTTGAAAATTTATTTATTCATTTATTTATTTGCGAGAAAGAGGCAGAGAGAGAAACAGAGAGAGAGAGGAAGAGAGAGAATGGGCACACCAGGACCTTTAAACCAGTGCAAACGAACATCAGACACATGTGCAACCTTGTGTATGTGGAGTACGCGGGGAATCGAACCTGGGTCCTTAGGCTTCACAGGCAAATGCCTTAACCACTAAGCCATCTCTCCAGCCCCAGACTTGATTGTTTTAATGGATAATTACACATCTATTTAAAGGATTTTGATCATAATCACACCATATTACCTTCTCTTTTCTGCAACTTACCACATAAACATCCAGCTTCTTCCAAACTGGTCACTGTTTATTTTGATGTTATGTGCGTGTGTGTGCGTGTGCGTGTGATGGAGTCTAACTAGGGTTTTCTTCATGAGCATGGAAGGAGAGTTATTTGCTAGGGGCTACACCAAAAAGGAAATGTCTCCATCTCCCCCAGCAACCATTAGCTGCCAGTAACTCCTAAGAAGGGACAGGGCCTCAGGGTCTCTGGAGTGAACTTCTAATCACTTCCATGTCTTCTGGAGCAGACCTCTCACACCCCTCACGTCCTCTGGGGAAGACCTCTCACCCCCTTCACATCCTCTGTGGAAGTCCTTTCACCTCCCTCAGGTCCTCTGGGGAAGTCCTCTCACCCACTCAGTCCTCTGGGGAAGACCTCTCACCCCCCTCACGTCCTCTGGGGAAGTCCTCTCACCCCCTCATGTCCTCTGGGGAAGTCCTCTCACCCCCTCACGTCCTCTGGCGAAGTCCTCTCACCCCCTCACGTCCTCTGGGGAAGACCTCTCACCCCCTCATGTCCTCTGGGGAAGTCCTCTCACCCCCTCATGTCCTCTGGGAAAGACCTCTCACCCCCTCACGTCCTCTGGGGAAGTCCTCTCACCCCCTCAGGTCCTCTGGGGAAGTCCTCTCACCGCCTCACGTCCTCTGGGGAATCCTCTCACCCCCTCACGTCCTCTGGGGAAGACATCTCACCCCCTCAAGTCCACTGGGGAAGTCCTCTCACCCCCCTCACGTCCTCTGGGGAAGTCCTCTCACCCCCTCACGTCCTCTGGGGAAGACCTCTCACCCCCTCACGTCCTCTGGGGAAGTCCTCTCACCCCCTCAGGTCCTCTGGGGAAGTCCTCTCACCTCCCCTCACGTCCTCTGGGAAGTCCTCTCACCCCCCTCACGTCCTCTGGGAAGACCTCTCACCCCCTCACGTCCTCTGGGGAAGTCCTCTCACCCCCCTCACGTCCTCTGGGGAAGTCCTCTCACCGCCTCACGTCCTCTGGGGAATCCTCTCACCCCCTCACGTCCTCTGGGGAAGACATCTCACCCCCTCAAGTCCACTGGGAAGTCCTCTCACCCCCTCACATCCTCTGGGAAGTCCTCTCACCCCCTCACGTCCTCTGGGAAGACCTCTCACCCCTCACGTCCTCTGGGAAGTCCTCTCACCCCCTCAGGTCCTCTGGGGAAGTCCTCTCACCTCCCTCACGTCCTCTGGGAAGTCCTCTCACCCCCTCACGTCCTCTGGGAAGACCTCTCAGCCCCTCACATCCTCTGGGAAGTCCTCTCACCCCCTCACGTCCTCTGGGAAGTCCTCTCACCCCCTCAGGTCCTCTGGGGAAGTCCTCTCACCCCCCTCAGGTCCTCTGGGGAAGTCCTCTCACCCCCTCAGGTCCTCTGGGGAAGTCCTCTCACCCCCTCACGTCCTCTGGGGAAGACCTCTCACCCCCTCACGTCCTCTGGGAAGTCCTCTCACCCCCTCACGTCCTCTGGGAAGACCTCTCACCCCCTCACGTCCTCTGGGAAGTCCTCTCACCCCCTCAGGTCCTCTGGGAAGTCCTCTCACCCCCTCACCTCCTCTGGGGAAGTCCTCTCACCCCCTCACGTCCTCTGGGGAAGTCCTCTCACCCCCTCAGGTCCTCTGGGGAAGTCCTCTCACCCCCTCAGGTCCTCTGGGAAGACCTCTCACCCCCTCACACGTCCTCTGGGGAAGACCTCTCACCCCCTCAGGTCCTCTGGGAAGTCCTCTCACCCCCTCAGGACCTCTGGGAAGTCCTCTCACCCCCTCAGGTCCTCTGGGAAGTCCTCTCACCCCCTCACATCCTCTGGGAAGTCCTCTCACCCCCTCACGTCCTCTGGGGAAGACCTCTCACCCCTCACGTCCTCTGGGAAGACCTCTCACCCCCTCACGTCCTCTGGGAAGTCCTCTCACCCCCTCACATCCTCTGGGAAGACCTCTCACCCCCTCAGGTCCTCTGGGAAGTCCTCTCACCCCCTCAGGTCCTCTGGGAAGACCTCTCACCCCCTCAGGTCCTCTGGGAAGTCCTCTCACCCCCTCACGTCCTCTGGGAAGTCCTCTCACCCCCCAGGTCCTCTGGGAAGTCCTCTCACCCCCTCAGGTCCTCTGGGAAGTCCTCTCACCCCCTCACGTCCTCTGGGAAGTCCTCTCACCCCCTCACGTCCTCTGGGAAGTCCTCTCACCCCCTCACGTCCTCTGGGAAGTCCTCTCACCCCCTCACGTCCTCTGGGGAAGACCTCTCACCCCCTCACGTCCTCTGGGGAAGTCCTCTCACCCCCTCAGGTCCTCTGGGGAAGTCCTCTCACCCCCTCAGGTCCTCTGGGGAAGTCCTCTCACCCCCCTCAGGTCCTCTGGGGAAGTCCTCTCACCCCCTCACATCCTCTGGGGAAGTCCTCTCACCCCCTCACGTCCTCTGGGGAAGTCCTCTCACCCCCTCACGTCCTCTGGGGAAGACCTCTCACCCCCTCACGTCCTCTGGGGAAGTCCTCTCACCCCCTCAGGTCCTCTGGGGAAGTCCTCTCACCCCCCTCACGTCCTCTGGGGAAGTCCTCTCACCCCCTCACGTCCTCTGGGAAGACCTCTCACCCCCTCACGTCCTCTGGGGAAGACCTCTCACCCCCACCCGTCCTCTGGGAAGTCCTCTCACGTCCTCTGGGAAGTCCTCTCACCCCCTCACGTCCTCTGGGAAGTCCTCTCACCCCCTCAGGTCTTTTGGGAAGTCCTCTCACCCCCTCACGTCCTCTGGGGAAGTCCTCTCACCCCCTCACGTCCTCTGGGGAAGACATCTCACCCCCACGTCCCTCTGGGAAGACCTCTCACCCCCTCACGTCCTCTGGGGAAGTCCTCTCACCCCCCTCACGTCCTCTGGGGAAGACCTCTCACCCCCTCACGTCCTCTGGGGAAGTCCTCTCACCCCCTCAGGTCCTCTGGGGAAGTCCTCTCACCCCCTCAGGTCCTCTGGGAAGTCCTCTCACCCCCTCAGGTCCTCTGGGAAGTCCTCTCACCCCCTCCCACGTCCTCTGGGAAGTCCTCTCACCCCCCTCACGTCCTCTGGGAAGACCTCTCACCCCCTCACGTCATCTGGGAAGACCTCTCACCCCCTCACGTCCTCTGGGGAAGTCCTCTCACCCCCTCAGGTCCTCTGGGGAAGTCCTCTCACCCCCCTCAGGTCCTCTGGGGAAGTCCTCTCACCCCCTCACGTCCTCTGGGAAGACCTCTCACCCCTCACGTCCTCTGGGAAGACCTCTCACCCCCTCACGTCCTCTGGGAAGTCCTCTCACCCCCTCACGTCCTCTGGGGAAGTCCTCTCACCCCCTCACGTCCTCTGGGGAAGTCCTCTCACCCCCCTCAGGTCTTTTGGGGAAGTCCTCTCACCCCTTCACGTCCTCTGGGGAAGACCTCTCACCCCCTCACGTCCTCTGGGAAGTCCTCTCACCCCCTCACGTCCTCTGGGAAGTCCTCTCACCCCCTCACGTCCTCTGGGGAAGTCCTCTCACCCCCTCACGTCCTCTGGGAAGACCTCCACCCCCTCAGGTCCTCTGGGGAAGTCCTCTCACCCCCTCACGTCCTCTGGGAAGACCTCTCACCCCCTCACGTCCTCTGGGGAAGTCCTCTCACCCCTCACGTCCTCTGGGAAGTCCTCTCACCCCCTCAGGTCCTCTGGGGAAGTCCTCTCACCCCCTCAGGTCCTCTGGGGAAGTCCTCTCACCCCCTCACGTCCTCTGGGGAAGACCTCTCACCCCCTCAGGTCCTCTGGGGAAGTCCTCTCACCCCCTCACGTCCTCTGGGGAAGTCCTCTCACCCCCCCACGTCCTCTGGGGAAGACCTCTCACCCCCTCACGTCCTCTGGGAAGACCTCTCACCCCTCACGTCCTCTGGGGAAGTCCTCTCACCCCCCCCCACGTCCTCTGGGAAGTCCTCCTCTCACCCCCTCACGTCCTCTGGGGAAGTCCTCTCACCCCCTCACGTCCTCTGGGGAAGTCCTCTCATCCCCTCACGTCCTCTGGGGAAGACCTCTCACCCCCCTCACATCCTCTGGGGAAGACCTCTCAGCCCCTCAGGTCCTCTGGGGAAGACCTCTCACCTCCCTCATGTCCTCTGGGTAAGACATCTCGCCCCCCTCACGTCCTCTGGGGAAGACCTCTCACCCCCCTCACATCCTCTGGGGAAGACCTCTCAGCCCCTCAGGTCCTCTGGGAAGTCCTCTCACCCCCTCACGTCCTCTGGGGAAGTCCTCTCACCCCCTCACGTCCTCTGGGGAAAACCTCTCACCCCCTCACGTCCTCTGGGGAAGTCCTCTCACCCCCCCACGTCCTCTGGGGAAGTCCTCTCACCCCCCTCACGTCCTCTGGGGAAGACCTCTCACCACCTCACGTCCTCTGTGGAAGACCTCTCACCACCTCACGTCCTCTGGGGTAGTCGTCTCACCCCCTCACGTCCTATGGGGAAGACCTCTCACCACCTCACGTCCTCTGTGGAAGACCTCTCACCCCCTCATGGTGTTCTTTGTTCACAAGGAGCTTTGATAGGACTCCACTGTCAATGATAGTTATTCTTGTTGGAGTGTGAAGAGCACCTAAGCAGGAGCCACAGAACCTGGACTTGACTCCTGGTTCTGCTTTGTGATGGAACAGAGTTACTGAACCTTGTCAGCACTGTTATCAGGTGGTGTGGACTCACGTGGGGGAATGTATGTAGTGTTCAGAACAAGGCCTGACCTGAGTGTTATCAGTGAGTGGCAGTTCTTCAAGGTCTCGTCTCTCCCTGAACAGTGTCTGAGCAGGTCTATTTTGGCTGCAAATAACTGAAACCAACATTACTATCTGAGGGCAGAAGGCATTGCTCCACCAAGGCCATAAACACTGTCCTTTCTTTTCTTCCCTTCTTCTTTCACTCCCCTCGTCACCTCTCTTCTCTATCCCCCCCCCTCTTTCTTTGCTTCTCACTGCATGGTGGATCCCTTTTCTTGGCCACTTGCACACACGATGACAGGGTTGGGCTCCAAGGACAGGCCCGGGGGACAGCAAGGGCATTGCAAGAAAGAGGAAGGGAATGAACTGCAGCTCAGAGTGAGGCATTTGTAGGCAGAACGCCGAGGACAGAGGTCAGTGGGGCTTGTCTCGGAGGTCCTCAGTGGACCTCTACCAGCTGTGAGTCTGAGCCTCTGTGGAGTGGTTGAAAGAAAATTGGAATCTCCTCTGCAAAGCCTGTGGCCAGAGAAGGGAAGAAGCCATGGATACAGCTATGCTCAGTGTGTGTATTGGTGGTGGTTGGGGGGCGGGCGGGAGGAGGCAGAGGCAGAACTTGAGGAAGTGCTAAAGGCTGCTGCATGTAGTTTGATACCCCTAAGCGAGCGCCAATGGAAGTGTCCAAGTGAGCACTGGATGTGAGGCTGGGCCTCACTTGCCCCAGCTGTCAAATAAGGAACCCAGGCAAAGTTGTCTCTAGGATGCATTTGTTCATGAACTAGCACCCAAGAGTCAATATCAAATAATCACCTCAACGGTGCTGGGGGTCCCAGTCGGCATGCTGCCAGGCCCTACACCAGCTGGGCTGTCGAGGAAGAGTAAGGTCCTGCCCGAGTTCCACTTAGGAACCTTTGAGAAGGTCTTCTGGTGTCATCATATTTCACGTGCTTTCTATGCAGGGCAGGGATGGGGCTGTTCCAGCAGTCTGGGGACAGTTCAAAAGTGGCAGAACAAGAAACCGGGTAAGTCCTAAATCAACCAGGTGGGTTGCACACTGCTACAATTTGGGCACCAGGTAGAAACTACTTTTCTCAATATTGGAACAAGAGCAGTGAAGAGTGTCCAACCCTGCCATGGTGCCTCCTCGGCCCATAGGCCTCAGAGTGTTTGGTGAGTAGATTGAACAGACCTAAGTTCAAATTCCACCTCTGACATTTTCTAGCTCTGTGACCCTGGACAGGCAACCCGAATCCCCATGTTCTCAGGTGTCCAGTGGGGACAGCAGCAGTTTTCATGTCACGAGGATAAGTGATGTGATATATAGATATCCCAGTGCCACATGGGGCACACAGGGATACTCAACAAATGGCAGCTATAGTTATACCAAGGGAGGAGGTCACCATCACAAATCAGAAAACGCCCTGTCACAACTCAGGATGGCCACCTCAGGGCCTGCACCACAAGCAAAGGACCTGGGCTGGAGAGATGCTTAGCAGTTAAGGCGCTTGTCTGCAAAGCCAAAGGACCCAGGTTCAGTTCCCCAGGATCCACATAAACCAGATGCATAAGGTGGTGCATGTATCTGGAGTTCATTTGCAGTGGCTAGAGGCCCTGGCATGACCATTTTCTCTCTCTCTTTCTCCCTCAAAAAAAATTCAGGGCTGGAGAGATGGCTTAGCGGTTAAGGCGCCTGCCTGCTAAGCCTTAGAACCCAGTTCCAATCTCCAGGTCCCACGTTTAGCCAGATGCAGTGACGCAAGGGCACAATGCCACACTTGACCACAAGGGGGCGCACACATCTGGATTTCGTTCACAGCAGCTGAGAGACTGCTGGCACGCCCATCTCTATCTGTCTCCCTCTCCCTCTCTGTCTGTCTCTCTCCAAAAATAAATAAAATAATTTTTTTAAAAAATTCATAAATAAAATTTAAAAGCAAAGGACTCTAGGCAGTCTGGAGATGGCTCAGCTGTCAAGAGCACTTCTTGTGAAAGCATATGGGCCTGAAGAGGCCTGAGAGAGGGACCCTAGGCCCACAGGGAGCAAAGACAGGAGAATCGCCACCAGAGCTAGCAGGGGAAAAAAAAAAAAAAAAGACAAGCTCTGGGACCAGTAAAAGACTTCAGCTCAAGAAATAACAGGTGGAAGAGAGCCATGGTGCTCCAGCCACCACTGGTAAGCGCACCCTGCCACAGGCGAGCCCATGGGGCACCATATGGACACATACATGTGTATATACTGTGCCACACACATACACACACCACACCATATGCTACATTTCACACACACAAGCAAAAGAATAAAGAAAAGGACTCTAGGGATTAACATGCAAGAGCTCAGGCACTGAGCAGCCACCAGGGTTTTTATGCAATTTCATTTTTATATGAAAGAGGGACAAAAGCCTCAGAAGTCATCAAGACTGAGGCGTAACGTGGGTCTGTGTAATGACATTTTACGCTTGCAGGATACTATATTCTCAAAGAACTTTCACAACTGTTACTAATCAAGAGAATTCTTCCTGGGGAAGTTTTCACAAAGTAAGGCATTCATAAGCAGCTGGGTATTACAACCACGGACTACTCACAGTAGCATTCACACTCGCAGTAGTAACGGGCATGTTAACAACCCTAACGGTGTGCACAGAGGACCTGTTTTCACCAGGCGTGATTCTGACAGCTTCGGGTGTAGGATCTCATTGTAGACGCCCTCCCCAAAAACACCAGCCTCCAGCTCCTTTGAAGAGGAGGCTAAAGTTCAGAGAGGTCCTGGGACACATGCCTGCTTGTTTTTAACCTTCCCCCAAACTCTGAGAGACCAGCCACGTTGAAAAAGTCAGGCTTGAGCAGAGACATTGAGTCTCTGCTACAGGGTTGCTCAACACTGATGGTGCGAACTGAGCCCAGACCCATCCAATGCAGTGCCCACAACTTTCCTGCAGCTGAGGGCTGGGGTCTGGTCACAGAGCTCACCTCCTCCTGCAGCCTCTTGTTCTCTGCAGACCTGTGTGAAGTGTCACCAGGGGGAGCCAAAGAGCCCTTGGTTCCAGGTTGCCTGCCTGCTCTGGGCACCAGAAGCCTTGGGGTTCTGCTGACCAACCTAACATCCCCACAGGACACAGATGAAAGTGGACAGGACAGAGGAAGCACCTGAATTCATTCTTAAGTCCCTGACACATAAAGAACCATTCCCTTGAAATGCTAAGAATTTGGAGTCCACTGGTTCTGCCTGGTTTCCATGTCTGTTCATTCATTCATTCATTCATTGGCTTCAAGATAATTTCTTTAGCTCTTTCTGGGAGCTGTGGCCACAAAGCCCTCAGAGCCCCAGTTTAAAAGGAGACAGAAGTGAAACCCAGGGTAAGCTGGGCAGACAAAGGGAGCCCCCAGGAGGCCAGGAGGCCCTACACTCATCTTGGGGACAGGAATTGGGGAGCAGACAAGAGAGGGACAAAAGCGACCCTAGTAGAGTAAGCACTGGCATCAGGGATGCAAAAGGCAGTGGATAGTCATGCTGGGAACTGAGGAGGGCACAGGCACCTTGCTAGTCCCGCAGAGTTCACAGACAGTGGGGCGGAGGGGAGAGTGTTTCCTCTCACGGTCAGTAGCACCCCACTCCCAGCTCAGTCTTGAGGGGGTTCTGAGCCACTCCTTGCTGAGTCCTAACAATGGAGTGCTCACCCCAGCTACCCAAGCCCAGTACAGACACAGACAGCCCTCCCTCAGATCACCATCACACAGTATTCCACAGCTTTCAAGGTGTTTCCAGAACATTCACTTGTTCAGCCTCTTGCTTGGTCTCCAGCGCTATGGCCTTTGGCCCGTTTCTTCCTTCACCTATCAGGAAAAACCCGTCCTCTTGCTCCGGACATGGTAGGCAGAAGTGACCTCCTTTTCTCTGTCCCACAGCCACCTCCTGCATGTATGAGGGACTTGCGGCTTTTCTCCTATGACCAACCCTTGGCTCTGCCACACCCACACCATGACCTCCTTCCAGGAGGGTCCTCTCTTCTCTGCACACCTGAGGGCATTATAACGCTCATAAGCATACTTGTATGTGTGGGGTGGGGTGAACCCAGTGCTTCAGCCAAAGGGAGGTTTGACAGGGATCAAGCCAGTCAGCGGACATGGATTGAGCCTCCCAGGGCCAGGAGGTGGCTGCAGAAGTCTATGTGTTGGGGGCAGGGAGGCGAGCTGGTGGTGTGCAGGGTATACACTGGGAGAAAACTGGTGCAGGCGGCAGACAAAAAGAGAAAAGTCCTGTCTTTGAGTGGAGCAGGAGGAAAAAAAAAAAAGAGCTTTCTTTGGTGGTTGTCAAGGAGATGGGCCTTGGGGTTTGCTGAACTTTCTTCCTTAAAGCGACCTGCTTCGCGCAGCTGAGTGGGGCCTTTTAGTTCCAGCAGTGCCTCGGGGGCATTCGGGTCAGTGGCAGGCCCCAAAGCCCAGGGCATCAGGTGTAGACACCAGGGCAAGCCAGGATGACCCGGATGCTACCCCGCCCCCTGGCCCTCAGGGGCTGTCAGCTCGAGGCCCCAGCTTCTCCTTGGCAGGTCGACAGAACACACGTCGCAGGCCAAGGCAACCCCACACACACTAGTGTCACACGTCCCTCCCTTCGACGCCCTGCTGCAGATGAGCGTCGTGTGGCTGTCCAATACAGGCCCTCTTGCTGACCATTGTCCTCGGGCGGTCGTAAAAAAGTTTTGCATATGCAAATCTTGAAAGTGATCTTCGAGAGTTTTCCACGTGTGGCTGCCCGGGGCAGCACTTGGCATCTAGTAGGTACTCAATAAATGTTGACAAGCCGGCTGCGGGGGGACAATGCTGTCCCTCTCCCCCCCCCCAGGAGAGCCGCCACCCTCGACGACGATGGCAACCGAGGGTGCAGAGGCATGTTAGCCCGGCTGAGACCCGCCCGTCCCCCCCACTACACCCTTGCACCGACCACCGAGGTCCCCATCCCCCTCCACCTGCCACCCAGCCCCAGGGGAGAGAGGACGAACCTCGACACCCCGCCCGCCCCTCCCTCTCCCCCTCCCCCTCCCCCTCCAAGCCCGGCGCTCGGCACCCATTGGCCGATCGTGCCCGACGCCCCGCCCACCCCGAGGGGCCACGGGCCAATGAGCGCGCGGCTGTCAGCTCGTCAGGCGCGCCGGCTCCGAGGCGGTGGAGCCCGAGCGCCGGCGGAGCTGGGGAGCGGCGAGGAGCGCTACGCCAAGCGGCCGGCCGGTCGGTGGGTCCCGCGCCCCGCACGCCCCGCACCCCGGCCCGCAGCGAGCATGGGCGCGGCGGCCGTGCGCTGGCACTTGTGCGTGCTGCTCGCCCTGGGCGCGCGCGGGCGGCTGGCGGGGGGCAGCGGGCTCCCAGGTAAGCCGGGGTGCGGGGGGCGCACGGGGCGGCGAGGCGCGCTCCTCCCCGGGGCTCTTCGTCCCGCCGTGTCCCGCTTCTCTGTTTAAAGTTACTTTGTGTGGGACCCGCCCCGGAGCGCCGCGGGGCCGGGGTGGGCTGAGGCCCCCGGGAGTGGAAACGGGAGGGCGGGAGGAAGAAAGCAAGCAAGCAAGAAAGCGCCACGGACAGACGGACGGAGGGACGGACGGAGGGAGGAACGGCCAAGCAGCCGGGATAGGGGGGAGGAGGGTGGAGGGCGGCGGCGTGCGGACCGAGGCGGGACCCGAACCCCCAGCCGACCGCTGCGCTCACCTCGAGAGGAGACGCCAGGAGGAGGCGAGAAAGCACCGACGCGCGAGATGGAGGGACGGACGGACGGACGGACGGACGGACGGGAGAGGAGACGCAGAGGGAACAGACAAAAGGACGACCGCAGGAAGAAGCCAGTCCCGAGAAAGACAAGAAGCGCGAGGGTCGAGAAGAGAGCAGAAACGCCCGAGAGGAGGAAAGGAGGCGAGCGAGCCAGCGAAGGGAGGGAGGGAGGAGGTGGTGGACAGCAGACATCAAAGGAAGGGGACGTGTGGGATGGACTACAGACGGAGAGGAGGAGACAGATGGACACCAGGCAGAAGAGACCCGGGGAGGACCTGAATGGGCGGCGTCAAGGGATGGAGGGGACCAAGGGAAAGAGGAAGGATGGAGATGCCTGGGGAGAGATGGACAGATGGACGGTCAGACCGTAAGGGGAGGAGAGACCGACAGACACGGGGAAGGAAGTGGGTGGAACACAGAACGAGACGAGACACGGACCTCAGTGGCCTGGACACCCCGAGAAGGGGTCAGAGGCATTGGGAGGGAAGCCTGCCAACCTTCAATCAGGGCAGGCTACAGGAATGAGGTGGGGGCTCTGTCCCTGCTTCTGTCCCCTCCTGCTCTCTGGTTGTCTGGAGGGGGCTCTGATGCAAAGCGGGGCTCCCAGTCTCTTCCCTCACATCTTTAGAGGCATGGGCAGCGTCCTGCTAGTCACCGTTGCCTGGCTGTCCCCACTGCTGGTTCCCCTGAGGTCTGATTTTGGCAGCATGGGGTCTGCTCCTGGAAGCCCCAGCCAGGCTGCTCATGCGCATCGCACACTATCCCCACTGGAGCTGAGCTTTTGTCCCTATCTCCCTCCAGAAGTCGGGCCTTGCTGCCCTCATGTCTGTCAGTGTCCCTCTCTCGCTCTCTGTCTTTCTCTCTTGGGTTTTGAGGGCTTTCACTCCTGTATGGCTATTTCGAGTATGCCTCTCCCCACCTCTCCATCCCTCCTTGAGTCTCTTCTCTGTGGCAGCCTGGTGACTGTGAAACCCCAGCAGCTGGTCCCAGCATAAGCAAACCAAAGTCAATGTGAACAGCCTTATGACAGAGGACTGTGCCGTGCAATACGGGCGACTCCGGCCGGCTCAGCCAGGCTTTCCTACCCGTCCCAGGACATGTTTATAGTTTGTGTGGCAGACAGCCCTGCCCACCCCTGCCCAAGTTCTGTTTTCATCTTGGTGAGGACATCTACCTACATGGAAGATGGAGGGTGGCGAGCCGGAGACTGCAGAGCCCCAAGTGGCTTCCTGTCCCTCATCCCATGCCCTGCCCTTGAGGAGTGAGAAAAAGCCACATCTCCTGCTGGTCTGCTTTCAAAAGTGTCTCATGGTAGTCTCTGGGTTCCGATTTCCTCCCCTTGAGGAAGTGCCAGGGTTCCCTCTGTGGCCACCTCCCAAGAGGACCCCCCACTATGTTCCCCGCTGGTGCTGGTCATCTGCTCACTGGCTCTAGTCTCCAGCACTGCCAGCCTCTGGACCTTTGCCTGCTGTGTTTGGGATGCCCACCTGAGCAGTTATGGCTGTCTTGGAAACTGACACCACACATATGAGTGCATGCATGTGCATTTGTTTACATGTGCATGTACGGGCAGGGGAAAGTCTGTTGTATTCCATTTTGATGACTTTCTCCCCTTGGTCAGCTGGGGACTTTGGGGTGCTGGATTGAAGAGGAGGAGCCCTGAGCTGGGGGGGGGCAGGGAATCTCTCAGGCCTCCCAGGCAGAGATCGAGAGCCCAGAGGCCAGCCAGGGGTGGAATTCAAAGTGGACATTCTTGGGGACCATACATTCGAGGGTGAGGCAAGAGGAATAAAGAGATGGGGACATTTGGGGCTTCCCGGGGGACTGTCCTCTGGGCAGCTGCTGTGAGTCCCTTGTGTTGCTCACCTGAGGCCTTCTGTTTGCCCATCTGTGTGCTATTCACAGCCAGCTGGTAGCAGAGTGGCACCCAAGCAAACTCGTTCCTATTGGAGACTAGTCTCTGCCCCCAATGAGATCCTGACCTGTAACCTCACTGGAAACGAGATTTGGTGTGTGTACAGAAAGACCTGTTTTATCCTGCAGGCTTCACTGTAGTTTTACAGAGTCTAGAGGTGGGGAATGCCAGGTGAATCTTTGGGGACTCTCTATTCTCAGGTAGTCTTTGTGCTCTTTTATAGCACCCCAAGCTTATTTCCCATTTGCAACTCAGAGGGGTTAGATTTAATTCCTCCAAGGACCCTTCTGGAATGAGGAGAACGGAGGAGGGTCAGAGTGATGCCTGTGAGAAAACCAAGGTGCACAGAAAGGGACTCGTCTTCCGGCTGTGTAGCCCTCACTTTCCATATCTCTTTAGTGGGATAATAACCATACCCCGGTGGGACTGATGTGTAAATAAAGGAGGCCAGACGTGTTGGTTGTGTGTGCATGGCCCAGGGCAGCTGCCTCAAGGATATCACCCTTGTCTCATCAGATCATCCGTCACATGACAGCTATTGTCAGTTACCCCAATGATCAGTGAAAGGGCTGAGGCAAGAGCTCCTGGGTCCTACCTGACACTGACTTTGCAGTCACACTTCACCACCTGCATTTTCCTGCCCCCCCCCAGGAGCTGTGGACGTGGATGAGTGCTCAGAGGGTACAGACGACTGTCATATCGATGCCATCTGCCAGAACACACCCAAGTCTTACAAATGCCTCTGCAAGCCAGGCTACAAAGGGGAAGGGAGGCAGTGTGAAGGTGAGTCCCATCCAGCCCTCCCTACCAGGCCCAGCTGCCTGAGCCAGGGGAAGTGGCTGAGGTGACAGCTTTGTGCCACAGGCACCGACAACCCAGGCTTTGTTCAGGTTTCTCCTGCTCTCCCTCAAGTGCGGTTGCTGCTCCAGAGAGTAAAATGTGGAGACGTAGGTGACTGGTTGTGACCAAGTTTTAGACTGGGTTTGTTGTTGTTGTTGTTGTTGTTTTGGTTTGGTTTGGTTTGGGTTTTTTTTGGATTTTTTGAGGTAGGATCTTGCTGTAGCTCAGGCTGACCTGGAATTCACTATGTAGTCTCAGGCTGGCCTCAAACTCACAGCCATCCTCCAACTTCTGCGTCCCGAGTGCTGGGATTAAAGGCATGCGCCACCACGCCTGGCTTAGACCATTTTTCTTGAAGCAGTTGAGGTGAGACATTGCACATTCTATTTCTGCATCTGTCCCTGTCTAGATATGGAAGCAGGTAAAGGTCTGAGGTGACCCTATGCTGTGTCTTCACCCTGTAGCTTCCCCAAAGGACCTACTTGGAAAGCCACTGTGAGGCTGGCTCCTCTCTCCTATTTCCAGCCTCAGAACTTAGAGCCTGTAGATGTGAGCCATCTGTCTGTCTGTCTGTCTAGCCTCCCTTCCCTGTACCTGGGATGCTGAAACTGCTTCCCCAGGGCAAGCATGATGACACTCATCTGAAATCTCAGGAGGCTACTGGATGCACTCCATCATGGCGGAGAAGAAGGCGTGGTGGCAGGGGCTGGAGGCTGCTGGTCACATTGCGTTCACAGGAGCAGAGAAAGAGGAGTGCCGGTGCTCAGCTCATGTTCTCCTTTTTATTCACTCTGGGGCCCCAGCCCATGGAGTGGTGCAGTCTGTAGTTAGGGTGGGTCCTCCAGCCTCAACCTAATCTAGAAAAATTCCTCACAGACATGCCCAGAGATTTGTTTCCATAGCGATTCTAAGGCCTGTCAGGTTGACTACCAGAGATTAACCACCACAGAGGTGAATCTAGGGTCTGAGACCAGCTGGACTACATAGGGAATTCGAGGCCACTCTGGACTATCTAGTGAGACTCTGTCTCAAAACACACACACACACACACACGCATGCACACGCACACTAAAAACCACCTCCTTGGCAGAGGAAAACACTGGCTTTGTGGTACTAAGAACCAGGACCCTCCAAGCCAGCGGGAACCTCTGCCCATGAGGGGCTTGTGGTCATTCTGACCCCATGGGTCTTGAGCTGAGCTTCTGGAGAATGTAATGCTCTCCATGACCCACGGCCCTTCCTGGGTGAAATCACCAACCCAGATCTTTGCTGTCTGTCCATATTGCGCCTGTGAGGGAAACTGAGGCTCAGAGATCTATCACTTGCAGGGTTCCCAAGTTTGACACTGCTGTGACAGGGACTGAAACCCAGAGCTTCTCATCCCCACTCAGGCCCACTTTAGCATCATGGTGTCATCTCCCTGGGCCCTGTCAGCTTAGTTTTCAGAGTAGATTTGAAAAGTATCACACAGAAGCCAGATGAGTGCTGGGCTCTGTGGGACTGGGGTTCCTCAGATGTAGTCATGTCCCTGGGATGGTGATCTTGCTTCTCCACTTCAGGATGGGGAGCTGGACTGATGACATCTTCTTGGGTCCTGCCTGATGTGGGCACCTGCTGGGCTTATTTGGGTCCTATGACCTGCAGGGGGGTAGTTGGTGATGCCCATAGACCTCTAGGAAGAGGCCACATGTCAGGCAGAGAGAACAGGTCATGAGCAAAAAGTTGGTGGGACAGCTGTGCCTGCTGATAAGAGTGGGCCAAAGCACAAGTGAGGCTGTGTGTGTGTGCGCGTGCGTGTCTGCTTTCTGCCCTTCTCCTTGGGCCCAGACCCAGTGTCCCAGCAAGGGTGAGCCATGATTGACACACCCTTTCTGCTGGTGGAAATCTCTGGGCTGGCCTGTCCCTCCCCCATCTCCCCTGCCCTGGAGACCCACACTGTCTCCTGCCTGTTTCCCTGAAGCCCTCGGAGCCCAGCTTGAACTCCTCACGTTTGCAGAAGCCTAGGAAGAGAGTCAGACTCTGTCCCCAGTCCAGCTCTGCCACCTGGTTCTATGACTCTTACACCTACCCCAGAGGAAAGTTGCACATCCCCATGGGAATGCACTGCAGAAGTTACTAGAGTTTTTCTATCTTTCTAGCCAGGCTCTGGCCTCTTCCAGTCACCTCCAAAACACTGAAACACATACACACACACACATACACACTGTATTAAGTGCCTATTGTGGAGCTGAGGAAATGGCTTAGTGAGTAAACTGCTTACCCTGCAAACATGAGGGACCTGGGTTTGGATCTGCAGCACCCACATAAAAATCCAAGGCATGGCACCTATGATCCAGCACTGGAGAGGCGGATCCAGGAGGATCCCTTGGGCTTGCTGGGCAGCTAGTCTAGGTGACTTGGTGAGCACTAGGTTCTGTGAGAGACCCTGTCTCAAAAAATAAGATGAAGCCGGGCGTGGTGGCGCACGCCTTTAATCCCAGCACTCGGGAGGCAAAGGTAAGAGGATCGCCGAGAGTTCGAGGCCACCCTGAGACTACATAGTTAATTACAGGTCAGCCTGGACCAGAGTGAGACCCTACCTTGCAAAACCAAAAAAAAAAAAAAAAAAAAAAAGATGGAAATGCCCCTTGTCAATCTCTGAACTCCAGGCACACATGCACACGTATAAACATATATATACACATATACACACACAAAAGAAAAATTAATCAGTTAAAAAGTGCCAGTAGAACCAAGCATGGTGGCACATGTCTTTAATCCCAGCACCCGAGGCAGATGTAGGAGGATCACCATGAGTTCGAGACTACCTTGAGACTACATAGTGAATTCCAGGTCAGCCTGGGCTAGAGCGAGACTCTACCTCAGAAAAACCAAAAAGAAAAAAATAGTACCAGTTATGCTCCCAGAAGTCCCTGGGCTACCCTTCACCACCTGTCTGCCCCTGGCTTATACTTGCATGTCACGCTCCCCCACTGAACTATAGCTTATTTATTGAGGACCTGCCATGGGTTCAGTGTCAAAGCCATCACTCTCAAGCTGTCTGACTTAGGCCATGTCCCCAGAAGCTCACATCTGTCACTCTGCTCCCAGTTCCTAGGCAGGGTCTGGCATTAGCATGTGCCTGTAAAAAAATGTTTAGTCTGATTCAACCCAACCCAGACTAAAGCTTAGATGAGCAGTTTGTGAGACTCCAGCAAGTACAGGAAGGGTGGTGGGCAATGGGGAACATAGGGTCCCTGTGGGGGTTCCTTTCTGAAATAGTATCATCTTCACTCTGTTTTTTTGGGGGGGAGGGGAGAGAGACAGAGAGAGAGAGAGAAGACAGAGATGGGCGCGCCAACAGCCTCTTAGCTGCTGTGAACGAAATCCAGATGTGTGCGCCCCCTTGTGGTCAAGTGCGGCATTGCACCCCTTTGCATCTGGCTAAATGTAGGACCTGGAGATTGGAACCGCTGGAGATTGGAACCAGTGTTCTTAGGCTTAGGAGGCAGGCACCTTAACCGTTAAGCCATCTCTCCAACCCCACTCTGGTTTTTTTTTTTTTTTTTTTTTGGTTTTTCGAGGTGGGGTCTCACTCTGGCCCAGGCTGACCTGGAATTAACTATGTAGTCTCAGGGTGGCCTTGAACTCACGGTGATCCTCCTACCTCTGCCTCCTGAATGCTGCTGGGATTAAAGGCATGCGCCACCACACCCGGCTCTGTTATTTTTAAGAGGGGAATCACCTGGCCTCTGCAAGGAAGCCCTCATTACATCCCACCCTGATGTGAATACAGGGTATGATGTGCCCTACTCACTTCCTCCTTTGGTTTTTTGGGACCAAACTATTCCCCATTCATCCTGAAGATCTGAGTGCGACACAGTACATGCATACAGTATACAGAGCCCGCCAGCCTCTCTATACTGCAGCAGGCACCCAGTATGCAGTGGGTGTTCAGCATGCAGATGCTTTCGGGTCCTATCCGGGTAGCTATAGGCTCCAATGGGATTGTGAATGGCAAAGACCTCTTCAAGTTCTCCAGAGCCATGATCCTGGGAGATGGTGATCATGGTGCTATCTGCCCCTGCTCTTTGAGAGCTCATTGGATGGTGGTGTGCTGAACGGGCTAAAGTTATTTTCCAGCGGGAACCTTAACTCACTGGTTTAGGATGGTATGGGTGGTACATTGGGGCTTGTCCAGTTACCACATCAGCAGAACATAAAATAACCCTGAGGAGCCCCTGTGGGTGACGCTGGCTGTCTTGGGTTCTAAGAGCGTGAGTGGACCCTGTCCTGCTTGCAATAGGAGTTCATCCCTGAGGACCCACCCACAGGTGTCAGTGGAGTGTTAACCCAAGGGTCACCAGATCCCCTTAACTGGCTTCCCTGGGGGCACTGTGTAGAGACATCTAGAAGGTGGCAGGCCACATGCAGTGTGGCTTGAGGGAGCTTGGAGACCACCCAGAAGTTCACTTCCTGGTTTAGAGATAGGCCAAAGGAGAGCTTGCCAGGGTTGGAATGAGAGCTCGGGCAAGATGGGCCCATTGCTGTGTGCCTGCAGGCTGTCACTGAGCACAGCTGAGCAGAGTCATTAGAAAATGGACTTTGGAGCCAGAGGGCTTGGGTTCACCTCCTGCCTGTGTAGCTTGGGCAAGACCTCTAACCTCTGTTTGTCTGTCTGCAAAATGACCATTCTCCTAGTGTCTGTTTCATAGAAGGTGACGGTAGGTGAGTTAATGTACTTCAAGCACTCTGGCCGAGCCTGACACAAGAACACGTGTGAGCCGTAGACTTATACACAAGGTACCCTGATTGTAATCTCCTCTCACCGCCCTCATTTGTCCTCCCTTCCCTATCCCCGTCCACTGAACCCTTTATTTCCAACTAGCCCCTCTCCTGTTTTGATGCCAGACCTTTTTTATTGGCCCTCCTGTGATGCAGGTCTTGTGTAGGTAACGTCAGCCACCAAGAGATCTGTGAATACCACGGCCACTGTGTATCTGGAAGATATATTGCAAAGCACCCCTCCCCTTCTTTTGGCTCTTACATTCCTTCTGCCACCTCTTCCACAATGGTCCCCGAGCCTTGGAGGGTGTGCTAGAGATGTCTCACCTAGTGTTGAGCACGCTTCTGTCACTTCTTCTCAGCACCTTGGCCTTTACCCTGTCTGAAAAGAGAAGCTCCTCTAACCAAACATGAGAACATCACTGATATATGAGCGAAAACATCAGTATTTAGAGGACAGTTTGGTGGGCAGAATATATCCATTTAGCCAAACATCAGTAATAGCTTCCCCCTACTGCAGCTTCCGACCTCCCAGCCATAGGCTTTTGATTAGGTTTTCAGTGCCAGGCATATATTCCCTCCCATGGAGCAGGCCTCCAGTCCAATCAGAGAGCAGTTGGTTTTCCCCATAGCAGATATGCTACCGTTGCACCAGTCGGTACATGGGACCTGGCTGTCCAGCCATAAAGCTTTCAGGGTCCACTGTGCCTAACAGGCTGCATAGCGCTTTCTAATACCATGACAACTAGTCAACAGGGAGGAGGCTTCCAGCTCAGCAATAGGGTCTTACCATTTAGTTCTGGTGGGCAACCAAGAGCTTAGCAATAGCTTGTATTGCTTTGGGGGGGTGTTCAGGGGCCTCCCTGACCTACAGCTCACTGGGAACTATTGAAAGTGGTTTTATTTTATTTTTTTTAATCATTTTATTTATTATTTTTGGAGAGAGACACAGAGAGAAACAGATAGAGAGGGAGAGGAAGACAGATAGAGATGGGCGCGCTAGCAGTCTCTCAGCGGCTGTGAACGAAATCCAGATGCATGTGCCCCCTTGTGGGCAAGTGCGGCATTGCGCCCTTGCGTCACTTTGCATCTGGCTAAACGTGGGACCTGGAGATTGGAACCGGGTTCTCAGGCTTAGCAGGCAGGCGCCTTAACCGCTAAGCCATCTCTCCAGCCCTTTTTTTTTTTGTTGTTACAGTGTTGGGAATTGAACCTAGGGTCTCTCTTGCACATGAACGGCAAGTGTTTTACTACTGAGCTACACCCTCAGCCCAAGGGTGATGCTGTTGCAGGAAGTGATACTGATAATGATGGTGATATGATGATGACATTGATCATGATGGTGGTGACGAAGAGGGGGGTGTTGATAATGGATGAGATGGTCACAGTGATGAAGGGGATGAAGGCAAAGGTGCTTGATGAGACTGGTGAGGGTGCTGGTGGTAATGGTGAAGATGAGGATGGTGACGATATCAGTGGTGACAGTAATAAAGATCATGAAGGTGGTGATGATAGTGACAGTAACAATGATGGCAATTGTGACAATGACCATGAAGGGATAAAGATGAAGACGAGGCCGGGCGTGGTGGCGCATTCCTTTAATCTCAGCACTTGGGAGGCAGAGGTAGGAGGATCGCCGTGAGTTCGAGGCCACCCTGAGACTACATAGTGAATTCCAGGTCAGCCTGGGCTAGAGTGAGGCCCTACCTTGAAAAAAAAAAAAAAAAGGTGACTATGAGGTTGAGATTCATGATTAAGTCTAAGCTTATAATGCTCAGTGCATGAAAAGGGTGATGCAATAATTCTCAAGATCTGAGATGGCCGGGCAAAGAGAGATGTTGGTTCATTGGCTTTATATAAACCCCTTTGCATGTAACCATATCCCCACAGAGACGTAGAGACACGTGCCATTCGAAGAGGAATATCTACCAAGAATATTTGATTAAAACCGTGGGGAACAGAAGGCTTTCCTTGGTTCAATTAACTGTGCTTCGGAGATGACAAACATGTTACCCCTTCAGCCACAGCAGACATCAGCCATCTCTTGCTGTACCCTCCATGTAGTTGGTATCATGGTCAATGACATCCATTTTCCTTCCCTCAGTCCTGCTTCAGGACCAAGCTGGGGTGGCGTACAGTTTGGGGGAAGCAAGCAGCCTGTTCTGCAGAGCTCATGGATTCTCCTGTTTACCACGATGAACCCAGGATGAGTTTGCTCAGTCACGTGGCCAGCGGCCGGCCTCCACATGTGCGGCCACAGAGCAGCTGTGTTGGGTGCATTCTGTGCCCACATGGCCTAGCTGAATGCTAAGGACCGAAACGGCTTCTTCAGAGGCTGGGGTGGGGTGGAGGGGACTTGCTGAGGACAGGGCCACGTCAGGGTATTGGTAAGGCTCCAGTGAGGTAGAGGCTGGATCAGGGCTTTCTCCGTGGCTTGCATCTTGGCAGAAGCTGAGGTGACTGGAAATGGACTTGTGACATAGAGAGTTGGAGGAAATACGACAGGGCATCTAGGACAACCCCTGGGTTTGCTCTTTTGCCCTTTCCAGACCCATTCCTGCCTACAATCTAGACTGCATTATGTATCCCTGGGTTCCTCCTTGGTTGTCCCCGAGGGCAGGGGCTGTGACCCATTTAGTCCCCAACCATGGAGCCTGCCTCTGGGGGAGTGGCGCATTCCTATGGTCACTTCCTTGTAGACGCTTTCCTTGGCTCCCAGACAGGTGAGCCTTCCCCCGCAGGGATCCCTCCTCAGAACTTGTCACTGTAGGTTGTGATGGATGTCCCGTGTCACTTCTCTGAGATGGACTCAAAGCCCATGTCAAAAGACAACGAATGACTGTCACTCTGGGAGAATGGGGGAGGCCTCACACACGCTCAAGCCTTTATAGATGAGGAAGCCAAGGTCCCTGACTGGCAGAGTACCCCTGGGGAAAGTGGGTCTAGAGAGGTCAGTATCTAGCCAGGTGACCCAGCTGAGAGGCAGCAGGCACTGGACCCAGCCGAGCAGCCACAGCTGTTCCGGAGGTTGTCTGAAAGCTGTGGGGAGGGATTTCCTCAGCATGGGAGTGGTAGAGGAGGCTGTGGTAACCCTTTCCCTCTTTAGCCTGTTCCCTCCCTTGGTGCCACCAGCCCCTCTGAGATAGGTTCTGGGCATGTAATCTGCTGGCCTTATATCCCCTTTAGAATACTTGGGAAAACCCATCCCCTGGGGTTTATCTTAGCCCAGTATTCAAACATTTCTGTTTCTTACCCTGCCCTCCCTAACCTCGCCCCAGCATCTTTTTGTCTTGCCTTCGCTCCTCAAACTCCAGCCCCTGATCTCAGTACCACTGCACTTCTCTCTCCCTGGCCCGCCTCCCTTGGCTAAGCCAGGCATTTGCAGCTCATGAGGTCCCTTGGGCATGGGTCTTTTGCAGGCCATCAGGGCCAGCCCTGTGCCGGCCCCCTGGTCTGAATTAGCCAGGCCTGTTTGTGCTCATTCTGCTGGAGGGCGGGCTGGGGCGCGGAGGGGGCTCTTCTACCCCTTTAAATGCTTCCACCCATTTAACCTTAATTGCCTTGTTTTCATAGACATTTGCTAAGGAAAAGGACCAAATTATAGCTTGAATTGGGTCTTACTAATCTTAATTAAAAGCCCTCGTTTATAATCAAGACCAGGCCTCAAACGAGGAGCAAACCACCCTCAAATGGCTTGTTTAAATAACTAAGACCCCCTTGCTAATGGCTGTTTAGTCTGAACCGGCAGCACACATCACCCTTCTATGTGCTTAATTTTTAGACCATTTATTCAAGTGGTTTATTCCTCTCACAAGTTCTAACTCAGGCCATTTTCAAAATGCTATAATTAAAGCTCTTGGGAGAAATAAGTTTTTGTTTTGGCCACAGAATGTTAACTATATTACTATTTTCCTTTTTTGGTGTGTGTGAAAAAAAAAAAAAATGACAACCTTATGACCATCAGAGATCACAAAATTAGCATGTATGTAAAGAATGTAAATAGTCACTTCCTATGTTTTATATCCCTGGGGTCTGCTTGTCAATCACCGAAGCTAGGTAAATTACAGAGCATGTTGTTAAAGTGTTTTAACCAAACTCCTCATCATATACCCAGTGATTCATTTAGTTTGGCGTTAGAAAAAAACAATTTAAAAACCAATTGGTCTTCTTAAGGAGCACCACCCATGACCTTATTAAGCCACCTTCATTAGTGTTATTGCACAGTATTGAAACTTCAGAGAAAAGTCTTTGAGGGAGGCCAGGAGAGGCAGTAGGATGTAGACTGAGCCTAAGGTGGGGGGAGCAGGAGGGAATTTCCCCCAAGTCTTAAAAACATGCAGTTACGCACACTAGCGTGTGCTCAGCTCACGATGAAAGCCCCTGAAGCCAGCAGACCAGCGGGTGGGAGGAAGCTGCGTGTGACTTCAAGTTCCAGGTTGCTGTCAGCTAGCAGTCAGGCAGTGCTGCTTGCTTGCTTCAATCCGGTCCTGACTCGGTGGCAGAGTTTAAGCCACTTAGAGAGTCCTTGGAGTGGAAGGGACAGAGAGAGGCTCATGCTGTTGGTATTCCAGAATGACGGCCAAGGTCACCTCTCTGTGCAGCAGTCTCCCCACCAGTAAAATGGGGGGTCTGGGCTGGATTTAGGTAAACACCCAACGTGTTCACTTTCTCTTTGTCAAGCTTGGTGCTGAGACCTGGGTGTGTCTCCTGCCCTTGACTTTGCTGGTTAGCAGGATATTGGGAAAGATATGATGAGTTAGAAAGCGGCAATGCGGGGAGGCTGGGGAGATGGCTCAGTGGTTAGAAGGCACTTGCCTGCCAGCCAGAGTTCAGATCCCTAGACCTGGATGAAAGGGTGCACCCTGTCATACCAGTGCACTTACGGCAATGGGGAACAGGCTCAGTTAGACTGGCCTCCCAAGGGGCAAAACAATAACCAGAGAGAGCCTACTTCAGACAAGGTGGAAGGAGTGAACCAGCACCGGAGGTTTTCCTCTGACCACCACACATGCGCTGTGGTGCATGCGCTACCACCACATCATCATCATCATCATTACCCACAGACATACAGGCAGAAAAGTAAAAATAAAAAAGTAGGGTTGGAGAGATGGCTTAGCTGTTAAGGCACTTGCCTGCAAAGCCCAAGGACCCAAGTTCAATTCCCCAGTACTCACGCAAGCCAGATGCCCTTGGTGGCTCATGTGTCTGGAGTTTGCAGTGGCCAGAGGCACCCATTCTCTCTCTCTCAAATGAATAAATAAATAAAAATATTTTAAAAACATACACAAACAAAAATATATATGAGAAAGAAAGTAACAATGGGCCCTACCTTGAAAAAAAAAAAAAAAAAAAGGTGACTATGAGGTTGAGATTCATGATTAAGTCTAAACATAATGCTCAGTGCATGAAAAGGGTGATGCAATAATTCTCAAGATCTGAGATGGCCGGGCAAAGAGAGATGTTGGTTCATTGGCTTTATATAAACCCCTTTGCATGTAACCATATCCCCACAGAGACGTAGAGACACGTGCCATTCGAAGAGGAATATCTACCAAGAATATTTGATTAAAACCGTGGGGAACAGAAGGCTTTCCTTGGTTCAATTAACTGTGCTTGAGATGACAAACATGTTACCCCTTCAGCCACAGCAGACATCAGCCATCTCTTGCTGTACCCTCCATGTAGTTGGTACCATGGTCAATGACATCCATTTCCTTCCCTCAGTCCTGCTTCAGGACCAAGCTGGGGTGGCGTACAGTTTGGGGGGAAGCAAGCAGCCTGTTCTGCAGAGCTCATGGATTCTCCTGTTTACCACGATGAACCCAGGATGAGTTTGCTCAGTCACGTGGCCAGCGGCCGCCTCCACATGTGCGGCCACAGAGCAGCTGTGTTGGGTGCATTCTGTGCCCACATGGCCTAGCTGAATGCTAAGGACCGAAACGGCTTCTTCAGAGGCTGGGGTGGGGTGGAGGGACTTGCTGAGGACAGGGCCACGTCAGGGTATTGGTAAGGCTCCAGTGAGGTAGAGGCTGGATCAGGGCTTTCTCCGTGGCTTGCATCTTGGCAGAAGCTGAGGTGACTGGAAATGGACTTGTGACATAGAGAGTTGGAGGAAATACGACAGGGCATCTAGGACAACCCCTGGGTTTGCTCTTTTGCCCTTTCCAGACCCATTCCTGCCTACAATCTAGACTGCATTATGTATCCCTGGGTTCCTCCTTGGTTGTCCCCGAGGGCAGGGGCTGTGACCCATTTAGTCCCCAACCATGGAGCCTGCCTCTGGGGGAGTGGCGCATTCCTATGGTCACTTCCTTGTAGACGCTTTCCTTGGCTCCCAGACAGGTGAGCCTTCCCCCGCAGGGATCCCTCCTCAGAACTTGTCACTGTAGGTTGTGATGGATGTCCCGTGTCACTTCTCTGAGATGGACTCAAAGCCCATGTCAAAAGACAACGAATGACTGTCACTCTGGGAGAATGGGGGAGGCCTCACACACGCTCAAGCCTTTATAGATGAGGAAGCCAAGGTCCCTGACTGGCAGAGTACCCCTGGGGAAAGTGGGTCTAGAGAGGTCAGTATCTAGCCAGGTGACCCAGCTGAGAGGCAGCAGGCACTGGACCCAGCCGAGCAGCCACAGCTGTTCCGGAGGTTGTCTGAAAGCTGTGGGGAGGGATTTCCTCAGCATGGGAGTGGTAGAGGAGGCTGTGGTAACCCTTTCCCTCTTTAGCCTGTTCCCTCCCTTGGTGCCACCAGCCCCTCTGAGATAGGTTCTGGGCATGTAATCTGCTGGCCTTATATCCCCTTTAGAATACTTGGGAAAACCCATCCCCTGGGGTTTATCTTAGCCCAGTATTCAAACATTTCTGTTTCTTACCCTGCCCTCCCTAACCTCGCCCCAGCATCTTTTTGTCTTGCCTTCGCTCCTCAAACTCCAGCCCCTGATCTCAGTACCACTGCACTTCTCTCTCCCTGGCCCGCCTCCCTTGGCTAAGCCAGGCATTTGCAGCTCATGAGGTCCCTTGGGCATGGGTCTTTTGCAGGCCATCAGGGCCAGCCCTGTGCCGGCCCCCTGGTCTGAATTAGCCAGGCCTGTTTGTGCTCATTCTGCTGGAGGGCGGCTGGGGCGCGGAGGGGCTCTTCTACCCCTTTAAATGCTTCCACCCATTTAACCTTAATTGCCTTGTTTTCATAGACATTTGCTAAGGAAAAGGACCAAATTATAGCTTGAATTGGGTCTTACTAATCTTAATTAAAAGCCCTCGTTTATAATCAAGACCAGGCCTCAAACGAGGAGCAAACCACCCTCAAATGGCTTGTTTAAATAACTAAGACCCCCTTGCTAATGGCTGTTTAGTCTGAACCGGCAGCACACATCACCCTTCTATGTGCTTAATTTTTAGACCATTTATTCAAGTGGTTTATTCCTCTCACAAGTTCTAACTCAGGCCATTTTCAAAATGCTATAATTAAAGCTCTTGGGAGAAATAAGTTTTTGTTTTGGCCACAGAATGTTAACTATATTACTATTTTCCTTTTGGTGTGTGTGAAAAAGAAAAAAAAATGACAACCTTATGACCATCAGAGATCACAAAATTAGCATGTATGTAAAGAATGTAAATAGTCACTTCCTATGTTTTATATCCCTGGGGTCTGCTTGTCAATCACCGAAGCTAGGTAAATTACAGAGCATGTTGTTAAAGTGTTTTAACCAAACTCCTCATCATATACCCAGTGATTCATTTAGTTTGGCGTTAGAAAAAAAACAATTTAAAAACCAATTGGTCTTCTTAAGGAGCACCACCCATGACCTTATTAAGCCACCTTCATTAGTGTTATTGCACAGTATTGAAACTTCAGAGAAAAGTCTTTGAGGGAGGCCAGGAGAGGCAGTAGGATGTAGACTGAGCCTAAGGTGGGGGGAGCAGGAGGGAATTTCCCCCAAGTCTTAAAAACATGCAGTTACGCACACTAGCGTGTGCTCAGCTCACGATGAAAGCCCCTGAAGCCAGCAGACCAGCGGGTGGGAGGAAGCTGCGTGTGACTTCAAGTTCCAGGTTGCTGTCAGCTAGCAGTCAGGCAGTGCTGCTTGCTTGCTTCAATCCGGTCCTGACTCGGTGGCAGAGTTTAAGCCACTTAGAGAGTCCTTGGAGTGGAAGGGACAGAGAGGCTCATGCTGTTGGTATTCCAGAATGACGGCCAAGGTCACCTCTCTGTGCAGCAGTCTCCCCACCAGTAAAATGGGGGGTCTGGGCTGGATTTAGGTAAACACCCAACGTGTTCACTTTCTCTTTGTCAAGCTTGGTGCTGAGACCTGGGTGTGTCTCCTGCCCTTGACTTTGCTGGTTAGCAGGATATTGGGAAAGATATGATGAGTTAGAAAGCGGCAATGCGGGGAGGCTGGGGAGATGGCTCAGTGGTTAGAAGGCACTTGCCTGCCAGCCAGAGTTCAGATCCCTAGACCTGGATGAAAGGGTGCACCCTGTCATACCAGTGCACTTACGGCAATGGGGAACAGGCTCAGTTAGACTGGCCTCCCCAGGGGCAAAACAATAACCAGAGAGAGCCTACTTCAGACAAGGTGGAAGGAGTGAACCAGCACCGGAGGTTTTCCTCTGACCACCACACATGCGCTGTGGTGCATGCGCTACCACCACATCATCATCATCATCATTACCCACAGACATACAGGCAGAAAAGTAAAAAATAAAAAAAGTAGGGTTGGAGAGATGGCTTAGCTGTTAAGGCACTTGCCTGCAAAGCCCAAGGACCCAAGTTCAATTCCCCAGTACTCACGCAAGCCAGATGCCCTTGGTGGCTCATGTGTCTGGAGTTTGCAGTGGCCAGAGGCACCCATTCTCTCTCTCTCAAATGAATAAATAAATAAAAATATTTTAAAAACATACACAAACAAAAATATATATGAGAAAGAAAGTAACAATGGGAATAGAAATAAAAGTCAATGGGGCCGGGCGTGGTGGCGCACGCCTTTAATCCCAGCACTCGGGAGGCAGAGATAGGAGGATCGCTGTGAGTTCGAGGCCACCCTGAGACTACATAGTGAATTCCAGGTCAGCCCGAGCTAAAGTGAGACCCTAAAAACCAAAAAAAAAAAAAAAAAAAAAAAAAAAAAAAAAGTCAATGGGGTTGAAGATAAGATTGTACATCTACCCTACCTAAAGAGGGACAGAAGCCAAGGAGGGCCTCTTGTAGGTGTCCTCCCTGGGAACAGAGCTTAAGCAAGTCTCTGACATTGCTTCCCGCTCTGATGATGGTGGATGAATCTGTAGAGAGGACCAGAGGGCCCGCTGACCCCGTAAGCTCTGCAGGTGACTGAATCATCTGGAGCCCTGGTTTCCTCACACCCACCCCCCACAATCAGCAGTACCTGCCTCAGAAGTAGAGGCTGGGGAAGGGGGTCTCACTGTCTGTTCCTGGAAGTGTGTTGACGATAACATAAGAGGTTGAGTACTGGGCTTCTCCCCTCCAAATCCCTCAGTTTCCAGAGGTTAGGGGTTTCCACGGGGCCTCCCGCCCCACTCTAACTCTTACCCCCTCTGCTCCGCCTCCTGGCCCTCTTGCCTCCCCTTGGCTGCTTCTTACTACAGTGGCTGTATTTGTGTTTCCATCAGAGGAATGCTAACCAGAAAAAAACCATTATTTCTAAGAAAATAAACTGTGGGCTTATTGGCCTTTGAGTGCTACTGAAATGGATGTCGGCCTTCCCCAAAGGCCTTGAGACAAAGAGGGCCGGGCCTTGTGTGTGCAGGCAAGGTCAGGGGTCTCTGAGGCTGCCCTGACCAAGTCCTCCAGATGGGTCCAGGCTGCGGCCCCTGGGAGCAGCAGGTTTACAATTGTGGCAGCGGCTGCCTGCGCATTCTGACCTGGGCTAGTAACAGCTGTGGGAGTCGATCACTCCTCACTCCCTCTGGGTGCACCCTTCTTTCAGAGTGCCCATGCCTTTGGTCCAGGCCTATCACCCATGTGCTGAGTGAGAGGCATAGGGCTGGCAGTAGGTCTGTGGCAATCAGGGTTCTGTTCCCGCAGGCCTCTCTGGCCTAGCATGTTAACTACCATGTTCAGAGAGGGCCAGAGACGCCAGAGTCCTCTGCTCCCTTGGTAAGATGTGCCCCTTTGTGGGCACTCCTCACTTTGGGGGGGTGGCAAATTCCGGTTCAGTCTTTGGAACTGTCGGGGGAGGGGGCTTCCGCTGAGCCCTTCGCTGCTGCAGTCCTGTGGGCAGACCTGGGCCGCACTGAGGATGTATTAGGTTGTATCAGGCTCTCCGAGGCTGGCAGCTCCTTGTGGCCAGGGTTGAGGCCGAGGATAAGGGGCCCGGCCTCGAGAAAGCGTTGGCACAGAGCAAACAAAGGCAGGCAGGTGCCCTGATCCGCAGTGAGGACCATGGGCCCCAGGACCCCTGGCTCGCTCATTGTCACTGCCCTGGATAATTGCATCCAGGTTAATGGGCCTAGTTCAGAACCAGCCTACTTGTATTTGAATTTTGGTTTTGCCATTTACCTACTGGCTATGGAATCTTGAGCAAGTCACTTAAGGTCCCTGAGCCTCAGTTTCTCTCTCTGTGGATAGGGACACGAAGACTTTGCTACCTGGGCCGTAGTACAGGGCTTCACCAGTTGCTGTGTCGATGGTCCTGGAGGAAAGTTGCCGCTCCTGTGACTTTTCTTCCTATTGGTCCGAACTCCCTGCAAGGATGTGGAGAGAAAAGGGACGTCCAACTGCATGAGCGGCTCTGGCAGCCAGCTGCAGGTCTAGGGTAGCTGCAGGGTCCATGGAAGCCAGGCTGGGAGTCAGAAACTCAAGCTGGCCAGGCATGGGCGGCACATGCCTTTAATCCCAGCACTCAGGAGGCAAAGGAGGGAGGATCACCGTGAGTTCGAGGCCACCCTGAGACTACATAGTGAATTCCGGGTCATCCTGGGCTAGAATAAGACCCTACCTTGAAAAACCAAAAAAAAAAAAAACTCAAGGGGCTGGAGAGGTGTTTGCCTGTGAAGCCAAATGACCCAGGTCTGATTCTGCAGTACCCACGTAAGCCAGATGCACAAGGGGGCGCATGCTTCTGGAGTTCATTTGCAATGGCTAGAGACCCTGGCATGCCCATTGTCTGTCTGTCTCCTCTCTCTAGCTCTCTCTCTCTCTCTCTCTGCTTGCAAATAAATAAAATTAAATAAATCTTTTTAAAATTATAAATAATTTTTAAAAACTCAAGCTGCTGTCATTACTGTCCTGCTGCTGAGGTTAGTTTCCTAGCTCCCCTCTCTTGGGCCCCAGTTACCCTGTACTCAGTCCAAGGCCATGACTCACCTCATTGACTCTGAGCTGGGCTCAGGTGCTGACACCATGATGCTGATGTCCTGGGCTGAGTTTAGGACACCTGAAGAGGCTGAAGATTGGGGGTGTTCAGCCCCAGCCCTGTGTTTCCAAAGGAGGCAGGAGCATGGCCTGCCACCCCTGGGATACATCTTGTAACTGGCCAGAAGGAGCAACAGCCCCTCGTCTCCTGGTTGTCTGAGCCGCTGACCCCTCCTCATGGCCAACTTAGACACTCCTGGGCATCAGTGTCCTAGTTCTCAGCCCCGATGGAACCTGGGAAAAACCCCCAGGGGAGGATCCAGGGATGCTATTGGCTTGGGAGGGAGACCCCTCTTTCTTGAGAGCACCCCACCAAGAACTGAGGCTGAGCCGGTGGCATGGAAATCAGCTCTAAGCGTGCGTCCTTGAGCCAGGCGTGGTGGTGCATGCCTGGAATCCAAGCTCCTGGAGTCAGGAGGATGCGAGTTGGAGGCTAGCCTGGGCTACGTAGTGAAACTCAATCTAAATGTGTAAATGAGACTTACAAAGAGAACATCCTTGTGGCTTCCCTGTATCTCAGCAGAACCCAGAAGAGTCAGCTATGGATGGATATTATTTTAAAATATTTTTATGTATTTATTTGCATACGTGTGTGTGGGTGCATCAGGGTCTCTTGGCACTGCAAATGTACCAGTGGCTTGTGCTGCTTTTGTGCCTTGCTTTATGTGGGTGCTAGGAATCGAACCTGGGTTGGTAGGCTTTAAGAGCAAGTGACTTTAACGGCCAAGCTCCCTTTTCTGTGGATTGTAAACAGCTGTATTGATATTTAACTCAGTTATATACGTATACAGTTCACCTATTTTCAATATACAAGCCTGGGCCTGTCAGTAAATCCACAGTTGCTGGTTACCACAATCAGTTTAGTTTTTTCTTTACTCCCCCGCTCCCGCAAAAAACCATACTCCTTAGCAGCCCCTCTCTAGCCCCAGAAAACCAGTCACACACTTTCTGTCTGCATAGACAGGTCTTTTCTGCAGATTTCACATGAATGTCCATATGTGGTCCTTTGTGACTGAGATAGCATGAACTTTAAAGTCAGACAGGCCTGCCGAGTTCCTGACTCCCCCTATATAGCTGGGTGGTCTTTGGCAGGTCAGGCGACATCTCTGAGTCTTGGGGGTTTCCCTTGTCCTCAAACTCAAGTTATGGGCACCCCCTCTCAGGGCAGTCCTATGTGCTGAGCCTACACACTGCCCCACACACATCACAAGGGCTGGTCAGTGGAGGCAAAAGCCAGTTGCTTCTTCATTTGCTGGACATTCAGTAGAACATGGCCGGCCAGGTTCTGGAGGCTGAAGAGGGACCAGACCCAAGTCCCCATGGACTGGCAGCACCCAGTGACAGAAAGTAATGATGGTGTCTGTTAGTGGGGGGACTTGGACCCAGCACCAGGAGAGGGAGATAGACAAAGCGGAGCTGACTCCGGGTGCAGGCCGTGCGTGATTAGCTGCTTGGGCTGGGGAAGGCGCCGCAGGCAGACGGGCTCAGTGGTACTCCAAAGCCACATGGTGGGGGACTGGGAGAGCTCGCCAAGTAGCTGGAACCCCATGGTTATCTTGGATCACATTGTTGGGTGGGAAGACCCTTCACTCCTTCTGGCTGAGCCATGGTCATTGTATGCGGTTAGGAATGAGAAAGTATATAGATTGCTGTTGGTTTTGTGTGACCTTTGACCTCGCCCGTAATTAACTGCTGGGTCCACTTCTGGCATTGTCTCCACAGAAGGGAAACCTGATCGATGGATGCCAGGGGTCCTCAGAGAGCTGGTCTCATTACTCAGTCATTACAGACCCAGAGCTTAACCCCACACCACCGGAGACAGGGGACTTAATCCTTCCTGCAAGGCAGCGTGAAACTACCTTCCCGCAAGCGTAATTAGCCAACAAACCGGATTAAGATTTATTCATCAGTAAGGACCCAACTTCCTAAGCCATACATCTCTCCCAGAATGGATGTCTGATCTGAGGAGTGCATGGTTTTCCTAAAGCCCCAGACAAAGGAGGGGCTTGCTAGCACCCAGGCAGGGAAGGGAGTCTTTGTTAGAGCATGGGACGCACTGTCCAGAGAAGGAATGTCTAGAGGAATGTCCATGGGGAAAATGAGAAGACATTGTCGGTAATGATCTCTGGGAGTGAAAGTGTGCTACTTTCAAAATCCTCCTTCTGAGAAGTTTTTCTTTCAGCCCTGATCTTCAAGAAAATACCCTAAGTAGTATGAAAATAAAATGAGAAGGTGTGCTGATTCATTGCAAAAGAATCTCCTAGAACCTAGATACCACAGAATAACTATATGTTTTATAAAGCAGCGAGACTCAATTTTGAATTAAATGGAAAAACCCCATCCATCTTCTTTGGGGACAGTCCAGCTCCACTGGCACATACCCACAGCTGTGGGATCGTGTGTGCACACGCTGCTGTTTTAATATAGGAAAAGTGGGGCTGCATGACCTTTTAAAATGCCCATAATGAGTGGTTCCCTGTGCTGTTTGCTCTGCTCTGTTAGACGTTGGGAGTTTTCTTCTACACAGAATTGAGTTTTCCTTAAAAAGAAAGGAATGGGGAAAGGAAAGGAAAGAAGGAAGAGAAAAAAAAAACAAGCTGGGGGAATAGCAGGACCAACTAGAGCCAGTTCGTGGACTTCACCTTGAAACTCAGAAAGCTGGTCAGATGGTTTGTGCTGCCCTCCGGTCACCGTCCCTCAACAATCACCACCCTTCAGCCTTGAGAGTAGGTTTAGACCTTAGAAATAATGATACTAATGCACATGACATCTCTTTCCCTCAATTACTTTTCTATTTTTTTGTGTGTGTGTGTGTATTCATGCCTTCATGTGCATATTGCCACAGCACACATGTAGAGGTCTGAGGACAACCTGGGGGTGTCTGACCCCTCCTTCCGCGTTTGCTTGAGGCAGGGTTTCCTTTGTTTTTTGCTTTTTGCTGTTGAGTATGAGCCCATCTAGCTGGCTTCTGCACTTCTGGGCTCTCCTGGCTCTGCCTCCCCCTGTTGTTCACAGATGCACCCGCCGCTTGGTTTCCAGCTTGATGTGGATGCTGGGGAATTAAACTCAAGCCAACAGGCTTACAAGCAAGTGCCTTTAACAACTGGGCTATCTCCCCATCCCATGACCTATCTTTTTATGACTTTCTGGAGTATGGAAGACTTTTAAAAATTGCTCATTTCACATACCCTGAGGATGTGACTCCAACAGAAGGAAAGAGAGGGTGCCACTGTAGGGCATGGAGACACGATCCTTAGCCAGGCTGGGCCTCAACTTCCTCACCAGTAAACTCCCCAGACCACTGCATTGCTCAGCTTCTGTCTCTGCCATCATAGCCCAACCTTCCTCTGGTACCTGTGTATCTTCACATCGTGGTCTCCTCTGGTACCTGTGTCCTATTAAAAATCCTAGTGGGGGGCTGGAGAGATGGCTTGGTGGTTAAGGCACCTGCCTGCCAAGCCTAAGAAGGCCGGTTCCAGTCTCCAGGTCCCATGTTTAGCCATACGCAAAAAGCGACTCAAGGATGCAATGTTGCATTTGCCCACAGGCACACGTGTCTGGAGTTCGTTCACAGCGGATGAGAAGCTGCTGGCATGCCCATTCTCTCTATATCTGTCTGTCTGTCTATCTATCTATCTATCTATCTCAAATTTTAAAAAGTCCTAGCAGGGCTGGAGAGATGGATTAGTGGTAATAGCGCATGCCTAAGGACCCATGTTTAACTCTCCAGATCCCACATAAGCCAGACACACAAAAGTGAGGCAAGCGCAAGGTCACACATGCCCACTAGATGGCGCAAATGTCTGAGGTTCAATTGCAGAGGCTGAGGCTGTGGTACACAAAATCTCTCTCTCTTTAAGGGGAATGGGAGAGGGGAGGGAAATATCATGCTTTTTTTTTTTTGTATGTAAGTGTAGAAGTTGTCAATAAAAAAATTTTTTAAAAGCCGGGCATGGTGGTGCACGCCTTTAATCCCAGCACTCGGGAGGCAGAGGTAGGAGGATCACCGAGAGTTCGAGGCCACCCTGAGACTACATAGTTAATTCCAGGTCAGCCTGGACCAGAGTGAGACCCTACCTTGCAAAACACCAAAAAAAAAAAAAAAAAAAAAAAAAAAACACAGAGGAAAAAAAGTCTAGAAAAGGGACTGGGCAGATGACTCTGCAGTTAAAGGCACTTGCTTGCAAAGCTTGCAAGCTCAGGTTTGATTCCCAAGTACCCATGTAAAACCAGATGCACAAAGTGGTGCATACATCTGGAGTTTGCAGTGGCAAGAGGCACCTGCATGCCCATTCATTATCACTCCTTTCTCTCTCATTCTCTCTCTCTTCCTCTCCCTCCTTCTTCCCTCCCTATTCCTCTCTCAAATGAATAAATACAAACATTTGACTTTATCTATTTGAGAGAGAAAGAGGCAGATAGAGCAAGAGAATGGGCATACCAGGACCTTCAGCCACTGCAGACGAACTCCAGATGCATGTAGCACCTTGTGCATCTGGCTTACGTGGGACCTGAGGAATTGACACTGGGTCCTTCGGCTTTGCAGGAAAGCACTTTTACTGCTAAGTCATTCCTCCAGCCCAGTGCAATTTTTTTTTTAATGTTTATTATCTATTTGAGAAAGAGAGAAAGGGAAAGGAGAGAGAATGGGTGTGCCAGGGCCTCTAGCCACTGCAAAATGAACTCCAGACACATGTGCCGTTTTGTGCATCTGGCTTTCTGTGGGTGCTGGGGAATTGAACCAGGGCCAGCACACTTTGCAAGCAAGCACCTTTAACTACTAAGCCAGCTCCCCAGCCCCAACTATTTTTTAAACTCCTAGAAAGACAGTCACCATTAGGTTAGGGCCCAGTGAGCCCAATGTGACCTCCTCTGAGCTTGATGACATTGCAAGGAACCTGTTTCCAAGTCAGGCCATGTTCTCAGGGTCTGGAGGCCTTCATCATTTTTGAGAGGAACATAGTTCAACCCTTTAAGAAAAAGAATACAAAGCTGTGCTCTCCCCTCCTTTCCATTCCCTTCAGTGCACCCGACCTGCCTGTTCTTCCTTTGGCCCTAGTGGAGGTCTGAGCCGACGGTGTCTGAGAGGCCTGTGAGGCTTTCCCCAGGAACTGTCAGCTTCTGGATGTGTGTGTGTGTGTTTTTCTCTAAAATTTTTATTTTGCAATTTTCACGCATGTGGATGTGATGTATTTTAATCATATTCACCTCTCTGCTTTCTTTGTCTGTCCTTCTTCCAGAAAACCTTTTCTACTTTCCAACTCGTCTCTCTAGATTTAAAAAAACAATTAAATATTTTATTCATTTATTTGAGAGAGAGACAGAGAGAGAGAGAAGGGGCACTCCAGGGCCTCTAGCCACTGCAAAGGAACTCCAGATGCATGGGCCAGCATGTGCATCTGGCTTATGTGAGTACTAGGGAATCAAACCTGGGTCCTTAGGCTTTGCAGCCAAGTGTCTTAACTACTAAGCCATCTCTCCAGCCCTGGTCTGTTTTGATCTCGTGTTTTTTGTTTTTTGGGTGTTTTTGCTCTTCTCCATCATCCATGAGAACATGTTGATGAACCCAAATATTGTGCAGGTCATGGCAGCCACTGTGAGGTCAGGAAGGCAACAGCTACTTTGTGTCTAGGCGAGAACATTGCAAAGCACGCCCTCCCACCATCTTCTGCTTTTATAGTCTTTCTTCCTTCTGGTCCACAATGGTTCCTGAACCTTGGATGGTGTGGTAGAGATGTCTCACTTAGTGCTGGACACACCTCTGTAACATCTTCGCAGCATGTTGATGAGTCTTGAGTCTTCCTAGTGGTCACTGCCATCTGAAAAGAAAAGCATCTCTAACCAAAAGTGAGAGCAGCAGATGGGCACAAACAGGACTATTTAGAGGGCAATTTGATGGGTACAATACATCCAGTTAGCTAAACAACAATAGGAGCTTCCTCCCTACGGCGTATGACCTTCTATAGGCTTTTTAAAAAATTTATTTGTTTATTTGTTTGTTTATTAGGGACAGAGAGAGGGAAAGAGAGAAAGAGAAAGAAAGAGAGAGAGAATGGGCGTGCCAGGGCCTCTAGCCACTGCAAACGAATTCCAGACACGTACACCCCCTTGTGCATCTGGCTTATGTGGGACCTGGAGAATCGAACCGGAGTCCTTAGGTTTCACAGACAAACGCCTTAACTGCTAAGCCATCTCTCCAGCCCTTCTATAGGCTTTTGATTAGGTTTGTAGCGCCAGACACGAATTCTCTCCTATAGAGCAGGCCTCAAATCCAACTGGAGAGCAGCTGTTGACCCCCATAACAGACATACCACTGTTACACCGGTGGGTACACTTTGTCTGGCTGCCTGGTTATGTTGGATGTAGTTTTTACGGTGCTAAGTCCACATGCTTTGGTAAGGATTTTTTTTTTTTTGGTTGGTTTGTGTATTTTTCTCATACATTGTTTGTTTTGAGACAGGGGCTTGTTATATAAACTCATGATCCTCCTGCCTCAGCCTCCACAGAGTTGGGATTACAGATGTGTCACACTATATGTGACTTACTCACATGATTCTAACAACTAAAAACTCAAAGGCACAAGCAGGGAGTCAGAGGAGGTTTGGGCTGAGCAGGATCCCTCCATCCTGAGAATGGAGAGGTCAAGCAGGAGCCTACAGGAACATGTCAGGCCTGGGATGGGAGAGTGTCTGGTCATCCTAAGAGGTGCTCAGATCGGAGGGAAGCCTTTGGGCATGGATTCAGGGAAGAGATGTGAGCAGCCTCAGCTGAATGTCGTCTACCGTGGCTAACCCTGAGGAAACCAAAGGAAGAAAGAGTCTAGAAGTTGTTTCATTGACTGTTTGACAGTCACTCTGTTAGGCCTCATGGTATGATGGCCAAACTGCTTATCATCTTGATAGTGAAGAGGTTTTTAAATATATATATTTTATTTGTTTGTTTGAGAGAGAGAAAGAGGCAGAGAGAGAGAGAGAGAGAGAGAGAATGGGCATACCAGCGCCTCCAGCCACTGCAAATGAACTCCAGATGCATGCGCCACCTTGTGCATCTGGCTTATGTGGGTCCTGGGAGTCGAACCAGGGTCCTTTGGCTTTGCAGGCAAATGCCTTAACTGCTAAACCATCTGTCCAGCCCGTGAAGAGGTTTTTGTTAGTAATTATACCTAACAACAGGTAGAAACTAGAATTATCCCAGGCATATTAAGGTGATTGTCCCTCACCCCAGGAAGGATAATCAGAAGAGACACCCCTTGTTTGGAGGCACCCCTTGTTTGGAGGCCTAGGGAAGCTCAGATCTCACCACCAGTGACAGAGCTTGTTTAATTGCATTTTATGGAAACAAGGGCTGTGGAACAGATCATGTTTCTGTCTTTGCTTTGCCTTCTAGGAAATTCAGCCATCCTTATGACCTACCTTTTGTAATCGTGCTAGAATGATCAACTGTATTTCTCCATAGTGTCAACAAATGATCTTATTCATCAAACCATACTTGTTTTGCTGCATCTTAACATTTTATTCTTTCTGAAAATCTTATTATATGTATTTTTAAGCTTGAATGATGTTTAAAGAATGGGTGACTAGAAATTTGAATAGATAAATGGATAATTGATTGCATGTTGTGTGTATAAACATTGACATGTGTGCTGCTGTGTTTGAATAGTGGATGTTCACATCCGTGAATCTGTAGTCTCTATGTTTCTCGGCATACAATATAAATGTGCTAAGGTAAATGGCATGTATAGAGCTCTTTTGACAATGCCTGGCCTGTGTCACACAGTCTCGCTTATGAGGAAGGGCATGCATTTAATAGCCTCGAGGCCCTTGTTCTTGTTATTATGCCTGCCCTTACGAAGTGACCTTGAGCAATTATCTAACTATTCTGCACTTCAGTTTGATCACCTATGAAGTGAAATTAAATAGCTATTCCAGAGGACAACTGTGAGAATTACCAGGGCTGGTAAACTTCTTGAGTAAGTAGATACTGTGGTACGACTTTCACAGGTCCAATGAAAGAGAAAGAGAAAGTTCTTTTACTTAAGCAGGGCATAAAAGTCTTCTCCCCACTGCATCCCCCAAGTCTGACTGACCCAGCCAAATCTCATACCCACCTTGGGACCAAGGGCAGTTGCTTAGAGGTACATGCAGTTTGGAGCAGATGGATCAGACTCCATCCCAAGGGCTGGGACAAGGCCAGCTGCTTGAGTCACATGCTTGAGGGAAAGGAGGAGGAAGAACTTGGGGGCAGCTGGGTCAGTCAGAGAGAGTTGATGCTCACGCTGATGGGCAGTGACTGGTGGGCGGGCACCTGTAACGGCCTTGACGATGGAGGAAATGCACATTCAGTAGCTGAGTAGGGGTCCAGAGAGAGTAGAAGAGAAGCAGTATTCACTGTGATTGGGGAACCCCAGAACAGTGCTGCCTGGTGAATCAGAGTTGGGGTATATTGCCTTCTGAGTGTGTGTAGAAGACCTAAATGGGTGGTGTGGTTGGATTGGTGTATTCAGGGCTCTGGAGAAAGGTCAGGGGTTCAAGCAGACCTGGGAAGCAATGGGTTTACCTCCGTCTTTATAAACCCACAGGCCTTTTCAATCAAACTAAAGTCATACATCCGCCTTTAGCAGTGTTTCAATGCCAAAACCACTTGCAGAATCGAGTGTGGTACAGTTGGCCATTGCAGGCCATGAGGCAAAACCTCCTCAGTGGGACCTTTATTTTATTCATTCATTCATTCATTCATTCATTCATTCATTTTTGGCGCAGGCTGACCTTGAATTAACTACATAGTCTCAGGGCAGCCTCGCTTGAACTCATGGCAATCCTTCTACCTCTGCCTCCCGAGTACTGGGATTAAAGGCATGCACCACCACACCTGGCTTAAAATATGTTGTTTATTTATTTATTTGACAGTGAGAGAGAAATAGGCAGAAAGAGAGAGAGAATGGGAACACCAGGGCCTCTAACTGCTGCAAACAAACTCCAGACGCATGTGCCACCTCGTGCATCTGGCTCACGTGGGTTCTGGGGGATTGAAGCTGGCCATCTCTCCGGCCCACCTCAGTGGGACCTTTGAGACCACTACTTTGCTCTTTTCTCATCGTGCCTGGCTGAGCGGGCATCGAGAGTGGGCCCCATGACCCAGACCCTGCATCTGTTGTTCTGTGCTTCTCTTTTCACTGGTCATCCCTCTGCTCTCTGGTGTGCCTACATTGTGCTTAGATACCTCCTAGGACCAGGCGGGAGCTCACTCACCCCCAGATTTCCAGACTGGCATTCCTATATGACCTTTAACTGTCCATGCCCATGGCTGCCCCTCTCAGCCCCGTGCTGCTCTCTGCTCTGTCCTGAGGACCAGTGAGTGAGAATATGGGGCCTGAGGTCTCCCTGTGGTACGCCTCAGGCTTGCAGTCAGATTCCGCTTGTCTTTGGCAGGGTAAGGGAGGACTGCTTCTTCCTGCTCACTCACCCCTTGAGAGTCACCCCCAGTTCTGCACAGTGCCCTTACTTCTGAAGTTTCCGGTTCCCTCCGTATGGGTCACTTCCGGCTCCTTCCCTCCGAGGTCATCCCAGAGCCTATGGAAGGAAGTCAGCTTGAGAGAAGCACAGCGCCAGGAGTGCTTGGAACTGAGGTGGTTTAGGACCCAGCAGAAGTGCCAGTGTCCCAGGCCACAGCTGACAGGGTCTGCCTGTGCCCAGAAGCGTTCCCTGGGAGGCAGAGGCTGGGCTTAGGTTCCCTGGGGATCCAGAGCCAGGCCACACTGGGTAGCATCTGGCTTACACCACTTCCTAGGTGTGTGACCTGAGGCTGAGTCAGTGTGGGGACTGAAGAGAAAATGACATACAGTCTGGCCAGTAGGACTTGGGCCTCGCTGAATGCTAACTAGACATGTTCCTATTCTTTCTGGAATTCTGGAACTGATAGCTCTTTGACTCCTGCTGGGAAATGTTGAAAAAGACTTAAAACAGCAAAAAAGAGTGACCTTTACCAAGGCTATTGGCCATTGTTGGTGAGACAGAAGCCTTTGTTATGTAAGGGAAGCTGAGACTCAAGGCCTTGAGGCTGATAGGGAAGGCAGATACTTGGGGAGTTAGTGGACTTTTCTTTCATTCCAGAGATGACACTTTTCAGCAATGTACAAAGTCCATTTCTCTGATCTCCCTGGCTTCAAGACAGCAAGTTTCAGGGCTTGTACACAGGACCCCACATGTTGACAGTGTCGACAGGCTCAGGGGAGGCAGAACCAGGTATGAATCTCTCCTGCCTTTCCGTGGCAGGAATTGGAAGCCTGCATGTGGCCCTTCTCTGAAAACTGGTTGCCAGACTTGCTGAAGAGCCAAGATTTTCATTTTCCATAGCCCTCAGGTCCCCATCCCCAGAGGAACATCTTTCAATACCTGTCGAGTCACCCCCATCACTCACCTCCTAGTGGCTTCAGCAGTAGTGGAAAAGGGACCCCCAGGCCCTTCCTCTGACCATCTTGTGTTCCTTCCTTGGCAGACATTGATGAGTGTGACAATGACTACTACAACGGGGGCTGCGTCCACGACTGCATCAACATCCCAGGCAACTACAGATGCACCTGCTTTGATGGCTTCATGCTGGCGCACGACGGACACAACTGCTTGGGTAAGTGGTGCGGCTGTGCCTTGCCCTCTGGCTGGTTACGAGTTCCGGGTGCAGAGTTGGGGGAGTGCGGCAAAGCGTGTCCCTCTTGACCGTTGTCATGCTGCTCTAACGAAACCCAGTACCACAGACGGTATGACCTCAGTGAGCAACGCTTGTTTCTTTACTGCTGTGGAGACCTTTGAAGGTCCAAGATGAAGGCACCAGCCTCTCTGCTTGGCTGATAGATGGCTGTCTTCTGTTGTGGGTCTCTGCACTTAGTATTTCCTTTGCATGGGCACATCTGGTGACTCTCTGGATCCCAGTCACCTCTTCTTTTAAGGGCACTGCTATATAGGAGTAGAATCCCCCCTTAACACCTCCATTTAAAAAAATATTTTATGGGCTGGAGAGATGGCTTAGCGGTTAAACGCTTGCCTGTGAAGCCTAAGGACCCTGGTTCGAGGCTTGATTCTCCAAGACCCACATAAGCCAGATGCACAAGGGGGCGCACGCATCTGGAGTTTGTTTGCAGTGGCTGGAGGCCCTGGCGCGCCCACTCTCTCTCTATCTAACTGCCTATTTCTGTATCTATCTATCTCTCTCAGATAAATAAATAAAAAATAAAATATTAAAAAAACATTTTATTTATTTATTTTAGAGAGAGAAGATGGGCATGCCAGGGCTCTTGCCTCTGCAAAAAATCTCCAGACACATGCACCACTTTGTGCATCTGGCTTTACATGGGTATTGGGGAATCAAACCCGGGCCATTAGATTTTGCAAGCAAGTGCCTTTAACTACTGAGCCATTTTTCCAGGCTCACAACTCCATCTTTAGGAATTTAATTATTTATTTAAGCCCCTCTCTCCAAATATAGCCACATTTGGAGTATGAGTGGTTGAAATCTTTCAACACAGGAATTGTGAAGGACACAGTTCGGACCATAATCTGGTAGACCTCCAGTTGTCCACGGTTGAAATACACTTTCAGCCAGTGATATAAAATTTATAAGCATACTTCACTTTAGCTGAATAAGATTGGAAAAATTAGAAAGCATACGAGTCCTGCTGGGCTGCTTCCACTGGCCTCTCTGCGGCCAGGTCAGCTTGGTTTTTGTCCCTTTAGCATCAGGTTCGCCAGACATTCTTGTGCTGCCTCTGTTCCCACCCAGTTGCACTACAGTCTTACAAGTGGCTAATCACGGGAACAAGATGCCTGGATCTGTCATAACAGGGAGATATGTTGCGTGGCTTAAACAATAGCCATGACTCTTTCACTGCCCAAAGCTAGGAATTCAAAATCAAGGCAGTGGCAGAACTGTCTACATCTGGAGACTGTGTTCCAGATTTGTGCCAGGCTTCCTAGCTTCTGGTCACTTCAGGTTTTCTTCAGCTTGTAGGTGGTATTTTCCATGTGTTGTCACATTGCCTTAGCTCTGTGTGTCCCCATCTCTGTGTCCAGATTTCCCTTGCTTATAAAGACACCAGTTGTTTTGAATGAGGGCCCATCACGACCACTTCATCTTAACCCAAACATGTGCCAAGACCACTTTCTTCAGGAAGTGCCTTTACCACACATGCTGGGGTTAGGATTTCAGTATCAGCATCTCTGTGTGCATTTGTGCGCACATACACGTGGATGTGGACGCCAGAGGTTGAAATGGATATCTTCCTCAGTTTCCCCAATTTATATTTTTTTCTGTTATTTTGTGTGTATGCATGGTGTGTTGTATATATGTACGGTATGATGTATGTGTGTGCATGTGAAGGCCAGAAGACCACCTTGGGGTTATCCTTGCCTTCCACCTTGAATGAACGCCAGACTAGCTGGCCTGCAAGTGTCTGGAGTCCCCTGACTCCACCTCCCACTGCCGTAGATGTGTGGGGATTACTGATGGATGTACTACTTGCTTCTGGCCTTACACGTTTCTGGGAGTTTGAACTCCAGTCGTCGGGTTTATATGGCAAGTGCTTTTAAGCACCAAGCCATCTCTGTAGCCTCCTGCCTGTTTGTTGAGACTGGATCTCACTAGACCCAGAGCTCACCAATTCATCTAAGCAAGCCGGCCAGCAGTCACTAGAAATCTACCCGTCTCTACCTCCCCAGCAGTGGGATTAAAGGCATGCGCCACTACAGGCATGCACCCAGCTTTTACGTGGCTGCTGGGGATCATGTCCTTGTGTTTGTACGGCAAGCGCTTTACCCACTGAGCCATCTCTCCGGCCCTACCTCAGCATGTCTTAAGGGGACACCATTCAGCCATTACAGAGGTAGTTCACAGTCTGTAACACAAGGGACAGTAGAACACCAGTAAAACACGTACGACTCCCAGAGAGGCTTTCCCTGTCCCCAGCCCTCTTCTGCCGGTGGCTGCTAGGGCACAGCGGCTGGAGCCTGCAGGACAGTGGTGTGGGTCAGGATGGACAGTGGCCATCATACATGATGGACTTGTTAGAGTCTCTGTCTCTTTTTTTTTTTTTTTTTTTTGGTTTTTCAAGGTAGGGTCTCACTCTGGCCCAGGCTGACCTGGAATTCACTATGTATTCTCAGGGTGGCCTCGAACTCTCGGCGATCCTCCTACCTCTGCCTCCCGAGTGCTGGGATTAAAGGCGTGCGCCACCACACCCGGCCTAGAGTCTCTGTCTCTTGTCAGTGAAGGAAGGCTAGCAGGAGCAGCTCATGGTGGGCTACTGTGAGCAGTAACCACAGTGGGCTCCACTGAGCTGAAGCAGATCTGGCCCAGTGCTCTCAACAGCTTGTCTCTGATAAGTCATCTCGGTCCCTGTGACTTGAAAATAGGGGCAGTGTGTTAATACATCACCAGGGGGGTGCTAGATGGTCAACAGATAGACATTATTGCTACTCTAGGTGACCCAGACATCTTTGTGTGTGTGCGGGTGCGTGCACGCGTGCAGGTGTGCACAGGTTTGTGTGCACAGACATGTGGAGGCATGTTTTTTTATCACTCTTCCATATTATTGCGCTGAGTCAGAGTCTTCCACTGAATTTGGAGCTCACTGTTTTTCAGTTAGTCTGGCTGATATGTGATCCCTCACAATCCTCCCGCCTCTGCCTCCCTCTGCGCTGGAGTGGCTGGAGTATGCAGCCATGCCATTTTTTACATAGGTGCTGGGATCAAACTCAGGTCCTCGTGCTTGTGCTGAAGACACTTACTGCCGAGCCATCTCCATGCCTCCCTCCCCTCCTGCAGCCATCTTTCTCCATTTGCTGGTTTTTTTGTTTGTTTGTTTCTGCCATTAGAATCCAGAAGTGATTCTGGGCCTGAAACGTACTTTCTTGTTTTCCCAAGTGATCTTTGCAGAATGTTTGCCTTAAGTAGAACTGAAGTGTTGAGGGCTGGAGAGATGGCTTAGCAGTTAAGCACTTGTGAGGCCTAAGGATCCCGGTTCGGGCTCGATTCCCCAGTACCCACATAAGCCAGATGCACAAGTTGGTGCATGCATCTGGAGTTCACTTGCAGTGGCTGGAGGCCTGGTGCACCCATTCTCTTTCTCTGCCTCTTTCCCTCTCTGTCTGTCACTCTCAAATAAATAAATAAAAATTTAAAACAATTAAAAAAAAAAAAAAAACTGAAGGGTTGAAAGATCACTCTTTTGTTTTAAATGGTTTTCCATGCAATGCTTTCTGAAGGGCTGAGCAGACCTTCGTGGTGCCCGCTGGCTTGTCAGCACAAGGGAGAGGGGCTTAACAGGCCCATTGCTAGTGGTATGTCAACCTCAGAGCTCCTGTCTGGTTTTGTTTAATCCATGTTGGGTCTCAGATGCCGGTTATGGGAAACAGATCTGTGAACATGTAATTATACCCCCAAATAAGTGCCAAAACAGAGGTCTGGACAAGAGTTACTGAATGCCAGAAGGGCCTGTGAAAAACTTCCCCTGGCTGGGATGAAGATAGGGGTGGAAGTGGGGAGCACAGGCATCTAAAAGGAGGAAGCCCAGAGTGGGTGGAGGGCAGCAGACTGGACATATGAGCATATGAGCAGGGACAGGGACTGGCAGGGCCTTTGACCAGGACCACACAGCTTCTGTGGTGCCACACCCAGGTGAAGTGTTGTCCAAGATTATCTCTGACTCCTCCCCACACGTTTCAGCTGCTTGCAGAATCCTAATGGATGAAAGCAGAGCTCTCAAGTGTCCCATTAGAAGCAGGCGGCGTTACCCGCAGGCTGGTGGGGTGGGCCCTGGAGATGAGGGGCTGCTCTAGTAGAAGCAAAGGTGTTTACACACTGGTGGTCATGCACAGGTAATAGGGCAGAGCCAGCTGGGGAGCCAAGAGAACAGATTTAGGGTGCTGCCAGTTTAGAATTTAAATCCTGACTCTCCAGTTCTGAGAAGTTTGGCCTTTGGTCAATATCTTCATCTCTTGGTGTCTCTCTTCCTCTCTATCACACGGAACACACAACCTCTACTTTGGAAGGGTCTGCTGCAGGCTCAGTGAGATGGATGGGCATGGATGGTAGAGTGCCTGGCACCGAACGCTCAGAGGAGCACCGACTGATTTGATGCCGCCCAGAACTCATGAGGCCCGAGCCCACTGTCTGTGCTTCCTGGACTGTGTCTGTCACCCATCTCTCCCCGGCTGGCTTTGACTCTAACCTGTGGGGGGGACTACCTGTGTGTAAATGCCTCTGATCCTACTAGGGCAGCCAGCCCCTAATCTCCGGAGCCCACCCTACCCCACCAGCCTGCAGACAACAGTGATATAAGTCTGTGTGGATCCTCCGTGGATTCTTTTCACACTGATTAATATAAAAGAACTGGGTGCAACCCCTTCACCCCTAAGCAGATTGCAACTTCACAAGGCTGTAACCAGCGCATCCATATGGGAGCCAAGAAAAGATCTCTCTGTGGCCTAGCTGCCTGCAGCTGAGGGCAGGCACTTTTCCTACAGACTTCTTTTGTTTGGTCTCTTTCCTTCTCAAAAGCAAACTCTGGCTCACAGAAGTCAGACCTCGGTTGCAGCTGGCTCCAGCCTCGAATGACCACGTGACCCCCGGGTTGCGGTTGGCAGGCTGACCTTTTGGAGTCTCGGCACACTGGGCTTGATGCGTGTGTGCTGACTGTGGCCCGAGACAAATAACGAGCAGGGCTCGAAAGTCCCAGAGTCCAGTTCAGATTCCAGTGTCCCCACTCTTTAATCTCAGAGCATGGGGCAAAACCACCCCCTCCCCACAGCCTTAGTTGCTCCAGCTATGAAAATATTGCTAATATCGGCCTCCAGGGAGCAACATGCTGACTGAAAATGTGAAGATGTGGCGTGCGTGGTGCACGAATATGTGGGAGTCAACATCGAATGGTGGCAGGAGTTTCAAGCTGGCCATCCACAGCGTTCATCTGACCCACAGGCACGTTCTATTATCCCCACAGTGGTAGTGCTTGTTATTACCATCACTGAAGGACTTGGCAACACTCCAGAATTAGGGATAGTCCATTAAAATCCCATTTATTTTCAGCTGGGCATGACGGTATATGCCTGTAATCCCAACACTCTGGAGGACAGAAGTTCAAGGCCCACCTGGACTACCTAGTGAGTTTGAGGTCAGCCTGGTCTACATGAGACCTTGTCTTAAAAAAAACAATCGGGGCTGGAGGGATGGCTTAGTGGTTAAGGCATTTGCCTGCAAAGCCAAAGGGCCCTGGTTCGATTCCCCAGGACCCACGTTAGCCATATGCACAAGGTGGCTCATGTGTCTGGAGTTCGGTTGCAATGGCTGGAAGCCCTGGTGCGCCCATTCTCTCTCTTTCATTCTCTCTGCTTCTTTCTTTCTCGTTCTCTCTAAATAAATAAATAAATCATTTTTCAAAACAATCAGTAGTTCCAGTATGTATTACTCCTGCATGTCCGTTGTTACCCCGCCTCCTGCCGTCTGTGGGACTCCAGGCATGAGCACAATGGAAACCTGGGTTCCATATGGATATAATTCCACAGGAATGATGAGCTTCTCCCAAAATGAGAATGCACTTTGTCTTTCCTTCCATGGGACCTGGAAGGCTCGACCTGAAACCTGAATTCCAGAACTCCTTGCACTTTCGTGTCAGAAAGTGGGCACATGGGTGGTGGGGCCTATTCTCCTCCCGTTTTCTGCCCCTGGCTCCATCCCGTACCACAGCAAGGGTGAAAACCGCTAACCTAGGGTTGGGGAAACGTCTCTGTGAGTAAAGTGCTTGCAATGCAAGCATGAGGATCTGAGTTCGGATCCCCAATACCCATGTAAAAGCTGGACATGGTGACATGCACCTGTGAGCTCAGTGCTGGGGAGAAAGACCTGAGGCTTGCTTGCTCATCTAGTGGTATCTGTGTAAGTTCCACCTTCAGTGAGAGACCCTCTCAAAGAATAAGGTGGAGAACAGTTGAGGAAGACACCCAACATCAACCTCTGGCTTCTACATACATGCACCCCAGTACACATATAAACACATACTATATATATGTATATATAGTGTTCATATTTATATGTGTATCTCCCTCCCTGATGTGAATGCTGGAGCTCTAACATTTCACCCCAAAGCAGCAGCTGCCCTGTTGCTGTGACTCAGACTCAAGTGTCATGTGTCCCTCTGAAAAACCAAAGGCTTGAGACCATCTGGACAGGGTATGTGACGGTGCAAATGTCCAGGGTGGAGTCTGGAGTAGTGGGTACATGTTACAGGTGACCATAGCTTCTCATGGACTTCTTACACCAGAAGGAGGCTGGCAGCTATAGGAGAAGCAGAGCATCAAAGTGTGATGTCCAGGGCAGGGCCCCCCCCCTTACCCACATCTCACCATGGTACTAGAGGAGATACACTGGGCTACCCTCAGTTTACCCCAGCCCCCCAGCCCTTCCCATTGCTCACATCCAGTCAGCCTCAATCATTGGACTGCCTATAGCCTGGCCAAGCTTCCAGCACAGGGCCCTCCCTGCCAGTGTTGGGTGGCGGAAGGGCTGGCTGAGTTGCTGGAAGGTCCTCTGTCCGCACTGCCACGTGCGGTCCTGTGCCTGAGCTGTAGCCCACAGCCTGCCGTGCACTGGGGAGAGTCAGGCCTGGATGTTGTTTTGACTCCAGAAGTCTGGGTCAGGAGTTTTGTCCGGTTGTCACATTCCTGTCCGAACCCCACTGGATTCCTGGGAATGGTGGCTGGGGCAAGCCCTGAGCGCCGTGGAGAGCAACAGCAACGTCTGCAAAGTGCCCAGATCATCTGGGAGGAGCAAGGCAGGCAAAGGGCTGGAGGCCGCTTTCCTGTCTGAGTCTTCACAGTTGAACCTTTTTCTTTTCTTTTGAGCAAACGAGGCTGTTTTCTTGTGGAGATGGCTTGCCTGTGACTGTGTCCTGGAAGGTGGCCAAGTCTGTGCTCTGAGGAGTGGAGCCTTCTCTCTATTTGACATCTTTATTGAGGAATTTCTCAAATATAACAGAAAAATGACACCAGAGGGAATTGAAACTAAGATGAGATCTTGCCCAACCCCAAATGGCTGCTTTTAGCTGTGTAATTACTTGAAATAGCAGTAGTTCTGTTTGAAAAATATTATTCCACACTCCACGCTATTGGCCAGCAGAGCAATATTTAGGCTAATAGAATAAGATTTTTTCCCCCCGTGTTAAATTAGAACCAGCAGTGGGCAGCTCCCCCTCCCCAAACCCCGTCTCCACAAAGCACGGTTCCTTTTTCTCTGAAGCCATTAGCTCACTCAGCCCGATGCTCTCCGCTGCCTCCATCTTTACCTTACATAGTATGACTTACTGAAAAATGTGTTTCTCAAGTTGCTCCCAGCTGGAATTTTGGACTTGCCTCTTAGCACTTTAATCCCATTGAGGAGACATCGTCTGTAACCACATTCAGGGGGAAGGCTGATTGATTAACCAGGTCGCCCTACCCTGATGGGTATTTGCTGAACACGGACCGTACATCTGACCTTGTGCTCGGAAGACACTTCTCCTTCTGTGAGATGAGGGATGAGTTTCTTCACTTGGAGCTGCCCACAGTGTGACATCTGTGTGCTTTCCTCAGTCCCCCACCACATGTATGGGTAGAAGCCGTTAGCATCCTTTCCAAAAAAAAAAAAAATAAGAATAAATGGAGGCTCAGAGAGGGAAAAATGACCTACTCAAGGTCACAACAGCTTGCACCAGAGCCCAGGCATATGATGTTGCCAGTTCAAATCTAGAGCCTGCCCCTGTGGCCTACCCCCTACCCCCAGCTCCAAGGACATCATCAGCTCTGGGAGGCAGGCCAGGTTCAGGGAGGGTTGTAATTTGTCATCTCTGAGCAGGAGTTGGGAGCCACCAAGGATGTTCAGAAATCCCAACATCTACCAGCCGGTGGGTGGCATGCCAGAGGGTAAGAGGGCACCCCACTCCACAGTGCTCGCATCAGGGGTGCCTTCTCTCTTGAGCTAAGGGAAGAGCTTGCTGCCTTGTTTGGGTACCTCCCTTGAGACATTGTCCCACCCTGTGTGACCACACAGGACCCTGCTTTCCCCAGAGCACCTACTCATAAGAAACCTCGTGCCAGGGTCCTGCCTGCTTCTTACCCTCTCCTTCCACCCTCACCCACTGTCTACCCCTTGTACCTCTCAACACATCCCTACCTTAGAATATTTGAGAAGGAATAAGTCAAAGGATGTTGTCATCTGAGGGCCACAGAGATGGTTCCATGGATAAAGGGTTTGCCACACAAGCATGAGTGCTCAAGCTCAATCCCCAGAACCCTTGGAAAGCCAGTTGCTGTAGTATAAACATCTGTAATCTACCGTGAGAAGGTAAGCAGAGACAGAATACCCCAGAAGTCCAGCCTGGCAAACAGTGGTGAAACACAAGACACCTTGCCTCAAACAAGGTAAAAGGCTAGGGCTAACAACCAAAGTTATACTCTGACCCCCACACGCACAACCAAAGTTATACTCTGACCCCCGCACGAATGACCAAAGTTAATGACCCCTGCAAATGACCAAAGTTATACTCTGACCCCCGCACGAATGACCAAAGTTATACTCTGACCCCCGCACGAATGACCAAAGTTATACTCTGACCCCTGCACGAATGACCAAAGTTATACTCTGACCCCCACACGAATGACCAAAGTTATACTCTACCCCCACACCCCAGTTATACTCTGACCAAACCAAAGTTATACTCTGACCCCCCCACACGCACGACCAAAGTTATACTCTGACCCCCACGAATGACCAAAGTTATACTCTGACCCCCACACGAATGACCAAAGTTATACTCTGACCCCCACACACGACCAAAGTTATACTCTGACCCCCTGCACGAATGACCAAAGTTATACTCTGACCCCCCCACGCACGACCGAAGTTATACTCTCCACCAAAGTTATACTCTCTGACCCCCACACGAACAACCAAAGTTATACTCTGACCCCCCCACGCACGACCAAAGTTATACTCTGACCCCCACATGCATGACCAAAGTTATACTCTGATCCCCACACGCACATTTGCACTCACATACATGAACATGTACACACACACACACACAAAAAAAAAAAAAGCAAACAAACCAGAGAAGAGCGACTTCCCAGTGGATCTGCACACTGAGCATGCAGGTAACATCAGAGAAGAATTAGGTGGAGCAGCTTCTAGAGGCCCAGGTAGGCAAGGAAGATGGGGGTACGCACAACCGTGATGGAAATCAGGACACACTATCTACCTGCCACCTGGTATTCAATCATTTATGTACTCGCAAAAATTTTTTCCAAGCACCTACTGTGAGCCAGACAGTTTAAGTGCTGAATTTGCAAGCAGTGACGAAAGTCCCCATTCCTATGAACTTACGTAGTAAGGACACAGCCATAAACATGTAAACGTGCAGCTCAGCCAAGTAGTTTCAGTCAGGTCAGATCCCCTGAGGACACAAGAAACACTCAACAGTGTGACAGGGAAGCACCACATTGCCGGGGCCGGGTGACTGCAGCCACGTAAAAACTGCGTTGTTGTGAAACACCACCTTCTGTTCCTGCATTCCTTGTGTCAGGAACTCAGACAGGGGCCGGTTGATCTTTGCACTGAGGTGTCTGGGGCCTCGGCTGGAAACCATGAAACTATAGATGACCCTGATGGCCAGGAGCTGGAACCATCTGGAAGCTTCCTGCTCCTTTCTAGTGGTCACTGCTGGCTGTTGGCCAGAATCATACGGGTAGCCTTTCTGTCTGGCCTTTCCACTTGGGCTGGTATGAGCTTCCCCAGCACCATGACGGGGTCCCAGCAGAGCAAGGTCAAGTGTAGAACTTCCCCAAACTCTACTGGTGAAGATGGTTTCAAAGGTAGCTCCCCCTTAACTAACGTACGAGAAGGAAACACAGGAAAGGCCTTGGGAAGAGTCATCTTAGAGGGCTGGGGAAGGTCTCTGTGCTTGCAGAATGGGACAAGTGGGTAGTCCTGAGGTGGGGACAAGCTTGGTGAGTTTGGGAAGATCAGAAGGGAGAGACAGTTAGGGAGATGGCACAGTGGCTAACGTGCTTGTTTTGCAGGAATGAGCACCTGAGTTCAGCTCCCCAGCACCCATGTCAAATGCTGGGCAAGGTAGTGGATATCTTTTTTGTTAATTATTAGTATGTATTTTGAGAGAGAGAAAGAGTTAGAGAGAATGGGCATGCCAAGGCTTTCAACTGCTGTGAATGAACTCCAGACGCTTGTGCACATGTGCAACATTTTACACTTGCATCGCTGTGCATCTGTCTACATGGGACCTGGAGATTCAAACATGAGTTCTTAGGCTTTGCAGGCAAGTGCCTTAACCCCTAAGCCATCTCTCCAGCCCAGTAGTGGATATCTTTAACCCCACTACCAAGAAAACAGAGACCGCAGCATCCCTGAGGCTCACTGGTGCTAGACTACCTGCATCAGCAAGCTCTAGGCTCAGTAAGTGACAGTGTCTCAAAAAAGGTGGAAGGTGGGCTGGAGAGATGGCTTAGGGGTTAAGGTGCCTGCCTGCTAAACCTAAGAACGCTGGTTCCAATGTCCAGCGGTTCCAATCTCCAGGTCCCACGTTTAGCCAGATGCAAAGTGAGGCAAGGGCGCAATGCCGCACTTGACCACAAGGGGGCGCACGCATCTGGATTTTGTTCACAGCAGCTGGGAGACTGATGGTAAGCCCATTTCTGTCTCCCTCTCCCTCTCTGTCTGTCTATCTCTGTCTCTCTCTCCAAAAATAAATAAATAATAATTTAAAAAATTTTTTAAAAAGGTGGAAGGCAACTGAGGAGGACACCCAATGTCAATCTCTGACCTACACTCACGCGCACTCACACACATGCAGGAGCGCCTGCACACAAGTGCATGTGAACACAGAAACACATAGACACACATACACATGCCCAGAAGAAAAGGAGTGAGGGAGAGGGATGGAGATGAGTCAAGGAAACAGATGTGCCAGGTCTCAGAAGCCCTGTGGACCCTAGAAAAGGGGCTGGGAAGCTGTGGAACATTGGGACCAGGGACCAACACGTTCTGATCAGCATTTTAATAAAAGCCCTTCCTGGTGCCAAGTAGAGCATGAGTTACAAGAGTGTGAGGCAGAGTGGCTGAAACTTGGAGGCCCCTGTGGCGGCCTAAGCCAGAGTCTACAGCTCAGTGTAGGGTGACAGTAGTAGAGGCAGTGGCTGAGCTCAGAATACGTTTTGTAAACAGCCAGCAGGAAATCCGTATGGATTAGATGGAGGAAGTTAGTGAGAGTAAGAACCAAAGCCCACTGCTGGGGTTTGGCCTACAGTGTTTATGTGCAGAGATGTTGGGGTGGAGGTGGGGTGCAGGACTGAAGTCAGTTCGGCTGAATTCTGTTTGAGATGGCAACCAGCCATCCAGGTGTAAATGGCATACAGGGTCAGACCTGGAGGGATGAGTGGTTAGCTTCTAAATGGTTTTGCCAGTGATATTGACTATGTGGATTTCCTGAGGACCTGCCCTGTGTGGTGCCCTGGGCTGGGAGCTCAAAATTCAAAGATGTCTGACCTAGTCCTTGCCCTGAGCAAGCATAGGGAATCAACCTGCCTGGCTTTGAACCCTGAGCCCATTACTTACTGTGTGAATCTGGGCAAGCAACTTGGCTTCTGCTACACAGTGGGGCCAGCATCCATGCATTTGCCAGGGAAGGAGATGAGCCAGCACAGGGCCTGGCACCTACTGGAGGCTCCACGGGGGAAATGTCTGCTTGCCATTTAGTCCTCGTGTACTGTCCCAGCACCTTTTAAAAACACAGGTTTGGGCTGGAGAGATGGCTTAGCAGTTAAGGCACTTGCCTGAGAAGCCTAAGGACCCATGTTCTACTCCTCAGATCCCACGTAAGCAGGTGCACAAGGTGACGTAAGCGTGCAAGGTTGCATATGTGCACAAGGTGGCACATGTGTCTGGAGGTTGATTACAGTGGCTGGAGGCCCTGGTGTGCCAATTCTCTCTCTGTCTCTCTCTCTCTCTCTCTCTCTCTCTCTGTGTGTGTGTGTGTGTGTGTGTCACTGTCTAGCATTGAAAAAAAAAAAAAAGGCCAGCTGGGCGTGGTGGCGCATGCCTTTAATCCCAGCACTTGGGAGGCAGAGATAGGAGGATCGCCATGAGTTCAAGGCCACCCTGAAACTACATAGTGAATTCCAGGTCAGCCTGTGCTAGAGTGAGACCCTACCTCGAAAACAAAAAAAAAAAAACCAACAGGTTTATTCTTGAGCTGTTGACAGTGCAGATAAACCTGGGTCCTGGACTGCAGCTGTGACCCATGACAAGTGACCTGTTCCTTATGTTCCATGAAGTGTCCCTGTCAGGTGAACTGCTGCTTGTGTGGACCTCCAGGTCAGAAAGTCCCTCCACCACCCTTTCATGGGGGCATGGGATAATGTGGCGTCAGAGCTTCCAGTCCCCTCTCGTCACCTCCTTTCTCGGGCTTGTTCTGATTCCTGCAAGGTGGGGATGGCCCCTCTCTGTTAGGTCCATGGATACACAGGTGATGCTGGAGGCTGCCAGGTAGAAGAAGGAGGCCCAGAAGGACATCTGGGGCTCCTGGAAGGACCAAGAATCTAGCTGCACCTGAGGAGGAAGTTGCCCAGATAGCCACATGCTCTTTGTTGGAGCAGTGGTCACAGCTCCCTATATGTGCAGGGCTGGGCCAGGCAGCAAGCCACGAAAAGTCCATCGAGGGCTGGAGAGATGGCTTAGCGGTTAAGGCGTCTGCCTGCTAAGCCTAAGAACCCGGTTCCAATCTCCAGGGCCCACGGTTAGCCAGATGCAGTGATACAAGGGCACAATGCCGCACTTGCCCACAAGGGGGTGCACACATCTGGATTTCATTCACAGCAGCTGAAAGACTGCTGGCGCGCCCATCTCTATCTGTCTCCCTCACCCTCTCTGTCTCTCTCTGTGTCTGTCTCCAAAAAAAAAAAAAAAGTTCATTGGCTCCTCCAGGAAGAAGCTGGAGGCAGTGTTGCTCCCCTGAACCCCCAGTGAAGGCTCAAGTTGTTTATGTTTAATTGTCCTTATGCTTCAAATAGCTCAAATGCATTTCTTGTGAAGAAAAACATGGCAACTGGGCTGGAGAGATGGCTTAGCAGTTAAGGCTCTTGCCTGCAAAGCCAGTGGACCCAGGTTCAATTCCCCAGGACTCATGTAAGCCAGATGCACAAGGTGGTGCATGCACCTGGAGTTCATTTGCAGTGGCCAAAGGCCCTGGCATGCCCATTCTCTTTCCCTCTCTATCTGCCCCTCACTCTCTCTTTTTCTTTCAAATAAATTTAATTTAATTTAATTTAAAAAAAGAAAAGAAAAGCATAGCAATCATCCTAATGTAAAACCAGCTTGGGATAGCCTTATACTCGCTCATAAACAGCAATGTTTCTGAGATACATGGAGGAGGCTTCTTGTACCCTCCTTCCTCATGCACTGTCCATCATGCCCACATTCAGGTGGTCTGGACACTCGCTGTAGGATTTGCTTTCAGACTTCAAGTCGGTCAGTCCACTTCTCTTGGCTTCTTACAACTGCCCGGGACAAGGTCTTAAGTAACCCAGGCTGACCTCAAACTCTAAGTAGCCGAGACTGGCCTTGAATACCTGATCCTCCTGTTTCTACCTTCTGAGTTGTGTGCTGCCACACCTGGCTACAGCTGTTCATTTGATGGAATTACTTGGCCTGAGAAAATGAAACGTGCTGGGCAATGGCATGCGTCTCTATAAATGTGGTTCCTTCTTACCTTAAGTCCCTACAACAACAGGACCAGGTGTGGGAGATGGACTGTTCCAAGCTGGGGATATACTGAGGGGAGTGGCGTCTCCGCTGCATTTGGCCAGGGCTGACTGGGAAGTAGGGGTGCTTTTTACACTGGAGCTAAAGACAGCACTGGGATGAGAGGACAGTGGACTGTGTGTCAGGAGTTTCAGGCCAATGTCCTGCTAGAAGACCCTGGGAAACTCTGCCTCAGTTTCCTCATGAAATCAAGGTGATGGGATTTAGCCAGTGGTGTTTAGAATTTGTGGAGTTTTATAGCTGGAAGAACTCCTTTTTTTCACTCACATCATGTCATGCAGGGGTCACGCTGCCGTGACAGAAATGGAAGGCTAGATTGGCCTGGATGGGTGCCCTATATAATAGGATCCCACCTTCACCCCTTCAAGGTCCCTGGAGCCCCAAGGATATAGTCTGGGACCCCTTTACTGGATTCTCTCTTCCCAGATCCTATGAGTTTACACCCTGACAGCCATGATTAGACCTCAGGGCCAGTGGCCAAGCAAGCTTCTTTTCTATGTCCTCCTCGTTCCTGTAAGACAGCCCCTGCCTGCCTCAGAACTGTGACTAGCATGTGCAATCAGCCATTTCTCTGCTCTCTGGGCTCCCATAGCTGCTGCTCTTGCCGCTGGGATTGCCTTCCCTCCACCTCATAATAATACCTGAGGCTGACCCCTGCTCATCCCTGATGGTGTGCATGGCTAAGGCCCCTGCCCCAGAGAAACCCTTCGCAGAGAGCACGCCCTCCCGTGTCCCTCGCAGGCATCCCTGGCGCTCTAGGGAGCCGATCACCCTGCTCCCTTGGGAACTCCTAGCTGCCCCATTGCAGAATTACTTGGCTTTTTTTTTTAATTATTATTTTGTTATTTATCTTTGGAAAGAGAGAGAGATAGAGAGGGAGAGGGAGACAGAGATGGGCACGCCAGCAGTCTCTCAGCTGCTGTGAACGAAATCTAGATGTGTACGCCCCCTTGTGGTCAAGTGCGGCATTGCACCCTTGCGTCACTTTGCATCTGGCTAAACGTGGGACCTGGAGATTGGAACCGCTGGACATTGGAACCAGCGTTCTTAGGCTTAGCAGGCAGGCGCCTTAGCTGTTAAGCCATCTCTCCAGCCCTACTTGGCTTTTTAAGTGTGGACTCCAGTGTGAGGAAGGGATAGCCGGTGGGTGTAAGGGTCTGAAAATCGCTGAAGACCCCAGAGTCAAATAGTATGTAAAAGCATAGAGCATTTATTCTGCAGAATTAGCCAGCATGCAGGGGTCAACCACTTGTACAAAATGGCAACCCCTGAGGAGCTCGCAGGCCCCTTTTAACCACAGCTAAAGGAATTTTGGCGGGCTTTTAGTCTTTTAACATGATTGGCTAATTTGAACAAGTAACTGTACTTGTGGTTTTTTGATGGGTCTTAAGGTTTTGGCGGCCAGGTCTAGGGGAATTCCTGGCAGGTGAGGTAACCTCCTAACGTGATTGGCTAAGCAAGCAGCACTTACGTTTGAACATCTTTGATTGGTTGGGGTGAAAGGGACATGTCTGGACATGTTTGGACATGTCTCTAGGAACTGACTCAGCCCCCAGAGCTCGCCCCTCCTGGAAATTGAAACTTTGGCCTAGTCAGGGCAGCACCTTACCTAAGTCTGTCATGGCGTCAGTTTGGTCCCTTCAGTGGGCAGGTAAGGACCATGGCTATTGGGGGGGGGTGCAGCTGGACCTGCTGCAGGCTGGGGTGGAGCACCAGCACATGCCAAGCTGAGCAGGTGTGTTGGGAACATGCTGGAAGTCGATAGTAGCTTGGGTTCATCTAGGCCCCATCTCTGTGCCTGGCTCCTTCAACTGTCTGCTCTAGATGCTGAGGGAACATGGCCTTGAGGAATCAGACACCCTGGGCCTTTAGCTCCCAAATCCTTTCCTAGCTGGGGCAGGGGTTGTAATGCCCAGTTCTCGGCGCCCCCAGTGACCACCAAGGAAGACCAAACACGTATGCAAACGCAAAGAGCTTTACTTGGGCTTAAGCTCGGTCTCTTGCCTTCACCAAAGCAGTGGATCTATGCAAGAGCCCAGAAAATCAGAATGGCGGGCTTTTTATTGAGGTTTGAGCAAGGGGGAGGGGACCATCACCTATGCAACTACATGATTGGCTAATTTGAAAATTAACTGTACTTAGGGGTTCTTGACTGGTCTTAGGATTTTGGCGGGCTAGGTCTAGGGGAATTTCAAACTTAATTGGCTTAGCAAACAGCGGTTACATTTGAACAGGTTGGCGTGCACGGTTACATTCATTTGATTGGTTGACATTTACAAAACTCTGAGACGGTGGATCTTATTGGGCCATCCAGCCCAGGACGGTAAGAATGTTGAGTTATGTTCACACAGCAAGTTTATGGTTTTTCCCGGTACTGCTTGTTCTTCCCTTGATTCTGGGAACTCACCCCTGTGGCCTACAGAGTGACTGAGGTCTGTCATGGTGCTACTCTGGCCTGGGTCTTTCAGGGTTAGGAGCCAGCCTCGTCTGTATGGGGGGGCATTGGTAATGGTGCCAGGAGGGGACTCGGGGGATGCAGCTCGGTGGTTCTTGTGGTGATGCAGAGCGGCTCTCAGGATTAACCTGACTTGCTGCCCCCTTCCCCTTGAGTGCTCAGGCCAGGATTGCATCAGCATAGATGTGGGAGTATTTGACTGGTCAGAACCCTCCTTCCCCTTGGCTGAGATCGGTTGCCACTCCACCCTCTGCCAGCCGCTCCCCCGCACCTCCCCCCATTGGCATAGGCCTTGATTTGGTGGCTTGAAGAAGAAGTATTGCTGTGTGCTAGGGCAGTGACCACACGTCCATAAACAGCACACCACCACCCGCAGCCAGGCAAGCAAACACTTGCCTTCCTCTGTTCGCATTTGCAATCCTGGTGCCAAGGTCTAGGCCAGCACTCCAGGGACTAAACAAGAAGTCAGTGTCTTGTGAAGTCTCTTTAAAAATATTCCTGCTTGGGCTGGAGAGATGGCTTAGCGGTTAAGGCGCCTGCCTGCTAAGCCTAAGAATGCTGGTTCCAATCTCCAGCGATTCCAATCTCCAGGTCCCACGTTTAGCCAGATGCAAAGTGACGCAAGGGCACAATGCCGCACTTGCCCACAAGGGGGCGCACACATCTGGATTTTGTTCACAGCAGCTGAGAGACTGCTGGCGCCCCCAGCTCTATCTTTCTTCCTCTCCCTCTCTATCTGTTTCTGTGTCTCTCTCCAAAAAAAAAAAAAAAAAATCCTGCTTGGGCTGGAGAGATGGCTTAACGGTTAAGGCGCCTGCCTGCTAAGCCTAAGAACACTGGTTCCAATCTCCAGCGATTCCAATCTCCAGATCCCACGTTTAGCCAGATACAAAGTGACGCAAGGGCACAATGCCACACTTGACCAAAAGGGGGCGCACGCATCTGGATTTCGTTCGCAGCAGCTGAGAGGCTGCTGGCACACCCATTCTCTTATCTGTCTCCCTCTCCCTCTCTCTGTCTGTCTCTCTCTGTGTCTCTCTCCAAAAATAAAAAATAATAATAATAAATAAAATTTTTAAAAAATATTCCTGCTACCAAAAGCATATGCCCAGACCTGACACTGAGCTGTGTACCTAAAAGGGGCATTGGCAACAAATGAGGGCATCCCAGTGTGTAACCCGTGCCTCTGCCAACACTCTTGCTTATCTTGGAGCAGCTGGGCCCTGGGTAACATTTTGGGTCACCCAAACATTTGCAGGGCCTGGCTGTGTCTGAGCAGATGCTGCAGTGGCTCCCACCCCAGCACAAGCAGGACAGGGTCCTGGCTGTTTCTGGTGGCCATTAGCCAAGCCCGTGCATTGGCCTGCCTGGCATCCCTCCCTTTCACCCACCTCATCTCGACCACACACAACCAGAAATAGACAACTGGCAGGGATACCCTGTGCCCGCTGGCGCTCTCCATCTGTGTAGCGGGCAGCAGTGTGGCTGCTGGGGCTGGAGTCTTCCATGACCTCCCAGGTGTAACAGCCACAAGAGAACAGGCTCCTGCAGGCTGTCTTGCTACGGCTGTCTCCCCACTAATTTATCTGCTGGCTACCAATGGGTCGAACATAAGTGGAAGCATTTGGGAACCAACACATGGTCCTTCTGAGCAGAACCTCCTTGGACCCCTGTTGCCTGTAGGAGCCTGGCTCTCTCTTCCTCGCCTGCCATGCCGGCCTTTCCTTTCCAACATGGGCTCCCAAGCAGACATTAATCTTTTCCCCAAGCCTCCCTTGTCCCCCAGGCATCTATACATAAGTGCTTTCCTCACTGGAAGCCCTCTCCCCTTGCTGGCCTAGGCTTTCCAGTCTCCACCTGCCAGGCCTCTGCTCTGGGTGCCCTGCAATGACCAGCTGTGCTATCATCCTACACAGAGCCCCACCAGAATCAGAACTGAGTTGGAAGTGCCTGCTTCTTTATCCATCTTCCACACATGGTACGATTATTCAGAAACATACAGAGAAATTAGGAGAGAAGTTAGAATTGCCCAGTTATCTGAAGATTACCCCCCCACACACACACAGATCAATAGTCCACCCTAAGGTCATAGCCAGGATTCCCAGGGATATAGACACAACAATACACGGCTACAGCGATTGTGCTGGCGTTCGTTCATCAGCACTGTCCTCTCTGTTGATTCATGAGTGTGCGGCTGAGGAGAGGGAATGTCATCAGAGATCAGCCAGGGAGGCGCTGGTAACCAGTGAACACCTTGTAAGACCCACTGTGCCGTGACCCTCTGGCTGAAGTAGCAGAAATGCCCGGAAAGGGGATGGGGAGAGGGCTCGGCAGGTAAGAGAGCTTCCTGCACAAGCACAAGGGCTTGAGGGGGCCTGAGACGCCCTGAGTTCTATTCCCTAAGCACCCACATAAAGGGCTAGGCATGGCTACCTAGATCCATAGCTTCAGATAACCCCAGTCCCAGGAGTGGCAGGGCAGAGACCAGAGATTCACTGGGACTCATGAAAAATGAGTGAGAGGCTTGATTCAAAACCCGTGATGAGCAATGGGAGGGGGTGCGGGGTGACACCCAAGTGTACACATCACACACACAGCACACCATGCACATGCCCAAAAAACGTGTCCAAGAAAAATGACTTGTAACATGGCAAGGTCCCTCTGTCCACATGTCCATGTGTACAGGTCAAGGGGTTCTGAAGTCAGAAGTAACTCTGGTCCCAGAGAACTCCTTGGCAAGTGGAGTATGACTCCCCACTCAGCCAGGAGGGACGGCGGGCTCCGCGTTCGGAGCTGTGTGAGCCAGTGCGTTCCTCCAGAGGAGGCTGGCATGCCAAATGTGGCCTAACCAGAGACAGAAGGTCTGTTTATGCCTGGGGATATAGGAATGCCAGGGCAGGTACACCACAGACTTCCAGCCCTTCCTGCCACGCCCCGGGCTCTGCTGGCCAGCCTGTCTGCTGCTCCGATCTCTCTTCACACGCATGTGTGCACATGTACACCCACACGTACACACACGCGATCTGCCACATCCTACCACAAAGGTGCCTTTCGCCTTGTGGTTTCAGGCCAGCTCCACAGAGAAGCTTCTGGTTCTCAATCAGGTCCACCTGGCCCCTCCTTATCCCATAGCACATTCTTCCCCACAGGGCTCGGACCCACTTCTGTGATGTGTTAGACTTTGTGTCACTCAATAACTTAAGGCAGAGGGATTTATTTTAGCTCTTGGTTTCAGGGGGTCCTGCCCATAGTCCTTGGCTTCACTGATACTGGGTCCATGGTGAGGCAGAACAACATGGCCGTGGGAGTGTGTGGCAGAGGCTGCTTACTCGTGACAGACGGGAGGCAGAGAAAATGGAAATCTAGGAGGATGAGATGTAGCCACACACACACACGACCCATCACTTGATTCCTCTATCTCAGCCCCACCTCCCAATAAGGCCATTGTATTATAAATCCATCAGGGATTAATCCAGTGATTAGGTCAAAGGCCATCAGCAAATAACTGAGCCTGCAATACACGAGTTTGTGGGGGATATTTCACATTCAATTCATAGCATGTGCTTCATATATATATTGACCTGCCAGCATTTCCTTACCTCTTCCTGTCCAGATCAGCTCCCCCGGGGCAGCCTGGGCCTCTTCTTCTCTGACTGTCCCTGTACCAGAGCCACCTTTAGCCTGGCTGGGGGGAGTGGAGTTGAGTGAATGGTGAATGAATGGCAGCATGTGTGGCAGCTGCTACTGTGGAGGACAGGCTGAGAAGGGCGGTTGCTGCTGGGAGTGGCAAACACCTGGGGCAGGAACACAGTGTGCGCAGATGAATGGTCCAACAGGGAGCAGAGGCGAGAGGAAGCTCACAGTCAGGACCCTGGGAATGCCACTTCAGGGAACCTGTCTGCAGGAAATAATCCTTAAGATGAAAAGGGTTGCAGCTGACCAGATGTGCCCTTCACCAAGGAGCCCAGTGACAGGGTTGAGGTCGGCATAACTGCAGAAACAAAGGCCCAGCAGGGGAGGCCTCTGGCTGACTGACACAGGGCGGGTAGAGAAATTAGTCAGCACCAAGCCTCAGTGTGAAAAACCCTGGAATTTACCCTCTAGTGAAAAAACCTGTGACGTCCATGCAAAGAGTGACTTGTTAAAATTAGGAAAGCGGCAGATGAGGAGAGAAGCAGTGGACATGTGAAGGTCATTGTGCATAGATGAGAAGAGAAGCAGTGGACGTGTGATGGTCATTGTGCATAGATGAGGAGGGAAGCAGAGGACGTGTGATGGTCATTGTGTGTAGATGAGGAGGGAAGCAGTGGACGTGTGATGGTCATTGTGTGTAGATGAGAGAGAAAAGCAGAGGACGTGCGATGGTCATTGTGTGTAGATGAGGAGAGAAGCAGTGGACGTGTGATGGTCATTGTGTGTAGATGAGGAGGGAAGCAGTGGACGTGTGATGGTCATTGTGTGTAGATGAGAGAGAAAGCAGAGGACGTCGTGATGGTCATGTGTGTAGATAGATGAGAAGCAGAGGAAGGTCAGTGGTGTAGATGAGGAGGGAAGGTGGGCATGTGATGGTCATTGTGTGTAGATGAGGAGAAAGCAGTGGACGTGTGATGGTCATTGTGTGTAGATGAGGAGAAAAGCAGTGGGCGTGTGATGGTCATTGTGTGTAGATGAGGAGAAAAGCAGTGGACGTGTGATGGTCATTGTGTGTAGATGAGGAGAGAAGCAGTGGGCGTGTGATGGTCATTGTGTGTGTAGATGATGGTCATTGTGTGTAGATGAGGAGAAAGCAGTGGACGTGTGATGGTCATTGTGTGTAGATGAGGAGAAAGCAGTGGAGATGTGATGGTGTAGATGAGGAGAGAAGCAGTGGACGTGTGATGGTCATTGAGATGAGGAGAAAGCAGAGGACGTGTGATGGTCATTGGTGTAGATGAGGAGAGAAGCAGTGGACGTGTGATGGTCATTGTGTGTAGATGAGGAGAAAGCAGGTCATTGTGTGTAGATGAGGAGAGAAGCAGTGGGCGTGTGATGGTCATTGTGTGTAGATGAGGAGAGAAGCAGTGGACGCGTGATGGTCATTGTGTGAGATGAGTCATTGTGTGTAGATGAGGAGAGAAGCAGTGGACGTGTGATGGTCATTGTGTGTAGATGAGGAGAGAAGCAGTGGACGTGTGATGGTCATTGTGTGTAGATGAGAGAGAAAAGCAGTGGACGTGTGATGGTCATTGTGTGTAGATGAGGAGAGAAGCAGTGGACGTGTGATGGTCATTGTGTGTAGATGAGGAGAGAAGCAGTGGACGTGTGATGGTCATTGTGTGTAGATGAGTCGTGTGATGGTCATTGTGTGTAGATGAGAGAAAGCAGAGATGGTCAAGCAGTGGTGGGCGTGTGATGGTCATTGTGTGTAGATGAGGAGAGAAGCAGTGGGCGTGCATTGTGTGTAGATGTGTGTAGATGAGGAGAAAGCAGTGGAGTGTGATGGTCATTGTGTGTAGATGAGAGAGAAAAGCAGAGGACGTGCGATGGTCATTGTGTGTAGATGAGGAGAGAAGCAGTGGACGTGTGATGGTCATTGTGTGTAGATGAGAGAGAGAGGAAGCAGTGGATGAGGAGAGAAGCAGTGGACGATGGTCATTGTGTGTAGATGAGTGTGAGATGAAGAGAGTGCAGTGATGGTCATTGTGTGTGATGAGATGATGGTCATTGTGTGTAGATGAGGAGAGAAGCAGTGGACGTGATGGTCATTGTGTGTAGATGAGGAGGGAAGCAGTGGACGTGTGATGGTCATTGTGTCATTGTGAGAGAAGCAGTGGGCGTATGGTCATTGTGTGTAGATGAGAGAAAAGCAGTGGACGTGTGATGGTCATTGTGTGTAGATGAGAGAGAGAAGCAGTGGATGAGGAGAGAAGCAGTGGACGTGTGATGGTCATTGTGTGTAGATGAGATGAGGAGCAGGGAAGCAGTGGAGAGAGAGAAGCGGACGTGTGATGGTCATTGTGTGTAGATGAGGAGAGAGAAGCAGTGGACGTGTGATGGTCATTGTGTGTAGATGAGGAGAGAAAGCAGTGGGACGTGTGATGGTCATTGTGTGTGATGAGGAGAGAAGCAGTGGACATGTGATGGTCATTGTGTGTAGATGAGAGAGAGAAGCAGTGGACGTGTGATGGTCATTGTGTGTAGATGAGGAGAGAAGCAGTGGACGTGATGGTCATTGTGTGTAGATGATGAGAGAGAGAAGCAGTGGACGTGTGATGGTCATTGTGTGTAGATGGTCATTGATGTGTAGATGAAGAGAGAGCAGTGGACGTGTGATGGTCATTGTGTGTAGATGAGGAGAGAAGCAGTGGACGTGTGATGGTCATTGTGTGTGAGATGAGAGAGAAGCAGTGGATGCGTGATGGTCATTGTGTGTAGATGAGGAGAGAAGCAGTGGATGTGTGATGGTCATTGTGTGATGAGGAGAGAAGCAGTGACGTGTGATGGTCATTGTGTGTAGATGAGGAGAGAAGCAGTGGACGTGTGATGGTCATTGTGATGGTCATGTGTAGATGAGAGAAGAAGTGGGATGTGTGATGGTCATTGTGTGTAGATGAGGAGAGAAGCAGTGGACAGTGGTCATTGTGTGTAGATGAGAGAGAAGCAGTGGATGGTCATTGTGTGTAGATGAGGAGAGAGAAGCAGTGGACATGAGAAGATGAGGAGAGAAGCAGTGGATGTGTGATGGTCATTGTGTAGATGAGAAGAGAAGCAGTGGACGGGTGATGGTCATTGTGTGTAGATGAGGAGAGAAGCAGTGGACGTGATGGTCATTGTGTGTAGATGAGGAGAGAAGCAGTGGACGTGTGATGGTCATTGTGTGTAGATGAGGAGGGAAGCAGTGGACGATGTCATTGTCATTGTGTGATGATTGAGAGAGAGAAAGCAGTGGACGTGTGATGGTCATTGTGTGTAGATGAGAGGAGAGAGATGGTCATTGTGTGTGATGGTCAGTGGTCATTGTGTGTAGATGAGGAGAGAGAAACAGTGGACGTGTGATGGTCATTGTGTGTAGATGAGGAGGGAAGCAGTGGACGTGTGATGGTCATTGTGTGTAGATGAGGAGAGAAGCAGTGGACGTGTGATGGTCATTGTGTGTAGATGAGATTGTGTGTAGATGAGAGAGAAGCAGTGGACGCGTGATGGTCATTGTGTGTAGATGAGGAGAGAAGCAGTGGACGTGTGATGGTCATTGTGTGTAGATGAGGAGAGAAGCAGTGGACGTGTGATGGTCATTGTGTGTAGATGAGGAGAGAAGCAGTGGACGTGTGATGGTCATGATGATGAGGAGAGAAGCAGTCATTGTGTGTATGAGATGAGAGAGAAGCAGTGGAATGGTCAGTGGATGAGGAGAGAAGCAGTGGACGTGTGATGGTCATTGTGTGTAGATGAGAGAGAGAAGCAGTGGACGTGTGATGGTCATTGTGTGTAGATGAGGAGAGAAGCAGTGGACGTGTGATGGTCATTGTGTGTAGATGAGAGAGAGAGAAGCACTGGACGTGTGATGGTCATTGTGTGTAGATGAGGAGAGAAGCAGTGGACATGTGATGGTCATTGTGTGTAGATGAGGAGAGAAGCAGTGGATGTGTGATGGTCATTGTGTGTAGATGAGAGAGAAGCAGTGGACGTGTGATGGTCATTGTGTGTAGATGAGGAGAGAAGAGAAGCATGGTCATTGTGTGTGATGAGTCATGAGATGAGGAGAAAGCAGTGGACGTGTGATGGTCATTGTGTGTAGATGAGGAGAGAAGCAGTGGACGCGTGTGATGGTCATTGTGTGTAGATGAGGAGAGAAGCAGTGGACGTGTGATGGTCATTGTGTGTAGATGAGGAGGAGAAGCAGTGGACGCGTGATGGTCATTGTGTGTAGATGAGGAGAGAAGCAGTGGATGTGATGGTCATTGTGTGTAGATGAGGAGAGAAGCAGTGGACGTGTGATGGTCATTGTGTGTAGATGAGAGAGAGAAGCAGTGGACGTGTGATGCAGTGGATGAGAGAGAAGCAGTGATGGTCATTGGTGTGTAGATGAGGAGAGAAAGCAGTGGATGTGTGATGGTCATTGTGTGTAGATGAGGAGAAGCAAGCATTGTGTGGAGGAGAGAAGCAGTGGATGCGTGATGGTCATTGTGTGTAGATGAGGAGAGAAGCAGTGGACGTGTGATGGTCATTGTGTGTAGATGAGTGGACATTGGTCATTGTGTAGATGAGGAGAGAAGCAAGCAGATGGACGTGGATGATGGGTCATTGTGTGTAGATGAGGAGAGAAGAAGCAGTGGTCACGTGTGATGGTCATTGTGTGTAGATGAGGAGGAGAAGAAAGCAGTGGACGTGATGGTCATTGTGTGTAGATGAGGAGAGAAGCAGTGGACATGTGATGGTCAGATGAGATTGAGGAGAGAAGCAGTGGAAGCAGTGGATGTGTGATGGTCATTGTGTGTAGATGAGGAGAGAGAAGCAGTGGATGTGATGGTCATTGTGTGTAGATGAGGAGAGAGAGAAGTGGTGATGGTGGTCATTGTGTGTAGATGAGGAGAGAAGCAGTGGATGTGTGATGGTCATTGTGTGTAGATGAGGAGAGAAGCAGTGGAATGGTCATTGTGTGTAGATGAGGAGAGGAAGCAGTGGACGTGTGATGGTCATGGACGTGTGTGTGTGTGTAGATGAGGAGAGAAGCAGTGGGTCATTGTGTGTAGATGAGGAGAGAAGCGTGATGGTCATTGTGTGTAGATGAGATGAGGAGAAGCAGTGGACGTGTGATGGTCATTGTGTGTAGATGAGGAGAAAGCAGTGGACGTGTGTGATGGTCATTGTGTGTAGATGAGGAGAGAAGCAGTGGACGTGATGGTCATTGTGTGTAGATGAGGAGAGAAAGCAGTGGATGGTCATTGTGTGAGATGGTCATTGTGTGTAGATGAGTGGACATGGTCATTGTGTGTAGATGAGGAGGAAGCAGTGGACGTGTGATGGTCATTGTGTGTAGATGAGGAGAGAAGCAGTGGACGCGTGATGGTGAGATGAGTGGACATGGTCATTGTGTGTAGATGAGGAGAGAAGCAGTGGACGTGGTAGATGAGGAGAGAAGCAGTGGGCGCAGCGATGGTCATTGTGTGTAGATGAGGAGAGAGAAGCAGTGGACGCGTGATGGTCATTGTGTGTAGATGAGGAGAGAGAAGCAGTGGACGTGTGATGGTCATTGTGTGTAGATGAGGAGAGAAGCAGTGGACGTGTGATGGTCATTGTGTGTAGATGAGGAGAGAAGCAGTGGACGCGTGATGGTCATTGTGTGTAGATGAGGAGAGAAGCAGTGGACGCGTGATGGTCATTGTGTGTAGATGAGAGAGAGAAGCAGTGGACGTGTGATGGTCATTGTGTGTAGATGAGGAGAAAGCAGTGGACGATGTGATGGTCATTGTGTGTAGATGAGGAGAGAAGCAGTGGGCGTGTGATGGTCATTGTGTGTAGATGAGAGAGAGAGAGTGTGATGGTCATTGTGTGTAGATGAGAGAGAGAAGCAGTGGACGTGTGATGGTCATGAGATGGTGGACGCATGGTCATTGTGTGTAGATGAGGAGAGAAGCAGTGGACGCAGTGGTCATTGTGTGTAGATGAGGAGAGAAGCAGTGGACGCGTGATGGTCATGGTGTGTGTAGATGAGGAGAGAAGCAGTGGACGTGTGATGGTCATTGTGTGTAGATGAGGAGAGAAGAAGCAGTGGTGATGGTCATTGTGTGTAGATGAGGAGAGAAGCAGTGGACGTGTGATGGTCATTGTGTGTAGATGAGAGAGAAGCAGTGGACGTGTGATGGTCATTGTGTGTAGATGAGGAGAGAGAAGCAGTGGACGTGTGATGGTCATTGTGTGTAGATGAGGAGGAAAGCAGTGGACATGATGGTGTGTGTAGATGAGGAGAAGCAGTGGAATGGTCAGTGTGTAGATGAGAGAGAGAAGCAGTGGACGTGTGATGGTCATTGTGTGTAGATGAGGAGAAGCAGTGGACAGTGGTCATTGTGTGATGGTCATTGTGTGTGATAGATGAGGAGAGAAAGCAGTGGGTCATTGTGTGTGATGAGGAGAGAAGCAGTGGTCATGGTCATTGTGTGTAGATGAGGAGAGAAAGCAGTGGACGCGTGATGGTCATTGTGTGTAGATGAGGAGGGAAGCAGTGGTGATGGTCATTGTGTGTAGATGAGAGAAGCAGTGGACGCGTGATGGTCATTGTGTGTAGATGAGGAGGGAAGCAGTGGACGTGATGGTCATTGTGTGTAGATGAGGAGAAGCAGTCATGAGGGGAAGCAGTGGACGTGTGATGGTCATTGTGTGTAGATGAGGAGAGAAGCAGTGGAGTGATGGTCATTGTGTGTAGATGAGGATGGTCATGGTCATTGTGTGTAGATGAGGAGGGAAGCAGAAGCAGTGGTTGATGAGGAGAAGAGTGGTCATTGTGTGTAGATGAGGAGAGAAGCAGTGGACGTGTGATGGTCATTGTGTGTAGATGAGGAGAGAAAGCAGTGGAATGGTCAGTGTAGATGAGGAGGGAAGCAGTGGACGCGTGATGGTCATTGTGTGTAGATGAGGAGGGAAGCAGTGGACGTGTGATGGTCATTGTGTGTAGATGAGAGAGAGAAGCAGTGGAAGCAGTGGTCATTGTGTGAGATGGTCATTGTGTGTAGATGAGGAGAGAGAGCAGTGGACGTGTGATGGTCATTGTGTGTAGATGAGGAGAGAAGCAGTGGACGTGTGATGGGTCATTGTGTGTAGATGAGGAGAGAAGCAGTGGACGCGTGATGATGAGGAGAGAAGTGGGATGGTCATTGTGTGTAGATGAGGAGAGAAGCAGTGGACGCGTGATGGTCATTGTGTAGATGAGGAGAGAAGCAGTGGATGGTGATGGTGTGTGTGTGAGATGAGGGAGAAGCAGTGGACGTGTGATGGTCATTGTGTAGATGAGGAGAGAAGCAGTGGACGTGTGATGGTCATTGAGTGGACGTGTGATGGTCAGATGAGTAGATGAGGAGAAGCAGTGGACGTGTGATGGTCATTGTGTGTAGATGAGGAGAGAAGATGGTCAGTGGATGTGTGAAGCAGTGGTCATTGTGTGTAGATGAGGAGGGAAGCAGTGGACGTGTGATGGTCATTGTGTGTAGATGAGGAGAGAAGCAGTGGACGCGTGATGGTGAGAGGAGGAAAGCAGTGGACGCGTGATGGTCAGATGTAGATGAGGAGAGAAGCAGTGGAGTGTGATGGTCATTGTGTGTAGATGAGGAGAGAAGCAGTGGACGTGTGATGGTCATTGTGTGTAGATGAGGAGAGAAGCAGTGGGCGCGTGATGGTCATTGTGTGTAGATGAGGAGGGAAGCAGTGGACGAGTCATTGTGTGTAGATGAGAGAGAAGCAGTGGACGTGTGATGGTCATTGTGTAGATGAGTAGATGAGGAGAGAGATTGTGTGTAGATGAGTGGACGTGTGATGGTCATTGTGTGTAGATGAGGAGAGAAGCAGTGGACGTGATGGTCATTGTGTGTAGATGAGGAGAGAAGCAGTGGACGACGTGTGATGGTCATTGTGTGTAGATGAGGAGAGAGAAGCAGTGGACGTGTGATGGTCATTGTGTGAGGAGAGAAGCAGTGGATGCATGATGGTCATGAGTGTAGATGAGGAGAAGCAGTGGACGTGTGATGGTCATTGTGTGTAGATGAGGAGAGAAGTCAGTGGACGATGAGGAGGATGGTCATGTGTGTAGATGAGGAGAGAAGCAGTGGACGTGTGATGGTCATTGTGTGTAGATGAGGAGAGAAGCAGTGGACGCATGGTGAGAGATGAGGAGATGGTCATTGTGTGTAGATGAGGAGGAGAGTGGACGTGATGGTCATTGTGTGTAGATGAGGAGAGAAGCAGTGGAGATGGTCATTGTGTGTAGATGAGGAGAAGCAGTGGACGTGTGATGGTCATTGTGTGTAGATGATGAGGAAGCAGTGGAATGGTCAGTGTGTAGATGAGGAGATGGTCATTGTGTGTAGATGAGGAGAGAAGCAGTGGACGTGTGATGGTCATTGTGTGTAGATGAGGAGAGAAGCAGTGGACGTGTGATTGGTCATGTGATGGTCATTGTGTGTAGATGAGAGAGAGAAGCAGTGGACGTGTGATGGTCATTGTGTGTAGATGAGAGAGAGAAGCAGTGGACGTGTGATGGTCATTGTGTGTAGATGAGGAGAGAGAAGCAGTGGACGTGTGATGGTCATTGTGTGTAGATGAGAGAGAGAAGCAGTGGAGTGATGGTCATTGTGTGTAGATGAGAGAGAGAAGCAGTGGACGTGTGATGGTCATTGTGTGTAGATGAGAGAGAGAAGCAGTGGACGTGTGATGGTCATTGTGTGTAGATGAGGAGAAGAAGCAGTGGACGTGGTCATTGTGTGTAGATGAGGTGGACATTGTCATTGTGTGTAGATGAGGAGGGAAGCAGTGGACGTGTGATGGTCATTGTGTGTAGATGAGGAGGGAAGCAGTGGACGTGTGATGGTCATTGTGTGTAGATGAGGAGGGAAGCAGTGGAGTGGATGGTCATTGTGTGTAGATGAGGAGGGAAGCAGTTGTGTGGTCAGATGAGGAGAGAAGCAGTGGACGTGTGATGGTCATTGTGATGAGTCATGGTCATTGTGTGTAGATGAGGAGAGAAGCAGGACGATGTGATGGTCATTGTGTGTAGATGAGGGGAAGCAGTGGACGTGTGATGGTCATTGTGTGTAGATGAGGAGGGAAGCAGTGGACGTGTGATGGTCATTGTGTGTAGATGAGGAGGGAAGCAGTGGACGTGTGATGGTCATTGTGTGTAGATGAGGAGGGAAGCAGTGGACGTGTGATGGTCATTGTGTGTAGATGAGAGAAGCAGTGGACGTGTGATGGTCGTGTGTAGATGGTCATTGATGGTCATTAGATGAGGAGGAAGCAGTGGACGTGTGATGGTCATTGTGTGTAGATGAGGAGGGAAGCAGTGGAATGGTCATTGTGTGTAGATGAGGAGGGAAGCAGTGGACGTGTGATGGTCATTGTGTGTAGATGAGGAGGGAAGCAGTGGACGGGAGTGTGTAGATGAGGAGGGAAGCAGTGGACGTGTGATGGTCATTGTGTGTAGATGAGGAGAGAAGCAGTGGACGTGTGATGGTCATTGTGTGTAGATGAGGAGAGAAGCAGTGGACGTGTGATGGTCATTGTGTGTAGATGAGGAGAGAAGCAGTGGACGTGATGGTCATTGTGTGTAGATGAGGAGAGAAGCAGTGGACGTGTGATGGTCATTGTGTGTAGATGAGGAGGGAAGCAGTGGACGTCATTGTGTGTAGATGAGGAGGAAGCAGTGGACGTGTGATGGTCATTGTGTGTGTAGATGAGAGAGAAGCAGTGGACGTGATGGTCATTGTGTGTAGATGAGGAGAAGCAGTGGACGTGTGATGGTCATTGTGTGTAGATGAGGAGAGAAGCAGTGGACGTGATGGTCATTGTGTGTAGATGAGGAGAGAAGCAGTGGACGTGTGATGGTCATTGTGTGTAGATGAGGAGGGAAGCAGTGGACGCGTGATGGTCATTGTGTGTAGATGAGGAGAGAAGCAGATGAGGTCAGAGATGAGGAGAGAAGCAGTGGACGTGTGATGGTCATTGTCAGTTGTGTGATGGTCATTGTGTGTAGATGAGGAGAGAAGCAGTGGATGTGTGATGGTCATTGTGTGTAGATGAGGAGAGAAGCAGTGGACGTGTGATGGTCATTGTGTGTAGATGAGGAGAGAAGCAGTGGACGTGTGATGGTCATTGTGTGTAGATGAGGAGAGAGAAGCAGTGGACGTGTGATGGTCATTGTGATGAGGAGGAAGCAGTGGACGTGTGATGGTCATTGTGTGTAGATGAGAGAGAAGCAGTGGAAGGTCATTGTGTGTAGATGAGGAGAGAAGCAGTGGATGGATGGTCATTGTGTGTAGATGAGGAGAGAGAGAAGCAGTGGGCGTGATGGTCAATGTGTGTAGATGAGAGAGAGAAGCAGTGGACAGATGAGGAGAGAAGCAGTGGACGTGATGGTCATTGTGTGTAGATGAGAGAGAAGCAGTGGACGTGTGATGGTCATTGTGTGTAGATGAGGAGAAAGCAGTGGACGTGTGATGGTCATTGTGTGGACGTGTGATGGTCATTGTGTGTAGATGAGGAGAAAGCAGTGGACGAGGAGAGAAGCGTGATGGTCATTGTGTGTAGATGAGGAGAGAAGCAGTGGGCGTGTGATGGTCATTGTGTGTAGATGAGGAGAGAAGCAGTGGGCGTGTGATGGTCATTGTGTGTAGATGAGAGAGAAAGCAGTGGACGTGTGATGGTCATTGTGTGTAGATGAGATGAGGAGTGAAGATGAGAGAGAGAAGCAGTGGAGTGTGTGTAGATGAGGAGAGAAGCAGTGGACGTGTGATGGTCATTGTGTGTGGACACATGATGGTCAGTGTGTAGATGAGGAGAGAAGCAGTGGACGTGTGATGGTCATTGTGTGTAGATGAGAGAGAGAAGCAGTGGATGCGTGATGGTCATTGTGTGTAGATGAGGAGAGAAGCAGTGGACGCGTGATGGTCATTGTGTGTAGATGAGGAGAGAAGCAGTGGACGTGTGATGGTCATTGTGTGTAGATGAGGAGGGAAGCAGTGGATGCATGATGGTCATTGTGTGTAGATGAGGAGGGAAGCAGTGGACGCGTGATGGTCATTGTGTGTAGATGAGGAGAGAGAAGCAGTGGACGTGTGATGGTCATTGTGTAGATGAGAGAGAGAAACAGTGGATGTAGATGAGGAGGAAGCAGTGGATGCGTGGTCATGATGGAGAAGGGAAGCAGTGTGTGATGGTCATTGTGTGTAGATGAGGAGAGAGAAGCAGTGGACGCGTGATGGTCATTGTGTGTAGATGAGGAGAGAGAAGCAGTGGACGTGTGATGGTCATGGTCAGATGAGTGTAGATGAGGAGATGAGAAGCAGTGGACGTGTGATGGTCATTGTGTGTAGATGAGGAGAGAAGCAGTGGACGCGTGATGGTCATTGTGTATGGTCAGAGGGCGTGGTCAGTGGATGTGTGATGGTCATTGTGTGTAGATGAGGAGAGAAGCAGTGGATGCGTGATGGTCATTGTGTGTAGATGAGAGAGAGAAACAGTGGACGCGTGATGGTCATTGTGTGTAGATGAGGAGGGAAGCAGTGGACGTGATGGTCATTGTGTGTAGATGAGGAGGGAAGCAGTGGACGCGTGATGGTCATTGTGTGTAGATGAGAGAGAGAAGCAGGACGCAGTGATGGTCATTGTGAGATGAGAGAGAAACAGTGGTCATGGTCATTGTGTGTAGATGAGGAGGGAAGCAGTGGACACGTGATGGTCATTGTGTGTAGATGAGGAGGGAAGCAGTGGACGCGTGATGGTCATTGTGTGTAGATGAGGAGGGAAGCAGTGGACGCGTGATGGTCATTGCGTCTAAAGTGCAGGATGGTTGACCTACTTATTCCAGTTGTTTTCCAATGCTCTCATAAGTTCACTGTCTTAAATGGTTTCTGCTTTTTTCATTTACTTGTGTGCGTGTGTGAGGGCTTCTTGCTACTGCGGAATACCAGATGCATGTGCACTTTCCGGGTGCATGCCACTTTCCAGGTGCATGCCACTTTGTATGTCTTTACATGGGTGCTGGGGAGTTGAACCCAGGCCAGCAGGATTTGCAAGTAAACACCTTGAACCTCTGATCCATCTCCCCAGCCCCTCAAAATCGTAAAATTAAAACCACTCTGTAGGACAGGTATTTGGGGGCCACCATTTTTGCGAGGAGCACCCTGGAAAGGAAGTAGCCCCAAGCTGACGAGAGAGGAGAGGGTTGACCATGGGGAAGGCGTGCCAGCCTTTCTGATGCTTCAGTCAAGGTTGTTGGCAGGAGATGGCTTCTTCATGCTAATTGCAGGAAAGAATGAACCCACATGTGCAGGCCAGGTAGGGGACACTGCTGGACACATGGCCTGAGTAGAGTGTGGCCACAGCTCTAGCAGTGTGATCCTCTCTCTCACACAGACCTCTGAGGTGCGGCTGGGCTGTGGGTGGAAGAGACCATTGAGGGAAAAGACGCTGCCTGCTCGCCCCAGACAGCTAGAGGAAGGGGACGGACATGCCAAGCTTTAGGCCTGAAGTTTCCCAGTTCAGACAGTGCCAAGGCTGAGAAGAAATCACTTCACTTGGCTGAGGTCGGGCAGGATGGGCTGGCTGCAGGACCCTGTCTCAGTGACGGCGGGAACTCCAATGAGTGACTGGGCCTCCAGAGCTGGAACATCTCTTAGGAGAGGATAAGGCTCCCCACAGGCTGCCCACCGAGGTCATTGCTCCCATCCAGGCCCCTGCAGGCCTCTCCCTAAGGCCTTCCCAGAGCCTGCACTCCCCTGTCTTCCCAGAGCTTTGCTTCCAGGCCTTGTTTGTTTGGCTTGCCTACCCCCCACCCCCACCCCCAGTCCAGTCTTCCATTCTTATCCTCATCAAAAGAAATTTTTTAGAAACTCCAGTGCCTCCCACAGATGTCCGGCCAGGATCACATTCACAGCTGTGCTGTGTGGGGCCCACGGGGAGGAAAGCGTCTGCTCCCATCCTGGCTCTGTCACCCACGTGCGGGCCGTGGGCAGGCTGCTGGCTATGGAGCTTCCTGTTACTGAGGTAAAAGCTGAGGAAAAGTGAGCTGCTGTCAGAAGTGTGCCAATTCAGTGGGCTCCAGAAGCTGGGGTTCTCTCTGCCTCCTGCAATGCTACCACACCCTGCTATGCTGAGGGCCAACAGGAGGGCCGGTCTTGCATGGATGGCTTGGATGAGGGTCTGTGAAGTGTCAGATGGGGGGGAGAACTCCTACTGGAACTCCCAAGTTCCTTCCTATACCACCTCCCTGCTAGGTATTTTGTCCTCAGTAGATTTATGTCTGAGAAGGTGCAGAGCAGGAGGACACACCTGTGTGAGCCCCATTGGCTCACTGAACGGGCAATGTGAACACCAGAGCCACGTTATGGTAATGAACTGAGGGCATACCACCCCCCTCCACCACACCCTCTCAGTGGGCTCCCCACAGAGATGAGCTGCATATACCAGGACAATTTCCTGCTGGGTATGGCTGGGGCAGATTGAGTCAAAATCAATCTCTCCCTCTCTCTCTCTCTCTCTCCCCTCTCTGATAGTGTTTCACATATCCCATGCTGACCTTAAACTTACTATGTACTCAAGGATGACCTTGAACTTTCGATCTTCCTGCCTTTACCTCCCAAGCACTTGTGATGTATAACACCATGCCCCATGGTATGGGGCCAGGGATCGAACCCAGGGCTTCACGCATACTAGCAAAGCACTCTGCCCAATAAGCAATATCCCCAGCCCTTGTGGCCCTCTCTCTTGCCTCCAAGTACGCCTGTGGCCTCAGCTTCAGTTCCCATCCTCCAGAGAAGACCCCTACAGCCAGCATAGACCCACCACTTGGCTCCAGTTGCTCGCTTAGCCGGGGCATGGGTCTGAGAGCCTTACGAGTAGCCATAGCCTCCCCCCCCACCATTGAGGATGCCACCCCAGAAGCCCAGCAGCTGATCCCTGTCAGGGCAGGCCTAGAGTCAGGGTTCCTGTACAGCCACATCCCAGTCCTGTTTCTGTAGCTCTCGGCTATGTGGCCCTCAGATCACTGACCTGTGCCCATACTCTGGAATTTAGTATGCTCAAGACGGACATAGTTCTTATTCGCAAGGGCCCTGTCGTCTGGGTTAAATCAGAGAGAAACTATTACAAAGAAGATGCCAGGTGTCTGGAAGGGACTCTGAGGAGATGTGGCTGGTGACTGGCCTGCCTGCTGCTTCAGGTCATGGTCAGGGGAGCATCTCTGGAAAGTGCCCTGGTGGCCATCTGGACGAAGAGCCCAACATACCCAAGTGAGCGGAGAACATTCCAGGCAGAAGAGAGAAGAACAAGTGCAGAGGCTCTGGGCTGGGAAGAGAATTATGGTCAAGGGAACTCAAGGCTAGAGTGGGACTAAAGGACAGGCAGGCCCAGGCTGGTGGACATGTGGCCAGAGCAGTTCCCATGGGCCTCCGTGGGAAGGGAGGGAAAGCCTGTTTGTGGGGCATTTGGGGGCTTCAGGCAAGGGGCGGTATAGTTGAGGAACTCTTTTGGAGGTCATCATGTGGAAAAGGATGACCCAAATGACAAGGACAAGGTAAAAGCAGGGAGGTGGTGAAAGGTAAGGGCCACATGCAGGCCCAGATGAGGGTGGTTGCCCAGCCATGCCCATGGGAGAGGCAGGGAGATGGCCTTCTACTCGGGGCTTGCACAGCAGGCAGAGCTGGCAGAGGATCAGGTGGGGATCAGGTAGTATCAAGATTGATGGCCAGGAGGCTGGGGAGATGGTTCAGCAGTTAAAGGAACTTTCTCACAAAGCCTGTAAGCCTGGCTTCAATTCCCCCAGGACCCAGTTAAAGCCAGACACAAAATGTGGCGCATGCATCTGACATTCATTTGCAGCAGCCAGGTCCCCCTAGCACACTGTATGACGCGCGCGCACACACACACACACACACACACACACACACACACATACATACACACACAGTGCAAATAAATAAATATTTTTAAAAGATTGACAGCCAGATGTCTGGGTCAAGTGACAGTGGGCTGTGTTACAATTTGCTGAGATGGGAGGCTGGGACAGAACAAGGCCATTTGGTTCTGCTTTTTAGCAGTATTTTAGGAGTACATATGGGGCGCTGATAGATCAGAGTATCTGCTGGACACCCAAGTGCAGGCACCTATGTCCAGGTCTAGAGGATGAGGAGTAGGTGGGCACAGAGGGCACATTGGGCAGAGAGCCAATGCAGTCATGAGACAGGGTGGATTTCTTGAGATCAGAGTATAGAGAGGGGAGAAACCTCACTGCCCATCCCTCCCCCTAAGCGGAGGCCTAGCTTGGGTAGGAGAAAATCCACTGTGTGGAAGAGAGTTTCTAGCCATGTATCTGATATATAAAAAACTAGTACCACTAACCACCCAGTTTTTAACTGAGCATAAGGATTGGAGTCGACATTCTTTTCTCTAAGGAAGATGCACAAATGGCCAATAGGCATTTGAAAAAATCCTCACCATGGGGCTGGAGAGATGGCTTAGTGGTTAAGGCATTTGCCTGTGAAGCCTAAGGACTCAGGTTCAATTCTGCAGGACCCACATAAGCCATGGGTGGCGCATGCATCTGGAGTTTATTTGCAGTGGCTGAAGGCCCTGGCATGCCCATTCTGTCTGTCTATCTGCCTCTTTCTCTCTCTCTCTGAAATGAAAAATAATAATGAAGTTAATAGAAAGGAAGGGAGGGAGGGAAGGAGGGAGGAAGGAAGGAAGGAAGGAAGACAGAAAGAAAGAAAGAAAGAAAGAAAGAAAGAAAGAAAGAAAGAAAGAAAGAAAGAAACCTCCTTACCATCGTTGGTCGTTAGGGAAGTATGAATGAAAGCCATAGTGAGATACCACTTCACCGCATGAGGATGGCTCTTAAAGCAGCAGAAAAGGACAGGAGTTGACAGAGATGTGGGCAACCACAGGGTGAGAGGAAATGTCCTGAGGCACATCCCCCTCCCTTGCCAAAGCCTGACTGAGACCTTCTTCACCCAACAGTGACCACCAACAACCCTATGGAGGAGAGCCCTTAGGGAACATGGGACCAGGGAGAGGGGATCTAAGACCACAACCTCTCTGTAAATAATTAGAATAAATAAATTGAAAATAATAAAAAGATGTGGGTAACCACAAATTTCATGCTTTGCCAGTGGGCACATAAAACAGTGTGGCCCTGTGGAGAGCAGATGGACAATGACTGGAGAAGTTAGGTGTAGCGTTGTCCTGCTGTCCTACTGTCCTGCTGTCCCACAGTGCCACTCCTACCACGGTGCCACTCCTACCACGGTGCCACTCCTACCACGGTGCCACTCCTACCACGGTGCCACTCCTACCACGGTGCCACTCCTACCATGGTGCCACTCCTAGCAGAGCGAATCCAAAGCATGTCTGCACGGAAGCCTGAACATGGACATTTACAGCCTTACTCGTCATAGCCCCAGCATAGAAACAACCCAGCATCCATCGACTAGTGCTTACATTTAAACCAGAAAACACTGCTATCAAGAAACAATTGCAGGCTGGAGAGATGGCTCAGTAAGTAAAGGAGCTTGCTTGAAGGCCATCACGCCTTTAATCCCAACACTCGGGAGGCAGAGGTAGGAGGATTGCTGTGAGTTCAAGGACACCCTGAGACTACATAGTGAATTCCGGGTCAGTCTGGACTAGAGTGAAGCCCTACGTCGGAAAAAAAAAAAAATAGAGCTTGCTTGCTAAGCCTGCTGGCCTGAATTTGATTCCCTAGTACCCACGTAAAGCCAGATGCACAAAGTGGCACATGCATCAGAAGTTCATTTGCAATGACAGGTGGCCCTGGTGTGCCAGTTTTCTCTCTCTCTCTCTCTTGCTCTCAACTAACTAAATAAAATATTTTTTAAAAGGACAGATAGTGTGCAACATTACTGATGTGAAATCTCAGAACAGGCAACCTGTGGAGACAGGAAGTAGATTTGTGGTTGCTAGAGACAGAGGAAATTGGGGTTCATCAAAAAGGGTACAGAGCTACTTTTCAAAAACATTTGTTTGGACTGGAGAGATGACTTAGCAGCTAAGGCACTTGCTTGCAAACCTTAAGGACCCAGTTTCAATTCCCCAGAACCTACATAAGCCAGATGCACATGGTGGTGATGCATCTGGAGTTTGTTTTCAGTGGCGAGAGGACCTGGCACGCCCATTCTCTCCCTCTCCCCCTCCCAATAAATAAATAAATAATTTTTTACAAACATTTGTTTGTTGACAGAGAATGAGCACTCCAGTATATCCTGTAGCTGCAAACCAACCCACACGTGTGTACCACTTCTGGCTTTAAGTGGGTACGGGGAAATTGAATCCCAACGATCAGGCTCTGCAATCATGTTCCTTTAGCCACTGAGCCATCTCTCCAGCCCCTAGAGCTGCTTTCTGGATCGATGGTAATGTTCTGGAAGTAGTAGCAATGGTTATGTGACACAGGATATCAAAAACCACTAAGGTTGCTGGGAAGACGGCTCAGCAGTTCAAGGCACTTACTTGTAAAGGCCTGCCAGCCCAGGTCCAATTCTCAAGCCACCCGTGTAAGCTGGATGCAGAAAGAGGCACAGCATCTGGTGTTCATTTACAGTGACAAAAAGTCCTATTGTGTGTGGAGGGGGGGGCACACACACACCTTTAATCCCAGCAATCCGGGGGCTGAGATAAGAGGAGCACCATGAGTGCGAGGCCAGCCTGAGACTACAGAGTAAATTCAGGTCAGCCTGGGCTAGAGTGGGACTCTACCTTGGAAAACAAAAACAAATCCTTAAAGATGTACATAAGGTGGAGGATTTAAATAGTGATTAGAGAAACAGAAGACCTAGAGAGCTGTCCCACACCCTGTGAGCAGACCGCAGTCACAGTTCCACCTCAGTTCTGGCCCACTTTTAGCATAGCCATAAGCTGGGGCGCCCCAGAGAAGGGTAGCCCGGGGGTGTCCAAAGCTAAGTCAGGAGGGAGGCAGTTAGAGATCTGAAGCTCTTCCCTCAGACACCAGAAGATGAAAGCAGGCTGAACACTCCCTTCTGATGTGGCTCGTTGTCATTTTCCCAATTTGGAAAGGACTTGACTGTCCAGAGTGTGTTCCCACTGGTGACTCCCTGAGGCACTCACAGCAGCTGTGTCCAGGGGCTCATGTCTGGCACACTGGGTGCCAGGCCTTGTGCTGAGGGATCTTCCTCCATGTCTCCTTTAAACCTCCAAAGACCTCAGCACTGCTACAGAGAAGGAAACCCAGACCTCAGACAGCTAAGCGACCTGCCCTGGGTCAAAGAGCCCTCACTTGCTGACTCTTGACTCTTGGCTTGTGGGGAAAGAGGTCCCATAGGTCACAGGGACATGGGCTATGACAATCCTCCGTCCTTAGCACCACAGGGCCCGGGGGGGGGGGCTGCTGGGCAGGGAGGGGACTGCTGGGCAGCAACTCAGGTCAACAGTGCTTAGACGATTGGAGCAGGCGAGTGGCTTCAGCAGAGCACTACCCTCTGGGCTTGCTTGGGAGTCTGAATGTGACAGTGGACTGGCTAGCCCCACATAGGTCTCATCTCTCAACCATGAGCTCAGATTCAGGCCCAATGCACGGGGTTGCACTTCTGGGGACCCTGGAGCCACAGAGAAAGCCTCAGCTGTCACCCAGAAAAGGAAGTCAACAGGTCCTCAGAGACCTGTGCATCCCTCCTGCTTAAAAGCCAGAGCTTTTAAGGGCTCAGGAGCATTCTGATCAGGCAGAACTCAGGCCCCAAAGCTCGAAGACCCATGTGTATTCTACCCAAAATCAAATCCATCTGGTTCTCATTTATTTACACTTAATTCATCAAATGCAATTTTGCAAGAGCCACTCAATAGCCAGAGGCTTTTCTGCCTCAGCTGTCCTTCCGAAGGGATCGGGGAGGCTGGGCTACAGCCTCAGGACCAGGTGGCAGTGCTCAGTGGTGGGGGTCGGGCTTGGCTCCTACAGTGCTTCTCTGCCTAAGTTCCAGCCCTTGGTGGGAGCTGGGATGCCGGAGCCTGTGCAAGGCCTGACACATAGTAGACTGCTGGCAGCCATGGAATTATGGGTGGGGTCCACGCAGAACACACAGTCTCTGTGTCAAATCGTGACGTGTTCCCGGGAAACACAAAGCAACCAAAGCTGGATCCAGAAGTAGTTTTCAGTTATAAATAACTGAAAACCTGGGTTGCTGGTCCAAAGGAGGACAAACAGCCTGCTATTAATAACAGCCGCACCTAGTGCCGAACAGCAGCCCTCCGAGGACAAACCACAGTCCTACAGAGGCCTTCCAGAGCCTACAGCCTGGCCCGAGACCCTTCCTGCAGGGAACCAGCCCTGACATGACCCTTGAGGGCCAGCGGGAACTGTGGGGGGGGGCGGTGTCCGCAGAGATGAGCAGGAGTCACGGCTAAGGGCCACCTACCCTGACTCGACCTCCAGACCTGCCTGTGTCCTTGCCAGGCACTGACCCCGGAGACCCTGCTGGGGCTTGCTCTTTAGTGCCATGTCCTGGTGGAGCTGACCTCCTTGGCAACCACACTGTTGGAACCCGCATCACAGAGGAGCTAGAAGCTGGGTGACCCGGAAGTAAGTAAATGTACAACACTGAGGCGCAAGCAGGAGCCATGCCTTGGAACAAATGAGCAGCCCTGGTGACTGACAGGAAGAGACACAGAGTAGGACATCAGGGACCAAGTGCTTCTTGGACCTGGGTGGCTGGGTGGGCTTCAGGGCAGACTCTCAGCTGAAGTTAGACCTCCTGAGATCCCTAGTATTGAGGCCTGTCCTTGGCTTCCTTTCTCTCTCTCTCTCCCCCGTTTCTCTCTCTCACACACACACACACACATACACATGGTCATCGGCTGAATAAGCAGGTGTCCACTGCACACAAAGACCACACTCGTGTCATGCTGAGAGTCTCCAGCCCCGCTGGCTGAGGCTCGGCTTCCTCTCTCTCCCTTTGTAGCATGGCACCCCCCAGTCTGGATCAGAAGAGCAGGAGCTTCACACAGGCAGAGGTGTGTTACAGGAGGAAGCCCACTCTCCCACGGAGGCTGCAGGCTGGTGCTGCATCTATCAGGGGTTTCCTGCCTTCTGGGAACCCCCACTGTGGTTATAAAGGAAGCTGGAGGTCCTTGAGCTGCCCCGGCATCCACAGGGGGGTACATCTTCACCCCACCTCAGCTGCCTAAACCCTGGACTGGAAAGGGCCCATTAGGCTCCTCAGGTTTAACCCTGCCTGAGGGCTTAGGGGTTGGTGACACCATGCTTGTCAAGCTACACAGATGTCTTATCCAAGTCTGTTATGCTGCTAGCCAGATGGGCAGGGGACCCAGGCAGAGTTGATTGTTTTGAGAGCCTTGGGGAGTTACAGGCCACAAAGCAGCTGGAGCCTTGCTCAGCACTCACCTCTGGCTGCCTTAGCCAACATTCAGGACCCAGCTGGTCACTGTCTCTGGTGGCTTCTAAACTCTTCTCCTCCTGGAGTGTTCACACACAGCCTCTTCTCCTGCCCGGCCCTCCCCTCCCCTCCCTCAGCCCTTGCTTTTTTTTTTTTTTTTTTTTTAATTTTTATTGATTTTTAATCTTACATACCAAAAAAACCCCACCTGATATTTCCCTCTCCCCATTCCACTTTAGAACTCCAGTCCCATCATATCCCCTCCCTTTCTCCATTAGTCTCCCTAATTTGATGACATCATCTTTTTTTTCTATTTTGAGGGTCTTGCAAAGGTATTGCTAGGCTCTGCAAGATCATGGATATCGAGGCCAATTTCTGTCTGGGCAGCTGCTGAGGTCATATCTTTCCTTTGGCTCTTCCATTCTATCCGCCCCTCTTCCGCAGGTCCCTGAGCCACTGGAGGATGTGACAGAGGTGTTTCAGTGCTAGGCACTCCTCCATCCCTTCTTCTCAGCACTATGTTGCCTTTTGTGTCGTCCCAGTGGTCATCGCCATCTGAAAAGAGAAGCTTCTCTAGCCAGAAGTGAGAATAGCATTAATATGTGGACATGAACATTTAGTGTAGTGTCCCCAGGGCAGCAGGGGAATAATATATACATTTAGTCAGCCATGAGCAGGCTTATACCCCCAAGGCTCATGACCTCACCTACCATAGACTTTTACTTAGGTTTTTCAGTACCGGGTATGTATTCCCGCCCGTTTTGTCCAATTATGGAGCAGTTGGTTACCCCAAGAGTTTTTTTTTTTTTTTTTTTGAGGCAGGGTCTCACTGTAGCCCAGGCTGACCTGGAATTCACTATATAGTCTCAGGATGGCCTTGAACCTCCCAAGGGCTGGGATTAAAGGCGTGCACCACCACTCCCAGCTTTCAGCCCTTGCTTTCTGATTACTTCTTCCTCCAGGCTCAGGCCACACATTTCCCTGCTCTCCTCAGCCCAGGGACCTTCCTCCAAGGAGACTCCCATCCCTGAGCCCTGGTCCAAAGCCCAGAGCTTGGAGAGGGTAGGGACGTACCCACCCATGTTTGTTCTCAGTAAGTGTCTGTGGACCAAATGAATAGACATTTCCCGTGGCTGTAGAAGAGCAAGAGTCTTGGTCTGAGGAGGAGAGGTTGTCCCCAGAGGAGGGTCAGTGTATACACATGGGACGTGTTCAGACAACAGCAGAAGTGGGGCTTCTGTAGAGTGTCTGAGGAGGTGAGCAGGCACTGGGGAGCCTGGCCAAGAGAGCCAGGATGGCACTCGGCCACGGTGGCTTGCTTCCCTCTGGAGCGAGATCCCTGACCCTGCACACAACATCCCGGTAAACCCAACCTGGGCTTCAGACATGGCTTCCTGGTGCCCAGGGGCCCTCGGCCTGCCCCTGTAAAGGATAGTAAAGGTGGGCTGGAGAGATGGCTTAGCGGTTAAGGCGCCCGCCTGCTAAGCCTAAGAACCCGGTTCCAATCTCCAGGTCCCACGTTTAGCCAGATGCAAAGTGACGCAAGGGTGCAATGCCGCACTTGACCACAAGGGGCGCACACATCTGGATTTCATTCACAGCAGCTGAGAGACTGCTGGCACGCCCATCTCTATCTGTCTTCCTCTCCCTCTCTGTCTCTCTCTGTGTCTCTCTCCAAAAATAAATAAAATAATAAAAAAATTTAAAAAAGAAAAAGGATAGTAAAGGAGACACAGGTCTGTCCTCACTCAGAGTAGGACAAGAAATGTGAGCCTTTTAGTCCAGGCAGAGAAGGGGAGAGCAAAAACTTCCAGCCTAGGAGCCGTGGAAGAGTACACTGAGGGAGAGAGTACTTTCCCACTGGCTTTTAGAAAAGGAACAAGCAGGGCCAGGGAGGGTCGTGAGACCAGGTCCATGCCGCTCACCACCACAGGGGCCCAGGGCTGGGCTGCAAAGCATCTTTGTGCAGAGATGTCGGATCAGGGAGAGGAGTGTGGAAGTGTGGCATGGGAGCTGACTCCTCCTGGAAGCCTTTTGGGGCCTGGGGCAAGGGGAGGCTCTCCCCTTTGCTTGTGCAGCTGCTTGTTCTCACTGACAGGTTATGTGTCAGGTCAGTAGGGAGCCACTCTGCCTTCTGCGGCTTCGGCTAAGTCTCTTCCTTGCTCTGGGTCTACGTGTTCTCAGAATCAGAAGTAATGGAAACCATACCCAGCGAGGGGCTAGGGAGCAGGTCTAAGGAGCGGGTGCCAGAGCCTGAGCTGGGACCTGGTAAACAGAGGCATCCTTCTGTGGGGTGACGAGGCATAGTGACAAGGTGGGCTCCCCACAGGAGAACGGTAGTGGCTCCATGAGGCTGAGAGATGAGCCTGCTTGTGCCCCAGTGTTCCTGGAGGGCTTTCTAGAGAGCAGTCTACTACAGTCCCACCACACTGCCTGCAGGCGTAGCCTAGCACTGGGATGGGTGGAGGGCAGGGTGGGTGTCAGAGCCTGGCACCACTTGGTGCGGGTGCCTTTCTTGCCACGAGGGTGTCTCTCATAACAAGATGTGCTGGAGCACAGGGTGCTGCCTCCCCCCACTTCTCAGGGACAGCCAAGGGACTGTCTTCCATGCTGCTCTGCCTGCCAGGTGAACCCCATCTGTCCTGGGCGGTGGGAAGGCATCCCATGATCCCAGCTATACCAGTAAAATCACTCTCCAGCCCTCAGTGGTCCTGTTTGAGAGCTGGGGACACAGAGAATCTGTGCAAGAGGGTGTGATGAGTAGGGCCTGAGGCTGCCCGAAGAGCTCAGCATCTATGACTTTCTGCCCAATTTGGGTCGGGCGTGGAGCCCGTGTTGTAGAAGGGCAGCGGTTCCCGCCTGCTTAATCTTGGGGCTTTATCATTTGGGAGTGAGGGAAATAAATGTTTACATGGCCTTGCATTTGTTTCAAATTATTCATCAGTGTTGGCAAGTCATTGTTCCCCACTAGTGTAAACAGCCTTGTCCCAAAGGCCCAGCCACCCTGCCAGATCACTGAAGGCCTGTGGATGTGTTATGTCAACTACCCTCTGGTTCCTAGCTTTTAGTGAGGTACGGAGCTGGGCCACGCCAGATGGCTGCAGATGGATGGCACCAGGGCCAAAGCAGCATGTCTGCCCCACGAAGCCAGTGTTTGAGAGTCCATATCTGTTTTGTTTGGCTGACAGTGGAGCCTTTTCTTGGACAGGAAAGGCCAAGATACAGTCTGGGAGCCAGGAGAAAAGAGGCAGCATCTGACACCAGAGGGCCTGGCTACAACCCGGGGACAGCTGTTATGGTCAGGTGTGTGCCAGGACCCAGGCACAGGTGTCTGCCCAAGTCCTGTTGGGGCCAGAGATGGAACTGATGTCAGGGACACGGAGTCATTCTCAACACTGCTCATATCGACGATGGATATGGCGGTGGTGACCAGCTATGCCTTGGTTTCATGAGTGGATGCTCGGAAGAGGTGGCTCAGGGGGAAAGTGCTTACCTCACAAGCGTGAGAACCTGACTTTGGATCCCCAACACCCACGCAGAAGCTGGACACGGGCACGGTGATGGGCCTGAAATCCCAGCAGTGGGGAGCAGAGACAAGAGGATCCCTCGGACTTACTCGGTAGCTAGTCTAGCTGAAAGGGTGAGCAACAGGTTGAGTGAAATGCTGTCTCAAAAAATAAGGTGGAGCCAGGTGTGGTGGTGCACGCCTTTAATCCCAGCACTCAGGAGGCATAGGTAGGAGGATCGCCATGAGTTCAAGACCACCATGAGACTACATAGTGAATTCCAGGTCTAAATAATAATAATAATAATAATAATAATAATAATAATAATGATAATAATGTGAAAGCAATTGAGGAAGACACCTGACATTGACCTCTGGCTTACACATACGCACACACAAAATTCAATAACTAAAGTTAGCCGGGCGTGGTGGCACAGGCCTTTAATCCCAGCACTCGGGAGGCAGAGGTAGGAGGATCACTGTGAGTTCAAGGCCACCCTGAGACTACATAGTTAATTCCAGGTCAGCCTGGGCCAGAGTGAGACCCTACCTCAAAAAACAAAACAAATAAATAAATAAATAAAGTTGACGTCCAGACTCAGGTTTGCAGGAAGAGAGCATACGTACTGCTGGCACAGTTTAGCAAGGGGTCTGCAGGCCCAAGCTCTGAAGCCAGTCCTTGGGGGTTGAGTCCTGCCTTCTCTCTGACCTGCTGTGTGGGTCACTTGGGTTTAGTTCTCTGAGCCTCAGTGTCCCTTGGGCTACTGAGAGACTCCCTCCATACCCGGAAAGCACTCGGATGCTCACATGACGTTGCTGGCATGAGGGGGAGAGCCAGGGGCAGAGCTGACCGTGGTCGAGGTAGATGCTGACAGACATGGAGGGGAGGTGGATGCTTGCTGTACCTGAGGGTGCCCTCAGCAAAGGTGGGCCTGCAGGGGGCCATCAGCCAGGCTGTGGAGCAAAGGTCTTGGGAGCAGTAATCCTGGCCTCCCGGGTCAGACTCTTGGGCTCGGGGACTGATCCCACAGCTCCTCTCAGCAAGAGCCACCTTTTACGTGTGAGCTGGAAATAGTGGTGGTGGCTTTTAGAGTTCAGAGCTCTGCCTCTCCTCCGACTGCCACACGGCTGACATTTGAGCTTGCCAGAAAATAATGACGCGTCACGCTGTGGGCCTCAAAGACAGCCGCGGTCTCCTGGGTGGTAAAGTGGTCTGCTGTCCGCAAGCCTAAATAGGACCCAGCTGACAGCGCTTCAGAGCCAAACTGTCCCCTGGTTCAGCGCAGGTCATCGCCGGCCTCTACCTTCTCACATCCTTTTGGTTCCAACAGTAAAAGATGTCTGTGTTGAGAACAAGTGTATGAAATTCTCAATTCCAAACTGTCTATTCGTGTGGGGGGGGGGGCAGGGATTGGCTAGAAGCAGCCAGTAGCTGCAAGCTCACATTGCCTTTGTGGTTTTATGTATTTGCCTATTAAAATGACAATACAGCATGGAACATTAAGGTTTAAGAAGCCCTTCTTTCATTAAACAAACCGACAGGGTAGGGGGTTACGACTCTGATAATTGAAACATGCTGTTCTGTTCAGGACCAGAGCTCCATAAAGGCTCTTTTCAGCCAGTCGCACCCTTTGTGCCAGCGGCCTCTGGTCAGAAGTGAGTGTCGGCCCTGAGCCTGGTCCCTCCTGCGGAGTGGGAAAGACCTCTTGGCAGCCTTCCCCAGCAGTCCTGGCAGCCAGAGGTCAGGGCCTTTTCAAATCCTCCCCACCCTCCCAGCTTTTGAAATCAATCTGCCAGGCCCAGACCCTCAGGATGGCGCAGCTTCCCTGGCCCCCAGCCTCCCTCCCCCAACTCCAGGGCATAAGCCTGAGGTGGGTTGGAGAAGGGAGGACTGGTGGGTGGTGGTTGGCCAGGTTCCATGTGCTAGGGAGACACTGCAGGATCATCCTGGGGAGAGGCGCTCAGGGATGTCAGGGAGAGCTCAGGTTTGGGAGTCTGTCTGCCACATTCTGCCCTGCCACTTGCCAAACGTTGGACTTGCACACGTTTCTCAGATTCCTCGGCCATAAAATGGACCTGAGTTTGGAACAAGGACTGAAGTGAATAGAGGTGAGATGCTTAGAGCAACATTGGGCATACAGGAAACAGTCAGGTAGCATGGCAGGCCTTGTCACTGGCTATTTCTGTGGAGTCACTTTGGGGAGTTCCATTGTGGAGGGTCACTATGGAGCATTCTGTGGAGTACCACCGTGGAGTACGACCATGGAATACTCCTGCAAAATACTGTGACAGCTGAGAACAGTCCTTCTCCTCACCACTGTAGAATACTGCTGTGCAATAGTTCCATGGAGCCTGGCTGTGCAGTTCCTCTGTGGAGCATTACCATGGAATACCTTTAGTGAATGACACCACCTTACTGAGTCCCTCCATGGAGTACCGCATTGCAGCACCACTATTGAGTAAGATGTCTGAGTACCTCCATACAGTACTACCAAGGCTTAGCTCCAAGGGGCACCGCCATGCAGTGCCACCACAGCATCGCACCATGGAGTCTCCTGAGTGCCTGCTGGAGAAGTTGTGTCTATGCCGCCCCCAGCTCCAGGTGTAATTTCTCTTCTCCCCTCCTCTTCCTCCTGTGACAGATGTGGATGAGTGTCAGGACAACAATGGTGGCTGCCAGCAGATCTGTGTCAATACCATGGGAAGCTACGAGTGCCAGTGCCATGGTGGCTTTTTCCTCAGTGACAACCAGCACACCTGCATCCACCGCTCCAACGGTGAGTATGGCTGTGCTGCCATTCCTCCCACTGCATGGCAGCCCTCTGCACGCGTGCACTCCCCGGCCCTTGGGATCAAGAAAGAGATTCTGATGATGAGCTGAGTGACTGGTTTTATGTGGAAAGCCTTCTAGCTCCTTCCTTCCGCTTGCTGTTGGTGTTTCTGGGAAGGGGTGGGGCCGTAGGTGGCAGAAGGAAGCCATTTTCCTTTGTGGTAAGGAGCTAGCTGTGGCCAGGAAGAGGAGGCCCCTGTTCTCCAAAGACCCCTTCTCCACAGGCCTACCCAGGCCTCATACCACCACCTTCTTAGTCTCCATAAGCAGCACCAATGACCTAAGACCAACCCGTGCGTGTTTCCTGGGCCACCAGCCGAGGACGGGTTGGTCCTTGTGCTTGGGAGCCTGCTGCCCCCTGGAGGTCAGGTGGGATGGAAGACCTACCTAGGGAGCTTGAACAAGGAAGATTTGGGACCAGCTAAAGCCTGGTGGCCTGGGGCAGACCCAGACTGGGACAGAGCTTGTCCACCAGCCAAGATCAGCAGGTGAAGGTACTCGAAGGACTTGATGTAAGGACATTGATGGTCAGAGCCTGAAGTTGGGGCTGAGGACAGTAGGGCTATGAAGTGGGGTAGAGCTGGCAAGAAGCCAACACACACGTGTTTGGAGGAATGAGGCCGGGCAGAGGGAGACATAGTGTCATCAGGTGCTAAGATGATAGGCAAGTTGAGAATCCCAGGACAGGGCAGGGCTGCTTGCTGCAACAGAGTGGTCTGGAGCAGCAGAAGCTTGAGGATCCCGGAGCCAGCTGGCTGTCCTCACTGTTCCAGGCAGGAGATGGGAGGAAGGAAGGTGGACCAGCCCACGACCCCCTCATCACTGACCTTTGACACAGGGGTGTGTTGGGGGTTTGAGACCTGGGAGAGGCCTCTCTCTAGAATGTGACCCAATAGACAGCCCAAAGAGTGAGTGGCTCACACTGAAAGGGGGGCAAAGAAGGCATAGGCTGGGCTCAGGTCAGCAGGGCCTAGGTGTGGACTTAACTCCTCTGTCTCTCAGTCAGCTGCCTGAAAGTCCTGAATCCTGGTCTCATCCACAAAACAGGGGCCCTGGCACGGAGCCCACAGAGGCTGGCACTAGAAGGAGACCCTGCTGTGACCTGCACCCTGTGCAGCTTGTGCTCAGAAAGTGTCTAAGAAGTCACAGGTAGAGAGCTGGAGGGATGGCTTAGTGGTTCAGGCATTTGCCTACAAAGCCAAAGGACCTAGGTTCGATTCCCCAGGTCTCACGTTAGCCAGATGCACAAGGGGGCACATGCATCTGGAGTTCGTCTACAGTGGCTGAAAGCCCTGGCGTGCCCATTCTCTACCCCACTCCTCCCCCTCTTTCTCTGTCAAATAAATTTAAAAAAATTTTTTAAAGACGACACAGGTGGAATAGTGGCTAGGGTAGTCTGTGGAGAGGAATTTGGGTGTCTTGCATAGAACAGAGGCAGAAAGTAGTTGAAACTGAGCTGGCAAACGATATTAGAGGGGAGAGCAGAGCATTTCTGGGGCGCTGCAGAACACTAGGGGCTGGATGTGAAAGAGCTGTGCACTGGCTGGTGTGTACTGGATAGAACCTTAGACACACAGCTCACCCACTCAGATGCAGACTTAGCTAGAATACAGGCGTAAGGGCCTCAGCCCTAGTCGGCACTAACCAGCTCGTAGTTGAAAGAAATCCATTGCTTTGTTGGGATTTTTGGGGTGAAATCTCATGATTTTTTTTAAAAAAATATTTATTTATTTGTTTATTTGAGAGAGAAAGAGGTAGATAGAGGAAAGAGTGGATGCACCAGGGCCTCTAGCCACTGTAAACGAACTCCAGATGCATGTGCCACTCTGTGCATCTGGCTTTAGATGGGAAATCAAACCTGGGTGGGTCCTTGGGCTTTGCAGGCAAGCACCTTAACCACTGAGCCATCTCTCCAGCCTCAAAATCTCATGATTTTGAAACCTGAGCAACAAATCCAATCTGGAAAGTAATGAGGAGCCTCTTCAACCCATCCTGTAGGACAAGCCGCAAGCAGTGTCGTCAGGGCTGTGGGGAAAGTCCAAAGACACAGAGTGACTGTGCAGGACACAAGCCAACCGCTAGCGTGAGGGAGGAAGGCAGGGACCTGGGTGCCTCCGTAGGGTTGCCTGCCTCTCTGAGCCACAATCTGAGCGGTGGCCATTGGCCATTATCAGTGTCAGTGTAAGTAATGACTGCGACAGCTCAAGAGCAGAGCCTGCCTGGAAGTGCCTGGACTTAGCCCTTTGGCACCCAGATGACCTCTGATTCCGTGGTTCCTTGGAGAGCAGCCGGATTCGGGGTCCTGTGGTAAATTAGATTCCTCATGTTACCTGACCCTCCTAAAGCCTGTCCGGATCTCTGGAGCCCTCCCCGCCCCACCCAACAAGGGGAAAAGAACTCAGACTGGTTTTGATTAGATGGAGCCAGATACACGGGAGGGGTCAGCCAAGGTTAGTCCAAACTCCTGGCTGAGAAACAAGGCTGTGGAGTTCACTCAGCCCTTCCAAGTAGCCCTGCTTCCCAGGTCGACCCGGGCCCAGGACAGGAGGCCCATAGATCCAGCCCAAGCTGTGTAGGGAGTGTTAGGTTTCTCGCCCCTCACACATGAAGCTGTCCCTCAGAGATGTACTGAGAGCCTCACTAGACACCTGCCCCAGCTGGCCTCAGAGGTGGCAGAAGGCACCAGGGTGAAAGGAAACGTCACCTTGTTCCCACAATTTTAGGCAGCAACACAAGCTCACAAGGCAGCTCCAGGGACTGCATGTGGACAAGCTTGGCCCGAGGGGTCCTTTTGTTTTGTTTGAGCTGGCTTCTCACCATATCACCCGGCTGAGTGCAAACTCACAGGCTTAAGTGATGGATCTACCTCACCTTCCCAAGCAGCTGGATCTATAGCTGTGCCCTTTCCCACAGCTGGACCCCAGGGCCCTTTGGCATGATGGAGACCAACACTCCTATTTTCCATGGCTGCGGTCTGGAGACAGGGACACAGTTCACTGCAGCTCTGAGTCCCAGTATGAGCTTAGGCCTTTGGAAAGGACAGAGGGAGGAAGGAGGTGTGGGGTGCAGGTGTGAGCAAAGACAGGTTGTGCTGACAGCACGGCCGAGTGGGAACTGGCAGGTACGGGTGGTGTGGCATGTCATCAGGTCGTGTGGTGTGAATATGGAGGCAATACAGTCTGTGTGGGGCATAGTGGGGGGTGCAGATTCAAGGATGCAGACTTGACTCCAGCAAGGGTATCCGGGGTTAACCTGACAGTATTTCACACTTGGCTAAGGTTCTGAGCTTGTGTAAGCATGTGCGTAATAGGTATAGAGGACCCTGTGGTCTTCCCTCCATGGCTCTCCCCGTGACACTCAGGGCCAGTTGTCCATACAGCTCAAGATGGCTTCAAGAAAGACACTGGCACATGCTAGAGAGATCGCTTAGGGGTTAAAGGTGCTTGTTGTTGGTGCCTGATGACCTGGGTTTAATTCCCCAGTTCCCACATAAAGACAGATGCAAAGGGGCACATGCAGCTGGAGTTTGCAGTGGCAGGAAGCCCTGGTATGTGCGCTCTCTCTGTCTTTCTCTGTCAAATAAATAAATGAAAATATTTAAAAGACAGACAGACTCTGGCACCTCAGACTTGGAGGGAGTGAGTGATAGAAAAGCCTGGGTCTAGAGCACATGGCTGTGATGAGGTGGTGAGGCCAGGGTGGTGAGGACAGGGTGGTGAGGACAGGACCTGCATGCTGACTCCCCACTACTGAGCACTCCCCCAGCCCCCACATACCTCACCGCATCCTTGCACTATCCCAGTTTCCAGATTAAGAAACTGAGTCACTGCAAGGGAACTCGCAAGAGGTTACCAATAGTGCCAAGGGACAGGTGCTCTGCCAGCCTGGCCCTGAGGCCGGGGCTTCTGACAACCCACGAGTACACAGAGCATACAATGCAGAAGGCTGTAGAGGTCCAGAGGAGTCGGGAGGAGCCTGAGGTACAGACACTCCTTGCCTGGCACCACCTGCAGGTCCAGGTACTCAGCGTGCCTCTTTAAACACCAAAATTCCCAAAACCATTTTGTGACGGAAATTTTCTGAGCTGTCACACACATTTCCCTTCCCTCTTGGGAGGAGCAATCCTGAGTCGGCCTGGTCCCCTTTCCCCCTACAACGTGCAGTTTTTGTTATGAACTCGGTAGCAGAGGACAGCCACTCCTGGTAGAGACAGAAAGCGCGGATCCCTGCTTGTCCCGGGGCTGGATGAATCCAGAACTCTGACAGCAGGTAAAGCACTTCCTTTGAGACCACCCTGGGCAGCTGTGACATGCGCCTGTCCTGTGGTGGGTCTGGCTGTGAAGCCCAACAGCCATGATCTCCATAGACATCCAGGTCAAAGATGTGAGGGGCTGTGGGCCGGTGAGACGGCTCCATGAACATTAATTCCGATTCCGATCCCAGCCGTGCTCTGAAGGCTTGTGTGGCTTGTGAGGAGATGGCCTCTGATAAAATTATGCTTGGCTGTTGTACTTACGAGGCCACGCAGGAAGTATTTTGAGATCTGTTTATTTTATATGGAAGTAAAACACCTCAATTATAACTGGAGACAAAATAATAGGGATTTTTAAAAACTTTTTCTTTTGAAGTAATTATGGAGTCACAAGAAACTAGAAAAATATTAAATATTAAGCAGAGGCTCCACTTTTCCCCACAGGCAGCATCTTATATTTCTAGAGTATAACAGCAAACCAGGAAGCTGGCATGGGCACATGTGATTCTGTGCCATTTTATTAAATGCAGAGTCACATAACCACCACCACAATCAACAGTGGTCATTGTAAGAATAATTGAGGGTCTTAGAGAGATGGCTCAACAGGTTAGAGCACTTGCTGTGCAGGCATGAGGGCTTGATCCATCCTGAGTTTGATTTCCCAGCACCCCTGTAAATAGCTGGGAATGGCCACACACTGTCACCCTAGTGACCCCAGTCCTAGAGGAGTGGAGACAGGAGAATCTCTGGGCCTCACTGGTCACCTGGTCTGAGCAAAAACAGCAGGTCCAAGTTCACTGAGAGACTCTGTCTCAAGAAAACTCATGTGAGTGCCAGGCATGGTGACGCATGCCTTTAATCCCAGCACTCGGGAGACAGAGGTAGGAGGATTGCTGTGAGTTCGAGGCCACCCTGAGACTACATAGTGAATTCCAGGTCAGCCTGAGATAGAGTAAGAAAAAAAGAAAAACTAAGTATTCTGCCAGGTACTGACATACCAGGAGGAGGACTCTATCATTTAATGTTCAACCCAAAACACTTCTTTTTTAAAAAAATTTTTGCCGGGCGTGGTGGCACACGCCTTTAATCCCAGCACTTGGGAGGGCAGAGGTAGGAGGATTGCCGTGAGTTCGAGGCCACCCTGAGACTACATAGTGAATTCCAGGTCAGCCTGAGCTAGAGTGAGACCCTACCTCGAAAAACCAAAAAAAAAAAAAAAAATTATTTTTATTGATTTGAGACCGACAGACAGACAGAGAAAGAGGCAGAGAGAGAGAGAGAGAGAATGGGTACACCAGAGCCTCCAGCCACTGCAAACGAACCCCAGATGCATGTGCCACCTTGTGCATCTGGCTTACGTGGGTATTGGGGAATCCAGCCTCGAACCGGGGTCCTTAGGCTTCACAGGCAAGCGCTTAACTGCTAAGCCATCTCTCCAGCCCCAACCCAAAACACTTCTAAGAGCAACAGGAGGCACCATTAGTAATTAATGCCAGGACATCAGGTATTAACTGGGTCACCCCAGGAAACTAATATATATATATAGCTTCATTTAATCCCTTTAGTGCTGAGTTGATACTAAGATTACCAGTGTTAATCCCTTGGGCCCCTATCATGCTACTTCCATGCCACATACGTACACACTGTGCCCAGGTTTCATGTCCCCTTGGCGTATTGACAGGACTGGAATCCAGGTGGACTGGGTTGAAATCAGAAACACTTCCCATGGCTTCCCCCTCGGTGTTTAAGGACTAGAACTCACCCCCGTGGCGTCCTCCTTCTCTCCTCAGACAATGGGAATTGAGATCTAAGAAGAACAATTTCCTTTCCCAACATTCTGTCAGTCTAGATTGAGGCCATGAACCCATGTGTGTGGGGCCTGTGTGTGATGGGCTAGTTGGTTGGCACAGGCCCCGAGTTAAGTCAGGTGTGCTGAACTCAGCCTGGGGATTGGAGCCTGTGGGGTATGGCAAGGAGTGGAGATGCCTCTGGTGGCCAGCTAGAGAAGAGGCGATCAGTCCATGGCAGAGGGCCGACATGACCGAGGGTGGGGTGCCACAGAGTTATTAGGGGATTAGAGAGAGATTGAGTAATAGCATAGGTTTGGGGTAGGAAGGAGAGAAAAGGGGCTGGCAGGGTCATCTGGCCACAGACTTGGTTGAAAGTCATGTACCGAAGGCCTCAGAAAACAACTTCAAGGAAGATAGAGCCTGAGAAACCCTGGGGAGAGGTGTTATACACGTTTCCCTGTCATTTCCCTGGGAGACTATCAGGAGCAATAGGGTCCTTAGACACCCCGTCCTCCAGTGCCATCTGACAGGGCCTTGGCAGAGTGGGTGCCAGTATTCACCCCAACGTCTATTCATTCCTACGCACCACGAGGCCTCACTGGAGGACACTGCTCATGCCCTGCCCTGGGCCGAGTTCTTTTCTTTCATGGCTACTTCGGATCCGTTTCCTGCCTCACCTAGACTGCGGGTCTGTTGCTTGCCCCACTTCCCCCATCCCCACCCAGTGCCCCTTTCCACGCTCCACTCTGTTACTGATCTGGGTCCACTAGCTCCTTCATCAGGCCAGCCTGGCCTCTCACAATAGCCAGCAGTCCTTTGACACCTAAGATTTCTATTGCAGACTTTGTTGCCGTTGGACAGGGTGACCCCAGGAACCTGAAGCCACTCCTACAGCAAAACTAAGAGGGACAGGAAACCGCGTTTAGCAGGAGTTTGGACTTTGCCGTGAAAGTGAATGGGATACTTTATAAATCGTGAGAAATGGGTGTATGAACCTCATTTTAACACGATCACCCACTTACCTTGGGTTGAATGGGGATGCGAAGCAAGAAATTGGGCGGTCTAGAACTCCCAAAGGTACAGCATGAGCACAGCAGAACCAGGATGACTTGGTGGAAGGTGGCGACGGGCATGGCTGAGGAGAAGGTGACAAGAGGGTGGCTGAAAAGGACACAGGATGGCTGAAAAGGAGACAGGATGGCTGAGAGAGAGTTTACAGGATGGTGGCCGAGGGGAAGGTGACAAGAGGTAGTTGGAATAGAAGGTGATGAGGTGGTAGGAGAATGGCTAAGGGTAAGGTGACAGGACATCTGAGGAGAAAGTGACATGTCTGAGGGAAACACGATAGGCTATCTTAGGGGGAAATAGAGGAGAGTGGCTGAAGGGAAGTTTACAGAAGAATAGCTGAAGGAAAATTGACAAGAGACTGGCTGAGGAAGAAACAGCAAGAAAATGGCTGTGGAAGTGACAGGAAGATGTCTGATGGGAACATGAAAGGATTCTGAGGAGAAAAGTGATGGGAATATGGCGGATGGAAATGTGTCGGGATGCCTGAGAGGAAGGTGACAAGAGAGTGGCCAAGATGTGACAGGAAGGTCACTGAAGAGGTGACAGGAAGGAAGATACCTGAGGGGAAGATGACAAGTGGATGACTGATAGGGAAGTGACAGGATGACTGAGGGGCATAGAGGCAGGGCTGGCAGACCTGTGGGAGAGCCCTGTCGTCTACCTCAGCGTTACACTTCAGACCGCCCTGTTACTCGTCACACAGGTGCAGAATGTCTCAGCAGTGGGTACAAACAGGGCCTAGCCTTGTTCTCTTTATAGCATGGAAACCTGGGGGCGGTGCAACCTAAGTGATCAATCAGCCTCTACTTTTTTTTTTTGTAATATGGTGGTAAGGTTTGAGCCACGGCCTTGTGCATGTGTGCTGAAAAATGTCAGGTCTAACTCAGAATCTGACAGTGTGTGATTAAAGCTCCTGTGTAACATATTCACCCTCCCTCGCCTGAATGGCTGCCTCAAGCAGGCTCCCTCTGGGGCCTGAGTCCATCTGAGTGATGAAGAAAACCTTAAGAGGGCTGGAGCATTGGCTTAGCGGTCAAGGTGCTTGCCTGTGAAGCCTAAGGACCTAGGTTCGATTCCCCAGAACCCATGTAAGCCAGATGCACAAGGTGGCGCATGTGTCTGGATTTCGTTTGCAGTGGCTAGAGGCCCTGGCATGCCCATTTATTCATCCTCTCTATATATTACAAAAATAAATAAAATATTTTTTAAAACCTTAAGAATTGGAACTTCATTGGTGGTTGGAGGCCTGGGACCCTGTGGCATTTTGGATCGCCCTATATGAGTTCTCGGTTGGAGGCAGCAGGACCGCGTCAACTCTTGGGCACTCTAGAGACCTTATGGCTAAGCTCCTCCTTCTACCTCCACACATAGCACTCAGAGGCCCCACGTTTGTGTGAGAGCCCATTCAGAACCCACAGGCTGCAGGAGAGGCAGATCCAAAGCAGACACCTACCAAATACATAGCGCATGGCAGGCTCCAGCATATGTCACTGGGACTGCGAGATCCAGCAAAGAGCACGGTCACACTTGCTCGTTCCGTCTGTCAACAGCAAAGGTCACATGTTGTCTTGGTCCCTTCCTGATGTCGTGAGAGTACTCAGGATTGGGTGAAGAACAGGAATTTACTTCTCTTCTGTTCGAGAAGCTGTGAGGGTCAAGCACCAGCTGTTTCCATATCTGGTGAGGACCTTCTGTGCTTCAGAAATGGCGCCGCGAGCTGGGATCTCATGTCGCACAAGGCAGAAGGGCAGAAAGGCCTAGCTACTATCTCCAGCTGCCCCTGAAGGCAGAGACCTGCTAACCACTCTTAAAGCCCCTACTTCTTGCGTTGGAGGGGACACATACATCCTTCCTGCACGCTGGGTTTAGGACTGAAAGTGTTTCCTTCCACACATACATGGGCTCCTGAGGCAAAGCATATCCTGGAGGCAAAGCATAATCCACCCAGCTTGGCCATGGGCAGAGCGATGCAAAAGACTGAGCACACCCTGCCCCTTAAGCTCTCTGCCCGAGCCCACAGGCACGTCAGCATAGCCGGAGGCAGAGGACACTTGAGGGGTCTGGTGTATATATTCTCAGGGTTTGGATCCAGGTTTACCATAGTGGCCGTCTCTAGGATCAGCTCCCAGAACCCTATCCTGGACCATCCTACTGCCTTCCTCCCAGCTGGGCCTTAATCTTCCTCCTGCCTTTGTCTTTCGTTCTGCCTCTCCTGTGTCCCCTTGGCCTTGGCCTTTAGGCTGCCTGGATATTGTTCTTCTCCAACCTTGTCTCAGCCATAATTGCCCTGGCCAGGCCCAGTAGCTTTCCACTCAGTATCGCCTTGAAGCTGCAGCCACCCCGTGACACATTTCAGACACAAAAGTGTCCCTTCCCAAGCTGCACCATGAGGGGCCACTTCAAAATCAGAGGCCAACTCTTTCCCTGTGTCACCCCGCTTCCAGACTCCAGTTTAACAAACCCTCAGAGACTCTCCATCCCCCATAAGCCACACCAGCCACGTCATGATTTAGCATTGTGGGAGTCCATCTGGCTTGGGGTTCCTGTGTACTCCACGGATGTGATTCCAGGTTCTGGGAGCCTAACCAGGCCTGGGCTCTGCTATGGCTGTGCAGGGCCAAGGTCATCCCCTCCCTGTTTGAGGGCTTTATCATCAGCTCTAGGGTCTGGGCACACCACGTGGAGTTACAAGCTTCCTGTACTCCTTTGCCTACTACCAGGTGGGCGGGAGAACAGACATCTCTGGCACTTAGCGGGGAGATTTACGGTGCTACTGGAGGAGGCCTGTCCTGGCCCTGTGCGGTCCGGAACGGCCCTCAAGGCGGGGACAATAAATCCAGCCCATTATTTTTTACGAGCCTCCCACCCCATAAACAACTCCTTTGGCTAGTAAGCCAGCTTCACCACTTCTGGCCTGGCCTCAAGCTGGCGCCAGGGGCACCCCAGGGCTGACTCTTAATGCTAATGGTGGAACTTTCCCTAAAGGTTCAGAACTTCAGGTCCTGGTAGTGGATGGCTCAGGGTGGAAGAAGGTGAGCTGAGTTCAGAGGGCTCTGGAACCAGAGGCAGCCGGCCAAGCTGTGGCCCCCTTCTCAGTAATAAGGCCTAGGGCCTTGGTTTCTTGCCTGTAAAGCAGGGCATATATCAGAATCTTTCATAATCGAGCAGATCATAAGGATGAGAATGAGACTGTATGCACAAGTTATGCCACCCAGCCCCCGCGAGTGCCCAGCCTCAGGCTCTGTAGCTTTCACACACATCGTACGTGGCTACACACATCATAGCCGAGCACAACCAGACCCGGCACTGTGCCTAGGCTGTTGTAAGGCACTGGATCGAGCGTAACCTGAGATGATAAGTGCTGTTATCCCATTTGGGGGTAAGAAAATGAAGCTGAGCTGCAGAGTTCTGTCTCAAGAGAATGTGTAGCAGAGGCAGGCTGTGAACTCAGGTGGGATGGTGTCCTAAGACTGCAGACCCTGAAACTACAGGTGGGTGAAGTGGTAGGAGCAGAGGGAGCTGGGCAGCCCAGGCCTCATGAAATACAGAGAAGCTGGACCTCGCTACGCTGCCCTCTGTCTGAGCTACAGCTGCCAGCCTCTGGCGAGTTAACATAGTCACCGCCACCCAGCACTCCCTGTCCCATCAAGCAAGGCCACCGTTCCACTAGGCCCTCTGTCATGTCTTTCCCCGGGCAGCCTTCTCCCGGCTCCCACAGATCTCCACCACCTGTCCTAATCCTGCTTATCATGAGCCAGCCCCTGCACAGACCTACCACTGTGTTCCTGCGTCCACTCACATGGCCCCCTTCATCTAGAATATCCTGGCCACCCAAAAACTTCATACTCAGCACCTTGTCCACACACTTCTCCTAACTCCCCAGGCAGAGGCAAAGGGTCCTGGCCTTGTTGGACCCTCCTCTGTCTCATTCATTACCCTGTCCGCCTCCCCACACTGCTGCCCATGTCCCTGCTCCAGACCTTCCTTCCTCCTATCAGGATCTGCACCCTTGGCATCCAGCATGAAAGTATGAAAGTCAGAGGAAGATGAGGGTGTGCCATGGCTAGGGCACATGAGAACTGGAAAGGCCTCTCCTGGGACCCAAACTGGCCTGCTCACCTGTTCTAGGAGAAAGTAGCAGCAGCTTATCTACACTTACGAGCACATTGGTGGCAGAACTGGAACTTGTCCAAGGCCTCTAAGGTCCTGGTAGTACCCTCTCCCATATTGTAGCACCGGCCTGGTGGGTGCAAAGCCACACAGAGCCAGGCTTGTAGGGCAGGAACCACTGGGCAAGCACCTGCTTGGTTGTGTGGAACCCATACAGTCATCTGCACCATTTGAGGTCTAATCTCTCTGAGCCTCTGTGGGCCTCGGAAGAGAAGCTGGGTGTGACTGCCAGCTACATAGCCCTGGCCAACCTTCTGGCAGGACATCTGCCTGGCCATCCTGTAGAGACATTTCTCAGGGCTACAGCCCCAGCCAGGACCAACCAGGTAAACATTTAATTCCAACCTGGTGGCCACTGGATCATCTCACAAGACTCTATTTAGGTCCCCCTACCCTTTCTCTTCATTCTTAGTTCAAAGCCCAGCTCCTCTTCCTCAGCCTTGGCCTCTTCTTGCCCTTGGGCTTCTTCAGTCCCTCCCACCCTACCAACCATTAATAGCCACTTCTACAGCTCCAGCCTTGACCCCAGAACATCTGGCCCTTGGACAGAGTTCCTGGATGCAGCACTCCCACCCTCTGAGCACCAAGCTCACTTGCTTCCCTTCCCACACCAGCGAGTGTCCATGTGCAGAAGGGTCACCTGCACCGGAGGCCTGCTCCTGACCCTTGTGATAAGTAACATCTTGCCTCTCAAGCCTAGCTGATCTTCCCACCTCCTGCTTCCCCTTCCTGCGGGTGCTCGTTGTTGTCCTGCCTCTGCCTTGTCCCTTCTTCACTCCTCCACATCCACATCAGCCCTGCCCCTGCCCTGCTGGACACCCCTGCCTTGATTGCCTTCCCAAGACCTCGCATAGCCCAGCCCCGTCCCACCGCCCATTCCCTCCAGCCCTGCCTCCTGCTGAGTCCTCTGTCACCACCCATCTCACTTTCATTTTTGATATTTATTTATGTCATTCAGCCAGGCAGTGGAAGCTCAGGAGGAGAGCCCATCTTTGTCCAGGGCCTCAGGGGCTTCAACTTGATTGTAGTGACACCTAGTGTCCAGCCTGGGAAAGTTCAGGAGGCGAGGAAGAGGAAAGAGAAATGGCCCCCGCAAGAGAAGCCCTGGGCATGGAAGTAGGGAAGAAGAAGCAGGACAGATTGACAGGTTTCAGAGGGGGTGGCAGGGCACTGGGGTGGGAAGCCATTTGACCCTTATTAAGCACCAGCTGCCAGGGACACAAAGTGGTGCATGCATCTGAGTTCTTTGGGGTAGCTGAAGGCCCTGGTGCACCTATTCTTTCTATCTGTCTCTCTTCTCTTCTCTCTCTCTCTTTCTTTGTTTGCAAAATAAGTAAATAAAAATGTTTTGAAAAAAGAAATGTAGAAAAGACCCTGGGAGCCAAGTAGCTGGGTCACCACAGCATCTGAATCACACTGGAGAGTGTTGACACATCTTCACTGTTCAGAAATGCCCATCACCTGCCCACATCTTCTGGGAGAGCAGATTCTGGGTCAAGTACAGGCTGCCCTGCCTCATTATGCCCCTTGGGCAAGTACTGAGACTTTATTTTTTTAAAACATTCATAGTGTCTGAAAGAATCTTTTTTTTTTTTTTTTTTTTTGGTTTTTCGAAGTAGGGTCTCACTGTAGCCCAGGCTGACCTGGAATTCACTATGTAGTCTCAGGGTGGCCTTGAACTCCTGGCGATCCTCCTACCTCTGCCTCCCGAGTGCTGGGATTAAAGGCGTGCGCCACCATGCCTGGCACTCACATGAGTTTTCTTGAGACAGAGTCTCTCAGTGAATTTGGACCTGCTGTTTTTGCTCAGACCAGGTGACCAGTGAGGCCCAGAGATTCTCCTGTCTCCACTCCTCTAGGACGGGGGTCACTAGGGTGACAGTGTGTGGCCATTCCCAGCTATTTACAGGGGTGCTGGGGAATCAAACTCAGGATGGATCAAGCCCTCATGCCTGCACAGAGAGACATACAGAAATAGGCAGAGAGAGAGAAAGAGAGAATGGGAGTGCTAGGGCCTCCAGCCACTGCAGACGAACTCCAGATGCAGCACCCCCTTGTGCATCTGGCTTACGTGGGTCTTGGGGAATCGAACCTGGGTCCTTTGGCTTTGCAGGCAAGTGCCTTAACCGCTAAGCCATCTCTCCAGCCCGAGACTTTATTTTTTTAATTAATTAATTTATTTATTATTGACAACTTCCTTAATTGTAGACAATATCCCATGGTAATTCCCTTCCCCCCCCTCACTTTCCCCTTTGAAACTCCACTCTCCATCATATCCCCTCTCAATCAGTCTCTTTTAATTTTGATGTCATGATCTTTTCCTCCTATTATGATAGTCTTGTGTAGGTAGTATCAGGCACTGCGAGGTCATGGATATCCAGGCCATTTTGTATCTGGAGGAACACGTTGTATGGAGACCTACCCTGCCTTTGGCTTTTACAGTCTTTCCACCACCTCTTCCGCAATGGACCCTGAGCCTTGGAAGGTGTGTTAGAGATGTTTCAGTACTGAGCACTCCTCTGTCTCTTCTTCTCAGCACCATGGTGCCTTCTGAGTCATCCCAAGGAAGTACTGAGCTATTCTGTCCCACTCTGCTCACTTACAAAGTGGGCATTGGTCCTTGAATCCCTCACCCCCAAACCCAGTCCCTGCAGTTGTCCCATCCCTCCCTTCCTGGACCTGAAAGTCCCTGAGAGCCCACTTGGCTCAGACAGCTGCAGGGTTCTGGGCAGAATCTCCTTTTGCCCCATAAGGCTCTGGCCCCTCACGCCTTTGTAATTTTCTATCAAGGAGGTGAAGGAGAGGCAAATTGTTCCCTCCAAGTCCTCGTAGAGGTGGGGGATGGAGAGAGGCCATTGTTTTCCTGTGTTTGAGGGACAGGAACTCAGAAAGTGATGCTGTTGATGACATTGCCATAGCAACGGCCCTGGGAAGGCACACATTCCTGTTTTGTGGCCTGAGCAGGGGCTCCAGTCTTGTGTGGAGAGGGTGTGACCTGCACATTGGTCTGGCAGGCAGAGCACATTTGTTTCTCTCTGTGTCCACCTGGGCCATCTCCATTGGAAGATAAGCCCTGGAAGACAGCCACAGGATCTGTCAGGGGACCAAGGAAGGAAAAGGACAGAGGTGCTGGTTCCTGGTATGACCTGGCACGTCTTCCCCTGCGCTGACCCACCTCCATGTGAGGTTTGTGAAGTGGGCATGGCCACACTCCTTCTATGCCTGTGCTGAGGGTGAAGCAAGCCCAGTATTGTCAGAGCCTGGATCCACACCTCACATCTTCTAGAAAACCAAGGGAGGAAGCTGTAAACGGTGTCCCAGCCCGTACTTCTGCCCTCCCAGGATACTGGCGGTATCCACCTTGTCCCAGAACTGCAGCTGCAAGACCCATGACGGTCCAGTTTTACACAGGTGAAACCAAGGATCAGAGGTGAAGTAGGCTGAGCTGGGGATGTGACTCAGTGAGAGAGCTTTCCTAGCAAAGCCCTGGGTTCGGTCCTAGCAGTGCACACCTATAATCCTAGCACTTAGGTAGAGGCAGGAGGATCAGAAGTTCAAGGTCATCCTTAGCTACCTAGTCAGCTTGAGGACAGCCTGGGCTATATGAGGATCTGTCTCAAAATATTGACTGTATGGATGGAGGGACGGATGGACGGGTGGGTGGGAGGTGGGTGGGTGGGTGGAGGATAAATTGTCCATGATCACATAGCACATTGCGGTCTGCTCGCAGATCTGCCAGTGGATGTGGTAACTAAGGACCGACCTGTCTCCTCATTGCGCCCGGCCTGGCCTAGCACCAAGGAGACACTCAGCTTGAGTTTTCAGAGGATAATTGGATTTGGATGAGTTGGATCAAATTAGCTTTGACCTGGCTGGAAGCCTGGCCTGGCAGGTACTAGGGTCTAAAGACCTGGACTTCTAGAAAGAAGTTCTCAGCTCCCCTCAAAGAGGGGAGACGAGCAGGCTTTCTCAGATCTTACACTTAATCTACACAGAGGAACGTGTGCTGGGGCTCTTTAGTGTGGCTTCCAAGGTCAAGCGTGGTCTAGAGGAGGTCAGATGAGCAGGGCCCAGCAGTCCTGGGGTCACAGAGGCCATACTGCCCAAGGTGGCCCTTCACTTGTAGGGTACATGGGCTGGCTGAGGGGAACCATCTGTGTGCAGCCAGAGCTGTGGTGGGTTGGGGAGGGGTGGTGACGGCTTACAGGATTTGGGGTGGAAGCCACAGGGTGGGGGAACAGCTTACAGTCTGGCAGTCAGGCTATACTTAGAGGACAGAACAGGCTGGTCCCAAGTGCCTCGTGTTTCCCAGAGTTTACCTATTCACCTTCAAACTTTCATCAGGCCCCAGGGCTCAGGTGGTGCCATGCCAGTGACCCGACCCACAGGAGGGGATATGGCCGCTCACAGCTCTCAGCTCCTGGTCCTCACAGCCCTGTCAAGAGGTGCTCTTCCCTGAGGTGGCTCCGGGGCTTGGAGAAAGCCCCAGGTGCTTCAGGTGGCAGAGCAATTGCCCTGTCCCTGCCCCTGTGCCTCCATTTCCTCATCTATAATGCAAGGGGCTAGAGTGGGCCGCACTCAGACCCTCCTCATCCTAAGCTCTCTTCAGGTCCCAGGAGTGATGTTAAGGAGAAAAGAGACTAGTACACGGTGACTGCAGGATTTCTCAGAGCCGGGTTCACAGCATGCACAGCCAGGACTGCCCGGAGAGTGTTTGCAAAATCCTCCCTTTTCCCTGAAGTAATGGACAGTGGGCTTGGTCTGCTGCTAAGCAGGATAACCTTAATTCCTCTCCCTCGCCTCACCTTTTTCACTCTTCTCTCTCTTTCTCCACCAATTCTTCTCTTTCTTTTTTCCCTAATAAAATATTTTAAATTGTTAACATACAAACTAGTAGTTTTCATTCTGGTATTTTCATACATGTATCCCCCTTTCCCACTGCCCTTCTCTGTCCTCCATACCCCTTCACTGGTCCTCTTCTCCTTCTGAAATGGTGTCCTCGTCCATGCTCGTGTCACGTGTATTATAGCACCCTCTCTTTCTCCTCCTCTGTCCTCCCTTTAGATCTTTTCCTCCCTCTCATGGTCCCTTTCTGCTTGCATGACCTATACCCTACACATACCTGAACACATATATACACATATATGTGTATATGGATTGAAATCTAAATCCACGTGTGACTAAAAAAATGCTATTTGTCTAAGCATGGTCTATTTTGCTTAACATAATGATTTACACATCCAGCTACAGAGAGACCCTACCTTGAAAAACAAAACAAAAGAAAAGAAGGTGGAAAGCAATTGAGAAAGACGCCCAATGTCGACTTCTGGCCCCCACATGTATGCTCACATACATGCACGCACACACACATGCACACACATATAGCACATACACATCACACACACATAGGTTCCACTATTTGTATGTACCACATTTTGTTTTGTTTTGTTTTGTTTTGTTTTGTTTTGTTTTGTTTTCTGAAGTAGGGTCTCAGACTAGCTCAGGCTGACCTGGAATTCACTATGTAGTCTCAGGGTGGACTCGAACTCATGGTGATCCTCCTACCTCTGCCTCCTTATCTTTTTTTTTAGTAACTTTATTTTTATTTATTTATTTATTTGAGAGAGCAAAAGAGGCAGAGAGAGAGAGAGAATGGGCACACCAGGGTCTCCAGCCACTGCAAATGAACTCCTGATGCATGTGCCCCTTGTGCATCTGGCTTATGAGGGTCCTGGGGAATCGAGCCTCAAACCAGGGTCCTTAGGCTTCATAGGCAAGTGCTTAACCACGAAGCCATCTCTCTAGCCCTGTACGCATTTTCTTTACTACTCATCTGTTGATAGACATGTAGGCTCACTCCATGTCTCAGCTGTTGTGAATTGCACAGTAATAAACGAGGATGTGAGGTGTCCCAGTGGTGCATGGACTGAGAGTCCTTCAGGCTTAGCATGGGATGGCCATTCGTAGGAGAGTTCTGTTTCCAGTTTCTTGAGGAACCACCTCACTGACATCCCTCGTGGCTGCTCCCACTGCCACTGCCAGCACCAGTGAATACAGGCTCCTCTTTCCCGCAGCCTCGCCAGCATGCAGTCTCTCAATGACAGCCGCGCTGACTGGGGTGCAGTGGAATCTCAGTGCAGCTTTAGATTGCGTTTCCCCATCAAACACTTTCTCATGTATTTATTGGCCACTTGTATTTCTTCTTTTGAGAATATCTGTTCAGTTAATTCGCCCATTTATTGATGAGATGATTGGGGGCAGAGAATTTAATCTTGGGAGTTCGTTATATATGTATTATATATATATATCACATATTATATATTATATATTATGTATTATATATATCACATACTATATATTATGTATTATATATATATCACATATTATATATTATTCCCCTGTGAAGTGCTAATTGTTACCTTCACTCTGCAGAAGCTTTTTTTTAAAATTTTGTTTCATTATTTTATTTATTTATTTGAGAGAGAGAGAGAGAGAGAGAGAGAAGAGGCAGATAGAGAGAAAAAGAGAATGGGCACGCCAGGGCCTCTAGCCACTGCAAACAAACTTCAGATGTATGTGCCCCTTGTGCATCTGGCTTAAATGGGTCCTGGGGAATCAAACCAGGGTCCTTAGGCTTCACAGGCAAACGACTTAACCGCTAAGCCATTTCCCCAGCCTCTGCAGAAGCTTTTTAAATTTTTTTCATGAAGTCCCATTGGTCAGGTCTTGCTGTTGCTTCCTGGGTTATTAGTATCCTCTTCTGGCCTCTGTCTCTAGCATGAAGTGTTTTCCTCGAGCAGCTCCAGCTTTCAGGTCTACATTAAGGTCTACGATTCATCTGTTGGCTGAGCTCTTGTCCTGGGCCAGGGCCCTGTGCCAGAGACTTGGGATACACAGTAGATCAGGTCTCCCCGCAAGTGACTCTCAGGGGTCAGGGATGAGCACCGTGAGCAGCTGTCCCCACTTAGGGCAGACAGCATGTGATGACAGTGTCATTCTGAAGAGAACCTGCTGTGGGCCACACCATACAGTCATCTCCCCTGAACCTCTCAGGTAAAGGTGCCACACCTGGTCTCATGGCTGAGAGCACCGAGGCCCAGAGGAGGCAGTGGCCCCACAGGCCCAGGTGTGGTGTGGGTAGTCGGGCCTCAGCCCCTTGGGCTGCGGTGTCTGCCTCAGGGTGCCGTCAGGGTGCAAGCATCTGCAGCTCCCGCAGCTCTCCCCCTTCACTCAGTGAGTGCAGCCAAGCACGGGTCCCAGCCCCTACGGGACCCCTACTGATGAAGGCCAAAGTGGCCACAGCCAGCTCAGGTGGGACAGTGGCAGCCATCTTTGGAGTAGACACCAAGGTCATTTAAAATGGGTGTGGTGGGCTGGAGAGATGGCTTAGCAGTTAAGGCGCCCGCCTGCTAAGCCTAAGAACCGGGTTCCAATCTCCAGGTCCCACGTTTAGCCAGATACAAAGTGATGCAAGGGCTCAATGCAGCACTTGACCACAAGGGGGCGCACACATCTGGATTTCGTTTGCAGCAGCTGAGAGACTGCTGGCGCGCCCATCTCTATCTGTCTCCCTCTCCCTCTCTGTCTCTCTCTGTGTCTCTCTCCAAAAACAAATAAAAAATAATAATTAAAAATTTTTAAAATGGGTGTGGTGATGCTCTGACCCCACTCATCACTGGTCTTAGGAGGGCCTAGAGCCTACAGGCCCAGTAAACTCCAGCCGTACTCATGTCCCCCGCAAAAGGCAAGAGCTCCAAGAATGTGACTTTCAGGTCCACCTTCCCCATGTTTTGGAAAACATTAAGTTAACATGTAATAAGTCTGTAGTTTTTAAACTTTTTATTGACAGTTTTCATATATGAGTATACTGTAATTTGATCAGAATCTCCTCCCTTTACCTTCTGTTGTCTCCCTCTCTCCCAGTCCATTCCATGGAACCCTCTCTTCTTTCCATCTAGACCCTCTTTCACTGGACATCTTTCTTTCCCTTCCTTCATTACCCATGATGATATGCTGGTGGGTTTAATACTGTGTAGGTCTTGGGGAGTAACGACAGTCACGATAAGATCATAAATGTAACAGTCACTCCATGTGCAGGACTCCGTCTCATCCCTGGGCTCTTCCAGTCTCTCTGCTCCCTCTTCCTTCCGTAATGCTCCCCCAGCCTCATCCCTGGGCTCTTCCAGTCTCTCTGCTCCCTCTTCCTTCCGTAATGCTCCCCCAGCCTCATCCCTGGGCTCTTCCAGTCTCTCTGCTCCCTCTTCCTTCCGTAATGCTCCCCCAGCCTCATCCCTGGGCTCTTCCAGTCTCTCTCCTCCCTCTTCCTTCCGTAATGCTCCCCCAGCCTTGGAGGGCTCAGCACTGAGCACACAACGCTCCCTACCGTCAGCCCTTGGGCGAGCTTTTAGATTTTCTAGTAGACATCGCCAACTGCAAAAAGAAGTTTCTCTGACCAAAGGTGAGAGCAGCACTCATCCATGGGCACAAACATAAATATTTAGAGGGAAGATTTTTTTTTTTTTGAAGGGAGACACAGAGACAGACAGAGAGGGAGAGGGAGACAGATAGAGATGGGCACGCCAGCAGTCTCTCAGCTGCTGTGAACGAAATACAGATGTGCGCCCCCTTGTGGGCAAGTGCGGTATTGCGCCCTTGCATCACTTTGCATCTGGCTAAACGTGGGACCTGGAGATTGGAACCGGGTTCTTAGGCTTAGCAGGCAGGCGCCTTAACTTCTAAGCCATCTCTCCAGCCCATAGAGGGAATATTTTTTAAAATATTTTTATTTATGTGCTAGCAAGGGAGAGGGGAAAGAGAGAATATGAATGGTAGTGCCAGAGCATCTAATCACTGCAAACAAACTCCAGACACATGCACCACTTTGTGCATCTGCCTTTACATGGGTACTGGAGATTTGAACCTGGGATGTCAGGTGTGGCAAGCAAGGAGCCTTTAACCACTGAGACATCTCCTTAGTCCCTTAGAGGGCAATTTGATGGACACAACATAGCCATTTAGTCAAACGACCACAGTAGCATCTCCCCCTAGGGCCTATGAGCTCCACGAAACTTACAATTGTTAGGAATGTTGAGAGAACCGAAAGCCAGTCCCACTAACGCATCCAGCCCCAGCCCCACGCTCGGTTGGGAAATGTGTCTCTGGTGCCTAGCTAAGAGGGCCCAGGATGTGCAGTGCCAGCAGATGGCTGTGTGGGAGCCCGCGAGGAGACATTAAGCTCGAGGCCTCAGCCCACCTTGAGAGGTCTCCAGTAGGGGATGGAAAACCCTCCTGTCCCCTTGCAGTTCTCGAAAGGACTGAGGGAGGGACCCTTGGGACATTCTAGCTGCATCCTTGAGATAGCTCTGTGGCTCCTCCTTCCCACTCTGTGGTTCCACTGCTACCATCCACAGCCATGCTGGGCCACTCCTGCAGTCTCCCTTGCCAACAAATAAGGGTGACCCTTGGCTAGTGACTAAAGCCTGGGTACATAGAGGGACAGACCGTGCAATGGCGGGTCCTTGGGGAGGAAGACAGGTGATTTCTGAAGTCTGGCACTCCGCAGTCCAGGGTTTGGGGGATGCATCAGCTCTCCAGGGACACATTTATAACCACATTACTGGTTAGCAGCTTTTCTCGGAAGTTGCAATTCTTTGGCTGGAAATGGAAATTCAATCTCTCGTTCCTTCATCTCACACAGCCTGAGCTGAACAGGCTCCACTGTCTCTTAGCAGCCTGGGAAGACAGAAAATCAGCATTGATCCAGGCCAGCACGGGCAGTTCTGGGAAACCGGCTCGGCCTGGGAGTCAGGAGAGGAGCTGAGAGTTGGGCTTTGGTTTGCAGAGTTCGCGATGAGCCAGAAAGTTCACTTGTGGAGGACAGGAGGTGTCCAGGAAGAAGGGAGGAGGTATCAAGGGGATGATGGGCCACCTCCGAGGGCTGGTCAGCTGGCAGATGGGATTGTGGACCTTGGGAATATATGCATGGTGCATGGCTGGAGTGGAGTGGGTGGCATGAAGCCAGGACACAGGTGAAAGATGAAGAAGGCACAGGAGTCATATGAGCAGGGAGCAGGGGTGACCCTAGCTCCGGGCCACCCACTGACAGTTTCCGTTAATGACAGACAGGGGAGCTGTGTGGTGCTGCATGGTGGCCAGACCTGCCAGGCAGTCTCCCTGAAAACCTGAGGGCAGACTCAATAACTGAGGAAAGCCCGTTCCTAAAGCCACCTCTGGAGCATGCTCTGCCAGCCAGGGCCCAGACGGGAGCTGCTTCCTGCAGCTCTGTAGGGCAGGCACTGCCGTTAGAAGCCAGGGCTGCCCAAGATACCTCGTCTGTTGCAAAATGCCTGGCAAACACCTGGTATCTTCCTGCCCTCCTTTTCTCCTGGAGGCAGAGGCTTTCATGCCCATTTTATAGATGAGACTCAGAGAAGTGAAATGATTGTCTTCAAGGAACACAGCTTATGGGGTTCGTGCCCACATCTGTTTGACTTTCCAGTGACCTTGCTAAGAAAGACCCATGCCAGGGCTGGCTCATATAGGCTCAAAAGCTGCCCAGCTCCACCTGCAGGGTATCTCCCTGGTAGCTGGAAATCAGCTGAAATGGAGTGTTTGCACAGACATTGGCCATGTAGATGAGCCTCCATAGCTGGCTCTTGACCACTGTCAGCACACCTCTGTCTCTGAGATCATGAGTCCATCCATCAGGTCTTGAGAGAGGACAGGAGTTGTATCAGCCATCTTCCTGTTGCTGAGACAGAATACCTTACAAAAATCAGTACAAGGGGGGCTGGAGAGATGGTTTAGCGGTTAAGCGCTTGCCTGTGAAGCCTAAGGACCCCGGTTCAAGGTATACCCATGTAAGCCAGATGCACAAGGCGGGCATGCATCTGGAGTTCGTTTGCAGTGGCTGGAGGCTCTGGCACGCTCATTCTCTCTCTATCTATCTGCCTCTTTCTCTCTCTGTCGCTCTCAAATAAATCAATAAACAAAAAAAAAAAATCAATACAAGGGAGGCTCACAGTTCCAGGTGACACTTCATCCTGGCAGGGAAGGCACAGCAGTGGGAGTTTGAGGCAGCTGGTCACATTCAGTCCATAGTGAGGAAGCGGAGAGTGAGGGACACTAGTGCCCATCCAGCTCTCTCTGTCTTATATGATCCAGATCCCTGGCCCATGGAATGGTGCTGGGCATAGTTAAAGTGGGTCTTCCCACTTCAGTTAACCTAATCAAGATAGCCCTGCTCAGGGGCTAAGCGAATGAATCCAGCTGATTCTAGGCCCTGTGGCTTTCATATAAACCATCGCGGGGTCATGTCTCGGTAGGGATGGGAACTTCCTGTGCGGAGCGCTGAGTTGCCCTGTTTTGCCTGTCTAATGGTGGCTCAGTTGGATCCACTCTGCATACACGCAACAGCTTGACTTGGATAAGGAGAAGGTCACGGGGAAGGAATGAGGAGAAGGATGTGGTGAGAGCAGGAGTCACGTGCAGGCAGAAACTGGCTTTGTTTGTTTCCATTTGGGGTAAACTTTATGCTGTCCTCTTCTCTATTTCTTTGTTATTTCATTTATTTTCAAGGGGAGAGAGAGAGGGGGGGCCCACCAGGGCCTCCAGCCACCACAAACGAACTCCATATGCATGTGCCACTCTGTGCATCTGGCTTTACGTGGGTCCCTAGGTTTTACAGGGAAGTGCCCCAACCACTGAGCTATCTCTCCAGCCCTTATTTCTCTTTTGGGGTACTGAAAGTGGAACCCATGACCTCTAGCATGCCAGGCCAGCATTCTACCACTGAGCCACAGCCCCAACCCAAGACTTTCTAGTCTGTCTTCTAGCTGACAGGGCCTTGTGTTTTTATTTTATTTTATTTATTTATTTGCAAAAGTGAGAGAGGGAGTTCGAGGCCACCCTGAGAATACATAGTGAATTCCAGGTCAGCCTGGGCTAGAGTGAGACCCTACCTCGAAAAAAAAAAAAAAAAAAAAAAAAAAGTGAGAGAGGGAAAGAGGCAGACACACAGAGAGAGAGAATGGGTGCTCCAGGGCCTCCAGTCATTGCAAACGAACTCCAGACGCATGTGCCTCCTTGTGCATCTGGCTTACGTGGGCCCTGAGGAATGGAACCGAGGTCCTTTGGTTTTGCAGGCAAACACCTTAACCACTAAGCCATCTCTTCAGCCTGGGCCTTGTGTTTTTAAATACATTGTTTGTTGTATCGTGTGTCCATGTTTACAGTACACAGGGTCAACATTGATCTCTCTTCCTGTGGGACAAGGGGTCCAGTGTGTCCCCTTGGGAAAAGAGGCCACTGTGTGTGTGTTCACCATATACAAGGAGCCCTTGTCCTCTCTCAAGCTGCTTCCCTCCCCAAGCTCCTCCAGGGCGAAGGGAGAAGTCAGGTCCCAGAGCCGGTGTACGGCAGGCAGCGGCTCTTCCCTTTCATCTGTCCGTGGCCTCTTGATGGACTTGTGACCTACAACCTCTCACTTGACCCCTGACCTCATAAATCCTGGAAACTCCTCACAAATCACCAGGAAGATAAACATATCTGGGGTCAATGGAAGGAGGTCTAAGCCACTCCAGGCAAAGAAAGAGGGAGGATGGAGTCTGCTGGGCAGGGGAGAGGGTGTCCTAGAACCAGCGGTGGCTGGTGAGAGGTGCCAAATGGACCAGACGAACGAAAGCAGTGCCACAGACCTGACCTTGCAACCTGACCTCCAGCAGGAGCTTTGCTGCTGGATACCAAAGTGTCATTTAGAGTACAGCTCACAGGCACTGTGGTGGCACACATGTGTGTGCACGTGCGTGCGTGCATGTGCGCATGTGCATGCATGCATGTTCCCATGCATTCGTGACTGGAGTGTGCTGTAGCAGCCTGAGAGCACACCATTGGGTTTGGACACCTTATTGCATATCTCTCTGCAGCCTGAAGTTGTCTCTCTCTCACTCACTGGTCCCCAACCCCTGCCTTGTCTGTCTCTCTTCCCAGAGGGTATGAACTGCATGAACAAAGACCACGGCTGTGCCCACATCTGCCGGGAGACGCCCAAAGGTGGCGTGGCCTGCGACTGCAGGCCCGGCTTTGACCTTGCCCAAAACCAGAAGGACTGCACACGTAGGTAGATGGAGGCAGATGGGTCAAACACCCCACATGTCTCCTTCATTGCTGGCTGTCGGTTGGGGGTCTCCCAAGCCCCCCAGGGTGGGGAGAAGGGCAGGGTCTGATGAATGGGCCTGGGGAGGCTGGTAGGATAAGGGCTGTGACCCCTGAGTCTGAGGTTTTTTTCACCAGGCATGACACCACCAACATGGCCCCAGGAGCTGGCTTGGAGCACCTACAGGGCTCTGAGCCCAAACTCCTGTGGGAATAGAGGCTTATAGCATAGAGGTCTTAGTGTCCCACTTCCTCCGTGGGCTTGGGAAAGCCCTTGGTAAGGAAAGAGCAGAGAGAAGCAAGGGGTCATGGGGAGCGATCCTGGTAGTGCTTCCAGGATCGGAGATGAGAACCCACAGTGACTGACTGCAGACAGTGAGCCTTAGAGAGGCAGACTGCTGGAGCCTGCTTGCAGGACTTCCACAGGACTGCACGTAGCCCGGCCTCAGGAATGGAGCTGGGGAAAGCAAGTGAGGGCTGAACACACTTGAGTGCTGCAGAGCGGCGCACCCAGCACCCAATCCCAGTGCAACATGAGAGGCAGTGGGATATGACCCCGCTCACTTGGAACAGGGCCATCCCGGCAGTCACATCGGCTCTGGGTCTACCAAGAACCGAGAGGCGGTCGTAGCATTTCCACCTCAGCCAGAGACCACGGCTGCATTAGCCTCACACTGAGCTGTAGAAACATGCTCCAGTCTTCCAAGAGAAGCACTTTCACCCACCTGAGCTGCTGGGATAGACCCCTGACCACTGGCTCGAAGGACATGGCTTTTCTCCCTTCCCTCACTCTGTGCAGAAGACAGCTGGCCCTTCACCTTCAGCCACTGTGATTCTCCAGTTGTCACCACCACCCCACCCCACCTTCCTCAACTCAGGCTCTCCTAAAACAGTCATCAAGGCCCTGCGGCCCCACATGTACCTGCCACTGTCCCTGTCCCCAGAGCTTACGGTCCCACCCTTACACTCCCCGGAGTGGAGGTAGTTCCTTCTGCCGTGGCTGTGGCCATGGTGTGGGCCAGCCTTCCTCTTTTCTATCATATCTCGTCCATGGAACAGCAACGACAGATAAGCATGACCTGTCACCAAGGTAGGACAAGCATAGATAGCTCCTGCTCGAGCTTGCTCCCCCTACACACACCGCACGATGCTGAGGCCGATGGATTCCTTTAACCACAGAGAAAGTGATGGCCACTTAGCCACTCCCTACTCCCACTCTTCTGCTGGGTGAGGACAGGAAGTGTGTGTGCAGCCCAAAGGCCCTGTGCCCTCACTCAGAAGACAGACTGGGTACTTGCTCAATGCCATACCCTAAGCGGGGCCCTGTAGAGAAGATTGGACCAGCTACCTACCTCAACCTTTAATCCATCGAGGACAAGTGCCACGTGGAACGGCATGCCCAGGGAGCCTCTCCCGAGGGGCTGGAACAAACCAGAGTCTTGAGAGCTAAGACCCCTTCCCCAGCTACCAGTGGCTCAGAAAAAGGAATACACTCAGGCCTGGGAACATCTGCTGGTCCAAGGATCCACAGCCTGACGCTCCCTGTCAGGGTGTGGAAAGCTCAAGGAGCAGGGGGCAGCCCTGCAGCTAGGCTGGCTTTGATTGCTTCTGAGTGGCTTGTGAGGCAGGGTAAAGATGGCTGAGAGGTCTGCTCCAGCCCTGAGGTCATGTGCTGTCCCAACTGTAGCACTGGGCTGGGGCTGAGGCCAGGTCCAGCCAGCCTCTGGACTGAGTGAGGCTGCAGGGTTCCATGTCCAATGCCCTCGATCCTCTGGCCCTTCCCAGAGCCCAGGCTGAAGAGTTTGGGGGAACCGTCTGCAGCATACTTGCTGGCTTTCCCCAGCAGCCGCCTACAGGCTCCAAAGTGAACGGTCAGTCCTAGAAAAGCACAACATCCAGTATAGGGCTGGCTGGGCCCTGGGTCCTCCCTCCTCTGTGCAGGCCTTGGCTCCTGAGCCCTGGGCTTCCCTGACTTCATTGCTATCAGAGACAGTCTGTCTCAGAGAGGAAGGCGAGGCCAGGGAAAGCCAGCTCGCCACCCACCACTGTCACCCCCGAGTGCAAGAGAAGACGCATTCCTGTGGGTCTTACGGAAGAAGAACCAAGAGCTGTGGGCTGAAAGCCCCATCAGATTTCCTAACTAAGTCACCCTGGACGTCGTGTCAAGAAGAGGCTGCCCCGAGAGGCCCGGCTACTGAGGACAGTGTGGGAGGTGCTGGGAAGACACCCATTGTGATGAAGTCATTCTCTCTCTGTCCTCCTCTGCTGAAGACTCTGGATGTGCCCAAAGCCCAGGGGCCACTGGCTCTCAGGACAGCCAAGCCAGAAAGGCTCCCGGCGATCTCTTCGCCAAGGGGGACCTCTGAGAAGTGCAACTGCCGAAGTCAGTTCTGCATGTTGGGAAGATGTCCCCACAGACTCGCCACCAGTGGCTTCCCTCTGCTGCCACCCATCCTGGTGGGTCTGCCTCAAGTGAAGGCAAACTTTCAGGGTCTCGAATTTGGTGCTCCTCCGACCCTATGTATTTGATCACCCCTAAGGTGGACAAGCAGTTGAGATGTGTAAGCAGGAGCTCTGCCTTACAAACCTAGCATGCCATTTGCACTCAGACGACAGTCACCTTGGTTCCAGCTCCTGCCATGATAAAGCAGGGACCCTAGGGGCCCCTTGGAGAGATGGTGGGTCCCTTGCCCTCTTCTAGCCATCTTCTGGGGCATCTTCTTTTACATAAACTGCAATTTGACATTTTTTCCTACTTCAGCCCCTTCTCAGCAGATTCAGGTTGCTGCTGCTGTAGAAACATCTGGGCAGACAACACGAACTTGCTGGAGGATCAGGAATGAAGGGCATACAGCTTGGGCGGGCTGGCCACTAGGGTGACATCCAGAGAGACATCCTTGCACGTACACAGGCCGAGGCTGGAGCTCTGCAGGAACTAAGGACATGAGCATAACCTTGAACGTGGGGGCCGCCTCCCCAACAACCATCCCGACCTGTGCTAGTGTCAGCAGCCATTAGCCTCGAGAGGAGGTGTTCAAGCATCTTGCGTCCACTCTCTTGCCTCCCAACACCCCTCCCCGCCCCCCGGGCCCATCGGCTGTGTGAGGCTCTGTAGAGACCCCAGACAGCCCAGAGTCTGTCTTTGACCCCACTCCATTCATCTCTAGGGGCACGCAGGTCCATCTGAGACCCTGGAGGGACTCAAGGTCAGGGAAGTGTGTCTGCTGCCCACCAGCCTCTGAGAGCCAGCCACTGACTGGCCTCCTCAGGCCCTTGCCCCACCCTCAAAAGAAATCACCAACGCCAACAAACTAACCGTTTCTGTTGTCGTTCTGTTTATACACACCTGGGTACCCTTTGGGCCTGACTAGTCACCTGTAACTATGGAAACGGAGGCTGCCAGCACAGTTGTGAGGACACAGACACGGGCCCCATGTGTGGCTGCCACCAGAAGTACGCCCTCCACGCAGACGGTCGGACATGCATCGGTAAGTAGGCACCACCGCGTGAGGTCCCGCCCCGTGGGTGCCCTGCGTTGTCCCCGGGGGTCCCAGAGGAAGCAGAAGGGAAACAACAGGCAAAGGAAGTCTCCACAGTGCAGACGGGGATGGGGATGGCAGGCACCCCTAAGAGCAGCATTTGTGGAGACATCCTGATGCCCTCGGGCCTGCGGGGCTGACTTCCCCGGGGACGCCTGGCTCACGGGGTCTCGCAAGCAAGCGGGGTCTCTGTTCTCCTCCATGTCTGTCCGGTGCAGTGCGCTTCAGCAGGGTGCCGCGCGGCTGTGCCTGAAGCGCAGGTGTTGGCTGACATGGAGAGTACGCGGCCACCTCACTGAGTCTGCGCTGACCACAGCCTCAGGACAGGCTGTGAGCACGGCAGTGGTGTGCGTCCTCTCTGGGGCATGCAGGCTGGGGCTGTTTTCCATTCAGGGTGCAATGTGGGGGAGTCTCCGGGGACTTCCTCCTCCTCCCCATCCCTGGGAAGTCCCCTGAAGTCTCAGCCACCTCTTCCTTCCTGGCCCATGTCCCCAAGGGGAGCTTGATCATTTGTGATTATTTTATGTCATAATCAATAGTAGTTTGTTTTTTCTTTTTTCCTCCTACTAAAAACAACAGCAAGTTGGGTTTTTGTTGTTGTTTTCCTGAGAAAAAGAGAAAGTTCAGAGCTGGGGCTGAGTTCACCCTCCTTTACTCCATGGCCTGCCCTGTAGGTCCCTTTTTTTTTTTTTTTTTTTTTTTTTTTTTTTTTTTTTTTCTTTAAAGGCCCTGGCTGATCCGCTTGGGAAGTGTTTCTGGAGGGGTTTTGCTAGCCTGCACGTAAGCGCACACAGCTAGGGGTTATTGTCAAACCCTACCCCTGTCACTGCTCCCTGCTGTCTCAGGGTGCTAGGTGCTGGGTACCGGGCCAGGCAGGGGCCCTGGGCTGTCCCCTCTGTAGTTGGGGCTGTGGTCCGGCCTGTGGTGACTATCCCCTCCTCTGTGTGGTCTCTTCTCTCAGATAGTCATTTTTTTAAATTCTGTTTTACCTCATTCCTGCTGCTTTACTGGTGATGGTCCCTGATTGCCTGTCTTGTCTGATAACTGACATTCATTAATCATTTTTTCAGAGCCAAAAGCCAAAAACAAACCAACCAATCAAAAAAAAAAAAATTTAAAAGCCAACCCGGGTCTCAGACCAGTGTCTCTATTGCAGCCTGATCCCATCTAGAACCTCCTCTCCTCCATCCTCCCCTGCTGCTGTTCTGCCCAGACCTCCCCTGGGCCACCCTGGCTTCCCTCTGTCTCGTCTGCTAGAGGTCTCCCGGGGCTTGCCATCTCCAGTGGAGCCTGCCCATGGCCACTGGACCAGCACAGACAACTGCTGGGCATGTGCACCCCAGCCTGGGTCTAACAAACTCTTGTCTGTGTGTCCTCTTCACTCATCCTTTCTCAGCTTTTTTTTTTTTTTTTTTTTTTTTTTTTAACGTCTGCTGCATGTGAAAGTCCCTGCATGGATCTCTGTCCCATCCACTCAGCTCTGGCCGCTGTGGCTTCCACTCCTGGCCAGACGAGAAGCCTTCTTTTGCTCACTGTCCCCAGTTCCCACCTAGGGAAGCGTGTGTGTCCACAATTCTGAGCAGGGAAACCACAACCAGCTAACCTCCCCACTCCCGTCTGGGAAACGACTTGGCACAGCTTCTGGCCAAGTGTCCAAACGCTCCCTGGCCATCCCAGGGCCCTCTCTCTCCCGCACGCTCCTAAAACGACTGACCCCTCTCTGCAACCCCTTGTCAAGCACTTGAATGTTAACCTCAGGTCCTCTAGACAAGCAGGCAACCAGCGCTGCCCAAATCGGTCCCCTGGTTTTTCTGTGTGCCCAGCGGGATCCAGCGTTCTAGGTGTGTGCATGTGTTTATGTGTTCCTCTGTGTGTTGCATTCTTAATTTTGCATGAGTGACAGCATCCTCGTAACAGGTCATCTGCTGTCCCAGGCACATCCATCACCGGACCTTGCAACCCTGTCCCCTTGTCCTGTACCTTGTCCCATACCTGCCTGAGCTCTGGGGTCTCTAACCATTTGTCTCAGTGGGCCTCCAAGGCTCCTGCCCTGACCTCAGCCATCTTTCCCCTGTTTGTGTGCACATGGGCCCTGTGTCCCTCCTGTGTCCAGGTCCCATCATAGCCACCTTTCTTGTCTGCATGCCGTCCCCCACCCTTGCTGCCTCTTCATTTTGCCCTGAGCACACCGCCTGGAGGTTCCTGGGATTAGCCCTTGGCGAGGGCACCGTGCTGGCCCGGCATGCTGAGAGTCGGCTTTGCGTGCACCACGCCGAGAGGCTGACTGTCTTGGGCCGCGGGAAGTGGGCTGTCATTAACCACTGGCTCCGTGTTTGTCCCTTACTTGTGTTCTAGAGAAGGATGAGGCTGCAATTGAGCGCTCTCAGTTCAATGCCACGTCAGTAGCTGATGTGGACAAGCGGGTGAAACGGCGGCTCCTCATGGGTAACACTTCTTCCACTTCCTTGGTTCTCCTGCCCTTTTGGGTGTGTGGGTGAGTGTGGACAGATGCTGGCATGGGGGGTGTTGGCGTGTGGGAATATGTGTACGTATGTGCTGGCTGTAGGGGGTGTGCTGCGTGGGAGCTTGTGTGCTGACGTGTGTGTGTTGGCGGAGGAGGGGAGCATGTGTCCATGTGAGCTCTGTGTGAGCAGATGTGCTGGCGTGTGAGCACACGGATGTGTATCTGTGTGGAGTGGGGTCTTGGACATGTGTGTTGTATGTGACTGTGGGGGACTCCACTGCAGATGGGAACTCACTTTTTAACCTTAAAATTTTTTTGACACTCCATCAAACGTGTTTGTTTCTTTGTATGTTTGTAGCAAGGAATCCAGCACTCATGTCTAATGTCCTAAGCCTCCTCTGCTTATTAGTAAACACTCATGTGTGCCCCAAGGTCCCAGGGCCAGCAGAGCCACACTGAGACTCCACAGGGGCCCTAGCAGGAGGGAGTTCTGTGCACCATGTCCTCCAATCTTGAGGGAAGACCACCTAGTTCTCAGGGTGTTGAGGGACACGTGCCATCAAGGCTTGCCCCTAGGATAGTAAAAGGAGAGAGAGTGAAAAAGACAATGTGACAGCTCTTGACAGCACAGACAGAGATATAAATCTACCGCCACATTCTTTCCTTCCCCCAACCCCAGTTCTGGCTTGGTGACGTCTGGGCCACCCGCTTCCTGAGTTCAGCTGCAGTCTCTGGAGTGTGACAGCCTGCTTGGTGGCACTAGGAAGCTCACAGGAGTCTTGGTAGCTGTGGGGTTGGGTGGTTGAGTCCCTGTTTCACAGAGGAAGAAATTGAGGCTCTCTGGGGTGCCCTGACTTGTGCAAGGTCACACATTACCCTGCCTAGCTGAGCTCAGTAAGAGATTATGGCCATGTGGACCCTGGAGGTCCCAAAGAGGACATCTTGTTTTGTAGTCCTCACATGAGCCCCCAACTCAAGAGTTCATGAATTCTTACCACTTCTTTCTGAAACGGAACCCCTATGGGGAAGATGTAAGTTGCTCCTGGAATGTAGCCCCACGGAGGCGGGCTAGCTCCCAGGCTCTATTAATAGAGGCAAGGTTGATAGAAAAATGGGAGGAACAGATAGAAGAAAGAAGAGGGGGCACAACAGGCTGGGTTGATGAGCTGCACCAGGACAAAACACCCTTTTGGAATGAAAACTTTCTCCGGAGAGTTATAGCACCACACCAAAGTGGCATGGTGGGGTCTGCAGCCAGCGAGAGGCTTGGGGGCTCTGGACAATCCGAAGACCAAAGGAAGCGTCCTGCTTTTCATCAGTTTTAAGTGGGGGGGGGATTCTGCTGCGCATGACTCAGTCTGTGTGCAAGGAGCCACGTAGGCACCACATAGGACCCAAGACCATAATTTAGGTAGCTTTGGGGATTTCCCTGGCAACAGGGGCCTGGTCTAGTTTCTGCATTTGGACTTGGTCTTCAGCTGGGGGGAGAGGGGGAGGAAGGAACTCTTTTTTTTTTTTTTTTTTTTTTTTTTTTTTTTTTTTTTTTTCGAGGTAGGGTCTCACTCTGGCCCAGGCTGACCTGGAATTCACTATGTAGTCTCAGGGTGGCCTCGAACTCTCGGCGATCCTCCTACCTCTGCCTCCCGAGTGCTGGGATTAAAGGCGTGCGCCACCACGCCCGGCTTCAGGAAGGAACTCTTAAAGTGACTGCCATTGTGTTCTAACAGCAGCCATCCTTGTTCTGCTTTATGTTGGGTAGAGCACACCTGGGCTTCCATTCAGAGCCAGCTTCTGTGAAAGGAGCTGCCAGCGTTGGCCTCTGACAAGGAGTGTCGGCACAGTGCCCCGAGAGATGCCAAGGCTGGGATGGCTCGGAGATGGGGGGGGTGGTCAGACCAGCTAAGGGGAAGCCAGGGCCTAGCACCAGGTAAGGAGGCTGAGACGCCAGGACGTTCCATGATATGGGCTTCCTGGCTCCACAGGCCATGCCTGGGACCTCTGTGCTGGCTAACTCCCCACCAGAAAACCTAGTAGAAGAGAAGACCATGTGGGGATAGGGTAGCTTAGTGAGCAGGGCTCCTGATGTCACATGATGTGTCACATGTCACATGGCCTGAGAAGCCACTGTGGCGGGGGCTTATGTGGGGAGTGAGCAGTAAAGCTACAGGCAGAGGGCTCAGGACGTGGGCTGTGCGGAGAGTGGCTCTGCCCCTGCCCCTAGCACCTGCTTGTGTTCTCTGTGGTGTACACATACCTGAGACAGGCTCATCTTCAGGATCCCCTCTTCCCATGAGTGCCCAGAGCCCCAATACCCTCCTGGATGAGCCCAGAGAGGACACTGGCAGAGCCAGGGGTTCACACTGCAGACTTCACAGTTGAGGTGCAGGGTTGAGACTTCATACCCACCTCCAGATACCTGACCAGGAACTCTTCCACAAAGCTTGTGTGCCCAGGTCACAGAGGTCTCCCTTAGATACCTGTAAGAAAGTAATTAGCTGTCTCACCTTACTGTGGCCCAGGGCCAGGACAGGGGGCAAAAATAGAGGGACACAACCCAGGGACTAAAGTAGGTCCCTCTGCCCATCTCAGTCTCACGGCTCCCACATGCTGCCTGTCTGCTCTTTGCCCAAGCTGTGACATTTTGACTAAGAGGGTCCGAGGTGTAGAGACCAGAAGTGACCCAGCCTTAATCCCAACCCACAGCATCACTGATGGGAAGGCTCTGGTGTCTTCCGGGACTCAGCTCCACTCCTGGAAATATCAAGTGGACAGGGAAAGCTGGCCTGGGGGAAACCACATGGAAGAGGGGACACTGTTCTCACAGGACAGGACAAGTGGCTCCAGCCCTGCCAGGACAGCAAGGTTGCTGCCCCGGTGGGGAAAGGCAGGTCCCAGAAGTGATGCGGTCCTTACCCATGTGGAGTGGGATAGAGAAAGAGCCCCACCAGAGAGCTGGGAGGGACACTGGGGCCTTGGAGGGTTTGCAGTGACATCCAGCTGCAGCTGTTTCAATTCGCACCCTAGTCACCACCCAGGGACCAAGCACAGGATGTGTGAGGTGTGTTTTCTGAGGCTTTGAAATCCAAAGCCAATGGCAGATCCCCACTGTTCAGTTACAGTGTTGGGCTTTGAAGGCCAAAGGGATGCAAACTTCCCGTGGGACACCAAGGGTCTAGCTAAGGTTCATATCAGTTCCCACAGCCCTGAGAACCCTTCAGCAGGATGCTGTCGTGCCTGTCAGTGCCTGGGTCATAAATGAAGTCTCTTCCCCCAAAGCAAACTCAGATGGATGTATATGAGCTGCCTGTGGCCGGTGTTACTACCACAGTGGTTCACAGAGCATGACTGCAGGTCAGAAACTGAACGCCAGGCTCCTTGGGCTCACGGGGCATCAGGGGCTCACGGGGCATCAGGCTCACAGGGTGTTGGGGCGTTGGCAGGAAATCCTTGCCTTTTCCACGTGGTTCTGCGGTGTTGCTTGGCTCTAGTCTCCTTCCTCCAGCTTCAGAGCCTGCAGTCTCACCCTACTGATTACTCTTGCGTCCTCAGCCTTCCAAGCCTCCTCTCTGGCCTGTCCCTTGTACTTTTTTATTTTATTTACTTGAGAGAGAGAATGCACATGCCAGGACCTCTAGCCACTGTAAATACACTCCAGACACATGCGCCACCATGTGTATCTGGCTTAAGTGGGAACTGGAGAATAGAACCTGGGTTCTTTGGCTTTGCAGGCTAGTACCTTAACCGTTGAGCCATCACTCCAGCCCCCTCTCCCTTTTTTTTTTTTTTTTTTTAATTAATTTATTTGAGAGACAGAGAACAGGCATGTCAGGTCCTCCAGCCACTGCAAATGAACTCCAGAAGCATGTGCTACCTTGTGCATCTGGCTTATGTGGGACCTGGGGATTCGAACCTGGGTTCTTTGGTTTTGCAGGCGAGTGCCTTAATTACTACACCATCCCTCCAACCCTCTCCCTTGTACTTTTTTTTTTTTTTTTTTTTCGTTTTTCGAGGTAGGGTCTCACTCTGGCCCAGGCTGACCTGGAATTAACTATGTAGTTTCAGGGTGGCCTCGAACTCACGGCGATCCTCCTACCTCTGCCTCCCAAGTGCTGGGATTAAAGGTGTGCGCCACCACGCCCGGCTCTCCCTTGTACTTTTAAGGACCTTACTGTACTATTGGGCCCATCCATGTAATCCAGGGTCATCTCCTGACATGAGACCTTTACCTTCACTCTTCCTGCAAAAGCTCTCTTGAAGGTGGGCTCTCAGCCACAGCAGGTGGCTCAGCCAAAGCTGAGGGGGCCCTCCAGGAAGGTACCACCTTCAGATCCCCTTCCCTGGCTCAGCCCCTCACTCTAAACCTCCCAGCCCACAGTAGGGGTGGCATAGACAGTCATGCACATGTCATGTGACATGCTGGACAGGGTGTGCTATGCATCTCTGCCCCTAGCTGTCCCCTGCATCTCTGTATCTTCAACCCCTCTGCCTGAGGTTATTGTCCTTTCCAGTGCAGCCTCCTCGGGTCCCCAGCACCCCAGAGGCGACTTGTCTCACTTCACAGGTATAGATCCTAAGATCATAGAAGGGAGGCCACCCAGTCAGTGAGCAGCAGCCGCCCTCCAAGGCAGACCCAGGGAACTTCCAAGTGCACAGCTGCATCACCAAGAGCAGAGCAGGCCTGAGGCTCAGCATCCATTCCAGGCACTAGTCCTCACCCAAAGGCACCAAGTAGCAGAACCTTCAGCCAGCCAGTAGGGTGCTGGAGAAGACCCCGAGCAGGATAGGGTGCCTGGTGTCCAAGCCAGCAATCCCAGCCACCGCAACCTGCAGCCCTGGCTCTTTCCGGGCCTTGCATTCTGTCCAGCCTCTCCTGAGAGCTGGCGCTGCACGGTGCATGGATAAAGACACTGAGGCACAGGAGGGAGCTGGGAAATCCCCTCAGCACAGCCATGGCTCCTCCAGGAGACCCCCTGCGCCTCTCACCTAGCCCAGTCAGGCCCATGCTTCTCGGCTTTCTCTCAAAGCCTGGCCAGGCATGGGTGTCCAGTGATCCTTCCATAGGTCAGGGACAATGGGTACTAGGCTTTGAGGCAGCCTTGGCTTTACAGGGACAGCAGTCCCCAAAGTCTTACCTGTCCCTCTCTCTGCCACAAGAGTCCTCTTTATAAATGCTCTTGTTTGTTGGCCAGAACCTAGGTCCAGCCCCACCATCATCCATAGTGCTCTTGACCAGCAGACCTTGCATGGGCATAGATCCGGGGGCTCACATCCAGAGGAGAGGAAGGCTGCGGCCTTGGAGCCAGCCTGCCTGGGCTCCAGTTCTATTGGCTCCTGGGGAGCCCCATCTGCTGGGAAGGTTTCTTAGCTCTCCCAGAGCCAGTTTCCTTCCCTGTGAACTGTGCACCTGTGAAAGCTGAGAATGTGCCTAAGGCAGTGTGCCAGCTGTTGGCCTAGGGCACAAACCTGGGAAGGAGAGACAGCCAGGAGTTTGTTTTAGGGTGAGCAGACACGCTGACCTGGAATTCACTATTGTAGCCTCACCTGCGCTTCCGCACAGGTGGGTGTGTCTTCCGTGTAGGGCAGGTCTTGCTGGCTGCATGGGAGGAGCTTCCTGCCACAGCTCTGGGCCATAGGGTCTTCTCCCTCAGAGGCTGGGGATCCCTCCGTCTTAGGCAGCCAGGCTCAGCAGAGGTGGAGGTGGAAGGGCCATAGGCTGGTTTATCATGAGAGGTCCAGGCAGAAACAGGGGCTACCTGGAGACAAGGAAGGGTAGGGAGGGGGATCATGGGATAGCAATGGCTGACACTTGGCAGGCAGAATGACACACACCATCCCAAGCCCCATCTAACGGTTCAGTCACCATGAGAGCTCCAGCTCTGGACTCTTAGACCCCTGCTTCTCCTGCCCCAGCCTCCTGCTCCCTGTCTCTCCCCCCAGGGCTCTCACCATCATCATTCTAAGCCAGCGCCAACTTGTGTGGTTCTGACAAAGACTGCCTCCCTCTTCCAACCCTCACCAGACCGTCCTCAGGCTCCGGTCTCCCACTGTTGGGCCAGAGGCCAGCTCTGTGTCAGCTGGGTACCCCCTCAGGCGTGTCACTGGCCTTGCCTAGAGGAACACGTGTATGAGGGCTTCCTGGAGGAGATGCCTGGATGGGTGGGGCTTCATTGCACTCAGTGAGATGGGAGATTGGTACTGAAGGGCTCGGGCAGGTCTTAGTGCAGCCTTGGAAATACTGACCTGAGGGGTTCTGGGAACCAGACGCCTCCAGCCATGGGGTGCCTGCCCTGCCCATGGGGCTCCAGAGCCTGGCACCAGTTAGAAAAGGATCAAGTGGCCAAGCTTGACCCAGGCACTGGACTGGCTCCACATGTAACTGGTCTCTGGTCATCTGGGCCCCTAGCAAAGGCCTGGGCCCTTCCCTCCGTACATATATACACGGGCATTTGAGCGCACGCTTACACACACACACACACACACACACACACACACATCCACATCTGGGTCCAATAGGAGGTAGTTCACGGCAATTTGGCTGTCACAAGGAAGAGTTGGGGGTGGAGGTGCAGTGTCCCTGCAGGGTTATCAGAGAAAGTAAACTGGCCGGAGATAGGGAGTCTGAGGCTGGGAAGGATGTGATCCGCCTGGAGACCAACCCTTGCTGGAGGCGTCCCTGTCTCTCGGCTGCTTTGCAGCTGGCGGGGAGTAATAGCTGAGAGTGGAATGAGCCTCAAAGATAGAAGGCAGCCCTGTCTGAGCCTGCCTTCCCCTGTGCTCTGCACATCACACAGGGACTGGGCACCCTGGACCCTCAGACGCTCCTGAGCCTGAGACCTCACCTAATGCTTCCGTGTACTGGCCCATGTGGTTCCTCTCACGGAGCTCTGGCCCAGATGCCCGTGACTGAGTTGGCACTTAGAGTCTCTTCTGAGCACAAGCCTTACTCTTTCCTCACCTCTGGTCCATCACGATTTGATCCAAGAGCCCTTCCAAATGTGACCTCAGAGCCCCCAGCAGCTAACCACACTGCCCCATCCCCGCTTCTGGATGTTTCTGCTAACCAAACCCTGGCGCTGGCAGCACTCACGGCCCTGTAAGTCCACCAGCCTGAAAAGCAGTGCAACCCTGCCTTCATCCCAACCTGACAAGCTCCAATTTAGAAATGGACAAGCCCCGCCCCCCCGACCTCTTTCCGACCTTACCCCTACCTGAGAGCTCACCTGGGAAAGACGCAGCCTGATCCATCCCCTACAGTAGTACACTCTTGCCCCTGTCCTATGCTGGGCCCAGCCGTGACCTGTGCTTGCAGACGTGGGTGGGCAGCAAGCAGTTGAGGCAAGCTTCCTGGGCTGACCCAGGGAAGTTGGGGGCTTTGGATTGATCCTCCTGTCTGGGTCCCGGCTCGAAGGCTGTGCAGTGATAAAGAGTGGAACTCCAGGCCACAAGCTTGGGCCCCTTCAGTTCATTCCGGCCAGGCTTCTACAGTTAGACTTGGGTTTCTGTCCTGGCTCCCCAGGCACCAGCCAGTGCAGCTAGGTCACCTCCCTTCCCTAAGCCTCGCTTTCCCATTTGCAGAGAGCCTGTGGTCCCCAAAGGAGACCAGCACTGTGGGTGGTCCAGAGCAGATGCTCAATCCTGGGCTTTTCTTCTCATCTTCCCTTGCGTTGTCCTGGTGTCCGTTTGGCCAGTGGGGACTCAAACTGAGGCATGTCCCAGCAGTGACATGAGAGGCACCACAGCCTGTGTCACCTTAGCCAGCTCTTACTGCTGGGCTGATGGGACCAGCCTAGAGAATTAACAGGAATAGCAAGCAGGGGGGTGCCTCCAAAGAGACTCATGGAATGGGAATACCCCACTTTGGAAGCCCACCCAGAAGCACTGAGTCTTATGTGGGATGCCTGCTCTGCCTAAAGGGCCATTTACTCTGTCCTTGGCCAAGTCCCCAAGGCAGATCTATGAGAAGTTTCAAACAGGGCTTCCCCTCTGTTGAGCAGCCCTCTGGACTAACTACAGGTCCCCAATACCCCCACACACACACACACACACTTCCAGGCAGGGGGTATGGCCCTGTCTTCCTGCACAGTGCACATGGGCAGCAGGGGACATGTCCACTAGGCATTAGCTGCAGTTGATGATGGGAGCGCTGGACCCCAGCCCTCCATGTCACATGCAGCTGGGCAGCCCGCACAGAGGAAGGGCGCCAGTGCAGCTGTTCCCCAGCTGTGAGACCTTGAGCCTTCTGTGGAGCAGACACGATGATTGCTACTCACCTCCCTCCTGAGGGTTGACTCTGAGAAGCTTGTGACTGCCGCCCCACCCTTGCCCAGTGCCCTCTCCCTCAGAGCAGCGAAAGACAGGAGTCAGGGCACAAAAGGCTTGCCACCAGTGGCCCAGCTCCCACCACCTGCTCTAATGTAAAGCCTCTGTTGTCCTTCCGCCTGGACAGGAACCTGCCCTGCTGGAGTCTGCTGTCTTACTCCTGGCTTGGTTTTCCTCTCCCGAAGCTCCCAGCCAGCTCTTGCTGCAGGGCCCTTGTTCCCCAGGTGGCTTCTGCTTTTTCATGTGAACATCCCAAATCCACCCCTGCCCCAGTCACTTGAGGCTCTTCTCTGGCATTCCTAGTCCCCCGATGCCCCAGAAGACAGTCTCTGGCAGGAATTTGCCTCCCTGAGGCCCCTAGTAAGGGTCTGCTTGGCTGGACCAGAGTCAGCAAGGGGCCTCCACAAGCTTCACAGTTGCTGTGTGAGCTGTGCTAGGAGGATGGTCCAGGGCACACTGAGGCTGCCTCCCAGGCCTGGGCAGCCCTTGGAGCATCATAGATACAGGGGCCTGCTCGCCTCAGCCCTGAGAAGCACTGGTGCTGCTGCCCTTCCAAGGCCTCCTCTCCTGCTGCCCCTAGTGACCCTTCTCTGCGATTACAATCCCACCTCCGCAGCCTCCCTGCCTCGTGGCACTGAGCCCTTCCCCCACCCCGTCCCCAGCATGCACTACACCACTCCCTGCCAAGTGACAGGGCGGAACACATGAGAGTCCATGTTCACTGGGCCCAGCACAGTGCCAGGAACAAGCCTGCCACACGATACTAATAACAGATTTGGGCTACAGAGATCCCCAAGGGAGACAGGAAAACACATAGAAAGGTCACGCCGAGGGAAAATGGCTTTTATCCCAGAGCGATGGGAGCCGAGGGGAGGATGAGGCCAGAAGTCAGTGAGCAAGTGGGCGGAGGGCCGGTGGCTGACCCCTCCCCCCTTAGCTCCTCACCTCAGCTCCACCTTGGCTGTATGCCGCCCTTTGGGCACCTCGAGTCCATGCTTATTAATCCCATCATTAAGCAGAAGCCATCACCACCCCCCACACTGTGCTGGTCTCTGAGCTCGGCCTGGAGAGAGTGTACAATGGAGGGGTGGGGTACTTCACAAAGAGTACCACCTCACTGGGCAGAGGCCTAGGGCAGGACTCCAGAAAGCATGAGGCCATGGGCTTCTGAGTGCTGAATACTCTATTAGGCTTGGCCAAAGGGGGCTCTCAGTAGATTCCCATAGAACCCATGCTTTGCAAGAGACAGGCCCAGACTTGGTGAGAAAGACAAGGTCCCAACCCTGTGCTCTCTCTCCCGAGAAGCAGTTGACTCCCAGGGAAGGTCAGATTCATCTCGCTGGCCCCTCTCCTGTGGCCCTAGCACTGTTGGGTGGACCCTGCCAGGCTGTGGTCTCCATAAGACCAGAGCTGGGTCCAGAGCATATCTGTCCAACACAGGGCCGCTCAAGAAAGAATTGTTGAACAAATGAGCACTGGACTACGGGTGCTGAGACCCTATGTGCAAAGGGCATAAGATGTGGCACCCAGAGTGGCACCAGCTTACAAAGCACTAGTCATGTAAGGCCAGGTTGTAAACACTGCTACCTTCATGCGCACATCAGGACACGGGCCCGTAGGAAAAAGACTCTCGGTCAGGTTTACACAGCCCATAGGAGATGGGACCTGCAGCCCACCTCTGATCCTCCACACTGTGAGTGAGACTGTCCTTCAAGACCCTTGCTGAGTCTAGGGTGGCATCCGTGGGCAGTGCCTATGCCAGGGGCTGCTCTTGGGCATCCCCCCGTCCTTTGCTATGGTGCCTTTTTTTTTTTTTTTTTTTTTTTTTTTTTTTTTTGGAGGTAGGGTCTCACTCTGGCCCAGGCTGATCTGAAATTCACTCTGTATTCTCAGGGTGGCCTCGAACTCATGGCGATCCTCCTACCTCTGCCTCCCGAGTGCTGGGATTAAAGGCGTGCACCACCACGCACGGCTTTACGGTGCCTTTTGACAGTGCTGGTCATGCTGCTCACAGGGTCCTGAGCAGTACCACGCCTCTCATAAGCTGTCACTCAGCAGGAAATGGTACATACTTCTGTGTAGGGTGGTCCCAAAGCAGAAAACCCCCCCCAAGCCCTGAGACTAGGCTTTTTTTTTTTTTTTTTTTTTTTTTTTTTTTTCAAGGTAGGGTTTCACTCTGGTCCAGGCTGACCTGGAATTAGCTATGTAGTTTCAGGGTGGCCTCGAACTCACGGCAATCCTCCTACCTCTGCCTCCCGAGTGCTGGGATTAAAGGCGTGCGCCACCATACCCGGCGAGACTAGGCTTTTAAGCTCATCTGGGACTTTCCCCTCCCCCTTTAGAGCGCAGCCAGCTCTGTGACTCCTCCTTCTCCTGGCCACTCACCTCCTGCCTCATTGTGCCACCTTGTAGAACTGTGCCCCAGCTCTGGCCTCATCCAACTCTCTTCTCAGCCTGGAGCCTCACAGCCCTGTGAGCATGCTAGCTCTTCTGGAGATTGTGTGACCTGGACCCAGGCTGCTCCTCCAGGGCTCAGCCTGTGCAGTCACCAGGGCTGGCCCCAAGATGAACCCAGGACTGGAATTAGGAGCCATTTTTGTACAAGGGCCCTGAGTCCTGTCTCCCGGAGTCCACAAAGCCAGTAGCCAATCCTGCTTGGACAAGTTTCTTCTTTGAGTCTTGGTTCCACCTGCAAAAGCGGCCCTTGTGGGGCTTCTGGAAGCTCCTCAGACTACAGGATGAGAGGCTGTCTGTCAGCTGGGGCAGGAGGGTTGTCCAGGAGGTGTGAAAGCCTTTAGGAAGAGTCAGCAGCTCTCACTAGAGCCAGAGTACAGGGAAAGACCCGAGGCTTACAGGCTCCCACAAGAACTTCTGCTCCACCCCTTGGGAGAAACACTAAAGTTTAGCTCTGCCCTTTTCCCCTTACACCCCAGCTTCATAGTTTGGGTGGTCCAACCCAGGCCTTGTCAGGCCTGCCTGTACTGTCCACCAGTGTCTCCAGCCCTAGCTCTTTCTTGGTCTCTAGTAGGTACAGGAGCTGTGATGGAACCCAGAGAAGGCCATCAAGGCCACCAAGGCCAGGAATAGGAGGGCCCCAAGCCCTGGGGATGTCTTGCAAATGGCGCTAGCTCCCATCGGCTCCTTGCACTTAGGTGACCCAACATGAAGACACTCATGGTAGAAAGGGATGCTTTCTGAAGTCCTCTGAGGAAGTCGTGTTGGCCTAACATCAGATCTGCATGTCCTTAGAGGACAGAGAGATGAGACTGCTCTGGAAAGGCCTCAGAGATGGGAACCAGACAGTGCTCCCAGCTGATGGTTACGAAAGCAATGAGGCCCCTCAGCAGTGCCCAAGAGCTTAGGAAGTGCCAGAGACAAGCTGGTCAGGCTGGCTCCATGCTGGCCTGTACTGTACATAGAGATTTCAGCCCTCCAGAGAGAACCTCAGTGTGTTTAACACGTGTTGGCATTTTGTGGTGCCCTCCCCAGAACCACACAACTAAAGTTTGCTGTCCAAGGAGGGCAGAAGCTCCTCCCTGTGCAGTAGAGGAGGCTGGGCCCCCAGGGAGGGAGGCAAGAACACCAGGCACCAAGCTGCTCCCTCCACTGGCTCAGAGAAGCCCTCGGGGAGTGTCAGCCCAGAGACAGCGGGCTGGAAGAGGAACTGTTGGCAGCGGTGACTTCACATGAGATAGTGGTGGCCTGGGTCCAGTAGTAAGAGAAGGTTCATGCACTTGGGAGATGTGAAGAAGAAACAAGATCAGACCCCAGGGAAGGTGGGGATGAGCCTGCAGGAGAGGGTGCTGAGTGGGGGAGCCATGGGCTACATGGAGAGCTGGCCACAGTGCCCAGTCACGTATACGTGGCTACCTGGAGCCCTGAGCAGGGCCTGGCAGAGACAGGTGGGTCTCTGCACTCGGGGAGATGTGAGATAGACCAAGCACCCTGGCCAGTAGTGCCACTAGATCTTTACAGCTGGGCAAAGCCCTCCGTGTCAGGGAAATGGCATTCAGGTGACCCAACATCCCCAGGAGATGTGACAAGGATGTGAGGCATGGGAGACAGAGTAGGGCCTGGCTTCTGGTGACCACTGTGATGACACACTGTGGGGTCGGGGCCAGCATGTGAGAATAGCTTCCAGGTCACTGGGGGCTAAGAGCTGGGGTAACACAGGGAAACTGAAACAACCTGGTGTGGGAGAGAGGGTCCTGCAATGGGCGTTCGAGAGTGGGTGATCACCATGCCAGAGCCCAGCTCCCTTTCTCAACCTCACTCTGCCCAACAGGCAGGTGGGCCCAGCATGTCCCTGAGGTCCCTGTGACTCTAGGTGGTTCAACTCCAAGTCCCATGTGAGGGGGGAAAAACTGACCGACTCCCTGATCTGTTTCCCAAGGCCTGCCTTCCACCTCCACAGAGGGGCTCAGGACCTGCCCAGCCCTCCCCTCAGCCCCTTCCCCCCCACCCCCAGCCTCTGAACCATAATTACCACACCTGGACGACAGGCGGGCTCTCTACCACTCTCCGGAGTGGGCCATCCCACATGAAAGGCTGGCAGGCTCTGCTGGGGTGGGCGGCAGGATTCCCCTTCTGGTTTGGTGTGCGGCTCTGTGGGCTGGCACATGGGCCCCATGGCTTTTAAGCGGGGAGTGTGTTTGATCTTCATTGAGGCCCTGGGAGAGAAGCAGCTGGTCTCTTTTCTCAGGTGTGAAACATCTCCTGTCTCACTCTGCTGCCCCAGTGGATGGCCCTGTGAGGAGATGAGGGGTACAGACAGGCCACGCAGTAGTCAGAACTGGCACAGGACTGGCACAGGGGCAGGCCTGCCTGCCTGAGTGTGAGGAAGATTGACCCCTGCCCGGGCTTCAGGGAGACGCTTGAGCAAAAAAGATGACCTGAGCCCTGAAGGCCGAGCAAGGAGCGGAGACCCTCAAACCTGGTCCAGCACACTGCAGAAGAGCCCCCCACGCACAAAAATGCCCGTCCCAGCTCGAGATCCGAGACATGGATAGACTCACCAGGAGGCCAACCAGGAAGGGTATCAGGTGGCCTTTTAATGGCAACCACAACTCCAACCAGGATGGCCAATGGCTGATGGTGATGCACCCACTTCTGCAGGCACACATTTACACATGCACACACACACAAGGATATCAGAAGACTCCCCACCCCCACCCCCACCACCGCCGCCACATTCCCTCTGAGGTGAAGTTCAAAGGAAGAGACTGAATCTGATCTAATTAGCAACAGACAGTGCCGGCTCCTGAGGCTCTCCCTCTATGCCTTCATTCACACTCATCCCCAAAGTCTCTGCAGAGGGGACCCACAGCACCCGGAGAACTGAGAAGGGAGTCTTTGGAAGAAGCACCCAGGGCCAGGCAAAGTGGAGGCAGTTAAGAGTAACGGGTTGTGAAATGTGGGTGCTCGGTGGCGCTCAACTTCTTGCAGCAAAGGGAAGCGGGAAGCCCACTTAGGGCATCGTTGCCACAAGGAGCAAGGCTGCCAGATGCTTGGGAAGAAACCCAGGTGGTGAGGAGCAGAGGTCTAGAAGCGCGGCTCCCTGGGGGCCAGCCACTGCCTTCTGGCGAGCCGGCTCTGCCAGGCCTTCTGCAGGCATGTGGAGGATCACTCTCACCCCACGACAGCTTGGCTGACCTCACTTACGGCCCCAGCCACTCCAGCTCCTTTGAATCTTGCAGAAGGGGGAATAAAAGCTCTAGACAGGCTTCAAGTGAACACAAACCAGACGCTTTGGTGAATGGTTCAGTGAGAACAGATGTGGGGGCTGAGAGCATCCCTAGCGTGATAGATGGTGTGCAGCCCTGAAAACCCCCGCTCCGTGGGCAGGAGAGCAAGCCATTTCACACCAGGATGGGCTTGGGAGCCCCACCATCTTCCAGCAGCCACCAGTAGGCTTGAGAGTCTGAGTCCAGGCAGGGCAAAGATTTGGGACCTTGATGTGCGTGGCTAGGTAGCAGCCAGGCCAAGCTCAGCACGGGTCCAAATAGTGATCTTCCCTGTGGACAATAACCTTGACTAGAGCCCAACCCTTCCTCAGCATGCCAGACCTTCACTAGCACCCCCATGGGAACTGTTCCAGTCCCTCTGTTTGATAGAGGGGGAGCCTGAGGTCCAGGCAGCACCCCACAGCCAGGGACTCAGAGACAGAACTTGAGTCCATGTCTCATGGGAGGTCTCCTCACAGATAGGGAAAGATGGTGGCTTCCACCCAGGAGACTGAGTGTCCTTGTCTGTCTCTCCTCTCCCCAGAGACATGTGCAGTAAACAATGGAGGCTGTGACCGGACGTGCAAGGACACCGCCACTGGCGTGAGATGCAGCTGCCCCGTTGGCTTCACCCTGCAGCCGGATGGAAAGACATGCAAAGGTCAGCACACAGCCTAATGTGGGCGCACAACTAAAGGCCTGGTGTGAGCAGACCACTGGGCATGGCTGCTGGGCTGGGTGGCAGACAGGGGCACCCAGCAGTCACTCATGTGCCTGTTAGAGAGGTCAAGGAGGGGATGGCTCCAGAGAACATGGTTCCATGGCATGTCAGTAGGATCCTGGTCCCAACAGATTTGATGGTAAAGGATTTGGCTTGCCTGTGTTTTACAAGCAGAACTTCTTGGGCCTTCAGCTCCCCAGGGAATGGAGTGTGGTGTGTGGCTGGCCACTGACTGGGAGTTGTGGTGGGTCTCACAGTGAGTGCAAGGCTATCTGAAAAGTGCATGTGTGAGGGAACCTCAAGGGAAGGCACAAGGAGGCAGCAGGACTTCCACTTGTCATAGCAAGTGAGTCTCAGAGAGAGGACAGAGGGAAGGGGTGTGCAGCTGCACAGCTAAGGAGATGGGGGGACTGCTTCCCACTCCTCTCCTGACTAACCACACAACAACTGGGTGCCCCTGGGGGGCAAGAATCCTCAGGAGACACAAAGTGAGGAAACAGGAAGAGAGATGCTGGCTGAGCTTTGGGGCCAGGCTGCAGAGGGGGGAGAAGCCAGTCCCCAGTAGGCCTGACCCAAACAAAGGCTTGAGGGAGACTATGGAACCCCATGAAGCCCACCCTCCAGGAAGGGAGGGGCGTTAGGTGTGAATTCCAGAGCCTGTGCTCACAGTGGTGAGGTGCTCCAGCACTGGAAGGGGACAGGAGTTGGGACTCACAAAGCCCCATGCGTGGACACTGAAGGTGGAGGCTAAGGGTGGCTTAGGACAGGGGAGGCACCTTCTCTTAAGCCTGGAAAAGTCAAAGCAGATGACGTCTTCCTGGCCAACTCGGTAAGGAGAGCGGTGATGACTGACGGAGGTAACAGTCCTGTCCGCCTGAAAACAGCCCATCTAGAGCCCTGTGGCCTCTTGACAGCCTCAGCCCACCCCCACATCCTTGCAAATGTGGATGTGATGCCAGGAGTGACTAGCGAGGAAGCCAGCAGTCAGGGCTGTTGCAGACATGATATCAGAGCCGTTCACATCAGACTTGACCACTCAGAAGCACAGGCTGACCTTGGGCAGGACAATGGTGTGGGGCTTCATTCCTGAGCTGAGGCCAGGGAGGCTGGGAACAGGGACCTAGAGGCCAGCTCCTTGCCACTGGCAGCCAACGTGTCTAGCTAGAAAGAGACTGTGCAGTGTGTGGCCCAGGAAGGAGCAGCAAGAGAGAGAGGCTCTTCCTGCAGTCCCACCCTGGGTAACCCAAGCAGTGCTTTGCCCTCCCCACTCTGTTATAGGAGGATGCGTACAAAGGAGACAGCACAGCCTCCAGTGACTTCTTTTCTTGTAGCTTTTCTTTTCTTTTTTTTTTTTTTTTTTGGAGAGAGACACAGAGAGAGAGAGAGGAAGAGGAAGACAGATAGAGATGGGCGCGCCAGCAGCCTCTCAGCTGCTGCGAACAAAATCCAGATGCGTGCGCCCCCTTGTGGGCAAGTGCTGCATTGCGCCCTTGCGTCACTTTGCATCTGGCTAAACGTGGGACCTGGAGATTGGAACTGCTGGAGATTGGAACCAGCGTTCTTAGGCTTAGGAGGCAGGCGCCTTAACCGCTAAGCCATCTCTCCAGCCCTCGTAGCTTTTCTTGAAACAGTTAATCCCTTTAACCCAGCTACCCTTGCACGCCTCTTTGGCCAAACCTCTTCTGTGGACACAGAGGCCAGCCTATGGCTGCCGTCACTCCTGCAGGCCCTCCCGACTTGAGGAGTGGGCTTGCTCGCTCATTTCACTGAGGAGCTCCGGGGCCTGCTGCGTGCAGGTTCTGGGAAGTGGGATGAGTAGAGAGATGGCTTTGGTCTGTCGCTGAGGAATGGAGAAGCCCGTGTAACAGGAAGGTAAGGAGTAGTGGCCTGGGCTGCAGGCAGAAAGTGGAAGGTATACACCTTCATCAGTATGGGGGACAGTGTGACTAGTGACTAGTGACCAGTCAGGATAATGCAGGAGCACAGGCCTGGACTGTCATTTTGACATGGTCCCATGTCACTGCCTGGCCTGCACTCTCTCTCTGGGCTGAACCTGGAAGAGCAGTGAGTCAGCTGCTGCCACCACCAGGCTCAGGGTGGTACTGCAGGAGCTGAGAGAGCAGAGTCAAGGTTCCTCCACAGACGCTAGTGTTGAAGGAGTGGTCTGCATCTGCATGGCGAGTTCCTCACGTCTTCAGGTGGAAGAAGCCAGACAGACGGCGACTGCAGGCCTCAGGGGTGGTGTCTTCAGAGTTCTTGACAGTGGGCCAGAATGGTGTGGGCATGGCTCAGGGACTTGGCAGGAGCAAGCTAGTGGGGGATTCCTAATGAACCCCAGGTCCTGAGTTCCAGCTTGCCAGTCAGGTGCACACCCTGGTCTTGGCAAGGGCCCTGGGGACAGTATCAAAAGAGTGATTTCAAAGGTTCAGTGTTTGCTCAAAGTCCAAAAGGCGTTGTCAAGTAGACAGGTACCTTGCTATCAGAGGGTGGGCACCTTGTTAACTGACCTTCCCAAGAGGAGGAGGCCCCTGAACCAGAACCTGCACTGCCCTCTGGGAGGGGAGCCCCCTCCCAATACCTCCTAGAGCCCTTTGGGAGAACCCCCACCCACTGCCTGCTGTCTCTCCTCCATGCCCTAGGCCAGGCAGGCCACCTGCCAGCACTTTGATCTGAATGGGAGCAAGTGTGCCCTCACCCATCTTGCCTAGCCAGCCCAGCCCACTGCTTGGCCTCCCTCTGCTCCCACCCAAAAGCTCTCACACATAGGCCCTGCCACTGGCCAGGCTAGGCCCTGTGTACAGAAGGAGGACTAAGGCAGTTGATCTGTGCCTTCCTGTGGTCCATCCCATCAGGACACCCCATAAACACATATCTGGGCCCCCCTGAGCCCTAGGCTCCTTCCTGCTGTCTGGGATTCCTGACTTGCTCACTTTTTCATTCATATAATCACTCAGAGACTATTTCTAGGAAGTCCCTGGGTCCTGTATGCCTCCCTCTTTTGTCCCCACACTATCTTGTGTCCATAAGGACAGACATGAAGAAGAAATGGCCAGGGCTGGAGAGATGGCTTAGCAGTTAAGGCACTTGCCTGCAAAGCCCAAGGACTCACGTTCAACTCTCCAGGTCCCACCTGAGCCAGACACACAATGTGACACAAGCGCATAAGGTCACACATGCGCACAAGGTAGCACATGCTTCTGGAGTTTGATTACAGTGGCTGGAGGCCCTGGTGCACCAATATATTCTCAATCTCTCTCTCTCTCTCTCTCTCTCATAAAAATAAAAAAAAATGGCCAGAGGTGGGTGGAGCCCTGCAGAGGGTCTGCGGGGAGAAGCAGACTGCAGGGCCAAGTTCACAGCAGCTGCTGGACCTTTATCCTGGGAGACCAAATGCCTCGTCAGAGTCAGTGGGTAGGGGGCATAGGTGGATTTGCCATGGCTGCCCAGTGGGGAGTAGGCAGACACAGCGGAGGAGAGAAAATGTGGAAAGGGACCAGAGTTGCATCCTGGGGACCCACGATTGGCCAAGAGCCGGGTGAGCACCCCTGCTCCATTCTGAGCTGAGAAAGGAGTGGCTTCTCCATTGCCTCCAAGTAGCCACAGGGCCTCCAGCCTGAGTGTCCCTTGCTGTTTGTCACTGCAGCCACCCTTCTGCTGACAGGCTCTGGTGGGTAAAGGGTAGGTAGGGATACTCAAAGGCCTAGACTTTCCTGGGCAGGCAGGAGTCCAGTCATGGCCAACGCAGCCGTTCTGCTCACGTCATCTCACTAACATTGCTAGGAGCAGCGGTTAGCACTCCCATGCAGGTGGGGAGCCTGATGCTCTGAGAGGTGGTTTTCCCTGCCTGGGGTCACACAGCTGTCCCAGACAGAGAGCCAGGTCTGTTTTCCAGCCAGCAGCTTCTAGCTAGAAACGCCCCTTCCGCCCTGTGATGCCAAGGGCCACAGGAGAAGGGACAATGGAGATGCTTGAGTTGTGCCCTGTCACAGCTGCTAGGGCTCGGATGCCCAGTGGTCACAGGGTCAGCATGGTGTGCTGCAACAGGCCCTTCCTCGAGGGAGACTGGGCTGGTGGCAGTGAGCAGCTGCCTGTGGTCCTGCAACCCCCATCTGTGGACTAGTACTCTCTCTCTCTCTCTTTGAAACCCACTGAGGCACTGCAGGGAGTGGTTGGCGGGCTCCTCCCATGAGCTCCTGAGACCACGTGAGGAACTGCATGCTTGCCCTCTTTAGCTAACCTCTCCCTGTAACATGCATGACCAGAGCTCAGGGGAGCTTCTGCTGTTGGAGGCCCTCTGTGGGATCACTTTAGGGCAAGTGTCCAGCCCAGTGGTTTGAGAAGATGGTTGTGTGGTGAGAGACAGGCTAAGATCAGAGCCTGTGGCCTCTGAGAGGCCACAGCCCCGTCTGCCAAAGCGAGCAGGCTCACACTCCTCATACGGTGCTATCCAGGCCGGTGGTCCAACCTCCATGCTCAGGGTGGCTCAGCATGTGAGATGTGTGTCTGGTATTTGTGCCGAGAAGGAGCTGATGACCAGTGGGGAGTGTGCCCCTTCCTTGCTGACAGGGCCTCTTCTGTCATTTCCTTCTCTCCTCCAAATCAGGAGGTCTCAACATAAAACTCACTCCTTACTCTTTTGCTACCTGTGGGGCCGTCTGAAGGGGGTGGTGAGGCCCAAGGGTAAGTTTGGAATGTCTGAGAAGAGGTTTCTTGGAGTCAGGGCTCTGATGGGGCCCAGTAAGCAGGACTGGAGAAAGGGACTTGAAGGTGGGAAAAGAAGTCCTTGAAGCGAGCCGGGCGTGGTGGCGCACGCCTTTAATCCCAGCACTAGGGAGGCAGAGGTAGGAGGATTGCTGAGAGTTCGAGGCCACCCTGAGACTACATAGTTAATTCCAGGTCAGCCTGGACCAGAGTGAGACCCTACCTCGAAAAACCAAAAAAAAAAAGAAATCCTTGAAGCATTGGCCATCAGCTTACGCAGTGAGGGAGGACGTTCCTGCACCTGATGTATGCAGGCTGAGCTGACTAGCAGGGTGGGGCAGGGGCCATCATGTATGACATGGGCCAAGGCCAATGGCCTTCAATGTATAGCCACCACTCACAGCTGAAGCAAACACCTGGGAAGCTGGGGTGGGCCATCGTGGGGCCCAGTTAACAGCCCAGGCCTCCCCTATGGAAATGTCACGAACCACGCTTGAGAAACAGGGCAGATAGGTAGACAATGACACTTGATTTTCTAGTCTTTTCTGTGTGCTGTGGGCAAATAAGAATGCTCACCTTCACCATGTCACCTCCCCTCATCCTCACCATGTCACCTCCCCTCACCCTCATGATCACCATGTCACCTCCCCTCCTCACCATGTCACCTTCCCTCACCATAATCACCATGTCACCTCCCCCTCACCATGTCACCTTCCCACATCATAATCACCATGTCACCTCCCCTCACCCTCATAATCACCATGTCACCTCTCCTCACCCTCATAATCACCATGTCACCTCCCTTATCCTCACCATGTCACCTTCCCTCACCCTCATAATCACCATGTCACCTCCCCTCACCCTCATAATCACCATGTCACCTCCCCTCACCCTCATAATCACCATGTCACCTCCCCTTATCCTCACCATGTCACCTCCCCTCACCCTCATAATCACCATGTCACCTCCCCTCACCCTCATAATCACCATGTCACCTCCCCTCACCCTCATAATCACCATGTCACCTCCCCTCACCCTCATAATCATCATGTCACCTCCCCTCACCCTTATAATCACCATGTCACCTCCCCTCACCCTCATAATCACCATGTCACCTCCCCTCACCCTCATAATCATCATGTCACCTCCCCTCATCCTCACCATGTCACCTCCCCTCACCCTCATCATGTCAACTCCCCTCACCTTCAAAATCACCATGTCACCTCCCCTCACCCTCATAATCATCATGTCACCTCCCCTCACCCTCATAATCACCATGTCACCCTCACCATGTCACCTCCCCTCACCCTCATCATGTCAACTCCCCTCACCTTCAAAATCACCATGTCACCTCCCTCACCCTCATAATCATCAACCTCCCCTCACCCTCATAATCATCATGTCACCTCCCCTCACCCTCACACCATGTCACCTCCCCTCACCCTCAAATCACCATGTCACCTCCCCTCATCCTCACCATGTCACCTCCTCAAAATCATCATGTCACCTCCTCACCCTCATAATCACCACGCCACCTCCCCTCACCCTCATAATCACCATGTCACCTCCCCTCACCCTCATAATCACCATGTCACCTCCCCTCACCCTCATAATCATGTCACCTCCCCTCACCCTCATAATCATCATGTCACCTCCCCTCACCCTCATAATCACCATGTCCCACCTCCCCACCCTCATAATCACCATGTCACCTCCCTCATCCTCACCATGTCACCTCCCCTCACCCTCATAATCACCATGTCACCTCCCCTTCCCACCATGTCACCTCCCCTCACCCTCATCATGTCAACTCCCCTCACCTCACCATGTTGCCAGGCGTGGTGGCACATGCCTTTAATCCCAGCACCTCAGGCCACCCTGAGACTTGAATTCCAGGTCAGCCTGAGCCAGAGTGAGACCCTAAAAAAAAAAAAAAAAAAAAACAACAACAAAAAAAAAAAAATCACCATGTCACCTCCCCTCACCCTCACCACGTTCTCTCCCTCGTTATCATCCTCAGTATATCACCTCCCCTCACCCTCACCCTCACCATGTCACCTCCCCTCACCCTCACCACGTTCTCTCCCTCGTTATCATCCTCAGTATATCACCTCCCCTCACCCTCATCCTCACCATGTCACCTCCCCTCACCTTCACAATCAGCATGTCACCTCTCCTCACCCTCATCCTCACCATGTTTTCTCCCCTCACCCTCACCCTGTTCCACACTGTGGATACCCTCCTTTCTTACCTTTGGCGGGGGAGCATGGACATGGCTGCCCCCAGTCCTCTGAGATGACCCCTGGGCTTTTGTCACACACTCCAGGAGGACTCTGTAGATGTGTGAGTAAAGGGACTTCGGGAATATCACTGTCCCTGCTGTCTCCCTGAGACTGGGTGCAGACTCAATCACGGGGAAGGGGAGAAACTTTCCCATGCACCCCAGCCCCACCCCATGCTCAGCGAGAGACCTGAAGCCAGCCCCTGCTAGTGGGCAGCAGGCAGGCCAGCGCCAGGTGTGCAGGATGGTACTGTCCTTCCACACCACCCTCCCCACAGTACCTGAGCCCGCTCTCCCCCACCTCTGCAGACATCAACGAGTGCCTGGTGAACAATGGCGGCTGTGACCACTTCTGCCGCAACACGGTGGGCAGCTTTGAGTGCAGCTGCCGCAAGGGCCACAAGCTGCTGACAGATGAGCGCACGTGCCAAGGTAAGTGCCCGGGTCCCAGGAACCCGAGGCCGTTTCCACCCTCAGCACCTCGGGGTCAGCATTTCTGGGTCCTGGGCTTGTGAGGGTTCCTGAAAGGGAAGAATGTGTGTACTGAGTCGTCCAGGGAGCCAGCGGGACCTGTGGGCAGGGTACAGTTCTCCAGGCCTTCGTGCCTGATCCTGACCACCCTGTCTGTCCTTCACGACTCTGTGAGCCACTTGGTCCCACCCTGTTCGGAGTCTTTGAGCCCAGCCTGAGCTACACAGTGAGAATTCATTAGAAAAACCAAAATGACGGTGGGGGGGGGGGTAGTGAATAAAGCACTGGCCTTGCAAGCCTGCATACCTGAGTTCAGATCCCAAATCCCAAGTAAACGCCGGAAACTGTGGTGGGCTTCTGTAATCCCAGCACCCCTATGGCTAGATGGGAAGCAAAGACAAAAAGCTCGTGGGCCGCCATCCTGGCAAGTACCGCACTGAACCACTTGCTTCAAATGAGGTGGCTGGCGAGGACCCACGTTCAAACATTGTCCTCAGTCCTCCACACATGCACCATGGCATAGTAGTGTATACACACACACACACAAAAAAATTCTGTGTGTGTGTGTGTGTGTGTGTGTGTGTGTGTAGGGAAGCAGAGCCCTCCCCACCTGCTGCTTTGGAGGTGAAATGCTGCCTCCTGGTGGAAGGTCTTGAACATTGCAGGCGCTCTCCCACTGCGTAGGGTGTCCCTGGCCTCTGTTAGGACAGGGGTAATGGGCGGAGCAGTCTGGACAACAGCCAGGAGTGACAGAACAAATCCAGCGGTCCCCAGGATGTAGTGGGAGCCTAGAGGAGACCTGAGTGAATGAAGGTGGTCTGGGCAGGCTTCTTGGAAAGACCACTGACATACTGAGGTGGACATTTCCCAAAGGGATGCAGGAGACTGGCCCACTAGGAGAGGGAGTTTGGTGACCCACAGGCACCCAGACAGGACCATTAGGAAGGACAGGGTGCCATGTAGGATCAGTTTGGGGAGAAAATACAGAAGGAAGATCAGGAAGGCCTCAGTTTCCACCCTGATTGTTATATTGCAGTCTGACTATTTTGTTCCCGTGAGGCACCCATAGTTCTGATTTCGAAACTTGGCAGCCTCTGCCTATGGGTATGGCTCAGTACAGGGGCACTGTGAGGCCACAAGGTGTCAGGACATGAGGACAGTGAGAACAGCCTGGCCTTCCACTCACTATGTGTCACTTCCCTCCCCAGGACCAGCCTTAGTCCTCTGATGGGTGCCCTGGTCCATCTCCCTCTCGGGAAGCTGGCAAGACCCCACAGAACTCCTCCACACTCTTTATTTCTCCTTTGGCCTTGCCAAGTTCCATGAAGGGCCAGTGCCCTTGACATTGCATCTCTGAGAGGTGGTCCCCGAGAGAGCAGGAAAGGTGGCCGAGGCCTTGTCCTTGCTCTCCTCGTCCCTCACCCCAGGTTCTGCACCCTGGTCAAGCTCCTTTCTCCGGGGTCTTCTCCAGGTTGAGCAGGAAGGGATGCACACTCCTTTGATTGTACTCAGGGTCCCCCAGATGGGGACCTCAGACCCTTATGCAGTCCCCTGACCTCCAAATCTTTGCCTGGGGTGCCCCCCCATTCTAAACTGCCCCAACCACAACCCAAGAGGTTTTCACAGACCCACAGCATGATTCCTTTCTTATGTCAGTGTTTTATAAGCATGTGGTTAATACGGATGTATTTACAGAATGAACTCTTGGGGCGGGACAGATGGATTGGCAGTTAAAGGTACTTGTCTGCAAAGCCTAACGACCCAGGGTCGATTCCCCCAGTACCCACATAAAGCCAGATGCACAAAGTGGTGCATGCATCTGAAACTTTTTTACAGTGGCTAGAGGCCCTGGCTCACCCACACTCTTTCCCTCCCTCTCTCTGCTTGCAAATAAGTTTAAATTTTTTTGTTTTTTAATATATTTTATTTACCTATTTATTTGAGAGAGAGAAAGAGGCGGAGAGAGAGAGAGAATGGGCATACCAGGGCCTCCAGCCACTGCAAACAAACTCCAGATGCATGTGCCCCTTCATGTATATAGCTTATATGGGTTCTGGAGAGTCAAACTGGGATCCTTTGGCTTTGCAGGTTAACGCCTTAACCACTAAGCCATTTCTCCAGCCCTTTTTTTGACGTTTTGTTTTGTTTTGTTTTGTTTTGTTTTGTTTTGTTTTGTTTTGTTTTGTTTTGTTTTGTTTTGTGGTAGGGTCTCACTCTAGCTCAGGCTGACCTGGAATTCACTCTGTAGTCTCACCTCGAACACAAGTGATCCTCCTACCTCTGCATCCCGAGTGCTGGGATTAAAAGCATGTGCCACCACACCCAGCAGAATAAAAATTTAAAAAAATACATGAGGGGTTGGAGAGATGGCTTAGGGGTTAAGGCGCCTGCCTCCTAAGCCTAAGAATACTGGTTCCAATCTCCAGCAGTTCCAATCTCCAGGTCCCACATTGAGCCAGATGCAAAGTGACGCAAGGGCACAATGCTGCACTTGACCACAAGGGGGCGCACACATCTGGATTTCATTCACAGCAGCTGAGAGACTGCTGGCTGGTGCGCCCATCTCTATCTGTCTTCCTCTCCCTCTCTCTCTCTCTGTCTCCCCCCCACACAAAAAAAAAAATGAGAGCTGGGCGTGGTAGCACATGCGTTTAATCCCAGCATTCAGGAGGCAGAGATTGCCATGAGTTCAAGGCCCACCCTGAGACTATCGAGTGAATTCCAAGTCAGCCTGGGCTAGAAGTGAGAAACAAACAAACAAACAAACAAACAAACAAACAAACAAAAAACAAAAAGCCAATACTGTAGACTGTGCCACTGTGAGCCTCAGGGCAAGGGACTACCCCAGGCAGATGTGCCCTGAGTGACTGAGCATGACCCTTTGCCCACCACCCAGCACTGACACTCCCACGCTGTCTCTTTGTGACCACAGACATCGACGAGTGCTCCTTCGAGCGGACCTGTGACCACACGTGCATCAACTCTCCGGGCAGTTTCCAGTGCCTTTGTCACCGTGGCTACACGCTCTATGGGACAACCCACTGCGGAGGTCTGCAGCCCGCCCTCCAGGGCCACCTTCCCCTCGAGGCACGCGCCTGGCGTCATGGCCCCCCGACACTGTTCCCCACTCCCTAACAGTGAACTTCACCCTGCTGGGCCAGGGAGGGGCCTCTGCAAGGCTGAGAACCTGCTGGGCAGACGGGTTCAGCCCTGGGCAGGAAAGGGGAGGGAGACAATGGGACAGGAAAGGCAGAGCCATTGGGTGCCAAGCCTTAGCCACTTTGGGGACAGAAGCCCAGAAACCTTGTTTACTGGAGCACCCCAGGCCAGAGGGAGGTGATCAGTGCACAGACAGCTGTACAATTCCAGATGTGGAGATCAAGACAAGGGTAGGATGTGAGACATTGAGCATCCCAAAGAAGCAGTTTGGGTCAAGATGGGGAAGCAGTGCAGAGGGAGCAGGGTGCGCAAAGGCACGGGGAGAGGGGCAGAAAGTAGAGAGGGGCTGGAGCGGGTGGAGATGCCCTCAGAGAAACGTGCACCCGGGGGGTGCAGGGCTGTGTGAGCCTGCAGGGGGCTTGGGGTCTTATTCACAGCACCTTGAGAAACCAGCAGGGCTTTGAGCAAGGCGTAATATAGTCAGATTCACATGGAGAGACTGGCTGCCATTGGAAAGGAGTGTGGGATTTGGCGGGCCTCTGGGGAGTTGGGCTCCGCTCTGGAACTTGAACCTCTCAAAGGAGGGTAGGGCCCAGGAAGAGAGAGAAGGTTCTAGATGATTCAAGAGCAAGCAGGGCTAGGGGGCTTCCATAGCTAGGTGAAAGAGCTCTTGCTTAACGTTGTTCAGGTGCTGGGTTCCATGCATGGCACCACAAAAAACAAAGGAACCCCAGCTGAGCCAAGGGGAGGGCGTGGGCTGGACTTGGCTGGTGAAGATGGGGGGAAGAGAGCCCCAGCTGTCTTCTTTTGCTGTGACCCCAAGGCAGCCTGAAGCTGGATGGGGTCAGGCAATGAAGTGACGTCGACAGGGGTGTGGGTGACCACTGGACATGGCTGTATGTCCTCGAGAGATGCTCGAACAGGGCCATCACTTCCCTGGCCTGCCGATAACTAGCATGCTGGCAGGCCGGATGTCCTAGGGCCAGAGAGGTTAGCCTTTGCTGCCCGATCCAGGAGGGGTTCGGGGTGAGAGGAAGGGAATCTGGTGGCTCCGTTCACTCCCCTGTACAGGTGGCCGCTGGACAGGAGGGGAAACGGCTGAAAAGGAGCTTATGCAGAGGCCTGGGTGCGATCAGGATGTGATCCCTGGGCTCAGGAAAGCAGGCTGGGCTGGTGTTGGGTGGGCTGGGGTTAGGAGCTAAGGGCTCTGGGGGCGTGGCCTGACGGGTGGCCCCGCCCCCTCCGGCCCTTACTCGGTCCTGTGCTTGCAGACACGGACGAGTGCAGCGTGAACAACGGCAGCTGTGACCAGGGCTGCGTCAACACCAAGGGCGGCTACGAGTGTGTGTGTCCGCCAGGGAGGCGGCTGCACTGGAACCGGAAGGATTGCGTGGGTGAGTGTGCTCGCCTGGGGGGGGGGTGCCCTCGTGCTGGCCCCGCCCCTCCACGTGGGTCTGGGCTGTGACTTGTGGCTCTGGGACCCTGGGTTTTGGGGCCTGAGTCCTTTGCCAATGGGATTGGCTAAGAATGAGAGCTTGCATATGAGGGAGACTCCCCAGACTGGCAAGCCCAGTGTCAGCAAGGGGCACTGGAGAGGAAGGCAGACAAAAAAAAAAAAAATCCAGGAACCACAGTGCAGCCAAAGGCTTGGACCCAAAGCCAGGGAGGGGTCTTGGGGGCTGTTGGAAGCTGCAGGAGGTGATTTGATGGTTCAGCTCAGAGAAGCAAGGGAAGGGGTTGGTTACACCCTCCAAGCCTAGTGGGCAGGAAGAGTGGCTCTCTGCAAATCTGCCCAGGGAAGCAGCAGAGCCTCCTGAACAGCACGGGTTCTGGCCCTCTGTATGGTCCCTGTGGCACCTCCACGCTGAGTACTGGATGACCCACGTTTGTTGGTTTGCAAACATCAGCTGAGCTGAGCACCTACCATGGGATAGGGGGCTGCTTTGAGGGTAAGGTTATGTGCCTGCCTTCTAGAACTCAGGGTCAAGGTCTCTGCCATGTTCTTATGTCCCAACCAAAACAAACTTCCTAAATCCAGGACAGATTCTGACTCTGGGGACCCAGGTCTATAATTCCAGCTGCTGGGGAGGCTGGGGCAGAAGCATCCAAGTTCAAAGCCAACCTGGGCAACATAGATACTCTCTCAAAATAGAAAGTAAAAAGAGGGCTGGATGCGCTGGGGAGATGGCTTAATGGTTAAGGCGCTTGCCTGCAAAGCCAAAGGACCTAGGTTCAATTCCCCAGGAAGCCAAATGCACAAGGTGGCACATGTGTCTGGAGTTTGTTTGCAGTGGGGCTGAAGGCCCTGGTACACCCATTCTCTCTTTCTCTCTTTCTCCCTTTTTGCCCTCCCTCTCCCTTCCCTCTCTCTCTAATAAATAAAAAGAAAAGAAAAAAAGAGGGCTGGGGATATAACTCAGTGATAGAATGTTTACTTAGCATACACAAAGCCCTGGGTTCAATCCTCAATAATGAAAGAATATATGTATACATATATATATTCTCATATATGGCAGAACACCCACTCTACTCAGTCTTGCAGCAATTCATACCCCTGAGAATCAAAGCCAAGGTTCCACCTTTCTGGTTTGTTTGTTTGTTTGTTTGTTTGGACACCATATTTCACTGTACTGCCCCGGCTGGCCTGGAATGTGCTATACAGAACCAGACTGGCCTTGAACTCATCATTCCTTTGGCTTTTGTCTCTGGCTCCTAAATGCTGAGATTACAGGCATGCACCACACCTGGCTCCAAGACAGAGAGAGAGAGAATGAGCACACCAGGGCCTCCAGCCACTGTAGACGAACTCCAGATGCATGCACCCCCTTGTGCATCTGGCTTACGTGGGTCCTAGAGAGTCGAACCGGGATCCTTTGGCTTTTCAGGCAAATGCCTTAAGCACTAAGCCATCTCTCCAGTCCCAAACTTTTTTTTCTTTTGATTTTTCGAGGCAGGGTCTCACTCTAGCCCAGGCTGACCTGGAATGCACTCTGTAGTCCCAGGCTGGCCTTGAACTCACAGCGATCCTCCTACCTCTGTCTCCCCAGTGCTGGGATTAAAGGCGTGCACCACCACGCCCGGCTTGTTTTGTTTTGTTTTGTTTTTGAGGGAAGGTCTCACTGTAGCCCAGATTGACCTGGAATTCACTCTGTATTCTCAGGGTGGCCTCGAACTCTTGGCGATCCTCTTACCTCTGCCTCCCGAGTGCTGGGATTAAAGACATGCACCACCACGTCCAGCTAAAGTCATCATTTCTTTTCCCCCTCCTATTATGTAGGTTTTGTGTAGGTAGCATGAGCCGCTGTGAGGTCATGAATATCAAGGCCACTTTGTATCTTGAAGACAGTATTGTAAGCACCCCTCCCCTTCCTTTGGCTCTTACATTTTTTTTTCCTCCACATCTTCCACAATGGTCCCTGAGCTTGGAGGGTTGCTAGAGATGTCTCAGTGCTGAACACTCTACATTACTTCTTCTCAACATCTTGATGAGTTTGGAGCATTCAGGAGGCAGAGATTGCCATGAGTTCAAGGCCCACCCTGAGACTATCGAGTGAATTCCAAGTCAGCCTGGGCTAGAAGTGAGACCCTACCTTGAGAAACAAACAAACAAACAAACAAACAAACAAACAAACAAACAAACAAAAAGCCAATACTGTAGACTGTGCCACTGTGAGCCTCAGGGCCAGGGACTACCCCAGGCAGATGTGCCCTGAGTGACTGAGCATGACCCTTTGCCCACCACCCAGCACTGACACTCCCCACGCTGTCTCTTTGTGACCACAGACATCGACGAGTGCTCCTTCGGACCCTGTGACCACGTGCATCAACTCTCCGGGCAGTTTCAGTGCCTTTGTCACCGTGGCTACACTCTCTGGGACAACCCACTGCGGGGTCTGCAGCCCGCCCTCCAGGGCCACCTTCCCCGAGGCACGCGCCTGGCGTCATGGCCCCCGACACTGTTCCCACTCTCCTAACAGTGAACTTCACCCTGCTGGGCCAGGGAGGGGCCTCTGCAAGGCTGAGAACCTGCTGGGCAGACGGGTTCAGCCCTGGGCAGGAAAGGGGAGGAGACAATGGGACAGGAAAGGCAGAGCCATTGGGTGCCAAGCCTTAGCCACTTTGGGGACAGAAGCCCAGAAACCTTGTTTACTGGAGCACCCCAGGCCAGAGGGAGGTGATCAGTGCACAGACAGCTGTACAATTCCAGATGTGGAGATCAAGACAAGGGTAGGATGTGAGACATTGAGCATCCCAAAGAAGCAGTTTGGGTCAAGATGGGGAAGCAGTGCAGAGGGGAGCAGTGGGTGCGCAAGGCACGGGGAGAGGGCAGAAAGTAGAGAGGGCTGGAGCGGGTGGAGATGCCCTCAGAGAAACGTGCACCCGGGGGGTGCAGGGCTGTGTGAGCCTGCAGGGGGCTTGGGGTCTTATTCACAGCACCTTGAGAAACCAGCAGGGCTTTGAGCAAGGCGTAATATAGTCAGATTCACATGGAGAGACTGGCTGCCATTGGAAAGGAGTGTGGGATTTGGCGGGCCTCTGGGGAGTTGGGCTCCGGTCTGGAACTTGAACCTCTCAAAGGAGGGTAGGGCCCAGGAAGAGAGAGAAGGTTCTAGATGATTCAAGAGCAAGCAGGGCTAGGGGGCTTCCATAGCTAGGTGAAAGAGCTCTTGCTTAACGTTGGGTTCAGGTGCTGGGTTCCATGCATGGCACCACAAAAAAACAAAGGAACCCCAGCTGAGCCAAGGGGAGGGCGTGGGCTGGACTTGGCTGGTGAAGATGGGGGGAAGAGAGCCCCAGCTGTCTTCTTTTGCTGTGACCCCAAGGCAGCCTGAAGCTGGATGGGGTCAGGCAATGAAGTGACGTCGACAGGGGTGTGGGTGACCACTGGACATGGCTGTATGTCCTCGAGAGATGCTCGAACAGGGCCATCACTTCCCTGGCCTGCCGATAACTAGCATGCTGGCAGGCCGGATGTCCTAGGGCCAGAGAGGTTAGCCTTTGCTGCCCGATCCAGGAGGGGTTCGGGGTGAGAGGAAGGCCGTCTGGTGGCTCCGTTCACTCCCCTGTACAGGTGGCCGCTGGACAGGAGGGGAAACGGCTGAAAAGGAGCTTATGCAGAGGCCTGGGTGCGATCAGGGTGTGATCCCTGGGCTCAGGAAAGCAGGCTGGGCTGGTGTTGGGTGGGCTGGGGTTAGGAGCTAAGGGATCTGGGGGCGTGGTCTAAGCGGGTGGCCCCGCCCCCTCCGGCCCTTACTCGGTCCTGTGCTTGCAGACACGGACGAGTGCAGCGTGAACAACGGCAGCTGTGACCAGGGCTGCGTCAACACCAAGGGCGGCTACGAGTGTGTGTGTCCGCCAGGGAGGCGGCTGCACTGGAACCGGAAGGATTGCGTGGGTGAGTGTGCTCGCCTGGGGGGGGGGGTGCCCTCGTGCTGGCCCCGCCCCTCCACGTGGGTCTGGGCTGTGACTTGTGGCTCTGGGACCCTGGGTTTTGGGGCCTGAGTCCTTTGCCAATGGGATTGGCTAAGAATGAGAGCTTGCATATGAGGGAGACTCCCTGAGACTGGCAAGCCCAGTGTCAGCAAGGGGCACTGGAGAGGAAGGCAGACAAAAAAAAAAAAAATCCAGGAACCACAGTGCAGCCAAAGGCTTGGACCCAAAGCCAGGGAGGGGTCTTGGGGGCTGTTGGAAGCTGCAGGAGGTGATTTGATGGTTCAGCTCAGAGGAGCAAGGGAAGGGGTTGGTTACACCCTCCAAGCCTAGTGGCAGTGGCATCAGAATCTGGGCAGGAAGAGTGGCTCTCTGCAAATCTGCCCAGGGAAGCAGCAGAGCCTCCTGAACAGCACGGGTTCTGGTCCCTGTGGCACCTCCACGCTGAGTACAGGATGACCCACGTTTGTTGGTTTGCAAACATGAGCTGAGCTGAGCACCTACCTACCATGGGATGGGGGCAGCTTTGAGGGTAAGGTTATGTGCCTGCCTTCTAGAACTCACAGTCAAGGTCCCTGCCATGTTCTGATGCCCCAACCAAAACAAACTTCCTAAATCCAGGACAGATTCTGACTCTGGGGACCCAGGTCTGTAATTCCAGCTGCTGGGGAGGCTGGGGCAGAAGCATCCAAGTTCAAAGCCAACCTGGGCAACATAGACCCTCTCTCAAAATAGAAAGTAAAAAGAGGGCTGGATGCGCTGGGGAGATGGCTTAATGGTTAAGGCGCTTGCCTGCAAAGCCAAAGGACCTAGGTTCAATTCCCCAGGAAGCCAAATGCACAAGGTGGCACATGTGTCTGGAGTTTGTTTGCAGTGGGGCTGAAGGCCCTGGTACACCCATTCTCTCTTTCTCTCTCTCTCCCTTTCTGCCCTCCCTCTCCCTTCCCTCTCTCATTAATAAATAAATAAAAAGAAAAGAAAAAAAGAGGGCTGGGGGATATAACTCAGTGATAGAATGTTTACTTAGCATACACAAAGCCCTGGGTTCAATCCTCAATAATGAAGGAAAAAAAATACATACATACATACATACATACATATATATATATATGGCAGAACACCCACTCTACTCAGTCTTGCAGCAATTCATACCCCTGAGAATCAAAGCCAAGGTTCCACACACCTTTCTGGTTTGTTGTTTGTTTGTTTGTTTGTTTGGACACCAGATTTCACTGTACTGCCCCGGCTGGCCTGGAATGTGCTATACAGAACCAGACTGGCCTTGAACTCATCATTCCTTTGGCTTTTGTCTCTGGCTCCTGAATGCTGAGATTACAGTCATGCACCACACCTGGCTCCAAGACGGGGGGGGGGGGGGGGGGGGAGAGAATGAGCACACCAGGGCCTCCAGCCACTGTAGACGAACTCCAGACGCATGCACCCCCTTGTGCATCTGGTTTACGTGGGTCCTAGAGAGTCGAACCGGGATCCTTTGGCTTTTCAGGCAAATGCCTTAAGCACTAAGCCATCTCTCCAGTCCCAAACTTTTTCTTTTGATTTTTCGAAGGTAGGGTCTCACTCTAGCCCAGGCTGACCTGGAATGTACTCTGTAGTCCCAGGCTGGCCTTGAACTCACAGCAATCCTCCTACCTCTGTCTTCCCAGTGCTGGGATTAAAGGCGTGTGCCACCACGCCCGGCTTGTTTTGTTTTGTTTTGTTTTTGAGGGAAGGTCTCACTGTAGCCCAGGCTGACCTGGAATTCACTCTGTATTTTAGGGTGGCCTCGAACTCTTGGCGATCCTCCTACCTCTGCCTCCCGAGTGCTGGGATTAAAGACATGCACCACCACGCCCAGCTAAAGTCATCATTTCTTTTCCCCCTCCTATTATTGCAGGTCTTGTGTAGGTAGCATGAGCCGCTGTGAGGTCACGAATATCAAGGCCATTTTGTGTTTTGAAGACAGTATTGTAAGCACCCCTCCTCTTTCTTTGGCTCTTACATTTTTTTCCTCCACATCTTCCACAATGGTCCCTGAGCCTGGAGGGTTGCTAGAGATGTCTCAGTGCTGAACACTCTACATTACTTCTTCTCAACATCTTGATGAGTTTGGAGTCGCTCTAGTGGTCACTGCCATCTGAAAAGAGAAGTTTCTCTAACCAAAAAGAAGAATAGAATGGTGGCGCATTAACAGCACTGGGCATAAAGGCCACCCTGAGACTACATAGTGATCAGCCTGGGCCAAGAGACCCTACCTCGCAAAAAAAAAAAAGAAGAAGAATAGTATTAACATATGGGCATAAACATAAGTATGTAGAAGGCAGTTTGGTTGACATAAATATCCCTTGAGCCAAACAACTGAAGCAGTTTCCCCTTCTAGGGCTTATAAACCTCCCCAGCCAGGCTGGAGAGATGGCTTAGCGGCTAAGGCACCTGCCTGCTAAGCCTAAGAACACTGGTTCCAATCTCCAGCGGTTCCAATCTCCAGGTCCCACGTTTAGCCAGATGCAAAGTGACACAAGGGCACAATGCCGCACTTGACCACAAGGGGGTGCACGCATCTGGATTTCATTCACAGCAGCTGAGAGACTGCTGGCGCGCCCATCTCTGTCTTCCTCTCCCTCTCTGTCTCTCTCTCTCTGTCTCTTTCTCCAAAAATAAATTTAAAATAATTTTAAAAAATTAAAAAAAAAAAAAACCTCCCCAACCATGGCTTTTGATGAGGTTTTTCAGTATCAGGCATGAATTTCTTCCCATGGAGTGGGCCTCAAGTCCAATCAGAGAGTAGTTGATTTCTCCCATAACAGACATGCCACCATTGCACCGGTTGGTACGTTTGGCCTGGCTGGCCAGGCGTGAAGCTTTCAGGGTCCACTGCTAGTCAACACATTGGTGACTTTTCTCCTCCAACAGGCTTGATAGCTCTTTCCAGCTGACTGCTAATTAACAGGCAGGAGACTTCCAGCTCAGCTCCAGCTTGATTTCTTGGTGTTCTGCAGCCCAAGCATGTGCAGTCTTCAGCAATAGGGTCTTACCATCTAGTTTTGGTGGACAACCAAAAACCTTGGCAATAGCCTATAATGTTCTGAGGGCATCAGTGGCCTTCCTGACCAAGTGATTTTTAGTAGATCACTGTACAATGTAGTTTTCCTTTGCCTTGCTCATCACTGATGAAGGAAGAACTCAGTGAGAATGAAGTTGGGTGCTAGGGCGGGAGAAGTGAATGGCTGTGGGGGCCAGTGGAAAGGTATTTGATGAGGGAGGGCTGGGAGAAGGTGAGTGAGAGGATTAGGGACTGAGGCCAAGGCATGCCAACAACAGAAGCTGAATATCGAATGATCAATGTTCTAGCTGCTTTCTAGAGCTTCTTTAGAGAGTATTACTTTATTACTTTTAATCTGTCAGAGGTTCCCATAATAAGGGATGTCACTCTAAGTTGTCACTGGTGGTGGTCATTTGGATTTTGAGGCAAGCAGGGAGGGCACTTTGCCATATGCCAGCCAACACAAGAGTTAAGCTTATGGTCTAAATCTGTAAGGATGTAGCTCGACCAGGACTTCACAGCTTTGCCAGAACAAACCCATAATCACTGTAGTCTCTCAAGAGCATGCACTTAGGGCTTAGGATGTGGCTAAGCAGCCGAGCACTTGCCTGGCATGTGCAAGGTCCTGGCATATGTTGTATAGCCTCCCAGGTTCCCACAACCAAAAAGCCCAGAAGAGGCCATGTGATCAATGACGTAACAGTAATTACCCTTAAATCCGGACAAAGCAGCATGATGCCTCTGGCTGCTGGTAGCACGGGAACCCAAGGATGGGCCTCCTTGTCTACAGTAACTACTCCACCAGCCTTTTTTATTTTTTATTTATTTATTTTTATTTTTTGAGAGAGACACAGAGAGAGAGAGAGGGAGACAGAGAATGGGCATGCCAGCAGACTCTCAGCTGCTGTGAACGAAATCCAGATGCGTGCGCCCCCTTGTGGGCAAGTGCGACATTGTGCCCTTGTGTCACTTTGCATCTGGCTAAACGTGGGACCTGGAGATTGGAACCGCTGGAGATTGGAACCAGTGTTCTTAGGCTTAGCAGGCAGGCGCCTTAACCGCTAAGCCATCTCTCCAGCCCACCACCAGCCTTTTAACATGAGATAGAGCTCTTAGTGGGATTAAAACTCCCGAGGCAGGGCTGGAGAGATGGCTTAGCAGGTAAGCGCTTGCCTGTGAAGCCTAAGGACCCCGGTTTGAGGCTCAATTCCCCAGGACCCACATAAGCCAGATGCACAAGGTGGCGCATGCGTCTGGACTTCGTTTGCAGTGGCTGGAGGCCCTGGCGCACCCATTCTCCCTCCCTCTCTCTCCCTCTCTCTCTCTCTCTCTCTCTGCCTCTTTCTCTCTCTGTCTGTTGCTAATAAATAAACAAAACTTAAAAAAAAATACTCCCAAGGCAGTAGCTCCCAAGTCTCCTGTGCTTGTCCACATTAGCAAAGAACTGAAAACACAGACACAGAGAAGGGTAAATTATGCGATTTATGTTAGGGAGAGTTGAGGTAAGAGGGGGGAAAGCAGGAAAGAGCCCAAGCGGAGAAAAGCTAGGCTGGGAAGAGGGAGGCTTGGATCAAGGCCTTTCAAAAATCAGGCGGCCAATTAGAATGAGCCCATTACCAAGTTCAAATGTAATGAAGGGCCTGAATTGGTTGCTGGGGCCCAGGAGGAGCAAGCGCTGGCTCAGGAAGAGCCCACCCACAGCTGCTAAGCTGGTAAACAGCTGAGGAAGACCCAGGAAGCTGCTGCCGCTTATAGCCATCTCGGATGAGGCTGAGTCAGGCTGGAGTTCTAGTCTGGCCAGGGCAGGCAAGGGGGCATCTGTTTCTGTAGGCCAGTCCTTAGCTGACCAAAAAAAAAAAAATGTTATGGGGCTGAAGAGATGGCTTAACAGTTAAGGCGTTTGCCTGCAAAGCCAAAGGATGCTGGTTCGATTCTAGAGAACCCACATAAGCCAGATGCACAAGGGGGCACATGCATCTGGAATTTGTTTGCAGGGGCTGGAGGCCCTGGTGCACCCATTCTTTGTCTCTCTCAATCTCTCTCTTAAATAAATTAAATAAATAAATAAATAAATAAATAAATAAATAAATAAAACTGTTAAAGAGAATAACACCTTAAAAAAAAGTTACCTTGCTCCTAATTTGTATCACTTTAGTCCTCAGGGCTGCCTAGGATAGGCAGGGATCACCTGCTCCAAAGAATACCCTCATACACCAGCAGACACGGTGCACCAGAGCAGCACCAGCCATGCAGGGGCTGGGGAGATCCCTAGTGGATAACATGCTTGCAGTGTACGCACGAGGACTGCATGCCCAGCTCCCAGGTAGATGCGCAATCGTAAAACTCAAGAGAGGGACCTCAGCAAGCTGGCTAGCCAGACCAGCTACATCCATCATGAGCTCTGGGCTCACCCTGCCTCAGTCAAGTGGACCACAATGAAGAAAGACACTAGACATCAACCTCTGGCCTCTGCATGCACATGCCCATATGCAAACACACACACACACACACTCAAAAGAACGCTTTAAAATGGCCAAAAATCCACCCCTGTGACATAAAGCTGTCCATAATTGTCCAACCAGATGAAGCAGAACCCAGAAGGAGGATATGTGGGCAAGGTCTACTCCAAACTACAGGTCTGATTGCCCAGTGAGAGATCCAATGAGCTCAGGGGAGTCGCTCAGTGAGATGCATCAAAATTGAATCTTTGGGGCTGGAGGGATGGCTTAGCGGTTAAGGCCTTTGCCTCAAAGCCAAAGGACCCAGGTTCAATTCCCCAGGACCCACGTTAGCCAGATGCACAAGGGGGCACACGTGTCTGGAGTTTGTTTACAGTGGCTGGAGGCCCTGGCGTGCCCATTCTCCCTCTCTCTCTCTGTCTCCCCCTGTCTCTCTGTCAAATAAATAATAAATAAAAATTTTTAAAATTGAATCTTTGTTGAGCTATACCTCCTGAGAGACCCTCTAAAGGGCTAACATCTGTGTGGGTGCCCTCTGGAAGCATGGGACCTCTGAGCTGTCCCAAGAGGGACCTCCACAATGACCTCCAGAGGAAGTCACCACTCACTGTCTCACCCCAGAAGCTAAGCCATCAGCCTCTGAAGGAGGCTGGGTCTCTGGCCCTCCACTGAGCAAAGCCACCTGCTGATCCTCGGTGTGGAGTGAGCCTGTTTCAGGTGGTGTTTGGTTTGACCCTCAGAGAGTCATGGTGCAGCTTGTGTTACTACAGAGGAATGGGGCTTGGAGGGGCCTCGTGATCCCGTCCCTACAGTGGCTCCACCTGGAGACTGGTTCAGGGTGTGTGTCATTCCTATGCGCTGGCTTTTGGATTCCAGTCATTATCAGTTAAAGACCTATCAAGTGAGTTCAGATGTTTCCCTTAGCCACGGAGCCACCAGTCTTCTCCCAAGAGTCTGGGAACTTTTCAATTCTCTAGTGACAACCTCTGATGTCAAGAGCTGTCTGGGGCATCTTCAGAACCTTCATGGATATGTCAGTGGGTGCCCCAAAGTCACTCCCTATCAGAAAGCCCATGTTCCTTTGCAGCTGCCCCTGTCCCCAGATGGGGACCAGTCGTGCCCTCAGGAGATCCTGTCTGGGAAAGGGCCTGACCTTCTCTCAGACAGCAGGGGTTGGGCAGGAATAAACCAGATGTATAGACACAGTATGCCACATGATCAAATGGACCTAGGTCCTGCTATCTCCAAGCCCCTTCCACCCAGAAGATTGCAAGGGAAAAAGGGAGTCCCTATTGAGCCATACTCAGGGCTTCCCTCCAGCATCAGGAGGGCTCCACCCTGGCGCCTCTCAAGCCCTCTGTGTCTTCCTTCTCCTTAGAAATGGTCAGGTGCCTTTCTCGGGCCCAGACCTCTGCACAGGCCCAACTGTCGTGTGGCAAAGTGGGCGGCGTGGAGAACTGCTTCCTGTCCTGCCTGGGCCACAGCCTCTTCATGCCAGGTAACCCTTGGCCATCTGGGATGGAATGGGGTGGGGGCTGCTTCCCTGGGGTCCAGACCTCTACCCTGCTGCTCTGCAGAACAGGAGCGAGGGCCCAATCACAGAGCACTCCCAGGCAGCTAGGTGTCGGGCTCTCTGTGAGCCCGGACAACTTCCTGCCTGGCCGCTTACAGAGTGACACAGGCTTAGCCCTGATCTTCTCTTCATTTGGCAACTCCTCGGAGGCCTCAGGAATCTGGAGCCCTGGGAGGAAGGTGCACCCAGGCTCATCTTACCCAGCGGCCTCTCTGCAGATTCAGAAAACAGCTACGTGCTCAGCTGCGGTGCTCCGGGTCTCCAGGGCAAGATTCTACCGAAACGCAACGGCACCAGCTCCACAGCCGGGCCTGGCTGCGCAGGTACCCTTGGGCCCATCCACACTGCCACACACCTGAGTGACCCTTGGACTTTACATCCAGTGCAGGCTGCAGGAGAGGGAGCAGTTCCTCCCAGGGAAGCATTGCCCAGTCTGGAACTACCTACTCAGTGTGGTCTAGGGTGCTGGTGACCTAGAAGCCAGCAGCCTGCAGGCTGAGTGCCTGCAAGTGGGTGGTAATGGACCACGAGAGGGCCTTTCCGGTTGAGATCAAGTGAGAGAGTGGTGTGGTGTCTCCAGGATGCCCGGAGCCCGTGCATCTCTTGCTCTGCTGTGGCAGCTCCTGAAGCAGAGCCATCTTCAAACACCATGCCAGGAGGTGCCCGGGCACAGCACAGTCTCTGTCCCTCACAACCCTTAGCACGACATGGGATGTGGAAGTGGTACACTAGGTGACTTGGGTGTATAACACCTCCCGGATGGATTCTGAGCATCTGGGGTCAACAGCTCTAGTCCACAGTGCTGGGGTGTGATCTGGAAAAGCCCAAGGTTCTAGGTATCTGGGGGTTCGACGCCCCTTTCGCTCCTTGCTCCCCTCTTCTCGTCTCCCTCCTTCTGAGCAGCATTAGCTATGTCTCTGGCTTTGCCTGCAAGGGAGGAATTGAATGATGAATGATATTCTTTTCTACCCACCAAAGAGGACCTCTGGATGGCCCCTGACCTTGAGCCTGACCCTACTGGCCATGAAGACTTTCAGAATTTTCTCTCTCTCTCTCTTTTTTTTTTTTTTTTTTTTTTTTTTTTTTTTTGCTTTTTTTTCAGATTAAGGTCTCACTCTAGCCCAGGCTGACCCAGAATTCACTCTCTAGTCCCAGGCTGGCCTCAATTCACAGCAATCCTCCTACCTCTGCCTCCCAAGTGCTAGAATTAAAGGCATGTGCCACCACGCCTGGCTCTTTTTTAGACTCTCAAGGAGAGAAATTAAAAAGAGTAGGACGGGGGAAGTTCCCCCATCCACAAAGGCTGTTGGGGCAAAGTGGCCCACACCAAGCCCCACCCCCAGCTCCAGGAGGACATGTCCCCTGGCAGCCCCCGTCCCCCACCACCTCCTTGCCCACAGGAGAGGCCGCCACCTGGGGGAATTTTGGCTTTCCCCAGATGCCCCCACCACCCTCATCAGGCAGAAGGCCCGCTTCAAGATCAGAGACGCCAAGTGCCATCTGAGGCCCCGCAGCCGAGAGCGAGCAAAGGAGACTCCGAGACAGCCACTGTTGGGTGAGTGAGCTTGCCCTCACCTTCTTAGCCAGGGGGTTGTGGAGGAATGCCCAGGCCTGAGAGCTGGGGGCCCAGTGTCCAGCAGTGCTGGACCTATCAGTATCTACCACCAAGGTCCTTAAGCCCTTTGCATCATGCGTGAGCATTACAGACAGGAAAGTGTAGGTGTCCCCAGCATCCCCAAGGGCCATTATCCTGGCCCCACCCAGGGTTAAATGATACCCCCACACAAGGCTCTCTGTGAATGGTTGACCCCTAATGGAACGTGTGTCAGGTTTTAGGCTAGGGTAAGAACATGGAACAAGCATGGTGAGAGAGCCCAGGAGAGAAGGTTCCAGCTCTGGACCCTTGAGATTCTCATCCCCTAGTGACCCCCCCCACACACACACACACCAGACCTGCAAAATTCAGCATGTGGCAGAGTTAGCCTGAGGTGCAGGGTGCAAGCCCTCAGCCAGGACACCTCCACATGCAGTGGTTCGTCATTCAGAGGGCTAGACCTGAGACCTGAGCCCCTTGAGGTATCTCCCATCTGTTTCGTGGACTCTGGAGCCTAGAGCGACCCTTGCCCACAGCAGTCTATGTGCAGGGCTAAGTGGGACCCTGCGTCCTGACCCAGGCCACCTTTGCCACAGTGTCCCCTTCTTTGTCCAGACAACTGCCATGTGACTTTCATGACCCTCAAGTGTGACTCCTCGAAAAAGAAACGCCGAGGCCGCAAGTCCCCATCGAAGGAGGTGTCCCACATCACCGCAGAGTTTGAAGTGGAGATGAGGATGGATGAGGTCTCGGGTGAGTGAGAGATTCCCATTGGCTGCTGAGGACCTGACAAAGGTGCTGGGGGTCTTGTGGGCATAAAGCTGGGCAAGCCACTGGAGGTAGAGGCAGAGGCCAGCTGGAGCAGAGAGGGCCTGCAGGTCAGGACAGTGGGAGTGGCAGCATCAGGGAACAGAGACAGCACAAGTATCCAGCTCTCCACGCCCCCACTGGGGCAGGAAGGGCGCATATGAGCAGCTGAGCCAGGGGCTCTTTCCCAGCCTCCAGGAAGCACAGACTCCCCAAAGGAGGACACAGGGAGCCATCAGGGACAAGCAGCATTTAAACTGGAATTTGAAATCACCAAAGCTCATCAGGTAAAAGTGGCAAGGAGTGACATCCAGGAACAGAACAGCAGAGCCACGGAGATCAGAGAGAGTGTCCAGGAATGGGGGAGAAGGACAGCTGGAAAGTGGGGTTCACAGAGCTGGAGAGATGGCACAATGGGTAAGGCGCTTGCCTGCAGAGCCTAACGACCCCATTTTGTTTCTCCTGTGCCCACATAAAGCCAGATACACAAAGTAGTGTGTGTGTCTGGAGTCCTTGTGCAGCAGCTGGAGGCCCTGCTGGGCCCATTCTCTCTCTGTGTCTCTCTCTTTTCTCTCTCTCTCTCTCTCTCTCTCTCTCTCTCTCTCTCTCTGCTTGCAAATAAATAAAGAAAAAAAGAAAGTGGGGTCATTAGCATATCTGAGTGTGGGGGTGGAAGCAAGCAAGGCACACAGGGGCCAGACCTCAAGGCATTTTACACGCACGCACACATGCGCGCGAGTGTGTGTGTGTGTGTGTGTGTGTGTGTGTGTGTGAGCATTGTGTGGTGTGGTGTGTGATATGTGGTACATGGACATGGGCATGCAAACACACGGAACCATGTGCATGCATGTGGAGGAGGCCAGAAGAAAACTGTAGGCTCCCTTCTCTAGCACTTAACCTCATAGTTCCTTTAGACAGTCTCTCCTTCAACCCAGGGCTACCATTTTCTGTCAGTGAGCCCCCCAGCCCTCCCCACCTTCCCCCATGGACTGGGGTTACAAATGTGCATGGGCACACCCAGCTTTTAAAAAATATTTTAATTAATTTAATTAATTATTTTCAAGAGAGAGAGAAAGAAAGAAGCAGATAGAAAGAATGGGCACACCAGGACCTCTAGCCACTGCAATTTGAACTGCAGACACATGCGCCAATTGGCTTACATGGGTACTGGGGAATCGAACTTGGCTCCTTAGGCTTTGCAGGCAAGTGCCTTAACCACTGATCCATCTCTCCAGCCCCGCCCAGCTTTTTAATTTTTTTAAATTTTTATTAGAGACAGAGGGAAAGAGAGAGAGAGAAAAAGCATGAGAATGGACATGCCAGGGCCTCTAGCCACTGCAAACGAACTCCAGACACATGTGCCCCATTGTGCATCTGGCTAACGTGGGACCTAGAGAATGGAACTGGGATTCTTAGGCTTCACAGGCATGTGCCTTAGCCACTAAGCCATCTCTCTAGCCCCCCACCCAGTTTTTATCTGGGTTCTAAGGAGTTGAACTTAGTGGTCTCCAGCCAGGAGGCCCTCCTGCTTAAGTGGCAAGCAGCCAACAACTGAGTCATCTGCCCAGTCCTCTATCTCCCCAGTCCTCATGAACCACTCAGCCAACCAGTCCTCGTGAACCACTCAGTCCAGCCATCTATCTCCCCAGTCCCCCTCAGAACCACTCAGCCATCTATCTCCCCAGACCTCGTGAACCACTGAGCCATCTATCTCCCCAGACCTCGTGAACCACTCAGCCGTCTATCTCCCCAGTCCTCGTGAACCACTCAGCCATCTATCTCCCCAGTCCTCGCCACTCAGCCATCTATCTCCCCCAGTCCTCCCAGTCCTCGTGAACCACTCAGCCATCTATCTCCCCAGTCCTCGTGAACCACTCAGCCATCTATCTCCCCAGTCCTCGTGAACCACTCAGCCGTCTCCCCAGTCCTCGTGAACCACTCAGCCATCTATCTCCCCAGTCCTCATGAACCACTCAGCCATCTATCTCCCCAGTCCTGGTGAACCACTCAGCCATCTATCTCCCCAGTCCTCGTGAACCACTCAGCCATCTATCTCCCCAGTCCCCCAGGCCTCCCCAGTCCTGGTGAACCACTCAGCCATCTATCTCCCCAGTCCTCTATCTCCCCAGTCTTCATGAACCACTCAGCCATCTATCTCCCCAGGCCTCGTGAACCACTCAGCCATCTATCTCCCCAGTCCTCATGAACCACTCAGCCATCTCCCCAGTCCTCGAACCACTCAGCCATCTATCTCCCCAGACCTCGTGAACCACTCAGCCGTCTCCCCAGGCCTCATGGCACCTTTGATTCAACACCAGAGCTTCTGCTGTGATAAGATACTTGACATAAACAACTTTATGAAAAATTTATTTTAGCTTATGGCTTCAGAGTGTTCAGTATATAGTCCTTGGCTCCACTGACTCTGAGACTAGGGTGAGACAGAATATCATGGTGGCACGAGCATTAGGTAGAGGCTACACACCTCATGGCATTCAGGAAGACGGGGGGGAGGAAGCTTCTAGCTAGGCCCCTCCTCCTTTAGGTCCCAGAACCTCCTAAAATAGCACCATAAGGGTTGGAGAAATGGCTTAGTGGTTAAGGCGCATGCCTGCTAAGCCTAAGGACCCCGGTTCGATTCTCTACTTCCCACATAAGCCAGATACACATGGTGGCGCATGCATCTGGAGGCCCTGGCACACCTGTTCTCATTCTCTCTCTCTATCTCTCTCTCTCTCTCTCTCCCCCTTTCTCTATCTCTAATAAATAAATATAAATAAAAAATTAAAATCCAAAAACTATAAAAGAACAAATAATAAGTTTAAAAAAATATAGCACCATCAGCAGGGAACCCACCCTTCAATGCTTAGATCTAAACCATAACAAAGCTGGGCTCTACCCTGTGGAGAGTGGCAGCTTATGGATGTTTGAGACTTCACCCCTAAATTGCAGCCTGGTTTACTCAGGCCTTCTTGGTGGACTCAGGAAGGTCACGCCCCTTGGCCTTCTAGTCTTCTCTTCTGTTAGATTGACATAACCCTCCCCCCAAAAAAAAAAAAAAACTGTCATGAGAATGTGCTGAAGTGGTCTAAGCTGAAGGGCGCAGCTCAAGTCACTAGAGGTTGAAGTCCTCTTTGGGTCCCTCTCCCCCCTGCAGACACCTGTGCAGCAGACTGCATGCAGAAGCGAGCAGAGCAGAGTTTGCAGGCTGCCATCAAGACACTGCGGAAGTCCATCAGCCGCCAGCAGTTCTACGTCCAGGTTGCGGGCACTGAGTACGAGGTGGCCCAGAGGCCAGCCAAGGCCTCGGAGGGCGCAGGGACATGTGGCACAGGCCAGGTGCTGCAGGATGGCAAATGTGGTGAGTGTCTGCCCATGGCCCAAGACAGTGACGCTGTGAACGTCCCCTGCCCCTTCTCTCACATGCAGTCTAGGTAAGCCGCAGCAAGCTCATGGGCGAGACAGGCCCGCAGAGGGCACAGGGGGACAGAGACCCTCAAGGGGGGAAAGCCACAGCACTGGCCACCACCACTGTCATTTAAAGACCTCTCCCATGGTGCTGGGCCTGGCTGTGTGATCCTCACTGTCACCCCAGGAAAGGGGGATAGGGACAGGACACAGAAGGAGCCCTTGAGAGGCCACAGGGACTGCAGTCTGCAGTGTGTAGCTCAAGAAGGCTTCCTTGAACTGGTGAGATAGCTCAGTGGGCATAGTGCTTGCAAAAACATGAGCACTGAGTTCAATCCGAAGAACCTGCATAGTTTTAAAGCCAGGCGTGATGGTGCACACTTGTAATCCCAGTACTGGGGAGGCAGAGTCAGGAGAAACCCTGGGGCTCGTGGGCATGGGCCAGCCAGTGTAGCCTACTGGTAAGCTCCAGCTAATGAAGAGACCCTGTCTCAGAAACAAAAAATAGATGGTGGATGGAGCCTGAAAAGCATCTGGTGTCCTCTAGTCTCCACATACACACACACGCATGCACAGACACACACACACATACACACATACATGCATGCACACACACACACACATGCACACATACACACACATGCATGCACACACACACACACACACACATGCATGCACAAACTCACACACACACACACAAAAGCAGACTTGGGGCTGGAGAGATGGCTTAAGGGTTAAGGCACCTGCCTCCTGCACCTAAGAACGTTCGTTCGATTCTCCAGGTCCTACATTTAGCCAGACGCAAAGTGATGCAAAGGTGCAATGCCACATTTACCCACAAGGAGGCACACACATCTGGAGTTCATTCACCACAGCTGAGAGGCTGCTGGCACGCCCACTCTCTTCTGTCTCTCTCACTCTCTCTCTCTCTCTCTCTGACTCTCTCAAAGAAAGAAAGGAAGGAAGGAAGGAAGGAAGGAAGGAAGGAAGGAAGGAAGGAAGGAAGGAAGGAAGGAAGGGAGGGAGGAGGGAGGGAGAGAAAGAGAAAGAAACAAGGAAACCAAAGACTTGGGCCAGAGACAGCTTAACTGTTAAGGCATATACCTGCAAAGCCAAAGGACCCAGGTTTGATTCCCCAGTTCCCATATGCAAAACCAGATGCACAAGGTGGTGCATGTATCTGGAGTTCATTTGCATTGGCTAGAGGTCCTAGCGTGACCATTCTCTGTATATCTGCCTCTCTCTGTCTCTCTTAAATAGATAAAAATTTAAAAAAAAAAAAAAAAAGCTGGGTGTGGTGGTGCACTCCTTTAATCCCAGCACTCAGGAGGCAAGAGGTAAGAGGATCACCATGAGTTTGAGGCTACCCTGAGACTACACAGTAAATTCCAGGACAGCCTGAGTTAGAGTGAGACCCTACTTCAAAAAAAAAAAAAAAATAGAGGTGGCTGGAGGGATGGCTTAGTGGTTAAGGCATTTGCCTGCAAAGCCAAAGGATCCCCTGTTCAACTCTCCAGGACCCTCGTAAGCCATATGCACAAGGTGGCGCATGCGTCTGGAGTTCGTTTGCAGTGGCTGGAGGCCCTGGCACGCCCATTCTCTCCCTCACTCTCTCTATCTCTTTCCCTCTCCCTCTTTCTCTCAAATAAATTAAAAAAAAAAAAAAAACTACAAAAGTAAAAGGAAAAAAAGCAAAGACTTCATGCAGGTGTCTGGTTAACTACCTGCAATGTTCCATCCATTGGGAAGGTGCCACACACGTGGAGCGCTACTCAGAGTAACAGCTGGAGCAGGCTGGGAAAGTGGAGGGGCACAGCCTTGGGAAGTGGGAAGCTGAGACTCCGGCTGGACCAGGCAGCTGGTCAAGCTGCTTTGACCCAAGGGACGATCAGAAGCTTGTTGATGTCTTTCTGTTACTTTTTTTTTTTTTTTTTTTTTTTTTTTTCAGTTTCGAGGTCTCACTCTGGTCCAGGCTGACCTGGAATTAGCTATGTAGTCTCAGGGTGGCCTCAAACTCTCGGCGATCCTCCTACCTCTGCCTCCCGAGTGCTGGGATTAAAGGCGTGTGCCACCACGCCCAGCTCGTCTTTCTGTTACTTTTAACAATTTATTTGGAATCATTTCCAACTTTCAGAAACCTTTTCTTTAAAAAAAAAAGTTTTTTTCATGTGAGTTGTGGTGTGGTATATTGCTGTGGGGGTGTATGTGTGTGGTGTGTGTATGTGTGGTGTGTGTATGTGTGGTGTATGTGTGAATTGTGTGTGGTGTGTATGTAGTATGTGTGTAGAAGCATGTATGTGTGTGAACATGTGTCTGTATATGAATGTGAGGGAGAGAGTATGTATACATGTGTGTGGACATGTGTCTGTATGTGGGTGTGAGGAAGAGAGAGAGAGTGTGTGTACATTGTGGGTGAGAGAGTGTGTGTGTGTACATTGTATGTACATTGTATGTGGGTGTAAGAGAGAATGTGTGTGTGTGCATTGTATGTACATTGTATGTGGGTGTGAGAGAGAGAGTGTGTGTGTGTATTGTCTGTACCGTCAATCCATGCATGGCCTTAATCTCCTTAATCTCTTTCCTCCCTGGCCGGCAGTTCTTGCAGCGCTGTCTCTTGCCCTTTCAGGCCTCAGCTCCTCTCTAGGAATGAGTCATTTTTTCTTGGGGCGTTTGCACAAGAACCCTTTCTTCCACCTGGGGCGCCCCTTCACCAGCCCTCTGACCCTGGAGGATCTCTGTGTGTGTGTGTATCCTCATGGCCAGGCTGGGGCCCACCATCTCAGCAGGGCACCAGCCGCCATGCCTGCTCTTGTGACCTGCCATCAGGCCTTGGCAATTAACAGGGTCAATATCCAGCCTGGGCTGACTCCCACCCGCCAGGGACAGCTTTCCTTGACAACTCCCGGCCAATCAGCCTCCTCCACAGTGGTTTCTGCATGGATGTTCTGGGTTCTGTCACCCTATCTGCATTGTCTAGTTTCACTTTGCTGTGAGAAAGAGCCTGTCTTGTCTGCTATGCAGGTGTCTGTGTGATTGCACACTCACACGTCTGCATGTCTGTCCACAGGACCCAGATATTCTTTTGCCATTCACTGGTTTAAGATATTTTTTTATTATTTTATTTTTGGAGAGAGACAGAGAGAGACAGGCAGAGAGGGAGAGGGAGACAGAGAATGGGCGTGCCAGCAGTCTCTCAGCTGCTGTGAACGAAATCCAGATGTGTGCGCCCCCTTGTGGTCAAGTGCGGCATTGCGCCCTTGCGTCACTTTGCATCTGGCTAAACGTGGGACCTGGAGATTGGAACCGGGTTCTTAGGCTTAGGAGGCAGGCGCCTTAACCACTAAGCCATCTCTCCAGCCCCATTCACTGGTTTAAATCCACCCCCCCCATACCCTCAGGTTCAGTGCTCACACTGTCCCTGGCTAGCCACTGGGTACCCCTAGCTGAGGAACCTGCCTCCTTCCGATAGGGAGAGATGGTGAGCGGCTTAATGACGCCATGTCACTCAAAGCTGCTTTCTGGCCTTACAAGATGTTCCCACCCCAACTTCCACTTTCCCTGCCTTGAGTGCTGGGATCAGCCTGATCTCTGTGAGATTCTGAGAGAGCCCCAGAGCGCGCACTGCTGCATTGTAACTGTGCACAGGCCTCTCACGCAGTGGAAAGTGTAGGTGTGTGTGCACATGCACACATGTCTCCATCTGTTTCTGTGTATGTGTGTGCGTGTAGGATGCCAGTGAGATAAATCCATGGTCCAGGGCTGGAGAGATGGCATAGCAGTTAAGGGCTTCCCTGTGAAGCCTAAGGACCCAGGTCTATTTCCCCAGAACCCACATAAGCCAGATGCACATGGTGGCGCATGCATCTGGAGTTCATTTGCAATGGCTAGAGGCCCAGGTGCACCCATTCTCCCTCCTTCCTCCCCGTCTCTAATAAATAAATTTTTAAAAAATATATGGTCCAGGGCTGGAGAGATGGCTTAGCGGTTAAGGCACCTACCTCCTAAGCCGAAAAACCCGGTTCCAATCTCCAGGTCCCACCTTTAGCCAGATGCAAAGTGATGCAAGGGCGCAATGCCACACTTGACCACAAGGGGGCGCACGCATCTGGATTTGTTCACAGCAGCTGAGAGACTGCTGGTGCACCCATCTCTGTCTGTCTCTCCCTCTCTCTCTGTCTGTCTCTCTCTGTGACTCTCTCCAAAAATAAATAAAATAATAAAAAACATTAAATATATATATATATATGGTCCATACCAGGACCTTCAGTTCACACCTTAGGGTTCTTCCTCGCCTCCCATCCTGTGTTGGTGATCATGTATGTCTCCAGCAGTGCAAAACACAGCTTCCTTTCCATCATCTACTTCCTTCCTCAGCTTCCTGGATGGCTCACGGCAGACATCACGTGACTCTGCCACCCTCCCCAAAAGCCTCTGCCCACCTCCAGGTCCCTCACAGTAGTGTCTTCAGGTGCCAGTTTCTCCCTATAGGCAACACCAGGGTGGGGAAGGTGAAGACATCTAGGAGGCCTTGGGTAAAAGACTGAGAAGTTGGGCATAGAGAGTCCAAGTGGAGCAGAGACCCCAGCTGGAATACACAGGTTTGCAAAGCACTCCAAGAAGCGCACAAAACCAGGGTCAGGCCGGTCAGGGTTTTCATGGATGGCTGTCCTCTGGCTCCTTCTGATGCTCCAGGATGGGGTGCAGCAGGGCCATATCAGGCCCCTATCTGCCTGGGGCCTGGGTGAGTATGCATAAGGTGGCCCCCGACCCCACTACCCAATGTCACTCCAACTGTCTCTTCACTCTGCCTCTGCAGGGGCCTGTGCGGCTGGCACCTACTTCAGTGGTGAGCCGGGCCAGTGTGTGCCATGCGTGTCGGGAACCTACCAGGACATGGAGGGTCAGCTCAGCTGTACACCGTGCCCCAGCAGCGAAGGGCTTGGTCTGGCTGGTGCCCGCAACGTTTCTGAATGTGGAGGCGAGTGTGACCCACCTGGAGGGGGAAGCCAGGGTGGAGCGTGGGTATGAGGCAGTGGCCCACTTCTACCTTATTAAGGCTCCCAGAGGAAAGCAGATGGTGGGCTGGAGAGGTAGATACGTCAGTAAAGTGCTTGCCTTGTGAGCATGAGGACCAGAGTTCAAGCACCAGAGAGAGAGAGAGAGAGAGAGAGAAGCTAGAGAGATGGCCTAGCAGTTAAGGCACTTGCCTGCAAAACCTAAGGACTCAGATTCAATTCCCCAGTACCCACATAAGCCAGATGCACAAGGTGGTACATGCATCTGGAGTTCGTTTACAATGATTAGAGGCCCCTGCAATTCATTCATTCTCTCTCTATAGCTGCCTCTCTCTCTCTCTCTCTCTCTCTCTAGTAAATAAATAAAATATTTTTTATAAACACACAGTGTAGAGCCAGGCGTGGTGGTGCACGCCTTTAATCCCAGCACTCGGGAGGCAGAGGTAGGAGGATCGCCATGAGTTCAAGGCCACCCTGAGACGACAGAGTGAATTCCAGGTCAGCCTGAGCTAGAGTGAACCCCTGCCTCAAAAAAAACCAAAAAATAAATAAAAATAAAAACACACAGCCAAACAGCCACACATGGATAGTGGTACCCACTCAGCACTGCAGTACTGGGGAGGTGGAGACAGGTGGATCCCTGGGGCTCGCTAGACAGGTAGTCTAGGCTACTTGACAAATTCTAGGTTGGTGAGAAACTTTGTCTCAAAAAAGAAGGATGGCATTTCTGAGGAACAATTCCTGAGATTGTCTTCTGGCCTCCACATGTGCACATGTGTTTGCGTGCATGCACACGTGCGCACGCACGAGCACACACACACACACACACACACACACACACACACGTCAGAATAAACAGCAGGTACTGCATAGCCCACGGAATGTGGCCTTATCTGAATACAGCTCAGCGGTTTGCAAAGCCACACTCCTTGATGTCTGTCACCACTCACAAGGACATGCCATCTCCAACAGTCCTGTCCCCCACGCTCTTGTTAGTGCCGCATGCAGCTGGGAGAGGCCCTTAGAGAAGGGGCCGGGCTCCATGGAGAATATCAGGTGTTTCACAGGGCGCCAAAGACTGACAGGCAGGAACTTGGCTCTGCACGGGTTACTTTAGAGTTGCCCTGTAGGTGGTTCAGGAAGCCCATTTTCAATGTCCTCGGGGCAGTTTGGTTTACAAAGAGCCCTGTTCTTATTACTGCTCGCCTGGCTCCATCTGCCACAAGGGCCAGCAGCATTCCCCATCAGCCTCTCCTCCTGGGCCATGTGGGCCTCACGCAGGAGACTGCGAGGGAAAAACTCAGCATCTGGAAGCTTGATGCCCAGGAGGGCGGATGAGTGGACACTAAGAATCATAGATACCTCCCCAAGGCTCAGCCCCAAGCCCCTAGAAAGCTGCCGGCTGCTCCCTAGGCCCCGAAGGGCGCTGTCCCCAAGGAACATTGGGACATTCAAGTTCAGGGTAGTCACAGGAAGAAAAGCCCTCACTCGGTTCGAAGCCAAGAATCTCAAGGCCAAGAGAGCACTAAACCCATTGCCCATTTTAATACTGGAACACCTGGACTTTTCTGCTGGAATGCTATAGCATTCTGTATGCTAAGCTGAAGATGGCTTTCCTGTGGCCCCCTCTGTCCCAGCAGTGCCCTTGGGTCCTCAAAGTCCCTTCCAATCCTCTTCTCCCTGCTCTGGCCTGGTCCTGTTGACAGACAAGATGGCACCAGCCTCTGAAGCCCAAGGCCATTCCTCCCAAATGACTCCCGCAGCCTGCCCTGCCAAGCGGCCTCCGAAACACGCCACCTCTGCCTCCACTCCGTACTCATAGGGCCCAACTCGACAGCAAGACCACTGAGCCCTTAGCCCCCTGCCCATCCTGCCCATGGGAGATGTGAAGCCAGGCATGTTGAGACCACACAGTGAATAGCCGACAGCACCCAGACCCAGGGTCTGACCCCCACCACCCAGGCTGCCCCGTTCGCCCCTTCCACTCCACTCTAGGTGCCTTTTCCAGGGGGAGCCAGGGCCAGACACTCACCTCCTAGCGGTGGCAGCGCCCCTCCCCCGCCTGAGCTGTGACCTCTGACTTCCAGGCCAGTGCTCACCAGGATTCTTCTCTGCTGATGGCTTTAAGCCCTGCCAGGCCTGTCCTATGGGCACGTACCAGCCTGAACCTGGGCGCACCAGCTGCTTCCCCTGTGGAGGAGGTCTGCTGACCAAGCACACGGGTACCACCTCTTTCCAGGATTGTGAGACCAAAGGTGAGGCGCCAGCTGCTCAGGGGCACCTTGCCCACTACCACTATCCCCTGCACAAAGGCCAACCTCAAGGTTGGAGTAGGAGTCTAGAGACTTCGGGCAGTGGATATGGGTGACCAGCACCGTGCCACATACTGGGATGGTATGGTAGCTAGTCACAAGCTTGCTGGGGACCAGAAGGGCTAGGAGGGAATTGCCAGTGCTCAAAGTAGTGGGTGGTTTTCTGGAGGGAAGAGGAGAAGATGGTGGGAGGGGAAGGAGAGGAGGGAGTGAAGAATGTGGGACTAACTTGGCAGAAGGGTCACACCAGAGCAGACATGGGCCCTCCAAGCCATTCCTGCCTTCCTCTTCACCCAGCAGCCCCTACCCTACTCCTGCACCAACCCGGCCTTCCCTCTCCACTGACCTGGCTGCCAAGACCAGGCAGCCAGCACCTCAGTGCCACAGAACCAACCATGGGCGGAGCTCCCTGACGTGTAGGCTGCTCTCGCCCTGGAGTTCTGGGACAAAGCTGCCGCTCTGCAGCCTCACTCCCCGCACTGCTGCTCTGAAGCCTCACCCTTCCCCCGCACTGCTGCTCTGAAGCCTCACCCCTGCACTGCCACTCTGCAGCCTCCCCGCACTGCTGCTCTGCAGCCTCACCCCCTGCACTGCCATTTTTCCTTGCCCTCTCACCTTGTAGAGTGAGAGTCTGGCCTGGCTTTCTCTACTTCCCTTACTCCCTTCCAGCCCTGAGCCCCTCCAGTCACACTGTCAACCCAGTGTTCCCCTTAAGCAACTTGGTCCTTGCATGGTCCTTCTGTGGCTTGGGGCCTCACACACCCTCAGTATACTCCTGGCTTGAACACCTCTGACACCTGTCTTCGCCTCCAGTATGTCCTTCCACCATGCTGGGTGGTGAAGCATGGGTCAGAGAAATCCCTGGGTGCTCCCCTGCCCTGTTCTTGCCCACAGTACCCCCCATGTGTCCTCTGCCCTGCAGTGCACTGCTCCCCTGGCCACCACTACAACACCACCACCCATCGGTGCATCCGCTGCCCCGTGGGCACCTACCAGCCTGAGTTTGGCCAGAACCACTGCATCACCTGCCCAGGCAACACCAGCACTGACTTTGATGGCTCTACCAACGTCACACACTGCAAAAGTAGGTGTCTTGCCACAGAGGGAAGATGGGACGCTGGGCAGTGGGGAGGAGGGAGGGGACAGGGTGAGACCTGACTGCACATTCTGAGAGAAACATGCTGGCCCCTGACAAGGAGGGCACAGCACTGGCTCAGCCTACTGTACAAGCAACATGATTGCACCATAGCTTATAATCCCCAGGGCTCACCTGACACAGTCTGAGTCCCTGTCCAGGCCAGGAGAAAGAAGCCAGCCACCAAGAACACAGCCTGGCACAAGCCATGCCACCTAGGCCACAAGCAGACACCCCAAAGAATGTAACAGGAAGCCCAGAGCTAGGCATGAGCCAGTGTGGAAGGGCTGGGGATGATTGGATGGGCCTTGTGAGTGTCTCAAGCAGAGACCTACCCTCTGACCCCAGTAGGTCAGCACAGAGCCTTGCTAGCCGGCATGGGAACACTGGGAAGGGGCTGGGCATAAAAAGTACCAGGAGCACCTACCAGCCCCCCTCAGCCCTCCAATGCCTGTGAGGGCCAGGACATACCTGTGGCCAAGCCTGACCAGGCCCGCGATCCCTGGTGCCCACAGACCAGCACTGTGGAGGTGAGCTTGGTGACTACACGGGCTACATCGAGTCCCCCAACTACCCTGGAGACTACCCCGCCAACGCCGAGTGCGTGTGGCACATCTCGCCTCCCCCAAAGCGCAGGATCCTCATCGTCGTCCCCGAGATCTTCCTGCCCATCGAGGACGAGTGCGGTGATGTCCTGGTCATGAGGAAGAGTGGTATGTGCCCATCTCGGGGCTGGGCCAACGGGACCCGTCACAGCCTCGACACGTGTCCACACCCCTCCCCAAACTGGCTCAGCTCCATCAAGTAGCAAGGTGGACTCTGGGGCTTGGCGAGCAGGTGGCACCAAGGGCTCCATGAGGCAGGGTGGAATCCCACCTGGGCCAGGTCATGAGGGCTGGGCTGGGCTGTGCGGTGCTCTAGGGATAAGTCTGGAAAGCGCAGACCTGCCCTTGTCTCCTCCAGCGGCCTAGCCATGTCACCTCATTCTGAGTGAAACTCCCAGAGCACCCTCCTACTCCACAGGTCTCTGTCCTCCCTCAGAGGCTCAGGAAAGCAGAGGGCCACCAGGTGTGCACAGACACACACACACACCCAAGACACCTGGGTCAGACAGCCTATTTATCTCCCCACCCCCAACCTGACTCGCCCCTGGCAGTGTTCCCCTTGGGGTGAGGAGAGAAGGATGGGGAGGCATGAGAAAGGGCCGGCCTCTAGCAGGGGTGGAGACCAGTGTATCTATAAATGGACACGCCCCTGGGAAGCATCTTAGCACCCCAAAGATACCTGGTTCAACCCTCAGCATCCTGGCCAGAGACCTCCCTGCCGCTGTGGGCAGTGGGCACCCACAGGAGTGAGCTCTGAGTCCGAGTGTTACAGGAGAAGACCAGGCACTCCTCGGGCAGACACACAGCCACAGCATTGTTCCTGCCTCGACCATCTGTGCATGGAGAGATGGGCAGGGGCAGGAGCATGGTGACGACCCTGTCCTCGTGAACTTTATTACCCCGCGCATATGGATGCCACCTGCTGAGTGTGGCTGAGGGGCCATGGAGTCCCAGTGTGCCAATGAAAGGCTGTGGCCAGTAAAAGCAAGGGGCCTGTCCAGAGTCCCTCAGCTGGTCAAAACTGGTCAAAAGCTCCCCTCCCTCACCAGTCCGCAGCCCAGTGGCCACCCACAGAGCTGAATTCCAGGGAGCAGCAGGCAGGCAGGGACTCCCTGGTCAGTAGGTTCAGCCATATCACTCACCCACCGGTCATGGTACTTCCCAAACCTGAGCCTCTGGCCCCAGCTGCCCATGCTGGCTCATGTCCCACACTGGCTTGAACTTGACCTTCTCCTGGGCTCTGTGTACTGGAGCCAGACCTAAGCCTGTCCCTGTCAAGGAGGAGAAGGAGGTGGCTAGAGTCAGGATTGCACCAGCAGAGGCCTCACGAGAGCAGCCCACGGGAACCTGGCTGCCTGGGGGTGGCCGCAGGGGCCTTTCAGATGGAAGGGGGCCTCTGCAAGATGAACAGCAGTGGGGCTGAAGGTAGGGCAGAGCAGAGAAACAGGAGAACCAGGGAACTGCATGCTTGGGGACAGGGCATTACAGGTCCTGATGGCCCATGGCATAGTGGAAGGAAGCAGCGTGAGACAGTGAGGAGGACGGGACTTGGGGGAGTTCAGCAACGGCGTGTATCCCTACAGCCTCACCCACATCCGTCACCACCTATGAGACCTGCCAGACGTACGAGAGGCCCATCGCTTTCACCTCCCGCTCCCGCAAGCTCTGGATCCAGTTCAAATCCAACGAAGGCAACAGCGGTAAAGGGTTCCACGTGCCGTACGTTACCTATGACGGTAAGGGGCGACCATTCGGCCACAGCCCACTCTGTACCAGCCAAGGCTGGGCCCTGGGAACTAGAGACGAGTCACATACCCCTGTCTTTTGGCAGAGCACAGACTCAGGAAAAAAAAACTTCCTGAGGACCAGGCGCAGGGGCCAGAGGGGTGTGGACACAGATGAGACAGGGAACCAACCATTGGTAGTGAGCTTCAAGTGAGGTGCCACCCCACCAGGGTGTACAAGGTTAAAATAGGGACAGCTAAGCCACCAGGAGGGCAAAGCAGGTGGAGGGGACCCCCCAGGAACAAAGGCTGAGAGGCAGAGCTACATCCAGCCGCCACCAGTTGCCCGAGGCAGGGCCAGGGAGCTGGGGAGGACAGAGGCAGAGACGGGAAGTGTGAGGTCTGAAGCCCCTGGCCTTCCCTCTCCCTGCCGACCGGCTCCCCAGAGGACTACCAGCAACTGATCGAAGACATCGTTCGTGATGGGCGCTTGTACGCCTCGGAGAATCACCAGGAGATTTTGAAAGTGAGTTTGTCTGAAGGGAAATCCCCACGGCTCTGGGGAAGTGCCCTGACAGTGGTTATCCCTAATTCTTGGAGAAGAGGGGGGTGACGGGAAAGGGGGAACAGGAGAGACCGGTCAAGAGCCTCAACATGAGGACTGGACCTAGCTGGTCCCCATCACCCCCAGTTCAGGATGTCTGGGACAAGCTGGCTGCTAAGGAGATGGGGACCGAGACCTGGTGATAGAGCCCTGGGCATGGTCTTTGCCCAAGGTTCTTGGCCTCACTTCCCTTGTCTGTGAAATGAGGGTGGCTCAACACTGGAATCCACACAATGCCACTGCCACTTTCAGCCACAGAGACTGGACTCCCACCTCCTTTTGCAGCCTTGAGAAGCAGGGTCTCTAGTGCTCACCCAGCCGTCACTAGCCAGAGGTCCACAGACCTGGCTCTCACTCTGTAGGGCCAGACTTGGAGATCTGCTCCAGCTGGGGTGAGCCCTGGCTCAGCAGTGTTTCCAGCCCTGGAGGGGTCAAGAGCAGGGCTGAGGCCACACACGCCTGTCCCTGTCCCGTTCCTGCTCAGCTGTCTCCACGTCTGAGCAAAGAATCAATCTCGGTGCCAAGGACAGATTTAGTGGGACTCTTCCAATCCCAGCTGGTGGTGCTGAGCATAGCGGGAGCTTGAAAGGCACGTGTTGGCCAGACCACTGTCCACAAGTCCCTGGTTTCTTTCTGAGACTACTATTCAATCTATTTGAAACCAAAATCTTCTCCCCACCTGTGCCCCCCTCAGAGTACCCCCCCCCGGGTGTTTAAGAATGAAGTGACCAAACCTCGCCCATGGCCTTCCCATATCTTGCAGGACAAAAAGTTAATCAAGGCCCTCTTTGACGTGTTGGCACATCCTCAGAACTACTTCAAGTACACAGCCCAGGAGTCCAAAGAGATGTTCCCTCGGTCCTTCATCAAACTGCTGCGCTCCAAAGTGTCCCGATTCCTGCGGCCCTACAAATAACCCTCAGAGCTGTGCTGCTTGGGGATGGCAGGAGGAGGGGGAGGGAAGCGCACTTTCCCTCCACAGCAGGAGCTGAAAGGCGGCTCCCGGGCCTCCACCCAGGATGTGCACTTCCCGGCAAAGCCCACCGGCCCGTGGAGGGTCAGGACCAAGCCTAGGCCCCCTCAGTAGGGAAACACTGCTTCAGAAAGCCTTTGTCTGCCCTTCGCCTCTGTTTCCCAGGACACCATGAGCGGCCCCTCCTAAGCTGGGCCACTCCCGGGTCAGGTCACAGCCCACCTACCCCGTGGGGAACAGGATTGTGTGCCACTGGCCTGACCAATCAAGAGACAGGAGCGTGGCCACCACTCTCCCCTGCAGCCTCTGGGAGGTTTGGGTCATTGTCACCCACACAGGAAGCCAGGCCAGAAAAGAGGGGTGTATGCAGGCACCTTCTGGGGAATTGATAAGCCCGTGGCACTGCCTACAAGGCCACACACCCACCCTCACACCCTGCTAACTCCCCTAGCTATGGGCCCAGGACACGGAGCCATGTCGTGGGGCTGTGAGGACTCTGATAGACAGGACAGAGTCTCCAGGGGAGGAATGTGTAGGCTTGTGCTTTGCCTTGCTAGAACATCTAACGAAGTTCTCTCTCTCTATATATATAAATATAAATATAAAAATATATACTTCTATCTGTGGGTGGGAACTTCAGGAAGGTTCTCTTCAGCAACTGTAAATATTACTCATTGTTGCCAGCCTTCCTAGTGATTAAACTACTCCTCCCAACACTTGGCCTCTGCGTATGGGGAGGCTGTGCAACCCCAGACATAGGACACACTTGGACATGCTATTGAGTGTGAAGTCTTGGGGACCGGCTCACCTGCTGTGTTGGAGCACTGGCCCAGTCCCCTCACGAGCAACATCACTGCCCAACACAGCCGAAAGCAGCTTCCTCTCAGACCCTTTCCATGGGGTAGAGGGGCCCAGCCTAAAACCACAGAAAGGGGACTGGATCCAGTGACCTTGGGCTCTGCATGTCACCAGGATACAAGGCTTTTCTCATGGGAGCACTGGCTGTGCTGCCCTGGGGTGGGGGGGTCTCAGCAGCTATCCACTCCACTCATCATCGGACCAAGGATGAGGGAGAACAAGAGGCGGGCCAAGGCAGAGGCAGCCTGTTTGTCAGCATGGCCAGCCTCCTTACTGCTGCTTCGCCTCATAAAGAGAAAGAAGTCCCCAGTGTGGCCAAGCTGCATTGTCTTCTGCTGGGTTCAGTGGGGCCAGCACCTTGACAGAGGCCCTGCCTGCTCCTCAAACTGGTCTCGGTCAGCTGTAGGACGCATGTAGAAAATGTCTGTGTTTTTAACGTTAACAAATGTTGGAACTTCCAAGGAACACAGGAGGATTTTAAAATGAACTCCCAAGGATTTCTAGGCTGACAAGAAGCAGGCGTTTGAGAAAATCCACATGGCGTGTTGAAGACGGAAGGTGTCTGGGACAGGACAGCAAAATCTCGAGAGTCACCCCTTGGTGACAAGGCACAGTGGGTCATGTAGTTCAAAATCAGACTTGGGACTCAGGGACAAGCCACTGCCTGCAAAGCTGATGAGGCCACCCACCACCTTCTCCAGTCAAGTCCAGCAAATCTGTGGAGGGCAGCAGGTGGAGCCTCTGCATTTGGCCAGTAGATGTGGATCCATGGATGAGCGCCACCAGGGGACCACACTGCCTTTCTGTAGGATACAGTCACTGCAAGCCATAGTTCCAGAACGAAGCTCCCTCCTCCCGTCAAAAGAGACCAGAACCCTCCAGATGGAGCCCCGGGAACAGCTGCCCCAAGAGGACCCTGGAAGGGGCTTCCCTCAACGTCCCTGGTTCTTAGGAAAGGGGAGCCTACAGGAACTATGAAAGGAACTAGCTGATAAAATTGTGGAGGCCCGGATGTTCTATGAGGTGCCGTGTGCAAGCTGGAGAACCAGCAAAGTTGACAGTATGCAAGCCAGAGAAGCTGGGTGCTGGTGTAACCCCAGAGTCCAAAGGTCTGAGAACCAGAGGTGCCCATGTTGGTTAAGTGCCCCAGCTCCAGCAGAGCAAATTCACCTGCCCTCCAGCTTTGTCCCCTCCACTTGAGGATGCCACCCTCAGGGGTGAGGACAGGGCTTTACTCAGACTACTGGGTCATAGGCTCGTCTCTTCCAGACTTTCCCACAGCATACTGTCACCCTTGTTTTTCACCAGTTATCTTGGGCACAACCCAGCCCAGTCAAGCTGACACATCCAATTAGCCATCACACTTTTTAAGGCGGTGGGGGTTTTGGTTTTGGTCTTGGTGTGTTGTTTGTTTTTTTTGTTTGTTTTTTGGGTTGTTTTTTTTTTTTTTTTTTTTTTTTTTTTGGTAGGGTCTCACTTAGCCCAGGCTGACCTGGAAATCACTCTGTAGTTCCAGGATGTCCTCAAACTCACAGCGATCCTCCTACCTCTCTTTGCCTCCCAAAGTGCTGGGATTAAAGGTGTGTACCACCACATCTGGCTCTTGGGGTTTTGTTTTAAATCCTCTCTCACACACACACACATACACCAGAAAGAGCTCTTAAACTCTCCTAAATTCTGCCTGTAACTCCCAAGTGGCTTCAGGCAGTTGTCGCCCATGTGCACAGTAATCCATTCACCTCCCTCCCCTGACTTTCCACCGCCCTCACCCCACAGTGTCCACATCCTGTCCCCAGGGCAGAGCAGAACAGGAGCAGGTTCAGTGCCCATCTCTCATCCTTCTCATGGCCAAAGCCTTGCCACTGGGCAAGGACTGAGAGGGGCCCGTGATCCCTCCTGGTCCCACTCCTGGTAGAGAGCCTCCCCCCAGGGTAACCAGAAAACTTCAGCGGAAGTCGGAGAGAAAAACCAAGGGGTCCCCTGCCCAGGCTCCAGGAGATGGCCATCGTGTGGGACCTGGACGTGGCGACAACCCAGCACTCTTTCTGACCTGCCTTCCCAGCACCACGTGGTCCATAGCTTGGCAGAACCTAGCTATGGAGAGAGAGAGGGACTCTTCCTACGGATGGTGGCAGGCCCAGACCTTCGTCAGTGGATTCCGAGGAAGCAGCTGAGGATGGCTGCAGTGTGGCGCCTTGTTCGTCACCCAGAATGGGCTTTTGTTGTTGTTTGAGGGTTTTTGAGGCAGGCTGTCTCTCTAGGCCAGCTTGGCCTCTAACTCACACTAATCCTCCTACCTCGAGAGCTGGGATCACAGATGTGGGCCATCATGCCCGACTCCGAATGGGGCTTTCGAATGTCCCAGGTACTCTCGTCCGCCACAGTGCAACCGCTGATGGACGTCTCCTCTCCGTGCCTGGCTCCCTCCCGCTTTCCAAGCAGCGCAGCCAGTGAGTACCCACGGCCCCACGCGCCTCACTGGCCACCGATAGTGACCGTGTTCCCAAGCTCTGGCTTCTAAAGGACAGTCTGTCCTTCCTCGTCTTGGTGGCCAAGGTGGAGGGACCTTGCCCAGCTTCCTCTCCTGTTAGTTTGGGACACACGCATGAAATAGAACCAAAGCTGCAAAGTCCTCATGCAAAAGCTTTAAGAGAGAGTCTGCCTGCCTGCCCGCCTCCACCAGACTCCTGGTGGCACTCCTGGGTGCTTCTCAGAGCAACTGGCCTGTCAGAGTCAGGGCTGGAATGGGTCCAAAATGGACATTTGGGGAGCCAAGTGTTCTTCAGAGCCTCTACTGACCCCACCTCTCAGCAGAAAAGGAAGATTCATCCATCAAACATTTAGTGAGTACCTGCTGTGCACCGGCCAAGCACCTAGAAAGACTGACTGGAAAGCAATGCAGACTCATACAGGACAGTCCACCCAGGACAGCAGCCTCGCCCCACACGCCCAGCTCACCTGGTCCAGCCGAGAGCTGGTGTCTTCCTTCCTCCCCAGGGCCTCCAGCTGCTTTCCCTCCTAGCCCAAAGCTTGGGCACCCTGGCAAGCTGGATCTTACAGCTTTGCTTCACCAAAGATACACAGAATGGCAGCTCAATCCTTCTGCCATTTGAAATTTGTCTGTACTCCCCAAATCCCAACGGGAAGAAATGAAGGCAGGGGAAGCTGGTGGTCACTCATTCTGCTGGGAGCCAAACACTGAGCTGAGCCCCGTGGGTCCACATGCCCAGGTCCCCCAGACCTATGAAATGGATGGGCTCACCCATACTTCAAGTGTGGACATTGGACTCTGGGAGACCAAGTAACGTGCCCAAAAGAGGTGCATGGGGGTGGGAATCAAATTCAAGCCCACCTACCACTCATAGGAAATATCTCTGTGCTGTCAACCTGAAGTTGACAGGTTGGAATTTCATCTGGACCCGCATGGCAGTGGGGTATTGAAGACATAGGGTAAAGAGAGCCAGAGGCATGGAGAGCAGTTGACCTTGGTGGCGTCCCTTCCCTTTTTTTTCCTCCTGAGACAAGGTCCAGGCTGGCCTCAAACTCGTTACGTAGCTGAAGATGACTTTGCACTTATAATCCCCTCGATTCCACCTCGGAGTGAGCACCACAACACCCAGCCTCCCTCCCTCCTTAACACACACGTAAGAGAAGTCTTCTCTTACCAGGCGTGGTGGCACACGCCTTTAATCCCAGCAGAGGCAGCATAGGAGAGTCGCCATAAGTTTGAGGCTACCCTGAGAATATATAGTGAAGTCCAGGTCAGCCTGGGCTAGAGTGAGACCCTACCTCAAAAACCAGAAAATGAAAAAAAGAAGAAAAGGAAGGAAGGAGGGAAGGGAAGGAGGAAGGAAGGGGCTGGAGAGATGGCTTAGTGGTTAAGGCATTTGCCTGCAAAGCCAAAGGACCTCCATTCAATTCCCCAGGACCCACATAAGGCAGATGCACAAGGAGGTGCATGCATCTGGAGTTTGTTTGCAGTGGCTGGAGGCCCTGGTGCTCCAGTTCTCTTCCTCTCTCTCTCTCTCTCTTTCTCACTCTCTCAAATTTAAAAAAAAGAAAGACAAGACTTCTCTTGGGGCAGAGGAAAGGTCCTCACCATCCAGTCATGAGCTGGCATCACTGCCTGTGCCTGCATAGACCCAGAGGCACCCAGGCTTGCACATGAAAGCAAGGCCTGGTTCCTGAAGGCACACGCAGCAGGAGGGTGGGAGGTGGGGTAAGCAGGCTGGCTTTCCATTCCTGATGCCAGGTGGATCTGTAGAGGAAATACACTCTGTTGACACCAGAGCAGAGCAGAGCACACCAAGAGGAGCCGTCCACGGTGCTCTGGAAATGAGCCAACAGATTACATTGTGGTACTCCTGTGCCCCAACTTCCCCCTGGGCTTTTGAGGAGCCACCTGTCCGGGACTGGGCACAGCCCTCTTGCACGAGTGACCAATATCCACATGACCATGTTTGCCTTTTCGCTGCCTCACATACTCAAAGCTTTGTTCTCGCCGCCATGTTCTCCCATGTGCATGTATTTAAACACGTGTGGAATCACTTTAACAATAAACAGAAGTGAACCTAAGTATTGCTCTTTTCCCTAGTCACTAGAGGCCATAGTTGAGGATAGGGGAAAGCAACTAGAATCCAGAAAATAGAATAAGAAGTTACATGATTATAGGTCTGAGGAGATGGCTTAGTGGGGGAAAAGTGCTTGCTGTATGTTCTGATCCCCGTGCACCCTATAAATGTCAAGTGTGGTGCTGCGTGCCTGTAATCCCAGTAGCACTGGGAAGGCAAACACGGGAGGATCCACAGGGCGAGCTGGCCTGCTAGAATGGGTGATCGGTGAGCTCCAGGCCACTGAGAAACCCTGTCTCAGTAATAAAGTGGAGAGCAGTAGAAGAGGACATCAAATGTCACTGCAAGTCTCCACACGCACACGTGCGCACACACGTGCACACACATGCATATCCCCACACATGCATTCCATTAAAGAAATTGTATATTTTGCAAGGGCTGAAAGACAACATGAGGTCTGAATGTGGAGAGGCCACGAGCACTCAAAGGGAACACAAATTTGTCCCCAAGAGAGCTGTCAGTAAATCAAATGCCCATGATTCAAGTACCACATCACATAGCTAGCATGAAATAAAAGATGCTCTTTGAAAAACAATAAAAAAAAACAGGGCCTGGAGAGATGGCTTAGCGGTTAAGGCACCTGCCTGGTAAGCCTAAGAACCCGGTTCCAATCTCCATGTCCCACCTTTAGCCAGATGCAAAGAGACGCAAGGGCGCAATGCTGCACTTGCCCACAAGGGGGCGCACACATCTGGATTTCGTTCCACAGCAGCTGAGAGACTGCTGGCACGCCCATCTCTGTCTTCCTCTCCCTCTCTATCTGTTTCTCTCTGTGTCTCTCTCCAAAAATAAATAAAATAATAAAAATATTTTTAAAAATAAAAAACAGCTGGGTATGGTGGCGCACGCCTTTAATCCCAGCACTTGGGAGGCAGAGGTAGGAGGATGGCCATGAGTTTGAGGCCACCCTGAGACTACATAGTAAATTCCAGGTCAGCCTGAACTAGAGTGAGACCCAACCTCGAAAAACCAAAAAATAAAAATAAAAAATAAATAAATAAATAAAAAACAGGGTCTGGAGAGATGGCTTAGCGGTTAAGCGCTTGCCTGTGAAGCCTAAGGACCCTAGGTCGAGGTTCGATTCCCCAGGACCCATGTAAGCCAGATGCACAAGGTGGCACATGCATCTGGAGTTCGTTTGCAGTGGTTGGAGGCCCTAGCGCACCCATTCTCTATCTATCTATCTTCCTCTTTCTCTGTCACTCTCAGATAAATAAATTAATGAAATAGTTAAAAAATAAAAAACAAGCCGGTTGTGGTGGCACACACCTTTAATCCCAGCACTCGGGAGGCAGAGGTAGGAGGATCGCCGAGAGTTCGAGGCCACCCTGAGACTACATAGTTAATTCCAGGTCAGCCTGGGACAGAGTGAGACCCTACCTTGCAAAACCATAAATAAATAAATAAACAAATAAATAAATAAATAAATAAATAAATAAATAAATAGATAAATAGATAAAAAACAGGGCTGGAGAGATGGCTTAGGAGTTAAGGTGCTTGCTTGCAAAGCTTAAGAACCCATGTTCGACTCCCAGTACCCACATAAGCAAGATGTACAAGGTGGCACATGCCTGTGGAGTTCATTTGCAGTGGCAGGAGGCTCTGGTGTGCCCATTTTCTTTCTCTCTCTCTACTTCTCTCTTTAATAAATAAATTTTAAAAGGTGCAATTGAGAGCCTGGAGAGATGGCTTAGCGGTTAAGCGCTTGCCTGTGAAGCCTAAGGACCCCGGTTCAAGGCTCAATTCCCCAGGACCCACATAAGCCAGATGCATAAGGTGGCACATGCATCTGGAGTTCATTTCCAGTGGCTGGAGGCCCTGGCACGTCCATTCTCTATCTATCTGCCTCTTTCTCTTTCTGTCTGTCGCTCTCAAACAAATAAATAACAACAAAAAAAAAAGTGCAATTGGGCTAGAGAGATGGTTTAGTGGTTAAGGCACTTGTCTGCAAATCCAAAGGACACAGGTTCGATTCCCCAGGATCCATGGAAGCCAGATGCACAGGTGGTGCATGTATCTGGAGTTTGTTTGCAGCACCCATTCTTTCTCTTTCTCTTTCTCAAATAAAATTTTTATTTTTGTTATATTTTATTATTTATTTATTTGAGAGAGAGAGATACAGAAATAGGCAGGTAGAGAGAGAGAGAGAGAGAGAGAGAGAGAGAATGGGTGCGCCAGGGCCTCCAGCCACTGCAAACAAACTCCAGATGCATGCACCCCCTTGTGCATCTGGCTTACGTGGGTCCTGGAGAATCGAGCCTCAAACCGGGGTCCTTAGCCATCTCTCCAGCCCCCCCAAATAAAATTTTTAAAAAATATATTGTTTTTAAGCCAGCCGTGGTGGCACATGCCTTTAATCCCAGCACTCGGGGGGCAAAGGTAAGAGGATCACCATGAGCTCAAGGCCACCCTGAGACTACATAGTGAATTCCAGGTCAGCCTGAGCTACAGTGAAACCCTAACTTGAACACCCCCCCCCAAATTATATGTATCTCCAGCCCAAAACCTAGTTTAAACTGAATAAATTTACATTCCATTGCCAAACATAGACTGAATGGCCCAAGATATCTGACTTCTGGTGAACCACTCAAAAGAATGAGAGTGTTGCTCCCACCATCAGAGGTTCTGCGAGTCATCAAAGTGTGGTGTGTGTATAGTTTTAAAAATGGACAATTAAAGAATTTCCAAAATCGTTTTCTTGAAAGCTGCTAGTTTTTCTAGTGCATGATCTGTTCCTGTTAGCAACTTTGTAGTAAGTATAGTTTGCTACAGGATGGTTATAGAGTCTCCTTCTGTACTGATGAAAATATTCCAAAACTGGCTATGGCTTCCTAACCCTAAGCAAACTTAACTAAGGTACTGCCAGTAAGGGACTGCAAAGCCTAAGGAATCTGGGTCCTTAGGCTTCCCAAGCACATGCCTTAACTGCTAAGCCATCTCTCCATCCCTAATTGCACTCAACATCTCCACTGGTAAGAACATATTTTTTGTTTGGTTTTTTGAGGTAGGGTCTCACTCTAGCCCAGACTGACCTGGAATTCACTATGTATTCTCAGGGTGGCCTCAAACTCATGGCAATCATCTTACCTCTGCCTGCCAAGTGCTGGGATTAAAGGTGTGCACCACCACGTTTGGCTCAGAAAATAACTTTTGATGTTATATCTAGCTTTTTTTTTTTTTTTTTTTTGTGCCTCATGTAGCCCAGTCTGGCCTCAAATTCCTTATATAGCTAATGATGACCTTGAACCTCGGATCCTCCTTGTCTCTGCCTTCTGAGTGGTGGGATGACAGGTATGTATGTGGCACCACCACACCTTGTTTATGTGATGCTGGGGGTCAAACCCAGGGCTTCGTGCATACTAGGCAAACACTACCAACTGAGCTATATACCTCCAGCCCAACACCTAGTTTAAATTGAATAAATTTACATTCCATAGCCAAACATAGACTGAATGCCCAAAGATATCACAGCATCTGACTTCTGGTGAACCATTCAGAAGAATGAGAGCGTTGTTCCACCACCAGAGGTTCTGCAAGTCATCAAAGTGTGGTAGGAAGCCAGGCATGGAGGCACACGCCTGCCCATCACTTGGGAGGTAGAGGCAGGAAGATCAGCAGTTTGAGGCCAGTCTGTGCAGCATGAGATCCTGTCTCAAAAAAAGTAAATAAGGGGCTGGAGAGATGGCTTAGGGGTTAAGGCGCCTGTCTGCTAAGCCTAAGAACGCTGGTTCCAATGTCCAGCGGTTCCAATCTCCAGGTCCCACGTTTAGCCAGATGCAAAGTGACGCAATGCCGCAATTGACCACAAGGGGGCGCACGCATCTGGATTTCGTTCACAGCAGCTGAGAGACTGCTGGTGCGCCCATCTGTCTTCCTCTCCCTCTCTGTCTATCTCTGTCTGTCTCTCCAAAAATAAAAAATAAAAAAGTAAATAAGCTGGGAGGCAGAGGTAGGAGGATCATTGTGAGTTCAAGGCCACCCTGAGACCACATAGTGAATTCCAGGTTAGCCTGGGCTAGAGTGAGACCCTACCTTGAAAAACCAATAAATAGATAAATAAATAACAGGGGCTGGAGAGATGGCTCAGTGGTTGAGGCGCTTGTCTGCCAAGCCTAAACTCCCAGGTTCGATTCTCCAGGACCCACGTAAGCCATGCGTCTGGAGTTCGTTTGCAGTGGTTGGCTTCTCTCTCTCATAGAAATAAATAGTAACAGAAAACAAAGTTTGTGGCACATCCCCTGCAGGACAGACTGTCCCACCAGCAGCCCTGGCCGGTCCTCCCGACACCCCCTGCGGCACGCCCCCTGCGCGAGTGCGCACGCGCGGGCAGCTCCCGGCCCGCCCCTCCCCGGCGCCGATGCGCGCGCACCCCGCACAAGTCCCGGCGCTTCTTCCCCGGTCGGTGCCGCGCGCGGTGGGCGGGGCCGCGTACCATCCGGGAGAGGCGGGGCGACGGCGCCGGCGTCCCGGCGAGGGCGGGGCTCCGCATTTGGCGGCGGCGCGGGTGGCGGCACCATGGAAGCTGATCCCGGGCCGGAGCGCGACGGCCGGGGCGGGACGCCGGAGGAGAGCGCGCGGGCCCTGGCCGAGTTCGCGGCGCTGCACGGCCCCGCTCTGCGCGCCTCGGGCGTCCCCGAGCGGTACTGGGGCCGCCTCCTGCACAAGCTGGAGCACGAGGTGCGGGCCGGGGCGCCGGGGAAGCCTGTGCGGGAAGGGCGCGGCCCGAGGCGGGCCTGGGAGAGGGCGGAGGGAGCGGGAGCCGCGCGGTCGGGAGGATGGGGCCGGCCTCGCTTTGGGAAGGAGCTGGTCTTGGGGGCCAGAGAGGGACCCGCGTCGACCTGTGCCTGCGCCTTGAGCCTGCAGAGCCCGGGCGCGCTGGGACCTGGGGCCACCGTGCGCTTGGCTTCTTCTGTTGCATGCCGGCCTCACCGTCACCCAGCTTACAGATGAGAGTTTGTGGGGTTCAGTCCCTGGAGCGCTCATCCAGCCCAGTAAGAATAAGAACCCATGAGTTTGTGTAACTGATGGGTATGTGTAGAATTCTTTGGGGTTTGTTTCCTCGCACTTACAGGTCACCGTATTTGTAGCTATTTGTACATTAAGGAGAATGGAAGTCAGGACTTATAGGAGCTCCCCTATTTTTTGAGAGGATAGCCCCACCGCAGCTCTGACCTGCGCCTCCACCGGCTGACCCCGAGTTCTGGGTCCAGGCGTTGAAGCCAGCACAGCTGCTGAGCTGGTTCCTTAGCAGGAGGTAGGTGTCCCCACCTAGCTAAGAGTGCAGGAGGAGGGAGGCCCAGAGCCAAGAAGTTGTCAGGTCAGGAAGTAGGAGTCCTCTAAGCCTGGCTGGTGGATAGACACATTTCACACACCTTATATTTGATGGGCCAGATACCTGGAAGCATGCAGTGAGGGGTGCGTCGCAAGTCATTGGTGGAATGCTTGCATAGCATGCAGCAGGCCTTGGGTTCCACCCCCAGACACACCAGAAGAAAAGAAAAAGATACAGACGAGCATTTAATAGAAATTGGCATGTCATTTTGCTCTAAAGAGTTAGCCATTAAATACAGAAGAAGGACTGGAGAGATGGCTTAATGGTTAAGGTGCATGCCTGCGAAGCCTAAGGACCCAGGTTCGATTCTCCAGGTCCCACATAAGCCAGATGCACATGGTGGCCCATGCGTCCACAGTTCGTTTGCACTGGCTAGAGGCCCTGGATGCCCATTCTCTCACACACACTCTCCCTCCTCTATGTCTCTAATAAATAAATGAAAATAAAATCTGTAGATACAGAAGAAACAGTGGGGAGCCACAGCTCACAGTCAGCTGGGACATCATGGGGTGGGGAGGCTGCAGTAAAGTCCTGCGGTGGTGTCCTGTAGGTTAAGGTATTAAGTTCATTGTCTATTTACAGCGAGGTTAGCATACACAACCCCATTGTAGGTCAGAGCTTGTCTACACTCAGTTTCACAAAAGGTAGCTTGTCAGCAGCACCTCCTTATGGCAGTGTGTTTTGAGGTGGTGGATTCACTTTGCCCATATTGACCTTCCCTGCATTGTGACACTGCTTTCTGTGAACTTGCCCTGGTCCCCGGACCCGTGCCAAGGTGGAATTGGACTACTATGGGTTAGTGAGGATAAACGGGTGCCCATGTGCTGAGTGAAAAGAGCGCAGTTCTGGAATGCCCCAGGTCCTGCTCAGCTAGCCTCTGGGGAGAGCTGATCCTCATATCCAAGCAGGTCAGTCCCCACCTGCGCATGACCTCCATGTGGAAAGCAGAGATGATGAGACACAAGCGCCAGGTTCCCTTGGGAATAGAGGGGATGGGCTATAGCAGGAGAAATAAGGTGCTTTGGGCTGGAGAGATGGCTTAGCGGTCAAGGCGCCTGCCTGCTAAGCCTAAGAACGCCTGTTCCAATCTCCAGGTCCCACATTTAGCCAGATGCAAAGTGATGCAAGGGTGCAATGCTGCACTTGACCACAAGGGGGCTCACGCATCCGGACTTCGTTCACAGTGTCTGAGAGGCTGCTGGCACACCCATTCTCTGTCTTCCTCTCCCTCTCTCTGTCTCTCCAAAAAGAAAAAGAAAAAGAAAAAGAAATAAGATGCTTCAGCCAGTGCCCAGCATGTCCTTCTGCCCTCGGCCATTCTTCCTGTGGTGCCCCAGTCAGGAGCAGCGATTGTTTCCCCAGGCCCTTGCAAGCCGTTAAGGGCAGAGCTGAGTCACCACAATGCCAGACACAAACCTGCAGCCATTGTTGCAGACTGACCCCTGCTGCTGGTGCCCAGTAGGGACCTAGAGTGAGAGAAGGAGTGACAGGACCAGAGAGCCCTCCTCCCCAGCCAGGGGGACCAGCTCCTCAGAAAAGACTGGGAGTGTTTCAAAAACAACTACCAACTCCTAGTTGCTGGCACTCTGGTTATCTCCTTGGGGGCTACCCAATCCAAATGGGTGTGGGCTGGGCACATGCCACAGCAGCAAAAAGACCAGCCAGGATTGAGGTAGGCCTGCTGTGCCCCAGAAGGTCTGGGGTTTGGAGGCCTGGTGACACCTGAGTTATGGGCTCCAGTCTGGCACTGCTTCAGGAGTCCAAGGAGGCCTGGAGCCTGAGGCTGTGTGCTTGTTCTGCACCTGGGCACCACCCCAAACCCTCTGCTGTCCCTTGACTTCAGGCCAGTCTGTCTGTCTCCACCCTCCCGCCCCTTGGCTTGTCTTGCCTTTTCTCTGCCTGCAGTTCTGTCCCTCTGCCACCCTGGATCTGGAGCTCTCCTCTGTTTCTCCTCCTGCTCCAGAGCTGTCAACCCCACACTAGCTCACTCTGCTTACCACACGGAAGCTGGGCCTGACTTCTTAGCTGGTTTCTGACTGCCCCGGAGTAGTAGTAGCCATGTTGAGTCCCTGCTGTATGCTAGCGACTTATAGGCACCTTTTTATCCAATGAGTGAGTGTGTGTGTGTGTGTGTGTGTGTGTGTGTGTGTGTGTGTTTGAGGTAGGGTCTCACTCTAACCCAGGCTAGCCTGGAATTCACTATATAGTCTCAAGCTGGCCTCAGACTCACAGAGATCCTACCTCAGGCTCCCAAGTGCTGGGATTCAAGGCGTGCACCTCCACGCCCGGCCCTTTGCTGCAGTCTCACAGCTGTCCTGGACGGTAGGTGGTCACCCCCTTTCACAAGTGAAGAAACTGGCAGCCGGAGAAGTGTAAAGGCAGTGCTGGGCATGGAGAGAGGAGCCTCCTCCCATGCTTCCCTCCCAAAGGAGAACTCACCCTGGGCACAGGTCAACAAGGTTTGTTTCAGCAGGTGAGAAAACAAAAGCAGAAAGGAAGTGTGTCCCTTCCGGAATGGAGGGCGGACCAAGCCTAGTGCCAGGGACTGCGCTCCCTCCACTGTGCTGACGTAGGAATCTTGCCCCATTGATGCTCTTCCCTTAACCCACTGCCAGTCTTGAAATAAGTGATGGCTTTCTTGGAAGCCCTTTTACACACAGTGCAGTCTGTTACAATTAGATGCAGGAATATGTATAAAGCTCTAATGAAGAAGTTAACTAGGGGCTGGAGAGATGGCTTAGCGGTTAAGGCGTTTGCCTGCAAAGCCAAAGGATCCCAGTTCAATTCCCCAGGACCCACGTAAGCCAGATACACAAGGGGGCACATGCATCTGGAGTTCGTTTGCAGTGGCTGGAGGCCCTGATGTGTCCTCTGTGTGCTCCTAGCCAGAACCTGCCAAGGCGGGCTTTGATGTTTGTCCCAGAGCCCCGTACTTCTGCTTATCTTGTCAGTCTGGCTATCTTACACCAGCTGTAAGCCCTCTGCTTCTCTTCACCGGTGTTCCCGGCCTTGCTGCATAACAGTAGCAGTTGTCTTTAACTGTCACAGTGACAGCTAGTAAGGGCTTCTGCCACAGGCCAGGCCCTGTTCTAAGCCTTTTTGTACATAAAGCATTTAACCCTCCTGACAACCTTCTGAGGTACTCTCATACAGATGGTGAAACTGAGGCATAGAGTGGCTGAGTAACTTGTTCAAGGTTACATAAATAGATTGTAACAGAACTAAGGTTCGAATCACACAGGTGGGCTTCAGATTCCAAAGGCTTCTTCACTGGCTCATGACAGAGACACGGAGCATGGTGAGTGGCAGTCACTGGGACTTAAGAATAGGCTGGTGGGCCAGACGTGGTGGCGCACGCCTTTAATCCCAGCACTTGGGAGGCAGAGGTAGGAGGATCACCATGAGTTCAAGGCCACCCTGAGACTACACAGTGAATTCCAGGTCAGCCTGAGCTGGAGTGAAACCCTGCCTCAAAAAAACAAAACAAACAACAAAAAAAAAAAGGGAATAGGCTGATGGCTGGACATGGTGGCACATGCCCTTAATCCCAGCACTTGGGAGGCCGAGGTAAGAGAATCATCGTGAGTTCAAGGCTACCCTGAGACTCCACAGTGAATTACAGATCAGCCTGGGCTAGAGCAAGAAGAGGCTGACCTGTCCACTTTCCTAGCTGCTCCTGGCTCCCAGTCATCCTTGGCCTAAGAAACCCAAGGCCCATATGTTCCCTTCCCATCCTGCCCTGAGAATGGTCCTGGCCTCTCCGGCCATGCTTGCTGCTGGCACTGGTGGGGTATGAAGAAGGCTCTGGGGGCTGGAGAGATGACATAGCTGTTAAGGCACTTGCCTGCACAGCCTAAGAACCCATGTTTGGCTCTCCAGATCCCACGTAAGCCAGACGCACAGAGGTGAGGCAAGTGCAAGGTCACTGAGGCCCTGATGCACCAATTCTCACTCTCCGTGTGTGTGTGTGTGTGTGTGTGTGTGTGTGTGTGTGTGTGTCCCAAAAAAAGAAAAGAAGGCTCTTGTGGGTTGCTTCAACTGCCCTGGTATTAAGGAAGTTCCAGTGAAGGGTTGTACTCCAGGTCACCACCATCCTGATTTACCCGTTCACTGCCAGTGTCACCAGAGCCACGTTCTGCATCTGGGCCTCATTTTCCCTGTAAAGCAAGTGGGCTGGACTCACAACAACTCCGCAGGCATGTAGCCTCACCGACAAGCTGTGTCCTGCATGTGGTAGCACAGGAGACTGGGACAAAGATTTGGTCCCTGTGGCGTGTGAAGGGGCCTCAGTTCTCTCACCTGTCAGATTTTTCAGGGAGGTTGAGCAAGAAATGAGGCCCCACTCCTTGGGAATCTTCTATCCTCGCAGTCTTGCTGTGTCCTCAGACACAGGAGAGTGGCGAAATGGGGAGGTTAGAGGTAGCGTCTTGTGCCCACATCCTGCTGTGCTCTGGCCCCAGGTTTTCGATGCTGGGGAGATGTTTGGAATTATGCAAGTGGAGGAGATGGACGAGACTGAGGACGAGGCCACCGGGGAAGCTCGGCAGAAACAGCCCAACCCGGGAAGCGAACTGTGCTACAAGGTCATTGTGACCAGTGAGAGTGGACTCCAGGCTGACAACCCCAACAGGTAGGACCCAAGGCTAGGCCTGGCGTCCTTTTAGAGAGATTTCACCAAGACTTCTATCAAACCAGGCAATAACTGCAAGCACTGGCTGGCGGTGTTTCTACTGTGTTTACACCAGTGCCGTTGATGGTGCTCTGGGAACCAAGTTTGATGTGTTCTCAAAGAGCTTTCTTGTGTTGTTGCTGTCACAATGGGCCCACGACAAGGTGGGGCTATGACTTGCTTTTCTAAGGAGGGATCAGACACTCAGGAGAAGCACTTACACAAAGTCACTCAGCTTGCTTTTTTAAAATATACCTTATTTATGTGAGACAGAGAAAGAGGCAGAGAGAGAGAGAGAGAAAATGGGCACACCAGGGCTTCTAGCCACTGCAAATGAACTCCAGATGCATGCGCCCCCTTGTGCATCTGGCTTATGTGGGTCCTGGAGAGTCAAACTGGGATCCTTTGGCTTTGCAGGCAAATGCCTTAACCACTAAGCCATCCCTCCAGCCCCCTCAGCTTGCTCTTGAACCTACCTTGCCAAGGACCCTGGGGTTGTCCCAAGATCTGTTGACTCGGAAACCTGGAGAGGGGTCCCAAGGACCAGAGTAGGTCTGCAGGCCCTTTTATATTTATTTATTTTAAAGAAAGAATGGGCATGCCAGGGCCTGCAGCCACTGCAAATGAATTCCAGATGTGTGTGCCACCTTGTGCATCTGGCTTACATGGGTACTAGGGAATCGAACCTTGATCCTTAGGCTTCACAGGCAAGCGCCTTAACTGCTAAGCCATTTAGATCTCCAGCCTGCACTTTGCTGGCATTTGTTGGATTCTGCAGGGCTAAGTAAACTATAGGGCCCCTCTCCCCCCACACATAACACAACACCCCCAATGGCTACTCAGATCCAGGTATAAGTAACTCAGGCCCAGTGGCTGTTCCAAGAGCTTAGGTCACTGAGCCCAATACTCCTCTACCTATCAGCTAGGCTGGGACAGGTCTGGGGATGGAGCCCTGGGTTGGACCCCAAGTATTAATTGCAGTTCTCCCTGCTCCTGGGCCTTTCGTCCCTCTGAGTCTTTCGCACTTGCCGGGCCCCCAAAGCCCTCTGACTTGTCTGCACCACACCTACCTGTGTGTCACCTTTGCCATACAAGCTCGTGGTCGCCTCCAATGTACACCTTCAGAGGTGTACTGTCGCGCAGTCCTCCCCCCCCCCCCCCCGAGCCCAGAACACACCAACACCGCAGAAAACGCACGCACACTAGGATGGGTGCTCCTGAGCTTGTGAACCACCTATGACCTTGTACACTTGCTTCCCTCTCATTTTGTAAGGGGGGTGGAATCGGAGCTGCTGCCCATCGGGCACCTGTGCGTGGTTGGGAGGGCAAGTCCAGCCTCAGACTGTAGCCTGCGCAGCTCACCCACCTTGGTCTTGCTAGAGCTGTGCAGGCTCCAGGCACCTGTGTGTATGGGGGCTTGAAGCCCCTCCCACAGAGAGGCATGGATGCTGCCTGCAGTCCTGGGTGTGTGTGTGTGCGCGCGCATGCGCTCACCTGTGCACATGAGCAAATACTGTGCAGCTGTGCTTCTGCATGCCTGCCTGCTGCTGTTGCAGGTGTATAAGGCCTTAGCTTTCACTCAGTCCCTCAGGATGCACGGCAGTGTGAGCCTGTCCCTCAACAGCACAAAGCCAGGGGCTGATGCTCTTGGTGACTGCACTCAGCATGGCCGGCCTACTGGACATTTGGATGCAATGCTTGTGGTCATGTGGGAATTGACAATCCATGTTGCCCTGCTCTAGAGCCTGGAGAGGAGGGACTTGCTGAGAGCCCCGTACTGAGTGGGTGGCAGAGCAAGGGCCTCCTGGACCCTAAAACTGTGTGTAACTATGATTCTGGGGAAACCGAGTCTTGCGACAGTCCCAATCCTCCTTTTCCCCTGCTCCTCCTCCCCCTTCCTGCTGGACCTGCACAACAGCTCATGCTTGGCCTCTGCCCGCAGCATCTTCCTCATCGACCACGCCTGGACATGTCGTGTGGAGCATGCCCGCCAGCAGCTCCAGCAGGTACCCGGGCTCCTGCACCGCATGGCCAACCTGATGGGCATCGAATTCCACGGTGAGGTGCCCAGCGCAGAAGCCGTGGCCCTGGTGCTGGAGGAGATGTGGAAATTCAACCAGACCTACCAGCTGGCCCATGGGGTGAGTAGATGCTGGTACCCAGGAGGGGGGCAGCCACAGTGAGCAGACTCGCTTTCTTCCTTGGCTGGAGGAAACCCCACCCACTCGGTTCCTGTGGCTTCATCAGGGCTGTGTCTGGGGGCCCTGGGGCCCACCCAGTCTTTGCACCCACGGGACACAGCCATCTCTCAGAACCCTAAACTTGTGCTCAGGTGACTCAGCTGCCCCCTCCCTGGCCCCTTGCAACCACATCACCTCCACAGTTCTTCACCACCCTTGGGGAGAAGAGTGGAGCCCCTCGGGCACATCTCAGGCCTGCGTCTGGCATGCCTGCCACTCCCACTCCAGGTTCATTCTCCAAACTCCAGCCCCTCCTCACCTTTACCTTGGGAAAAGCCATGCTGGGATCTTAAGGTTCAGCCAGGGAGCCTTCCTTGAACTACAGCCTCCCATGACACTGCGTATGCAGGCACTAGGCCCAGTTCATTGTCTCCATGGCCCTGTGTGCTGCGGTTACTATGCCATGCTACACAGGCCTTCATCCTGTCAGCAAGGGCAAGGCCCTGTCCAGGAGGCCAGAGCTGCATAAAAGAGCAGTGGACCTTCCAGGCTCAGGAGAACAGAGCTGAGATGGACAGTAATTGATTGATTGATTGGGGTGCACATGTGGGGGCAGCAGGTGAGTGGGCACATGGCTGAGAGTTGCCATTGCACCCCGCTGCAGACAGCCGAGGAGAAGGTGCCAGTGTGGTACATCATGGATGAGTTTGGCTCGCGCATCCAGCACGCAGACATACCCAGCTTTGCCACTGCACCCTTCTTCTACATGCCCCAGCAGGTGGCCTACACACTACTGTGGCCCCTAAGGGATCTGGACACAGGAGGTAAGTCGGGTGCCTGCCCACCCTACAAGATGGGCCTCGGGAGAGCCTCTTACTACCCCTGCTGATGGGCACGCATGTCTTGGCGCAGAGGAGGTGACCCGGGACTTTGCCTACGGAGAGGCAGACCCTCTGATCCGGAAATGCATGCTGCTACCCTGGGCCCCCGCCGACATGCTGGACCTCAGTTCTTCCACGCCTGAGCCACCCACGGAGTACTATCAGGTGTGGCACTCCACCTGCAGCCCTGGGCCTGCGAGCTTGGTGGCTTCTGGAATATTCTCCATCCATCCCTGTTCCAGATGTTACTAGATGCCAGGCTCCAACTGGCTGCTGTGGGGGGAGGGGAGCATCTGGGGGGGCACCCGAGGGGGCTCACCGTGAGCCTGAGCCAGCTGCCTGTGTCCTCATCCAAGCTGCAGACCACCTGGGCTTAGGAGTTGTCCTTCCAGAGGGCTGGGCACGTGGGGCTGGTCATCCCGAGTGGGGGGGGGGGGCGGAGATGAGGACCATGCAGTTCTGCTGTGTCCCTCTTCGTTATCACATCACACCTCCCTCCACAGGGACAGGATGACACTACAGTTGTCCCTCTGTGTCCATGGGGATGGGTTCCAGGCCCCCACAGATACCGAATTCTATGAATGCTCAAGTCCTTCGGGGTGTGCCATAGTGCTTACCTGACCTGTGTGCTTTGAGCATCTCTAGATTGCTGTAAGACCCACTGCTGTGGGAACAGTCATTACATTATCTAGGGAATGATGGCAAGGAAGATCATCTATATATACTTGGTATAGTGGGTCCTGGGGAATCGAGCCTGGGTCCTTAGGCTTCACAGCAAGCGCCCTAACCACTAAGCTATCTCTCCAGCCCATTTTTCAAATGTTTTTTTAATATTTTTTTTATTTAGTTAATAATTTGAGAGAGAGAGAGAGAGAGATACAGAAATAGGCAGGTAGAGAGAGAGAGACAGAATGGGCGCACCAGGGCCTCTAGCCACTGCAAACGAACTCCAGATACATGCGCCCCCTTATGCATCTGGCTTACGTGGGTCCTGGAGAATCAAGCCTCGAACCAGGATCCTTAGGCTTCACAGGCAATCGTTTAACCACTAAGCCATCTCTCCAGCCCTTTTCAAATGTTTTGGTTTTTTTTTTTTTTTTTTTGGTTTTTCGAGGTAGGGTCTCACTCTGGCCCAGGCTGACCTGGAATTAACTATGTAGTCTCAGGGTGGCCTTGAACTCACGGTGATCCTCCTACCTCTGCCTCCCAAGTGCTGGGATTAAAGGCATGCGCCACCACGCCCGGCCCTTTTCAAATGTTTTTAACTCACTGTTGGTTGGCTCTGAAAATGTGAAGCAGACAGATACTGGGGGCGGGGGAGGGGGGGCTGTATTGTGTATTTCCCAGCACATAGCAGGTCCTCCAAGAATCCTCACTGTCACTATTATTGCTAGCAAAGTTATTTGGGATCATTCAGGGCCCCACCTGGACCCAGAAGTCAGGAGTGCCTGGCTGGGACCATGGGACTGCACATGATTTGAGATGCAGCCCTGCCACCCTTCTGTGTACATGCTACATAGCACTTCATGGATGGGCTGGCTCTCCCATGTCCTCATGTCCTTAGAATAGCTCCATACTTCTACTGATCATGAGAAAACAGGTCACACAGCTGGAGGGAGAGCTCTAAAACCCAGAAGGCATTAGCTGAGGGGCAGCGCAACAAACCTAGTCCCATTGTGCTTGAGGCCGCCCTGCAGATATGCAGCCAGCTGCTGCCTACCAAGTGCCTCAGAAGTTCTGTGGATTAAGCGAGTTATCTCAAGATCTCATGGAAGCTCAGGGATGCTAACTGCCTGGGAGAGTTGCTGAGTGGTAGCCAGAGTCATGTGGCATTTCACTGAAGCCAGCAAGACTGAGGAAGCTGCCGTGCTGTGCAGTGCCATGCCAGTGGTTCAGGGTTGGGCATCACAGCCTCCTATAGCAGCACCCAGTCAAAAATTAGGGAGCACATAACCAAAAAGAAAAGAAAAAAAGAGCCAGGCATGGTGGCGCACACCTTTGGTCCCAGCACCCAAGAGGCAGAGATAAGAGGATCACTGTGAGTTCAAGGCCACCCTGAGACTACATAGTTAATTCCAGGTCAGCCTGCGCCAGAGAGATCCTACCCTGAAAAACCAAAAATAAAAGGGCGGGGGGGGGGGGAAGAATTGGGGATCACAGACCTGTGGTGCTTAAGATGAAGCATGGAGCTGACCAGGGATAGTCACGCTGGCCTGCAGCTGTCTGGCAGTGGACATAGGCTTAGCACTCTCCTTGCAGAGCTGCTGTGGTGGGAAGGAGGAGCAGGGGCGAGGCTCCCCTCACCTGAAACCTCAGGACCATGGGGACCAGGCTTGATGACAAGTGACTCACCTCATGGCTCAGTGGCTTGACACAGCGAATGTTTCTTACCTCCTCCAGTTTCTGTGGGGCAGGACTTGGGGATCACAGTCAGCAAGTACATCCGGGTCGATGGCTCCTGGCCTGAAGGCTGCAGTCTGAGGCTTCCTGGAGCTGAGCCTTGGTTTCTGTGTGGCACTGTGGGGGCAGCCAGTGCCTCTCATGGGGACCGCTCTGTGTTGAGTGTCCCCAGAGTGTGGTGGCTAGCTTTGGCTGGAATGAGTGGTCCAAGAACAGGCAGGAGGAAGCTGTGAGGCCTGTGGCCTGGTCTCAGAGGCACCATGACCACGTCCTCTGTCTGGTGATCATGAGCAGCTCCTTGGGTCCAGCCCACACCCCGACAGACTAAGCTCATGCCAGGGGCCATCAGTCTGTGGACATGTTCTAACCTGTCAAGCAGCTTAAACTCGGAGCAGCCCTCAGGCTCCCCTAGGACCAGGCAGCCCCTCCTGGCACAGGCTTGGCACATCCTGCCACCTGTGGTTGGAGCACTGAGAAGCAGAACAGTGTATATCTTATTCTGAACCTGAGTGCCTTCGAGTCCAGAGCCTCGGGGTGGGGTGGTCAGGGCCTGTGCCATGTGCTGAGTGTAACAGGCTCCAAAGGACGTGTCCTGATCTGCCGCATCAGGGAGGTGCATGGCCACTTCTCCCTCCATTGAGCTCTGTTCTGCCTCGGGTGTTTTTCCTTCTAGGCCATTTTGGAGGAAAACAAGGAGAAGCTGCCACTTGCCATCAGCCCAGCAGAGCACCCCCACAACCACGTCTTTAAGTAAGTGCGTGACCCATTCTCTGCTTGAGCTTCGTCTTGCTCCGCCAGTGTCTCCCACATTCACCATGGTTTCCAGGTCGCAGAGCAGGGTCTGGCACACAGGCTCCAGTCATTCAGCTCTGTCCTGGAGGCTTGAAGTCAAGTCTGGCCACATTGGTGACAGCACCAGGTGTAGAGTGTTTAGGACCACAGAGAAAATACTGGAAAGTGAGAGAGGGCTACCTGGAAGAGGCAGACGTTAACCACTCTGGGAAGTTCAAAACAGTCAGATACATGGGTGCATTCCTGGGATTGCAGCACTTGGGTGGCTGAGGCACAAGTCTGTCACAAGTTACACACAAGCTGGGTGTGGTGGCGCATATCTTTGATCCCAGCACTCAGGAGATAGATAGGATCACCATGAGTTTGAGGCCACCCTAAGACTACATAGTGAATTCCAGGTCAGCCTGGGCTAGAGCAAGACCCTACTTCGAAACCAAAAAAAGGGATCTGGGTGTGGTGGCACATGCCTTTAATCTCAGTACTTGGGAGGCAGAGGTAGGAGGATCACCATGAGTTCAAGGCCACCCTGAGACTACATAGTGAATTCAAGGTCAGCCTGGGCTAAAGTGAGACCTTACCTTGAAAAAACAAAAAAAAATTGAAAATTGAACAGGAAAAAAGAAAAACACAAGTGGGCTGCCAGGAGTCCCAGGAATGGAGGGGTGTGGGCTGGTGGCGTCTAGGCCATGCTCCCTGCAGAAGCAGAGTCACTCCTACTGGGAAGGGAGCCAAGGAGTGGGGAGCCACGCCCATCTAGCACTGAACAGGCCACCAGACCTCTCTTCATGAGAGACTTGCCTGTGGCCGCCATATATCACCCCTAGACTGCCCAAACCTGGTCCAGCTAGAACTAGGCAGTGTGCTCCACTGTGTCCCCTCTGCAAGGTTCTGGGGGTGTCCTCCCTCTGCTGGGCTAGAGCCCTAGCCAAGGACCCATCCTCAGACACAGATCTAGCTGTGACCCCTAATTGTGTCCCTGACTCTGCTGGAGCAGAAAGTAGCGACAGGTCCTCCTGCTCGCGGTCATGTTGCATAGTCCCTCCAAACACTGGCAGTGGACTGCCTGGTGCCAGACCCACCTCGGTGGGGCCGTGCTTTGCATCTGACTCTTCTCCCTGCAACACTTCCCCCTGGCTGCCACCTGCCCAGCTCCTCTGCCATTGGACCCTTCTGCCTTCACAGTAGGCACAGTTCCTTCAAAAGTGTGGCCACCTGCAGTGTCCCCAGTATGTTGGGCTCCCAGGCCACTTGCCTCGACCATCCACTGGCCTGCAGGAGGCTTGCTGATTTGGGGAGCACTGCAGGACACTGGCTTCCTTCTCCATGGGCTGCCTTGTCTTGTTCATGGGGGACTGGGGATTTGGTGGTTTTCACGTGGACCCAGCATCCACCCGACCACCCTGTTTCGTTCTGACAACTAGTGTGAAGCAGGCTTCGCAGTCACATGGGAATCTGAGGACATCGGGGCACAAGTGGCCCCGACTCTCAGGACCTGGGCAGAGGAAGCCAATCTAGTCCCAGGCTGTTGACTTCCAGCCTGGAGCCCAGTACTCGCCTGGGCCTCTCGGGCTCGGAGCCTGGGGCAGTGCTCACTGGAGCCTTCCTGCAGAGTCCACACAGATGTGCGGCAGGTGCTCAGCCACCTCACCCACCCGCGCTTCACCTTCACCGAGAACGAGGCTGACGCTGACATCCTCTACAACTTCTCACACTTCAAGGACTACAGGTGGGCACCTCACAGCCCTCCGTGTGCCTTCTGACCCAGAGCCCTTGGCCATCTACCACCCTCCCCAGAGCCCTGAGCTACCCTCTTTAAAAGGTTGGCTACACCACATCTGCCCACAGGAGGCTCAGCCAGGAGAGACCGCAGGTCCTGCTGAACCAGTTCCCCTGTGAGAACCTGCTGACGGTGAAGGACTGTCTGGCCTCCATTGCACGCAGGGTTGGGGGGCCTGAGGGTCCCCGCTGGCTGCCCCGCACATTCAATCTGCGTACTGAGCTGCCTCAGTTTGTCAGCTACTTCCAGCAGCGGGAGAGGCGGTAAGCACCCCAGATGGCTGGGCAAAAGGGTGTCCCATCACACTCCTGCAGCGTCCTCACCCATGCCCACTCTGCCCTTAGCAGAGGGCTGCTGTGCGCATGCACGTGAGTGCTGAGCCCACATACTCTCTGCTTCTTAGTGCTGGCACAGGTTAGACGTCCTGAGTCCCCAGGGTCCCTGCAGCACTTCCCTGGGCCATTCTGCCACCTGGTGCTGAGGACATGTTGCCTGGGAGACAGGCCTCAGGATGCAGCTGAGCTAGCCCTCTGTTCTCCCACCCAGGGGTGAGGACAACCACTGGATCTGCAAGCCCTGGAACCTTGCCCGCAGCCTGGACACTCACGTCACCAAGAACCTCCACAGCATCATCCGGCACCGAGAGAGCACCCCCAAGGTAAGGCTGCAGCTCTGTGTGCCCAAGGGGCTTGGAACTCGGGCAGGGACACTAAGGAACTGTGTTGAGACCTCTGCAGATAGGCTGAGGGGTTGTGAAAACCAGTAGCTTGCAGTCCCCTCAGCTTGTGGGTGTCCCCAGGGATGAAATGTCCATAGGCCATACTGGGGGAAGGGATTCTCAGGACACCTGGGCATGGCCACAGTGGTGGGACATGTATATTGCAGAGGCAGAAGGAAATGGGCTGAGGACAGTCACTATGGGGACTGGGGCAGTTAGATGGGAGTGGATGGAGGTACAGGTGAGATTTCTGTTTTCAAGACCTGAACTGGCAGGATTTCTTCCTCCTTCCATTAAAGTAGGGGTGAATATAAATTTTCCACACCCTGAGCTGGAGAGATGGTTTAGCGGTTAAGGTGCTCACCCACTAAGCCTAAGGACCCAGGTTCCATTCCCCAGAACCCACGTAAGCCAGATACACAGGTGATCATGAGTCTGGAGTTCGTTTGCAGTGGCTAGAGGCCCTAGTGTGCCCATTCTCTCCCTCTCTGCCCTCTGTCAAATAAATATATGTGTATTTTTTTTAATTTTTCACATGCTAGCTAGGGTTGAAAAGGCAGGAGGAGCCAGGCATGGTGGCATACACCTTTAATCCCAGCACTTTTTTTTTTTTTTTAGGAAGATTGCTTTGCTGGCAGTTCAAATCCCAGCCAATTCCAGGTCAGCCTGGGCTAAAGTGAGACCCTACATCACAAAAACAAAAAAGGAGGAGCAGAGGACCCCATGGCTAGCTGTAGTGGTGCGGGTTCAAGGTCCTTCTGTGAACACAGAGGGGGGAGCCTGAGAGATGCGGGAAACTGGAGTGTCCACGTCTGTCCATCCCCCAGGTGGTGTCCAAGTACATAGAAAGTCCTGTTCTGTTCCATCGAGAAGACGTGGGACACGTCAAGTTCGACATCCGCTACATCGTGCTGCTGCGCTCAGTGCAGCCACTGAGGTTGTTCGTGTATAACGTGTTCTGGCTGCGGTTCTCCAACCGGTGAGTGGGACTGGCTTGAAACCAGGCACAGGAGGGGCGCGGTGAGGGGACCCTGGCCTTCACTGTGGGGCCACAAAGCCTGCTGGACTCCTGTCTCCTCACTCACCCAGCCTGCAGCCCTTTGGTATGCAGTGATGACTTGCTCTCTTCGGTGGATGTGACATTCTTATGAGCTAGGTGTCAGTCCACAGTCATGCCCTGCAGAAAATCTCCACAGCGTGTAGCTCACCCTGACCCCTGCTCTGAGTCGGCCAGGGCCATCCACCATACAGACAGGAGCAGAGCCCAGCCACCAACAGGAAGGTCCGGTCACCGCGCAGCTGCCCCGTGTGAGTTCGGAACCCCACGTGCTCATCTCTCCGCCTGTCCTCCAGGGCCTTCGCGCTCAATGACCTGGACGATTATGAGAAGCATTTCACCGTCATGAACTATGACCCGGATGTGGTGCTGAAGCAGGTAGGGCTTGGCGGGGCCTGAGAGCAAAGTGTAGGTTCCTGCTGAGGAAGCCTTTCAAGCAGCCTGAGACTGCACTGGGGTCACAAGAGTCCTAAAGAGCACAGCTGTGTTGAAGATGGAGGATGTGGTCCCCCTTGGGTTACCAGGGAGTAAGGGCTGGACAGGGCTCCGGGCAGCAGGGAAGGGCTCCCTCCCTGGTGAAGTGTCAAATCAGTCAGCGTGCTGGGACAGGAAGGCGCAGACACCAGGAGCCAGCTCTGGGTACTAGGAGGAAGGAGGCCACTGGATATGCAGTCCCAAAGTCCTCTCTGCCCTGCTGGCTGGCTAATGGACGTTTCAGACAGACACACACTGCCCTGCGTGACACGTGGGGAAAGGCATTGTGCCCTGCCAACACCTCCTCCCTCCTCACGATGTACGCTTGGTGGCTGTCTTTCCCAGGCAATCTGATTTCTTTGTGAGACTGTTCCATGTAGCCAAGCTGCCCTTGAACACTCAGTTCTCCTGCCTCTGCCTCTCCAGTGCTGCACCACACCTGGTTTCAGTGTCATGTAACATTTAGTGTAGTGGAGGGGGCTGGCACAGAGCAGTGACCCAGGTGGCCCTGCAGAGCAGGTCTGGGTTCTGTCTCCAGCCATCAGAGCCAGGCCTGGCAGCCCCCTGGTCCCTCAGCCTTCGCTGCCTCACTTGAGCCTCGATGCAACCCTGAGAAGTCAGTAGGCTGAGCAGGACTTGCCCCTCCCCCCTTTCACAAAAGAGGAAACTAAGGCTCAGAGAAATTTGCCTACTTCAGTCTCCTGCTCTCACTTGTATCTGAGGGCTGGGGCTGGACACTGTCCTGTGTGGCTGACCCCTTGTGACCCCAATGAGTATGAGAAGTTCCAGGGCAGGAGCAGCCCCTCCCCACACACACCCAGCCTGTGTCTGTTGCAGGTGCATTATGACGAGTTCATCCCCCAGTTTGAAAAGCAGTACCCGGAGTTTTCCTGGAGTGGTGTCCAGGTGAGTCATGGGAGCCCCAGGGTCTTCCCTCAGATTTAGATTTAGGTGACTCATCCCCTTTCCCCACCCCCAGGCCCAAGTAGGGCAATGTGGGGGTTCTTCAGCAAGAAGAAGGAAGTGACCTGGAAAGAAATTTGGGGTGCCGTGGGACAGCCAGAGGGTGAGGCACTCTGCTGGCCCCAGGAATCCAAGCCTACTGGGGACTCAGGTGGAGCTGCCCTGTCCTGGAGCAGTCAGGGGCACTGAGGCAGGAGCTCAGCAGATTTGCAGTGACGCACGCTTGCCTTGCATGAGTGAGGTCCTGGGTTCCGTCTTTAACATCATGGAAAGAAAAAACCAGAGACTCCAGAACTGTGGAGACAGGTGTCAGGCTGGAGATTGCCGTGGCAGGCCTAAAGGATGAGCGAGGATGGCGGGAACAATCTTGACAGGCTGCTCTGGAGGCTAGTCCCAGAGCCAGGGACAAACAGGCCCCATGACAAGCTTCCCACATCCCCAGGCTGAGATCTTCGGGGCCTTTAAAGAGCTGTTCCAGGTGGCATGTGCCAAACCGCCACCTCTGGGCCTGTGCAACTACCCTTCCTCCCGGGCCGTGTATGCTGTTGACCTCATGCTGAAGTGGGACAGCCATCCCGATGGTGAGAGGACCCCCCACCCCCTTTGCCCAGCCCTTCCCACCCAGCATCTTGGAAGGAAGACACACTGCCACCCCTTGATGCCAGCACTGTCTTTGGCTGTCCATGCACTACGGTTGCCAGGAAGTCCAGACTGGAGGGAGATCTTGGAGAAGAGCAGTCAGGCCGAGAGCCCACTGTGGGAACTGCAGCCCAGCATGTGCTCCGTCACAGGCCCAGCCTGTCCTCCCAGGAGCCACCACAGAGTCAGGTCACACTCCAAGTAATGAGCTGACAGTCTTACCTCCTCTCTCTCTGGCCACCAGGAAGGAAACTGATGCAGCCACAGATCCTGGAGGTGAACTTCAACCCTGACTGCGAACGGGCCTGCAAGTACCACCCCACCTTCTTCAATGACATCTTCAGCACCTTATTCCTGGACCAGCCCAGTGACTGCCATGTCACCCGCCTCCTCTAGACGCCCATGGTCCCTCTGCCTATGCTTGTGGGCTCCTTCCAACCTCAGCTCTGAGAGCTGCTTCTGCTGCCCCCGCCTCTTCTCTTCCTCCCCCGTTCCCTCCTCAGCCCAGTTCCTCTGCCCTCCTAAGCCTTCATACTTTGGGGTTCAGACCCACCCTGCAGGTCAGATCTGAACAGCAGAGGTGTCCCTGGGCCTGAGCACTGTGCCCAGGCCCTCCCACCACCCTCTACTCCTGTGTCTCCAGCTCAGCCGAGGGCTTTATTCCTGACATGAAGAGAGGTTTCTAGCCACCGTGTTTCTGTAGGCAGGAGAGGATGAGGTATTGCCCAGAAACATGTCTGGAGGGAAGCAGTTGGGGACCCTGTGTCACCCAGGGCCAGAAGTGCCTCTTCCAAAGTCTCTACCTTCCTATCCTGCAGCTGCCCCTGAGCAAGCAGGGTGTTAGCATCCCATGCTGCAACCCACAGGTTCCTGACAGGCCCCAGAACAGCCTGGGGAAAATGCTTGCCAACACTACCTTAGGCCCAGCCATCCTCAGCCAGAGCCTTTGCCAGTAAGCTGCCCAGCCATGTCTTCCCTTACCAGTCCCTTCTGGAAAGTTGGCCTGTCTCCATGGTCCTGGCTCACTGACACCCCACTGGGCCGCACCCTTCCTGGAGGAGATACGGTCTCTGGGGCCAAGAAGCTCCATGATAGAAGCCAGGCAGGGGGATGGTGGGGACATGTTAAGGCTAAGAAGATGCTTCTGGGGGAAAAAAAAAAAACAAAAAACTTTATGTTGAGGTCAGGCTGCCTTCTTCCAAAGTGTAGCATCAAAATAATGGGTATAGTGATTTTTCAACCTATAGGAAGGTGTGAAAAATTCTAGTTCCTTCTTGGGGTTTTTTGTTTGGTTTGGTTTTGGTTGTTCGAGGTAAGGTTTCACTCTAGCCCCGGCTTACCTGGAATTCACTATGTATTCTCAGGGTGGCCTCAAACTCATAGTGATCCTCCTACCTCTACCTCCAGAATGCTAGGATTAAAAGGCGTGCACCACCACGCTCCTTAATTTTGTTGCTGAAATTTGAAGTCAGCTGCTGGCATTTCTCCACAGCTGCCATGCACCTGAGCCAGCCTGCCAGGGGTGGGACTAGTTGGGGTGGGCTGGAGCCTCTGCTGCTTGGGCGAGTGGGACATCACGGTGGCCAGTACCCTTTCAAAGCTGAAAGTGACCCCTCTTAGCAAAACTGGATGTGGTTCTGCCTGTCGCCTGTGTGGGCATGCAGGCCACCACTTGGGGCGGGGCAGACACCTCCTAATTCTGCTTCTGGAGAGCGCCCGTCCCTCCCTGTCCTTTTCTACTGCAATAAAGTATGCCTTCTTTTACAACTGTCTTTCTCTCAGGGCCCAGGAAGCACAGGCTGGCCTCGGCTGGGGTGGCAGCTGTGTTCCCCCTCTGAAAGAAGGAAAAAGCTTTTAGGTCTCCAAGCCCAGTTTGATTCCCTAAGTCTTCTTGGAGGTGAGACCTGCACTGCCAATGTATAGGGAGTCCTGGGGCTTGTGGGAAATGGCATTCTCTATGCTGCCTGCTTGACCTGGCATAGGGATGAGGAACCCCGGACCAAAGGGGTGGTCAGGAGGGTTAGAAGGGCACCGACCCAGGTTGTGCAGCAGTGACACCCCCTGGTGGTCTTTGAGGATAAACTGCAAAAGGTGTGGTGGTGCACCCCCTTAATCCCAGCACTCTGGAGGCAGAGGTAGGATCACCACGAGTTCGAGGTCAGTCTAACAAAAAAAAAAAAAAAAAAAAGGGGAGAGCCACCCCAAGAGTGAGGCTGAGCTTAGGACCTCAATCTGTTGCTGGGGAGACACCCTACCATGGGTCTTGTTATGCCCTCGAGACGCCAAGTCCTTTGTCCAGAAGCCTACCCAGTGGTGCTTTTCCAGAGACTGGAAGACTGCAATAATCTCCATACATGTAGACAGTATACCATGATCTTTCCGCCTGATCGGCATGGGGGTTTTGCTGGCTCCTAATTCACCAGGAATCCAGGTGAGGCAGGGTGCAGGTGTGACCACTGGACTCCCCTATTTAAACAGGGCAGCTGGGTGTGGTGGCATAGGTCTTTCATCCCAGCACTCAGGAGGCAGAGGTAGGAGGATCGCTGTGAATTCAAGGCCACCGTGAGACTACATAGTGAATTCCAGGTCAGCCTGGGCTAGAGTGAGACCCTACCTCAAAAAAAGGGGAGGGCTGGGTGTGGTGGCGCACGCCTTTAATCCCAGCACTCAGGAGACAGAGGTAGGAGGATCGCCGAGAGTTCAAGGCCACCCTGAGACTACATAGTTAATTCCAGGTCTGCCTGGGCCAGAGTGAGACCCTACCTCAAAAAAAGGGGAGGGGCTGGAGACATGGTTTAGTGGTTAAGTCACTTGCCTATGACGCCCAAGGACCCAGGTTTGATTCCCCAGTAACCAGACATGCAAGTAGCCAGACATGCAAGTAGCCAGACATGCAAGGTTGCTCATGCATCTGGAGTTGGAGTTCATTTGCCATTCTCAAAAAAAAAAAAATTCCCCCCCTCAGGGTGGACTTAAACTCTCAGCGATCCTCCTACCTCTGCCTCCCAAGTGCTGGGATTAAACAATTTTTTAGCCGGGCGTGGTAGCGCACACCTTGATCTCAACACTCAGGAGGCAGAGGTAGGAGGATCACCGTCGAGGCCACCCTGAGACTATACAGTGGCTTCCAGGTCAGCCTGAGCCAGAGTGAGACCCTACCTCAGAAAATAAAAATGTAAAGACACCCTCTTCTCCACTCTTAGCTGTCCCTGTGCCTCCAGTCAGTGCTGCAGCCCCCAGGCACAGTTACAGAGACAGCATTCATCTCTGTAATATTTGAGGGTTCATCAGAGACTGGCACCCACCAGAGTTGGGCGTGTGGAGCAGCAGGTGCAGCAGAAGGAATCCCAGAGGCACAGCCCTCGGTGCCAGCCAGGGAAGCGTCCTCAGTGACGACAGGGATCCGGTGGTGGCCGGCTCAGTGTGGAGAGGCCGGTTTGCACACCCAGCCCCGAGTGGTCAGCCACAAATTGAAATAAACGTTTGAGACGCCTCACTCACCATGGCTCTCGGGCCAACAAATAGCCACCCACCCCATCTGGGCTATGTGACTAGCCTTGGTCGGCATGCCCGATGGCTAGCCAGCTGCGGACACAAGCAGTCTGATTGCTGCTGTGGAAAGGAGGCCCGGCCAGGACATCCAAACACCTCTAAGCCACGCCATCGAAAGGGAGCAGAACACGCCCTTCCCCGTCTACTGGCGAACGGGGAAAGCATCTGCCAGCGCTGATGTAGCAAGCCACCTGGTCCATTTCCACAGAGTGGTTTGTGGCCAGCAGGTGGGATGCAAATGGGCCAAGGGAATGAACTCTGCTGAGCGGCACCTCCCCCCACCCCCACGAAGTCTCAAGTGCACTTTCCCCGGCGTGCAGTAACAGGAGGGAGGCTGGGGTCAAAGTGCAAAGACAGTGCTGCACCCTTACTCAGGTAGTGCCTGAGTGCAAGCACCCTCACCCTGTCTCATGTATTCCCAGCTGCTGCTGCAGGGAGAGGGGGCTGGTCTCACTTTCCTCTTTGGCCTGCCTTGGCTGTGTAATGACCCCACTGACCACAGTGGGGAGCCTGCGGGCTCTTCCTCCACTATACCTGAAGTGAGAGAAGCTGCAAGGCATGGCTGCATCCCTTCAGAGTGGCCCAGCCGGTCTCCTAAGGCTATTGTGTCTGGGCACCTAGATAATTGGCAGCTTCAAGTCTAGGTGGGTCTTGGCCAGCAAGGTCTTGTCTTCGAGTGCTGGGGTCTGACACCCTCTTCCTCCCAGGTGGGGGTGTGGGGCCACCCTGAGGGAGAAGCTGGAGAACACACCCACACAGCCTCTGTCTGTCCCTACAGCCTGGGATCCCACCAAGTACAGAGACTGCTGCACAGGAAGTTGGAAATTTTATTTGGCTTGTAAAACCCCGTGTTGCAAAAGCACGCTTGGAGCAGTGTGGGAAGACGGGATTCGGTCCCGGGACAGGACTCAGCAAAGACCACCTCTGGAACCTGACGGTGACCCCCGCCCGGGGGCCAAGATCCAGGCGGACGAGCAGGCCTGGTGGCCATGCAAGCATGATGGCTGCCACCATCCATGGCGCCTGGCTGGCGATGCTGCACTCCTCGGCAGTCTGGGCGTCCTCACTCTGGAGGCCGCCGACCCCCCGGCCGGCCTTGGTTATTACGCCACACGTAGTAGTTGAGCATGGTGGCAAAGGCCAGCCAGGCCAGGTAGGGGTAGAGCAGGCGGGCAGCCGGCGGGCTCACCCGATGCCAGGCCACAGTCGTGGCAGTTGCTGCCCCGCTGATGAGCAAGAGATCTGCCAATGCCTGCAGAGACACGAGGACAGGAAAGCTGAGGCCCCACTTCTCCCTCGAGGCCTGGCCCTGTACCCAGCCTCAGTTTCCTCATCTGCTAAGTGAGTCATTCCTGCCTGGCCGTGCCATGTGCAGGGCGTACATGATGGTCTGGGTGGATGCCACATGTCCAAGGGTGAGGGAAGGCCTCAGCTCTCAAGACACATTATTAAGTGCTGTGCCCAGGAGGCCAGGGAGTGGGGCCAAGCCATAGGCTTGAGCACTCCACAGGTTCAGCAAGAATTCTCTTGTGGTGGGGCTGGTTGGGACTGGATCCCATGATACAGCCTTTTATATACATTGATCTTCCTGCCTTTCTCTGCCTTCCAAGTACTGGGTTACAGACGTGCATCACAGCACCGGATGGCAAGTATCATTCTTTTTTGTTTATTTTTGGTTTTTCAAGGTAGGGTCTCACTCTAGCTCAGGCTGACCTGGAATTCACTATGTAGTCTCAGGGTGCCTTGAACTCACGCCGATCCTCCTACCTCTGCCTCCTGAGTGCTGGGATTAAAGGTGTGCACCACCGTACCCAGCAAGAATCTTTTTTCTTTGTGTGTATGTATGTGTGGTATGCATGTATGTGTATGTTTGCATGTGTGTGGGCGCATATGCTCGTGTGAAGGTCAGAGGTCAACATCAGCTGTTTTCCTTGGTCACTCTCCACCTTATTCTTTGAGACAGGGTCTCTTGCTTAACCTACAGCTCACCAACTCATCTCTTTTGGCTAGGCAGTGAGCTCCAAGATGCCCTGTCTCCACCTTCCCAACTTTGGGATTACACGTATCTTATTTGGGTTCTGGGGATCTGAACTCAGATCCTCATGCATGAGTGGCAAGCACTTTACCCACTGAGCCAGCTCCCCAGCCCAAAGACTTTTGTTTGTTTGTTTGTTTGTTTGTTTGTTTGTTTGTTTGTTTGTTTGAGGTAGGGTCTCACTCTAGCCCAGGCTGACCTGGAATTCACTATGTAGTCTCAGGGTGGCCTCCAACTCAAGGTGATCCTCCTACCTCTGCCTCCCGAGTGCTGGGATTAAAGGCGTGCGCCACCACGACTAGCCCAAAGACCTTTTTAAGGAAAGACCATCCCGTGTGCTAACACGCCCAGGACCAGATTTAGGTGGACGTCCTATGCCGCAGTTCCTACACCCACATCCACAGCCCATCTGCTTCAACTAGGCCCTCGAGGCTCCTTCAGGAAAGGACAGTCAGCAGAGGGCTCCTGTTCACAGGCCCACCAAGAGCTGATTTCCTTTCTTACATAGTTCTCACTGTCACCCAGGCTGACCTCACAGTCTCTTGGCCTCAAGCAATCCCATCCCTCAGTCTCCTGAGTACTGAGACCCTAGGTAGCCCACCATGCCTGCTTATAGAAAGCTTCCAAAGAGATACTTGAGGGCTAGTGGGATGGCTTAGCGGTTAAGGCACTAGCCTTCAAAGCTAAAGGACCCAGGTTCGATTCCCCAGGACCCACGTAAGCCATATGCACAAGGTGGCACACACTTCTGGAGTGCCTTTGCAGCAGCTGAAGGCCCTGGTGCACCCATACTCTTATCTGCCTCTTTCTCTCTCAAATAAAAATAAAATATTTTAGCTGGGCGTGGTGGCACACACCTTTAATCCCAGCACTCGGGAGGCAGAGGTAGGATGATTGCCCTGAGTTTGAGGCCACCCTGAGACTACATAGTGAATTCCAGGTCAGCCTGAGCTAGAGTGAGACCCTACCTCGGAAAACCAAATAAATAAATAAATTTTTTAATATTTTTAAAAAAAGAGATGCTTGACTGCAAGCTGTGCACCCTGCTACCACCCAGTCACCTGCAGACACTGACTCCATCTCAGTCCGTGTGATGCCCATGTCCTCTCAGGGCTATCTCCAGGGAGCCAAGAACCAAGCCAAAGCCATACTCACCCAACCCATCTGCCGGGCTCCAAAGAAGACAGGGGGCCATGTCCAGTTCAGGGCCAGCTGACCAGTATAGAGACCCAAGGGAACCACAGCCTCCTCCGTGAACCCCCCCAGCTCTTTCCAGACCATGTAGGAACCATACCTGAAACAGAGGTCGCCGGTCAGGACACCATGGGGAGGGGAGGGGAGGGGAGGACCAGGACTCGCCCTGCCTCTGACTGCTCCAAGACCTCAGGGAAGTTGCTTAACCTCTGTGGGCCTTCATTTCTCCTAGGATTGCTTTGGGGATTTGAGTTAATGTAGCAACAGCACTTAGTGTGTTACTGAGCACACGAGAAACTCAGTAACTATTTGCCACTGTTATCAGTGCTTTGAAAGGGATGCCCATGATCCAGGCCAGTGAGGAGGAGGCTTAACTGCGGGGAGGGGGTGGGGGTACTTCACAGAACATGGACATCTGGGCTGGGCCTCAAGGATGAGTAGAAGTTCAAGTAGGAGGAAACACGATACCCAAAAGTTTGGAGGCCAGTGTGAGATGAGGGCTGGAGGACAAGAGGTAGCAAGCAGTCAGTGCCACAGGGCACCAGTCACACAGTGACGACAGCTGAGGAGGGCTTCTGAGAATGAACCACACTGGGGCCTGGCACTGTGCTGTCCAACTCGGGGGACCACATCACGTCACGTGGCTGCTGTCTGTCCATTGTGGCACATGTTGCCCATTGTCTATGCTGACCTTTACACACAGGACAGCTTCGGCGTGGTGAGCCATCAGGTGGCTCTCCCGGGAGCCAGGAGGAAAAATGCACAAGCCCTCACCCTCGCCCTCCTTCCTCCCTCACTGGACAAACAATGCCACCTCTGCCCCAGGCCTCCCACCGTGAAGGGACTCAATGACGTGTCCAGTCGGCGCCCACAGAGGACAGGGAAGCCCTACGTGACGCCAGCACCCACTTACCCCATGGCTGAATACAACGTGCCCCAGACAGGAGCCAGGGCCCAGCGGGGTGGATGCCAAGAGGGCTTCTGCAGGCTTGCATACCAACGGAGGCCCTCGCCACGCACAAAGTAGGCACCCACAAAGGCCCCCAGGTTGGGTGCCACTGTGAAGCCCACGGCAGGTACCCAGGGTGGAGCCATGATGGCTACTGAAGCTGCTGTTCCAGAAAGTTCTAAAAGAAAACACAGGAATGGGTGAATGCACTTTTAGGGGACCACAGAAGTCGGCCCCAATGTCCCCTTCAGCACCACCACAGAGGTCTGGTCCCCCAGGACCAACCAGGCCGTGGTTCCTGGGAGATGAAGCAGGGAAGACACTATGCTCCTGGCTCTGGTGGGCTCTTTCTTCTCAAACTCCTGCCCCTGCCCGGACGTGCCCACTGTGCCACCGCCCTGGCCCCTGACATAGCACTAGCTGCCCAGATCCCCTGTGCTCTCAGGACCTTGGGTCTCCTGGTGTGATCTCTGCTCTGACCCTGGCTCCAGGCCAGGTTAGGAAAGCTTCCCGCTCTGCCTCCCTGAGGCCAAATGTCCCTGGGGGTCCGGGAGGCTTGCGCACTATTGTCAAGCACTTCAGTTCTTCAATCATTCATTCATTCCTTGGGTGACTGGCAGCAGGCAAAGTTTGGTTTCCTCAAATCCCTGTTCCCCACTGACCCACTACAACCTCAGGGAAGTCACTCCAACCCTTGGGCCTTGGTTTCCCACTATGTACAGTGGGATATTGACACTGTGCCCTCCTTGGGCCCAGCCCAGGGCATAGCCCAGGAAGCATCTATGTAGGTGTGTCACCCCCACACCAGAGACCAGAGAGGAAGAGCACTTTGATAGAGGTCACCCAGCTCTGTGGGCCAGGCTCACAAAGCTACAGGACCTTCACAGCAGGGTCTCGGCCTCAGGCCCAGTGCTGCTCAGCTGAGGACTGGCGTCAAGCCCCCATGAGCAGAGATGGGAAGTCCAGTCATTAGCCACACATCCTTGCCCACAGTTCCAAGTTCATGAGATGCCAAGATTCACTGGGTGCTGAGGACCTACTAAGCACCCAGCAGCATGAGAACCTCTTAGTATGCAAAGCTTTCATGGACTGAGAGTCCATGCCAGCAAGGGATGCCAGGGTGGGCACCCAGGCCTAGCTCTGCCCTACCCACTTTGGGACCCTAAGCCACTCAACATCCTGACTGGTCCTCAATTTCCCCATGAGGCAGGAGGACTGCCATGAGTTCAAAACCAACTTAGGCCTATAGAGTTGAGTTCCAGGTCGGTCTGGGTCAGACACACTTGGAGGGAGGGAAATGGAGCACAGCTCCCACACACCAGTTGCAGCTGCAGAATCAAGGGTGTCTGTTTGCATTAGACACAAAGCCACACAAGCCACTTTAGGCCAGCCTACTTGTTGCAAGAACTATTGGTGGGGGCTGGAGAGATGGCTTAGGGGTAAAGGCGCCTGCCTCCTAAGCCTAAGAACACTTGTTCCAATCTCCAGCGGTTCCAATCTCCAGGTCCCACATTTAGCCAGATGCAAAGTGACCCAAGGGCGCAATGCCACACTTGACCACAAGGGGGCGCACACATCTGGATTTCGTTGGCAGCAGCTGAGACACTGCTGGCGCGCCCATCTCTATCTGTCTTCCTCTCTCTCTCTCTCTGTCTCTCTCAAAAAAAAAAAAAAATAAAAAAAAAAAGAACTATTGGTGGTGCTGAGGACCCATGGGGTAGGCAGGTCTGAGGAAGCAAGTAGCTTGGCTAAGAGGCCTTGAGGGGGCCGTGAACAAGAAGCTGCAGGAGTGGTGGGCAGTCGAGAGTGAAAATGCTACACGGGCAGGACTGCCAGGGGTCCTGGGGCCCCACAGGCTCAGGGAAATGCAAAACAACCCCTGTAATAAATAAATAACCCCTGGCATAAATAAAAAACCCCTGGATGTGGCTTAGTTCAGAGTTCCGGCCTAACATGCCTGATTCCCTAGGTTCAATGCCCAGTCTGGAGAAAACACACACACACACGCACACACACACACACTATGTCCCCTCCCCAACTCTATGGTCTACAGCTGTAACTCGGTGGTAGGCTGGGCACGGCGCTCCTAAGGCTGACTGAGTGTGCCTTTCCCAGCATGCGCTATTTGTCCCACACCAATGGCTCTTCACTCCCTTCCATAGAAGATCAAGGCTCGTGTGGCCTCTGTGACAGGCGTGGACATCCTGAACCTTGTGCGCAGCCCTCAGCAGAGGACATGCTCTGGTCTTCCTGCCATCTCAACCCTCAGCTCAAGCCTCAAGAGGAACAAGGGCCAACAGCACTCCAGTGCCCTTCCAAAGTGCCAGTCCTGAAAGGCAAAGAAAGATGGAAGATGTCCATGACCGGAGGGGATGAGACGTGACAAGGAAATTCACTAGGCCAAGGAGGCCACCTCTACAGAAAGGCAGTATCACAGGTCCTCGGCAGCTCCCTAACTCCCTGGCTGAGAAGCTGTGCTTCGGGAGCTGATGAGGACCCATGGGGCTCCAGTTGTGCACAAGCCACTTCTTTCAACCTAAAACTACGTCCAAGGCTAGAATGATCGCTTAGCGGTTAAGGCGCTAACCTACGAAGCCTAAGGACCCATGTTCAGCTCTCCAATCCCATGTAAGCCAAACGCACAAAGGTGAGGCAAGCGCAAGGTCACACATGCCCACTAGGTGGTGCAAGTGTCTGGAACTTGACTGCAGTGGCTGAGGCCCGAGCGTGCTAATTCTCTCCCTGTCTCTGTCTCTCTCTCTCTTGATCTCTAAAATAAAATAAGAAATAAATAAAACTAGGTCCAAATAAAAAGGGCAAACATGAAATTTAGACCAGAAATTGGAGTCTCGTCAGATGTGACAACACACACTGTAATCCCAGCATTTGAAGCTGAGGCAGGAGGATTTTGAATTCTGGGCCACAGGGAGACCCTGCCTCAAAAATGGTCTGGGGCACACGCCTTTAATCCCAGCACAGGAGGTACCCTGCCCCTCAAAAAATGGTGGAGTGAGACCCTACCTTGAAAAAAAAAAAAAAAAAAAAAAAAAATGGTGGGTGAGCCGGGCATGGTGCCACATGCCTTTAATCCCAGCACTCGGGAGGCAGAGGTAGGATTGCCATGAGTTCGAGGCCACCCTGAGACTACATAGCTAATTCCAGGTCAGCCTGGACCAGAGTGAAACCCTACCTCGAAAAACCAAAAAAAAAAAAAAAAAAAAAAAAAGGTGGGTAAAGGGAAGGGAGGGAATTTCACGACTACTACTTATGCTCAGTACTTGCTAACTGAACCACCCCTCCTGCTGGCCAATCCCTAGCTGTGGTGGATTGGGCACGATGTCCCCCACAGCCTCATGTGTCTTAAACACTTGGTCTCCAGCTGGTGGCAATTTGGAAGGTGGGGCCTTACTGGAGGATATGTCACTGGGAGTGGACCTTAGGGGTTTATTAACAAAACTTACCAGTGCTAGACAGCTCTACTCATTCTTTTTTTAAGTTATTATTATTATATTTATTTGTTTGAGAGAGAGAGAGAATGGGCATGCCAGGGCTTCCAGCCACTGCAAACGAACTCCAGATGCATGTGCCACCATGTGCATCTGGCTTATGTGGGTCCTGGAGAGTTAAACCAGAATCCTTTGGCTTTACAAGCAAATGCCTTAACTGCTAAGCCATCTCTCCAGCGCCAACACTCTAATCATTCTTGCTATTTTCTGCCAGCTGCTGTGGCAAGATGTGATGCCCAATTTCTGCCATCCTTTTCTTGCCATGATGAAATTTCCCTGGGGACTGTAAACCAGAATAAACCTTTCCCTTCCAGTAGCTGCTTCAGTCAGGTGTTTTGTCCCAACAATGCAAAGGTAAATACAACACTACCCCTAACCCTGCTCCACCTCCTGCCAAGGCCCCTCGGCCTTGTCACTCCTGCTCTGAGATTTCAGTGACACCTGTCAAGATTTTCTTTTTTTTTTTTTGGTTTTTCGAGGTAGGGTCTAACTCTGGTCCAGGCTGACCTGGAATTAACTATGTAGTCTCAGGGTGGCCTCGAACTCTCAGCGATCCTCCTACCTCTGCCTCCCGAGTGCTGGGATTAAAGGTGTGCGCCACCACGCCCGGCTCAAGATTTTCTATTGTTTTTTAAAAAATATTTATTTATTTGAGAGACAGGGACAAAGAGGCAGGTAGAGAGAGAGAGAGAGAATGAGCACACTAGGGCCTCCAGCCACTGCAAACGAACTCCAGATGCATGTGCCACCTTGTGTATCTGGCTAATGTGGGTCCTGAAGAATCAAACCTGGGTCCTTAGGCTTCACAGGCAAGCAAGCACCTTAACCGCTAAGCCATCTCTCCAGCCCTTTTCTATTGTATTTTGTCTTGTTTTGCTTGAGTCTGCTAATAGCCCAAACTGGCCTGGAACACACTCCGTAGCCCAGGCTGCCTCAGCTTCCCAGTTTAACAGTACTGGGATTACAGACATGTGTGTACCACTATAGCCAGGCTTGTCCCCCACCCCCCTTGATATATTTTTCAGGCTGGCCTGGTACTCACTTATGTAACCCAGGCTGGCCTCAAACTCATGGCAAACCTCCTGCCTCAGCCTCCTGAGTACTAGGACTATAGCATACACCAACATGCCAGACAGATTGTTTCACTCAGGTGGAATTCCTGAATGAAACCTAACCTTCTGAAAGCACACAAGCCAGTCGCATCTGGCACCTTCCTAGCCCCTCGGCTCCTGCCCATTTTGGCCTTTCCTTTCTAAGCATCCTGCCTTAGACGTTTGGCGACTTTAAACCTTGCAACAATACCTTCCCCCTCTCCCCATAATTCTGTGAGCAGAAGGGCTCACTACTGGACCAACAGCACCCAGTGGAGTGGGGGAGGGCCAGACCCACAGTCCACGTCCAGAAAGTCTCCAAACAGGACTGACAAGTGTCCTTGCTAATGGGCCTCAAAGCCCACCGTCCAGCACTCCTGTTAAACTTCCAAGGCCACAGGGAAGTGGTGACTGTTCAAAGGTTACAGCAAGAGGGCAGTCCAGAAATGGGACATGGGGCTCCAGGTTCCTGCTCCATTCTTCTGAAGCCTCCACAAAACCAGGCTGTGTTTATGCTCTGATAGGGTCCGAAGGCCAACCCTTGCCCTCCCCAAGGTCACAAAATAAAGAGGTCAGCCATTCCATGTGCAGACAGCAGCAAAGAGCAGGAACAAGAAGCTCCCTGGAGCCTCTTAAAGACTGTCTAGCAGGTCCTGAATCACCCGTGGTGGGAGGGAGACATTTGAGGGGGTGGGGGCCCACCAAGCTGAGTCACCCTGGACTAGGCTGAGTCACCCTGAACTCTCTGTGGATGAAGATGCTATGCAGAAAGGAGTGGCAGGGCAATGTGGGGCAGATGGTGCCAGGCCTATTCACACCTGGCTACCCTGTGGCTTCTGGGGAAGATGTCGAGACACACAGCGCTCGGTGGCACAGGCTCACACTGGTCCTAGTAGGTCTTCATTTATTCCTCATAGCTGCCACCGGGCAGGGACCAGTTGCCTCTCTTGCAGCCACACCACCCACTGGCCTTGGTAGGGGGCTCACTATTAGTCCTTTGGTTGGGGGAGGGCGGTTCTCAGAAGGGTCTCCCTCTAGCCCAAGCTGACCTGGAATTCACTATGTACCCTTGGGCTGGTCTCAAACCCAAGGCGATCCTCCTACCTTTGCCTGCCATGTGCTGGGATTAAATGCCTGGTTTACTAGGCCATTTTCCAAGCGAAGAAATGAAGGCTCAAGAAATCACAGAATATCCCAGATCTGTGCCTTCAAAGCACACTATGCGCCTCCAGCCCAAACTCTAAGCCACATGCTTTGTCATCTCCTCCTCTAGCTGAAGGGCCCAGGGCAGGATCAGGCCCTAAGGCTGCCACCACCCTCCTCTTCCCAGTGCCAATAGTTCTCAGGCCAACAGCACCACCCTCTCCACCCTCAGTGTCAACATCCCACTTGGCCTCAGGCCCCACCTCTACCTAGAACAGCTGGATGGGGATCTGACCCTTCCCTCACTGAGGATGGCATCTGAAGTGTGGGCCATGCTGCACACCTGGCTGGCTGTGACACCCCACCTCCACCCCACCCCCATCCCCAGGCCTGTTGCTGCCCTGTGTCCCTGTCTCCGAGACTGCAGCAGAGCCAGTGGGTCTGGGGCACCTCCTGTCCTGAGGCTTCCTTGGAGAAGGTGATGCAGAAATAGAAGGGAGTCTGTCCTTTCTGGTCCCCTCCCTGTTTGTGGAACTGCTTCTCCTGGGTCTTTCTCGTTCTCCCTCCCAGCAATACATTGTTGTCTGGGGGGCGCACAAGGTGTGTGTGTGTGTGTGTGTGTGTGTGTGTGTGTGTGTGTATGACGTGCTGTAAGTCTTCGTTACACCACTTGTTTACAGGCAAATGCCTTAACTGCTAAGCCATCTCTCCAGCGCCAACACTCTAATCATTCTTGCTATTTTCTGCCAGCTGCTGTGGCAAGATGTGATGCCCAATTTCTGCCATCCTTTTCTTGCCATGATGAAATTTCCCTGGGGACTGTAAACCAGAATAAACCTTTCCCTTCCAGTAGCTGCTTCAGTCAGGTGTTTTGTCCCAACAATGCAAAGGTAAATACAACACTACCCCCTAACCCTGCTCCACCTCCTGCCAAGGCCCCTCGGCCTTGTCACTCCTGCTCTGAGATTTCAGTGACACCTGTCAAGATTTTCTTTTTTTTTTTTTTGGTTTTTTTGGTGAGGTCTAACTCTGGTCCAGGCTGACCTGGAATTAACTATGTAGTCTCAGGGTGGCCTCGAACTCTCAGCGATCCTCCTACCTCTGCCTCCCGAGTGCTGGGATTAAAGGTGTGCGCCACCACGCCCGGCTCAAGATTTTCTATTGTTTTTTAAAAAATATTTATTTATTTGAGCGACAGGGACAAAGAGGCAGGTAGAGAGAGAGAGAGAGAATGAGCACACTAGGGCCTCCAGCCACTGCAAACGAACTCCAGATGCATGTGCCACCTTGTGCATCTTGCTAATGTGGGTCCTGGAGAATCAAACCTGAGTCCTTAGGCTTCACAGGCATGCGCCTTAACCACTAAGCCATCTCTCCAGCCCTTTTCTATTGTATTTTGTCTTGTTTTGCTTGAGTCTGCTAATAGCCCAAATTGGCCTGGAACACACTCCGTAGCCCAGGCTGCCTCAGCTTCCCAGTTTAACAGTACTGGGATTACAGACATGTGTGTACCACTATAGCCAGGCTTGTCCCCCACCCCCCTTGATATATTTTTCAGGCTGGCCTGGTACTCACTTATGTAACCCAGGCTGGCCTCAAACTCATGGCAAACCTCCTGCCTCAGCCTCCTGAGTACTAGGACTATAGCATACACCAACATGCCAGACAGATTGTTTCACTCAGGTGGAATTCCTGAATGAAACCTAACCTTCTGAAAGCACACAAGCCAGTCGCATCTGGCACCTTCCTAGCCCTCGGCTCCTGCCCATTTGGCCTTTCCTTTCTAAGCATCCTGCCTTAGACGTTTTGGCGACTTTAAACCTTGCAACAATACCTTCCCCTCTCCCCATAATTCTGTGAGCAGAAGGGCTCACTACTGGACCAACAGCACCCAGTGGGTGGGGAGGGCCAGACCCACAGTCCACGTCCAGAAAGTCTCCAAACAGGACTGACAAGTGTCCTTGCTAATGGGCCTCAAAGCCCACCGTCCAGCACTCCTGTTAAACTTCCAAGGCCACAGGAAGTGGTGACTGTTCAAAGGTTACAGCAAGAGGGCAGTCAGAAATGGGACATGGGGCTCAGGTTCCTGCTCCATTCTTCTGAAGCCTCCACAAAACCAGGCTGTGTTTATGCTCTGATAGGGTCCGAAGGCCAACCCTTGCCCTCCCCAAGGTCACAAAATAAAGAGGTCAGCCATTCCATGTGCAGACAGCAGCAAAGAGCAGGAACAAGAAGCTCCCTGGAGCCTCTTAAAGACTGTCTAGCAGGTCCTGAATCACCCGTGGTGGGAGGGAGACATTTGAGGGGGTGGGGGCCCACCAAGCTGAGTCACCCTGGACTAGGCTGAGTCACCCTGAACTCTCTGTGGATGAAGATGCTATGCAGAAAGGAGTGGCAGGGCAATGTGGGGCAGATGGTGCCAGGCCTATTCACACCTGGCTACCCTGTGGCTTCTGGGGAAGATGTCGAGACACACAGCGCTCGGTGGCACAGGCTCACACTGGTCCTAGTAGGTCTTCATTTATTCCTCATAGCTGCCACCGGGCAGGGACCAGTTGCCTCTCTTGCAGCCACACCACCCACTGGCCTTGGTAGGGGGCTCACTATTAGTCCTTTGGTTGGGGAGGCGGTTCTCAGAAGGGTCTCCCTCTAGCCCAAGCTGACCTGGAATTCACTATGTACCCTTGGGCTGGTCTCAAACCCAAGGCGATCCTCCTACCTTTGCCTGCCATGTGCTGGGATTAAATGCCTGGTTTACTAGGCCATTTTCCAAGCGAAGAAATGAAGGCTCAAGAAATCACAGAATATCCCAGATCTGTGCCTTCAAAGCACACTATGCGCCTCCAGCCCAAACTCTAAGCCACATGCTTTGTCATCTCCTCCTCTAGCTGAAGGGCCCAGGGCAGGATCAGGCCCTAAGGCTGCCACCACCCTCCTCTTCCCAGTGCCAATAGTTCTCAGGCCAACAGCACCACCCTCTCCACCCTCAGTGTCAACATCCCACTTGGCCTCAGGCCCCACCTCTACCTAGAACAGCTGGATGGGGATCTGACCCTTCCCTCACTGAGGATGGCATCTGAAGTGTGGGCCATGCTGCACACCTGGCTGGCTGTGACACCCCACCTCCACCCCACCCCCATCCCCAGGCCTGTTGCTGCCCTGTGTCCCTGTCTCCGAGACTGCAGCAGAGCCAGTGGGTCTGGGGCACCTCCTGTCCTGAGGCTTCCTTGGAGAAGGTGATGCAGAAATAGAAGGGAGTCTGTCCTTTCTGGTCCCCTCCCTGTTTGTGGAACTGCTTCTCCTGGGTCTTTCTCGTTCTCCCTCCCAGCAATACATTGTTGTCTGGGGGGCGCGTGTGTGTGTGTGTGTGTGTGTGTGTGTGTGTGTGTGTATGACGTGCTGTAAGTCTTCGTTACACCACTTGTGAGCCTTTTTCATTCTGAAAGTAATCGGGGGCCAGACGTGGTGGCGCACGCCTTTAATCCCAGCACTCGGGAGACAAGAGGTAGGATGATCGCCAGTTCGAGGCCACCCTGAGACTATATAGTGAATTCCAAGTCAGCCTGGGCTAGAGGGAGACCCTACCTCGAAAAATCAAAAAAGAAAAAAAAAAAAAAAAAAAAAAGCCCGGGGGTGGTTGTGCCAGCAACTGGTCACCATTCGGATCTGGTTCGTGTGAGACTATAAATTGCTCTACCTGGTGAGGAAACCACCTCAAAAAGAAAAAAAAAAAAAGTAATCAGGGTAAACACGGTCTGGAGTGTGGCATCGACCACCTCATTAAACACGGCAGGCATCGACACACTGCTTGCACAATCAAAAATAAATAAGAAGCGACCAGAAACCGAATCAGAAGTCAAATCAGGCGAAAGCTAAAGTGCGGAGGGCGGGTGCCGAGCGGGCCTGGCGTCCTGTCGCCGGACCCCCGGGGACGCGGTGGCGCGCGGGTGTCCGCGGGCGGGGAGCGGCGGGGCGCACGGGCCGGGCTCCGGGGACTGACCACGGGGCGCGCGGGGGACCCTGGACACCCGCATGCTCTGCCCGGCCTCAGTTTCCCGCGGTTCCCAGCGCTCCCTAGCGGGGGGAGGCCGGATTCCCCCGTAGCCAGGCGCAGATTCCCGCGGGCCCAGGACACTTCTTCGCCTCCCTGCCCAGCTTCGGGCGATCGATGCCCGGTCTCCCGCGGGCGCCGGGTTCAAGTTCACGGCCGATCGCCCCAGTGCTGTCGCGTGCGGGGACCTCCCCGCCCGCGCCCGCGGCTCCGGCCTCAGTTTCCCCTTCTCTCTCTCGCCCGCCCGCAGCCCCCCGCGATCCCACTCACCGCGCCGGCTGCTCCCGGAAGGACGCTGCGCCGGGAAGTGGCCGCGGCTGGGCCCGCCCCACCCCGCCCCGGGCCCGGCAGCCACACCCCGGGACACCCGCCCTTCCTTGCCACGCCCGCGAGCGCTGGGTCCTTCTCTCCCGGTGGGGCGGTGGAGGAGGGGGTCCCACTTTAGCACCTCACTGCTCCTGTCCATAAAGTCAGACAATTGAAGCCCAGTTTGGTGGCATGAGCTGGTAATCCTAGCCCTCAAGAGGCTGAAACAGGAGGATTGCAGTGAGTCGGAGGCCAGCCTGAGCTACATAGTGAGTTCCAGCTCAGCCTGGCCCTAAGGGAAAAAAAGAGGGAAGGGACGGCTGGAGAGATGGCTTAGTGGTTAAGGCGTTTGCCTGCGAAGCCAAAGGACTTAGGTTCAATTCCCATGTAAGGCAGATGCTGAAGGCTCTGGTGTGCCCATTCTCTCATTCTTTCTCTCCCTGCCTCTTAAAAAGAAAGAGAAAAGAGAGGAGAAACGGAAAAAGGGAGCAGGGCATGGTGGTGCACGACTTTGATCCCAGCACTCAGGAGGCAGAGATAGGAGGAGTTCAAGGCCACCCTGAGACTGTATAGTGGGTTCCAGGTCAGCCTGAGCTAGACCCTACCTTGGGGGATAAAAAAGGACAGGGGAGCCGGGCGTGGTGGCACATGCCTTTAATCCCAGCACTCGGGAGGCAGAGGTAGGAGGATCGCCGAGAGTTCGAGGCCACCCTGAGACTACCTAGTGAATTCCAGGTCAGCCTGGACCAGAGTGAGACCCTACCTTGCAAAACCAAAAAAAAAAAAAAAAAAGGACAGGGAAGAAAGGAAAGAGAAAGAAAGAATTAAGGGGGGTATTGCTCAATGGTTAAAGGCACTTGCTTGCAAAGCTTGTTGACTTGGGTTCAATTCCCCAGAACCCATGTAAGCTGGATGCAAAGTGTATGCAAACTCATACATCTGTGATCCCAACATTTGCAGCAAGCAGCTCAAAGAAAGTGGAGCACCTCAGCGTTGTCCTCTGACCTGGTACATGGCCCCATACACATACATACACACCCCAAAAATAAAAAGCTGAAACAAAATCAACATGTATTGTATCTATTCCGGGGAGGAGGCAGTGTGTGGCATTCCTACAGCCAGGGCTCAGGGCCCACAGGATACCCTGAGGACCAGAGATAGCTGTCCTCACATCTGCTGAAGCCAGGGTGAAAGAAAGAACTGAAAAATGCACAGACCCTGCCCTCACATAGGTCACACTCCACACTCCACAGATGAGAACGTTACAGGTCAGCCGGCCAAGCTCCTGACCAGGGCTCTAAACTGCACCACTACACACAGTGACGCTGCTGGTCCTGCTGTGCCTGCAACCTCTGTGACTTCTTCCTCCCTCCTCTGCATGCCCACAGCCTCTCCTGAACCTGGGCTCAGTCCTTCCATTTGCTGCACATGTTAGTCCATGTCCCTCTTCTCCTACAGACACTCCACTCGGTGGCTCCCACTAGCCCAAGCCAGTTAAAACATGGCACTCTGGAGGCAGAAGTAGGAGGATCACCATGAGTTGGAGGTCAGCCTAACATAGTGAATTCCAGGTCAGCCTTGGCTAGACCTTACCTCAAAAAACAAAATAAAACAAAACAAACAAAAAAAAAAAACGGGTAGAGTCATCCCAAGAGTGAGGCTGAGCTTAGGACCTCAATCTGCTGCTGGGGAGACACCCTACCACAGGTCTTGTTATGCCCTCGGGATGCCAAGTCCTTTGTCCAGAAGCCTACCCAGTGGTGCTTTTCCAGAGACTGGAAGACTGCAATAATCTCCATACATGTAGACAGTATACCATGATCTTTCCGCCTGATCGGCATGGGGGTTTTGCTGGCTCCTAATTCACCAGGAATCCAGGTGAGGCAGGGTGCAGGTGTGACCACTGGACTCCCCTATTTAAACAGGGCAGCTGGGTGTGGTGGCATAGGTCTTTCATCCCAGCACTCAGGAGGCAGAGGTAGGAGGATCGTGAATTCAAGGCCACTGTGAGACTACATAGTGAATTCCAGGTCAGCCTGGGCTAGAGCGAGACCCTACCTCGGAGAAAAAAAAAAAAAAAAAAAAGGCTTCATATCCAAGAAGTCCAATCCTCTCGTAGCCACCTTGTACTTTGCAGTTCCAAGTGTGAATCTGGTAGGTTATTTCCCCAGGCTTGCTTTACTACATTTCGCCCATGTTTATCATAAAAGAATTGAAAGAGGACTGGAGAGATGGTTTAGTGGTTAAGGAGCTTGCCTGTGAAGCCTAAAGATCCAGGTTCGATTCTCCAGGTCCCACATAAGCCAGATGCACATGGTGGCGCATGCATCTGGAGTTCGTTTGCAGTGGCTAGAGGCCCTGGCGCGCCCATTCTCATTCTCTCTTCCTCTCTATTTCTAATAAGTAAATAAAAAATAATCATTTTTTTAAAAAAGAAAAGGAATTGAGAGCTGGAGAGATGGCTTAGTAGTTAAGCACTTGTCTGTGAAGCCTAAGGACCCTGGTTCGAGGCTCGATTCCCCAGTATCCACATAAGCCAGATACACAAGGTAGCGCATGCATTTGGAGTTCATTTGCAGTGGCTGGAGGCTCTGGCATGCCCTTTCTCTCTCTCTGACCCTTTCTCTGTCTGTCGCTCTCAAATAAATAAATAAAAATAAACAAAAAATTTAAAACAAGAATTGAAAGATACAGACAAGAAGAAAAGACAGCCAAGTCCCACCACCATCACCAGGGAGGCACCACCAACTCGTCTGCATCTTCCTAAGCACACATGTAGGTTCTGGAACCGTGTCATAAGCCCCATTGACCTCATGACTTTTGCATTCTGCCTGCCTGCAAGACCAGTGCTATGTAGAGGACTCCTCTGCTACCAGCCCAAGATTTGAGGTTGTAGTTGCAGCAGCTCCCTCGGGCCTAAGAACCTGGGAAACATCTCCCTAGGCAGCTTGCTCGGACTGGGGCTATTCTCAGGTACTCTCTCTGTACATGAAAAAAACAATAATCAAATAGGTTTGTATGTTTACATCCAGTGAGTGGAGTCTTGCTGTAAAGGGATCTTTTCCCATTGTCCCAGGGCCAAGCGTGGGTATTTCTTGGACAATCACAGTCAATTTCATTGTGGAAAGCCCTAGTCATTTTCAGAACTGCCTCCCTTCTTTGATGATTTCCTTCCCTCTATTTTCTCACTTCTCTTTCTGGAATTCCTGTTACTCAAAGTCCTAGACTTCCTGGGCTGGCCTTCTGACTTCCCGTTCTTGCTTACTTCAGATCTTACTGTTTGATTTGTCCTCAACTTGCTCGTCTGGGCGTCTATTGAGGTTTTTAATTTCTGGCATTGGAGCTAGAGAGATGGCTTAGTGGATGAAATGCTCACTGATCAAACTAGGGTACCTGAGTTCAACCACCAAACTCCACATACAAAGCCTGGAGCTGTGGTGGGCTTCTGAGATGACAGGAAGATTTCCCAGAAGCTCAAAGCAAGCCCAGCAAAGAACAGCAGAACGAGAATCTAGAGCAAGAAACCTGGCTTCAAATGAGGTGGACATAGCCGGGCGTGGTGGCGCACGCCTTTAATCCCAGCACTTGGGAGGCAGAGGTAGAAGGATCGCCGAGAGTTCGAGGCCACCCTGAGACCACATAGTTAATTTCAGGTCAGCCTGGACCACAGTGAGACCCTATCTCGAAAAACAAAAAAAAAAAAAAAACAAATGAGGTGGACAGGCGAGGACTGACCTGAAAGTTGTCCTCTGACCTCCATACACAGGCTGTGAAATGAGTGTGCCCACACACAAATAAATAATTTTAATTTTTTGAATATTTATTTGAGAGAAAGAGACAGGGAGGGAGGGAGGAAGACAGAGAGAGATAGACAGACAGATAGAATGGATACACCAGGACCTCTTGCCACTGCAAACAAACTACAGATGTATGCACCACTTTGTGCATCTGCCTTTATGTGGGTACTGGGGAATTGAACCCAGACCATCAAGCTTTCAAGAAAGTGTCTTTAACCACTGAACCATCTCTCCTGATTCCATCTGTTATTTTTAATATCCAAAATCAAATGTTTTGTCTTCTGATTATTATTATTATTATTATTTGTTTTTCAAGGTAGAATTTCACTCTAGGCCAGGCTGACCTGGAATTCACTATGTAGTCTCAGAGTGGCCTTGAACTCACGGTGATCCTCCTACCTCTACCTCCCCAGTGCTGGGATTAAAGGCGTGAGCCACCACACCCAGCTTTCTGAATATTTTAATATAATTTCTTGTTCCTATCTCTTGAGTACACTGTCTTACCTTTTGACGTGTGTGTGTGTGTGTGTGTGTGTGTTTTGAGGTAGGGTCTCACTCTAGCTCAGGCTGACCTGGAATTCACTATGTAGTCCCAGAGTGGCCACGAACTCACTGTGATCCTCCTACGTCTGCCTCCGAGTGCTGGGATTAAAGGCATGCACCACCATACCCAGCTTGATTTATCTTTTTTTTAAAATTAATTTATTTTATTTATTTATTTATTTGACAGAGAGAGAGATAGAGGCAGATAGAGAGAGAGAGAATGAGAGAGAGGAAGTGTGCCTATTCTCTCTGTCTCTCTCCTCTCTCTCTGCTTTCAAATAAATAAATATTATTCTTAAAGAAAAGATCACTTTGTTATGGGTTTCAGGGTTTCCAGAGGCATGGTGTGCCCTGTGCATGTCTTTGCCTGAAGATCTCTGTATCTTTCATAACCATAGTATTAAATGCATTTGCCATATTTCCTGTAACTAATCCATCCTTTGTTTGTAATTTTTCCTTGTCTAAAACAAGATTCAGGGCTGGAGAGATGGCTTAACGGTTAAGGCGCCTGCCTGCTAAGCCTAAGAATGCTGGTTCCAATCTCCAGGTCCCACATTTAGCCAGATGCAAAGTGATACAAGGGCACAATGCCACACTTGCCCACAAGGGGGCGCACACGTCTGGAGTTTGTTCACAGAAGTTGAGAGGCTGCTGGCATGCCCATTCTCTATCTGTCTCCCTCTCTTTCTCTCTGTCTCTCTCTCTCTCAAAAAAAAAAAGATTCAACACACACCCTTGAAATGCTTACTTGATTCTTTTCTTCAAACTGCATGAAATAGATTTGCTGATGTGGTTTACCATATACTGAATGCTATGACCCCTCAAAATTCATGTTAGGAGCTGGGCGTGGTGGCGCACGCCTTTAATCCCAGCACTTGGGAGGCAGAGGTAGGAGGATTGCCATGAGTTCGAGGCCACCCTGAGACTACATAGCTAATTCCAGGTCAGCCTGACCAGAGTGAGACCCTACCTTGAAAAACCAAAAAAAAAAAAAAAAAATTCATGTTAGCTGGTGTGGGGTGGCGCAATCAGGTGTGGTATGCATGCCTTTAATCCCAGCACTTGGGAGGCAGAGGTAGGAGGTGATTTCGAGGCCTCTAGACTACATGGTGAATTCCATGTCAGTCTGGGCTAGAGTGAAACCTTACCTCGAAAAATAAATTCATATGTTGAGGGCTGGAGAGATGGCTCTGTGGTAAAGGCACTTGCCTGCAAAGCCTAGTGACCAGGGTTTGATTTCCCACATAAAGCCAAATGCACAAAGTGGTGCATGAATCTGTAGTTCATTTGTAGCAGATGGAGGCTCTGGTGCACCCATTCTCTTTCTTCTATCACTCTCTGCTATCCATCACTGTCCATCGTGTGAAGATATGAAAATCCAGCCACCTGAAAACCAGGAAGCTGGTTCTCCCCAGGCACACTGGATTTATAAGTACTCCGACCTTGGACTTTTCAGCCCCCAGAGGAAAAAAATTTGGGGTAGGCCCCCTAGTTTACAACAGCCTGTTATACCAGCCAGTGCAGATTCTGTAGATCTCATTATGAAATGGTGTGTATGCATGGGTGTGTGTGTGTGCATGTCCTTAGTAGAAGAGCAGAATAGAGGGGAAAGGACAGTTGGGTGACACCAAAGTTAGACTGTCGGATGCAGGCACACAACAGCTCTTAGAAGTTGGAAAACCCAAGTTTCCGATCCCTGTTCTGTCACCAACTGTGTGACACTCAATCTTTGATACTTTTATCTACTCACTTGTTTCTATTTATGTATTTATTTGACTGAGAAAGAGGGAGGGAGAGAATGGGCACACCAGGGCCTCTAGCCACTGCAAACAAAACTCCAAAAGCTTGTGTCCCCTCGTGCATCTGGCTAACGTGGGTCCTTAACCGCTGAGCCATCCCTCCAGCCCTATCTACTCCTTTGTAAATCAAGGATAACAGTTGCAACCTGTTCACCACAGCTTGTTGAAATTTAAAAAGCTGAACTGAAAAAAGTCCAGGACCTTGTACAATAGCCTAAAGATTTAGTAGACGCTTATCATGACCTGGACACTGAATCTGATTAGTAGGAAACAAAAGAGAGCTGCTTGCCTGCTTACTAGTGTTGGCACACTCATAGACAAAAATTAATATGGAAGGGTTCCAAGTACTTGTTCACATTTTAAGTAGAAAGAGCAAATATGGGCCGGGTGTGATGGCACATGTCTTTAATTCCAGCACTTGGGAGGCAGAGGTAGAGGATCACTATGAGTTCAAGGCCACCCTGAGACTACATAGTGATTTTCAGGTCAGCCTGGGCTAGAGTGAGATCTTACCTCAAAAAACAAAACAAAATAGAGGGGGGCAGCTGGGCATGGTGGTGCACGCCTTTAATCCCAGCACTTGGGAGGCAGAGGTAGGAGGATCACAGTGAGTTCGAGGCCACCCTGAGATTACATAGTGAATTCCAGGACAGCCTGAGCTAGAGTGAGACCCTACCTTGGAAAAAAAAAAGAAAGAGAGAGAAGGGGTGGCTAGAGAAATGACTTAGCAGTCAAGGCGTTTGCCTGCGAAGCCTAAGGACCCATGTTTGACTCTCCAGATCTCATGGAAGCCAGACACAAAAAGGTGAGGCAAGCGCAAGGTTGAATGTGCCCACTTGGCAAAAGTGTCTGGAGTTTGATTTCAGTGGCTGAGGCCCTAGAGTGCCAATTCTCTGTCTCTCTTGCTTGCTCTAGGAATAAAGGAAGGAAGGAAGGAAGAAAGGAAGGAGGGGAGGGAAGGAAGGAGGGAGGGAGGGAAGGGAAGGAAGGAAGGAAGGAAGGAAGGAAGGGAGGGAGGGAAGGGAAGGAAAAGGAGGAAGGAAGGAAGGAAGGAAGGAAGGAAGAAAGGAAGGAAGGAAGGAAGGAAAGGAAGGAAGGGGAGGAGGAGGAAAGGAGGGAGAGGGAGAGGAGGGAGGAAAGGAAGAAAAAAGGAAGGAAGGAAGGAAGGAAGGAAGGAAGGAAGGAAGGAATATTAGGGGTTGGAGAGATGGCTAAGGTGATTGTGAAGCTTAAGGACCCAGGTTTGATTCCTCAGTACACACGTAAGCCAGATGCACAAGGTAGCACATGTATCTGGAGTTCATTTGCAGTGGCAGGAGGCCCTAGTGTGCCCATTCTCTATCTATCTGCCTCTCTCTTTTTATCTCCTCTCTCTCTCAAATTAATAAATAAATAAAATAAAAAGAAAGTAAATATTAGATCATGTTGCATAATTCAGTCCATAAGTACTTTTGATGCTTTTTTTTTTTTGTTTGTTTTGTTTTGCAAGACAGGGTCTCACTCTGGCCCAAGCTGACCTGGAATTAACTATGTAATCTCAGGGTGGTCTCGAACTCTCGGCGATCCTCCTACCTCTGCCTCCCAAGTGCTGGGATTAAAGGCGTGCGCCACCACGCCCGGCTACTTTTGATGCTTTTAAATTTTAGTTTCAAGGAGAGAGAGAAGAGAGAATAAGAATGGGCACGCCAGGGCCTGCCTAGTGCCATATGCCACTTTATGCATCTGACTTTACTGGGTACTGGGAACTCGTACCAAGGGCGTCAGCAAGCAACTGCCTTTAACTGCTAAGCCGTCTCTTCAGCCCCCTGTTGAAGGCTCAGTCTGTTCAAGAAAAAGCACAGTCCACTCAACACGTAACTGCAAAGGGTTTCCGAGAAGGAGCGGAACCAGTAACGGCGGAACCTTTCGTCTGGCTCCTTGTGCTCAGACCCGGTGATAAATATGCGAAGGACCGCGCCGCGCAGCCGCAGTGGAACCTTGGTCTCCCCCGAAAGGTAGCTCATGCTGAGCCGCCGGGTATCCCAGGCCGCTTGGGCCTGGGGCGTCGGTCGCCGCCGCAGTGCCTCAAGCTTCCGCGTGCCTCCTCCGGGCGTCGCGGACGTGGCGGAACTGCTGCGAGACGCGACTTCGGCGGAAGAAGAGCCGCGGGCGGCGCGGCGCACGCCCGGCCAGTGCTCGGTGCTGCTCTTCCCCGGCCAGGGCAGCCAGGTGGTCGGCATGGGCCGCGGCCTGCTCGGCTACCCGCGCGTCCGCGAGCTCTACGAGGCCGCCCGCCAAGTGCTCGGCTACGACCTGCTGGAGCTGAGCCTGAACGGGCCGCAGGAGGACCTGGACCGCACCGTGCACTGCCAGCCCGCCGTCTTCGTGGCTTCGCTGGCCGCCGTGGAGAAACTGCATCACCTGCAGCCCGCGGTGAGCCGGGGGAGGTGGCCTCTCGCCCGAGCGCCCCCAGCCTTGAACTCACGGCGACCTTCCTACCTCTGCCTCCTGAGTCCTGGGATTAAATGCGTGCGCCACCACACCCGGCTTTATTTTTTAATTTTATTTATTTATTTGAGACAGAATGAATGGCACACCAGGGCCTGCCTAGTGCCACTGCCAACGCATTCCAAGCCCACGTGCCACTCTATGCATCTGACTTCACTGGGAACTCGTACCAAGGCCGTCAGGCTTCGCAAGCAACTGCCTTTAACTGCTAAGCGCCAGGGCCTCCAGCCACTGCAAACGATCTCCAGATGCATGCACCACCTTGTGCATCTGGAGAATCGAATCGGGATCCTTTGGCTTTGCAGGCAAACGGCTTAACTGCTAAGTGGGTTCTTAGTGCTGTACGTGCTGTGCACAAAACAAGGTCTCTGCTGGGCGGGGGGTGGGGGGATTGAGGGGGCTTGCATCTTAAGGGAGAAAGAGAATGGCACTAAATGTATTGTGTAAAGTAGCATAGTGCATGCAAGACGAATGTCACAGAGAGAGCAGGTCAAGGGGCTATGGTTATCTGTGGTCCTTCTTTGCACGGCTAGTGCATGGTGTGAATGCAGACGTGCCCACAAGCCCACGCAGGCCAGAGGAGAACGTCAGGGAGTCCTTCCCCTTTCACTCATCCTCCCCTGGAGACAGTTTCTCACTGAACCTGGAGTTGCAGTTGTCATGAGCCCCAGCGACTCTCCATGTCTGCTCCCCGCTAGACGGAGGTTGCCGACGTGTGTGGCCATGCCCAGCTATGTAGGTGGATACCAGGGAATCAAACCCAAGAGGTCCGAGGTCCCTAGGCATGCCACAAGCTCTCTTAATCACAGATCAATTTCTTCAACCCTTAGGCCGGGCGTAGTGGCGTATGCCTTTAACCCCAGCACTCGGGAGGCAGAGGTAGGAGGATCTGTGTGAGTTTGAAGCTACTCTGAGACTACATAGTGAATTCCAAGTCAGCCTAGGCTAGAGTGAAACCCTATCTCGAAAAAAAAAAAATCAGTTTCCTCAGCCCTTAAATGCTCTTTAATTGCTGAGTTATTAAATTATTTGAAAACACTTCAGTCCCATCCTGAGTAATATCAGGGCGAAAAAGGTTAGGCCAGTGCTGAGACCTCTTCTTTCATTTCACCTTCCTGGCCACCCAGTGAGGTAAGGACTGTGATAACAAGGAGAGCAGGCTCAGGGTTGTTGCTGAACTTGACTTGGTGATAACAGTTCAGTACTTACTCTGGCCTAGGCCTGTGCTGACCTATAGATATATTATCACATAATTATCTCAGCAGCAGTGTGTCCTGCTGTGCCCTCATTTCACAGAAGAGGGGACCAAAATCCAGTCTCTATGACCTCAAAAGCCATACTTACAATTTATGCACGTTTCTTTTTTTGTGGGGAGGGGATTGAGATCTGTATGCAGCCCAGGTTGTACCTAAACTTAAAATCTAGCCAGAGTGCTAGGAAGACACCCATGTGCCACCATGCTCAACATCATGCATTTAGCTCCTATACCCATGTCTTAAGAAGCTGCTTCTAAAAGCTGGGCATGGTGGCTCTTGCCTTTAATCCTGGCGCTTGGGAGACAGACATAGGAGGATTGCCATTCAAGGCCACCCTGAGACTACATAGTGAATTCTAGGTCAGCATGGGCTAGAGTGAGACCCTACCCAGGTGGAGGCAAGAGAATTCAGAGCTGTGGGTTGGAGTCATTGTGAGCAGAGTTGACTGCACTTCAGCCTGCCTCCTCAGAAGAGGGCTGGAGGCAGGGATCGTCAAGGTTATCTCTGTATGTCTTTCCAGCTAGAGTGCCAGGCCAGTGGGACTGGGCACACAAGGACATGTGACCACCCTGCCAGCTGTCAGTGCAGAGCCCTGGGACTGAGCACCCCCAGATTATCTGTCCTCACGTTCTGCATCTGTCACCACAGGTCATTGAGAACTGTGTTGCTGCTGCTGGATTCAGTGTGGGAGAATTTGCAGCCCTCGTGTTTGCCGGAGCCATGGAATTTTCTGAAGGTACACAAGAAGGGGCCTGGTTTTGTGCAGGGTGTGGCCTCCTGGGCTTGCTGAGGACAAAGACATTGCCAACAGTGATACTAGACTCTCTTAGGAGTTATAGGGAAGGGGGTTGGAGAGATGGCTTAGCAGTTAAGGTGCCTGTCTGTGAAGCCTAAGAATGCCCGTTCCATCTCTAGGTCCCACATTTAGCCGGACACAAAAATAAGTGATGTGAGAGCACAATGCTGCTCTTGTCCACAAGGGGCTGCACGCACCTGGAGTTCATTCACAGCACCTAAGAGGCGGCTGGTGCGCCCATTCTCTTTCTCTCTCTCTCTCTCTCGCTCTCTCAAAATAAAAGGGTGGTGGGCTGTAGAAATGGCTTAGCAGTTAAGGTGTTTGCCTGCGAAGCCAAAGGATCCTGGTTCCATGCTCCAGGACCCACGTAAGCCAGATGCACAAGGGGCACATGCATGTGGAGTTTGCAGTGGCTAGAGGACCTGGTGTGCCTATTCTCTCTCTGTCTGCCTCTCTTCTATCTCTCTCGCTCTCTCTCTCTCTGTGTTTGCAAATAAATAATTTAATTTTTTTTTTAAAAAAAGAGTTATAGGGAAGGGAGCAGAAGGTTTGAAGAGATGACACTGGAGTTCAAGGACCAGAGTTCACTGATTCCCTTTGACACCTGAAGGATTCAGTAGCCACTTTCTTTCTATTTTATTTATTTATTTATTTCAAAAAATTATGTATTTATTTATTTATTTGCAAGCAGAGAGAAAGATAGAAGAGAGGCAGATAGAGAGAGAGTGGGCATGCCAGGGCATCCAGCCACTGCAAACGAACTCCAGATGCATGTGCCCTTCTTGTGCATTTGGCTTATGTGGGTCCTGAAGAATCGAACCGGGATCCTTTGGCTTTGCAGGCAAACACCTTAACCGCTAAGCCATTTCTCCAGCCCTATATTTTATTTGTTTATTTATTTTATCATTATTATTATTTTCCTTGGGGCTATGGTTATCTGTGGTCCTTCTTGCACGGCTAGTGCATGGTGTGTGAATGCAGATGCCCACAAGCCCATTTTTGCAGGCCAGAGGAGAACGTCAGGAGTCCTTCCCCTTTCCTCCATCCTCCCTGGAGACAGTTTCTCACTGAACCTGGAGTTGCAGTTGTCGTGAGCCCCAGCGACTCATATCTGCTCCCGCTGACGGAGGTTGCCACGTGTGTGGCCATGCCCCAGCCATGTAAGTGGATACCAGGGAATCAAACCCAAGAGGTCCGGGGTCCCTAGGCTTCGTTGCAAGCTCTCTTAATCAGATCCATTTCTTCAACCCACCCAGGCCGGGCGTGGTATGTATACCTTTAAACCCTGCACTTTGAGGCAGAGGTAGGAGGATCTGTCATGAGTTTGAAGCTACTCTGAGACTACATAGTGAATTCCAAGTCAGCCTAGGCTAGAAGGTGAAACCCTATCTTCGAAAAAAAATCCATTCCTCAGCCCTTAAATGCTCTTTTAATTGCTGAGTTATTAAATTATTTGAAAACACTTCAGTCCCATCCTGAGTAATATCAGGGCCCGAAAAGGTTGAGGCCAGTGCTGAGACCTCTTCTTTTATTTCACCTTCCTGGCTACCCAGTGAGGTAAGGACTGTGATAACGAGGAAGCAGGCTCAGGTTGTTGCTGGACTTGACTTGGTGATAACAGTTCCACTTACTCTGGCCCCAGCGCAATGCTGACCTGAATATATTATCACATAATTATCTCAGCAGCAGTGTGTCCTGGGCTGTGCCTCATTTCTTGGAAGGGACCAAAAATCCAGTCTCTATGACCTCAAAAGCCATACTTTACACAGTATGTAATGTTTGTGTGGAGGATTGAGATCTGTATGAGCCCAGGTTGTACCTAAAACTTAAAATCTAGCCAGAGTGCTAGGGAAGATACCCATGTGCCCCTGCTCAACATCACAGCATTCGCCCTATACCCATGTCTTAAGAAGCTGCTTCTAAAAGCTGGGCATGGTGGCTCTTGCCCCTAATCCTGGCGCTTGGAGACAGACTGGAGGATTGCCATTCAAGGCCACCCTGAGACTACATAGTGAATTCTAGGTCAGCATGGGCTGAGTGAGACCCTACCCAGGTGGAGGCAAGAGAATTCCAGAGCTGTGGGTTGAGTCATTGTGAGCAGAGTTGATCTGCACTTCAGCCTGCCTCCTCAGAAGAGGGCTGGGCCAGGGATCGTCAAGGTTATCTCTGTATGTCTTTCCAGCTAGAGTGCCAGGCCAGTGGGACTGGGCACACAAGGACATGTGACCACCCCTGCCAGCTGTCAGTGCAGAGCCCTGGGACTGGGAGGCACCCCCAGATTATCTGTCCCTCACGTTCTGCATCTGTCACCACAGGTCATTGAGAACTGTGTTGCTGCTGCTGGATTCAGTGTGGGAGAATTTGCAGCCCTCGTGTTTGCTGAGCCATGGAATTTTCTGAAGGTACACAAGAAGGGGCCTGGTTTTGTGCAGGGTGTGGCCTCCTGGGCTTGCTGAGGACAAAGACATTGCCAACAGTGATACTAGACTCTCTTAGAGTTATAGGGAAGGGGGTGGAGAGATGGCTTAGCAGTTAAGGTGCCTGTCTGTGAAGCCTAAGAATGCCCGTTCCATCTCTAGGTCCCACATTTAGCCGGACACAAAATAAGTGATGTGAGAGCACAATGCTGCTCTTGTCCACAAGGGCTGCACGCACCTGGAGTTCATTCACAGCACCTAAGAGGCGGCTGGTGCGCCCATTCTCTTTCTCTCTCTCTCTCTCTCGCTCTCTCAAAATAAAAGGGTGGTGGGCTGTAGAAATGGCTTAGCAGTTAAGGTGTTTGCCTGCGAAGCCAAAGGATCCTGGTTCCATGCTCCAGGACCCACGTAAGCCAGATGCACAAGGGGCACATGCATGGGAGTTTGCAGTGGCTAGAGGACCCTGGTGTGCCTATTCTCTCTCTGTCTGCCTCTCTTCTATCTCTCTCGCTCTCTCTCTCTCTGTGTTTGCAAATAAATAATTTAATTTTTTTAAAAAAGAGTTATAGGGAAGGGAGCAGAAGGTTTTGAGATGACACTGGAGTTCAAGGACCAGAGTTCACTGATTCCTTTGACACCTGAAGGGATTCAGTAGCCACTTTCTTTCTATTTTATTTATTTATTTATTTCAAAAAATTATGTATTTATTTATTTTTATTTATTTATTTATTTATTTATTTGCAAGCAGAGAAAGATAGAAGAGAGGCAGATAGAGAGAGTGGGCATGCCAGGGCATCCAGCCACTGCAAATGAACTCCAGATGCATGTGCCCTTCTTGTGCATTTGGCTTATGTGGGTCCTGAAGAATCGAACCGGGATCCTTTGGCTTTGCAGGCAAACACCTTAACCGCTAAGCCATTTCTCCAGCCCTATATTTTATTTGTTTATTTATTTTATCATTATTATTATTTTCCTTCTTCGAGGTAGGGTCTCGCTCTAGCCAAGGCTGAACTGGAATTCACTATGTAGTCTCAGGGTGGCCCTGAACTCATGGTGATCCTCCTACCTCTGCCTCCTAAGTGCTGGGATTAAAAGTGTGCACCACCACGCCTGGCTTTGTTTGTTTTTTGAGGTAGGGTCTCCTAGTCCAAGCTGACCTGGAATTCACTATGTACTCTCAGGGTGGCCTCGAACTCATGGCGACCCTCCTACCTCCATCTCCCCAGTGCTGGCATTAAAGGTGTGTACCACCACGCCCAGCAAAAGGGGAAATTTCATACCTCCATATTCTAATGAAACTTTCCTGCGAAGTGTTGTGTGGACACAATTTATAGCATCACAGGATGCCTCAGTGTTGTGTTGAGTTTCTTCATGGGGCATTTGTCACAGTCTCTGGTTTAACACCCACGTGGGAGGATATGCACACATTCCCCCCACTGTCCAGTGTTCCCTCCTGCTTCCTACCACAGGCTGAGCTTAGTGTGAGCCACAGCTGCTCTGGGGCAAGGTTGGGACTTGCCTGAGGCACTGTGGCTCTCAGCCTGCTTCTTCCTACCCTTCTGGGCTTCTCAGCAGCAGCCCTGGTGGTGTTGGGACTTTGGGCTTTCCTGTGCATGGGAGGGTGTGTCCCATTGCAGAATCTCTGGTCTCTACCCTGCACAGCTCAGTAGACCCTTCTCCCAGTATGACAGTTAGAAAGTATCTCCAGATCCTGCCCTGGGGCAGAAATGAGCCCAGGTGAGACGCATTGACCTAGCATGGCTTTCAGGCGCCTAGCTCCTTGAGTTAATACATGTATTGCCGTGGTAGGGACCATTCTGCCTTTCCACCTTGGAGGTGACTGCTCTGTGAAGAGCTGTGGCCCTGGGAGTAATAAGCGTCGCCATCTTCAGCACAGAGTGGAACTTTCAGGGCTGAGCATCCCTCCTTCGTTTCATGATTCGGCTTTTTCTTTTCTTTTTGTTGAGGGATGTGTGCTTGCACATGTGTGCTTTTGGAGGGGTGTGTGCTTGCACATGTGTGCTTTTGGAGGCCAGAGACCCATGTTGGGCATCTTCCTCAATCCCTGTCCACTCTATTTCTGAGAGGATCTCTCACTGAACATGGATCTCACTGGTTGGCTAGACTGACTGACCAGCACGCCCTAGGGATCCTCCTGTCCCTGCTTCTCCAGCGCTGGGATTACAGGCACACTGCTGTGCTCAGCTTTTACATGGATGCGGTTGAGGGGGGACTCCAAACTCAGGTCCTCGTGCGCAGCAGGCACTCCAACACCTGAGCCATCTTCCCAGCTCCATGTGTTCTGACTTTTCTAAATGCACTTTTTTCTCTGGATAGGTCTGTATGCAGTGAAGGTCCGAGCTGAAGCCATGCAGGAAGCTTCTGAAGCTGTCCCCAGTGGCATGCTGTCTGTCCTTGGCCAGAGTCAGTCCAAGTTCTCCTTTGCCTGTTTAGAAGCTCGAGAACATTGCCAGTCTTTGGGCATAGAGAACCCCGTATGTGTGGTGTCCAACTACCTCTTTCCTGATTGCAGGGTGATTGCAGGACACCTCGAGGTTGGTGTTAATAGAAACTACCTTCACAGGCCCTAAGGGGAGTCAGTTCACATCTGTGTGGCCCCAGTGGTGTCGTGGGGGCCCTGCGGAGTGTGGTCTGGAGGAAGTATGTGAGGGCCAGGGGAGTGTGTGGCAGTGAGTGCTGCAGAAGGGGGCAGTATGTCAGGACATGGGCTAGACCAAGCCATCTAGGGCCCTCCCTGGGCCATTCTGGGCTCCTTTTGAGCCTCTAGCCTGTTGCTTCCTTTGAGGACAGAGCTGCTTCTGTTGCCTGGCTCTGTTTTTTTTTTTTGTTTGTTTGTTTTAATTTATTGATTTTGAGGTAGGGTCTCACTGTAGCCCAGGCTGACCTGAAATTCACTATGTACTCTCAGAGTGGCCTCGAACACCCAGTGATCCTCCTACCTCTGCCTCCCGAGTGCTGTAATTAAAGGTGTGCACCACCATGATGGCACACGCTCATTCTGTCTGCCTTTCTTTCTTTCTTTCTTTCTTTCTTTCTTTCTTTCTTTCTTTCTTTCCCTCTCTCTTTCTTTCTTTCATTCATTCATTCATTCATTCATTCATTCTTTCATTTGAGACAGAGGGAAAGAGAGGGAGAGTGAGAATGGGCGTGTCAGGACCTGTAGCCACTGCAAACAAACTCCAGCGCATGCACCTTCTTGTGCTGGCTTACATGGGACCTGGAGAATCAAACTGGGGTCCTTAGGCTTCGCAGGCATGTACTTTTACCGCTAAGGATAGGCTGGAGAGATGGCTTAGCGGTTAAGGCGTCTGCCTCCTAAGCCTAAGAATGCTGGTTCCAATCTCTAGCGGTTCCAATCTCCAGGACCCACGTTTAGCCAGATGCAAAGTGATGCAAGGGCGCAATGCTGCACTTGACCACAAGGGGGTGCACGCATCTGGATTTCGTTCATGGCGGCTGAGAGGCTGCTGGTGTGCCCATTCTCTATCTTTCTTCCTCTCCCTCTCCTTCTGTCTTTCTCTGTCTCTCTCAAAAAAAAAAAAAAAAAAAAAGAAAGGAAGGGAAGGGAAGGGGGGAGGGAGATGAGATGAGAAAGTCAGAGGTGTGAAGAAGACAGACTTGTATTTCCACTTACCAGCTTTCTTAAGGGTAACATGGTCTCTTTCCCAGTTGAGGTGGTGAATGTCTGCTGCAGAGGACCACTGGGATACTGACTTTACAACCAAGTTTAACTGGAACTAAAGAGTAAAATAGGGCCGGGCATGGTGGTGCACACCTTTAATCCCAGCACTTGAAAGGCCAAGATAGGAGGATCACCATGAGTTCAAGGCCACCCTAAGACTACAGAGTGAGTTTGAGGTCATTCTGGACTAGAGTGAGACTCTGCCTCCCTTTAAAAGAAAAAAAGGTCATGGGCTGGAGAGATGGCTTAGCGGTTAAGGTGCCTGCCTGCTAAGCCTAAGAACGCTGGTTCCAATCTCCAGGTCCCACGTTTAGCCAGATGCAAAGTGACGCAAGGGCACAATGTCGCACTTGCCCACAAGGGGGCGCACACATCTGGATTTCGTTCTCAGCAGCTGAGAGACTGCTGGCGCGCCCATCTCTGTCTCCCTCTCCCTCTCTATCTCTCTCTGTGTCTCTCTCCAAAAAATAAATAAAATAATTTAAAAAATTAAAAAAAAAAAAGTTCACAACTCAAAGGTTTGCACACATCTGCACATCTGTAATCCCAGCATTTAGGATGTTGAGACAGGAGGATCTTGAGTTGAAAACTAGCCTGGGCTATATACCAGGATCTTGTCTCAAAAATCCAAAGTCTATGGGCTGGAGAGATGGCTTAGTGGTTAAGGCGCCTGCCTGCTAAGCCTAAGAACCCTGTTCCAATCTCCAGGTCCCATGTTTAGCCAGATGCAAAGTGATGCAAGGGTGCAATGCCGCACTTGACCACAAGGCAGCACACGCATCTGATTTCATTCGCAGCAAGTCTGGTGTGGTGGCACACGCCTTTAATCCCAGCACTTGGGAGGCAGAGGTAGGAGAATCGCTGTCAGTTTGAGGCCACCCTGAGACGACAGAATGAATTCCAGGTCCAGGTCAGCCTGGGCTAGAGCAAGACCCTACCTCGAAATCCACCCCCCCCCAAAAAAAAAAAGCCAACGAAAGGGCTGGAGCTGGCTCAGCTATTAAGGTGCTTGTCTGTGGGTTCAATTCACAGTTCACATGTAAAGACAGAAGCACAAAGTTTCGCATGCATCTCTCTCTCTTCGCTTGCAAATAAATAAATAAAAGCATTTATTTTTAAAAAGTCAAAGTAGCTGGATATGGTGGCACATGCCTTTAATCCCAGCACTTGGGAGGCAGAGATAGGAGGAGTGCCTTGAGTTCAAGGCCACCCTGAGACTACATAGTGAGTTCCAGGTCAACCTGGGCTACAGGGAGACCCTACCTCGAAAAAATTAAAATAAAATAAAATAAAATAAAAATAAACAAATAAAACCAAAGACTATGTACTAGTATGGTAATTGTTACTACAGGGTGAGTTGCTTCTGCACGCTCAGCTGACAAAGAAAAAAGAACTGACTAATTGAGAGGGGGAAGGGATATGATGGAGAGAGCAGTTTCAAAGGGGAAAGTGGGGGATGGAGGGAATTACCATGGATTGCCTATAATTATGTAAGTTGTCAATAAAAATTTTTTTAAAGAAAGAACTGATTCTTACAGATTTAGACCTAGATCTGTGATGTATTGACATAACTAGTTACATTTTTAAAAATGTTTTTTGTTTATTTATTTGCAAGCAGAGAGAGATGTGGAAAGAGAGAGAGACAGAGACAGAGAGAGAATGGGTATGCCAGGGCCTCTTGCCACTGCAAACAAAGCTCAAATACATGTGCTACTTTATGCATCTGGCTTTACATGGGTACTGGGGAATCAAGACCAGGTCCATCAGGCTTTGCAGGCAAGGAAGTTTAAATGCTGAGCCATCTCTCCAGCCCACTAGTTATATATATATATATTTTTTTAATTTTTTTATATTTTTACTTATTTATTTGAGAGAGAGATATACAGAAATAGGCCGGTAGAGAGAGAGAGAGAGAATGGGTGCGCCAGGGCCTCCAGCCACTGCAAACAAACTCTGGATGCATGTGCCCCTTGTGCATCTGGCTTACGTGGGTCCTGGAGAGTCAAACCTGGGTCCTTTGGCTTTGCAGGCAAGCGCCTTAACCCGTAAGCCATTCCTCCAGCCCTAGTTATATTTTTAAATGTGAGTTTCAGTTAAAACCACTGATTGCCACCGGTGAAAACTCATGATATACATAATTGTACCTATTTGTTCAGTTCTAAAATATACATACAGCAGTTTCAAAATCCATGATCCTGGTCCTGGAATAAATGCTTTTCTCCAGATTATAGTACACAGAGCTGTAGTTGTGTATTTCGGCCAACACAGTTTCTGTCCTAGTCAGCGTGACGTTGCTCAGATGAACCTCCAAATCAGACACAGTTTATGGGAGGACCAGGATGTACTTGAATCTTCCAGATCAAGGGAAAGTTCCATGATAGCAAAAAAGAGAGCAAAAACCTGGCGGCCAAATAGCATGGAACCCAGGCAGAACTCGGACTGCCCTCTGTTTGCCTTAGGCTGGAATTCCAGATCCGCCCCCAAACACACAATGAGGGCTGGACACTGGGATCTACCCACAAAGACACCTCCTGCAGCCAGGCAGCTGGAGAACTAAGTTACAAAGGCCTGTAAAATAAAAGGACCCACATAAAATAAAATAAAATAAAAAAATAAAATAAAATAAAAAATAAAATAAAATAAAATAAAAAATAAAATAAAAAAATAAAATAAAATAAAAAAATAAAACAAGGACTCACATAAGCCAGATGCACAAAGTGGCACAGTGAGGCCCTGGCATGCCCATTCTCTGTCTCTCCCTCAAATAAATAAGTAAAAATAAAATATCAAAAAATAAATAAAAATGAATAAATAAACTCCTGAATCTATTGGGGGACATCCATTCAAAAAAAAAAAAAAAAAAAAAAAAGTAAAAAATCCAATCATTAAATAAACTCCTGTCTTTTTATGTTAAAACAGTATCCAATCATTAGGTCTTTTTATGTTAAAAATTAACCTTTTTCTTCTCCATCCCTTCTGCGTTACAAAATTAGTAAGTTAGGGCTGGAGAGATGTCTTAGCATTAATGTGTTTGCCTGCAAAGCCAAAAATCCCTGTTCGATTCTCCAGGACCCATGTAAGCCAGATGCACAAGGGGACGCATGCACCTGGAGTTCGTTTGCAGTGGCTGGAGGCCCTGGCGGACCCATTCTCTCTCTCTCTCTCCTCTTCTTTCTTTCTTTCTCTCTCTCCCTCTTTGCCTCTACCTCTTTCTGTCTCTCAAATAAATAAATAAATAAAATATATTAAAAAATAATAATAAAGGTGTGGTGGCACACGCCTTTAATCCCAGCACTCGGGAGGCAGAGGTAGGAGGATGGCTGTGCATTCGAGGCCACCCTGAGACCACATAGTGAATTCCAGGTCAGCCTGGGCTAGAGTGAAACCCTACCTCAAAAAACCACCAAGGGCTGGAGAGATGGCTTAGCGGTTAAGGCGCCTGCCTGCTAAGCCTAAGAACCTGGTTCCAATCTCCAGCAGTTCCAATCTCCAGGTCCCACTGTCAGCCAGATGCAAAGTGAGGCAAGAGCACAATGCCGCACTTGACCACAAGGGGGCGCACACATCTGGATTTCGTTCACAGCAGCTGAGACTGCTGGCTCACCCATCTCTATCTGTCTCCCTCTCCCTCTCTCTCTGTGTCTCTCTCAAAAAAAAAAAATAATAATAATAATAATAAATTTTAAAAACACCAAAAAAAAAAAAAAAGAACTTCTCCTAAAGTGTAGACATGGACTTAATTCAGTTTGGTTAATTTGTTATATTCTATTATGTCATACCCTCTCCCCCATCAATTCCTTTCTCGTTGCTGGGACAAAATACCCAACCACAAGCAGCTTAAGGAAGGAAAGGTTTTATCATCAGCTTATACTTTCCAGGAGAAGCTTCCATTATAGCAGGGTCCATTATAGTAGGGAAGGCATGGCCAGCCGTATGGGAAGCCTGTGTCACACTGTCACTCCAGAAAGGACAAATTAATGAGTGGGTGGGGGTGGGGATGTTTGCTGCTTGTGTTATTGGAGGCCTGATGTTATGCATGTGGTTGGTTTGCAGGTTGCGTGCTCAGGCTAGAAGAGACAAGGTCATTATTTCCCAGGCTCTTGCTGCATTGGAGAATGGCTCTTCCCCTCAGGTCTGGCTGGCAGCCCTTAACAAACCCTGATTTTCTTTGGCCCTTGCACCCTTAGGGTTTTATACCCATTGCACAAGGAGGACAAGGAAGTAGGGTGGGCTTTAGTTGACACAGGATGCAAGACAAAGTACTACACGTGAGGTGAGCCTTTATTAGCCTCACGAAGAACATGTTTGATTACATATGGGTTAGTACCAAAATCCCATCTCTGAAAAAAGGTACTGGACCGGGATGACACCGGGTTTGGCTGGCCACCAGGTCTGGAGCTATCGTAAGGTCCTCTTTCTGTTCAGAGATCAGACCTCTGCTCTTGCCTGTCACTAAGAAATAGAAAAGGGGGAAGTGTAGGGAGCCGTTAACAGTCGCCATTACAAGATGGCGCTGGCTTCCTGCCTGCCATGTGGTAAACAACTCCATATTTGGCATGAGTCCTGGCGCTACTAGTTGTACAATCTGCGCATGGTCATGACGAGCTTGTTCTCAGCCTATCCCGAGGCATATGCTTGTGACGTCAATCCTGTAGCCAATCACTTGTGTGCACGTAGGCTTGAACAGTATAAAAGTTGCAGCAAGGCAGTGCTCGGGGCCCTCCGCCATCAGCTCATCTGTTAACCAAGTGCTCTCCAATAAAGTGTGATAAAAGAAGGATCCTCGTTTGTGGCTGTTCATTCCCTGCAGGACAGGGGGTTCGCCGCACTTGTGCACCTGGCTTACTTGGATCTTGGGGAATTGAATGTGGGTCCTTTGGCTTTGCAGGCAAGCAGGTTAACTGCTAAACCATCCTCTGGTCTTTTTTCTTTCTTTTTTTTTTTTTTTTTTTTTTTGAGGCAGGGTCTACTCTAGCCCTGGCTGACCTCGAACTCACAGCAGTCTTACATCAGCCTCCCCAGTGCTGGGATTATTGGCATTAGACATCATTCTGGGCTTTTTTTTTTTTTTTTTAAGACAGTCTTCTACAGCCCTGGATGGCACAGGGTGACCAGCCCAGCTTTGGAGATTCTTTAGGAACTGTGAAGACATTTATGACAAGATGTAACCTCCTGCCTGTTCCTGAACTTTTGTTTAGTTTTAGGGTGTGAGACAGCAGCTCCCAAAGTGGTACCCTTTGTTTTTCAGAGCAACATCACAGAGACCGCCCAGCAAGGAAGGGGCTTGTGCGGCACAGGGCACGTGTGAGGGGATGGGAGGTGGGGACTCCTGGGCTGGTCCTGAGGCCCAGGGAGCGTTTCAGAAGTGTCTAGTGCAGCTGGCTCTCAGCTGCACCCTGTCAAGGGTGCATCCTTTTCAGAACAGCCTTCCAGGCATAGCCTGTTCCCACTGCCCAGAGCTGAACAGAAAGGTGATAGCCTGAGGGTCACAGGGGAGAGGACCAAGAGGCTGTGGCCACATGAGCGGGAGACCTACCAAGGCCCATGGGGCTAAGGGTGGTCTGTGGGCAATGTATGGGGGCTGGCTCAACGTGGCAACTGCTTCTGCCAAGGCCAGAAAGGCCCGTTATCCACTCCTCCCCTTCAGGGCCACCACCACCATCTCTCCACCCTCCCAGGGAAGTAAACCACGGGAGAGCTCATCCAGTTCAGAAAGGGCCAGAGCCTGCTGCTGGTCTTAGCTGCCGCCCCTGGCCACAGGCTTCCACCAGCCTGCCTCCCAGTGCCCAATCCTGAGCCGGCTCCTCTGGAAGGGGAGCCCTTTCCATCAAGGTCCTGCCCACCACCCATGGAGCTGGGGTGGCAAAGGGGAGCCCGGGCAGCTGGAGAGCTCAGGATGTTAGAGGTGGAGGGGTTAGATAGAGGTGAAGGAGATCACGGAAAAGGCCCTGGCATCACAGGCGCTTGGCTGTGAAGGGTACTGTTTACTTTGGAGTTTGTGATGACATGCGGATACCACAGTCTCAATCCGTTTCCTGAGGGGCCTGCTGTGACCTAGAAAGAGATGGCTGGGACAGGTGCTGAGCCCTGGGGTGGGGTGTCTAGCCCTCCTTCTGTGGTACCCCTTGCCCAGGACTCCTCAACATCAGACCCCCCATGTGAGCAGTCACAGCTGTACCCCTCCAGCAGGAAGTGGACCCGTGGAGGAAGAATGGGCCTCAGGCGTAGGGAAGACCATGGCACAGGATTAGGGTCAGAGACTTCCACACACAACTCCGCATGACCAGAGGGCAGCTGGAAACCAACATTTTATTGAACTTAGTGCCACCCTGCAGAATCTAGTCCAGTAGATTCACTGCCTGGGGCATCACAAACGGGGGTGTGACCAGCACTCCCCCCGCTGGCAGCCACAGGGCCTGCCCCCAGAGAGGAAGGCAGGGGGTCAGGAGGGCGGCCCAGCCAGCCTCACTGGGCATCCAGCCAGTAACACCCCAAGGCAGAATGAATTCATTGTCTTACAAAAAAAAAAAAAAACACCTAGAAAACTGTATGAAACCTCAGCAGTGTGCCAGCACTATCTTGAGTTTAAATATAAAAAAGCGGTCAGAAAACACCACAGTTAAGAACAAAGCCCACAGGGCACTGGCACCTCCAGGGTGGGAGTCGAGGGGCAGGGACCAGCCCCGCCCCAACTAGGGCTCACTGAAGCAGCAGCAGGTGCACGGCTCCACCCAGCAGCAGGACGGCCAGCAGGAGGGGCAGCAGCTGCCTGCAGACCTGGCCTCGGGGCACCTGCAGAGCCAAGAGAAGAATGAGGTCACAGTCGGCCAGGGGCCAGGTGGTGACCACAGAGAGCGGCTGGGAGACTCGGGTCAGCATCTCCCGCAGAACAAGCGCATTGCAGAAGCAGGAGAGTCATGAGCAGAGGAAGGCTCCCTGGTGGGAGGGGCAGGAAGACACCCTGTTCTGTTGACTTGTGCTTTAGTACCTTCCCGGGTTCACTGGCCAGTCAAGCAAGAGTTGCATGTCCAGGGGGCTGGAGAGATGGCTCAGCGGTTAAGGTGCTTGCCATCAGAGCCTAATGAGCAGGGTAAGGGACACATGCATCTGGAGTTCATGTGCAGTGTTTAGAGACCCTGATGCACCTGTTCTCTCTGTGTCAAAATACTTATTAAATGTTGTATTTATTTATTAGAGAGAATGAGAGCACCAGGGCCTCTAGCCACTGCAGACAAACTCCAGAAACATGCACCGCCGTGTGCATCTGGCTTACATGGGATCTGGAGACTCAAACCTGGGTCCTTAGGCTTCACAGGCAAACACCTTAACTGCTAAGCCATCTCTCCAACCCAAAAATTATTATTACTATTATTATTTTGGTTTTTCAAGGTAGGATTTCACTCTAGCTCAGGCTGACCTGGAATTCACTATGTAGTCTCAGGGTGGCCTCGAACTCACAGCCATCCTCCTACCTCTGCCTCCTGAGTGCTGGGATTAAAGGCGTGCGCCACCACTCCTGGCCTAAAATATTTTTAAAAAGAGAGTTGCATACCTAAAAGCTGCTGGGCCAGGACAGGCATGGAAATAGGTAAAGCAGGAAATGACAGGGAGCCGTGGAGACTGAGGCTAAGCAGACAGCATGCCTAAGGAGCTGCAGGCCACCCCCACAGTGAGGACAGCAAGTTCACTGGAAGCCTCAAGGTTCTTACCCAAGTGCTAGGGGTAAGGAAACTCCAGGACCTTGTGTTGCTGAGGTCAGTGAGGCCATGGACCAAGCTTCTAAGAACACCACTGATACCTGTCTGGCTGTAGGTGACAGCCAGGCTGTAAGATACGGGAGAAGCAAGACCATTACTGCAGCATCAGGGACAGGCAGCCATTGGGGGCAGAGGTCTGGTTCTCTCCCCTGGGCACCAGCACCCAGGAGTGGGTCTCTCCACTGGCTGCTTGATTCATCAGTTCATTCCAATTTCCTGTGTTCTCCCCACCTGCCTGCTGGCCTGAGCCAGTTTGGGCCTGTGCCCCCATGCTGCTAGGTCTTCAAGCAAGTCACTGCAGATCCTCCCAGGGAGACCAGTGGTGGGGCTGCCTTCCAGTCTTGGCCCACACTGCCCTGTGAGGACATCTGGGCTTGATGAGGGGCCACAGGAAGGTCCTGGGCTCCACTTGGTCTGCTCTCAAGGCCAGGGGGAGGCGTGGGGTGGGGAAGTCTAGATCCAGGGGTGGGGCTCCTAGGAGGGCAGGCTGGTAAGCAGGAAGTGTGAAGCTGGCCTGGGAGTGCCAGCACCATTCCTTCCAGAGCATGCAGACTGCCTTGGGGCTCAGGCCCTTTCCCATGTTCTACCTCCACCTTGCCCACCTTGGGAGAGTGCAGACTGGTTACCTGTGCATAGCCATCCCAGGCAGTTGGGCCAACCGGGGGCTCCGGAGACGGAGGTCCATCTCATCACCAATGCAGGCCAACCGCAGGGCCACTTGATTACTGTGGGAGGGTGCAGGGAAAGGGGTGTGGTAGTGCCGAAGAGGCCATATTACCTACCCAGCCTGAATTCCTGTAGGGCAGCCCAGAGCAAAACCTGCCTGCGTCCCCTCTGTCCACAGGTGCACTCTGCAGTGAAGGCCATTCCAACATTCCCCAGTGGTGCAGGCCACGGGCTAAGATATCAGGGAGAGGGGCTCCTGGAAGGGGGACTGTCCCAGCCTAGCACCCAAACATAATTGCATCCCCAAATCCTGGGAGGGGTCCATCAGGTGAGCTCTGGAGGTAAAGATGGACGCTAGGGGAGGGTAAGTATGGGGAGTGCTCTGAGTTCCCCTTAACTGTGGAGGTTGGCTTCCCACAGGGGAAAGAGGGAGAGAGAATGGGGGTGCCAGGGCCTCCAGCCACTGCAAATGAGCTCCAGATGCATGTGCCCCCTTGTGCCTCTGGTTTATGTGGGTCCTGGGGAGTTAAACCTGGGGGGTTGGGCTTTGCAGGCAAGCCCTTAACTGCTAAGCCATCTCTCTACCACTTACCCTCCTGTTCTGGGACCTGCATCTTGTCTCCAATCCTGAAACACCCTGTGTTCTGGTGTAAAGCACCTCCCCCTCAGAATGGAGAGGTGCTAACAACAGGCCCTTGCCTGACCCCACTTGCTAAAATAAAACAAATCCAAATCCTCCAGTGAAATGCCCCAGTTTGCCATGAAATGCAGTCTCCCTCCAGGTTCAGCCATCTCTCAGGGAATTGCCCATACATTCCATTCCACTGACTCAGGAGCTCCCAGGGAAGTCCCAGGGAGAGAGACTCTCAGGGCAATGGGGATGGGAAGGGATTGAAAGGACCACCAGGTTGGGGGTCATGGTCCCACCTATACCCTCAGGGACCACTGGAAAATGTTGCCCAAGGCCCAAAGTCTCTTCTCCCCTTACCCAGGAATGGAGCAGGAGTGAGGAGGCAGACCCCCAAACAGCCCTAAGCCCAGGCCCTGGATGAGTGCGAACCCCAAAGCAGCAGGGAGAAGGCTGGGTTGGCAGGGTCTGTCTGGCTGCTCTTTTCCTGCTGGGGGATGGTGTCCTGCACCTCCATTTCCCCCATCTGTACAGGGAGGCAACAATGCAGACACCCAGGCATGTCTCACCACCTCCAGGTGCCCTGCCCATCCTGGGGGCACCACCCCTTCCTCCTGCCTCAGTGATGTCTTCAGAGATCCTTGTCCTAACAGCCAGGGCCAGGAGCTGCACACCTCCCAGGGAGGGCCTTCTGATCTAAAGGTGAGCGCATCTTCCTGGAGAGGCCCTGAGCCGAGGGACAGGGTCCTGCCCAGCCCCCACCTAAAGTCAAATGCTGGAGCAAACGAGGGTCAGTGCCAGGGCCCACAGTCGTTCTTGGGAGTAGGCACCTTACTTACTGAAGGGACGTCTTTCTGTGAGCTGGTATCTGAGCACAGGGGAGTCTCAGAGCTGAATGGGGTGCAAAGTGAAGCCACCCACCCAAGGAACGTACTCTGGAACCAGGGACACTGCCCGCAGGTTTCCTGCTCCACGCCCAAGGTGCTCTTCTAACCCATGCTGGGATTGCCAGTAGGCTCTACCTGCCCTCGAGGCATTCCATGAGATCCAAGTCACCCGTGGGACGGAGATCCTCTTCCCCCACGGGCTCAGTAATGCCGGGAGCTCCCAGGGTCTGCTGGTGTAGGAAGGTCTCAGCAAAGAGGTCCCTGGAAGCGGGTCTTGCCTCCGACATGGCTTCTGTGGAAGAAAAAAGGCCAAGTGTGACTGGACACCCAGAGCACACAGTGAGGGCTACAGGCATGCTCCAAAGCAGGCACACTGGCATGCTGAGTACAGTGGCTCCAGAGGACTGAGGCCTGGGAAGCTGTGTCCCTGGCCCTCCTTAGCCTCATCTCCTACATCTTTCTGCCCCAAGAGTGAGCCTCCGAAACTAGACCCCCTCCCTGTCATGGTTGCTCACACACCTCTCCCCATGTGAAAGTCCAAGTCACTCTGTCCCTATCCTTTGAGTGCCCTGCTCCAGAAGAATTTGAGCGGACTCCTCACTGCCCCTGTCACAAGCACATCTCACCCTCTGTCCAAGCACAGATCTCCACGCTGCCCAGTCATGGAACCTGAGCATCAAACACAAGTTTCCCTGCATCTTCACGTGTTCATAGCTGAGGGCCTGAGATACAGTGAGACCCTACCTCAAAAAAACAAAAGCATGCAGTGGCATGTCTACTCGTGGGGTAACCAACTGCTCCATAATTGGACTGAAGGCCCTCTCTACGGCTCTACGGGAGGGAATACATACCTGGGTACTGAAAAACCTAAGCAAAGTCTATGGTAGGTAAGGTCATGAGCCTTAGGGGTATAAAGCATGCTCTTGTCTAAATGTATATACTATTCCCACCAAGCTGCCTGGAAAATAATACACTTAATGCTCATATTCACATATTAATGCTACTCTCACTTCTGGTTAGAGAAGCTTCTCTTTTCACATGGCAATGACCACTGGGATGATCCAAAAGGCAACATAGTGCTGAGAAGAAGGGATGGAGGAGTGCCCAGCACTGAAACATCTCTGTCACACCCTGCAAGGCTCAGGGCCCATTGCGGAAGAGGGGGCGGATAGAATGGAAGAGCCAAAGGAAGGGTACGACTCCTTACAATGCAACTGCCCGGACAGAAATTGGCCTTGATATCCATGACCTTGCTGTGCCTAGCAATACCTCCACAAGACCCTCATAATAGAAGTAAAAGATGATGACATCAAATTAAAAAAGAGACTAATGGAGAGAGGGAGGGGATATGATGGAGAGTGGAGTTCTTAAGGGGAATGGGGGGTGGGGAGGGAAATACTGTGCACCTTTTGTATGTAAGTATATTTTGTTGTCAATAAATTAAAAAAAAAAAAAAAGCATGGGCTGGAGAAATGGTTTAGTGGTTAAGGTGCCTGCCTCCTAAGCCTAAGAACGCTGGTTCCAATCTCCAGGTCCCACATTTAGCCAGATGCAAAGTGACGCAAGGGCGCAATGCCGCACCTGACCACAAGGGGGCGCACACAACTGGATTTCGTTCACAGCAGCTGAGACTGCTGGCGCACCCATCTCTGTCTGTCTCCCCCTCTGTCTGTCTATCTCTCTGTGTCCCTCTCCAAAAATAGATAAAATTATTTTTAAAAAAATAAAAAAACAAAAGCAGATGTGACTAAGGCCATAGTAGTCCCAGCGTGGATGGGAAGAAACCTGCTCCATGCATGCTGCATGCCCTGGTTAAGTCCTCTAACCTTCTTTCTCTTCCTCTGTCTCTTAAGTACAGACACTCAAAGGATTGACTTTTTCCCCATTTGTAGAATAAAACCAGAGTATAAGAAGAACTCCAAGTCTGTGAACCACAAATCTAGCAGAAATGATGTAAAAGGGCTGGAGAGATGACTTAGCAGTTAAGGCACATGCCTGAGAAGCCTAAGGGCCCAGGTTCGATTCCCCAGGACCCACATAAGCCAGAGGCACAGGTGGCACATGTATGTGGAGTTTGTTTGCAAGGCTAGAGGCCCTGATGTGCCCATTCACTATCTCCCTCTCAAAAATAAATAAAAAATTAAAAACATTAAAAAAAGAAGAAGAAGAACAACTCCTCCAAGTCTGGCTTTCAAAAGGCCCAAGGTCCAGAAAGAAAAAAGCCAAGTGTGGTGCATGCCTTTAGGAGGCAAAGGTAGGAGGATCACTGTGAGTTCAAGGCTAGCCTGAGACTACACAGTGAGTTCCAGGTCATCCTGGGCTACAGCAAAACCCTACCACAGAACAAAACAAAAACAGGGCTGGAGAGATGGCTTAGTGGTTAAGGCGCCTGCCTGCTAAGCCTAAGAACACTGGTTCCAATCTCCTGCGGTTCCAATCTCCAGGTCCCACGTTTAGCCAGATGCAAAATGATGCAAGGGCGCAATGCTGCACTTGACCACAAGGGGGCGCGCACATCTGGATTTCGTTCGCAGCAGCTGAGAGACTGCTGGCGCGCCCATCTCTATCTGTCTCCCTCTCCCTCTCTGTCTGTCTCTCTCTCTCTCTCTGTCTCTCTCTCCAAAATAAAAAATAAAAAATTTAAAAAAAAAACTGTAAGCCAGAAATAACCCTTCCCTTCCCATGAGCTGCTTCTGGTATGGTGTTTTGTCCCAGTAACAAGAAGGTAACTGTTACAGGACAGCACCCAGGGCCGCGTGCAGGACAGCTGCACCTCTGGTCCCGCCCCCAGTTTCTGGTGTCTGTCTGTTTGCTCTGGAGCAACACAGGCAGACAAGAAGCGTGCCCTCCACATGCCACAGTCCCCAGGCTGAGAATGAGCAGATGCTCAGAGCCTGGGGGAGCAGAATTTCTGTGAGTTTAAGGCCATCCTGCCTACACAGTAAGTTCCAGCCCAGCCAGGGCTGCTACATGTGTCCAATATTTTAAAGCAGAGATAAGCAAGTAACTAAGTGAATGTGCAGATGGGACACGATCCAGTGGTTGAGGAACACTGGACAGATCAATAATGTGGGGGAGCAGAGCGATCGAATAAACTCCCTCTGGGAGTAAAGGCGCTCAGGAAGTTGAATGACAGACCAGAACTCTGGGCCTGTGCAGACAGACCGGTGGGTGTCATCCTCTGGAGCTCTACCGCATCTTTCCCAGACAGAATCTCTCATGGCCTTTGATCTCACCAATTAGGCAAGACTGGCTGGTCATTGAGTTTTAGGGGTACTTTTCTCTACCTTCCCAGTGCTGGGGTAACAGTCATGTGCAGTTCCCGCGCCCAGCCTATTGACCTGGGCACTGGAGAGATCAAACTCAGGTCTTAATGCATGTGAGGCAGACACTACGGTACCAAGCTCTATATGTGCATGTAGAGTTCAGTAACTCTACACCTAGCCTTCCCTCTCCATCTAGAGTGCTCCTCCCACTAGGTCCATCTTGTGTTTCTCCCCCCCCCAAAACAAATATATAAATAAGTAACAGGCCAGGCATACCACCACACCTTTAATCCTAACACTTGGGAGGCAGAGGTAGGAGGATCGCCGTGAGTTCGAGGCCACCTGACACTACATAATGAATTCCAGGCCAGCCTAGGCTAGAGGAGACCCTACCTCGAAAAACCAAAAAAAAATTTTTTTAATTAAAAATTTTGTATAGCCAGGCATGGTGGCACACACCTTTGATCCTAGCACCCAGGAGGCAGAGGTAGGAGGATCACCATGAGTTTGAGGCCAGGCTAGGCTAGAGTGAGACCCTACCTCGAAAAAAAAAAAAATCTATAAATTACCTTTGACCTATGTGTGTAAGAAGTACAAGAAGCATACATTAATCTCATGATTAGATCAGCCCCTGATCTCTATGTATATGCAAATATCCCAACATATGAAAATGTCCCAAATTCAAACACTTGGTGCCCAATACTGAGGCTGTATAATGCAGGCTCCTGTCTACTCCCTTACCCTGTGCCAGAATTCCCAACAGCTCAGTGAGGGACACAGCACTTGCCTGGCATGCACCAAACCCTGGATTCCATCCCCAGCGTGCATGAGCGCATCTTTTATAAGGGTTATCTGATCAAAAGCCTTCTCTTAAGCCGGACGTGGTGTCACACGCCTTTAATCCCAGCACTCGGGAGGCAGAAGTAGGAGGATCACTGAGAGTTCGAGGCCACCCTGAGATTACATAGTAAATTCCAGGTCAGCCTGAGCCAGAGTGAGACCCTACCTCACAAAACCAAAAAAAAAAAAAAAAAAAAAAAAAAAAAAAAAGTCCTCATTTGCCACTGTGTTTTCCTCTGCATGTGTAGTAGGAGCCTTTGGGATCTTATTTTTTAATTAATTAATTAATTTATTTATTTATTTATTATATTTTTATGTAATTTAGAAAAAGACGCAGGGAGAGAGAAAATGGGCATGCCAGGGCTTCCAGCCACTGCAAACGAACTCCAGATGCATGCGCCACCTTGTGCATCTGGCTTACGTGGGTCCTGGGGAATCAAACCAAGGTCCTTTGGTTTGCAAGCAAGTGCCTTAACCACTAAGCCATCTCTCCAGCCCTTATTTATTTTGAGAGAGAGAATGGGCATGGGCACACCACAGCCTCTAGCCACTGCAAATAAACTCCAGACACATGTACCCCCTTGTGCATCTGGCTTACATGGATACTGGGGAATCAAACCTAGGTCCTTAGTGTTTGCAGGCAAATTCCTTAACCACTAAGCCATCTCTCCAGCCTTGGGATTTTTGCATATTGCTCTTGTGTCTGTCCACCTTGACACCGGGGAAGCTGACTCTACAGATGTTCATACCTTCTAATCTGCTCAAGGAGACTTGGGGGAGGTGACCTCCTAGAAGCAACACCCCCTGCTTTGTGGCTCTTGTTCTTCCCTTCACTATTGAGCGTCCTCCTCAAGCTCAATACTGCACCAGAGACCCTGGTGGGGGACACCCGTGGACCCGCCCCTGCCTTCTGTGTGAGCACGTGCCCACACTCTCCTCTCCTGCCTCTATAGCAAGCGGACAACACAGTACAAAGATGCTGCCATCACTGGCTGCCCATGAAGGGCAAGTTCATCCACACAGCCCACAGGATGAGAAAGGCTCATGTCGTCTATGAGCATGGCTTCAAGCGGAAGCTAGCTGGCATCTTTGCCTTCTTTTTTGTTGTTGTTGTTGTTGTTGTTTTTTCGAGGTAGGGTCTCACTCTAGCCCAGGATGACCTAGAATTCACTATGTATTCTCAGGGTGGCCTTGAACTCACGGCGATCCTCCTACCTCTGCCTCCCCAGTGCTGGGATTAAAGGCGTGCGCCACCATGCCTGGCTTCTTTTGGTTTTTCAAGGTAGGCTCTCACTCTAACCTAAGCTGACCTGGAACTCACTCTGCAGCTCAGCCTGGTGTGATCTTCCACCTCAGCCTCTCGCCTCTGAGTGCTGGGATTAAAGGTGTGTGTCACCACATCCTGCTTCTCACAGCTGCCATCTTTGCCATGCAGATCCTTCTCAATTTGCCTCATTATTATTTGTTTTTTACTTCATCATGTCATTTCATTTTATTTAGTTCTTTGTTTTTGTTTTTCAAGGTAGTCTTGCTATTGCCCAGGCTGACCCGGAATTCACTCTATAGCCTCAGGATGGTCTCAAGATGATCCTCAAAAACAAAAACAAAAACAAAAACAAAAACAAAAACAGATCCTCCTACCTCTGACTCCCACGTGTCCCAAGTGCTGGGATTAAAGATGTGGACCACCATGCCGGCCCTTACCTTATTGTCCACCAGGAAGAGTCTCATTCTAGCCCAGGGTGACCTGGCACTCACTCTGTAGTCCCAGGCGAGCTTGGAACTCTCTCTTGGCAACCCTCTCAACTCTGCCTCCAGGGTCTCATTGTGTTTTTTTTTGTTTGTTTTAAATTTTTTATATTTATTTGAGAGAGAGAGAGAGGGCACGCCAGGGCCTTCAGCCACTGCAAATGAACTCCAGATGCATGTGCCACCTTATGCACCTGGCTTACGTGGGTCCTAAGGAATAGAACCTGGGTCCTTTGGCTTTGCAGGCAAGTGCCTTAACAGCTATGCCATCTCGCCAGCCCCCTCATTGTTTTTTTAACTGCTGTTAACTCCTTGGGACAAATTGTCAAGAGTTTTGTATCGAGAGTGGTACCTGTATGGACTTTCCTGGACCCTGACCTGATGGTGTATGGGGATGCACTCCCACTCTGCCGCCTTCCCAGCTCTGCCTGCAGGTGCACTGAGCAGGTGGCCCCCTCCCCTCACTGGGGCCCACAGTGCTTCTGCCTGCAGGCGAAGGTGCAGCCTGACAGGTGTGACTGCGCACAGGCAGTGTTTACACCTTCCAGCCTCCAGGCCGGCTCCAGTGAGACTTGAGTTTTCCTCCACCACAGCAGGTGTCAATGTCAACTGCTTCCTCTCAGGAAGGTGAAGCCGCCTCCTCTTTGTGGAGACAGAAACTCTCCGCCTGTATTCTTCCTCTCCAGTTCTGGAAGGAGAGACAGTGCTGTCCTTACATGGTTTCTGAAAGCCTCTCAGGTACCACCCCTCACCCCCCGTGGTGGCCCGTGATGTCATGGTGTGTGCACTGGGCTCCGTGACTACATATGCTCGAGTGCACTGTTCAGTTACCCATCTTGAGTCAGCCCTAAGGAAAACAGGGTGCTGGGAGTTCAGGAAAGTCCTTGAACCCCAAACTCTAGGTTCGTGTCTAATTTTTTTTTTTTTTTTTTTTTTTGTTTTTCTTTTTGGTTTTTCGAGGTAGGGTCTCACTCTGGCCTAGGCTGACCTGGAATTCATTCAGTCATCTCAGGGTGGCCTTGAACTCACAGCGATCCTCCTACCTCTGCCTCCCAAGTGCTGGGATTAAAGGCGTGCACCACCACGCCCGGCTTTCATGTCTAATTTTAACCAAAGAATTGAATAAAACAAGACTGAGAAGGATAATTATTAAATTATTATATTTATTAAGGGAAGTAAAGAACCAAGGGAAGGAAAATGAATACACCCACGTGGCCTGACAGCCCACGTGGTGGGCCTGGACAAACCATGGAGGGGACAGAAGAGAAGGTACAGATAGCTCCTGCCATGTGGAGGGCGGGAGGGGGAAAGAGCCAGTGTGGAAAGTAGGGGTTAGGGGGCTCTCTGCGGGGCGGGGACAAGAAGACACTCACCAGAAGCTGGAGGTTCACCAGTGGTCAAACAGCCCAGGGAGAGAGAGAGAGAGAGAGAGAGAGATTGCCTTCTCCTGGTAAAATGTATTTATACCCTTACGGGGGGGGGGCGGGTTCACCTTGTGCCTCAGGTGAACCAGACAGGGATTGGTCTGGGTAGAAGCTGTCTCAGGAAGAGGCTAGCCATGATGCCAAGTTCTGGGGGGCTGAACTTGACCTACCACAATGTTAGGACTAGAGAGAGGTCTCTCCCAAGAGGGGCCCAGGTTTATAGAAAAACAGATTTAGGGGAAAGATAAGCGGTCAGATCAAGCCGGGCAGGCATGGTGGTGCACGCCTTTAATCCCAACATTCAGGAGGCAGAGGTAGGTGGATCGACATGAGTTCAAGGCCACCCTGAGAATACATAGTGAATTCCAGGTCAGCCTAGGCTAGAGTGAGATCCTACCTCGAAAAACCAAAAAAGAAAGAAAGAAAGAAGGAAGGAAGAAAGAAAGAAAGAAAGAAAGAAAGAAAGAAAGAAAGAAAGAAAGAAGAAAGAAAGAAAGAAGAAAAGAGAAGAAAGAAAGAAGTCAGATCACACTTAGAGCTCTAGCAAAGTGGAGACTGCAAGGAGAGACCCAATGACGGTCTTGCTTCTTTCCTTCAGGGGCCCCGTCACCCCAACTCCTAACAAAGCTGCCTGACTCCCGCTCAAAGGCAAGTAGGGGGTCCCAGCTAAAGTCCCTGTTCCCTTGAGTGCCTAACTGATCTTTGCACTTCCAGCCATCCATTTCTTTAATGAGGGAGGACACACTTTGGTATTTAGCCTCAGATGTCCCCAGGAGGACAGCCCTGTGTGCAGTTAGTCTACTCTGGCAAAAGCCGGTGGAGAGACTTCTCCAAGCCCTAATCCCCCTTTGAACAGAAAGGAACCTTCAGCGGCTAGGTGAAAGTGTGAGGGCCTGAGGTCCTTCCCTAGCACCCACATAAAAAACGGGGTGTACCACCGGCTGTGGTGGCACATACTTTTTTTTTTTTTTTGGTTTTTCAAGGTAGGGTCTCACTCTGGCCCAGGCTGACCTGGAATTAACTATGTAGTCTCAGGGTGGCCTTGAACTCATGGCAATCCTCCTACCTCTGCCTCCCGAGTGCTGGGATTAAAGGCGTGCGCCACCACGCCCGGCTTTGTTTTTTTTTTGGGGGGGGGGCACACATACTTTTAATCCCAGCACTTGGGAGGCCGAGGTAGGAGCATCGCTGTGAGTTCGAGGCCACCCTGAGACTACATAGTGAATTCCAGGTCAGCCTGGGCTAAAATGAGACCCTACCTTGAAAAACAAAAAACAGCAACAAAAATGTGACCATGTATTCCTGGAACCCCAGTCCTACAGCAGGCTGGACTGCAGGATCACTGGGGCTCACTATTCAGCCAGTCTGACCCAAACTGGCAGCTCTAAGATCGGTGAGAGATTCTATTTCAAGGAAACACATGGAAGCTATAGAGGACGCCCAGTGTTCTCCTCTGACTTTCCTATACGTGCACATGGGGTATGGACATCTGCACATACACTGTGTATACATTACAACACTACACATACACACACACATTCACCAAGAGTGTGTGCACATGTGTCTTCATGCAGAAAAGTCAGAACTCAGCCAGGCATGGAAGAGCAAACTTTCAATGCCAGCATCCAAGGCAGAGATAGGAGTTCAAGGCCAGCCTAAGAGTACATAGTGAATTCCAGGCTAGCCTAGGCTAGAGAGAGACCCTACCTCAAAAAGTTAAATAAAAAATAAATAAATAAATAAATAAAAAAGGATGCAGAGAAATGGAGAGACAGACATTTTCATGGCTGAGATGTTTTGGTGTTGTATAGACTAGAAGCACAGTGTGTGTGTGTGTGTGTGTGTGTGTGTGTGTACGCACGCACTAGATGGCACTGAAGGAATTGTACCCAGAACCTCACTGCCCTCGGGCTCCAGTCCAAGGGATGAGTGAACATGCAAAGACCATTTCCCGGGAAGCAGGCCAGCACATTTGCATCTGTCACCTCCCCCACTCCTAGACACCTTGGCTTCAACCTCTACATCCACGCTTACATAGATAGGGCTGTTCTCACCCCAGAGGAGACCCTGCTCCCAGCCCATCTCCCAGGCAAGGGCCACAGTGCACTCCACCTTGACCACTGTTCCGAGCGACCCATCCATCCCCCCACTGGGAGACTGTTCATTTCAAGCATGTCAACACCAGATAAAGCCATCCGGGTCCTGTGGGAGGGTCAGGCAGCCCTCTCTGCCTTCTTTCAGGACCCTCTCAGGACCCTGCTGCCCTCCCATTGCAGTGGATCTAGGACTGATGCCATCTCATCTTGGCTTAATATCCTAACCCAAACACTCAATCTTCCTGCCTTGGGCCTCAGTTTCCCTAGCTGCTGTTGAATGGAGATAATAGTCTCAAATTGCTGGGCTCCTTTTCCAGGCAAGAGCAGTACCAAGTGCCTGTTAGAATCTAGCTGGAGTGTGAGCAGCATCAAGCCCAGTGTGTAGATTAGTGCACGCAGTGACCAGCATGACCCTTCCTCCATCACTGGAAATCAGCTCATCTCGGCCTTTCCCATAAGCCTCTATGCTTGCCTAAGGTCAAGGCCTGGAGTGGAGAAGTCTCTATCACCTGTCAGGTAGGACTGGCCTTGGGGCTGATTCCAGGGGGCAAACGTATGTGGGCCAGGGATGGGGTAGAGCCTTCCCAAGAGGGTCTTGCACCAGAGCCTTCCTTCTCCTGACAATGTGCCAGCCCTAGGGTAGTCCTGGAACTCCCTGCTCCAGCTGGGCTTGCCGCAGTCTGGCCTCCACCAGGCAGAAGCCCTAGGCTTGTCTGTCAGGGTGGTGTAGCTCCCCAGATGCTGAGTGTCATGTGAGACAACCACTTCATGTGAGAAGGCCCTCCTGGCCAGCCACCTAATCTTGGCCCCTTCTCTGGCCACATCCGGGAACTGTTTGCCAAGACATGCCGTATCTCTGAGCCTTTGTACATGCAGACCCCATTCATGGGTATCCTTAGCAGATTGGTCATTCCTACCATGCCTGAAGAACTCAGCTTAGTATAATGGGTAGGATGTTCCCAGACTCTCTGAGTCTGGCTGGAAGTTTCTTCAGCCTCACCATAGCCCGTCTCTCCCACCCTTTGCCTCCATCCAACCATGATTCAGCTCTGGTGGTTCAGTGCATGGCCCCTGGAAGCAAGCTGCTTGGTGTCCTTGTGCATACTAGGGGCTGGAGAGATGGCTTAGTGGTTAAGGCACTTGCCTTCAGAGCTTAACAACCCAAGTTTGACTCCCCAGTACCCACATTAAGTCAGATGCACAAAGTGGCACATGCATCTGGAGTCCATTTGCAGTAGCTGGAGACCCTGGCACACACATTCTGTCTTTCTCTTATCTCTCTCTGCTTGCAAATAAATAAATATTAAAAAAAGAATGAGGGGCTGGAGAGATGGCTTAGCGATTAAGGTGCATGCCCATGAAACCTAAAAACCCAGATTTGATTCTCCAGGCCCCAAGTAAGCCAGATGCACATGGTGGCACATATGTCTGGCGTTCATTTGCAATGGCTGGAAGCCCTGGCGTGCTGATTCTCACTCTCTCTCTCTGTCTCAAATAAATA